>CM059576.1:64395580-65645580 GCA_030386875.1 Morinoia aosen
CGGATGGCCATTGAATTTGCGTTGATAATTATTAAATGGGCGAGCATTTTTGTGTGAAGCACTTTGTTATTTAAATGGGTTCTTAGGCTGGAACGTTCGCTTTTGTGGTGAATTGTATTGACATTTCTCCACCACTACATCACTCTCGTGGGCTCGTCTTTTGCGGTTCAACAAAGATCTCTCTTCGATCAGAGATTCCTCAATTGATCTCGCTTTATCTAAGAGTTTGGTCACACTCTCAGGATCAAAATCATGAGATAATTTTTCACTGATCTTGGGATTCATATTTTTAAAAATGGTAGGAATGAGGATTTTTTGTGCTTTACTATCCTCGTAGTGCCATTCTGGACCGAACACGTCCTTCCAGCCAGCAAGAACGCGAGTTGCAAAGGCATTGACTGTCTCATCATTCTCTTGATGCAAATTAAATAGAATTTTGTGGACTGTCTTCCTATAATTCATGGCTCCCTTGTAAACAGAAACAAGCCAAGTCTTAACATCGTCCAGTGTGACAAGTTGATCTGACTTAAGAACATACGAATCCCAAGCTTTGCCAGTAAGTGCATTCTTCAAATATCGACATTGTAAGTCTTTATCATTAGTGTAAATGTCAACTCTGGTCTGGAAGTGTTTTAAAAATGAAGTTACACAGCCTTCACCATTAAATTTAGGCAGTTCAATTGCATGATTTAAAGTGACAAAGCTACTTTGACTATTCTCACCATTGTTACTTTGATTACTTTCATTATCGTCCCCAGCCATGGTTTCAACAGATAATTAGGGCAAAATTGGCGAAGCAAAATAGATTCACAATGAACACTGATAGCAATTTTAGAATTTCAAATTAGAAGTTTAAATGCAATATTTCGTACAATATGTTTCCAAATACACAGACATAATTGAGTTTTTGCACAATAAGTTTCCAAACGCACAGAAATAAATGAGTCGTCAATAACATCAACAACAGTAATGAAAAATAGGGTCACAATAGGGATAAAATGGGGTTTGAAATAGGCATAATAATCATATTAGAAAGGTAAATGGGTTAAGTTACGCAATGGAAATGAGACAATAAATGGGTAAAGCATCAAAATAGTAAATATGGTACAAATTCACACGAAATTTTTTTAGAAATAAATCGATACACTGACACAAAGTGCAAATAATGACAATAAATCACATGGGAAATACACAAGTAAATTAATACAATGACATAAATTATGTGAATAGAATGGGCACAATGATGAGTAAACTTCCTAGTGAACAATTATTTGGCCAGTTACGTTAAACATCTATTTTTTTGAATAGGTAGCGTGGCAACAGCGGTCTCTTGCGGAGACGTTAAGCTTTAATGGGTTATGATCCCACACTCGCTGCCCACCATTTTGTTATATTCTTCTTTTCTTTAGAATCCGAGTTTATGATTTTTCAAATTTTCTTTCCTTTCAAGTCTAATCTTCAAATCAAAGGCGTTATTTTCCGAAAGAAAACACGATTCTTTCAACGTGGCCACATCGTTTTACTTGTTATAATGAAAGATGTACACAAAATATGACAATGGGGTAGATGAGACTGGCAAATTTAGGAACAATTGCTACAAAAGTCTTACGCATCTTTTGGGTACGCAGCGATGTCGGAGTACGATAACAAGGTCTCGAATTGTACGTTAAAGTCCTTTTACGTTAAGGTTAACACAATATTGGGATTTAATACGGAGTGCCCGCCGCAAGCAAACAAAATAAATGAAGTGGCACGAAGAGATCTTCTAGTGACGGAGTTTCGCTCTCTAATGATGATGCCCTAGCCCTCGTCGTACCCTTAAGTACTCTCGCGCTGTGACCGTTACTTCTGGGGCGTGCAGCAAAAGCCGCAGCTGAACGCTGTTGTCGTCGCCCAGACCCTGCTGCTCGCGCTGTAGAGGCTGGTCCCTGCCGCTAGCTTGCTGAAACCGCGCTGCCACTGCCTATCTGCGTTGCCACGCTGCCACGCTGGTGCCACGCTGGTGCCACGTCGTTGCCACGCTGCCGCTGGGAGCATAGGTGTTGCCTCTTTTTTGTAACGGTCGAGCCCTCGCTGCGTAAGCGTTGCCCTCTCTCACGCCGGGTTTATGCTGAGTTGCAGGACTCTTTTTTTATAGCAGTCCAGATGTCGGACTCATGTTCAACCGTCCTTACTCCTTTTTGTGGTGAAACTTAACGGTTCGTACTAGGGACATAACAGTGTTTCCAAAGATGATCCGTTGCCGAGATTGCTTCTAGAAACACAGGTTAGTGTCGCCCGAGTAACTTTCTCTGTAACCTCGTTTTGAAAAGGATTATGACCGGGTTGGGTTATGACGTCACAAATGTTTACAAACAAATTTTAGGCGGGCTTTCGCCAATGTGGTACTGTGTCCGTAAATAATTAAAAATTAGTGTCCAAATAGGATGAAATCGTAAGATGTGTGTATAGTGTTTAGTATTTTAGCATATTGTGTATAGGTTTTAGCATGAAAATGAAAAGTTATATGAAATTGACATTGAACACAAGCAGCGTATTTGCTGTAAGGCTAGGGCAGTTAAAGGCATCAAAATACAAGTATTTTTCTTTTTTCATCAACTTATCTTGCAAGTAATAGTATTGCTTTAATTAATTTTATATTCATTTAAACTTTTTTCTATGAATTAAGTTTGTGAATTGCTTTTTACTTAGTTATTGCTGGCTGAACTAACTATCCTATTGATTTGAATTGTTGTGGTGCTAGATTTGAGGGTCTTGTTATTATTTATAGTTCATTCTTCTCACACAATTGAAATGATGTCTTGTAAGTATACAAGTTTGACTAGTTTTGTGAATATAGTTTTATAGAAATATTTTGTGGTAAATGTGAAGCATTTGCCAGTAATCGATTTTTAAGTTTTTGGTGCATTAATGTAATTAATTATATCAAAGTAAACAAGTTTTCTTCTGTGGACTTTCCGTCGGAAATGAGTACATTACGAGGTATAGTGGTAAATGACCTACTGCAACTCCAGTCTTCAAAGCAGAAAGTAATTCATCAAGCGCATCGGATGGCAATACTGCAATGGACTCTCCCTTCTGATGGGCTCAAATGATCGAGCGCATTCTCTCCATTTAAGACAAAATTTAACATACCGCTATAACTCGTTATTTTTGGAGGATAATTTTCATTGTGTTATTAACTTAAAGATCCTAGAAGTGGGTTCAGGCAAATAATAAATTACGAAGTACCAAAATGCACTCTACCTGAACTAAACCTACCGCTATAACTCGTTTAATACTAATTTGCGACGGAAAGTGCGTAGAAGAAAGGTTGTTTATTTCAATCTAATTAGCTATGTTTTGGCACTGAAGAGTGGGTATTTGATAATGGTCCTTCCTTTAATGTTTACTGTCATTCAAGTGTGGGACATCTTTGTTTTATGTTCTTCATCTGGTAATTGATGATCCATTTGAAAGATAACTTCATCATAGCTTTGTAATTTTATGGAAATGTTTTGAAATATCTTTCCTCTGATATGTTACTCCATGTAATCAAATAGTAGATGATAACATTCATGCTGAGAGTGAATTGACACTAGGCTATTATCATCTATTGAAAAAATCATCTTGGCTTTAAAAATTTGGCACATATCTGTTAAACTGTCAACACAAGGTGCCTTGCACATTTATGCTAATTTTCAAGTATATCTTGAAAATTTTACAATTATGTTTCAAAGAGAACATCATTTTTGGAATAAGTATCCAAAATTAATCAAATAGTGAGTCAGTTGAATAATTTATTCAAGTATTTCATTGTTGCTACTGAGCTGTTCTCATGGAGCTTTAATATAGAAAAACCAAATAACTTGTATGTTTAATAATTTAATCAAGCTAACTCAAACTTTTTACTCTATTCAGCCATAATGATGGAGTCTCATCTCCTTGCCTAATAGCAAAAATACTTATAAATGTGTTTGGTATAAGCATCTAGTATGTTCAGCTGATTAAAAGTATTTGTGCTGTACTCAGAACATAAACTCTCTTAACTTGATATTTACTAAGTTATTTTCAATTCAATAATAGCTATTTTGCATTATTCTGAACTGTAAAAAACCAATGGCATTCAGTAGTTGCTAGTTTAACCCTATGTAAATAAATACTTTTTCCCATAGATTTTTCTTTTTCTACTGATTCTTTCTTACACCTTATTTTTGTACTCGTATTACTGTTATTACAACCATCACCACTAAGCTGGTTCTGATATGTGGTAGTCACTAATATCAGGCTAGTAAAAAACTTCTACTTAATGACGAACTTTAAATAACACGGAAGGAAAGAAATTCAAACAGTACTACAATGTATTGAGGCTATTTTTGATAGAGGACCAAAAAGTCTTGTGGGGTGCTGAAGGATCAATAAAACCAGCTGTGCCACCTGTGCAATTAGTGTGAAAGCTTTCATTCCCATGTTCTGGTCAAAACTTGAGAGAAAAATTTTTGTTCCTCGTTTCATTGAGATAAAAAGAAACCATAAAGGACATATCATAATTTTTAACTTGTCGTGTTTTTGAAAGGAGAGCCTATTTAGTACATATTGTAGACTGTATTCTATCACAACAGGTAATCATTGTCCAAAGCAGCCTGATAAAAATTTATTTTAGGAGACTTCTATGTCAATTGTACCTTTAATATTAAATTTCCTGAAGCAAAATGACTCTCAGAATTTGGAAAAGACAAACAGAAAAAAGAAAGGTATAAGCAAAACCTCCATAAAAAACATTTGTATCCCTTCCTTTTTGGGAAAGTACTATAAAATATTCAAGTTGTCTGTAAAATATTGTAAAATGAAGAAACACTTATAATGAGCCTCATTCTTTTCATCAGATATGTTCCATTTATCTTCTTGATATACATTGTGTTTTAGTGTATCATTATTCAGGGCAACTAATTTGAGTCAGCTTGCAGCAGATGTGTGTTTAGCAAAGAATAGGAATTTTTTATTCAGTGATATCAACATTATCATAATGTTGATGAAAGTGGCAGTAGCTTCTTTCATTGCATGAATTTGCTTTTTATATGAGTAAAAATTTTAACTACATCAGCTTGGAATCTAAAGCTATGCCATTTTCCATTTCAGGTGCCATCAGTGTTCAAACTATGAGCATATATCACAGTCCAGTGAAGAGACCCCATGCCACCGGTTCAGAGTTTTGCAAGGATTCTTAACAATTTGCATGTGGATATCTGGAAGTTTATTTCTTAGGTGAGTTATTTATCAGGATTAAGGAAAATTTCATTATGATGTATATGGAAAACTATTGTTCTACAATTGAGAAGCTTGTTAGTTTAATGTCAGAAGTGATACAAATCATTCACCATGTTGAAGACAAGGGCCCTGATATTGAGGTGTGGCATAATTGGGCTGTCATCATCACTTATTTCAGTTAAACATATGTCTTGATGACCAGATTAAAAAAATAAGTAAATAATATTAATAGATATATTACCAGTAGCTCAATAATAATATTAATAATTTGGAGCACTTCAAACCTATCTTTTGTACATCACCATTTTGAGAGTTCATTGATTTTGTTTGCATCAACTTCTGAGAAGGAGTCCACTTTGGATGCATGTGTATTGAAGGATTCTGATTATAGAATTAGAGATATCAAATTTTATCTTTCAATTTCTCAAAATTTGTATACGGGCTATAAAATAATATAAATTAAAGTGAGTTATGTACTTCTATCTTCTACAGTACCGCAAGTGAGTAGGTCTTTATCAGCATCAGCCTAAAAGTATTGATTTATATATGGCCTGAGTATTCCGCTTCCTCCTAAATTCTGTCAATCTAAGTTCAATTATTTCAATTTCCAGAGGAATCTACTGAATTTTCATCTATCAGCAAATTGAAAGATACTCATGCAGCAAAGAGTTGCATACTCTCCACTACAGAGGAACATCTGGGCAGCTTCAGACTCCACTGCAGGGTAAAAGCCCAACATGCTGTACAGCAAAGAGGTTTGTTGCATGGATAGGGCACTGAGTTGATGTGGTCATGTGTTCATTTATTTTTACTTGTGTTCATTTTTTGCCATCAGAGATTCAAACTTGATTCTGACTGTAACTCATTTATGCATGTATTTACTCTTGGTGTGTTGTGCACTGTTTTTAAGATGACTATGATAGAGGGAAGTGCCGTACAGAAAATCATATAAATTTAGTAGGTTTTCAGGATTTATACTATCCCTTTTATATGATTGGAGGTATGCAGATTGTGGGTGTGATGGTGAGTATTTGAAAAAAAAGAGATGCTTCTCATTTTAAATTCTAACCTAGCTTTTCTAGACTTGATAGTACAAATTATAGAGATTTTATGTGGGTTTCTTGAGGTAAACCATTTTTTTTGTTGCTATTTAATGCACGTGCTCTTTTCAGTACAAAGACCTGTACTGTGTGATTAAAATCTGCTGGTAATGGGATTGATGTAAATCTTGCAATTTATTCATGAATTTCTTGTTTTATTGAGCTGCTCCCTTTCACTGTTGAGAAAACTGTTTAAATCCAATTGGTCATTCAACTTGTGTAATAGCATTGGATGAATACCTTTGGCTGTAAAAGATATTTGAATGATCTACAACATACTACTTCTGAGGTGGAACCAGAAAACCTTCATGCGTTTTCACATCTCTGTTTCCATGTCACCATATCTTAGTCTCTTTAAGGTCAAGTTGCTGATGTATTTTTTTAACACACTATATTTTCACCTTGACGTCTCAAATGGTCAAGAAACAGGTCCAATTTATGCAATCAAATGATGATTGTGAGCCCTTGCCTGAACATGTATGCTCCTCCAACCTGTTCAAATCAAACCTCTCGTTGGTTGAATCACTCATCATTCTGAGTTGCAGAACATTTCTGTTCAGGTAATTTTCAAATGAATTATTAATGTTTTTTATAAACTTTAGTTATTTGGGCTAGATGCCTCGTTTTTGTTAAAAAAAATTGGAAGAACATGGTCTTTGGAGTGTTGTATTACACTCTTCCATAGCACTTTGTACCCTCAAATTCACTTTGACCGTCGCATTCTCAATTTTTTATTTCTTGTGTTCCAACTTCATGCTATTAGGGATGATGTAAACTTTAATTCTTGACATTGTTTACTTTTTACACAAATTACTATCAAGACGTACACCACCAGGAGCTGTACTACTGGAAGAAAGTCTTCTAGCACATGAGGTCCTGCCAGCATTGCAGGAGCTGCAGTCACAGCATGAGGTCGATTCCCAGCACTTAGATCAAGACCTTCAGAGCCTTCAATATTCTAAAGGTGTGTTATTCGTTTTTATGCCAGAGGAAGAGTGATCTAATTGCTCCTACTATGCATGGTATCAATTACATATTGGTACTCGGATTTGTTGAATGTAGATACATGGATATCAATATATTTGACTCAAGGAGTAGAAAGCAATGCACTTAATTTTGGTATGCAGGGTGTTGTGTAGTTCGATTCACATATTTTAACCACAGATAGAGCTATGAAAAACCCTCTCTGTGGTGATTTTATTGTTCGTTAAATCAAATTTTCCACAAAGTTGCATCACTTCAAAGTTTTTTTACCAAGAATACTTTTGGTCGTGAAATTTTTATTTCATGGCCGATTTTGATAGAAATTTGGTAAAGGGTGATAATTAGCCTACTTTTGAAGTAAATATTTTATATTACTGCAAAATATTGACCTAGAAAGTAATTGCAGAGGTCCAAAGTCTAAGTCAAATACGTTAATGGTCTCAATTGAAAATGTACAAAAGAGCTTATTTCATCACAAGAGCCTTGAAATGATGTAGTAAAATTACAAGTTATCTTCCTTTCCTGCTTTAAAATAGATTTTCACAACCAAAACAGCCCCTGGTTTTGCGTGTAGCCTCACGATAATAAGGCTGCTATTGTCGCGTCGCAACGGAGTGTAACATAAATTAACTGGTATACGAACTGAAGTACTATGGGCACATTTTGTTCCTATGTAAATTACCGTCAAATCTAAAAACTTGAGCTCAAACTTAATGTGGCGATTGTACAATGTGTTCGTATTTTAGAACAACTTACTTGATTATTTATCCAAATTCTGAAATACTAACACATTGCACAATCGCCACATTAAGTTACTTCAATTCACAAGTTCAACAAATTAGTTTATGTTACAAACCGGCGTGACGTGACGATAGCAGCCTTGTAGTGAGGCTACACGCTGAGCCAGACGGCTGTTTTGGTAGTGAAAATCGACTTTATTTTTTGACGGAATAAGTTCAATGTACGTTTTCAATCGAGATCATAAACGTACTTGGTTTTGACTTTAGATCTCTGTAATTACTTTTTGGGTTGATATTTTGTTAAAATATTTACCTCAAGAATAAGCTAAGTACTACCCTAAATTAAATTATCCATATCAGCCAATAAATATAACTTTTATAACCAAAAGTATTTTCGGGGAATAAACTTTGAAGAGAGATAACTTTATTTAAAACTTGATTTTTTGAACAATAAAATCACTACAGAGTGTGGATTTCATAGCTCTATCTGTGGTTAAAATATTTACATCGAATTACACAACATTCTGTATTTTAACATATTGTGCTTTCTCTACTATTATTATTATTAACCTTACTTAACCAAATGATTTGAGTTGTATTTGTTCAAAGGCAATGCACTTACTGCTGATGTAAGATTTCAATTGCATATCTGGGGTCATTGTGTTCCTATAATTATTTTTTCGAAGAAATTGAGATTTTTTACTTGCTCTTTACACATTTTTTCCTTGTGAAGAATTTGAGCTGGTTCATTCATAATATGGCTTCTTATCATTGAGTGTAAAATAATTTTCGTTGTACTTGTTCATTGTTTTTTATGAGTGCAATTTTGCGTCTTTTCACATGGCGGCTTAGCATAACAGCGCCAACCACGAATTGAGATGGAGTGGTGTTTGTTACAATGTACTGGTGTCTCTTATGTTGAGTGGGTGTGTGTCTTTCTGTCCAAAATATTTCATCAAAACTTTGGAGACGTCTCAGCATAAAGTCCAGCTTACATGTGGTCGTCAAGAAAAATCTCATTATTAATATGTAATATGTCATTTTTTGATCCGACGTTGTAAAAACAAACTTCTTTTATGGTAAGCCAAAGAACTGGAAGATAGGTTTGCCTCTTTGAATTTTAATAATCACATGCACATATGAAATTGCAGAATCTTCAATGTCGTGGAAGGAAGGCCAGATGAAAAGCCTGTGCAACTCATTATCTTCGCTAACTGTTGCATCATCTGCTGAAACCTCAATGCCAGTGGCATCGACGTCATCTGCATTTGGCTCACAGCGGGAGTGCCGTCGTCTGCTCCCGAGTAGCTGGTGGAGGTGGAGGGGGCTGATGCTGATGCTGGAGAAAATTGGCCTGATCAAACCTCAACTGTTCAAGAGTAGCATTTACTAAACTGATTTTTAATTTTAACAGAGAGCATTCGGTGTGATCACTAGCATTTACCATAGTAGGAGTTACAGTCGCTACTGCCTCATTTCTTCCATTTCACTGCAATGTATACAACTAATCACCGATTATAGTTAGCTGTAAACAAAGCATAATAATTGTTAGAACGCGTTTTCGCAACGAGTCATAATTTTAAGAACAGAAATTTGCTTTAAAGATGCATAATTGTTACAATGCTTCTTTAAATTTGGGCTTCTATTTAAAGACAAAGTATTACAGCAAATGTTTATTTTGAAAACATTTAGAGGGAAGTTGTGATTCATTCTCTTGAACGATATGTGGTGTTCACTTAGAGAGAGGGAAATGTGCTCTGAGTTTTTGCACTTATCATTCTACGCCGCTAATGCAATAAAGAAAATTCTTTGTCACGCCTATTATTTAGTGGAATGTATTATTAATGGGTTAAAAAATTAAGTTGTATTAAGTATGAATGTTTATCATAAAATTTCCTGTTGAAAATTTTTTGGCAGGTTGGTTTAAACAATAAGTTAATCTGACATCAACTTGAAGGCCTGACTGTAAATTTATGCATGGGTTATTTTGGGTTGTACATTTAAACAGAATCATTTACTGTAGCATTTGAACAATGAATACAAAGCGTCACAGCTAAAGTAAGAGGAACTATGCCCTGGTTATTTTAATTCATTACCTTGCGTTATAATTATAAGAGAGGACCGGTGCTGAGATGCTGTCACCCAAGAAATGGTAATAAGTAAATACTTTGTTGCATTATAAGAATAAAATATTTTTTAAATATTGTAGAGAATAACTACTTCAAATAAGTTACTGCATTCCGAGCAAAGAATATCGCAGAAGGAAGTTGGCATTTTATTTCTAAATATGGATATATATATACATACTTGAGTGTAGGATGGTAATGAACTAGCTTTGACCCCCTCAGGGGTCTAAGTTAGTTAGTTCAACTATTGTATCTATGAGAATCAGCGCTCCCAGAGGGACAATGTGAGGGCCCGAGCGAAGGGTTAGGTAGGCTTTGTTTTGTTAAAATAACATAGGTTATTGTTTTGTTACGGACCATCTTTTTTCGGTTCACTACTGTCCTGTTTTTTCAGCACCTACTGCTTGCTTTTTCAACTGTGATCTTGTTTCGTGAACTTCTTTCTAATCTTACTGTTTCTATGCCCTTTCTGCATAGATTTTGCGTTCCCTTAACTCCATACTATATGGTGCCTTCTTTTCTCTCTTTGGGTCTCATTTGTTAAGGATAGGGAGACAAAAACTAATAATCTAATCTCGCCACTAACATAACTATGCCGAGCGCTCATTATTCTGTTCATATCAGTTTTTTCTACAATTCATAGAGCGTTAAGTATCCGAAACATAAATTGCATTGATTTCCATCCGCATTGCCAGTTACAGCCCATCCTTGAGTTATGTATCATCTTACGCAGACCTCAAATGAATAAATATTAGTCTCAGCTGTACAACTCATACTAAGCTCGTTTCAAGCAGTAAATTACGTTGACTGATTGTGTTTAATAAAATAGAGGTTTAGAGGTTCATGAGATTCATAACTGGAGGATTGACTGCCATGATTGTATAAGTTTCCATTTCTTCTCTAGATTCATTCAATCAGTAGCTCTTTACCAACCATTGGTAATTTTTTAATTATCATTACAGTAAATATTGACGAGTCACTACGTTTTCATTTATTCATATTTGCCATCATAAAGCATATTTCCTCAATCGTCTTAATAGTGAAGACTATTTAATAGCTGGGTCAATAAGAAAAAATACACCGTGAGGAACTCCTTTATTAATAGGAAAACATGAGTCATCACTCAGTAAGTTAGAAAGTATTTAGAATCAAGCAATCTATTAAAAACCCCTTATGAAGTTAGCAGAATGATTATCGAGGATGCTAGCTGAGTTTCTTGATGAGAAATGAGATTCACAACAACAGAAAAGACCAACAAAGGTATTGGAAAACCTGAAATACTGTCCATTTGAATGCTAGAAAACTTGAATGCACTATTCTAGGAAAAATTTACTGAAACTTAATGCTGCCATCACTTCCATCCTGGAAAAAGAAGTGAGATGAGTTATGACACCATAACACTTGATGTGTATAGCTGTCAGTATCTTTACATCAGAGCCTTCGTGTACCTCGACTGTTAATTACACAGCCCACAACATGCAATTTATTTCCTCACCCACACTAATCAACAATATTTCAAGTGCAAAAGCATAATGTTGCCTATCACACCATCAGTACATTATTCCCTTATATTCAAACATACAAATACAATAAACAGATGTCTTTCTTACCACTGATTTAATTCCATTAAATTTTTTTCAGCTCTAATTATACAAATGAGTATTGATTGCATTTTTAAAACCATTCACGTACATTTTGTTAACTTGTCAACTTCTCCACTCACTTTAATCTGAAATCACAATGACAAATATAGTAGTTGTAATCAGTGTATCAAATTTTCTCACCAAAGCAGTCCTTCTACACATATAGTGACATGACATGTTACCATTTAAATTTTAGACACTCTTAGTCATTAAGTCTCAATAGCCCATGAAATTTTGTGATAGAAGAAAATTTATTTGATTCTCTTGATTTCTTCACCACAGTTGGGCAAACATTTTCCAGCCTGTCATCTTCTCCAGGTATTCCAAGTATCTTCTTCTGGAACAATAACTAGTTGATATCACACAAATCAATATCTGCACAAGTCCCCTACCTTAACTCATTAACTTCTAAAATTTCATCTTTTAGATCATTCCAATAATTTGCACAAACCATTTCTAATGTCAAAATGGATAAAATTGTCCACCTCACACCATTTGCAATTTTTGTAATAAGTATGTGGAATCAGAGGAAATGTTTGACTCCACTTGAATGACACTGTCCAACACTGCACTCATATAAAGTCCAGTAGATTTTTCTTCACGATTCATTGCCAGGAAATTTTCAAGGCTTGAGTAGTGTTAATTGATTTCAATATCTACCTTAGCCAAACAACTTGCAACTTGGCAAGAAGATTGCAACATAGTCTCTCTAAAAGTTGTTCTTGAAGCAAGATACCACAATACCATTCAAAGAGCCTATGAAAACTTTCTTTTGTGCATAGGACTAAGCTTGCTTGGATTATCAGTCAAAGCCTCTGTAATGTCTGCAAAAAAAATATCCATTATTATGTCTTTCATAACTTTAATAGTCTAAAAAATTTACATTAAAATACTTTATTAATAATAATTCCTAAAATAGAAGCCCATGATAGAATTAATAGCTTCCAATTAGGTTAATTAATGGTTTTTAAGAAAGCCTGTAGAGTAATTTTGCTCAATTGCTTTAACCAAGAGCAAAATTAAGTTTATTCCTAAATTTTTGTACTAAATAATCATGATAACTGCATAGAACTGTTGGTTAATCTCTCCATCATAAGTTATGAAAAGAATTTCATGAACCCGAGGAAAACTTCTAACTGAGCATACTCGATCACTACTTAACACTTCCTTGGAACTAGCAATGGCTCAAAATAGAATAATATCGTGTTCATGTCATTTTCTTGAAAAAATTTGAATTTTTCAAATAAAATAGTTCAATAAACAAAGCACTCAATTAAAATAAAATTATTGCTATTAGCCAATATAACAATGATCATGAATTCATTTATTCATAATCTTTGGAACAAGATTCACTTATCAAAGGTCACTTTCTCAACAAAAACACACAAAATTATTCAAAATGTATATTTTAATTTCTAACGTAGGCCTAGATCACAGTCTTCACAGAGAAAATACTCAGTAGGGCCTACACAGTAGACTTAAATGTATATTAGCGCTCTCAGTGGATGACCGGAAAAGTCATCTAACAACACCACTTACGCATAGCATTCATTAAAAAATACCACGTATAAGATATAAATCAAATCATCGACGGGGTTAAACGTCAGTATAAAACAATGTTGGTTACTATCACACACTAAAATTCAACATGCGTTATCAACTCCAAGAAGTGGTAAAACTAATCAGCTGATTCATTGTTTGTTTACAAACAAAGCTGCTGAGTAACCCCAAAATGGCAAAATCGTGTTCACAGTTGCGTTTTCGGATCTTGTCATGAGTTACTCCGGTGAGAGTTACGCGGGTAACTCTTGGGGTTATGACTGGAAAACCGCCTCTGTAGTCCTTTGCGGAGTTTATAAGGCACAAAAGGCCTTCCGCAATAAAGGGCAAAGTCTGTGCTCCATCTAATAAGCCTAAAAATAAAAAACGCTGATAATTTTACGACTAAGCGGAGCAATGGCGGGGGTCCTCACGTCTACGGCAAAAAATGTAAACGTTAACACTAAAACGTTCGTCTGATCTTCTTGTACGAGTCCTAAACCATCGCGACGGATTCGAGCAAGCTGATGTGCGTGGTATCCGAAGGCTGCCACGTCAGATTGGAAACGGCCGTGATCGCGGGCGCACGTTCTTCTAGTGTGCTGCGCGTGACTCGGCATTCTGCCCTCGCTACTAAGATCCTTTGGGTCCTGGACAGCCGGCTACAGTGAAACGTGTTCACCTGAACATTGTTTCCGAAGATCTTCAGGTGAGATTCCTGCTATTTGACGCTCTGCTTAAATGTTTAATTGTCTTTACTTGTAGCGTTACCAGGCCCCAGATGAGTGCTCGGTAAGTGTGTGTGCTGTTGGGCCCGTTAATACGGGTAGTTGAGTCCACTTGTTAAAGTGACTGCGCACATACTTTTATTCGAAAACAATTTATCATCATTTAAAATCTCAACATTCATTATCGTAATTTCTATACGAAGAGATAATGTCTCTTTAATTTTTCATAAAGAGATTTCTCTTGAACGAACTAAAATGTTCTAAGCTGTGCTGCTTTTTACGCAGTTGCTTATACGGCAATTAAGCCGGCTTGATCTCAGCGCCATCTAGTTAATGGTAGAGCTTGGCTGGAACTCGGCAGGATAAATCCTGGTTTCTTTCTATTTTCTTCTTTTTCCTTTTTTCAAAAATAAACTGAACTTTATCGTGTCTATTTATGCGTCATTAGCGCCGCTGTCTGGTGTAGCGGGGGCCGAAGTTCAATCTCATTAGATGTAAGTGGAGTGAAACCTGTTGTATTTTAGACGAGGTTTTGTGTTGTGTTGCTTTGAACCTTTCCTCTTTTAAAGGTTCTGGCCTTTTTTGAGCCTCGTCTAACTTTTCTTAGGTTCTCTCGTTAATATATGTAATAGTACTTTAACTCAATTAGAGTGTGTGAACTTTAAAAATAAAATGTTGTGAAAGTGAAAGTAACTGGTGGGGTAAGTGTAACTTCTTGTGTATTTTCTTTGTCATTTGATATGGTTTTCTATGCTTTTTAAAAGGGATATGACTTGTCCACTTTAAAGTGTAGACTTCTCTCTGTTTAGCTGATTTTTTTTCTAATAAGCCTTGAAATAGAAATTTGATTATTGAATTATGGAATCTGAAAAGTGTACTGCCTTAGCCTTACGCATTAAATTGCGAGGCATAAAGTGTAGTGTTACCTCTATTAAAAAAAAGCACTTTCTCCTAATTGTGATCCGTCCTATCTTATTGAAGCTGTTTCTCAAATAAATGGGCTATAACAGTCCTTTCGAATTCTGTCCTCTTCTATTCCTTCAGATATTTGTGAGGTTTCTGAGGAGGAGCTGGTTAGAAGGTCGGAATATGAGGTTCAGATCATAAAACTTATGGTAGAACTCAAAAAACTCATTTCCTCTTCTCCGGTGCTAAACTCTAGTGCTACCGGTGAGCCTTTTGTGGCTAAGGTTTCTACTTCTGATGTTCCTTTAAATATCTTTATAGCACCTCAGTTGACACTGAAAAAAATCAGTGACAATGAGGGATGCCCTTTTAACTTTCTTCATTTTCAAGAGTCCTTTTCTAATGCCCTTCAGGCTTATCCTAGCATGAGTGAGAACCAAAAATTTATCTTCCTCAAAAATCAGCTTCAAGGAAGAGCTCTCAGTCTTATAGAGGGACTTCCTAACGAAGAAACTAGTTTTCTATCTGTTTGGGCATTGCTTAAGCAAGACTTTCTTAACGCAGACAAATTAATCTCTTTAGCTCTAGATGAGATCCTGAGCTGTCAAAGTGTTCATAACTTATCCGAAATAAATTCTTTTATTTCTAGGGTTAAATTTCGCCTTCTTGAGCTTTCCAAATTGGGTTTGGATTTCTCTAATGAGAAATCGGGTAACCTACTGTTTTCTGCTGTAATTAAATCTAAACTCCCTGAATTTTTCCTGTTGGAACTTCTTCGCTACTTTAAAGCGAGTTTCTTTTCTTTGGAGATGTTTGAGAATGCTCATAAAGTGCTTTCTCTTCTTGAAACAAAAAGTAAATCCAAACCGTCTCATGCATTCCGTAACAGGGAAACTGAACTGGTGACCCGTACGGAGGTGAGGGACAAAACGCAATGTTTACCTAAACCTAATAAGTCGCTCGATATTAGGCCGTGCAAATTTTGTAACCTGGCTAGCCATGCTTCTTTTGCATGCAGGCGATTTAATTCACACGAAAAGCGTGTGAAACGGGCTGGTGAACTGAATTTATATTCTACCTGTCTAAGTGGTAAACATGTTTCTAGTGCGTGTCCCTCCAAAGTTAGGGGTCTCCCATTTCTGTGCTCCTTGTGTAAAGCCAATAGTCATGTTAGCCCTTTGTGTCCAAAATTTGTTGAATCTGATGCTTTCGTTGCTACTAACTCATGACGGTTAAAGGCACGTCTTAGGATGTGCCCTCTTGTTGCTCTTACTACCAAGTATGGTGGTGTAACTAAGCGTGTAAATTTTCTAATTGATAGCGGCAGCCAGTCGTCGCTGATTGATTTGGCGACCGTAAGTTCAGACCATTCTGATACAGACTTGCAGGAGCTAACTATTAACACTGTAGGTGCTTCTGTTCCTTTAATTAACAAGCAAATTAGCATTGAACTCGTGCTTCCGAACAGTGAGAAGCATGAGCTTAATGTATTCGCCATGCGAAATTTAAATCTCCAAATGGGTATGAGAAATTTGAAGACTTCCTATCCGGAAGTTATAAATGATAGCATCCAAATTAGCGGAATTTTGGGTGTAGATGCTCTTCAAGCATTTAGCGTATTTGAATTGCAACATGTAAATGGATATAAGTCCATGCGCATTTCTAACGGGTTTCTACCCTTTGGAGAGTTAAAGTGTTACAATTCCTCTTTATCTTCTCTTGTTGCTTCTCAAACTGAGAAGCAACCTATTGATCTTAAGACTTCCGTTGGAAGCAATAGTAATGTTAAATTATGTAAAAATTCTCTGTCATCTGACACTGTAAATGAAACAAAACCTAAAATGAGAGCTAATGTTGAAATGTGTAAACCTGCTCTGCCTCTTGACAGCATAACTAAAACCAAAACTACAGCTAAAAGAAAAGTTGCCAAGTGTAAATTGAATGCCAATTGTTACCGTAATGTTCTTGCTAATTTCTTTGAAACTCCGAAAGTATGCACATCGTTGTTAGACGTTTCAGAGCAATGCGTAGTTCAGACTGGATTAGAGCAGCTTCTTGACCTTGAGCTTATTGGTAAACCCTCTAAGGAGGAAGAGAATGATAAGGAATTGGAAGATTTTGAAGATAGCGTTAAACTTGAAGAAGGTAAATATTTTGTCAAGTTACCGTGGAATCGTCAACTTTTGGCTAGAGTTCCTAATAATTTCGTATTAGCCAGATATCTAGCTCGTAAAGTGGCGGCTGATAATGCCCTAAAAGGGATTGAACAGGCCTATAATGACGTATTCCTTGAGCAGCTGGAATTGGGCATCATTGAATCCATTTCCGTTAAAAAACCAGATGTGCGAGCTCACAAATGGATCCCGCATAGGCCTGTAATTCATTTGTTGAAACTTCCAAAATCCGACCTGTCTTCAATTGCTCTTTAAAGGTCAAGGGGTTGCCCAGTCTGAACGAAGCCTCTTATGTTGGTCTTAATCTGATGAATAATTTGTTAGGACTTTCGGTCTATTTCCGTGCTAATAGCATAGCAGTACTTTCTGACATATTTAAGGCATTCCTGCAGGTGAAACTTGCCTGTGAATTTGACCGCAATCAGTTTAGTTTCATCCTTTTTAAAGATTGCAAATTCTCTTATTTCCGTTATACAACTCTGTTGTTCGGGTTCGTTGTATCGCCTTACATTCTAAACTATCTTCCTAAATTGCACGTTCAAACTATGACTGATTTGACAGTTAAAAACGTTATGGCGAATAAGCTGTACGTCGACAATTTAGTGTTCACAACAGAAAGTCCTGAACTAGCGCTTAACACATTTCGAAGCGCCAATAGTGCATTTGAGGAGAGTGGATTTCCGTTACGAAAATGGAAGTCCAATAATTCTGAACATCTTTCCCAAATTGACCCTGCTCTATGTAGTGCCGAAGTGCACTCCTGAGTGCTAGGGTATGCCTATAACTCTTCTACTGATCTTCTTTCTCTGTCTGTAAAAAAGTTGGACTCTTCGTGTAAAACACGAAGAAAAATTCTTTCTGAAGTAGCGTCTATTTATGATCCCTTGGGAATTTTGTTGCCCTTTTCTGTGCGAGGTAAGCTCATTTTGAAAAAATTGACGCCCTTGAGGCTAGGTTGGGATCAGGATGTTCCGGAAGATTTATGTAAGGAATGGCAAGGCTATTGTCGGGAGTTTTCTGAGTTGAGGGATTTTGAGTTTCCTAGGATGACTTTGGCCGAGACTAAAACTACGCAACTTGTTGTATTTTGTGGTGCTAGTGCTAGCGCTTTTGGTACCTGTATTTATGGCGTCCAAAAGGATCGCAGCGCATTACTTTTCACTGAAGTTAAAGTTTCGCCTTCTCGCCAGCGAACTCTTCCTTCTCTTGAACTCTTGGCAGTGTTTCTTGCCTACCAGTGTCTCATATCTCTTCTGTGTGATGTTAATTTTCCTTACAAAGTGTCTAATGTTACTATACTCACTGATTCTCAAGTTACACTAGCTTGGCTCTTGAGCGGTAAACCTCCTCGAAAAAATGTATTTGTAAGCAACAGAATAAAAGAAATAGAAACCATGCGTAAGAAGTTAGAATGTGAGACTTTGGCTGCTTTCAGCTATGAGTATGTACCCACGATGTTTAACGTTGCTGACATGGTGACACGAGGTATTAAGGTTTCTAAGTTTCTAGAATGTAAACTGTTAATGTTAGAAGGTCCTTCTTGGATTAGAGAAAGTAAAGATAAGTGACCCAAGGGTCACTTAGGATGCATTCCGCAGCAATTTGTTTCAGATACGTGTATCGCAGATAATGTTGCTCACCCAGGTGAAGCTTCGATTGTGGAGATTGAGCGCTTTTCCGCCTACCCCAAACTACTAGGCGTGGTAGAGAAGGTTTTTAGAGCTGTAGCAATCTGGAAGCGAACAGATCCGGGGGAGTCTAAACTGCGAGCATTTCTATACCTCATTTCCTCTATGCAAAGAGAGCATTTTGCCAGCGAGATAGAGGCCTTGAAAACCAAGATTCCTCGTCCGCCTTTGCTTGTCAGATATTTTAACTTGTTTCTTGACTCTCATGATTTAATTAGATCTAACAGCCGTATTGTCCTAGCAGAAGAATTGGATTACAACACTAAGAATCCTATTCTGTTATCTAGTTCTTCTCATTTAACATATCTACTAATATTGCATACTCATAAAACTATAAATCATCAGGGTGTTGAATCGACTGTACAGAAACTTAAAATGGACGGTTATTTGATACCGCGCTGTAAGCGTACTGTGCGTAGCGTTCTATCCAAATGCATAGTCTGCAAGCCGGTGAACGCTAAGGCTTTCTTTTATCCTGACCCTCCAGCTTTGCCTGACAGTCGGAGTAATTTTGAAAGACCTTTTGCTACCACAGGAATGGACTTTTCTGCTCATTTCTGGGTGTTAGATCCGTTTGGCCATAAACAAAAAGTGTATCTTTTACTATTCACGTGTTTTCAAACTAGAGCTATTCATATAGAGATTCTTCCTTCCATGACGTTGGAAGAATTTTGTTTTGCTTTCATTCGCTTCACGAACGAAAAAGGTGTCACTAACACCGTGTATTCTGATAATGCTAAAACTTTCGTAGCTGCTTCTGACCTTTTGGCAGAAGTTTTAACTTCTTCCTTGTATGAAGAACGTTTCCGCACATTTAACATTAAATTTAAAACTATCCCGATCTATAGTCCATAATTTGGTGCGATCTGGGAACGCTTGTTTAAATCTATTAAGGAGAGTTTGTACAAGCTTTTTGGCCGTAGCACTTATCCTTACTCTACATTTCTCACTGCAATTTCAGACATCTCCCTTAATCTTAATCGACGTCCTCTTTCCTACACAGAGACGGGGGACACTATTCTGCCTATCATGCCTATTCAATTCCTTCAGCTTTACCCTACTGCTAACTCTTTAATCCTTTCCGATGAGGTCCCTGACTTGGAAACCGAGGACGATGACCGTCGAGAGCATCTGCTCTCCGCGCTTGAGAGACGCGACGTCATGGTAGCCAAGTTTAGGGAGCTCTGGTACTCTCAGTATTTAATCACCCTAAGAGGTCCATATCCTCTTAAATCGTTATCTCTGAATAATAAATTTTTGTCTGTAGGTCAGGTTGTCCTATTAAGGCACCCTATAAGACCTAGACCATTTTGGACCTTAGTCCGTATCATCGCGCTACTTCCTGGACGTGATGGTGAGGTACGGGTCGTTAAAATTGTAAAGGCTGATAACTCCGAGTCTGCAGTTAAAATTTCTTTACTTTACCCTCTGGAGTTAGCTGCTTCTAATACTGCTTCTGAGGAGGGGTGGGAAAGCGCAGAGGGAAGTTCGAGTGAAGAGTTACATCCTTGTTTCGAGCCTCCCGGGAGTTCTTTCTCTCGTGCGGGTAGTTCCTTTTCAATTGAACGCCCTAGAGATCAGCATAATTCTTTAGAACCAGACTCTTCGGAAACTTCCGAAAAATCTGAAATTGAGGCGTCTGCACGGCCTAGGCGGCAGGCAGCTCGCCAGCAACGTAGCAAGCTTAGAAATTTAATCAGGTGAGGACACCTCTGATGTCCTTACCTACTTTTTTGCACTTAAAATTACTATGCGCATAAATGTAATTGGTGTTCTTTCTCTGCTTCCTCTGGAAAGTAACATCAATATATTAAAATGTTTAAATGTCTAAATCTATGTAACGGAAATTTCTAATGACAACTCCGTTTTTTCTCTTGCCGGGATTGTGTCGAGTTTCCAGTCATTGCTCGAATGCTGAAGTCCTTTGCGGAGTTTATAAGGCACAAAAGGCCTTCCGCAATAAAGGGCAAAGGCTGTGCTCCATCTAATAAGCCTAAAAATTAACAACGCAGATAATTTTACGACTAAGCGGAGCAATGGCGGGGGTCCTCACGTCTACGGCAAAAAATGTAAACGTCAACTCTAAAACGTTCGTCTGATCTTCTTGTACGAGTCCTAAGCCATCGCGACGGATTCGAGCAAGCTGATGTGCGTGGTATCCGAAGGCTGCCACGTCAGATTGGAAACGGCCGTGATCGCGGGCGCACGTTCTTCTAGTGTGCTGCGCGTGACTCGGCATTCTGCCCTCGCTACTAAGATCTTTTGGGTCCTGGACAGTGAAACGTGTTCACCGGAACATTGTTTTCGAAGATCTTCAGGTGAGACTCCTGCTATTTGACGCTCCGCTTAAATGTTCAATTATCTTTACTTGTAGCGTTACCAGGCCCCAGATGGGTGCTCGGTAAGTGTGTGTGCTGTTGGGCCCGTTAATACGGGTAGTTGAGTCCACTTGTTAAAGTGACTGCGCACACCATCCAATTGAGGGGTTAAGTCAAAATTCACGTACATACCTTGATTGTTCAATTCAAATCTGTTGCATTCGCTACATAAATAGTAAAATTCTCATTTAGTATCAATTTGCATAATTATTTGCATGAACTTTCTTACTGTAATTCATTCCTAATCAAATCCTAAATATAATCATTAATCTTAACGTTTTATGTGACTCACATAAATGCTATAAAAACATCACATTTCGCCAAATATAGTGTTGGAGAACCGTGCGGCCACATCGACAAGCTGAGCCTCGGTTCGGCGTCATTCTGCCTTCAGCCCCCGTGTGTTAAGTGTTTTAGCTCTTCGCGTAAGTCGATATTAGGGAACTTCGCGATATTGTTTAACTTAAGAATTGTGATGTGCCATGTCTTTATCGTGGGATCTTTTTTATCTGTGTCAAGCATTTCCTTGTGGTAATACTAACTAGGCAGGAACCTAGTTTTGAAAGAAAGTGCCTTCAGGATAAGTTCTGTGAGTTCGTTGTGAATGGTACAGTTCGCGCCTGTAAGTGCGCGTGAAGACGCTTTGGCTGCAGGATTGTTATTTAGTGTCATATTGACGTCTTTAAATTTTCTCTTAAATTATAGGAAATCTGGCGAGGATTACCGCTGATTAACATCCTCGATGTCAAGTAATTTTCAATTGCTTTGTTAAGATTAACATCTTCCATGTTAAGTAATTTTCTTTTGCTTTGTTCAGATTATACTGATATGAGTTAGAGTATTAGCGTCATATTTTACTGTAATAAATCTTACTTTCATAGTACTCTCTCACCTGTTTGAGTTGCAAAAAACAAGTCCTAAACCGTGACTTTATGGAAGAGAACCTCAGGACCTTGGAAGGTGTGAATTTTTCATGGTAATTGTTGTGTGTGTTTGTAGCTTCTTCTATCACTTGGAAACACGTCATCCAGCGCTTCTTGAATTTCAGATCACCTCCGAAGTCTGCACAACACACCCACACGCACCTGGGCCTTTAACCATTTATCTTAGTCTCAACCCTCAATCGTCTGTTTTAACCTGTGGTTATTCCCTAGTTCATCCACGCGGTTACCGACTGAGAATCATTGATGGGAAACTATACACAACTCTTGAAAACCATTGATGGGAATCTGTGCACGAGTATTGAGAATCATTGATGGGAATCTATGCATAGCTCTTGAGAACCGTTTATAGGGCCTATGGGAATCCATGCCCAACCTCTGACACGTAACTCCCATTCTGAATGTAATTGGGGATTTGGACATATTTCCAACATACACACATCTCCAGCCTGCCGGGTCAGCTATCTTCTGAGCTGCTAAAAAATCTTCAGCCATGAGTGTGTCCCCACCCGTTCAAGACCTCACGACTTCACGATCCTGCCGGCACCCCAAATAAATTAATGAAGCTGAGTACATGTGTCCGTCATTTTTCCTTCCCGATTGCGCTCTCGAACAAAATTCCTAAGTTGAGTGTGTGCTGGGACGATAGTCAAACAACCTAAAACACCTCGTCATCCAGTAGACTTGAAAAATCTCATTTATTTAGAGTTCTGATAGCTTCTCAGTTCATACCCTACGCAAAAAAAAACCATGAATTTCATGCCATGGAAAACACCGATGATGTCAATCTACAAGTTTCGCTTTTCAATGAAAATTTCGTATCAGCCCTTAACGAATGCGCACCTTTCACTACGAAGTAAGTTAAGCCAAGAATTTATAAACGGATAACAGACGAGATAAAAGAGTTGAGCAAAACTAAGAGAAATTTGCAGCGTGAGTACTAACCGAACAAATCAGACGGTTCGCTTAGAAAGCTATGTAAAGATCATGAGAAAATCCAACGAAGAAAAGTTAAGGAAACAAAACGAGACTACTTCAACAATGAACTGTTGGCGGCAAAACAAAACCCAAAAAGTGTTGAAATTAGGTTAGGGTAAGTAAAGTGAGACACTTAGGATCTATGTATTGTCAGTAACACACAGCAAGACAAGCGTAAGTTAAAATCGTGAAGGGTAACCGTGTAGGGGGATCAAGCGAGGCATGAGAACCATGAGCTCAGTTCTCAACGCAGAGTACTGTTTAAACACATTCTAACACAAGTAACATTATTAGTATAATCCACATATACCTTCAAGGTGCTACAATAAAGGTTTCAACACTCCTTCTCACATTGAATTGTGTCAGATGAGACCATTTCTAACTTCGTTCTTAGTCTGGAGAACTTTTCTACGGGCAGGTTCTTAATGAATATGTCAGCAAGCTTCTCGTCGGTAGGGCAATACACTACGTCGATATCTTTGTTACTCACTACATCCTGCACATAGTGAAACTTAATATCGGTGTGTTTGCTCCTCCCATCATTCTTGGGAATGTCGGCAAGACAGATGGCTGACTGGTTATCTTCGTTTACAACCATTGGTTCCATAGTACCAAAATTTATTTCACTGAGCAGGTGCTTCAACCAGACAGCCTCTTGAGCCGCACCGGCAACAGCAACGTATTCAGCTTCAGCAGTCGAAAGAGCTACACAAGTTTGTTTGTTAGACCACCACGTAATTACCGAATTACTGAAGGTGAAACAGTAACCAGAGGTAGACTTTCGATCATTTTTATCACCAGCCCAGTCAGCATCTGAATAATCAATGCAAGCATCAGAACGATTGCTATACAAGATACCTAGTTTGGAGGTGCCTCTCAGGTACCTGAATATTCTCTTAACACACATCCAATGCTGTTCAAGAGGTTTGGAACTGTTTTTAGCGACATTATTCACCGAGAACGCAATGTCAGGTCGAGTTCTGGTGGACAAATACAAAAGGCTACCTACAGCACCTTGATAAGTAGCAGGGTCAAATTCGACATCATTTGGGGAGAACATCGTATTTACATTTACATCAGCGGGAGTTGCAACAGGTTTACAATTATCAAAACCAAATTTTGACAACAGAGCCTTAGGATAAGCAGCTTGATTTAAGAACACATTGTTTTTAGATTTTACAACACTTACACCTAGGAAGGAACTCAGCACAGTAAGTTTCTTCATTTTGTACTGAGTAGAAAGACTCATCTTTATTTCATTTACTTCGTCACCAGACTCAAAAACAATTATTAAATCTTCTACATGAAAAATTAAAAAAAATCTACGACAAATCTTCTAAAAAATCTACGACACCAGCTGTATTAAATCATTTGCAATACCTTTATTCTAATGTAGATGGAGGAAAGCTTGTTTTCTCCGGATTTCTTGACTTTCGAAAAGCATTCGATTGTGTGGACCGTAATATATTACTCTCGGAATTACACCGTTATGGCATTCGAGGGGCTGCCCATAATTGGTTCAGATCATACCTAGCAAGTCGAAAGCAATACGTTGTCATTGACGACGCCAAATCAGACCCACAGACAATTAGCCATGGAGTTCCACAAGGATCTGTCCTTGGGTCTCTCCTATTTCTGATTTTTATCAATGATATTATTAAATCTATATCATTCTTTAAATTCATACTTTTTGCCGATGACAGTACCCTTTCTGCGGTTCTTCCGAATCAAAAACCCCCTGGGATTGCTGAGAGTATAATTAATGAACTTCGTAAGGTTTCATTGGGGCTTAAAGCTGATAAAATAAGCCTTAATATAGATAAAAGAGAATATATTACATTCTCATACAAGAAAATATATCTCTCCCACGTTAAAATTGGCGAAGGTGAAATCGAAGAAACCAACTCAAGTAAATTCCTGGGCATCATAATAGACAAACATCTAACCTTCAAAGAGCACATCGCTCATATTAGTTCTAAATTATCAAAATCTATCGGAATCCTAAATAAAGTAAAAAATTTCCTGCCTGAAACAGCCTTACAAATGCTCTACCGAACGCTCATTTCACCATACTTGCAATACGGAATAGAAGCATGGCACGAAACTGATAAAAATAAAACCAATGTAATTTTTCCTCTGCAAAAAAGAGCCATCAGAGCGGTAAAAAATCTAGAATATAATGCTCACACAAATGATTCATTCAAAAATTTACGAATATTAAAAGTTTCGGATCTCTACAAAATCTCCATTTGCAATTCATTTACAAAACATTAACAAATGATGGCGACAATAGTCTAAAACAATTATTAACTGCGCATACTGGTCATAACGACCATTTAACCCGAATAGAAGTAAATTCATGCTTCCTTATTACTCAAAAGCCCGGTCGCAGCACAGTATCCTCTTCGTTGGAACTAAAATTTGGAACTCAATACCTGCGGAGATCCGTGAAATTAATCCTCATAAGGTATTCAAAAGAAATCTTGAGTCTCACTTCCTATCAGAATACTAGTCGTGTAAGATCACCAAGTCAAATCTTGTCCCCTACATAACTGGTCCTAATAATGTAATTTTCCATGGTTAATATCGCCGATCTTCAGTCTGTTCTTGAAACGTTTGTCGAATATACTCCTAATTAAATCTAGTCCATATGAACTATATTGTAAAATGAAGCATCTAATTTCGAGGTAAATATCTCATTGATCAGTCTAATGCGTCCCTAATTAAAGTGAATTTGGTTAAACATTATTGTACTCCTTAGACTAACGTTGATGGTAGGATGCCCTAGAAATCACTGAACTTATTCGGGACCACAGGTAGCTATACCAAAATTTGACCATTGTACTAGACTTAAGAATAATAATAATGAATAATAATGAAGGCATCTACGGATGCTTTCTATCTCTGGATATATTCTATCTCTGGATCACCTGTGGTAAATAAATTGTTTAAATTGTTCACATACACCGCCACAATACACAGCTGGCGCGGCGATTTTCCCCGTTGGGTATAAGAAAAAATTCAAGCACAATACCCCACTCAACCCAGGTGTCGGAAATGGGTACCGTCTTTACGGGGGAACCGTCATGGTGTCCTATATATAGTGTTAGTTATAAGACATTTGAAAAACCAATGCTCAAGATCATATGTATCAGGCTTGATTGGAAATAAAGTATCCCAAAGATGCCGATGTTTGTTTGTTTTTGTTTTGTTTCTCATTTTGAACACGAGTGTATATACAAGCATCACTCTTAGATTGTACAAAACCCAATTTCTTCAAATAGCTATCTAGTGTAGTATTGTGGTGGTATGAACACACACCACCACACAAGCTTAAAAGCGCCACCTCACAGCCTCAAAGCGCCAGTGCTAAACGACCAATGATCAGAGCTCAAGTTTGGAGCTGGGGTGCCGGACCGAGCTTTATAAGCAGCCTGCCTCAAACAGTCAGGCAACGTCGATAGAAACCTCCGTAAGTATAGCACAAGCCTAGACGGCAAAAAGCGGGCACCCCCGTCATGACCAATCGGAGACCTGGACGGCCAGAGTTAGGCTCCAGCGAGGCCTATATAAACAGCCGCGCAGCCAGCGCAGCCTCAGTACACCCTCAGCGTCCCTGATATTCACACTAAGTCTCGACAGTACCTCACCCGTCGCCTTCATCGCCGCCTCTACTGCCGGCCGCCACGTCTGGTTGCTTGCTAGACGCACCATTTCCCTGCTAGCGCCTCTGGTACTCCTTGGTCGGAGACACTCTGCCAGCAGCAGCCTCACCGGACTGCTCTCGTCCTCCTACCACGCAGCGTCTCCCTGGCAACCGTCGGTCCGCCAAGACGTCATCGGTTACTGTATTACTCGACTGTAATATTCCCTTGTGCCATTATTGTCGGCGATCTTCATAATAATATGGCGTTTATTCCAGTTGTGTTTTCCTTACCTGGCCGGGTTCGTTTGCACCTCAGGCACTCACTTCGGGCAAAGATATTTCACAAGTCTATCGATATTCACAAGTCTGTCGATATTCACAAGTCTCTAGATATTCACAAGTCTGCCCGGAGTGTAAAGCAGCCTGAGGGAGAACACCACAGTATTCCAACACTTGTTTAGTCCGTAGGGCGGTTTTTGTAGTTTACACACCAGATTTTCTTTGCCTTTGACAATAAAACCATCAGGTTAACTAGGTAAAGTTCTTCACTCAATTCTCCATTTAAGAAGGTTGTTCTAACGTCCATACGATGGAATTTCAGGCCATATTTGGCAGCGAGAGCTAGTACTGTCCTGACAGACTCAAATCTAACCACGGGACTGAATGTCTCTTCGTAGTCCATCCCGTATTTTTGAGAGTAGCCCTGAGCCACAAGGTGAGCTTTGTAAGAGTGGATGCTTCCGTCAGGTCCGGTTTTTCCTTCAAAGATCCATTTTAATTAAATAGGTTTTTTGTCATTAGGAGAGACCATACTTTATTTTGATTTATAGACTCCATCTTATTCTCCATAGCTGTCTCCCATAGTTTTGCTTCTGGTCCACAGAGTGCTTCTTAAACACAAGATGGTATATCAAGCTCATTTTTCATTAAATACACCCATTCCCCAAACCTATCAGGAGCCCGTCGATACCTGGCTGATTGTCTAGGCTCCACTCCCTCCATCCCAGCCTCTGACTGTCTATGCTCCACCCCTCCCTCAGAGTCTTCTGGTTCTGGTTCCTGAGGAAGAAGAGTAAAATTACCATCATGTACTTCTGAAGGCTCCTTCTCAATTGGCATCTGCTGAGATTCATTAAACGTAACATCTCTACTCAAAAATATCGTTTTGCTGCTCATGTCATACAGACGGTATCCCTTGGATCCACTTCCATATCCTACAAGAACACACGGTTTAGATTCTGGAGCAAGTTTTTCCCTCTCATCTTTAGGGACATGAGCGTACTCACTGCAGCCAAAGGTTCTGAGGTGCTGTACATTGGGCTTGTGTCCATTAAGAGCTTGATAAGGAGTCATATCATTCAATGCATTAGCTGGGCTCCTATTTTTGACATACACGGCGATATAACTTCACCCCAGAATATTTTTGGTAATTTTGAACCAGACAGCATAGTTCTGACAGAGTCAAGGACAGTTTTATTCATTCGTTCTGCAACTCCATTTTGTTCAGGTGTCTTAGGCACAGTTTTTTCATGGATAATTCCTTCCCTTTTTAGGAATTGTTCAAAGTCATTAGAGATGTATTCCCCACTATTATCGGAGCGCAGAATTTTAAATTTGTGATCATAGTGATTTTCTACCAAAGACTTAAACTTCTGGAACACTTTAAAAACGTCACTCTCATGTTTCATAATGTACACCCAAGTATATCTGGAGTGGTCATCTATGAAGGTTACAAAATACCTTCCACTCCCAAGTGATTTGGGATTAAGCTTGCCGCACACATCATGTGAATTAGTTGGAAGGGTTGACGTTCTTTTTGTGATTTGTTTTGGGGAAGGGAAGCCTGTGATTTTTCCATTACAACAGCTTTCACAAAAAATGTTATCTCCACTCACAGAACAATCAAAACCTTTAACAAGATTCTTAAGCCCTGTTTGCACTGGTATCAATTTTGCTGCAGGCTCACGTGTAGACGCCTCGTGTGGGGCTTCACAGGAGTCATGTGCGTTTAGACTAGACATTGAGCGTGCCACGGAGTTCGCGCTGCTCCAAATCAGTCAGTGTGTGGCCAGCTGCTAAGAGAGAAGCGTGGAGTCGACGAGGTTGTCTGAATATTGCAGCTGCATAATAAACTACGTAATCTCTTTTTTATTTGCAGGGGTGAAATGATCCTATAATCGTTTATTTTCAATCAAACATAATGGAAAGCATCCTCCTTATATTCGCAGCTTTTGGTCTGCCAAATGCATTGATGGGCTTAGTAAATTTCAATTAAATGCAATGTAGTTTCTCGTGGCAGTGTTTTGTCAGCCTTAATCGATGAGCAAAGAGCTACACCTCACCTGATGACTGCTAACTACACACCACGATACTACACACTGACCGGGGACTGAGCTGCATGGCTGCCCCTTTATTTTGACCAAAAAAATCTAGTGTGACCTCAAAAAATACCTAGAAAAATCAAAATTTAAACATAAAACATCCAAAAATATATCTAGAAATAAATTGATTATTTACTATAATAAAATTGTAAAACAATAGCATATAAGAATATTTATATCAAAAATTGCTTTATATTAGGCAATTTATCTTTATATAAATTATCTAGTATCCTGATATTTATCATAATAAAGCTTGGTATCCAAATATTCATCAATTTCACACGTATTGTGAGTAGAAAGGTCAGCCTCTATTGCATTGCAATTATCAATGCTCAGATTCCTACTTCTCAACAATTGTTTTAAGGCTTTCACAACGCGATCTGCATCACTTTTAATAATTTTACAATTACTAAATAAGTTGATTCTACTTTATTATATCCATGACTTTAGTATATGACTGATACACCAAGTAGTTTCATGATAGAAATATCATTGCTTCCATCCAACAATAAACTCAACTCATTGTTACCAATATCAGTGATCAGTCTTTCGTCAAAATGAGGCCACAATACATTCTTGAAAATGTATGTGCATTTTATTGGATGAATTTTTGATATCATCACTGGTTTTGCAATTGGAGATAGTGTGCTTTAGCTTATGAACCGTATGATCACAATTAGGAATTACACTATGGCAGCACAAAAACATTGAAAAAGCCGTCTTGGTGTCGTTCATAATCTGAACATAACATGATCAAAATGTGGTTGGTTCAAAATTCAGACAATTTAGTTAAGCAAATTAACATATGTAATAAGTGTTGTGATGCTCTTCTTTCTTTGCATTATTCGTCGTTGTTTCTTTCCGTTGCTTTCATTTCTCTTGATAATCGTCGTGACTGAAGGCCACTATTATTTTATTTTCGTTGATAAAGATCAAATAGACTGAGACTTTTCAATGTCTTCTATTATATTTAATATAATTAATGAGCTTATTGGTAGCAAGTCAATTATTATAATATATTAATTTGGTAGCGTATCTTTAACCGGCAAATTTAATGATTAACCTCTCTCTCTAAATAAACAGGAAATGATACTAATAGGACACATAGTTATTTATTACCTACATCGATACAAATAATGATACATCAAGAAAAGAATCATTGCGCATCTAATTTACGTTACAAGTAACATTATTGATGTATGCTGAAGGCATTCATCTAAGCCTAACGCACAAAGAAATAGTTATGGGGACGCTTAAAGGGAAAATGTATAGAATGAGACTCATCTTAATAGTGGATTCCGAGATGATGTTGCTACATGCTCCAGGACAGTCAATTATATTACGTTACTTGAGAAGATATGCGTAGTTCACATTTGCACATTGTATGAAAACGTCGAAGCCCGAGCCCCGAGGGGCGGGCTGGCAGGGAGCAATTCAAAGCTGTATCCTCTAATACTGTCCCAGACTCACTGACTTCCCTCTCGCCTGGTAGCTGTACGGGGCTGTGAACTTCGAAGCAGTTGGCATCGCTATAATTTTAAAGATGAATTGATCCACAATTGAGCGTACGTTAAGACTCTAGCGTATTGAATTATTCGCAATAGAAAATATCAATTTATGATAATTGTACTAATGATCTAATAAACGTTAATTACTGATCAATACAATATTATTTATAGTAAAACCTTCCTAGAATTGATGTCTGGCAATCCTCCGTCGGTCGGTTGACACCCTTTCTTCTTTCGCGTCCTCTTCGAAGATGGAGAGAAGCTGGCTGGTAGATGAAGAGAACGTTGATAACCGCCAGTGGCTTACGACATTTCTCTGGCTGTATAGAACTATTCGATTAACGGAGCGTCCTCCTTCGAATGATCGTTTTATATATGTGTCGTGGTTGGAATCACAACATAAGAATAAAGTAGTAACCAACCATAATAGTGAATTCCTAATTCAAATTTAAAGTAACCTATCATATAAATAGCCTAATTGTAATTATAGCTAGAAAATATCTACCATGCTGAAAAACTACCTGGATTTTATAGCTAATATATAGGTTCCAAATTTTACATCTAGGCTTTAGCAGAAACATCTAGATCTAGCTATAAAAATCTAGAGTGGCAGCCCTGCTGAGCTGCGAGGCTCACGTGCGTCGCGCCTCACGAATTCGATCAGAGCGAATAGAGAACTTCGGGCTCACACACACAAATATGAGCCTCTGTGGTGAGCCTCGTCTACACGAGTCGCGCCTCACGGCCGAAATGTCCCCTAGTGTAAACACCCGTTAGTGGCTAATTTCTTAAGATTATTAAATCCTAGTTGACAGAATCGTTTATGCCACAGAATTTCATCAGAGGAAACGTTCAGGCATTGTCTATTATTTTGCCTCGTATGGCCTATCTATTTGAACACCTCGGATGGTTTGTCAATTAGTACTCCTCGTATGGAACTTTTGTTTGAGGACGTCTTAAATTAAGAAATTTTTAAAAGCCAATATGTTGGCATGTATCTCATGTGGCAACTTGGAAATAAACGTTTTCTTTTCTTTTTTCTTTTGCAGCTGAATTAAGGGTACAATTAAGTTTATACAATTTTCCTACTTAACTGCCTAAGGCAATTAGTTTGTGGTCTTTATTTACAACCTTACATGAGCTTTCGTCAAAGTGAACTAAATTTCCATTTTCTGTAATCTGATGCACAGATAGTAAATTGTAGGCTAAGCCTGGCACATCCACGACTTTCTTAACAACACAGGTATCTACTAGACCTTTAGGTAACAACACCCTAACTTCAACATCACCTACACCAACACCTTGCAAGTTTCTACCATCACCAACTTCAATGTTAATTGGACTAGATAGCTCATTCATGCAATAAAAATAATTCATAATATTACACATGTGTGCAGTTGCTCCAGAATCTATAACCCAACAATTATTGACATTTATCACAGACAATGCACTGATATAGTTGGTTTTACCCGCTCCAAAATCTTTCTGGTCTTCTGTATGATTCAGAATTTTTTTCCCATCTTCTTCCTTCAATTTTTCTTGATAGATCCAGCACTTGGCGCGTAGGTGTCCTGTTTTTCTGCATTCGTAGCATCTTGAGTTTTTCAATTTGGATGTCACAAGGGATTTTCCACTGAAGTCTGAAGCACTTTGGTTTTTCAGTTTTGTTTCTTCATTCAGAAGGCGCTTTGTCACCACATCCCATGACGATAGTTTTTCGTGAGCTTCCAATGCAGTCACCAGTGTGGAGAAGTGGTCGGGAAGTGATGACAGTAAGATTATTACACGACTTTTTTCATCAACAGCGTCATCTATCACACTCAAGGACTCAAATATTTCGACAAATGCTTTGAGGTGAGTTTGTAAGTCTTGGTCTTCTTTTAGTTTCATGTTGTAGAATCTTTTGTGTAGTCTGAACTTGTTGGACTAAGTTTTCTTTTGGAATGTATATTCAATTTTGTGCCACAGTTGCACGGGGTGAGTGGGGTCACCCAACAAATACAGTTAACTCGTTTCGACACCAAGCACAATAATTGTAGCTAGGGCACTGTCACGTCTTTCTTCAAATTTCCTTCGAGCAGTCTCGTCTGTAGTCTGTGGCATGGTTTCCGTTCCTCGAACCAAGTTATATAACTTTTCCTTCGTTAAAATCATCTTCATTTGCAGCTTCCACGTAGGATAGCTTTTATCATTAAGAGCCGTGAGGCAGTTCTTAGCACTTTCACTTACGGAGCCTGCCATGTTTCTTTCTTTTTTACTTTCACTGTTTCTGTCTCACACTTACTAACAGATCACCAACGTCTGTTCTCACTGGTCCGGGCGGCTTTTCGCTTCAGGACTTAGGATAACCTTACTGAAATTGTTTCTTCGGAGGGTTGTCTGGGTCCATAACCTGTTAAAATGGTAAGTAAAGTGAGACACTGAGGATCTATGTATTGTCAGTAACACACAGCAGGACAAGCGTAAGCTAACATCGTGAAGGGTAACCGTGGAGTGGGCTCCAGCAAAGCATGAGAACCATGAGCTCAGTTCTCAACGCAGAGTACTGTTTAAACACACTCTAACGCAAGAACACTGTAACATTTTTAGTATAATACACATACACATTCAAGCAGGGTTGCGGAGTCGGAGTCGGAGTCGGGAGTCGGAGTCGCCGGAGTCGCATGTTTTAGGGTGGAGTCGGAGTTGGAGTCAGAGTCGCTTCTCTGAAGTGTGGTGGAGTCGGAGTCGGAGTCGCTTCTCCGAGTGTGGTGGAGTCGGAGTCGGAGTCGGAGTCGTTCACTCGGATGGGGTGGAGTCGAAGTTGGAGTCGCTATTTTTTGCTGTCTTCGATTCTAATTTTTACTAAATATTATTTATAATTGTTTAAAACCGAAAGTAAACAAAACAGAGTTAGAATACTTTGCTGAAAATTTAAAAATACGCAATGTTTTTGTTGATCATTTTGTTTTAAGTTTGAAACAGCGTATTTATACCTATCACCTAATACCGTCATTGTTATCTAGTCGTTGTGGGTTTGCATTCCTATACATGATAAATACAAGAAAGAAATATAATTGTACTGGAATAATAATGAATATTTTGCAGTTATTTAAGCAAGAATTAGTAATTTGAAGCATTGAAAATTTGTTCTGTATATTTCTGTTTCGTTCATTTCCCATTCAATTAGTACACAGGAAGTAGCAAATAGTACTAAATGTGTTGCAAGTTACTTGTGGAACATTTCAGCTAATGCAATACATTGTACTCACGTAAGGAGTGGTAACTCTGTACACTCTTAATGATGCATTGATTTATAATGACTAGTCTTTGCAGAAACTTAAAGTTATGTTGTGATCATAAATAATTTTAGTCTTAATGTTATGATTCCTTCCAAATGAGTAGTCTTTGCCAAAACCTGAAGCTATGGTCTGGTACATAAAGACTTCTAGTTCTTAGGTTATGTGATCAAAATTGATATGGCTTCATTGTCTTTAGGTCAAGTTAACATGTATTATTAATAACAATTTCTGCTCATTTCTAAAGTCATTTCTTGAATGTTGTTTGGTTCTTTCAGAGTTACATTGTATTTCACTATATAATTATCATGTTGAATTTTTATCTTCGTATCACTCCCCAGTTTTTAAGTAAGCATACGCTGAAATGTAGAATTTAATTTTATGCTTATACAATTTTAAACACTGAAATAGTATCCGTTTTGCAGCATTTAATAATTAATTACTTCTTCTTATGGAAAATTTGGAAATGTTGTAAGGTAATCAATATCGGCATTGAGACACATGAAAAATTAAAATACAATGTAAACGAGCTGCAATGAAAATAATACCACACTAGCAAAGACTTCACTTAGTCACACACATATTGTAACTGAAAGCAATGTACTATCTCAGCTGCAATGGTTGTTACATTTATGCGAAAGTACAAATTTTCTTACTGGAAACGTTTCAAATCGCTTCAAAAACATGAAATGAGAAGAATATGGGCGTTTATTAAAATAAGAAAGTGTCAAACATAAAGTAAAAAGTTAGACGAGAATAAGAGATAGTATCATATTACACGCAAAGACGCTAAAAGTGACTTTTATTCGTAAACAAAACGTTCCGAAAACTTCAGTCCCCTGCGACGAAAGCAAAACAATTTTTGCCTATTCAAGCCGAGATATAAAATAGTGTTGAGCAATAATATGACACCTTTTCTGCATTGTTATCCTGCATAGTGTAGACACAGAGAATAAGAGGCAGTGTGCAAATCTTGCCTACTTTATCTACATGTATATCATTTTGTGGATTTTAAGCATAGTCATTGAATTAACTATTATAATTTCACTGAATAAGTGTTTACTTAGTAATAAAAAAAACTGTGGATGCATATTTATGCTTCTCAGTGTAGGCAATGCCTACTTTACCTACTCAGAAGACACTTGTCAGTAATGTAAAGGGTGCTTCAGAATAAGAGGCAAAAAATTGCCCACCAAGTAGAAGATGTCCGAATAAAAATTTTTTCTTCTATGAAATTTTCTGAAGAAAGAGACATTGAGATATTTGCCGTTTATTGTTTTAAAGGATGAAATTTAATGACTAAATTACTCGCAATATTTATTTGAATTTACGTTGATCGGGCGAAATCTTTTAGTTGCATGACCTCCTAGATCTCCTTACATGACTCCACTCGATTTCATTTTTCGGGGACACGTGAAGAGCCTTGTTTATGCTACATTCATTGAGGCTGAGGAAGATCTTGTGACCAGAATTGCAGTGGCTGCTGGCCAGATACCTGAATGCAAGACGTGTTTCCTAATATCCGGCAGTCGTTAAGGCTAACATTCGAAAACTGCATTGATGTTGGTGGAACACATTTTGAATAATTTTGGAAAGTAAATTCAAAATAGATATTGCGAGTGATTGTACCATTAAATTTCATCATTTAAAGCAATAAACAGCTAATATCTCACGACCCCGATTTTTGGGGGAAAATTTCATGTAATTAAAAGTGTTTATTTAGCCATTTTGAACTTGGTGTGCAATTTTATATCTGGTGTTCTGAAACACTCAGTATATAAAATTGTATACTCGACCCGTGATAAATGATGGGATTTAATATTGTCTATCTACGAATTCTCCAGATGTGAACCATAAAGAAATATATCCAACCTAATAGTACCCGCGATTAAAATATTCTAGTACTAGTGCACTGGTGAAACTCGCATCACAGATACAGTCATTAAGCATCTTTAAGAGTGTGAAAAGGAGACAGACCAACCAACAAAGACGGACAGCCAATTTTATTCGTTCAATGAAATTTCCTGTTGAAAACCTTCCGTATTTCTGATGGCGGCTTTGTGGAAGAAAAAGTTTCATTCAGATGGCCTGTCATAGTTGACAGACAAGAATTTGAAACTGTTGAAATTAGTTCTTTCTTTTCTTCGTCTTTTTGTTTTGCAGCTACATCTTTTCTTTTCGATTTTTGTTTAAATTTAACTTTCTATAATTAAGAATGTTTGAGCTTCTACCAGACCTGCATTAACCTAAAATCGCTTAAATTAACATTACTCGTGACGCACTGGCGTTCACTAATGAAATTATCATTGAGCTTACTCTGCTTGGGCAGCATGTCGCCCTTTTAATAAAAGTCGGTCTGGCACCTCTAACTTATTTCTCTTGCGTAAAAAGCAGTCTCTTTCTGCGAATTTAACTCCTCGACCCGGTAAACAGGCCCGTATTATTCAAGGTAATTAATTGTCAATTAATTGTTAAAATCTTAGTGCTATATGCAATCTTGCAATAAGATACGATATTCAGCTAGTCGGCGACCAGACATCTTAAAACTCTTTTTCTATCTACTCTGAACGCCACTAAAACTTCCTACCGGAGTACCGTGCTGATGACCGGCCACGTCCATTGGTTGTCTTCTATTTTTAAGGAGTTTCGTTTTTAAAACTAACATTTCGTTAAAGAAGATCATCGGTCTCCGTTTTAAAGGAATTTAATAACAAAAATAGTACAGAGGACGCTGCTGTGCGTACTGTTGGAATCCTCAAGATATGCCTAACTTGGGTGCTGTTTCCCTTTTTGCGCATCCCGGGAAACGACTTGCTATTATTCCCTTGAAGTTATTCTGTATTTGAAATTAATGTTCGAACAGTAGCCCTTAAGTTTTAAATCCTAAAATTCCATTGTAATAATATAGGAGAGATTACGCAGAGGAAATATCTAAACCAATTTATTTATTTGTTTTAAGGGGATACTTGCCCTTTTATTGTATGAGAACCATCAACGCTATACCGGGTGCCCCACAAAAATGTCCCCGACTTTTTAATTGATTATATCTCCGTTTTAAATTAACATATTTTAATTACCCGTGTTTCACAATGTAGTAAATTTCATTCCCTTTTCAAATGATTTAAGGTTTTGAAAATCAGTTGAATAACCACTTTACAATGATCAATTTACTGAAAAGGGTAGAAAAACTAATTGTTCAAAGGGAAAGTTTTAAAAGCAACAACAAAAAACAAAAAAAAAAACAAAACCGTTTATTTCCAAGTTGCCACATGAGATACATATGCCAACATATTGGCTTTTAAAAGTTCCTTAATATAAGACGTCCTAAAACAAAAGATCCATACGAGGAGTATTAATTGACAAACCATCCGAGGTGTACAAATAGATAAGCCATACGAGGCATAATAATCGACAAACTATACGAGGTGTGCTAATAGATAAACTATCAGAGGTGTACAAATAGATAGACCACACGAGGCATATTAATAGACATAATGTACGAGGCGTACTATAATATCAAACCATACGTGGTGTGCTAATAGTCTAAACAAAGTTCCATACGAGGAATACTAATTGACAAACCATACGACGTGTACAAACAGATAAGCCATACGAGGCATAATAATAGACAAACTATACGAGATGTACTATTAGACAATACTATCATAGGTGTACAGATAGATAGACCATACGAGGCATATTAATAGAAAAAATATACGAGGCGTACTAATAGACAAACCATACGGGGCGTGCTAATAGTTTAACTCTGTCAAGGGAAGTTGAATGAGAAATGAGAAATATTATCTCTTGGATATTTTATATTCCAAGAGATTCCGGTACAGCGCTTCTTGCCTTTTTCCTACTTCGATAATTTCAACCAACACAGGTGTCCTTCTTCATTTCTCAATACCTACTGTTAAGAATAATTTCATAATGATGTATCCTACATACCACCAAGTATTTAAACCCTCTGAGAGGTTTCAAGTGTTTTCAATAACAGTGTTTCAAGAACTGAAAGAAAACGGTGAAATAATCTGTAAAACTCTTCTTTCAATGGTGGCCAGAAGTAATACTTGCCTTGAGAGAAATGGAGGGTATGTCGAAGGATACTGAATTACTTTATTTGTTTAAACGTTATTTAATGTAATGATTTGTTACGTTTTTATATTTTTTTTTTTGGAAAGTTCAAAATAAGGAAGAGTATCAATATTGCTTAAAAAAATTTTCCTTTGAACAATTAGTTTTTCTACCCCTTTCAGTAAATTGATCATTGTAAAGTGTTCATTCAACTGATTTTCAAAAACTTAAATTATTCGAAAAGGAAACAAAATTTATTTCATTGTGAATAAAAGACAATTCAAATATTTTTATTTAAAGCGGAGATATAGTAGTACGTATAGGGCGATTCTTAGGGAATCTTATTCTCAAAATAAAAAGAAGAACCAACGTAATAGAGAACATTTAATGAGGCAAACGTTTCGGACTACAAGTTATTCCATCATCAGTGCTGGAAGAAATAAAAAGTAATTTCAGTCATGCATAAGACAGATAAGGTTTGAATAAAAATACTAAGCAAGAACGCAAAAGAACTATTTATCCGTCACAGCCAACATTCAGGTTTTTCTCATATTACTGGCTGCCCATTTGCTTGTCCTTCTCAGTCCGCCATTAGAAACCTTTGCAATAGTTCTAATCATTCTTTAAAAATGTCTAATTTTTCTATTCTATGCAAAGCATTTAATGAACAAGACCTCCGTATTCTAGAATTCCTTTATATATTTACAAATAAACCTGCACTTAATAACGATTTCAGCGCGACAAAATTATTTGTAGCCCCTACTTCCTAACTTGCGGTATGCTGAGGTATGCTTGGTGTGGGTGTGCATATGGTGCGTGCGTGTATATGCGTTGTGTGTGTATATATATTTCAATGTGTAGGTGTACGAGAATGTGAGTGTGTATAGTTATGTGTGTCTGTATAGTTATGTGTGTCTGTATGTACTGTGTATATTACCTAAACACTTAAGTTTGGTATTCTAGTAGTTAGAAAAATGATTTACTTGTATTTCTTTTGCGTTTTTGCTTAGTATTTTTATTCAAACCTTATCTGTCTTATGCATGACTGAAATTACTTTTTATTTCTTCCAGCACTGATGATGGGATAACTTGTATTCCAAAACGTTTGCCTCATTAAATGTTCTCTATTACGTTGGTTCTTCCTTTTATTTTTAGCGGAGATATAATTAATTGAAAAATCGGGGACATTTTTTGGGACACCCGGTATAATAAAAACACAGGTGTCCGTCAATTTGTAAATAAATATGTGTTCTAGTGCGTAATTTCTCCTATTTTATTATAATGGAAATCTGCTTGCTTGGACAGTGTCATGAATATCATTGAAATATCATGAAAAACCTGGCATGTGCTCACTTTTGTTTATAAATAAAAAACTTTGCATCAAAATCGAATCTATTGTCACGAAAATGCGGCTAATCGCAGTAAAAAGGTATGCCAATTTTTTTTAAAAACTTCTTGCTGAATAGTAATTTGAATTATAATACAGTGTTGTTGCTTGCTTAATTGGTGCGTGCGTCTGCGACATTTGTAAAGATGCTTAATGACCGTAACTGTGATAAAAGTTTTTCCAGCGCACAAGTATGAGAATACTGTATTTTAATCGCGGGTACTATTAGGATGGATATATTTGTTTGTAATCTTAATCTTGATATTTTTTTTAAAACGATACCATTGAATCCCGTAATTTTTCACCAATCATGTACTCTAGTAACTCGATTTTTAACATTCTGCAGTCAATTTAGAAGTCGTTCGTTAATAAAGAATATAGTGAACATATGTACAGGTTTCAACATCTGCAACCGTCTACTACTAAGAATGATAGTAGTGTGTTAATTTATACGTTTCGTGTCACGCTCTTAAGAATCGATAGGAAAAAATTAGCACTGGCGGTCTTGGTTTCGGTTCACGGTTAATTAATACACTCATTTTCGTACAAGTGCTCTAGCTATAATGCCACTTTCAAAACAATTGAGAGATCCAGAGCCTTATATACCAGAGTTCGAATCGTGGATACCGAGTTCGGCGGGGTATTGTATATTACAATGTACTGTATTACAATACACTCTATTGCATATGACAATATACATACACAAGCTCGCAGTTGCTTTCAGTAATGCTGAATTTCTGTATCTAGGATAAAACACGAATGGCTATAACTACTTCTCTTGCGGCTCAAATATACTGTGTTCCAAGTGTTTATTACTCTAATAAGAAAAATAGGTTACCTTTGGAATGAGTTTAAGCATGGAAACTTCACTCGAACGAAAATTTGTTGAAGAAAGGTATTGAATCCCGTCATTTTTGACGGACCGTGTACGCTAGGTAAGAAATAAAATATTCATCTTATAAATTATGAATAGGTGAAGTTGGAGTCCCAAAATTGCGAATAGGCGGAGTCGGTGTTGGAGTCGCCAAATTTTGGAAAGGTGGAGTCGGAGTCGGAGTCGCCAAATTCTGAAAAGGTGGAGTCGGAGTCACCAAATTCTGGAAAGGTGGAGTCGGAGTCGGAGTCGCCAAATTCTGGAAAGGTGGAGTCGGAGTCGCAAATTTATTCCTCCGACTCCGCAACCCTGCGTTCAAGGTGCTTCAATAAAGGTTTCAACAGAAAGAACTTGGGAAATCATCAGGGAAGCTGCTCAGTATAAAAAATCCGACTGCAGAAGCACTTTTGACAACCCCTCAAAAACAGCGAATGACTTTAACACTTTCTTCTCAAAAGTTGGTGAAGATGTTTTCAATGAAGTGTCTAAGACAGTTTCAGATACATCTACAGGTGCAAATCTGAGCGATGTTGCATCTCCAAATACTGGAAAAAATGGAAACCAAAGCCAGTTAGCGTAACAGAGTTACGAAAAATCTCATACTCACTAAAAAATACTAAAGCGACAGGAAATGCCCTACATACAAGGTCACATGGAAGCCACATTGTCGCGACATGGATTGTAAATGTTTGCCATATGGGTTCTACGTGCCCGTGCTATGAGGAAAGCACATGGACTTTTGGAAAGTGGCCCCATGTGGTACCCACATAGTTATGACACGTGTAGAGGATGTGGATCCTACATGGAAACCATATGCCTTGTGGCTATCCCTCGCTTCTGCCAGCTAGGATCTGCGTGGTAATCACGCATGGGTTCCATCTATAAATCGAGCAGATTTACAATGAATTCTGCCGATGTGTATTATACATTGTTTCCATGTGGTTATCAAAGTTGGTTGGTCGCTCCGGTGTGACGGTGCCGTTGTATTGCCACTTCTTGTAGCAAATGACCTGTTGAGAAAATATAGAACACGTCCCCCCCGAAATTCCATTCTCATCTGCACTAAGCCTGGATACCCTACATAGTCATATTATGTAAACTGATCGCAAATGCTTCGCGATTTGTTTAATAGTTATTAATCAACCGGTATCGTATTCAGTGGGAAGAGTAATGGCATCTCTGAATTCCTAGGGTTTCATGGCAGCCTTCACCACTCGTTGTAGCGTGTTTTAGTGACATATACACGGGTATATTATACCCACATTTATTTCACAAGGCTATTATTTTAAGAGGCATGCGTACATTGTGAATGAAACCATTCAACCGACGAACTCGGAGCAATTTACGAATCGCAATATTTTTTCTAGAACGTAGAATTTAGGTTAGAAGCTTAAAATACAACGTATAGTCTTTAGTTCAAGCATTTTCACTTATATTTGCACTTTTTGCCTTATAATATATAAAATTAAAGCAATGGAATTCTTCTAGATTAAGGCCCCGAAAGAAGAATGAAAACTATGAACCCTCCATGGCACAACTTATATACCACGCTATAAATTTATACTCGGTAGAAGCACATTCATCAACTTTTAACGGAGTAGATAACCGCAACATTAATTTGGAATGAAAAAACGTGCTGTCAAAAAGTCATTTTTGCTTTATTTTTAATTCCGCAACAATTTTAAGAAAAAAATGAAATTCCACTATTACAGTGACAGCAAACTTAAATATTCTAATTCATAAATCATGCTACTAGATTAATAATCCAGTTATGATATTTTAGCTATTTTTCAAAGTAAACCAAATTCCTATAATTAAATCGCTGTGCAAACCTCAGCATTCAGACTCGAAAAAACATTTCACCTGAATCATTCATTCTTGATTTTTCTTAGCATTTGTAAGTAGCAAAGAAAATTCCTTTAATAAAATGGCAGCGCTAAGTCTAATATTTAAATTCGAAACATCATGAGTTTACATAAATGTACTATGAAGAATGAATTTGACCTCCAAATGCATTACCATTTCCCAACAATTCACTTACAATATTCTAATTCATTTATAATAGTTATTAATACATGTTTATGCATTTTATGGTGTAATTTTGTTCTTCATGATATATTTCTATTGTATAACGACAAAACATTGACAAAATAAATGCTACCAACAAACCTCATCCATTTTCATGATAAAATGTTAATTACTTTTCGTCGAGCTGCTTTAAACTTTTTCAATCAAATGCTTGCTCTGTTGACTCCTCAGCGGGATTCGTTCGATCAGCCCTTCCTCTGCTCCTATCTCTTGCGTTGTTGAGGTTGGCAGGCAGGAACTTGTTAAGGTCATGTAGTGTGAGGAAATAACACACTGCAAAGTTTTCTCAAGTTTTAATTTGGTAACGCAACCGAAGACAAGAACGTAGAAGTTTAACAAAGATTGGGGCTGGAACGGAATCGTGCTCCGTTTAGAAATTGATTGATAAGCCCTCGCTTCCTCCTAGTTTGAGGGTGTTCAGCTGGGGCTCTCACGAAACAGCGCAGCCTACAAAGAATAGGAAAATATTGGTTGAGACTGTATCACAGCGACTATGGAGATTATGGCGATCATATTGACAACTAAAGCAAACAAGAGATTGGAAATTATCAAAAATATCAAGCTTCAAAGTCATAGACAAGGCAAATAATTGAATAGGAACGAGTTCAAGTATTTGAACGGTACCTCCAGAAGGGTAGGAACCTCACACAAAAATTAGGAGTCAGATGGGCGCTCAACAAGAATTTAGCGGGGCCGAAAGGACGCCCTCATCTGCAGTCGGGTTGGAAGCAGACCGGAACCGGCCGTAGTTGCGTTATACTGTGCATAAAGAAAATGGCAAGCTTGCGAAAACCACAAAACTAGCAAGTTGTTTTGCTGCAGTTATTTCAATAAAAGTGGAATGTAGAGCACAAATCTTATTTCAAGATAAGAGAAGTACTGATAACCCTCACCTAAGGAATTACTTCCCGAGTGAAGCCATTGGAGCTTCTTTTAGAAAGAGCGTAGGTAAGAGATGGAAAAATAACGAAAAGACGATTGTGGAAGAATGCCATTCAGAGCAAGTATCAATAAGAGTTAAACGTTTTAAGGATGGCCCAAAGGGCTCTTAATTCACTAGGGTAGCTCGAAAGCAAAGTAAGTACGGCTCGACAGAACCGGCTAGTAAGTAATTAAGTACGGCTCGACAGAACCGGCTAGTAAGTAAGTAAGTACGGCTCGACAGAACCGGCTAGTAAGTAAGTGAGTACGGCTCGACAGATCCGGCTAGTAAGTAAGAAAGTACGGCTCGACAGAACCGGCTAGTAAGTAAGTAAGTACGGCTCGACTGAACCGTTTAGTAAGTAAGTAATGTTAGAGGCGGCTAGAAAGTCTAGTAATTACTAATACCGCTCTGAATGGCTAGTTGAACAAAATAAACATGAAACACACACATTCACACAAACCAAATCAGGAGCACGGTCAAAGAAAAGAACCAAGATTACGAGAAGGTTGTCGAATGCACAGGCGAAGTGCAGCACTCTGTTGTTTCACGTTACTCCATTAAGGTACGCAGGACGAGTAGACAGTACAGTTCAAGTCCGTCGTGTAATGGTAAATATTAGGCCTCTCATTTATATATATAAAAATATCTCACCGACATAGCTTCCTCCTCCGCCCCCGGTCAGCTGAAAGCCTCTAAAGTTCAAACTGACAAGTACCTGAGAGGCGCACACGGAAATTCTCAACAGAAGAGAGAGCTCTTTACAGTGTGGTGACTTCTCTGCTGCTTCTATCGTTAGAAACAAAAGCCATTCCATCATCGCGCATACGTATTGAATATGAACAATATGTTACTCGATTAATGCACTCCATTTTTCTAGTCTATATATAGACATAAATAAGGTTAAATATATTGTTTTATAATATATCTGTGTATGTCAGATGGCAGACTGTTATAAATGACATAAAGAAACTTACCTATTACCCAATCGTAGATTTTTAAACTTTTGAATGACCGTTTCTGTTTTTTCCCAAGAAGACTGAACTTATTAGCGACATCTTTTGCCAATAATGAGTTCATGATGTTGAACACAACGCTTGAGCTTTTTGACCCTCCAATTAGAGAAAGTTCTTTAGTTACTTAAACATGTTTCTCTTCATTTTCGAGCGTCTTTTCCATTTTATCCAATTCATCAAGGCTTTTGATGGACAGTTCTGGTAAAATAGTCGGAAATATTGTCGCTTGTTCATTTTGAAGTGGCTTTGTATATTTTTTTACCGTTTTCAAATCGTCCTTCACACCAGCAATTTCCTTGAAGAGCTTTTGCTGTGCTTCAACAATAATATTTAATTTGCTTAAAATTTCTTTACCTTGTTCCTCAAATTGTATTTCCCAGTCGCTCTGATGTACTTCGGAAGCTGATAAGGAATGAATGATATTACTGCAGGTCTAATTTTATAAAATACTGAAAGTTCCAACAAAGTCAAAATAAGAAAAACGAAAGACGTGAAAAACTATTTTGGGGGCAACAACAAAAATGGCGTCCTTACAGCAGTTACTTCATAGTTTAAAATTTTTTTATTAGTGAACGAAAAAAAATAGATTCCTATTGATATCTACTTACAACCAGAAGCAGAAATAGCCCTGGAGGTTGAGAGAGGAGACCGAAGCAGTGCGCTACCAACATGAAGCTTCTTAGGAGGAGGAGGAGTTGAAGGGCAGCATAAATCCACCGATTTTCTCGGTGAAGCTTTCCGCTTCGTCACTTCAGGGCTACTGCAACTTTCCGTTTCCGTAATGAACTCAGCTCCATGTCGCTTAGCTACGGCCGCTTCGTACGTTGTTGCAGTGCTTTTCAAGATGCAGTGATAGGGACTCCAATTTCGCCATTCAGGCTTCACGCACTTTTTTATAATCACAGACGTTTTTTGCATGGACATTCCTGAAAGCCAATTAACAAAAAACTTGTTCCCTGAATATTCGCACCATGATGAAGGAACAATTTCAACCTCATTGGTATATATCTTCAAAGATAACGACCGAAAATATTTCGTCTGACCGGAAAATACAGGGACATTTAAATTTTCAAACCATAGGAAATAAAGCGAAGCCCTGTTTTCTAGGAAATATGTAGCATTTCAGATCAATATCATTCACACTTATTGTTATTTTCTTTAAATCCAAGCTTACTTTATAAATTTTCAATATGAATGAATCACAGGGATACCTAAATAATCTGGATTTTTTACCGAAAATATTTGCTACGATACATTGATTTGTAATTTGCATCACGAAAACAATTTCACAATTATTGAGCAAACAGCACGAGTCCTTCCTTTTACTCGGCATAATTGTCCCATTGGGTAACTGCAGTTTTGTTAACGACTTTTTCACCTCTGGTGCTTTATTTTTGCAAGATTTGAAACAGTTCATTTCTGAAACGCGATTGCAAGCTTGCTCTATTGGCATTTTTCCAGAACGAATTCTTCTTTTCAACATACCCAACACATTTTCAAACTTGAATACACTAAATGCATCAAGAGGCCCTTACAATTTAACGTCAGAAGTTATATGAATTAGGCTATAGACATTATAAGATACGTTGTAAAGATCGTATAGGGTTGAATATCTATAAACAAACTGTTCAAACAATTTGTTAGCATAGTCTAAATTTTCACCATCTTGAAGCTTTGGGTCGCCAAGAATTCTAACTGACACTGAGAGAATTAAAAAGTGGTTATACATTTCTTCATTGATTATATCTGATAAGCATGCAGGTCCTATGTATAAAAGGAATGTACGGAACTCAACTGCCTTGAATCTCTCTAATTCTTTCAAGCTTCTTGGTCTCCTTGTGAACTCGATCGGAGTCCACTTCGATACTTCTTCCAGTGATTTATATAGGCTAGTTTTACTGTGAGGAGTCATTTTGTACGGGCGAACATGATACCATAGATGCATAAGCTTCCTCATAAATCCAAGATAAAGTAGATGCATAGGGTCACAGGTAAATTTTGTAACCAATCCAACAGCTAAATTTTCTAACGGGGAATTACCAACATGATGTTCAGTTTGAGTCCTATTTTTAAGCGATTCGTCTGTGCGCAACTCTGAGTTTAAGTTCTCATAAGATATCGCATTATTCTTGTAAACACCTTTTACAGTTCATTTCTCGCATGCAAAGTAACCCCCATGGCTTTTACATTGTTTTAGATATGCACGAGCAGGAGCATCACAAATGAATTTGTGTATTTTAACTGCATAAGTTGTAGAACCAATCGTTATTCAGTCGCTCAACATTTTTTTTAATTCATCGATTCGATTAAATCTTTTAAATATAAATTGAGATCAGGCTTACCAGGTCCACAATATATAGCCACAATAAATGGATTTCCGTCTCCGAAATTTTCAACGGAACACAGTATTGGCCAAAACGCAATGCTACTTGATTTAAAAAGTGGCACACCGTCCATGCTGAAAGATAAATTAAAAACCATTTATCCGAATTCAGCTTATAGTTAGAACTGAAGCACTCATTTATACCTTTCAAAATACCAAAGTATGCAAACTTTCCTTCTGCGCAAGCTACGATATTGTGACTGCTTTTAATTCGCAACAGCGTTCGAGCATCTTAAGGGAGGTTGTCGTCCGGGTGATGTTTATTTATTATGGACAGTAATTCATTGATAGATTGGTAGGAATGATTATTCCTAATAGCCCGTTGTCTTAAATCGTCTTTAATGGTGCCTTCGCTCACAGGTGCATTAGCATTTTCAACTTCACTAAATTTAGATAACTCTGCCGAATCATTTAAAGACAGCCTATCCGTTTCATTTGATTCATTTTCAATAATATCATCTTCACTTTCATTCGCCAAAGTCACTTCGGTTTCCGTGGAATCTCCAACTCTAGCTTCAGATGGTTTTTCGATACTAGACGCGCAACTCACGCAGGACAATGACGGAACTTCAAAGAGACTTTGTTCTCTCGAACTTTGTGAATATATGCAGTCAGGTTCACCGGTATCTTCATACGGATTCGCTAAATTTTCGGGTCTGTCCTTTTTTTTAAATGCAGCTTCATTTTCAATTTCACTCAAAATTAACTGAGAGTTTTTATTAATTTGATAATAGTTCCTTTTCCTCCCCATCATATCTGAACTGAAAGCTGAAAAATAAATTAGTCATTTGATGCTTCTTTATCGTTATCAAGATGACAATGCTTGTGTAAATAGAAAAAACTACAGCTTAAGGCGACGTAAATTTAATCATTCTCTCGCACCCGATCAAGGTTTGTGCCAGCTGACGTGCTTTCATTTGTTTTACCAGGGTACACTCGCGCACGACAATAATCAAATAATACTTTGGACTAGAATAATTCCCAGGAAACAGCATTGCCCAAAAAATTTTGTGAAGGCTGATAAACTTTCAAAATAAAAGGTAGCGAAGTAATTCACAAAGTAAGAAATAAGAAATAAAACTTAACAAGCAAAGAATTGCACTGATTGATTTGTTATGAGTATTTTAGACTTAAAATGCTATCGAATATATTTTTAAATCTTCTTGCTCAAATACTGAAGTAAACTGTTGAAAAAACGAACCTTCATATATACTATTTGCAATTTATGATTATGACTACTCTGGTATAACATTATGAATTAGAAGAAATCATATTCTTTCAGCATAGGTTGAGAAATTACGCAATTAAAGTCTTATTAACGTCGACAACGGAGAATAAATATAGAAGTTCACCACATTTTCTTCTGAAAGGCCACCCGAACATTTCAAATTTTTGGTGAACAAGTCATATATCCTCAAAGATGAGCTCTTTCCACTCGCGTTAGAAGTATCATACTACTACTCAGATACATAATGAATTAATGTAATGATAATGATGAATGCATGTTTGTGAAAGAACTTCTACTGCCCTAATCGAATTTGTAGAAAATAATCTTAAGCATGCGCACATTCACTTGAAATATTAAAGCTTTCTCTGTTCACTGTTGGCGGCGCCCTCCTGTGCTTAAATACAAACTTTTATTTCACCTTGAACGTAGTAGTCGTTACTATTGATTTCAATCAAATATTTAAATTAGTTATCATTTTCATCGCCTTGTTATTAAGAGAACTTAACTTGTACTCACAATTTGATAGCAACACTTGTTTCGAATCCAACACTTTTTTGAACCCTTCAGGGAAAGGTTTACATATCTTTTTGAATTGGAAATTTGCATAATATTTTTAAACGATTTCCAGCGTCGTATCATTTCCCATCACAATGGTGTGCTTAAGAGAGAAAACACTGAACTATTAATATCAGATTAGAAAAACTTCAGCCCCAAAATTAGCTCCAGTTCAACAAAAAGTAAGGAATAATTTATCTCTCATAACGTCTTAACCAGCAGCGCATGAAATTAATGTCTCTAACATCGACAGTGAAAATCTTGTCTCATTAATTATTTAACTAATACTGTGAATTGAATGATGTTCATAGAAATCTGGAGGAGCACACTTAACACTGATCATGTCTTGAGCAGCTCAGTTGAACTAACGGTCTCGGCTGAACACGGGTGCCAAATGCCGCCCAAACTTCTAGAGGAGAGGAAGGAGAGGGAGATCCGTTCGTCGTTTAATCCAGTCTGAACGATTGAGCTGCTAGATGCAAATGCTTTCGAAATCGTAACGTCAAAACTTATCAAAATAGTTACTTGTGTGCCTTTCAATTTACCTATTGGTGTTTTCTATCTGTCAGTATTATCAAACGAAAGCTTTTGAAATGGTGTCACGCGCATATAGAGAATTAAATCATCACAATTTGACGTTCAAAGATATCAGCATACTACTTCTTACACAAAGATAACATTATTAGTTATTCCAAATGTTTCAAATGCGTTTTACAACTGAATAAGACACAACTAAGTCTTGATAAGGCGAATGTTAGTTTTTTTAGCACATGGAATTTCTTTTACTTCAGCTTCACCCTGAATACTACAAAAAATGAAAAATATACTTGACCCAAAAGCTAACAGCAGTTAAATTTGGGACTAATCAGACGTGTAAGATGGTTATTGATTTTAAATGCAGAATTTAATATGAGCTCTGAGAGACATTTTCGCGATTTTATCAAAACACGGATAACCACAATTTCATTATATGTCTATACAATGTGTTTTTTAACAATGACGTTTGAAAGCAAGTACGTTGCATACACACGTGCCTCCCATATGGAAAAATCATGTAAAGCCAATGTGGTAGCCAATAGGAAATCCCACGTGGACCCCACATATCAAAAACAGCATTCAATGTACTAACATGGCTATGATGAGTATATTCAGTGGCAAATTCATTTTGCCAGCTGAAATCCACGAAACCACTAACTAACCATGTGGCATCCATGTGACATTGTATGTAGGGTGATGGCATTAGCCTCCAATATATAAAAGACAGCTTCCCCGTCACAGCACCTCTGATTTGTTTGATCATAAATACATCTATAGCCGCAAACAAGTTTCCCGATCAATGGAAACTATCCATTATTAAGCCATTACTTAAATCTGGTGATATTGGCATAGCGTCAAACTACAGACCAAACAGTCTCCTGCCTGTCATGTCCAAAATACTGGAAAAAGTAATAACAAACCAGCTCGGATAGTTTATTTATTATTTGTCTTGACGAGTCACATTTACTTCAGCGCAATCAATATACTCACAGAAGAAGCACCAATACTCAAGACGAGCTGCTTAACCTAACAGAAAAAATTTACAATAATATGGACCAAAAATAATAACTCTCCTGCTAGTGCTTGATCTCTCCAAAGCTTTCGACAGTGTTGAGCATAAAAAACTTCTACAAAAAATTTCAAACCTCAGAATAGACACTCAGTGGTTTGAAAGCTATCTACTAAGCCGCTCTCATGCAGTGTTCTTGAAGAACAAAATGTCACCATTCATACAAAATAATTTTGGCATTCCTCAAGGTTCAATCATCGGCCCGCTCCTATTTTCAATTTTCAACAATGATTTCCCCCCTACGCCGGCAAACACAAAAATTTCAATGTATGCTGATGACGTACAAATTGCCATGGCAAGTTCGACAGCGGATTTGGAGGAAACGTAAAGCAACGCTGAAAACCTTCTAAGAAATCTGAAATTGTGGGATGACCACAATGGTCTGAAACTTAATGCGAGTAAAACGCAGTGCATTATTTTTGGATCACAGAATACGACCAGAAATTTACAGCCATTTACGCTAACACTTGGAGACGATAAAATTAAACCAGTTGACAAGGTAAAAAATCTTGGTGTTTGGTTTGACAAAAATATGACTTTCAACTCACACGTAGAAACAGTGTGCAACAAAATCAACAGAACCCTAATGTTCTTTCATCGCATTAAGAACACACTTGACGAAAAATCCAGGTTATCAGTGATTCAGTCTTTAGTTTTATTGCCTCTGGACTACTGCAGTCCAGTGTGGGGAAATTTACTTCAATATCGTCAAAAAGAGTTGCAAAAATGTATTAATTTTGCAGCCAAAGTGGTATGCAAAGGAAATTTTAAGAGACACGATCATGCCACCCCTCTTTTAAGAAAACTTGACTGGAGCACAATACCGAATAGATTCATGATCCAAAACGCTCAACGAGTGTTCTCATCTCTGTACCTCCCTCAGAGCAATGCAGATGTGGTAAAATTTTGTCCATCCAATATTCCAAACAAAAAACCAAATCGGAGGAGTGCTGTCTTGGTTAGTTACCGTTCAACAAACGTGGGACAAAAAGCTCTCTCAGTTTCTGGATCTCTTTTGTAGAACTAGCTTCCCCAGCACATCATAAACTCTAAAACTATAAAAGAATTTAAAGTAAATGTGTCACGTCATATTGCATCTCTATCTTTCAGCCTGCAACACTTCGGTGTGAATTTCCCACTTACCTGGAATTTTAATTTTCCTGAAATTTCTGTTAGAAGATTGTAAATTTTTTCTTATTAATGTTTGCTAAGTCAGTCTAATATTGATCTTAATTATTTCTGTAGACTATAATAAGCAACGCAACCGTCAACTCAATACAGCGGAATGAAGGTCATTTTTTCTCTCATATTCTCTCATCTTCATTTTCTTGATTTTATATTTTGTGAATTTTATATTTAACATCCGTGTGATAAACAAACTTTTGAAATGCATTTATGTGTGTACATCAGTATACAGGTTTACAGATGTGGGGGTTGTGCTATGTTTATAATAAATTAATTTTTGGCTAACGTTGTCTCACTATTTTGAAATCATTCACAAAGGTGTTTCAATCGATTTCGGCTAAGCTGAGGGGAGGAGGGAATCTAGCGGCTTAGCATTGTTAATTTTTTTAAATTTTTCCGTGCGTTCAGCGCACACTAGCACTGAACTTTCAAATCAGAGATAATTCGAAATTTCAGAAGTTAAAATTATTACTCAGGAAAACTGTTAAATCTACCTTTACCTTCCAAATTTTGGAAAAATTTTCCACTCACAAGTGATATCTCGCAAAATAGTATTACATTTTATCTCATGTACCCATGTCCGAATAATGCTGAATAGAGTACCGATAGGATGTGAAACCCGAGATATGGATATATCTGTGCACACGTATGTAGGTATATGTATATCTACATAAATATATAAACATGTTTCTATATCTATTTTTACCTTGAAACTAATCCAGTTAATTAATTTTATTGTTCCTGTGAAAGTTTTTCAAAAATAGATCTATCACTACCCTAGAGAGCGTTTCTGTGAATAGGAAAAATGAAGAATATGAGCAGACAAAGGAAATAATATCGCTCGTGAAAAATTATCAGCTCTCTGTACTTATGCCGCACAAGCCATGAATTTCTTTTTACGCGTGAGTTTGTTTACGCATTTCTTTTCTAGATGTGCGTGTTGTGTGGCGTGATGTTTTTTATAAATTAATTTGTGACTAACTTTTTCTCAATACTTGATAGTCATTTACAACGGTGTTTTCGAGCGGCTTCGGTATAGCGTTTTTGTCTTTTCTTACTTTCGGTTCAAGAAATAATTTAGGAATTCCTAAGAATTCTCTAGTAGTATTTTAAATTATTTATAAGTTGTCAGCCATCTCTTGGGAAATAAAATATTAAAGAAATGATGTTTTTGAATTAACTAGCCCATGACAAGGTTAATCTATTTTGCACGCAGAAGCGTCTATTAGTACGCATCGTAAGGCTCACCTATTTGTACGCCTCGGATAGTTTGGCTATTAGTACGCCTAGTATGGTTTACCTATTTGTATGACTCGTATGGTTTAACCCATTTGTACGCCTCGGATAGTTTTGTCTATTAGTACGCCTCGTATGGCTTACCTATTTGTATGCCTCGTATGGTTTACCTATTTGTACACCTCGGATAGTTTATCTATTAGTACACCTCGTATAGTTTATGTATTAGTAGACCACGTATAGTCTGTCTATAAGTACTCCTCGTATAGTACGTTTGTCTAATGACGTCTTATATTAAGAAATTTTTAAAAGCCAATATGTTTATCATGTATCTCATGTGCCAACCTTTTTGAAAATAAACGGTTTTTCTTTTTTTCTTTCTTTTCTTTCATATACAAGCACTTTGTTTTCAAACGTGTTATTTTCCTTCTCCTTCTCTAAAGCACTAGAAAACTGTTTGCTATGGTAAACAGTTGAAAAAAATGTTTTTCAATGGTAAACAGATAATATAAAAGAGACGTAAAATTGATATAACTGTTGAAACATTGTTTTATTAAAATTTCTTAACACGATAATCCTATAATTATGTTAACAGAAAGACATATTAGGTATTGCAATATATAAATATAGATCCAAACACGGTAAGTAGAGTACGTTTAAATTTTAAAAAGTTGTAAAATTCGTGATCTAGTGGTAAGAAATATCTCCAGAGCCAGTGTGATATACCAGTTCAGGTGTGGCATAAGAGAATGCAAGTCTCCCAATAAATGTTAGATTGTTGTGACTAGAGTGACCCTGAAACCAAGATGGATTGCCTACTAATATGGAAATTTATTTTTTATCATTTCTATGTTGATCGTACTGGTAAGCACTCGAATGAAGATTTGTATTCAAGGACTAAAGTTTCATATCCTTTCGTTACTAAGAGCATATTAAAATAACAAAGGCTTCCTCCAGGGGGATAAAACTACTGTCTATGAGAATTAGCGCTACCAGAGGGATTATGTGAGGTCCCCAGCTAAAGGTTAGGTAGGCTTTATGTTGAAAAAAAGCTTTTTGATATGTTTAGGACCACCTTTTTTGGTTCCCTGCTGTCCTGTTTTTCAGCACCTACTACTTTCTTCTTCAACTTTTGTCTTGTTTCATGAAATTCTTTCTCAAATTACTGTTTCTATGCCCCTTGTGGATAGATTTCGCGTTCCCTTAAGGGAACCATTTTGATCAACTGGTCAACTTTTGTTCTATCGGACGTACGTCTATGAAAATTTGCAGATTACTAGATCTTCACATTTGTAACAACTTATCTTAAACAAAAATTTTTCATAAGGCCATAGAAAATTAATTATTAAAAAAAAAATTATATATATACATATATTATTCATTATTACTTCGAAATTTACATAGCTAGAGCAATGCGGTTTGTTGCATTTGAAAGTCAAACGTGTGCTCCATCTAATTTACCAGGGGATTTTTTGATGTATTTCATTCAGAATTTATATGATTTTTTTGTAAGATTCAGGGCAAAAGTTGTATTTTTAGGGTAAAAAGACCACGGAAAGCTTTACAGAAAAAAATTTGAAAATCCCCTGGTAAATAAGATAGAGCATTTATATCACTTTCAAATGCAACAAACCGCATTGCTCTAGCTTTGTAAACTTCGGAGTAATAATGACAAACGTCTTGAAAACTTACTTGAAATTTACCAGGGGATTTTTTGATGTATTTCATTCAGAATTTATTTGATTTTTTTGTAAGATTCAGGGCAAAAGTTATATTTTTAGGGTAAAAAGTCCACGGAAAGCTTTACAGAAAAAAATTTGAAAATCCCCTGGTAAATAAGATAGAGCATTTATATCACTTTCAAATGCAACAAACCGCATTGCTCTAGCTTTGTAAACTTCGGAGTAATAATGACAAACGTCTTGAAAACTTACTTGAAATTTACCAGGGGATTTTTTGATGTATTTCATTCAGAATTTATATGATTTTTTTGTAAGATTCAGGGCAAAAGTTATATTTTTAGGGTAAAAAGTCCACGGAAAGCTTTACAGAAAAAAAATTGAAAATCCCCTGGTAAATAAGATAGAGCATTTATATCACTTTCAAATGCAACAAACCGCATTGCTCTAGCTTTGTAAACTTCGGAATAATAATGACAAACGTCTTGAAAACTTACTTTTCAGAGGGACCTATTTCAGATCTATTTTTAAGAAAAAAAATGCTTCTCCTCCTACAGTTTTTGAGCAACAGTGTGCAGGATCATGTGCACTCATGTAGGGCTAGGTGAAACACAAGTGGCTTGGAGAAGATTTACTGTCCAGATGTTGGCGGGAGGACGGATATTGACAGAGTGAGCACCTAGGCTTCGATAAGAGCAGCCTTATAGGTGTCACAGACATAGGTAGACATGTGCGGAGATGTCATGTGATAGACATGTGCGCACATTTGTCCCCCTCATTTTTCTTAGAGAGAGGACCATGCTCCAAAAAAATAATAAACGGTAACCTAAACCTCACGGACTTAAAGTATAGTTACCACGCAAACAAAAAATAGTTACCAAGGGTGGTCAACAATCAATCAAAAAAACAAAGAAAAGTGACTCAATCACAACTAACTAAAAAATATTATAAATGACAATTCTAAGTCAAAGTTAACGCTTATGAAATGATTTCAACTACATAAATCATAAACCGTTTTTAATATGAATTTACGTTAAATCACATATCATACTATCAACCAAATCAAAAAGATACTGAACAATTCTTAGTATATCTTCAACCAAGCATTTATACTTCAAGAAAAACAAGCAATCACGAGGGTATCTTTTTGCGAACCCTTTTATACGTACCCTTCCGTGTGGAAAGAAACTTCTATACTATGATTAATAACCTTAATTAAAAAACGCAGTTTGAAAACTGTTAAAGAAAAACCGTTAACACCATTAATAATATTATATGTTAACGCAAAGCAAGAAGGTTATAGTTAAACGCATCGAAAATTAGAACGTAACTAAGCAAACATGTTAGAACTTCAAGAAAAAATGAATTAATTAAGTTACTAATTTCAAGTCGCAGAAAACATGTTAACGAAAGAAAGAAAAAAAAAATATTCCATATTAATACTTAAATACTTTACCCTCGCCGCTAATACAGCATGGTTTAGTATATTAAAATAAGTATAAAACGCCAAAACGAAAAATACGGTTAAGTAAATTTTTAGAAATACAACAAAATAAAATTTACGCACCGAAACGCAGTCAAAATAAATGTTTACACATTTTCTTTCTGTCAACCAGGTAACATTTTACCACATACAACCAAAAAATCATAAAAACAAATTTTTGATACACTCTAAACAGAAAAAATCATAATGCATTTGAAAAAATTAAGAAAACTTAATAATTAAAAAGCATAAAAGCAAAGCAAAGGAAACACGCAAAAAGCAAAGCTGCTGACTTACCGTGCTTAAATATAATCAGCACGTCGACAGCCATGAAGAACGGTGTAAAGAGGGTCATATTGAAACGCCATTTTAATATTGTTAAAACAACCTACGCCATATCAATTAAAAAATAATTACCCGTTGCATCATCGCAAATACCTTTTGTGTTTTCGCATAATACTCCTATTAGAAAAATTTAAACAAAACAAAAATAATAAGTCGCAATCAATCATTTAAAAAAAAAAAAAATTCGCAATGTTTCGAATTCCGAATTGTCACACAATTAAAAAAAATGCAATCAAAACACAACATTTTCAAATTAGAAATGTCAAACTTCTAACACCAAAACCAAATAAAGAATTTGCTAATTAAAATTTTTGCGTCAATATTAAAAATAGTATACTTAAATTAAACACATGCTTAATAAATTAGATTAAATAGAACATTAAAAGCATGGATAGAAAAAAACACTGCGCGCCTTGCATCGCATATTTCTCGCGATACGCAATTCCTACTTCACTGCACATAATTTCAGAACGCTTCACTTTTCAACTAATATCTAAACACTTTTCCAAAATTTCCGATTATTTCTAATTTCGTTTCAATGAAATTTTTTCAACCTATCAAAAAATAATCATTTTCAATTTAAACTCGTCGCGCACCCGCAGGGTTACAGGGACGGTTCTGACGTCCTGCATCTCGGGGACGTCCCGCCCGCTTTACGTGAGGTAAATTTATCACCACAAGATCGCGCGCGACGTGAACTACTGATCCTGATGGAGGACCCTTGGCGGCCTGCCCCGCGCCATGGCATGAGAAAAATTCTCACGCTGCGTCGCCATTAACATCTTAACTTGCTTCTTGATGTGATAGAGGATAGTCCCCATAATCATCGTAGATAGGATTGATCCCATAATAACGATGTCGGTGACACGGTCTGGAAGTAATTCCATCTTGGTTACCGCGTTTTCGTGGACCCATTTCTCGTTTATCGTCGTGGAATGAGTGGACAAAGCTGATACAAGCGTATCCACGTCAATGTTAGATTGTGCGTTTCCCATCGAGCACCCGCTCCTGAAAGGCAAAGATACAGAAAAATTAGCATGGCCGTTATCAATTAAAATAAATACAACATATAATTTGGTATCACATCTCGATTGTCTGACAAGAGTCATTAACCAACCACGATAGTCTCGCATAAAGAAAATAGACGCTGATCGTATCGAAAAAAAATTACATCCGGTGACAAGACACCTGTCTTGTGAATTTAATTTAAATTTCTGCTGATAGTCGAACGATCGGGATCATCGACATCTAGATCAGTGACATTCCGGATCAGATAAAAATAGCTCGGCAAGACCGCAAGTGCGCATCTCGCTGTATAAATTCCTAGCTCAGCGAACTCAATTCGCAGCCTGATCAACCGTTCACAATTAAAAAACGTCAATTTAGCAATACGAATTTCTGAGTGAATGAGAGAAAAAAAAAATAATAAAACGTCTTAGCGACAACTGAAAGCTAGACGGTACAAATTCCTCAGGGGTAAAATACCTAAATATAACCTCAATTGACTTGAGTACATCGTAAGAATAAGAATAACCTATAAAATACAACGGATTACTGAGATTAAAATGAACGCAAAACATATTTGCCAATAACCAAAAAAAACTCTTAAAATTATGATTACATCCTTAGCATTATTGATAACTGTTAAAACGAAGGTAAAAAGATTACACGTAAATCGTCGTGCTGTCAACGTCAAAAACCTAATGAAATTGTTATTTTAACTCACATTTTTTACCTTTTTAAGGGGTAACAAATGATTTAAATTACTCCTAACAATTCTAGATCCAACTTTGATATCAGCGTAATTACGTTTAACTTTTTGGACGATCGCAGGCCCAATCCAATTTAATTGAAGCTTATGGGATTTATTATGATTCTTTAAAAGAACTCTGTCACCTACGTTAATATCCTTGTTGCACCGCTTAAGGTTTCTATAGAGATTTCGCTCCGTCGTGTGATTGATAATTAAATTTCTGATATTTTCTACTGTTCGAACGGCTTCTCTGGCTCTAATAATAACTAAATCTAATTCATCATCAAAATTACATGTTACTGAATCGAAATTATCTGCCTGGTAGTACGGGCATGTATCGCGATTGAACATCACGAAACTCGGCGTTTCGCCTAACGTAGAGTTTAATGCATTATTTAACGCATTTTCAACTACTTCAAGCAATTGATCCCACTCGGTATGAGTAAGAGTGTTAACATACAACTTCTAAAGATTACTTATTTTTCTATTATTGCGCTCCACGATCGCATTAGAATGTGGACTATAAGCTAAAACTTCTCTCTTAGCAATATCATGAATTTTTGCATACTGCTTTAGCGCCACGGATGTGAACTCAAGGGCATTATCGGATATTAATGTTTTGGGATAACCTAATAGTGAAAAGCAATTGCTTAAACACTCGATAATTGTCTCAGTACGCCGGTTGGATATAGCGTACAATCGACAAAATCTCGAAAACAAATCAATAACAACAAGAACATATTTATTTCCGTTATCAGTTACTTTAAGTGGTCCCAAAAGATCAATTGAAACTACTTCAAAAGGTTTTGTAGCTATTGGAGCTGTCAAAATTTTGATTGGCACAGAAGGTCTGGCCTTAAGTATTTTACAAACTTCACAGTTGTTAACAAATTTTCTTACAAGGGTTTTCTCCAATAAATTGTAATACTTCAGTTTGAATTTAAACAACGTATGTTTTTCATCCATGTGATACAGACTATGTATCGCTAATATAGCTTTACTCATTAACGAATTAGGTACAACTACTGTTAGTATGGTACTAGGTCTATTATCAATTTCTCGTCGTCGATAAACAATATCATTTAAAATTAAAAATTTTTCTAAATCCGGTATAGTCGAATTACTGTCATGCAATAAAGCATTCTTAATTTCTATACAAAATGCGTCGTTGTTTTGCTCATCCATAAATTCTTTAACTGTCCAAGAAATGTCAGACTCTCTCGGTACATAATTGACGAGCTGGGGACAAGAATGTTTGTCCGCGTCAGTAATGTCATCGTCCGATGGCGGGTCAACCACCTCAGGTCTTGTCACACGTGCGTTCGTGCTTTGTCTCCGTGATCTCGTCTCGACCACACAAACTTCTGATTCGAATGCGATTTCCAAATTATCACAACAATTTAGTTCTTTAAGATTTAATTTATCATTACTAATCGGCAATCTGCTTAGATAATCCGCTACAACATTTTGTTTCCCAGGAAGGTATTTCACCAAGGGGTCAAATGAATGTACATTTATGCACCAGCGTGCCATGTTGGTGTCCTCAGGCAATTTTTTATTAAAAAGTGGTGCAAGGGGCCTATGGTCGGTATAGACCCGCACAGGATACCCAGTTATCAAGAATTTAAAATACTTTAGTGCAGCATGTATTGCGAAGAACTCCTTCTTGGTAGTGGAGTATCTTCGTTGGCTGCTATTTAGATTTTTACTGTAATAAGCAATCGGTCTTAAAATTTTGTCGCTCGTATCATCCGCCTGCATTAGAACAGCACCTATTCCAGAATTTGAAGCATCAGTGAACACATGAAAGTCCTTGTTATAGTCGGGATGTCTCAGAACTGTGTCAGACGTCAATAGAGATTTCATAAACTCAAAACTTTTTTGACATTCGTCAGTCCAAGTATAAACTACATTTTTTCTCAAAAGATTATACAAGGGACTTGCTACTTCAGCGAAATTTGGTAGAAAATTGCGAAAATAGTTCGCTAAACCTAAAAACTGTTGCAGTTCTTTAACATTGGTTGGCGCTCGACAATCTTGCAATTTTTTTGAGTATTTACATTTAATTCCATCTGCGGCAATGATATGGCCCAGATATTCGATCTCCTGCTTGAAAAAGTTACATTTCTCAAGCTTCAATGATAAATTTCCGGATCTAAGCATTTTAAGAACGCTTTCTATATCCGATAAATGTTGAATTTTATTTTTAGAAAATACTAAAATGTCATCGAGGAAAACAAACGCGAGCTTTCCCAAAATGGGTGTAAGCGCTGAGGTCATTGCCTTTTGAAAAATTCCTGGAGAAGTAGAAAGACCAAAAGGTACACGGCAGAATTGATACTTACGATAATTTACGCTAAATGCCGTGTACTTTCTACTCTCTTTTTCCAATTCAATTTGATGGAATGCACTGCGCAAATCAAGCTTAGAGAACCAGCGCGTTACCTCCTAGAGTCGCTAGGATATCGTCGATACGTGGAAGGGGATAAGAATGTTTAATTAAAACTTTATTCAAGGAACGAAAATCAATCACGGGACGTAAATCTCCCGTTTTCTTTTTAACTACAATGACAGGAAAATTAAAATCAGAGTGCGACTCTTCTATAATACCTTGATCTAACATATCATTAGTTATCTTCATTACCTCTTCTTGATACTTGTGGGGTATACGATAGGGAACTAAATTTAATACTGGAGCATCAGGCTTCAACTGAATTTGATGCTTCAAAATATTAGTGACTCCTATTTGTTCGCCTTCTAAAGTCACTACATCTCTAAATTTATTTAACAAATTAACTAAGGGTAATTTAACGTCTTCTTCATTACATGTAACGTCTTCGTCTGTCAAGTCACGTCTTAACTCCTTTTCTCCACGTTCTCCACTTATTAAAACTGCATTTACTTCTGCATTAAATCCTAACTCCTTGTCGTCAACAAGAATTTCACCTCTGCCACGAGTATCAGCGTGCAACGCAAGTTTACTATCGACAATGGCATTAATTCCACCACCTGACGAAACAACTTTAGTCGTACCTGACTCCGCGACAGAATTTAATTCGACCTCACTAGCATCTCTTAGTGCTGTGTCAACACTTGTTAAATACACTTCGCTCTCGATTTCATCAGTATCGATGAATTCCACATTACATATCATTGTATTCTCTGATAAATATAGTGTCTCATCACTTGAATTCAGCATCATAATTGGTACCACACCATCGTCGTCTACTTGAACAATTGAATCGGCTATCATAGCACCATTTTCGAGACATCTTTTGGTAATCATATACTCTCCTGCAATAGGTTTTTTAATAAATCCATATACAACATTTACGGAATTACCAGGTATTTCAACCTGATTACAGTGCACTATTAACTTCTTCGTACTCCTTGACTGATTACAGTGCTCTATTGACTGCTTCGTACTCTTTGACTGTGCTGGCTCAGCCACTGCTGAGCTCTCTCTCTTTTTCCCGCAGTCATCATTTTTTAATCTCCTGTTGCTCTTTCTCGCAACAGCAATCTCTGACAACAGACAGTCACTATTAACTATCCTTCTCATTACTACTTCTCTACTTAACAATGGTTCCACATTTAAATCTTGAAAAGGAATTGTAACATTATTCCAAAGAAGTTCTTTTTCTCTAAAGTTAATGATGGCATCTTTTAACACATCACGACCAAGAATCAGGTCATAATTAAACTTAGCTTCTTTGACTGTGAGTGCGCTTGTTTTAATTACTTTGTTAGTGCCGGGAATTTTAATGGATAATTCTACTTCACCGGTGACGTCACTCTTGCCGTTAATGCCTTTCACTTTGAGATGACTCGGCTTTACTTCATTACTCAAATTTTTAACCTGTCTGTAACTTATAAGACATTTCTCTGAGCCACTATCTATCAGAGCATTCAAATACTGATCGTTATTTTTAATGATGATGGTCGGGTTGTTGCACTCTTTAAATGATACTAATCCAGCATTATTAACATTTTTTACAACGCTCACAGAGAAATAAGATTCGACAGTCTTACTTTGATCATGATCATTTTCTAGTTCTTCTTCTTGCAGCAAATTATATCTATTTTTACATTTAAACACGGGGTCAACGTACGATTGGGTTATCTCGGTGGTATCTGGATTTGCCACGGTCTCTAGTTTAACGAGGTTGGTACCGCTAATTACCTCGGGCTCAATCAGTTTCAATTCCTCCTCCCTACCTTCACCTAGGGTAAAAAATCACCTGACTCGGTTTCTGCCCAATGCACTTCATTTTTACCTCGATTTGCGTTACCTCTACCACGCAGATACGCCTTATAATTTCTTACTTCCGTACCTGTCGCTCTACAATTCTTTACTACGTGGGCTCCGCCGCACGCAAAGCATCCACGCGGAAATTGCTCTCTTTTGGTTCTGTACTCAAAATTTTTTTCTGCCAACTGACCAGAACTATTGTTCTCTGTTTTCGTCATGTTGCATTCCAGAGAACCAATTCCTCTGTCTCCTACGTAACTACTAAATTCTCTACCTCTTGTGCGAGTACTTCGTGCGAGCCAGGGCCTAGGAATAAACCTACGTGCGCCTGATCGAAAATTTCTTCGGTGATTTCCTACACTGCCGTAGAATACCTCACTTTGCGGAAACTGTTCTGTCTCGTCAAATCTCTCCTCAAATTCATCGGTTATCTCATCTACGTAAGCTTCACTCTCGTGCCTGACTTGGTACGTACGCGCGAGTATTTGTTTACTTTCGGCCTGAGTTCTCACAGCAGAAATTAATCTAGCCAATAACTCTTCCGCAGTACTAAACTGGGATTCAAAAATTTTTCTGGCGAAGGACTCATTTAGCAATGGTCCTAACGTAGCTAATGCCAGACTATACGTCATGCTATCACCAACAAATTTTTTTAATTCTGCCTGAGTCGCGCAGTTTTGAAAATACGCGTGTCGTTGCCATCCTAGTGAGTTTGAATCTAAAATACTTTCTGATAGCTTTCTTATTTTTGAAAATGACGTAACAAGTTGCGCGGCCAACGCGTCATTCTTCACTAATTCTAATTTATTTAAATCACAAGCTAGGGCGTGTATACTTTTCTCTCCACGTGAGACGTAAATGTCTTCTAGTATTTGAACAACTTGATCGAACGTATAATTTAGATCGGCATTTACTAGCTTCGTGACAACCGTATTAAAATCTCCGACGTTCTTGTTCGCCGATCTTATTAGAAATTCTTTGCGCCTCTGATCACTTTGGGCGTCTGGCAATAATGACATATAAGCCCTTAGGTTCTGTATATGGGTCGAGAATGTCTTATTTTCGAGAAACTCAGCATCTTGGGCTCGGCGTCTTCCACGAAAAATTGGAAGCTCTGAATTCGTCATAATGGTACCTAGATTCGGAACAGTTAAATTTGCGGCAATATCGCGTGCAAGTTGCGTCGTAGTTACATTACTACTAGCACTACTAGGACCAGCAACTGCTGTAATTGGGGTTGTCATTTTGCTAACTACTTTCGTACTAGTCACTCTTGGAGTACTGACTCGTCCTGATCTAGTTACAGTATGCTCTGTACGTATTATTTCGTCCTCACTATCAGAATAGTCAGACATCTATCCTATTCATAATTCAATAATTCAAAAATTCCCTATTATCAATGAAAAATTCAAAATTAATCAAAGATCAATCAAAAATTAATGTCGTACTTCGTAAACAAAAATAGAAATTATTTCTCCCAAAATCAATCAACACACAAAAAAAATTAATAATCTTGCCTAAAAAATTCTCACAAAATAACAGTAAATAATAATAGCACAACACCAATACGGTTAAATAGAGCAATAATAGTAGCAGTAATAATAATAATAGCAATTGCGCTCTATTTCCTAACAATTAATATCTCAAGCACCACCATCAAATATTGTTGCTTTCTCACCAGCTAATGTTCACGTGACAGTGCTTCTCAGGCAAGAACATCAAGGAATTTACAGCTGCTGCAGAACAAAAGGATTTACTATCAAAATTATAGCTTCTAATAGCAAAAATCAGGATTTCTGAATACCTCTGCTAACTCTCCTATTTAATAACGATAAAATATCAACTTACAATGTTTACTGAAGGTAAATTTTTGTAAAACTGCTACTTCCAGATACGTAGCTGCTACAGATCCGTCGTCTAACACTATCACAGCGTGACTGGTGATGCTTGCTTGCTGCAGAGCGCTCTCACGCGATTATTGAAAAAAAATTGCATCAGCAAAAATAGCCTGCTCGGATACAGTACGTCGCTCAGACCTAGAGATAAAATTTCTTCGATTAATACTTAACTCGAACAAAGAAGTCTGCTGCAGATCTCGTCGCCTTGCTGCTGCGATGTTGCTGCTGATTTGGAGAGCTGGGAATATTGGTGATTGATGTTGCACGATGTTATTGATACTTTTAAATCGTAGTACGTATCACTTATCACTGGTTACAGTTTTTGATACAATTTCACTGGTACAGTTAGTTACACTGTCGTAGTAAGTATTGCAACACAATCTAAAATAAATTGTTGATGACTTAAATATTTGTAGCACTTCATAAATTAGCACAAATGTTCATTTACTGGATATTTGCCGCTGGGAAAGCGCAGATCTTGACCTCGAAGACTAATTCAACGTCGTCGCCGGCTTCATATATCAAAACTCTTGTTCTGAGTGGTGAATTGTGGTGGAGCAATATACTAATTTGGGTGTCGGCGTTCAGTAGCACAATTTTTGGTATGCTGATGCCAAATACAAGGGTAGTTTCTTGGGGCTGCCAGAGTTGATGATTTCCTCCGGTACACATTGAGACCGAATAATGTTCAAAATTATCAATACTTGGACACTTATAACACTTATGTGAGTACGAGTTTACCACATACTAAGGCCACCACATGTGCAGGATCATGTGCACTCATGTAGAGCTAGGTGAAACACAAGTGGCTTGGAGAAGATTTACTGTCCAGATGTTGGCGGGAGGACGGATATTGACAGAGTGAGCACCTAGGCTTCGATAAGAGCAGCCTTATAGGTGTCACAGACACAGGTAGACATGTGCGGAGATGTCATGTGATAGACATGTGCGCACAACAGTGATGATTTTGGTATCATTGGATGCAGAAAAACAAGGGCTTTACAATGCAGTGAAAAGTTTTTCAAAATTCATTCTTGTTTCAAAGTTATGACGTCATAAATTTGAATTTTCTTGAGAATATTTTGATTTTTTTTGTTTTAATTTTTTAAATTTTCATATTGGAAATTTGAGGAAAAACATTCAAGTTTTTGGAATGTCCACGTTATTCTGCATCCAATGATACCAAAATAATTACTGTAGCTCAAAAACTATCAGAGAAGAAGCATTAAGAAACTCCCTCCCTCCAAAATGTCGTTTTCTATGATTTCCCATTTTCGTTTCAAGAAAATCGCATTTTGTCATAAATGATAAATGATTCTAAATTGCATTTCCTATCAGTATACCAAATTTCATTGCTCTAAGTTCAATAATAAAAAACATTCGGATGGGGGATGCTAACCTTGAGGAATATGAATGATGAAATATATATAAAAATAGAATAAAATTGAAAATTTGAGAATTTTTTTCATGTCCACGTTATTCTGCATTCAATGATACCAAAATCATCACTGTAGCTCAAAAACTGTAGGAGGAGAAGCATTTCGAAAAACCCCCAAAAATATCGTTTTCTATGATTTCCCATTTTCTTTTCAAGAAAATCGCATTTTGTCATGAATGATAAATGATTCTAAATTGCATTTCCTATCAGTATACCAAATTTCATTGCTCTAGGTTCAAAAATGAAAAAAAAGGTCCGTAAGGGGGATTCTCTCCCCCTCCCGGGGGGGACGTTAGCTCTGGGATGCGTTCCTGATATTTTTACAGACATTCGGGGACATATCTCAAACTCATTTAAAGCAATAAAAAAAACCGGGATAATCGACTTATGGACTGCAGCTAGGGGGAACATGCCAAAATGGTTCCCTTAAATCCATACGAAATGGTGCCTTCGACTTTCCTCTCTTTGAGCATTTTTGTTGGGGTAGAGGGACGCTAATACTTTCTTATAAGCAATCAATTATAGAAGTATTACATATTCAGAAAGTGTAACAGGTCCTCAATGACAATACTTATAATTTTTTGCTCTAAAACTGCTTCATAGAACTGCATCTTAGAAGTTTGAAACATCCGCTGGGTCGTCCATTTCGCCTCCGTCTCTGGTGTCGTGAGCACGTATCTTGTACAATAAATACTTGTCTGTCACCATTTCGCCGCCGTCTCTGGAGTCATGAGCACGTAACTTGTACAATAAATACTGGTCTGGTGCCATTTCGCCTCCGTCTCTGGTGTGATGAGCACGTAACTTGTGCAATAAATACTTGTCTGGCGATCAATATTCATGTCGTACAAAATTGTTCCCTTCTATTCATCTTACAATGTGATATTTTGTTTCATTTTATTGCTCTGATTTTGCTTATGCGTCGGATTCATATCTTCATCAATGTGATCTTATTTTTTTGTATATTGTCAGCCAGAAGATGATGATTGTAGAATGGCAATATTGCATTTTATAAATAACAGGGATATAGAATTTTGTAGATTGAGTGTTGCCATAATTATGACAACAAGTTGTTTTTCTCTTTTAACAAGTGATTGACAAGAAAAATCCCACTATGTTTCGAAGTTACACAAAATAATTGATTCATTACGAATTGCGGCCAGCAAAACTCACCCGTCCTCTACGCTGCAGTAATTGTGTGACTCGCTCTTGAATATTTCAATGTAGTTCAGTGTTGTAAAATATGGCGTCTCTCACAAAGTAAAGTCTGCGTATGAGAGATGCAGTGGGAAACACAAATATGCTCTTCTTTATTTATCGAAATTTGTGTGCATGACTAAGGAGTTAGTAAAACAACAATGTAGACAAGTGAATGTTCGCAATATACAACCTCTTCCATTCGTATTGAATACCGTAAATGCTTTCTTATTTAGTGCCCCTCAGGGGCATGCAACTATTGTATCTATTAGAATTAGCACTTTCAGGGGAAAATGTATGAGGGCCCGAGCTGAGAGTTAGGTAGGCCTTCTTTTTCTGCAATAATTTTTTTGCTATTGAAAGGACCACCTTTTTTCGGTCCACTGCTGTCCTGTTTTTTAGCACCAACCAACCTCTTCTTCAACTTTTGTCTTGTTTCATGAACTCCTTTCTCAATTTACTGTTTCTATGTCCCTTGTGTATAGATTCCACATTCTCTTGACTCCATACTAAATGGGGCCTTCCTCCTTCCTCTCTTCGGTACACTTTTTGTTTGTAGCGGTTAGGGAGACTTAAATCAACATTCAATCTTTCTCAATGAGGAGGCAGTACTTACATGGAGCCCTATCTTGGTGGTCTGCAAACTCGACTATTTCGTCCTCATCTGCTAAACAGATGTTCGTTAGCTCCATTTTCTATGTTCTAGCTATCCTCTAGAGCTTCGACCACACAGAGCGATTCAGATATTGCATGTGTAAAAATTAGCGCTTTCAGAGGGAATATGTATGTTTTGTCCTATGATAAAGGTTGGGCTGGCATACCTTGCGTTAGAAATTTTTTTTTCGGGCAATTTTCGGTTCACAGTTCTTTTTTCGGTACTTTTTACTATCTTCAACTTTTATCATGGTTCATGAACTTCATTCTCAACTAGCTATTTCCGAGCACCTTGTGCATAGATTCTGCGTTCCCTTTAATCTCAAGTCTACACTAAATGGTGCATTCTTCTTTCCTCTCGAAGGAACGTCTTTGTTGCGGTTAGGGAGACTTAAGCTAACATATAATCGAATCTCTCCTCAGCCAGGAAGGTAGGGCGTATCGGCTGCTATTCTGGCCTGGCTCAGTAGGGCTCAGGCCGCTGTGAGAGCATGCAATTGGCTCGATCGGGTGCCACTTTCCAGTTTGGTATTGGTACGAGTAGCTCGAATTCAAATTCTGAATAAATGCTAAAAATTGATGAATTATCATCAAGATATTTCTGCATGAACCCCTTAAGGATATTACAATATTATAGTCCGACCAGAATGAAATGTCCGTTTGGGGGGAGGGGCATGAAACGTCATCCACGTTGCTAAATTACGAATGCCGTACATTTTCTTTACTACAAATAGTATTGAGGGCCAACTAATTAATAAGTTGTTTTGTTTCAGGCAGTGTACAATTTACAGTGAAATTAGCTGTACTCAAAAAGGGGTAAAAATTTAGTTCAACCAACATTCAAGTTTTACTCCTGAAAGAGGTTAGGAACGAACACACGTCGTGAACAGCCGTAACAGACACAGGAACCGGGAACAGGACGAGCTGTTGGAACCTTGAGCAGTTCAATACCATGTCCGATCTCCAGCCAGGGCATCGTTCATCCTGCAAAGGCATGAAAACGCGAACCGTCAACGTAGTTTCCAGAGAACACCTCATAGTTGTAGCGTCGAACGACAAAGTTTAAGCTTATTTGCGTCGAACGACAAGTTTATTTTAAGTTTATATGCCCCGAACGACAAAGTTTATTCAAGTTTATAAAGCGGATGTATAATTAAACATGGGGAGCAGTCACCAATAAGTTCACACCGTCCCCGAACAGCCCACCTGCAACTGCAACCTCCGAGTGACGTCTGGGTGTTGCCGTCCGCTCCGTGATGCCGGCTGCCGGTCCGTCCGTCCCTCTAGCGCAGGGTTTTACTCCTACATTTTCATGCAGGATGAAATTACGGTGTTGAAGTTGGTAGCCGAATTCACCTCTTGGTAGAGTGGACTCCACCAGGCACGCGTAGACACAATTGAGGTCCAGCTGAACTTTCAGAAGAAGGAGTAATCTTCCCGATCAAAATGTGCCTGGCACATTCGACTACAACTAAGACCAGCGGCCCAGCGAAGTGCTGACCATTTAACCGGAAGTAGTGTTGATTCCGGGAAAAGAAGATTAGGTGGTTTCTCTGCGGGATCTGATGAAGAACTGCGGGAATACGAGGAGCTTCCACGCAAGTTAGTAACGGAAAAGGAAAGTTGGTTCTAGTACACTACAACTGTGCTAATCAGAGAAGCGGTGTGAAATGAGTGACTGCGTTTATGAAATTTTATTTAAATTTTTTAATATGAACATGTTTTATTGGAATTCCTTTATATTAATGTTAACTCAGTTAATTCATTAACTTTAATTTCGCAAATTAATGTAGCTGTAGCTTCAATCATATTTCCTTAAAGTTATCTTAACTCTAGTACTTAGAACTATAATGCAAGTATTCTGCACAGGCAGGGAAAAATATCGATTCCAAGAATATGTATTTAGTATAATCAAGTAATTAAGAATTCAATAATTACCAATAATAATAACATTAATAATTCAACCGAATGGGTGTACACCGTACCACTACCGGAAGACATCTGGCACCGGATGGCACCCACCTGACACAATTAAAATGTGGCAAAAATGTAAGAATTCCTAGAAAATTTGTGCCAAACGTTCCAAGAGTGCGGAGATTATAAATGCAATATACACATGTCACTCAATGTATGTAAGAATTTGTAATAAATATTTTATAAGAATAGAAGTTACCTATTCTCTGCTTGAATTATCGTTGGTGTCTAATGTTTTCGATGGGTAGGGGTTTGTGATTTGGCAACCGTGCATTTCTGGGAACCGCCCCTAAATGGTCATTTTCATTCTGGTCGCACTATGGGTATAGAAATTAACGCTCTTTGGGAGGAAAATGCGAGGCTTCAAGCTCAGAAAAAGGTAGGATTTCTTTTCATTGAATACGATTTTTTTCGTTTTAATAAGGACCGTTTAATTTCGATTCACCGCTGTCCCGTTATTCAGAACTTTAACTTTTTTCTTCAACCTTCATCTTGTTTCATAGCATTCGTTCTTGACTAACTGTTTGTTAAGCCGCGACCCACAAGTTAGGTCGCCAAGTCATTTCATTAGGTCGCTAAGGAATTGTGTAGTAAAAATATAGAAATCCTTTGTATCGTTATGGAGGCTGGGTCGCAGAAGTTATTTCGGAAAAATTTTGGGTCACTGCCCCAAAAAAGTTGAGAACCACTCTTCGTCTGCATAATATACCCTCAACTCCTTTCTAGAAGCGCCTTCGCAATTCCTTTCTTTCTACAGTCTTTCTTGCGGTGTGGGAGACCTGAATTAATAATCTAACATCCATTCAAATTTGTAATCCAAAAATACCACATCTGGTGACGTCTCCGAATTTTCATTCGTTGTCATCAACTGGAAAAAAGCTTGGGGTATAACTAATAATAATAATAATAAACTCATTTAACGACAGCTTTGGTCATTCACTATTTAGCTGTTGCTTTGGCGATTTTGCCAAAGTTAATATCGCATTGGTCTTTTTTAAGATTTCAGAAGTTTTGAACATGTTAAGCGGCGAGCGTCATGATCCAGAGATTCGTTTGGGCCTTTCTATTTTAGGTTGGTTTACTTTACAAAATGATATAATTGAGCAGGTAAACATCCCAATACACGGCGAGTTCAGGGTATTTCAGTATTGTAGCCCCATACAAGACACAGGTTTGCCAGTAGTTCAGCTACCAAGAACAACACTGCATGGTGAGTCTCAAAATCTAATCAACCGTCATAAACCCCCGACAAAGAAAGCTAATTTATAGTTACATTGATGACAGACTTAGTTTTTAATTCAGAATATGACTCAGGCCACCAAGAGATTTATTTCAGCCCTCACACCATCACTATTATCATAAGCGTCACAGATGATCCCAACTAATATCTCTGCACAGATTACGAAGGAAACTTAAAGTTTTGCTGCTCTTCGCAGATTTACCTTTAATTTGAGTTCCGGGAAATTTGCCGGGTAATCCTAGATTTGTTTAACCTCTGAAACAACTCGTAATAAATTGCGTCTTCAATTTTTTTGATACACCCTAAAACTTTACGTGAATGAAATATTTCTCAAGGCAATTTTCTTATTTCAGGCTTTCAGTTTCTCTTGTCGGTGTACCCCAGATTGTGTCTCGATATTTAAATTTTAAGATCGTATTCGTAAATGCCCTAACCTTTAATGGGTAATGGTCCCCTCAAGGGGATACAACTATTGTATCTATGGAAATTAGCGCTCCCAGGGGGAAAATGTATGAGCCCGAACTGAGAATTAGGTCGGAATTCTTTTTGTTGAAATAAAATGTTTTTTCTATTTTAAGGATCACCTTTTTTCGGTTCACTACTGTCCTGTTTTTTAGCACCTCTGACTTTCTTCTTCAACTTTTATCTAATTTCATAAACTTTTTTATCATCTAACTGTTTCTATGCCCCTTTCTGCATAGATTCCGAGTTCCCTTGACTCCATAGTAAATGGTACTTTCTTCTTTCCTCTCTTTGGATCTCATTTGTTGAGGATAGGGAGGCTTAATTTAATAATCCACAGTTGGTGTTGGGGGGAAGGGGACCACTTGATCAGGGATTAGAATGCACGGTACAGTTGGTGACTATCAAACTATAACATAACAAAGCTGACCATGTCATCTGACACGTACGCCTCTAGTGCCTGTACATCACCATTTCAGATATATGACTTTTCGCAACGGGTATAAGCTGTGTTCCAATTCAAGTACGCGTCCAAGTTACCGTACTTGTCGTAAGTTCAATGATAAAAATTATGGCGCCAATGAATTATAGTTTATTGAGATGTCTACTAACATGAGTTTTTTAGAACGGCATCAGACACTACAGCTAAGATGTGTTCAGTTGCAGGTGGTGACGGCGAAGACGGAAGAGCGCGTTGGCAAGGAGTAAGATGTCCTACTGAGGTGGGAAGGTACCTCCACTCAAGGTGAAGGGGAGGGCTCGGTTGAGGTCATGGTAGAGGAAACAAAGTAGGATCAAACCAGTCTTTATTTCGTCGAGGGTAACGTTTGTCTGACGTCACGGTAACGAACCAATAGCAGCGCTCATATTGACTTTTTTAGCACTGCTACCCTTAATCTGGCTCCACTATTGGCCTAACGACAAGGCGGTTTGGTGACGTAAAGTTTTATTTGAAATAAAGCATTTATATTGGCTAACCAAACGAAAGGTGAATTTTCTCCCATATAAGTGTTCCTATCTTGTTTCCTATACCGTGGTTGAGATCCCGAGGGGCCATCGACTGAACCCGCGAGCCTTCTTCTTGGGTGGTGTGTGCTGCTGGATCTGGGCCCTCACGTGGGGCTAGCCCCTCGGGACCTCACGTGGGGCGAGCCCCTCGGGCCCTCAAGTGGGGCGAACCCCTCGGGCCCTCACGTTGGGCGAGCCCCTCGGGCCCTCACGTTGGGCGAGCCCCTCGGGCCCTCACGTTGGGCGAGCCCCTCGGGCCCTCACGTTGGGCGAGCCCCTCGGGCCCTCACGTGGGATGAGCCCCTCGGGCCCTCACGTGGGGCGAGCCCCTCGGACCCTCACGTGGGCGAGCCCCTCGGGCCGTCACGTGGGGCAAGTCTCTCGGGCCCTTACGTGAGGTGGGCCTCTCGAGCCCCACGTGGGGCGAGCCTCTCAGGCCCCCACGTGGGGCGAGCCTCTCGGGCCCCCACGTGGGGCAAGCCTCTCGGGCCCCCACGTGGGGCGAGCCCCATGGGCTCCCCCACGTGAGTCGAGCCACTCGAGCCCCCACTTGGATCGAGCCCCTCGGGCCCCCACGTGGGTCGAGCCCCTCGGGCCCCCACGTGGGTCGAGCCCCTCGGGCCCCAACGTGGGGCGAGCTCCTCGGGGCTTCCCACGTGGGGCAAGCCCCTCAGGCCCCCCACGTAGGGCGAGCCCCTCGGGCCCCCACACGGAAGGCCCGACAAACGTCAACGTTGGCCCCTGACGAAGTTTTCTCAAAAATGGATAGGCTGTCGTGTTCATGCATGGGAGGGAGAGGGCCTCCTCGCGGGCACCAGCCCCTGCAAGGAGCTTCCCCCAAGACCCACCCCCATAGGGGGGCCCACGCCCCCGTGCGTGAGCCTTGCCCCACGAGAAGGCGCCCCTATAGGAGCTCTCCAGTGAGGGTTCCCCCACGCAGGCATCCATGGACTTCCCCACAGGCTTCCACGTTAAGTTGCACCCTGTCAGAATAGCCTCCCTACCTCCCGCTACCCACAACTACCCCACCCGTTATAACACCATCTCTCGTTACCCTTAGTTACCCCACCCCTCACCCCGCCGTCACACGTACCTGGTTTGTGTTGCCTCGTTGCCATGAAGGAAGAAAGGCGAGGATCAGGAGAGTAAGAGTGTTAGCGGTTTATTTACTACTCCCTTACCGCAAAAAAAATGCTCCAAAAAGAAGGAGATGGGCCCCATTCAGTAAGGATTTGAATGGGTGCAGAATATCCACACATGGTACGTAAAAACAGTGTGTTGTGATCAGTGTTTACGAAACAAGAGGGGTGGAAAGAGTAAGTGCTGAAAAACAGGACATAATGAACCTAGAAACGGTGGTCTGAAACAAAACAAAATCCTGTTCCATATTAATAAGAAATATCTAGCTAATCTTCAGCTCAAACCTCCCCCTTCCCTAGGAAAACTCTAGTCCCCATAGGTACAATATCAGTGTTCTGCAAAGGGAGCGACGAGAAAAGGAAGCATAACGCCTTATGGCCCTGCTGAAATCCGTGAAAAAAGTTCTTCCATAGCCTTCAGTTAGAATAACAATCTGATTAGGGACATAAGTCAATTTCTTTTGCCATTCGCTTTACATGATAATTTAATTTGCAATAAATAATGACAAAGGTCTTCGTCCAGTCTCAAAGCTTTTCTAGCATACTATTGCTCCCTTCTTGCCATTAGAAACTATTATTTTAAAATTCCGAATCAAATCTTAATGAGCTCACCAAGTCCACATGTCGCGTTGAGCTCTCCCGGCCTCAGGCCGAGCTGAGCATCTCTCTGAAATGCAATCCAAAGTTACGAGGGGCAAGTGATGCTGAAGCGTGCAGATCTCAAGTCGATAGCGCACAACTAGGTTGAAGAGATTAGGGTGAATACACATAATTGCACACTTTAAAATAGCGTTAATGAGAGAATGATTGCTCGCAGTTTGCTATCCACAAGTGGGTCCGTTGCACTAGACTGAAACAATCTACTATCTATCGCTCGTGAAAAATAAACAGTTTAAACGGCGTAAATTGTTTCTCTTGCCTCATTGCAGTGAGTGAACGTTGGAGCTGGCGGAACTGAAAAAAGATATATTCTTTACGTACGTACACAGAAAAAAAAAGACTTGACCACCGAAACATTTACGTACGAAGTAAATGCTGGGAACGAGAATAAGTTCTCCACAACAGAACACGAACTAATTATATTTCAACAGAAAGAAGGTCTATTTACTCATACGTTCGGATCTTGTCTTCCTTCTGGCAGCGGCATGGCGTACAGATATTACATCCCCTGAGGGGAGACTGCTGCTGTAATAAATCCATTGCTACCAACAATGATGTAGTCAGTTTCAATACTACCAGGTCTGTTAAAATGGTCAGAGGATTTCTACACCATTAAATGTATTGCGATAACAAATGACGCATTTCTAGAGAAACAGAAGCAATGCAATACGATAGAGACTGACGCAGTAAGATGAAGATGGCCACTGATGCCGTACACAAGGCGTTACCAGCGCAGACGCTAATGCTTTACAGGCGATTAAAATTATAAATTAGTTTAAGCCTTTCTATCCACTTGAATAGCGATCCAAAGACAGGAAGGAGGAAGGCACCATTGAGTATGGAGTAAAGGGAACGTGGAATCTATGCAGAAAAGGCATAGAAACAGTAAGATAAGAAAGAAGTTCATGAAACAAGATTGAAGTTTAAGAAGAAAGTAGTAGGTGCTGAAAAACAGGAGAGCTTTAACCGGAAAAAGATGGTTCTTAACATAACAAAATCATTTTATTTCAACAAAAATAAGGCTTATCTAAAGGCATGTTAACACGATCATCGAGTGCGCGCGTGAGCAGGGAAGAGAGGCGCAAGCCCCGTCCACTCGTTTTCGCTTCAGGAGCATTTACTTTCTCAAAAACAGTGTGGCTGTAATGATATTGAGAAGCTCTGGTCACCGCCATGAAAACGAGCATGGTCGGCATTGCCATTGAGCAGTAAATGAGCCTGAAGCGAAAGAAAGTGGGCGGGGCTTGCACCTCTTTCCACCGCTCACGCGCGCACTCGATGATCGTGTAAACAGGCCTTTACAAACAAATCGTCACATTGTCCCACTGGGGGTGCTAATTCCCATAGATACAATAGTTGTGTCCCTCTGAGGAAATAATAAAATGGAGCAATGCTTCAGTGCCTCATATCGCACAGCTCGCTACTGCAGAATGATGAAAATGAAAGGAAAAATAATGAAAAAATGAACTAGAGCTACGTGTGCAAGTGGTCGGTTGTGCACCGGCCTCCAGCACGTGTTTGAAGAAAAAAATTATGCCTGCCTAATTTCACATATTAGATTATACATATGTTAGTTTGAGACTCCATAACCGCTGCAAATAAAGAGCGGATCGAAGAGCGTACAGCAGGATGGCCGCGGAAGGGCAGAGACAGCGGGATTGCCACAGAAGGACAGAGACAGCGGGTTTGCCACGAAGAACCTCTCACCAAGTCCACATGTCGCGTTGAGCTCTCCCGGCCTCAGGCCGAGCTGAGCATCTCTCTGAAATGCAATACAAAGTTACGAGGGGCAAGTGATGCTGGAGCGTGCAAGTCTCAAGCCGAATTAGCAAGAGTTTTGTGATTCGCTCAAGGTAGAGCCTGGACGCTGGTTAAGCCATTTGACCAGAGCAAACATCAGGAGATGACAAACCATCAAACTAATAAACCAATTAGAACGAAGAGCTGAATTTAATGACATACCATCTGGACAGGGGACTAGAGGTTAGTTTATGCTTTCCTAACCGCACCAAAGGCGTTCTGAAGAGAGGAAGTAGGAAAGTACTGTTTAGCATGGACTTTAAGTAACGTTGAATTTGTGCAATAAGTGACTACGTAGAAACATGAAGTTGGAATTATTATTAGTACTAATATTATTAACACTAATATTATTATTACTAATATTATTATTACTAATATTATTAATACTAGTACTAGTAATTATGAACACACACAAGTAAAATCAGTGTTAAGTTAGAAACATTGTTTCTTGTATTATTATTGTGTATTGAAAGTGGATCCTACATTTCTTCACATTGACTAACACAGAATTAGAATGGATGGTAAATTTATATTGCTAATGCAAGAATGTATCTGGGTAGGAATGTACAAGTATAAATTGTAATCAAACGGAATCGTGCCTGGTACTCAGTGAATCCCATTTGTATATTTCTTTTTAAGATTAAATCTACAAATCGTTCAATGACAACCTTTTGTATTTGCATTTTTATGATTTCATAGATGCGGTAAAGTGGCATTTCACGTATATAAATATCTATGGGTGTAAATAAATCCTCGAAACCAGTTTTGCTCATCACATACAATAGACATATTTAACAAAAACTCAAATTAACAAATTATTATGTCATTTTTTAACTCAACTGAGGGTTGGACTAATTTGAACTTGACTCGGATTAAGTTGAACTTGACTCGGATTAAGTTGAACTTGACTCGGATTAAGTTGAACTTGACTCGGATTAAGTTGAACCTGACTCGGATAAAGTTGAACCTGACTCGGATAAAGTTGAACCTGACTCGGATTAAGTTGAACCTGACTCGGATTAAGTTGAACCTGACTCGGATTAAGTTGAACCTGACTCGGATTAAGTTGAACCTGACTCGGATTAAGTTGAACCTGACTCGGATTAAGTTGAACCTGACTCGGATTAAGTTGAACCTGACTCGGATTAAGTTGAACCTGACTCGGATTAAGTTGAACCTGACTCGGATTAAGTTGAACCTGACTCGGATTAAGTTGAACCTGACTCGGATTAAGTTGAACCTGACTCGGATTAAGTTGAACCTGACTCGGATTAAGTTGAACCTGACTCGGATTAAGTTGAACCTGACTCGGATTAAGTTGAACCTGACTCGGATTAAGTTGAACCTGACTCGGATTAAGTTGAACCTGACTCGGATTAAGTTGAACCTGACTCGGATTAAGTTGAACCTGACTCGGATTAAGTTGAACCTGACTCGGATTAATTTGAACTTGACTCGGATTAATTTGAACTTGACTCGGATTAATTTGAACTTGACTCGGATTAATTTGAACTTGACTCGGATTAATTTGAACTTGACTCGGATTAATTTGAACTTGACTCGGATTAATTTGAACTTGACTCGGATTAATTTGAACTTGACTCGGATTAATTTGAACTTGACTCGGATTAATTTGAACTTGACTCGGATTAATTTGAACTTGACTCGGATTAATTTGAACTTGACTCGGATTAATTTGAACTTGACTCGGATTAATTTGAACTTGACTCGGATTAATTTGAACTTGACTCGGATCAATTTGAACTTGACTCGGATCAATTTGAACTTGACTCGGATCAATTTGAACTTGACTCGGATCAATTTGAACTTGACTCGGATCAATTTGAACTTGACTCGGATCAATTTGAACTTGACTCGGATCAATTTGAACTTGACTCGGATCAATTTGAACTTGACTCGGATCAATTTGAACTTGACTCGGATCAATTTGAACTTGACTCGGATCAATTTGAACTTGACTCGGATCAATTTGAACTTGACTCGGATCAATTTGAACTTGACTCGGATCAATTTGAACTTGACTCGGATCAATTTGAACTTGACTCGGATCAATTTGAACTTGACTCGGATCAATTTGAACTTGACTCGGATCAATTTGAACTTGACTCGGATCAATTTGAACTTGACTCGGATCAATTTGAACTTGACTCGGATCAATTTGAACTTGACTCGGATCAATTTGAACTTGACTCGGATTAATTTGAACTTGACTCGGATCAATTTGAACTTGACTCGGATCAATTTGAACTTGACTCGGATCAATTTGAACTTGACTCGGATCAATTTGAACTTGACTCGGATCAATTTGAACTTGACTCGGATCAATTTGAACTTGACTCGGATCAATTTGAACTTGACTCGGATCAATTTGAACTTGACTCGGATCAATTTGAACTTGACTCGGATCAATTTGAACTTGACTCGGATCAATTTGAACTTGACTCGGATCAATTTGAACTTGACTCGGATCAATTTGAACTTGACTCGGATCAATTTGAACTTGACTCGGATCAATTTGAACTTGACTCGGATTAATTTGAACTTGACTCGGATTAATTTGAACTTGACTCGGATTAATTTGAACTTGACTCGGATTAATTTGAACTTGACTCGGATTAATTTGAACTTGACTCGGATTAATTTGAACTTGACTCGGATTAATTTGAACTTGACTCGGATTAATTTGAACTTGACTCGGATTAATTTGAACTTGACTCGGATTAAATTGAAGTGAAACAGGTGGAGTTCAAACTTGTTACTACATGAAAACGGCCAGAACTTATGGTACTGGCTGATATACAGGACGTCCAACGCTATACAGGGCGTCCCACGCTATACAGGACGCCCCACGCTATACAGGACGTCCCACGCTATACAGGACGTCCCACGCTATACAGGACGCCTCACAATATACAGCACGTCCCACGCTATACAGCACGTCCCACGCTATACAGCAAGTCCCATGCTATACAACACGTCCCACGCTATACAGCACGTCCCACGCTATACAGAACGTCCCTCAATATACAGCACGTCCCTCAATATGCAGCACGTCCCACAATATACAGCACGTCCCACGCTATACAGCACGTCCCACGCTATACAGCGCGTCCCACGCTATACAGCGCGTCCCACGCTATACAGCACGTCCCACGCTATACAGCACGTCCCACGCTATACAGCACGTCCCACGCTATACAGCACGTCCCACGCTATACAGCACGTCCCACGCTATACAGCACGTCCCACGCTATACAGCACGTCCCACGCTATACAGCACGTCCCACGCTATACAGCACGTCCCACGCTATACAGCACGTCCCACAATATACAACATGTCCCACAATAACCCGAACCGAGTATATATTTTCCCGTATCAGTAATACCATTATAAGAATATAAAAAGCGTTTAAGTTCATTGTGAAGGATAATTTTGCTTGAAATTAAATGCTTATTTTTATGATGGTATTACTGATGCGGGAAAATACTCTTTTTTTGAGACATGCTGTAAATTAGGCAGTAACATAAGCACGGTAGAGAAAACAAGGTAGGGTCAAACCAGTCTTTTATTCGACTACTGTGTGTGTTGCTGACGTCACGGCAACGAACCAATAGCCGCGCTCATATTGCAACTGGTAGCACTGCTACCCTCAAATCAGTCTCAACTAATGGCCTAACGACACTGCGTTTTGGTGACGTCATAAAGTTTGTTTGAAATAAAGCCTTTCTATTGGCTCTCCAAATAAGAATAAGTGTATTTTCCTCCATAGAAATGACCCTACCTTGTTTCCTCTACCGTGATCATAAGTCCTGGCCTGGTATATCAAAAAACGATGGGTGCAACGAATAATATCGTGCATTACCGTTTTTCTGGGGGATGCTCGATTAAACACACTAAGGTAGTGTGGCTGCTACGGTCAGTCTGGTTAGGTTTGAAGAAGGTGAACAGGAAACGATGCTTTTCAGCTGTAATAAATTTCGAATCTTTTTGAAACGCGTAAAGAAAAAAATTAAACTATTTTGTCATCTTATACTTTAAAATTTATTTCGTACAGGGTAGCAAAAAAGTTGAAATATAAATTTCATATTCCGGTATGTGAATGAGCAATTTACTTTGTGGTACCCAATATATACCAACACGTAATCAAAGTTCCAAGACTCCAGAACTTCCGATGCAGATCATCAATAACGGACAGTCCGCAAATGAACCGCGTCAAAATGACGGAGAAAACTGACAACTCGTCAAGGAAGGCTGTCGTCAAACATTATATAGTTTGTTTAGGAGTGTTACAAGCTGTAGAAGCAGCCCAAGAATTTATCCCTAAAAACTTTAGCTTGCTTTGAATTGCTGTGAATTTTGACCTAAAGCTTCCGTAACACACACGGTTTTAAATTAAAACATAACAGCTGCCGTCTGTCCATCAATATTCACAAGACAGCCTTGTGTCATAGATTAACAATTTGGCTGCGACGTGCGCCACCGGTGGTACACGGAGGTAATTTTCATAACGCTGCTGATCGACCAGTAATCGCAAATTCAATTTTCGTAAATACTAAATCAAAGTTAAATGAAGGCATGATCCAGTCCATGTTTGTTATTTTCAATATAGTTTACTACAATTGACTTTAAATTCAAGTTTGGTGTTGAACCTAATTTTTAGTAGTCGCAGTGAAAGTGTTAAGATTATAAGTTAGTTTAAGCCTCCCTAACCGGAACAAAAAAAAAGTATCGAAAAGAGGAAGGCACCATTTGGTATGGAGATAAAGAAATGCGGAATCTATACAGAGGAGGCATGGGAACAGTGAGTTGAGAAAGAAGTTCATGAAACGAGGTAAAAGTTGAAGAAAAAAGTAGTAGGTGCTGAAAAACAGGACAGCAGTGAACCGAAATAAGGTTGTCCTTAACAAAACAAACACACTTTATTACAACAAAAATAAGGCCTAGTTATCTCCCAGCTCGGGCCCTCACATTTTTCTCCTGGGTGCGCCAATTCCCATAGATACAATAGTTGTATCCCCCTGAGGGGCCTCCCGTCATAAAGCTTTGTTCTCAAAAATGCTAACTCAGTTGGAAATTTTCCGTTCGGATGTTAATATACATTCGTTAAAAAAATGGAGTTGCGGCAGTGTCCAAAAAAGAGTATCAGATGCTTTCTGAATAAAGACGACGCTGAATTTGTCGATCAACTTCGCATCGAAACAACTTAGGAGATGCGGGCCATTAGTGGCCTGGGTGAGCGAACAAGCTTATCAATTTAGTATTTGAATTTTTTCATAATACAGAGTGTCGAAATAAAGTTTAATGTTCCCCTGGTTCCTGCAAGTGACTTCGAGAGTCTTGTGAGTTTACCGAATTTTTTTTGAACTAGGGACACTTCCACCAGCCCAAACCAATTTAGTCTACTGGACTTCGCACTAACAAGTATTTATTCGTACACAATTCTTTAGAAAACTTATATCTAGAGCCTTTAGTTAGTTTAGGCCTCTCTAGCCGCAACAAAGGTTTTCCCAAGTAAAAAGATGGACGTACTATTTTACACTTTGACTGCGACGTGCGCCACCGGTGGTACACGGAGTTAATTTTCATAATGCTGCTGACCGACCAATAGTCGCAAACTCAATTTTCATATATACTTAATCAAAGCTGAATGAAGGTACGATCCACTTCATGTTTGGTATTTTCAAAATAATTTACTACACTTGACTTTAAATTTGAGTTTGGCATTGAACTAATATTTAGTAGTCGCAGTCCAAGTGTTAGCGACCCACCGGTGGGTCGTGCTTAACACGCTGACTACGTTTGCGCGAATCGTAAAGTTAATTTGGATAGGTTGAAAAAAAACAGGGAAAATAGGTTTACCTGCTCGAATAAGTTTCTATCCTTTTGTAAGAAATGTGCGAAGTATAAGTGCTCAGTAATATTTTCCTCGTATGATAAAATTCTTTCAAAAAGAGTTAGCGAAATGGTTTGAAATATCATTTATTTATATTGTTGCCTATATGAACAATTTACCTAGTGGTACACATTTATCTCACTTCCTAGTCAAAGTGTTAAGTTTATTCTAATGCAAAACGACCCATCGATGAGTAGTTTTGAAAACTTTTAACAGTTCTTTAAAATTAAAGGTATTTAATGAACCCAATTAATGTTTGGTAGTAATAAAATTTCGCGCAACTTTCAAATTAAAATTTGAGCTGAATACTGAACATCAGTTTACCTCATCGCATTCAAGGTGTCAGGTTCCCACGCAGTGTCGCAACGTACAAAAGCTGTAAGGTAGTGAACACGCCCCAGGGCTTGACCCCGGAGAGGGCGTGACGCCGGGGCGATGATCCCGATGTTAATTTAAGCCCTCCCTGCCCGCAACAAAAGCGATCCAAAGAGAGGAAGAGGAAATGCACCATTCAATGAAGAGATAAGGGAACGCGGAATCGATTTCTAATGTGCATAGAAATGGTAAGTTGAGAAAAAAGGCCATGAAACAAGATAATTTTTAGTAGAAAGTAGAAGTGTTGAAAACAGGAGAATACTCAACCGAAAAAATATAGTCCTTAACATAACATTTTATTCCAACAAAAAGAAATTCTGCCTAGCTCACAAATCAGGACTTCACATTTTCCTATAGGGAAGGCCAATTCTCACAGATGCAACAGTTGTATCCCTGAGGAGTTAAAATACCTGAAATCTATTATTCCTCTGCTAGATCAACTTATTGTCAGTTTTAGCCTCTACCACCTCACTTCCAAGTTAAGCTCTGGCTTTGACGACTGAAGTTTCACAACACAAGCAACGCGGCGCAAGGAAAGAATTGTTTACACGGGCTACCACTAATTACTAGGAAAATAAACAGAGCAGAGGAGTGAATACGCACATATCTAATCATACCTTTGAGAAATAGCAAATGCTAATGTGAAGCTCTGTGTAGAAAACCTGCCTTAAAGTATGAAGAAGTGATAAACCTCTTGTTTTGGCGACAGTTTGCTGATCCCGCACTTGTTCTTCTTCAACTTGCACTCATAAATGTCCTTCAGCTGTTAAACAGGTCATTTCCAGGAAGTATTATGGGTTTTTGGGCTCAAATATGAATACTGCTAACAAAGATCTAACTTTTTGAATGCGATGCATTCTCCAGCCTCATTATAGTCACTAGGCATAGTTTCTCGCCAGGCCAATCCACTTTTCTCGATATTAGATTCATGACAATTTCCATTCAAAAGTGCAAACTTCAGATTATTCTCATCTTTTTCCAAAATTTCTGGCTAAAATAATCTCTGTAAATACCCGAGCCCGGCAGCAGCTATAACGAACTTACCAATGTCGGGGCTAAAGTGGTTAAGCACGCGCCCTTCCGTGAAGGTGTCGACTGTTAACATTTCAGCACGCTGCGCGGTGATTTCACCCCGTTGGAAAAGGGAGAACTCGGGCACAATTTCCCACTCTACCCAGGTGTCGGAAATGGGTACTGGCTTGACTGGGGGTAGCCGTCATTGCGTCCTGGTGATAGTTATGAGGCATATAAAAAACAAATATACACAATGATGTGTACCAGGCTAGGTTAATTGAAATAAAGCATCACTTAAATGAATTAAACTTGAGAAAAATGCGTTACGTGCCACTAGGTATTCTCTCAAATATTACGGACTTCCATAACATCCACTCAACAAACCTCGACTTCAAGACGTTAAGTATAAATAATGCTGCAAATATTGCTTTCATTCACCGCCCTCCGATCCCTGTGCGGACTACTCTCAACACTATATTACTGTGAGACTCTCTCCACCCACAACAAAACAAACCCTAGAGATTAGATTAGATTATTAGTTAGTTTAAGCCTCTTTATCCTCAACAAATGAGATCCAAAGAGAGGAAGGAAGAAGGCACCATTTAGTATTGAGTTCGAACCCTAGAGAACGAAGTTTAGTACGAACATTAGAGAAAGAGTTATCTGTACATAAGAAGTATTTCTAAAGCAAATTCAGTACTGAAGAAATAAGTTAAGAAAGAAGAAGAGAAAAAATGAAAATTAGGTGTAGGAAGCACAAAGACAAAGTAAATTAGGCACTTGAACTAGGAGGTTCCAAGGCTCACCTATAGCTGAGATTACCAAACAGTATCACCCTGCGTGCCGGTCCTTCGATGACAAAGTAGACAACCTCAACCAACTTCACCCTACCCTGTGCCTCTGAAGGTTAATCACGCGCACTATTAGACCCCACAAACGTACAACAGTATTAGACTACTCATGGCATTACGGAAATTAGAAAACGTGAAGCATTCTTCGCATGACTTTCGAAGAAGGAATGCCCATATTCGATTGCTCTAAATCAATTAATTATATCCGCAACAAATAGGAACTCAAGAAAAACATTTTAGGTTAAATTTTTCCGTATATGTGAAGGAGAGGACAATAATCGATTTCCCAAGTTTAATGCTTGATTATTGGTTTTTAGATCACAATAAAGAATTTTTCTTTTATGCACTTTCCGCCGCAAATGAGAAGTTAACGAGTATAGCTATAGCTTTCCTACAGCATTTCTATTCTTCGAAGAGCGGGAAAAATCGGTTTGAGGGGAGGACCCTTAATGGACTCTCCTTTCCGACGGCTGTGATGCGCTCGAGTGATCCTTACGTTAGGTTACTTTAGTTTAAGATTATTTCAGTTACGTTACATTACGTCGCCGCTATAACTCGTTAATACTCATTTGCGACGGAAAGTGCTTAAAAGAAATATTTCGATCTACTTACCTACATTCAAGCACCAAAAATTGGAAAATCGATCATTGTCCGCATATTGAATTTAATGACCAGGTGAATGTCACGTATTGCGAGAAGTTGAGAGTGAAAATAAATTAAAAAGCATCCGTTATGATGAGCAGAAAAATAAGGTAAATCTGAAGGAGATGACAGTTGTCGATTTTCCACTTTTTGGTGCCTGAACCTAATTAATGGAATCAAAATAAACAAGTTTTCTTCGATTCTTTTTTCGTCTCAAATGAGTATTTTACGATTTATAGCGGTAAGTTTAGTTACGTCATTGATGACGAATGCGCTCGAATAAACAGCTACTCATCGATTTTCGAATTTTTGTTGCTTGAAACATGGTAAAAACATCGAAATAAACAACATTTATTCTATACACTTTTTTCGTCAAATGAGTATTTAACGAGGTATAGCGGTAGGTTTGGTTTCGTCTTTTAAGACAGAGCGCTGGAAGCGAGACGCCATTGCAGTATTGCCATACAGCTCGATCCAAGAATTTCTTTCCGCTTCAAAGACTGGAGTTGCGGTAAGTCATTTACCGCTATAACTAATAAAATACTCATTTGAGACAAAAAGTGCATAGAAGAAAACTTGTTTATTTCGATCTAATTAACTATGATAAGGCATCGAAATTTACAAAATCGACAACTGTCATCTCCTTCAGATTTACCAAAAATAACCTTTGTCACTCCACATCAAATGACATCCCAAATAACCAAGAGTAAATAAAGAAAAATATCGTTGTTGGGTCAGCTAATGTTTCAAATGTTTCTGACAGCATACAAAATTTAAGTAATAAATAAGATGGATTGAAAACCTTATTAATATAGGTATAAGGAGAATTTTGATTCCAGATCTCTGATCTTATAAAAAAATTAGCATTCAGTTATCTGAAGCATTTTCCCTCAGTGGCCTTAGATTATCCCAGCAATTTTTACCATCGAAAACGGTAATACAATTAATGATAGACTGGTTTCTGCCATGCCTGTTGTTCAGGAAAATGTTTGACTAAATGTTCAGGAAAATGTTTGGCATCGAATCAGATGTTACTGTAAGCTTTACGAACCAAAACAAAAGTGTTTCAATTAGAGAGGTGGAAAAAGTACCATTAGATAAAAAAGATTAGGGAACGAGGAATCGATGCACAAGGTTCAAAAATGCGGTTAGCAATGAAAGAAATTCATGAAACATGATGAAAGTTAAAGAAAAAAGTAGTAGGTACTGAAAAAACCGGTCAGCAGTGAATCGGAAAAGATGGCTCGTATCATAAAAAAAACATTTTAAGGTCGATATGCCGTTTTATTCGTTCACGGAAATTAAAAATTCCATTCCCAAGAATCACTAAAGGAACACATTTAAGAACGTTTTACACGAATGACATTCTGCTCGCTGATGCGTTATTTTCGAGATATATTATTAATTACATTGTTAGGAATAACACTATAGAGTCGGTTGCGTAGTCGCTGCATTGTTGGGTCACGCCCGCTTTCTTGGCGGGACACGCCCACTTTCTGGGGGGAAAAGAACAGCGTCGGTTTGAGTAAGTTAAGGTAAGTTATTTTAGGTTGAATTATGCTATTTTGAGTTAGTTTATTTAACTAAACTAGCGTTACCTAACCTGATCCATCGTTACGTCAATAACGTATTACAGCATATTTACGCGTCCGTTCCTTCACTTTTAAATACGACGTTCTTATAACTTCAAATGTTTAATAATTCGTAAATGTTGAGGATGAACCGGGAATCGCTATTTGATTTTACGGTGCCTTAACATAGTAATTAGATCGAAATAAACAAGTCTTCTTTCATGCGTTTTCCGTCGTAAATAAGTATTTTACGAGTTAAAGCGGTGAATTAGTTACCGCAACTTAAGTATTGGAACGGGAAGTAATTCATCGAGCCCGGCGTATGGCAACACTGCAATGGAGTCTCGCTTCCGGCGCACTCGTCATCAAAGACGAAACAAAACCTACCGTGCTAACTCGTAAAATATTCATTTGACGAAAAAGTGTATAGATGAAAAGTAGTTTATTTCAATGTTATTACCATGATTCAAGCAACAAAAATTCGAAAATCTATGAGTAGCTGTTCATTCGAGCGCATTCGTCATCAAAGACGAAACTAAACCTACCGCTATAATTCGTAAAATACTCATTTACGACGGAAAGTGCATAAAAGAAAACTTGTTTATTTTGGTCTATATAACTATGTTAAGGATTCGAAAAGTGGAAAATTGATTCCCGGTTAATCCTCAACATTTACCAATAATTCGAAAATTACGCATCAGCGATCAGATATCATTCACGTAAAACGTTTTTAAAAGTGTTCTTTTAGGGATTCTTGGGAATTTTTAATTTCCGTAAGCGGATTAAACTGCATATTGACCAATTTTACTTCAATGAAAGTAGGCCAACCTACCTCTCAACTCAGGCCCTCACATTTCCCCCTTTACAGTATAAGTTCCCACAGCTACAATAGTTGTATCTCCCTGAGGAGACTAGATCAGCGCAGTGTATTATCTAAATTGGAGCCCTAGATCAGCTAAACTTTAGGAAATCAAACGATTTTTTCGTATAAAACTTCAAAAAATAATAAAAAATACTTCAAGAGGGTAGGAGCGAAATAAGCTTGGAGGTATTCACAACATGTTTAGAACATTTGAATGGATGTTCAGAGCCCTAAATTTTTAGAAATTTACCCATTTACCCAATTTACCCCCCTCAAAGGGAAATTTCTAAAAAAAACTTATTTCTCAGCCTATATTGTGCATAGAGACGATTAGTTTTTTGTTCGATTCACAATGAACTCGTCGACAAAATAGAAATCCAGTTTCTTCGATATCGCTGAAAAAATGTTTTGAATTTTCATCACAAAATATGCTAACTTTCAGTTATTACTTTGAATGGCAATAAAACATTTTCTAATTTAATCATCAAAACAAAACTACGCAGGTTTATAGTACTTACCTTGATCTTTACGATGCAAAAAAGATCTCATCCATAAGTAAAAAACTATTGGAGAAATATTTAAAAAACTGGAACGCTCTCCCTCATAAAAAAAATTTCGGCTGTGCGGCTCAATTTCCCCTTCAGCTTTTCACTTATGAAGATCTTTTTTGCATCGTGGAAATCAATGTGAGTACTACAAATGCTGGGATTTATTTTCTGAAAATTATAATTCTACATTTTTTCATTGTCCATAGAAATAGAATTATGATGTTTTTAATATTCAAATAGACATAAATTTTTTATTTATTTCTTTGAGAAAATCCAGAAAACTTTTCCTAGTTTTGATAGATATATGCAATGTGAATCTAATAAAAAATACGTTCGTTACTCTTCACATTCCCCCCCAACGCGTAACTGACAACGCGAGTGCCGTTCTTTCAAGGCGTAATGCGGAACAAGCGCCCAACGGCCAGCAACTCTGTCGGCTGGCGGTTTTTTTCTCCTTACGAACTTGCCCTGGCAGAAGCAAAGGACGCGCCCTTCGTGCCGCTGTGGGGATGTGTGAGGCGCTTCTCAGGTCACGTGAAGGGCTCCTCAGGTCATGCGAAGGGTTTTGTGACCAGGTGAAGGGTTGACAGGCCCTGTGGAAGTCTATGAGGCCATGCCAAGACTCATAGGGTAGCATGAAGGTTTATGAATTTACGTGATCTGTCACACCCTGAGTATGGCTCGCCGAGGCTAAATTACTTATTGAGGTGGTCAAAAATTTTAATTGCTTTCGATACATAAAATGGAAAGATGAAAAAACATCGTAAGGTTCCACCCCAAAGTTTTTGACAAAAATTTCTGGTTGATAAAAATGTTACAAATTCTTTGACTTCCACTAGGAATGACTTGGGAGTTGAAAAACTCGGCTTTAAAATCAACCTAAGATTGATTTTCTCTAAGAAAAAACGAAATTCAGCTGGTAAATTAGGACTTTTTCTAACAAAAGAATTTAACAATTTTGGGAAAATTTTTTGGTCAAGTAATATGATTTTCTTTACATACAAAATTTTAACGTACACAACGTATTTCCCCATGTAGTAAAGTCGTCAAGAATTTTCATTACTTTAGAAACATCGACAGAAGATCTGATAAAACACAGTGAGGGTGTACATGCACTTACGTTTTTGATAGGATATTTTGCATAAATATAACTTGTTAGTTCAAGTGTCAGGTTCATAGTCCTCGATATTTCTATTCGGGTTACTTCCATAGGTGGTGTTCATCGGTGAGATCGGTCGCTATCGGCGGTCGGGTGCACCACTTCTGAATACAACCGTACTCTGAAATCATATACGACCACTCTTTTTTTAAATTAGTTATCAATGTGTGAAAAAGTAAAACCAAAATACTCACTGCGTTCATTAGGTTCATAGTTTGCTCTTTAATTGTTTACTTTCAACACTGTAAAAGATTTCTTTTTGCTTTGAATTCAATTGTTCAGTTGGGAAACCTTTCCAAGTGCATGCATCACATTTGGCTTTCTCGATCACGACTTGAACGTTTGAGGTGATGACAAAACTTACTAGACCGAATGTAAGATTTTAGGAGATATTTTCAATGAAATGGTGATCTCGTTAAAATACTCTCTGGAGAGACCTGTTTCCGAGCAAGTTACTCTGTCCTCCATGCACATGAAACTATGACAGATATCAAACGAGGAAGCAATGAAACTCCGTGAGTGCGAGCAGTTTTTTTAGTGCATATTTCTCAGCTACGGTGAGGGAACACAACACATGTAAATTCACACTGAAATTCGATTAAAAAGAAGAAGCCAAATCTGTCTGTTCTAGTGACTGAACCCCATCAAGCTTGGTGCTGCTTAACCCTAATTAATTAAAATATCGTTGTGTGATCACTTTTTGAAAAGAAGTATCCTGAAAAAATTGAATTATTCATAATTATTAAATCTTCGGCCTAATCATGCAGAACCGTTAAAAATCATTTACAAAGAGTTAAACATCGATAATTTTTCTGCAATTTAATTTTTTTTGCTAGTCGCAAAAGTTTTTCCAGACGTGTCTTTTCATGAAAGTCAAGTCTATCGTCTCTGCACAAGCAGGCTCGTAATTAAACACAAATGATCGAAATGAGAGAGAAACTGAAGAACAAAGCCACGTCAACTTTTCAAATTAGCAGATCATTCTTGAATTAAATGAGCGGCACCTCGGTTTGTGTGATAGTTTGACCTCTGCAGAGCTTTCTCAACCCAAATTCGTCAACACTTCCAACAACGCAAAAAAAAGCAATGAGCTTAAGAGGGCACGACCAAAACGAAACAATTTGGTGAAGAAGGGTGACATAGCTATGAAAAACAGAAGAAAATACGGGAAGTTAGGATAGAATACGACACAAAACATCAGAACTTATGTTACAACAGAAGGTTAGTGACGGACACCGAAGCTGTGATAAACCTAACACTTGCTCTTCAAACGTTATGAAATCAAGTAGAACATTCCTAAAAAATATGCCTTACAAGCAACACAAATAATACTATTCAAGATTCCAACGTCCAGCTCCTTCGTGTCCACTGACTGTTGAAATATTTTTAAGGTATATAAAAAGGATCTCACTATGTTTTACAGGTTATTACTCTCACCAGTGGAGGACTTCAATTCAAATACACCAAATCTTTGATCGTGCCGACTCATCAACTCAAATCAAATCGCCAGTGTTATAGATTGTATTTTCAAGTTTCATTTGCAGAACATCAGTTTTAAACACACTAAATTCACAAAAAAGGCGGCAAAATCCCTAGCATTCATGAAGACGGTTACGAGTAAACTTTTGCAGGAATACAAGGGAGTGAGAATACGAAAAGTGACTGGTCAAACATGGAGCTTCTTCTCTTAACAAATTTTTAAAACTCATACGTAACTCCGCATTTTCACCGCGTAAAGATGATTCAATACAAGAACGAACACATACCATTCTTTCCCAAATTTTACTCTGATTTTCACGGACAAAAGCTCAAGCGATGTTACGCACTGCAGCCTGTAGTAACGAGTTTAAAACTTAGCATGGACTCATTAAAAGGAACTTATCCTTTAGTTGAACAGGCATTGTGCAACACGCCCCTCTATTGAACTCTACATCACACACGCTGGTGGGAGCGATTCGCTCTGACCTCGGGATCCCACTTCTCCCCCATTCCTTCCTTGTGATGTTGAGTAAGATCTAGCTCAGTACATGAGTCAAGTGAGTTCTACTCGAACATTCAATTTCATGATAAAATTGCTACTGTTGCTCATCGCTTTCGCGGTCAAACAAATCAGAACACATAGAAGAAATGGTACATCTGTGTCTAAGTCTTGACGTGGGCGAGGTTTGTGGGGCTGGTTGGCACGAGCAGAGCACCAACAAAATAACAGATGAAAAATTTGTCAACATTTCTGTACTGCATGTCCAATCATCCTGGAATCTGGTCATTGGACATTGGTGTGGTCCAGGTATCTGGTCATTGGACATTGGTGTGGTCCAGGTATCTTGTCATTAGACATTGGTGTAGTCCAGGTATCTGGTCATTAGACATTGGTGTGGTCCAGGTATCTGGTCATTGGACATTGGTGTGGTCCAGGTATCTGGTCTGGTCTGGTTAGCTCATCGCCATCTCTTATCCCGAATTGATTTGGCAATGCCCATAAAGAATAATGAAGGAAATGGTCCTCCGGGAGGAAGTAATTTAAATGAACATATATACGGCGTGAGCATGATACATGCATTCTTTCTTCTGGATGACATGAACAAATTGTAGATGTATAGAATTCGGTAATGTTAAGATCCCACAGCAGTATTTTATCATGTCTATAGGAGGGTTTCGCAACTCATCATTGTTCATGAACTGACGTCCATTCGCGGGAAGTTTGTGTCTCAGAATCCTCCCCAGGTTTTATTGTGTTTAAATCCGGGAAATTTGCAGCGGACTTGATGTTCGGAAGCGAACTTTTTTAGGAGCTACTCAGTTTACTTGCATGCGAGAGGCGATATTTTGCATGAAAATATTCATTTTCATTATTAAACTTCCGCTAAAATTAAACTACCTAATCCGGTTACTGTCCCCCGGATTTATTTGCGCATATTTGACCGAGTGAAAACAAATTGGACTGAAAAACAAGGCCAGTGTTATAGATTTGAAAATTGATATAACCAGCAAAAAACACAGAAGCAGTTAGCCATGATGGCAGTACCTTTCGTAATATAAAAAAATTTACCTGGTACCGCACCCCTGTTTTTTTTGACAAGAAACATAAAACGGTACAATTCTTAAAAATTTATACAATAAATTAAAAACAATGGTTCTAAGAAAATTCTTGATACAAAAACCCTTATATCTAATTTGAGGCGAAACCGCAGCACCTATTTTGATACATAGAACAATAGTTAAATTCATAGAAGACACAGCAGCAGTAAAAGTGCATTTCTATAGCTACAAATTTCGTAGAAAACATACAGATATGTATAAAATTCGTTTAGTAAAATTCCAAGGAAACGTTTATACGTTGATACAGTAACAGTTCAAAGGTTTATTTCCACAGAAGTTATTAAACGAAATTCATTACGAACAATATAAATTTTGAATAATGGTTATAATAGCGCTCAACGTAAAGAGCTGATTTCAACAGACCAGGTATGAAGTAGTCATGCGCTGCGTTAGAGGTTGAATGCATGATTGACACGTATGAAATATAAATCTATTCCCTTGGATATTTTCCCTAACACGCTAGGACTGGAAGCCTATCAATACTATCAATTCTAATAAAAATGATAGGTCGGACAATCTCCTCTTACATTCACACAAGAGCCCAGGCTACCACAGCGATAGTTGATCTTGATGAAGGTATAGTGGCTGAAAATAAATTCTTTTGCCTCAGATACCGAAGTCGATGATTTGGAAATTTCAAACTAATTTTTCCTTCATACATGTTTGTAAAAACGTACCTACTGAATGGGGAACCGTGATTTACAATACTACAAAATTTGGTCTTCAAGTTTTTACCAAAATAATGCTGGCTCAAAAATTTCCAAATCGTACCATACGAGGAAGAGCGGCCGTCGCACAAGGCTAACATGAACATTTCACCATACAAAAAATGATGAAAAACGAAAGTTTGGTGGAAACATAAAACTCAATGCATTGGATTATACAGAACTCAATAATAAAATTACTGATGTCTACTTAGTTTTAAAATAAAAGGTATTCTAATGCCTACAACAAAGTTTCAAATCAACTACGATCTGTGCAATAAAAATGTTTGCTTTCTGTTTGGACAAACGTAAATCCACGAAACACTTGACCGAACAGACCAAAACACTGTCCTCAATGATGTTCATAAAGCGGAATAGAATTGACAAAAATATAAATAACAGCACAGAGCGCATGTCTAATAAAAGACACAAACAGAAATGTAATCAAATTATCATTCTATTAAAGAAGATATGATAAAATTCTTACACATTTCGTCATCGTACTAAAAAGTTGAAGAAAAACTTAAAAGTTTATTTCAAAAATTTCCGAATTTGAGATAAGTTTGTTCAGCCTCCCTCTGTAATCGCAACAAAGACGTTCAAAAAGAACATGAATGAAGGCACCGTTATGGATGGCGTTGAGGGAACACAAATTCTATGCACAAGAAGTGTTCCTGACCAGGAACCCCGGCGCATACAAATATTAAGTTAAGAAATAAGGTTGAAATAAGATAAAACTTGAAAAAGTAATTCGGAGGTGCGGAAAATTAGGACACCAATAAACCGAAAAAATTGTTCTAACAAATAATTTCATCTCAGGAAAAAGAAGACTCACCTAACTCACAGCTCAGAAACCTCAAATTTTCTGCCAACTAATTTCCATAGTCGGATTCGGGATTAAAGCCCATCAGAACACTGTTCCTATGACATAAAACATTGAAGATTGCAAGATATGTACATTTTCTTACGAACACACAAAAAATATATAAACGAAGAAAAAGAACCCGCAGTGTAAGTCAGACAAATGTCACAAGGATGCAACAAGAAACAGTACGGAACTGAATGCAAACACCTGATTTTCATGCATTACACTCAAAAGCAACTCAGCAACTGCAGATAAGTTCTCATTTCATTTAAAAAAAGCCACAGTAACAATTCTTGAAAGTTGAGCAGAATAGTACGCAAAACGAAGAACGCAGATAAATCAGGAAATAAAATTTTACTGACAACAACACCACATAGGCGTTAGATTAAATTAGATAAGTTAGCTTAGGTCTGTTTATTTATAAAAAGCGGTTCTAAGAGAGGAAGGAGGAAGCCATCATTCAGTAATGAATTAGGGGAACACATGGTGTATGCACATGGTTCATAGAAACAGCAAATTGCATAAGAAATTTATGAAACACGGTAAGGTTGAAGGCGTAATGGATGTTAGAAAATAGGACTGCAGTAAACAAAAAAAAAGATAGTACTTGACAAAACAAAAAGATTTCATGCTCACAAAACAAGGCCTCCTCACAGTTCAGCACCTCACTTATTCTCCTCGTGAGCGCTAATTCCTACGGACATCTAAGTTGCGATCTCCTGAGGGAGAAAATCGTAGATCTGTGGCCACACGGAACAGCTGCAAATTATAACATATCAGAAGTGAGGTGAAGTAATTAGGTATATGAGTAGCCCATATATGTGCATTTTACAGCTATAATGGAAATGAATTGATGCAACCATGTTTGATAGCACGTTGCTTAACGCTATCCTTACGAGCAGAAGAATAGTCAAATATTTCACATTTGAACAGCTCATTTTCACCATGTTTACTGGCTAGGTGTAGCTCACCCTTACGAGGTGAGAAATATTCTCATCAATGACACTTGGACAGCTGACCTTGCCCATGCTTGTTGGCTAGGTGTCTTTCGAGATGAGCTTTACGAGCGGAGAAATATTCACATAATTAACACCTGAATAGCTGACCTTCACCATGTTTGCCAGCTAAGTGTTGTTTAACTTTATCCTTTCTAGCAGAGGAATAGTCACATAATTCACACCTGAATAGCTGACCTTCACCATGTTTGCTAGCCCGGTGTAGTTTAACATGATTTTTTCTAGCAGAGGAATAGTCACATAATTCAAACCTGAATAGCTGACCTTCACCATGTTTGCTAGCCCGGTGTAGTTTAACATGATCTTTTCTAGCAGAGGAATAGTCACATGATTCACACCTGAATAGCTGACCTTCCCCATGTTTGCTAGCCCGGTGTAGTTTAACATGATCTTTTCTAGCAGAGGAATAGTCACATGATTCACACCTGAATAGCTGACCTTCACCATGTTTGCTAGCTCGGTGTTGTATAGCATCCCTCTTTTGAGCAGAGGAATAGTTACATAATTCACACTTAAATAGCTGACCTTCACCATGTTTGCCGGCTAAGTGTCGTTCAATTTTATTCTTTTGGGCAGAGGAATAGTTACATAATTCACACCTGAATAGCTGACCTTCACCATGTTTGCTAGCTAAGTGTTGTTTAACATCATGCTTTCTAGCAGAGGAATAGTCACATAATTCACACCTGAATAGCTGACCTTCACCATGTTTGCCAGCTCGGTGTAGTTTAACATCGCTCTTTTGAGCAGAAGAATAGTCACATAATTCACACTTGAACAGCTGTCCTTTACCATGTTTACTAGCTAAGTGTAGCTTAACATTATTCTTACGGGCCGAGGAATAGTCACATAATTCACACTTAAATAGCTTACCTTCACCATGTTTGCCGGCTAAGTGTTGTTTAACACTATTCTTCTGGGCCGAGGAATAGTCACATAATTCACACTTAAATAGCTGACCTTCACCATGTTTGCCGGCTAAGTGTTGTTTAACATAATCCTTTCGAGCAGAGGAATACTCACATAATTCACACTTGAACAGCTGTCCTTTACCATGTTTACTAGCTAGGTGTAGTTTAGTACTTTTCTTATGGGCCGAGGAATAGTCGCATGATTCACACTTAAACAGCTGACCTTCACCATGTTTACTAGCTAGGTGAAGTTTAAGATAATCCTTACGAGCAGAAAAATATTCACATAATTCACATCTGAACAACAGACCTTTACCATCGTTACGAACTTGGTGCACTTCATGCTCGTTTTTACGAGCAGAGGCATGGTCCTTCAAAATTCGCATATTAAGCTGACCATGCCTCTGATGTTTGCCTATTTGATGAATTTCGCGCTTACCAGACAAACACTGCTTCAAGTTTGCTTCATTAGCGGAAGAATTTTCACACACCTCACACTTGGACACCTTTCTGTTGCCTAATGCACGTTTTTCAGGCGCTTTTGAACTGGACTTCATGACTATGGTAGTGCCACAGACTTCACATTCAAGTTCTTCCTGACTATGTCCTTCAGGTCGCTGTTCCTCCATCATTTTCACACCAGAATATTGGTTGCATCTAAACTGACCTTTCCATTGATTTTCATTATCATGCTGCTCTCTTACGTGTCATTTGAAAGCACTCTTGTTCTTAGTGGAGTGAGCACACAACTCACACTCGTAACATCCCAAATTATGCCTGGCACGGAGGTGCAGTCTCATACACTCCTTCTTACCAGTTGAGTAATCACAATGTGCACACAGTAAGGGCCGTGACGTAAGTGTGTCCGGAGGTGCGGCCTCAACTCCACTGCCGCTACCCGACACATCTGACAGGGGCGAGGCAGCGCTCCTTTCGGATGCTCCAGCTGGTCCCTGATGAACAGCACTTCTGTTGGGCGCACCTGAGCTGCCTTCCCTCAACTCGTCCTGTGCTTTTGCGGGCCCTTAATGTGCCTCAGTGCAGTTATTGTCTACTTCTCTCTTTAAAGTAACTGCATAAGAACCTGAACCTGAACCGGAACTTGAACTGACCTGTGAAGAATTTTTTACAGAAAAATTACTGTACAGAATTTGTCAAAATAACAGCATTCATTCATATTGCAACTAAAATTAAAAACTTGTAACCATTTACTATTGAGACAAAGTTGCGCACTTGATTATCAGTTATTAATTTAATCTTAAGCAAATGCACCTCACATTTCCAAACAAAATACAAGAAAAATATCTCAAAAAGAAATGAAGCAAGAAATAATAGCACAAAAAATTTAAAAAGCACTATCTCTCTTCACAGCAGGTAAATAATATTTCAATACTTAAAACACAAAACTAACACCACTATTTTTTAATACCTATATGTAATAACAATTGTATAAGGACTATTATAATTGAATAACAGAGAGAGGCTCAATTGATTTCTTACACCAGCAAACCCGCAAAAAATATTCATTTGTTTGTCTCACACATAAAGCAAGAACATGCATACAAATCAGAAATCAAACTACTTGATGTTCAGAAGTAATTGAGACGGTTTCAATTGTGGCAAGAGTTCCCACTGACGTCTTTTCATCAAAAACTTGGCAGCAAATGTTTGAAGAAGTTGATTCGGGAAAAGGAAACAACAAAGGATCTTACAACAATCGCTAGAGTAAACCAGTTACGATTCGTTGGTCAAGTCAATTCACTAAAGCAAAACAGAATCAAGAAAAGGGCGTGTACAAGACCAAGATGTAAAAGAAGCATGGTGAAAATAGTTTTGATACTATTGATGACGTGACCATAGCTCAAACAATACTAGCTGTGGTTGGGGAATGGGAACAAAATGGAGAACATAGAGAAATAGGGTGATGTGTTCACGACCCGGACAGTAAAGTGAATAATATTCATAAAAAAAAGTTATTGAGCTACAGGAGAGATTTTGTGCTTAAAAGAAAGCTTAACTAATTTCCCATCTTATGCTATGAGTTTCATATCTATAGATATCATGGTATTGGTTTAACAGCCGTTTTTAAAATCCAGAATTCTCTGTCCGGGTCGAGACCGTGTGTTCACGACCCGAACGGGGGTGTGGTCTCAACCCGGACGGATGTTTTGGTCCACCAAAAACACACTTACACCAATGTTTTATATTTTTTCTTACTAAGAACATCCAGAACATGACACTGAAAGGTGGAATAAAACAATTGGGAGCAAAATATCAGTGTAATAAAAAAATATATATAATAAAAAAAAGGTTAAAAAGGTTGGCCTAGGTTAAATATTTCAATTTGGAGAAGTAAACACTAATGGGGGGCACATATTATTGCTAAAAATAATTCACTTCCATCAATAAAACACTTCGAAAAATCACTCGATATTTAGCCGTGGCAAACACCCATTTCCAGCCTTTTCCATGGCTTTATCTCACATATGGTACATTATAGTAGTAAGAACTATGCAATCATTCACTTTTTAATGGGTTTTTAAAGTACACTTAATTTGCTTGAGTTGTCAAAAATTGTCCGAGTCGAGAACACGGCATAATTTTGTTTAGCAGGCACCCCAAACAAGTCCATTGTTGTTTAGACACTCCATATTATCATTGATTTTATGCCAATATGGCTATATTATATAACAAAACTTATCAAAAGTTGATCACACCTAATTCGTGGTCATGGCACAATATATCCTGATGCCGAAAATTAAGGTCGCGACCTCTTAAAACCGAAATTCTTACCTTGCTTACAAGCGGAGCATCGGCGGGGAGGTTTGCAAATGGCGTCTAGTTAGGACCGCCCTCCCTCATACGTCATAGCTCTGTCATCATCCTAGGCTCGATCGTTCATTGGTTAATAAAGACTGTCCAGGTCGAGACCTTGTCCGGGTCGTGAACACATCACCCTACAACACAAGACTAAATACCAACAGTCAAAAGATATTACCACGCTATGACAGGAATAAAAAATTAAAAAAAAAATCAATTACAAAACCCATCTTAGAGGCATCCATATAGACAAGAACCCTCATTTCAACACAATAGAAACTCAAATACAATGGAGTGTGCAGTGACACTATTTTCTGGAACCAGGGTAAAACATTGGTAGACAGCCAATGAAACAGTTTGAGCAATAAATTAGGGTAATCTACCACGAGAGGCTTTCAAACATTTAAAAGACAGTTCAATAGAATTAAATTCACTGAGAGACAAGTTGTACCAATTTTGTCAGAAATGCTCAAAATAATGAGAGGTGAGAGCAGTGGTAATGATATAAATGCCACTAAATAGTGGCCAGGAAGAGGTAGAGACGCACAACATATGAATGCTATCAAAATTTTGTGTGAAATGATAAATGCTACACTGAAATCAAACCAAGCATTTAAGAAAACGTAAGCCACCCATTCAAAGCACTCAAGAGAAGAGTAAGCCACCAATCAGATACACTAAAGAAAAGAGTAAGCAATCAATTGGAAGCCTTCAAGAGGAGAGGAAGCTACGAATTACAGTACCTGGGGTTCCTGGTCCCAGTCAATGGGCTCATTCTTCACAGTAACTGCCTCAAGCTCAGGGTCAGGCACTTCACTTTTGATGTGAATTTCTTCTAGATGGCTCTCAGACCTCAGCCTGTCACCTGCAAGTGACAAATGCTTATTGAGAAAAATTACATTTAAGAAAATAAATCTAGTAACAGCTGTTTACTGTTGAAAATTTTTATGATAATTTTCTTTGTATTTTTATGTGTTAAAAATTTTAGTGATAATTTTCTATGTATTTTAACACATGGAAAACTGTAGTCAAGTACAAATACCATTTTTTTGGCCAATACTCATACCAATTTTTTGGCCAATACCAATACTACAACCAATACTGATCCTTTTACAATCATATTAAAATAAAACCATTATAAGCTCAACATGGGTTATAATAAAATTATTTAATAATATATCTAATAATATAACAATATTGACAATCAAGTTTTTGATTAGGAATAATAAAACAGCTCTTGCTATGGTAACTATATTGTTGAGAAAAAATAACAAAATGAAATCCATTCCATAGATAAGTGTTTCTAATCACATTGCAACGTAACGTAGACTAGCTATAATAGCAACTGGTTCCAAAAGTGGACCAAAACCATTTCTGAAATCAATTCAAAACAAAAATAGATCCAAAATTATCTCTCAAAATAAAACAAACTCTCCAAAATAAACTCTCAAAATAACTGTTTCTACACAGATCAAAACAAAAATGGTTCCAAACCAATCTCTGTAAACAATCTCTCAGAAAAAATTTCCCAAAACAAATATGGTTCCAAAATGAACTCTCAAAATTATCTCTAAACAAATCAAAACATAAATGGTTTCAAAACAATCTCTCAGAACAAATCTCTCAATAAGATCAAAACAAAAATGGTTCCAAAATAAACTCTCAAAACAAAATTTTCTAAACAAATCAAAACAATCAGACAAATCAAAACCAAAATTATTCCAAAATAAACTCTCAAAACAAATCTCTTTCAACAAACCAAAACAATCTCTCAGAAAAAATCAAAACAAAAATGTGAACCATTATTTTTCATACTGGAAATTGAATAATCTCATATTGAAATTAAGGAACATGAGGAACTCCATTATCAGGCTTCAGTTTATTCCTGTGAGGAGTACACACATTGCCTCCAATGCTGAAGGGAATCGAAAGATTTTTCCGATGAAATCTTTGAAAAATAAAAAAAAATACTTCCGGAGGGAAATGAGCTCGCGGGCATTCACAGCATGTTTATAACATTTGAATAGACAGTTATAACCCAAATTTTTTTGAAATTTACATATAACCCCTCCCCCCCCTCAAAAAATTTTTCCAACTTTCAAATTCTTAGCCAATATTGTACGTAGAGATAACCTTTTTTTTTTGTTAGATTCACAATGCAAATATCTTCCAAATGCATGATTTGTTTTTTTGGATTTCCAAAAAAAAAAATACCTATACCTATTTGAACATAAAAAAACATAATAATTCATTTATATGGACAATAAAAAATTTAGAATTAAAATTTTCCAAAAAACAAATCATATGTTTTTTAGCGCTCACATTGATCTCCACGATGCAAAAAAGATCTTCATAAATGAAAAACTGTAGGAGAAATTGAGCCGCACAGCCATAAAAAACTTTTGATGAGGAATAAGCGTTCCAGTTTTTTAATCATTTCTCCAACAGTTTTTTACTTATGGAGATCTTTCTTGCATCGTAAAGATCAAGGTGAGTACTATAAACCTGCTTAGTTTTTTGTTGATAAGTTAATTAGAATTTTTTTTACAAAAATGTGAAGTAATAACTAAAAGTTCATATATTTTACTTGAAAAAATTAAAAAATTTCCTACATTTTTTCTCTGAAGCAAAACCAAACACATGGACCTAGCTTTGGTAGATATTTGCATTGTGAATCTAACAAAAAAAATTACCCATCTCTATGTACAATATTAGCTGAGAAATTAGTTTTTTTAGAAATTTCCCTCTGAGAGGGGGGGGGGGGGAGGGGGGTATGAGCAAATTTAAAAATTTTTAGGGCTCTGAACATCCATTTGAATGTTCTAAACATGTTGTGAATACCTCCAAGCTTATTTCGCTCCTGACGCTCTCGCAATATTTTTTATTAACTTTTGACGTTTTATACAAAAAAAAATACTTCAATTCCCTCAAAGTTCTCTCACTCTCAACTGATGAAGGCGGAAATGATAAGAGTTTGTTAGCAACTGTGGACAACTGTGGGTATAAGGTTTTATTTTCTACCCACCAATTTACAGGGTTTGATTCTCTTGATATTGTTAAAAATGAGAGGTATTCATCAACTTACCTGGTCAAAGAAGAAGCAGAAAAGAGTTTAAGTTGGGTAACTTTAGTTTTCTTATGTGCCTTGTAAAATAGTAAATTCAGATAGTTGGCCTGATTAAAAGCTGGAATTCAACAGTTAGCTAACTAATTTACTAGGTATGAAAAGGCTCTTTGTCTTATTATACTTTTACTTTCATCATTTATGACCTTCATTTTTAAAATAAAATATGTATTAGTTGAAAGTATCAGTGAAGTATCTGCCAGATTTTTTTGATACAGATACCAGTACAAATGACCTATACTTCCAATACCAATACATCGGTACATCACTAGAACACTGGAACAATTTTGGCAAGATTGGAGAGAAAATCTAGTAATACTTATTTTCAGCAGTTTCAGAAAATAATTTTTCAGCCTAAGTGTTAATATCTGAAAAATATGAGGAATCAAAATGAACTGAAACAATTTTAGCTTACACAGAGAAATCAAGTCTTCAGAATAAAAAGGACTGACAATTCACTTAAAACTGGCAAATCCATCAAAAATTGGCAATAAAATATAAACTTTACCCTACTAATACTTTGTGAATGAGGTTATGGGAATTTAAATTGAAAAGAAATGGCCTTCAGGAGGAAGTTTCACAACAAATATCAAGACCATAACTCAACACAATGTTTCATACAAATGAACACTGAAATCCTCATGTTCAACAGAGCTGAGTTGAACATTTTGGTCACAATTTTAGGGTTTCTTAAAATTACATACAAATAATGAAGGAATATTGCAACTTAATTTGTTAGAAAAATGCAATGATAGACTATAGTATGATATCTGATATTATAGTTTTATAAAAGTTTTCAAGTACATACCATTACACTCAATGCCTGGTTCAACAAATTTAGAGTATGAGCAAAAAAATGTTTACTCTGAGAGTAATCCTATTAAAATCCTTGGTGTGAATGCTCATGCTGCTTACACTAAAAATTGTGCCTTGAAAAGAAATGATATATACGGTATGTCAATGATGTAACCCAAACAGTGATATAAACAAAGTTTTGCATTTTCAATTTTTCACACATCATCTCCACACACTGTGTACACCAAAATGAAGGCTGAATTTACTGCATAAACCCAAGAAATATAAGTTGCAGATAATGTTGAGAATGCTCAAACTATTTGTGTTCAGAGTTGCCACATCTACATTCACAGTGTGGGATTCCAAATTTGTCTATGCTCCTGAAATTCACAAAATGTATGTAACTATTAGAGAGCATTCAAACTTTGCTGCATCTTCTGTATGATTGGGGAAATTCCATTCCAATCAGAATTAGCTATACAGCCCTCTTCAAAATAATGATCAAGAAGAAATATTCAATTAGAAATTTAATTTTCATCAAAAATTTTTGAGACACAATATTCAATAATTTCATTTTCTTTGCATATATGTTACATTTCATAATAAAATTACAGGCAAGTCTTGTTTTCAAACCAGAATACCATTTTAGTTAATTTCCACACTAGAAAGACTTAGTTTTCTACCATAATGGCAACTGTCTTTATCACATACCCAGACCAAATCAAAGCCTCACCTCGTGCCATGTTCTCTGCTGCAGCTTCTTGCTTGATGATCTCTTGCCTGCAACACAGCCTCTCCACTTCAGCATCTGTCAGCTTGTGCACCATAACCACTGCACGCTCCATGCTGGGTGTTTAGGTACCTGAGCAATGAAATGCTTTGCTGCTCTAATATTTGAGAGAACTAAAGCAACACCATGCCAAAAAATTAAAGACATAATACGATTTATATGCCTTTGCAGAAAGTATGTGGCCAAACATTTCAATAATGCAATATCCCTATATCAAGTGGATTAGACAATTGAAATTCAATTCATTAATGAATAGAATAATAGAATTTTTGCCCATGTGTCATAGGACATACAATTCAAAGCTTCTTTAGTGAGAAAATGAGTTTGCAGTCAAACAATTATTTCTTTGATGTAAGCATATCTTTTGAATCCTTCAGTTTTTTGAGCAAAACACGCAGTATCGAATTACTTTGTGAGTTCATTAATTAGTTTTTTGTGGTCGAGTAGTTTCATAACAATCAGCTAGCAAAAGAGGGGATTTATTTTAGTGTCTCAAATGATCAATCAATAATGGGCGGTAACAGAAATCAAAGGTCCATTTGTCATCTTGATCATCAAGTTGTAGAAGTTACAGTCTTCATTAGAGTCTCCCATTGGCGGACATCAACATGGCAGAAGTAGTCATCTAGAATTAGTTTCAGAATGTTTTCCATCCATTACATATTAGCTTCACATAATGGTTGCCATTACATATTATTATTGTTATTATTATTATATAAGAAAGTTTTAGCATCCCTTAACCCCAACAAAGATGTTCCAAGAGAGGAAGGAGGAAGGCACCATTTAGTATGGAGTTGAAGGAATGCAGAATCTATTCACTAGGTGCACAGAAATAGTAAGCTAAGAAATAATTTCATGGAACAAGAAAAAGTTGAAGAAGAAAGTAGTATGTGCTGAAATACAGGACAGCAGTAAACCAAAAAAAATATTCCATAACAAAACAAAAATTCATTTGCTCAGCTCAGGCCCTCACATAGTCCCCCTGGGAGTGCTATTTCCCATAGATACAACAGTTGTATCCCCTGAGGGGATGCAATTACATATCATTTGTAGCTGTCATGAAAATTAGTCATGATGTATGTACTCATTCTGTCATAATTAAGACTGGGTTTTGAGACCTGGCGTAGTAAATTCAAGCATAGCAAAAATTGAGGAACAATGCTACACAAGAAATGTCTATTAACATATATGTTCATGAACATTACGGTTCAACTAAGACCATTTCTGAAATGAAACAAAATTTAAACAGATGACATTCCTTTTTATGTTACAATATACATCTTATTCACATTAGGTTTTGCAAATAATTGTCATTCCTAAAACTGAAGACACCCTATGATATTTTTTATCACAAAAAATTTGTAGATAAAATTTCAGAACAATTATAAATATTATAGAGGTTGCTACCTTTCACTGAAAATTTGGTAAATTGTGAATCTTCAGTATTTCTGAGAGTGTTAGAAGCTCTAGTTTCTTACTTCACCCCCTCCTTTTGGAGGTAACACATAACTATTCAACAGATTGAAACAAAAAAATAACTGCAAAAAACAATTATCAAACAGCAATTAACCCTTTCCTTCCCAACATTTTAATTGTTAAGGGAAAATGTTCTAAGGTTTTTTCAGTCATTACCCTGAAATGTCAACAAAATTACCCTAGCAGGTTTTTTTTCTGCACAAGCAGGTGCTTACTTCCTTTGTAACATGTTGACTAGGATGCACGTGTTGTGAACTTGATTTGGTTAGGTTGTAAAAAACAGACTAATAATATCGATGTATTTGCTGGAATAAGTTTCCGTCATTGGTAAGAATTGTACAAAATGTAAGAGCTCAATAATATTTTCATGGCATGATGAAATTCTTTCAAAAAAGATCACAAAACGATTTGAAATTTTACAAATTTACATTGGTGCATGTATGAAAAATTTACCAAGTGGTACACATTTGTCCCACTCCGTAGTCAAAGTATTAAATTGAAAAAAAATTATACTTTAAAAATGTATGTTTCCACGCCAAACAATAGCTGAAAAATCTGAGAAAAGAAATCAATTCAGATTTTGCTTTATTTTATCAGTGAATACATGTTTTGAAAAACTTGCTCAAGTTGAATAAAAAAGTATTAAATGTATTGCATAGACCATGAAGCTTACATTGAATGGATATCAATAGCAAATTGCACGTGCCAAACTTCTGGAGTGTCTAAAACATAGATGCAGGAAAATTATTAATTGCCTTAATTTTGTCATTTACTTCAAATTATTTTCCAACTAGTTGAATTACTATAAAATGTTATCAATTTTCCTAAACTGGAAGACGAGTTCACGAGGGGAACTATAGTTCCCCTCCAGAAGGAAAGGGTTAAGGACAGCAATCCCACCTACAGAATTTTTTCTTTATTATTGAACCTAGAGCAATGAAATTTGATATACTGATAGGAAATGCAATTTAAAATCGTTTATCTGCTATGAAAAAATGTGGTTTTCCCCACAGAAAACGAGATATTCGAAGAAAACGAGATTTTAAATGGGTTTTTGAAACGCATTTCCTCCAACATATTTTAAGAAATGATGCTATTGGTATCATTGAATGCGGAAAGACATGGACATTCGAGGAAGTCCTATGGCGTTTACTAAATTTCCAGTTTTAATAAAAAAAATGAAAAAATCTGGAGCAAATTTTGGTTTAAAAAAGCAGATTTATGAAATCATAACATTTGAACAAATATTAATTGTGAAGCCGCTTAGGACTTCCTGGAAAGCCCTTGGCTTTCCGCATCCAATGATACTAAAATCATTACTGTAGCATATAAACTGTAGGAGATGCATTTTGAAATCTCACATTACGAACCTCCATAAAAGGGCAAAACAAGGAAACAGAAACAAATTTAATAAAAAAATTTAAAAAAATTTTGGTTCAGCTTAGACCCCTGAAATCTTTATACAGTAATACAGAGGCATAGGAGATGATATAGCAATGTCGCACCATGAAGAAAATGCCAAGGGGAGGTGTAACATGATAAAATACCAGTTTCCCCTTCCCTCCCCCCCCCCATTCTTCAAACCCCCGTAGCGAGTGAACGAGTGAACGTACGAGTCATTTTTACACAGGATGTACCTGACCTTATGCACCTCACATTGCAACTAAAATTTTCTTTTACCCCACTTTTCCAATTTCTGGGAGGAGATGCTGCCTTTAAACAAAAAAATCAACAGCATGTGCAAAAAATGATCAAACATTGCAAAAATTCCCAGATTCTGAATACATCAGTAAGAGTTTGTTTAAGCCATTGGGTACTGACAATTACTGTAATGCCAAGACAGTTAGTGCTTCCAGTTTAGGGTATCTAACACAATTTTAAAGTAATTTAACAAGTAGGGGAATTACTAAAATAAACAACAAATTAGGGAAATTATTAGCATACATGAAACGATTTATCAGACATTGCAGAAGCCTGCATGCGCTAATTACCATTGTCTAACTCTGTAAGTTCCTGCCACAGGGTCTAAGCAACATACTCAATAACCTTCCTCTTCAACTCGAGCAATTTTTCTGACCTTTTTTTCGGGTAAGTTTGGGCAAAAACTTATAAAGTATTCCTATGCTAATTCAAAAACTTTATTTTCAATATCAATATTTTTTCGTGCCAAGCATACAGCTTTCAAGACTCCTAATTTTTCAAATTAAAAGAAAGAAGTGGGTGCTTGCTTCAGCAAGAAACAACCTACACTAGGACTATTTCACTGATATTTCAAGAAACTGACAACATTTTCCCTGGAAATTTCTTCCCTGAACTGTTTGAATTTTTGAATTCAAAATGATAAGGCTTCATTAAAGAGATCATCCCAGGTGGAAAGATTTTTTCGTCCGATTCGTTTGAAAATTGGCCAGTATATGTCTTTTGTGCAAGTAAACCTTTTTTACTCGTGTCATTTTTTCGATTTAGGCCTTATTTATTTTTTTGATGATAAGATGTTTTTGGTATATTTTTATTGATATTTCAAAATTAAAATCCTTCAGTTTTGATGCTAGAACATAAACAAAGACAGTTTTAGAATCCTTGAAAGATTTCTAACAAACTCAAATTGGGCTTTTTTTCAAATTCAAATTTTTTGTATTTTCTTCAATTTTTTTATAATTTCAAAAATCAGCAACAATGTTTTGGGTTTAGAGATATATATTTTTTCAAAGAATTTGAATTAAAAAAAAACAATTTGAGTTTGTTAGAAATGTTTCAAGGATTCTAAAACTGTCATTGGATTGTTCTAGCATCAAAACTCGAGGACTAGTTCCATTTTGAATGTTGAAAGTTAGAAATGTTGGGTATAAGCATAAAATGAAATTTTTTGTTGAAGTGTAATATAATGAATTGATGTAATTGAATGCAGTTTTAATTTTTATTTCGATAATTTCCATGCATAACTTCATATTCACACTGTGAATTGTGGTTTCCAAAGAAAAAAGTTTCTTGTTTTTTCAACATATACAAAACTTTTCATTTTCAGTTTGATTCTTATGAAATTCAACTATGATACATAACCTTTGAAAAGAAACACAATTGATTCCATTCATTTTTTGATTCAGGCCTTAGATTTTAAAAAAATTTGACATCGGTTTTTAAAGTATTGAAATTTCAAAATGGGACTCCAGTTTTGATGGTAGAACAAAAACAAAGACAGTTTTAGAATCCTTGAAACATTTTTAACCAACTTAAACTCGGCTTTTTTCCATTTCCTATTTGTTCTCTTTTTATATGGGGTCGAAATCAGGAAAAAATTTAAAATTTTGGGTGCTTTTCACTGATATTGATATTTCAAAATGGAACTCCTCCTTCAGTTTTGATGCTAGAACAAAAACAAAGACAGTTTTAGAATCCTTGGAACATTTCTTACAAACTCAAATTAGGCTTTTTCTATTTCCCATTTGTTCTCTTTTTATATGGGGTCAAAATCGGGAAAAAGTGAAAGATTTTGGTCCCCTCCCCCCCCCATGGGGGGGAATTATTGTCCATAGCGCCATAAAATTTTAGGCCCGAATAGTACACCAACTAAGGGTCTTTTCCCAACAAACACATGAGAAATGACCCCCGGACTGACAGCAGCCTGGGATGATCTCCTTAAACATAGCATAAATGTTTTCAGGGGAAAGACAAAAAAATGGTATAGACTAAAGAAAACATGTCATCAATGAACATAATATGCTCTTATAGAAGCTATCCTATGCATTAAACCAGAAAGTTTGGGGGGAACAAAAACTAAAGAGTAGAGAAGAGGTGTGAAAACCCAAAGAAACTAAGTGTGCACTGCAGAAAAAAACAAACAACAGACAGGCCTATTCAAAGGTGAGGTAACTCAACAGCCAGAGGAAATATCCCATTTAGCTAAGGCAAACTAGATGAATAGTTGCTTCATAATTATTAGGGACTTCTCCAGCTAAACCTTGTGCTCTCTAGACGTATTTCAAAGTCAAGATTCAGCCCTGAAACTGATACAAATACAAGCTAATTTAAAAAAATGCAAGCTTTGATAGCAAGCATTTGACAAAGAGTGAAGTACTAGAGACTTCAATGATTTTCTCAAAAAATCAAGGTCTTTAATAGTTTCTGTTTCTTGTTCAACTTTTGAAATGGCCACCACAAGATTCAAAACATAAAAAAGAGTAAAAATTTGCAATAACTTCTTGTACTAAGTAAAGACATGGATGGGCGTAATGACTTCTCAAATGTACCAGTAAATAGTGAAAAGAATTTTGCCTAAAAACAACCTGATGATTGAACAAATTGGAGCTACAGGTGTGGCTAATGATTTCAAGAAAAAACTTTCATTTGAGAGCTTTATTTCAGAATATACTAATGCCTAATTGTTTTAACACTTCAATAATGTAGCAAAATTACTTGTAAGAAAAAATAAAATTGATTTTTTTGAAAGTTACAGCAAAACAAGAGGTCACTCAGAAATGTTTGTCTAAACTGGCAGGAAAATGTAGTTCTTTAGATCTTAACTATATTTCAACATTATCTCAACAAATAGTTTAATCCTGTAATGCATAAGAACTTTAATGATTGCAGTCTGCCAACATAAGCTTTCTTTCAATAAAAGCTGAATGACTTACCTACAAGATATCCTTTTTACAGTAGGGCAGGTTTTCAAAGGTTATTTTAGTATTATATTTTTTTATTAAATTTTTATTATCAAGTTATTCTCTGTTTACTGTCAAGTGAAGGTGAAAAGAAATAAAAGAGCATTCAGTAAAGAAATAGAAATGTATACAACAGAACAAAATTTAAATACAGAGAAGAATTAACACGTTAAGTGCGGCGTGACCCACCGGTGGTCATTTAGGTGATTTTCATAATGCTGCTGTCCGACCAGCAGTCAGTGACTCAATTTTTGTAAATACTAAATGAAAGTTAAATGAAGGCATGATCCAGGCAATGTTTGCTATTTTCAAGATTTATTACTACAATTGACTCAAAATTTGAGGTGGATATTGAACTTTAGTTTAACCCGCCGCACTTAACGTGTTAAGTAGATTCAACCCATGAAACAACATATTGTCCGATTTCCTTCCAGTACAATCCTATTTGAGCATTAAAAGTCAGGCACCTTCTCTTAACATCTGCTTACAAACTTCCCCATGCTTTGTACCATCTTCTAGGTTTTAACTTCTCATCTTATTTTCTGTTAGTAGTCCTGAGCAATCCTAAATACTAGAAACAGCTCACTTCTTTCATTCAAACTTACATTAATTCTTTACAAACCCCTTCTCCGAACACTTTTCTACTTTATTCTTATTTACATTCATCTGGATTTTTTTTTAATAACAGACCCTTATAAGCACTTTCAACAATTTAAAGTTTCTCATCAACGTAGCTACTTCTGTTAAAATACTAGCACAGAGAAGCTGCTAAGTATTCATGACTGTGCCCTGTGACACCAACATTTTCAGCCCCAACCAAATTGCCTTTCCTTAATCTGACACAAAGCTACATCTGTAAGCATATTTACAAATAGTGATATTAACCCCTTCCCCAACAATTTTTTTTGATAAAAATGTTTCAATTTCAGACTAATTTTTTATTTTGGTTGTCGAGAAATAGTCATTGTCTGATGAACTGGCAGAGTTATCAGAAGTATTCAAGCTTCTGAGGGAAGGTTCATATACACTATCTTCCGGTGAACTAGAAATTTTGGGTGTAACACTTGAAAATGCTACAAAAAAAATAAATGCAAATGTGGAGGCAAACATCCATCCAACGGCAATGGCTGTCGGAGCAAGTCTAGTACCAATGTCCTTGAAATCCCACAGCTCTACACTATCACCTCTGCCAGGCATACGATTTGACGAGAATACTCATTTCACACGTAAAATGGCTTACAAAGGCTTCAAGTTGACGAGTATATAGGTATATAGCTGGTTTTCAAAGGTGAAGTTTTAGACGAGTATACGCGTCGACGACTGAAAAAAGAATATTTTGTGAGAATGTGTGTACACGTTTCTGCTGGGGAAGGGATTAAACACCACTGATGCCAACTCACAAGAATTTCATACCATTCATTTAATCCATTTCCATTCTCAAAGCCTGGCTATTGATGTGATACCTCATGACCTCTAGCACCTAACTCCTTACACCAGACACTCTAAGCACTTCCTCCAACACTTTCTGAACAACTGTATCATCCACTGTATTGAATCTTAGTTAGCTCAAAACACCTCTTGTTGCTTCTATCACATTCGTTGTACTTCTGAAATAAATCCTCACACTCTTTATCCTGCCAAAAACTGAACAGCTTTATTTTCTCTTTTACATGATTCAATAGCTCTCTGCCACACAGGTTACCAACCATGCTCACAGCTCAATATCCTTATACTTCAAAAATTTGAGCTATCACCCCTATCCTCTTACTTTTATACAATGGAATCAAAGCACTAACTCCTTAAATCTATTAGCAATATTACTACAACACTAAATTCAACAACTGTAACAGTCAATATATGTCAATCAATGTTTCTTTGTGTGCTCATATGCAACTGTGGCTAAATCCAGTGTTTTATGGTACTGTGATTTTTTCAGTGCAAGTGACAGCTTTTACTTTCTTGATGATTCAACTTTAGGGCTTTAACTACTATAATCCTCCTTCCCTTTCAGTGGCATTCTCTTTTCCTTCTTTCTAGTTCAATATCAAAGAAGTAAAATCATTAGAAATGATGCTTTCCGATTTCCATTCCAGTATACCTGACACAAAAAGATACATTGCACGCAAATACTTTTTTAGCTGACGTTATTTGCTTATTTAGAGAATTCAAGTTCAAAAACTTTTCTGACAACAAATCACTTACTGATGACTAGGGAACACAATCTGCCAAAAATGACAGCAATTAACCTCCAAATAGATTGAATGAGTGCTGTGTAGAAATTTTTGTTGGTGAGAAAATATCAACAAATCATACTACTTTCTGACTTACTGTGCTCAAGGGATCAACATGTGAAAACAGGGATCACTTTTCTCTCCCATCTAAATCTTACACATGCCCACAACAAACTACTATATCCATCTTGACATCTTCATATTAAATATGCATCATATGATGAGGTAATGAAACTTTTCTTCAATAATGCACTACTGATGTAACATGACCTGTAAGACAAACAAATTCAACTACACAACAAAAATAATTATGGATTACTCTATTCATATCACGTATATCAAATGTATGTGATATGCTAGGAGCACTCCCATCAAAAATCCTGACACACATTCTTGTACAAAATTGCTTTGAACACTATCACTGGAATATATATGCAACACTATCACTATAATTTTGTTGCTTTATGTACAGGTATCTCATGACACACTCTATAAATAGATCTTAAATAAAATTATAACTGTAATGATGTAGCTTTCTGTAAAACTTCTAAGTATGCACTCTAAAAGTCATCTTAGCATAAAAAAAGCCAAAAAATATGATACAAAAATGTTCCACTCATAATATCAAGCCCCTGTAAGATTTCAGACTGTGCTTCTAACCCAGGCCACGTTTGCATCACTCACAAATGTGAACACATTCATTGATGCAACCTCTGCTTTGACCAATGTTCTAGAAACAATACACAATGCCAATAAAGATGCCAATGTATTTCAATCAGTAAATGAAAGGGGCAAGGCTAGGGATAGGTTGCAAGCACCTTTTTTATCTGCTCCATGATTCAGCGAGTTTCTCACTGCTTCTATATTCTATTTACCAACCATGATTCATAGCTAAGTAAGGAAACAAATTGAGTGGAACACTTTTATTAAATACAGTACAAGATTTAAATGTTCTTTGTTTACCGATGAATAATTTTATCATAGAAAGCTCCTACAATTTGACATTACCAAATATAGTTATAACAAGACAAGAAGGTTGCATGATAGGATCTGAAAATAATCACTAAATGTTGCTCTTAAAATCCTCCTTCAGCACTAAACAGAATTAAACATGTCAAACATGGAAAATTTTTGAATAATTTGTAGTTCATCAAAATAATTAATTCAATGACGTTGAAATAATACAACATTACCACATTTCGGTGACAGAATATTCTCAAGGGAAGCCAATGATTTTTTGGGTCAAAAAACATATATGAGATTATTACTTAAAAATGCTTGAATATTGAAGGGGGGGTGGGTAAATTACAAAAACTCAATGGGCTATAAATGTTTATTTGAATGTTGTAAACATGCTGTGAATACCTCAGAGCTTAGTGGTATATAATCTAATTTTGAAATGAGATACCTGTGTGTATAGGCTTTGTGCATTCAAGTAAAAATTTTGATCTGGTTGTTTGAGCTTATATTTATCAAGGTTTAGATATCTAGAAGTTTTAGGTTTTTTTTACGCTTTCCAGCATTAAGCCCGTGCTCATCCTTGTCTGATGTGTGTTGAAGGTAGGACTCGATGTGACTTCTGTGATGCTTGTAACTTCTAGGATGAGATTGCCATCTTTATTTGCTTAATTCTTTTTTTTCTTTTGTTGATCATCATGGGAGGGTCCTTCCTGATCATTTTCAGTGCTGTTTGCTTCCTGTTGATTGAACTTGACTGCAATTACAGATTTTTTGTTGCAGGACACTTTCTGGAAATTTTGTGTTTAGGACTTTGCTTAGAAGCCCTCAAATCACTTTTTCAGTGCATGGCCTTCTCAAGGTTTGCAAGGTTTTGAACATTTCTGCAACTATCACTGCTATTTGTATTGCCATATCAGTTCTAAGAGTAATTTCCTCTAGATGTCTATGCTTTATCATTGATCTCCTTTGTTTGAGTGGCAGCATTAGTGAAGTTTTTTCTAGGGCATGGAAGAGAACTTTCTGCTTCAGATGTAGTTCTGTTTCCTCTATGGGTAGTTTCAGCATAGGAATCGCTGTTCAAATTGAGTGAAGGGCTGTTTTTTTCAGTAAATTTAGTAGATTGATCCTTAACTATTTTAACTGCATCACGGGAAAATAGCTTGCTTCCAGCTTGGACTTTTTCAATAACTTTTGCTTGTTTCATTAGACAACCCCCATAGCTAGCAGAGTGCTTTCCTTTACAGTTGCAATGGAGCAGGTATACTTTTTTCTTTCTGTGCAATTCCTTGAATTATGAGAGCCTGAACACACCACACATCTTGGTTCAAATCTGCAGCTGGAGGCATTATGTCAAAATAACTGACAATCAAAGCACTGCCAGGGTTTGTCAACACAAATCTTAACTTCAAATCTTTTGTAGCCTAAGTAGACATACTTTGGCACTTCTGGTCCCTGGAAAGTTAGTAGAAGGTATAGGGTAGGTGTTTTGTTCTTGCCCTTTGTAATTTGCTTGACACTGATCCTGTTAGTGTATTTTTGGCTGAGAAATTCCTTGCTTTCTTCATCACCAGTATACAGGCCAAAAGGCCAGATGACTCCTAGAGACTGTCCTGGGGCTTGTTGAAATTGACATTGGACCCCAGTCATCCATCTTTGAAGTTGAGAGCAGGTGTGATTGCATCTTCGAGTTTATAGGTTTGACATTGATAAAGAGCAGTTTACGGCTCATGTTTTTCTTAATGTCAATGATGCGTGCTTGAGCAAAGTTTGATGACTGAATATCTTTAAAAAGTTTCAGCTCATTTGAAAAGAATTTTCCAATGTCTGCTTTTCCACTAATAGGTTCAACAAGGAAGGTGCAAGACCTTTGGTGCACAGCTTTACTTTCTGTGCTAGATGGAGTTTGACCATGAACTTGCCTGTAAGATGAATATCAAGAGCCTGTATTGATCTTGAGACAACAAACCTACTGCTTGCAGGCTCAGATCTAGTATTTTAGGAGTATTTGGTTCTTTCCTGTAAGCTGCATTGGCTAGAACCTGAAATGTTGGAATTCTTCCGCTTGACCAATTGTTGAGTAGATGGGGCATTGTTAATTTTTATCATTCAGAAATCTCAGCATGTCACTATCAGTACCTGAATTACCTTGAGATAATTCTGCATTTACAGGACAGCCATCTACTACTAAGGGTGCCCTAGACCTATGGCTCCCAGCAGTGATGATCTCAGGAGTTGAAACAGTCACAGGCAGGGTTTCATTAACGGTAACTTGAAATGAATCTGATAGAATTCCATCATCCATTGAGTTACTAATCATCAAGTCATCACCGACATCGAGCTCATTCTCTGAATCCACTGGAAAGCAGGGTTGGCACATAAAAAACCCACCCAAAAAAGCCCAAATAACCCACATAAAAAAACCCACTAAATAGTGGGCTTTTTTGGGTTTTATTAGTTCTATTTAAATTTTACTTGTTTTCAAGCTTATAGAAGCAAAATGAGCTAAATATTTATGTTGTCAAAAATTTGTCCAAGGCATTTGCATGACTATGACAATAAATATTGAAAAAAAACACCACTATAAAAATAAAATCAGGAAAACCCTAATCTCAAAAAAAAAACTTGAGGGACTAGTATATTCCCATGAGTTTCATTTCCAAAGTAAAAAGAAAAACTATGGAACAAATGAAGTTTGACTATTTGAGAGTATAGAGACTTCTGAATTCTTCCCCTGTCTTCTAGACTAGACTGCTACTACAGTACTACTGTGTTTCTCTTTCTACATCCACTGCCATTTCATCGTTGTCATCCACATCATGATCATTTGTGAGTTGGCAATATAATGAGACCAATTTCTGTGCGCGTTCCAATCCTAATCTCTTTCTCAATTTATTCCACACAATTCCAAATGTTGAGAAAATTCTCTCAATGGATCCTGAACTTGAGGGGCAAGAATGAAGATTGCTGATAAACTTGCAGAAACCCTCTGCCAGTGTTTTTTTCAGGAATCTGCATTTTCATGTCTTGAATATCCCACCATCAACAAGGAGTCATTGTCTTAGTGATATTCCTGTTGAACATGTGTTTTGGGAAGATGTTGGAGTCCTTCAATTTATACAAATAAAGCGCAACGATGAACTCCGGATTGTACTCAGCCAACCACTCTTCAATATCTGTCTCCTGTGAGAGCTTTGCCTGGAATAAGTCTAACAATTATAGTCAGATAGGGTTATACACAACCGCGGCCATCATGGGGTAAGAAAGTAAAGAAACGACTGGCCTATGGTGAGCATTCAAGCTGCACTGGAACAAATTTGACGATGGAATCTGTTAGAGCATTTATTTCTGATCATTTTAGTGTTTGTTGCTATCCTGAACTGAAAAAAGTGATCTTTTGGCAAATTTAAAAAAAAAATTTTGGCATGTCACTACATGTTGTAACATGTAACAGTGTGGTTGACTGACTTGGCTTGCGCTGCTAAGCCCTCCAGCTCACACAATACACATGTTGAGTTGTTATCAGCATGACTGTTAAGTGATGTGCAGCTGTCTTGCTTCAAGTTGCTTGGGGTGGTTACTTATGATCTGCATGTTGTTTCCCTCTCATATGACTTGTGTCTGTTTTGCTAAAACAACTTACTATGAATTGACAAGCATAGCAATTCTCTTTGCACATCTTATATCCTTACAGACTGCAGAGCTATATCCCTATGCATATGGTAATTGGTAAATGGTAATTGTGATGGACAAACTTAATTCATATATTGTTCATATAATGTAATAATTCATATAATAATGTAATATAATGTTGGAAATAAAGTAATCAAATAACAATATTTACTCAATAAGTGTATATATATAAATCTGGAAAAGAGGCAACTGGAGCTGTGTGAATAACTCTTATAAACAAAAACAGGTATTACAAAAAACCCATTAAACCCCAAATAAAAACAATAAAACCCAAAAAAAAACAATTTAACCCAGAAAAACCCATGTGGGTTGGGTTTTTTTTTAAAAACCCAGGGTTTTTCCATCCCTGCTGGAAAGTGAGAAATGTTCTTGGAGTCTGTCGACAATCCTGATAATACCTACCTACTATTCATGGTACAAGATAATTATACTAGCTAAATTGGAATGATATGCCAGTACTTGTTTCTACCAATAGAAAATATGGTCAATTATTGAGTTTAACCTGGTCACAGAAATTAAAAATTCCGTTCCAAAGAATCACTAAGGGAACACATTTAAAAACGTTTTACACGAATGACATTCTGCTCGCTGATGCGTTATTTTTGAGTAATTCAACTTTGAAGTTATATGAACAGCGCTGATGAAATGGCTTTCCTGCACAAAGCAGAAGTTATTGTTTTCGCCATATATGGCGTAATTTATTATTTGCCCATCCCGCGGAGCATGAACCCACTTCTAGGATGTTTTAGTTAATAACACAATAGAGGTTATCACCCAAAAATATCAACAGGACTGGATTAGTGAAGACTTGAATCGATATGCTGGACATCAGTTTCAAAATTTCAAAATGGCGACCACCCTGTAGAACATTTGTTATGTACTTTAGTACATAACCGCGTACCACGGAATTTCACCATAACCGCAGAATTTCACCACCATAACGGTTGGACCTTATGCCTCGACTCGCAATAGATCGCGTTAACGAAATCAGCAAGTTCAACAAAACCTCAGCAGAAAGCTGTACTGTCCCCACAATCCAAGCGACCAAGGCAGCACAGCGGTGACGAGAGCTGAGGCGACTTCCAACAGCCGAGGATAGCTGCGGCTGGCGTGGCCTCTACATAAGCTTGTACCGACAGTTAGGAGCATGCATTCTTGTATCAGAATTAGTCTCACAAGGATCTCTTTGGTGCCACCTATTCTTTTAACTCTAATTTTAACTCAGTTGGGCACGTTGAGGTTGTTATTGTATAAATCACCATTGTGACTTCAAACCTCAGATCGACGAATCCAATATAACGTAAAATGTGAGACCCTTTATCTAAAGTCATCAACACCGCTGCTTCCTCCAAGTTACGTAGGATTGTAATTTATTACCATCCCTAAAATTTGCTGGTTCTTATCGATTCCTCATCATAGGTGGTGTTCATCATTCATTATATCAAGTAAATGTTGGCCATGCATAATGAGTGTTTCAAAACCTGCTATAGATAAATCTTAATTTGAAGGTTGATCATGAAAATTACCCATTAAGTAGGGCAATCAATACATTCGATCAGAAAAGAAATGACGACCATAACACATAAGCGCAATCGTAAGAGTGAATACTGTAGATTTAATATCATAATATTTTTATAACTTGATATTTTCAGGTGATAACATTATTGTGTTATTACCTAAAACATCCTAGAAGTGGGTTCAGGCTCTGCAGGGTGGGCAAATAAGATATCACTAAGTACCCAAGCGTACTCTGACGGCTCAAGTGCGCAACACAACTCCCATGGAAGACTAAAATTTTTAAGTTGAATAACTCAAAAATAACGCATCAGCGAGCAGAATGTTGTTCTTGTAATACGTCTTTAAATGTGTTCCTTTAATGATACTTTGGAACAGAATTTTTAATTTCCATGAATGGGTTAAATTCAATATTGACCAAAAATACTAATAAATTTACTCACCATGTAATCGTAACCTTGTCCGCCGATCGTCCCGTCTGCCTCTGGAGACCTAGCTCCACACCCTACACCCTACCACTACGGGAAGCACACTCCAAGGAACTGCCTCTCACTTGAACTTGAGGGTCGACAGTGTTGGGCAGGATGTAATTTTCAGAATTGCAAAACATATATTAGAAAAAAGTTCTAAAATTTATTTGATCAAACGGTAAAATAGTTCACATTTTTCACGTATCTATTTGGTTTTCAAAAATTTCAAAATCTGTTCATAAAGAATAATTCATTTCATTAAAAACCTTAGAAGTTATTGAAATATCAATAGTTATTGAAACATCTGTCAATATGTATTTTAGGTGCTACATGGATAATAAAAATTTTATTCCAAAGAATCACTAAAGGAACCCATTCAAGAACATTTTACACGAATGGCATTCTGCTCGCTGATGTGTTGTTTTCGAATTATTAAACTTTGGAATTGGCTTTCGCGCGTCAAAGGAAGCAAGCACGCCAAGCAGAATTTGATTAATAATGGAAGCTAGCACCCTATTACAAACGTAAAGAGGTTAGGTCGTGAAGGGGAGCCACAGTTCTTTTAGTGAAAATTATAAACAAAGGTTGTAACTGCCTCATTAGGGTGCAATTGTGTTACATCAGCTCCAAGATGGCAGCCGGCCAACCAATACGGTTGTCGCCATCTCAGAGCTGATGTAAACACAAATGCAGACGTCACCCTAATGGGTCGGTTAGAACCTTTATTTATCATTTTCACCAGAAGAACTGTGGCTCCCCCGCACGACCTAACCTCTTTACGTTTGTTATAGAGGGTTAGCTTCCATTATTAATTAAATTCCGCTTGGTGCGCTTGCTGCATAAGCCAACTTCAAAGTTGAATAATTCAAAAATAACGCATCAGGGAGCAGAATGTCATTCTTGTAAAACATTCTTAAATGGGTTCCTTTATTGATTCTTTAGGATAAAATTTGCATTTTCCGTGTAGCACCTAAAATACACATTGACCGACATAACAATAGTTGTTATTTTAATATCATTGGATAATTTAAAAGGCTACCAGGTACCTAGAAGTAAGTGATTGGCAATTCCTGAAACTTTTCAAGTATTGAGTTCAGTTGAGTTTTGAAGTAATATAAGTGTGGTGAAACTAGCCTGCTAATTGTCTCACCACTAGGACGCCGATCAGGATGCCAACAAGCAAGGGTTATCAACGCAGGCTAAATAGCTAGGCCCAGACACAAGGGTAAGGTGCAGGACGGACAAGTAATGTATTTAAAACATGGCAAGTATAATAGACAGAGCACGTATAATCTCAGGACGTGTATTGCGGGAGCCGTCTCTCTACATGAGATCGTAGCTCTTCTGCCAACTAAACACCCCGCAAAAACACCTAAAGTACAATAGTAAAAGAGGGCGCAGGGTTACCCAAATACGGTATAGAGACTCACACAAGCATCAGACAAGAAGCCTAATTTAGCCTGCTCGTAGTAAAGTGCACTGTATGAAGGTCCTAACGCAACATTCGTGCAACGGCTAACTTTGGCTTCTGAATGGCTTAAGGGGAACATTCCAGGCCCCTGCCCGGCCCATCACTCCGATGGTCATTTTTTATGTTTTTGTTGGAAAAGGACCCTTAGGTGGTGGACTATTTGGTCTTAAAATTTTATGGCACTACGGACAATAGATCCCCCCCCCCCCTAGGGGAGGGGAAGAGGACCAAAATCTTTAATTTTCAAGCCCATTTCAACCCCATATAAAAAGACAACACGATGGGAAATGGAAAATTTGGCTATTAGATTTTGTTAGAAATGTTCCAAGGATTCTAAAACTGTATTTGTTTTTGTTCTAGCATCAAAACTGAATGAGGAGATACATCTTGATATATCAATACCAGTGAAATATCGGTGAAACTGAAGGATATGATAGTTATAGATTTTAATCACTTTTTGGTGCCTGAACCTAATCATTTGAATCAAAATAAACGAGTTTTCTTCTATGCATTTTCTGTCTGAAATGAGTATTTTACATGTTATAGCAGTAGGTTTAGTTTTGTCTGATGACGAATGCGCTCAACTAAACACCTACTCATAGACTTTCAAATTTTTGTTGCTTGAATCATGGTAATAACATCGAAATAAACAACTTTTCTTCCATACACTTATTTTGTCAAATGAGTATTTAACGAGGTATAGCGGTAGGTTTGGTTTTGTCTTTGATGACGATCGTGCTGGAAGCGAGTGTGCATTGCAGTGTTGCTGTCCAACATGCTCCTTGAATTACTTGCCGCTTCAAACACTGGAGTTGCGGTTAGTCATTTGCCGCTATAACTAATAAAATACTCATTTCAGACGGAAAGTGACTAGATGAAAACTTGTTCATTTCGATCTAATTAACCATGCGTAGGCATCGAAATTTACATAATCGATAACTGTCATATCCTTTAGAGTTCCCAAAATTTCATAACCTAAAAACCATTCCGTCAAATTTTTTCAAAAACAAAGGCCTAAATCAAAAAAATGAATTGAATAAATTATGTTTCTTTTCAAAGGTTACATATTATTGTCAAATTTCATAGGAATCAGACTGAAAATAAAAAATTTCATATTTTTGAGAAAAAATTAATTTTTTGTGGGTTTGGAAATCACAATTCAAAGTGTGAATACAAAGCTATGTATGGAAATTATCGAAATAAAATTAAAACTGCGTTCAATTATATAAATTGTTCATTATATTACACTTCAACCAAAAATTTTGTTATGGCTTATACCCATAAAAAATAACTTTCAACAGGCAAAATGGGACTCCTCATTGAGCTTTGATGCTAAAAAAAACCAAAGACAGTTTTAGAATCCTTGAAACATTTCTAACAAACTCAAATGTTTTTTTTTCAAATTCGAATTCTTAGAAAAAATGTATAGCTCTAAACTCAAAAATTGTAGATTTCAGAAATTTAAAAAAAATGTAAAAAAATTGAAAAAATTCGAATTTGAAAAAAAGCCCGGTAAATGCTGAGGAGTTATAATTGATTTTCCACTTTTGGATGCCTAAATATTGTAATGAGATCAAAATAAACAAGTTTTCTTCAATGCACTTTCCGTCGCAAACGAGTATTTTACAAGTTACCGGAACTCCAGTGTTTGAGGCGGGAAAAAATAAATAAGGGAAGCAAACCCCCTATGACAAACGTAAAGAAGTTGGGTCTTGAGGGGGTGCCACAGTTCTGCTAGTGAAAATTATAAATAAAGTGAAATTCTAGTATGCATAAACATAGTTAATGAGATGACGAGTTATATTGCCGATGCAAAAGACTTTATTCGAATGTTGCCAGATACGTCGAACCCACAATATACCGGGGTTGAAGTTACGGACCTGCGGCAAAACTCTACCCGCCGCTCTTCGACAAACAACGTTCGGTTGCAGTTGACTACGCAAGTGAATCTTCAGACGAAGAATGATTCTTTTTTACTACAGTCTAAGGTTAGTACCAATTTTTAAGGAAGAGGTCATTTTAACCTATTGATTACGTTTCCGTTAACGGGCAAGTTCATTCGAGTATTCCCCAATAACGTTGAGTCCATTTTGGGGTTTTCCCCTTCTTTTTGGCGCGCTTGCACACACTCGATCATTCGACGTAATAGGTCGGTTACAACCTTTATTAATAATTTTCACTGGAAGAACTTTGGCTACCCATCAGGACCCAGCCTCTTTGCGTTTGTATTAGGGTGTTGGCTTCCGTTATTCATTTAATTTGGCGCAATCGTTGCAAAAGGCAACTTTAAAGTTGAATACTTAATTACTTCCCGCTTCAAACACTTCAGTTGCGGTAAGTAATTCATTCCTATAACTTGTTCAATAATTATTTCCGATGAAAAGTGCATAGAAGAAAAGTTGTTCATTTACACATAATTAACTATATTTAGGCACCCATAAGTTAAAAATCAAATATGGTCATCTCCTCAACATTTACCAAAAGCCCATTTGAGTTTGTTAGAAATGTTCCAAGGATTCTAAAACTGTCTTTGGTTTTGTTCTGGCATCAAAACTCGAGGACGAGTCCCATTTTAAATTATCAATACAAATACACCAAACAACTCATTTTTCGTCAAATAAAAAACTAAGGCATGAATCCAAAAAATGACCCGAGTATAAAAGGTGTACTTTTACAAAATACATATACTGGCCAATTTTTGAATGAATCGGCCGAAAAAAGTTGAAAAACCGGGATGAACTTGAACTTGAAATTGAGGGCCGACAGCATCGGGGCCTTTGTAACGGCCTACAATTCCCTCCACAATTTTCACACAGAGAGTTCAGCGCCTGGTACCAGACTTGTCCACAAAACTACTCAGGATCTACCAATCCTTGTCACAGGGTGCCATTGGACCTTGGATAACAATGGATAACCAGTGTGTCAAAACACCATCCCCAGGCATCTTGGGTCATTACTGCCCACTCTACTTGACGGGCTCATTCCAGTCACTGTCTCTTACTCCAGGCACGCACAAGAAACATTTTCATAGCTTCAATGATACTCAAATTACACTCCTGATCCAATCCAGCAAGACAGCTCATCCCGCAATCATCTTCAGCACATCTGGCATACCACTTATTCTCTCCATACTGCTCAAACACCACATTCATGAAGCTTTCTCTCTCTTGCTCATACTTACTACATTCCAGCACAAAATGCTCAATTGTTTCCTTCACTCCACTATTACACTGCCGACATAATCTTTTATTATTCTCATTCCACCTCCATGTACGTCTGTTTACACTCAATGACTTACATCTCACAGTAAACAAGAGTTGACTTCCAAAATTACCGTCATAGAACATCTCAAACTTATGTGCTTCCTTTTTCATATACCAGTTAAGTGTAGGCTTCCGCATCATGCTAAGCTTCCACTTATTCAATCCATACTCTTTTGTTTGCCTCTCAATCTCTTTTTTCCAACTCTTGCAGTCCCACTCAAGCCCTACACCTCCAACATTTATAAGGGGATGTTCAAAGGTCAAAGTATGGAGGATTGAAACGGTCGAAGTATGGAGCACTACGCACCGTACAGCACTTACTTACTTTGTATCACAACCTACACTATAGCACAGTATTGGTTTCACATAGACATAGACACAACATAGTAATAGACATCAAGTTAGGTAAAATAGTTTACTCACCTCTTGGATACCTTACAACATAACTAGATACTCAGATACCAGAATGTGGTTAGCGAGAGCAGAGCGGAGATAGAAAGGAATATATAGAATAGGGTAGCATAGAATTAGTACATTAGTTTAGAAATTAAGAAGTTAGATACCAACCACAGTTAGGTACTATATACACACACTCAGTCAACATTTACTTGTTGTTGAACCTGAGGCCACTTGCAGACTGGCCGCGAGTGTTGCTGTCTCGAGCGTTGCCAACTATTGGTCTCTCTAACTAGAACTTACACTACTCGCTATATTACACCCCTCCCTCCTTAATTAGAAACCCCCCCTGTATCCCCAGTCCCCTTATTCAATATAGTCAATCCTAAAGGTCCATTCTCACCACAGGCTTCCGAGCTCGGGTAGACCTGCGCGAGATGCTAGCGCTTGGAGGCTCGTGCATCCTAGCTTCCTGGGTGGGAATCGGGTAATCAGGTGTATCGGAGTCAGGTTCATGGGTCGGAGGTGGTGGGTATGAATTTTGAGCAGGTTGTGGAAACACAACGGTTTCCTCCGTAGGTTGTTCCAAGGGTTCAGGGATGGTGTTCGAGCAGGTAATAACTTGTCCTGGTGTCGACGAACGACCTCTCCCCCCTTCAGTTGGCACTTGTAGGATACCGGGCCTGTTTTCTCAATGGTGGTAGCAGGGGTCCATTTTGGGGAACCCGGCGTGTATTGACGGACCATCACAGGTGACTCCAGCGGAATGTCAACCGCGCGAGACCCTGGGTGGTATCTTTTCTGAGCGTCCTGGCGTTGAGCAACTTTGGACGCGATTGCTTCTGACGGCCAAAGCAGATCAAGACGAGAGCGAACTTTCCTGCCTAACATCAGTTCGGCAGGCGTAACACCTGTTGTCGTGTGAGGCGTTAGCCGATAGTTGAACAGGAACCTGTCTAGTGCTAGGCGTAGGGGTTCCGTTGACTTCCGTATATTCTTCTTGAAAGTTTGTACCATGCGCTCTGCCAGTCCATTAGTTGAAGGGTGGTATGGTGCGCTTGTAATATGTCGCATACCACATGCCTTCACAAATTCTTGGAATTCAGCCGATGTGAAACACGTTGCGTTGTCTGAAACAATTGTTACTGGGAATCCAAATGTCGCAAAAGTGTGTTTCAGGCACAAGATTGTTTCGCTAGAGGTTGTAGTAGATGTGGGAAAAATTTCAACCCACTTAGAGTGTGCATCCACGATCACTAGGTAGTATTTTCCATCCATTGGGCCCGCGTAGTCAATGTGTATGCGATGCCAAGGCTTCGCAGGCCATTCCCACGGATGGAGTTCAGCTTTCGTCGGTGCGGCTCGAGTGCTCAGGCACTCGCTGCATGACTTAGTTGTTTCTTCTAGATCTTTATCCAGAAGGGGCCACCACACGTAGCTGCGAGCTAACTCCTTCATCCTGGATGATCCAGCATGACCAGAGTGAAGTTCATCCACAATAGCTTGTCTGAGAGCTTGGGGTACAATTATTCTTGCTCCCCAGAGCACACAGCCATTTTGTGTGGACAATTCGTCTCGCCTCCTAGTATACGGAGCGAGATCAGGGTCACCAATTACCATCGAAGGCCAGCCTACTTGGCAGTATTTGTATACCTTTGAAAGTACTGGGTCCCTTAGGGTGCTGTCGCGGATGTGGGTGCTGGTGACTGGAGCTGACTCGAGGAAGTTTACTAAGGACGTCCATTCCGCAGGAATGGGTGTGGCTTCCTCGGGAGTTGTCAAGGGTAGCCGACTGAGAGCATCAGCCGTACCCAACAGCACGCCAGACCGGTGACGCAAGGTGAACTTGTAGGACTGCAGTAGTAAAGCCCACCTTTGGATGCGCCCGGATGCCATCGGAGGAATGCTTCTACCCGGATCAAATAGTCCTAACAAAGGTTTGTGGTCCGTAACCACAGTGAAATCCTGTCCCCACAGGTAGCAATGAAATTTTCGAAGTGCGAACACCATAGCTAGGGCTTCTTTCTCAGTTTGAGAGTAGTTGCGTTCTGTTGCTGTCAGAGTTCGGGAGGCAAAATAGGCGGGGCGTTCAATCCCATCAATAAGGTGACACAGCACCGCTCCCACACCATACGCACTACTGTCAGCCACTACCACTATGGGTTTCTGAGGGTCAAAGTGGACTAGAGTCTGAGAGTCCAGGAGGGCTTGTTTAGATTTCTGGAAGGCTCTCTCCTGACTTGCATCCCATTTCCAAGGGGTTTTATCCCTCAGTAAGGTATTTAGGGGCTCCAGCATAGTTGCAGATGATTTTAGAAATTTCCTATAGAAATTTAGCAGCCCCAGGTAGGCTCTCAGTTGAGTCACATTAGTAGGAGCTGGTGCATTCTGGATTGCTGCTACCTTCTCGGCAGTGGGGTGCAATCCGTCCTTGTCGATTTGGTATCCAAGGTAGGATACCTGTGGCACTCCAATTTGGCATTTATCTATTTTCAGCTTTAGTCCTGCCTCCTGAAGTTTAGATAGGACTTGATAGAGACGCTTGTTGTGCTCTTGCTCATTAGTGGCACTCACCAGGACGTCATCCAGGTAGCAGAACACTCCTGGGAGGCCCTGCAATAGTCCTTCCATGGCACGCTGAAAGATTCCAGGTGCGGACGCAATTCCAAAGCTGAGACGGTTGTAGGCAAATAAACCTCTGTGGGTGTTTATTACCGTGAGTTCCTTGGAGTCTTCATCCAAGGGTAGTTGAGCGTATGCCTGAGACATATCTAGCTTGGAGTATATAACTCCTCCTGCTAACCCGCTAAATAGATCCTCCACTCTTGGTATGGGGTAGGTATCAAGCCTAGTGGCTCTGTTGACTGTGAGCTTGTAATCCCCACATATTCGGATGCTTTGATCAGCCTTGAGCACAGGGACGATCGCCGCCGCCCATCTTGAATACTGTACAGGGGTGAGAATACCTTCCTGCACCAGTCTATCAAGTTCAGCCTCCACCTTAGGTCTAAGTGTGTAAGGCACGTTCCTGGCCTTACAGAACTTTGGTGGTATGGCTGGATCCACTTCTATTTTGAATTTTCTTCCCTTAAAGCAACCTAGACCTTGTTGAAAAAGGTCGGGGAATTTATTTGCTAACTCTTCAGGGCAAGTGATCACTTTGTTGACATTATTGGAAACTATAGTTAGCCCAAGGAAATCAATCAGGTCCCTACCCAGCAAGGCTGGCCCCTCCCTGTCTACAACCACAATAGTTGCTAGCGGAGGAACCATACCACTAGATTCACGCTGGATGTTAGCCCTAATCTCCCCACAAACTACCAGCTCAGCTCCCCCATAAGTCCTAAGCTTAACATCAGAAGGTCTCAGCTCGGGTCTTGACTTAGCTGGAATTTTAGAGTAGGTGGCCATTGAAAGGATAGACCTGGCAGCACCTGTATCTACCTCCATCTCTAATGGCACACCATTTAGTAACAATTTTATTTTGATTGGGGGTTTCATTTCCTCGGCTAAAGCAAAAATGTCCCCATAACATTCTGGATTGGGGGCTGGGTAGTCTGCACTGGTTCCATTGCTAGTTCCATTAGGGTTAGGGTGGTTTTCCCTCCCCCTTTTTTCATGCATAGCATGCACAAAATTATTTTTGTTGCCTTTATCAGATTTCTTAATTGTCAATTTAAAACAACATTTCTTAAGATGGCCTTTTTGGCCACAACCATGACAAACACTGTCTTTATAGGGGCAATCTCTACGCCAGTGCAGATTACCACAGCCGCTGCATGCTGATTTGGGGTTAGCTTGAGTCTGAGTTTTGCCCTGAGGCTTAATAGCAGTTTGCTTAACTCTGCTCTGGCCTACATTTAGAATTGAATTTGGTTGCCTCAACCCCACTGTTTCTCTCAGTGTGGTTTCTTTAGCAGTAGCTAGATCCATGGCCTTTTGCCATGTCAGGCCAGCCTCATTTAGCAAGTCATTTTGAATTTCATTACTGGACACACCCAAAATGAAACGATCCAGCAGGGTCTCTTCTAGCACTTCCTGTTTGAAATTACAGGTATTAGAAAGTGCTTTCAAGCTAGCCACAAAATCCGCAATGCTTTCCCCTTGTCTCTGGTTCCGCTTATGAAACCTAAACCTCTCAAAGATTTGATTTCTTGTTGGCTTAAAATGCCGTCTCAACGCTTCCACAATCTCGTCATAAGTAGCATCAAGTACTTTTTTAGGAGACACGAGGTCTCTAATGAGCCTAGCAATTTTAGGACCCACTAGTGAAATTAAGGTGGGGGCTTTTTTATTTTCCTCTATTTTGTTTATTAAAAAATAGCAGTGTAATCTAGTTTCATAGTCTCCAAATTCCTCCTCTACAGGATTAAATTCTCCTACTGAACCTATCAATGGCATATTGAATTTTTTTGTAAGTCAAACACACTGTAAAAAAAATTTCACAGCACAAATAGTACAATCACTTGCTCAATTCTGAGATTCTTCACTAGTCTAGCCAGTCTAGCAACACCAGTGAGCAGCACAACAACAATAAAAAATTATTGGGCAAATTTTATGTTTCCTCACTAGTCATTCCCAGTAGTTCCATTAACATCTCGTCGCCAGTGTCACAACCTACACTATAGCACAGTATTGGTTTCACATAGACATAGACACAACATAGTAATAGACATCAAGTTAGGTAAAATAGTTTACTCACCTCTTGGATACCTTACAACATAACTAGATACTCAGATACCAGAATGTGGTTAGCGAGAGCAGAGCGGAGATAGAAAGGAATATATAGAATAGGGTAGCATAGAATTAGTACATTAGTTTAGAAATTAAGAAGTTAGATACCAACCACAGTTAGGTACTATATACACACACTCAGTCAACATTTACTTGTTGTTGAACCTGAGGCCACTTGCAGACTGGCCGCGAGTGTTGCTGTCTCGAGCGTTGCCAACTATTGGTCTCTCTAACTAGAACTTACACTACTCGCTATATTACACTTTGTTACTTTGTAAGGGATGAGGCACGTCTCCTTCTTGGGAAATGGCGCCCCCACTCTGCTCTCCAGTTATTTCTCAGATGAGATGCAGGAACTCCGACTTTCTCAGGAAGTCCATCACCAGTTTGGTTGGGAAATCAGCAGCAAGGATGGTGTTCATTGTCACAGAAGCAGATCTTGTATTGCACTCAGTAAACAGGGCCAGACGATGATCTTGGTACAGAGGGCAGTCTATCAGCAGGTGACTCAAGGTAAGTTTGCAGTTGCATTTTTGACAGGAAGGAGGCGGGGAACCAGTTAAATAGTGCCCATGAGTCACTTTACTGACTCCGAGTCTTAGTCTTGAGATGATGACTTGTTGGCTGTGTGAGAGCGAAGATGGTAGAGGAATCAATGAAGGGTTTAATTCATTTATGATTGGTGGGAGCTGCTTCCATGCCCTCAGCCTTTTTGGTGCATGGAGGTGGAAAATAAGGAGTTGATTTCTGATGTGGATTTAGGTATTTGAGTTGTCAGAGGGATGCTTAGTGCAGACTGTGCTGGTTTATCTGCAGCCTCATTTCCAGGTACACCCACATGGCTAGGCACCCATTCCAGGATGACTTTGTCTCTAGGAAGTTGATTGATGGCCTTTGCTATCCAGTATAGCAGGTAGTGTTTGGGAGCTTTGTTTGATTTCAGAGCAGTCAAGGCACTTAGTGAGTCTGAGAAGATTACAAAGACTCCTGGTTTAATGGTTATAAACTTAACTGCTTGGTAAATAGCATATAGTTCAGCAGTAAAGATAGAAGTCCTAGGGGGGAGGTGAGCCTTGAGTTGGAACATTTCCCCATGCACTCCACATCCGGCCTTGTCGTTTTGGACAGATCCATCTGTGTAGATTATTTGGTGCATGCTGTATGTGCTGCAAACAAGGTCATTAAACATTTGTTGCCAGTTGGTGGGATCTCTTGAGTGTTCTTGTACATCTGCTAATGTCAGGAAGACTGGGCTTTGGACTGAATGATATCTCAAGTGCATGGGAATTGTGGGAATCTGGGAAAAATTTAGGCCTAGCTTTTTAAACTCTCTGTAGGCTCGGCCTGATACAGGGATTGGACGTCTAAGGTGAGCATAGAGAGCATAAGGGTAGTAGGCCAACAACAGTTTTCGAACTGGGTGCTCAGAAATGGTGAGAATTCGAGCACAATTGGACAACAGCAGTTGGCGACGGCGATATGAGAGAGGCATAAGCTCTGCTTCCGCTTCCAGTTTAACTGTGGGTGAGCATCTCAGGGCACCACTGATGATGCGTGACGCTGCATATTGGATGCGGTCTAACACTAGAAGATGAGTGGGAGCAGCAGTTGCATATAGAAAGCAGACGTAATCGAGCTTAGAGCGAACCAGAGCTATATACAATCTACGAAGGGCTAGGGCATCAGCACCCCACCTCCTGTTTGAAATGACTGAGAGGAGTCTTAGATCTGACTGGCATGCAGAGTGCAATGAGGTTATGTGGGGCTTATTGGAGGTAGGTTAAGTAAGACGAGACACTTGGAGTTTGTATAATCAGTACACACAGCAGGACACAGTTTACATCACGAAGGATAGCGGTGGAGTGGGGTCCAGCCAAGCCCGAGAACCATGAGCTCAGTTCTCAGCGCGGAGTACTGTCTAAACACATTCTAACACAAGAACACTGTAACATTATCAGTATTATACACATATACATTCAAGGTGCTACAATAAAGGTTTCAACACTCCTTCTCGCATTGAATGTGTGTCAGATGAGACCATTCCTAACTTCGTTCTCAGCCTAGAGAACTTTTCTATATGCAGGTTCTTGGTAAATATGTCGGCGAGCATTTCGTCGGTAGGGCAATACACTACGTCTATGTCTTTGTTACTTACAAGATCCCGTACATAGTGAAACTTAATATCGATGTGCTTGCTCCTCCCATGATATTTGGGATTGTTGGCAAGACAGATGGCTGACTGGTTGCCTTCGTTTATAACCATTGGTTCCACAGTACCAAATTTTAGATCACTGAGTAAGTGCTTCAACCAGACAGCCTCTTGAGCCGCACCGGCAAGAGCAACGTATTCGGCTTCTGCAGTTGAGAGGGCTACACAAGTTTGCTTATTAGATCTCCACGTAATTACCGAATTACTGAGGGTGAAACAGTAACCAGAGGTAGACTTTCGGTCATTTTTATCACCAGCCCAGTCAGCATCTGAATAACCAATGCAAGTATCAGAACATTTGCTATACAAGAGACCTAGTTTGGAGGTGCCTCTCAGGTACCTGAATATTCTCTTGACACACATCCAATGCTGTTCAAGAGGTTTGGAGCTGTATTTAGCAACATTATTCACTGCGAATGCAATGTCAGGTCGAGTTCTGGTTGACAAATACAAAAGGCTACCTACAGCACTTTGATAAGTAGCAGGGTCAAATTCGACATCATTTGGGGAGCATTTCGGATTTACATTTACATCAGCGGGAGTTGCAACAGGTTTACAATTATCAAAGCCAAATTTTGACAACAGAGCCTCAGTGTAAGCAGTTTGATTTAAGAAAACATTGTTTTTAGATTGTACAACACTTACACCTAGGAAGTAACTCAGCACACCAAGGTCTTTCATTTGGTATTGGGTAGAAAGACTCATCTTTATTTGATTTATTTCGTCACCAGACTCAGAAGCAATTATTAGATCGTCTACATTCACCGCCACAATACACAGTTTCTTCTCTTGAACACGAGTGTATATACAAGCATCACTCTTAGATTGTACAAAACCCAATTTCTTCAAATAGCTATCTAGTGTAGTATTCCAGCACTTAGGAGCTTGTTTTAGTCCGTGGAGCGATTTTTGTAGTTTACACACAAGATTTTCTTTGCCTTTGATAACAAAACCGTCAGGTTGAACCAGGTACAGTTCCTCAACCAGTTCTCCATTAAGGAAGGCTGTTGCAACGTCCATGTGATGGACTTGCATGTTGCATTTGGCACCCAAAGCTAGTACTGTCCTGACAGATTCAAATCGAACCACGGGACTGAAGGTCTCGTCGTAGTCAGTGCCATGTTTTTGTGAGTAGCCCTGAGCCACAAGGCGAGCTTTGTACGAGCAAATGCTTCCGTCGGGTCCGGTTTTTCTTTTAAAGATCCACTTTGATTTGATAGGTTTTTTGTCATTAGGACACTCTACAAGAGACCATACTTTGTTTTGATTTATAGACTCCATCTCATTCTCCATAGCTGTTTCCCATAGTTTTGCTTCTGGTCCACTGAGTGCTTCTTGAACACAAGATGGTATATCAAGCTCATTTTTCATTAAATACACCCATTCACCAAACCTATCAGGAGCGCGTCGATACCTGGCTGATTGTCTAGGCTCCACTCCCTCCATCCCAGCATCTGACTGTCTATGCTCCACCCCTCCCTCAGAGTCTTCTGGTTCTGGATCCTGAGGAAGAAGAGTAAAATTACCATCATTTACTTCAGAAGGCTCCTTCTCAATTGGCATCTGCTGAGATTCATTGAACATAACGTCTCTACTCAAAAATATCCTTCTGCGGCTTATGTCATACAGACGATATCCCTTGGATCCACTTCCATATCCTACAAGAACACACGGTTTAGATTTTGGATCAAGTTTTTCCCTCTCATCTTTGGGGACATGTGCGTACGCACTGCAGCCAAAGGTTTTGAGGTGCTGTACATTGGGCTTGTGTCCATTAAGGGCCTGATAAGGGGTCATATCATTCAATGCACTAGCAGGGCTCCTATTTTTGACATACACGGCAGTTGATATAGCTTCACCCCAGAATGATTTTGGTAACTTTGAACCAGACAGCATAGCTCTGACAGAGTAAAGGAGAGCTCTATTCATTCTTTCTGCAACTCCATTTTGTTCAGGTGTCTTAGGCACAGTTTTTTCATGGATAATTCCTTCCCTTTTTAGGAATTGTTCAAAGTCATTAGAGATGTTTTCCCCACCGTTATCGGAGCGCAGAATTTTAATTTTGTGATCATAGTGATTTTCTACCAAGGATTTGAACTCCTGAAACAATTTAAAAACATCACTCTTATGTTTGATAATGTACACCCAAGTATATCTGGAGTGGTCGTCTATGAAGGTTACAAAATACCTTCCACTCCCAAGTGATATGGGATTAAGCTGGCCACATACATCACTGTGGATAAGTTCTAAGGGTTGGCGTTCCCTTTTGTGATTTGTTTTGGGGAACGGAAGCCTATGATTTTTACCATCACAACAGTTTTCACAAAAAATGTTATCTCCACTCACAGAACAATCAAAACCTCTAACAAGATTCTTAGTGGCTAATTTCTTAAATCCTAGATGACAAAATCGTTTATGCCACAGAATTTCATCAGAGGAAACGTTCATGCATTTAGCAGCTGAATTAAGGGTGCAATTAAGTTTATACAATTTTCCTACTTTACTGCCTAAGGCAATTAATTCATCGTCTTTATTTACAATCTTACATGAGCTTTCGTCAAAGTAAACTGAGTTTCCACTTTCTGTAATCTGAGGCACAGAAAGTAAATTGTAGGCTAAGCCAGGTACATACAAGACATTCTTAACAACACAGGTATCTACTAGACCTTTAGGCAATAACACCATAACTTCAACATCACCTACACCAACACCTTGCAAGTTTCTACCATCACCAACTTCAATGTTAATTGGACTAGATAGCTCATTCATACAAGAAAAATCATTCCTATTATTACACATGTGTGCTGTTGCACCGGAATCAATTACCCAACAATTATTGATATTTATCACAGACAATGCACTGATATAATTTGTTTTACCTGCTACAAAATTGTTTTGGTCTTCTGTGTGGTTCCCATCTTCTTTCTTCAACTTTTCTTGATAGATCCAGCACTTGGTACGTAGGTGTCCCAATTTTCCGCATTCGTAGCACCTTGAGTTTATCAATTTGGAGGTCACAAGGGATTTTTCACTGAAGTCTGAAGCACTTTGGTTTTTCAGTTTTGCTTCTTCATTCAGAAGACGCTCTGTCACAATATCCCATGACGGTGGTTTTTCATGAGCTTCCAGTGCAGCCACAAGTGTGGAGAAATGGTCGGGAAGTGACGACAGCAAGATTATTACACGATTTTCTTCATCAACAGCGTCATCAATCACACTCAAGGACTCAAATATTTCGACAAATGCTTTGAGATGAGTTTGTAAGTCTTGGTCTTCTTTTAGTTTCATGTCGTAGAGTCTTTTGCGCAGTCTGAACTTGTTAGACCAAGTTTTCTTTTGGAATGTATCTTCAATCTTATGCCATAGTTGCTCAGGGTCAGTAGGATCACCCAATAAATAAAGTTGACTTGTTTCGACACCAAGCACAATTGTTGCAAGTGCACTGTCACGTCTTTCTTCAAATTTTCTTCGAGCAGTCTCGTCCGTAGTCTGTGGCATGGTTTCCATTCCTCGAACCAAGTTCCACAGTTTTTCCTTCATCAGGATCATCTTCATTTGCAGCTTCCACGTAGGATAGTTTTTATCATTAAGAGCCGTGAGGCAGTTCTTTGCACTTTCACTTACGGAGCCTGCCATGTTTCTTTCTCTTTCACCGTTTCTGTCTCACACAGCACTAACAAATCACCAACGTCTGTTCTCGCTGTCCCGGGCTGTTTTTCGCTTCGGGACTTAGGATAACCTCACTTGATATTGCTTCATCGGAAGGTTTTCTGGGCCCATAACCTATTGGAGGTAGGTTAAGTAAGACGAGACACTTGGAGTTTGTATAATCAGTACACACAGCAGGACACAGTTTACATCACGAAGGATAGCGGTGGAGTGGGGTCCAGCCAAGCCCGAGAACCATGAGCTCAGTTCTCAGCGCGGAGTACTGTCTAAACACATTCTAGCACAAGAACACTGTAACATTATCAGTATTATACACATATACGTTCAAGGTGCTACAATAAAGGTTTCAACAGGGCTTCCATGTTAAATGCCTATCAAAAGTGATGCCAAGAAATCTTATATTATTTTTGAAGGTTAGAGGAACATTTTCCAACTTCAGTTGAGGAGGTGAGTCACACCTATGGGTGAACAAAACAGCTGAAGTTTTGGCCGCTGTGATTTGAAGACCCCACTTTTGGGACCACTTTCCAATGGTGTTGAGTGCTGTTTGCATTACTGTGGTTGCCTCAGTGAGAGTTGATGTGACAATCCACATGGCTCCATCATCAGCATACAGTGTTGTACTGGAGCAGGCACATCAGCAAAAAGGTCATTTACAATGCGTGTAAAGAGTGTGGGGCTTATGACCGATCCCTGAGGCACTCCACACAGAAGAGGAAAAGAGTCTGACAACTTATCAGCAACTCTCACCCGTATAGATCGGAGCTGTAGAAAGTTTTTGATGTAGACAGCCATTTTGCCCTCAAGAACCAGTTTATGCAGTTTGAATAAAACACCATCATGCCATACAGATTCAAAAGCTCGCTCAATGTCAAGGAAGATGGCTAGGCAGTAATTTTGTGTCAGTAAAGCTTCCCTTACTGATGCCTTCAAGCGAAACAGTGCATCAAGTGTACTTATGCCCCGCTCTAAAGCCACTCTGAGTTGGGTCATAGTAGGAGTTTCTTTTAAGAAGGACTGGAGTCGCCAATTTGCCATCTTTTCCATAATCTTGCCTAGACAGTTGGTGAGTGCAATAGGGCGGTATGATGTAGCAGAAGAGGATGGTTTACCAGGTTTCAATATGGGTACAATTATGGCTTCTCGCCACTGGTGTGGGAATCCATGCATGAATAAGAAATTATAGAAGTTCAACAGCACCTCAAGTTGGCTTCCACTAAGGTGTTGAAGGAAGCTGAAGGGAATGCGATCAGCTCCAGGGGCTCGAGATGTGGAGTTGCGTAGTGCTCTAGTTAATTACCTCATTGTGAAAGGTTTATTGTACCATACAGTTGAGTTATGTTTTGGGCTAGGCAGCTCACGTCCATTTTGTCTTTTCTAGCAATGAAACAAGGGTCATTTGAAGTGGAGTCATTTTCTCTAGAATATTGACGGCCAAGAATGTTTGAGATTGACTTGGGGTACGCTATGTTATCATTCCCATTCTTTAAAACCATAGCTTTGAGGGAGAACTTTGCAGATAGTGTACGGACTTTGTTCCAGACTTGTCCACTGTGGGCTCTGCATGTGATACTAGACAGATAGTCTGTCCAGCTCTTTGACCTGGCTTCGGCTATGCAGTGTCTGAAAATAGCTCCAGCTTTTTTGAAGGCTATCCATAGGTCAATGTCTGCTAAATGGTTTTTACAGCGAGATAATGCTCGCTGCTTTTGGCGCCTTGCTATGGCACATTCTTTGTTCCACCAACTATTTTTTGGTGTTCTTTTTCCTGGTAGAGAGCAAGGAAAGGATTTAGAAGCTGCATCTATGATGCTTGTGGTTTACTGCTCCACAGGCCTGCGTAGGGGATAGGTAGGTTTTTGGAAGGCAGAGGGCTTCTTGAAATTTGCCCCAATCAGCTGATTTGATGTGCCACCTAGGTTGTTGACAGGGTGGTGTGGTACATTCTGATGAGATCAGTAATGGAAAATGGTCACTGTTGTAAGGGTCTGATAAGGGTGACCATGTAAACATAGGTGCTATATCGGGGGTAGTTATTGTCAGGTCTATATGAGTTAGGGTGCCTGTAGAAGACAGGAAAGTTGGTTCTGTAGTGTTCAACACCACAAGATTGTTTGCGGTTACCCAATGGCTCATAACATTTCCTCTGCTGTCCGAAGTGCAGGAACCCCATGATTGATGATGTGCATTAGCGTCTACTGAGATAATGAAAGGTGGGGGTAGAAGTGGTAGTAAGAGTGGTAGCTCTGCAATTAATACAGAGTTTGGTAGCGTTGGTGGAAGATACATAGAGCATATTGTGAACTCGTTTTGAGGAAGATATATGCGCGTGGCACATACTTCCAATGATGATGGCAGCTGTATAGTAGTTTGTGGTATGCTGTTGCTTACGGCCACAAGGACCCCCCCTCCACTTCCCACAGCTCTTTCACAACGGGCTGCCAGGCTCTGATAACCAGCTAGTTTTACCTTTTTGCTAGGAGACAAAAAAAGGTTTCCTGCAAACATAATACATCCGGGGCCGAGTCTGCAAGTAGTTTGGTCAAGTAAGGATGTCGTGCAGAAAAAGAACGGAGGTTCCACTGTGGGATTTTGAGTTTCATTGTGATTTATGCATTGAGGAGAGTCCTAAATTTGCAAGAGTTTTGGTGACAACTGATTTTACGGAAAGCATCTGACCAAGCTCTATGAAACATTCTATTTTCTCAGTAAGTTGCGTGGAGAGGAAGAGTCGGATAATCATGGGCAGCGCCTGAATAATGAGTCGAGTGAAATCAACAGGAATTTGATTAGATGCAGTTAGAGATGGTTGGTTGGCTTGGCTACTAAAAGTCAAAGGGTTCATGGCATTTGGAAGGTTAGGTTGCTGGCCTGAGGATACTGGTTGAGAAGAAGGCTGCAGCACATGTTGAGAAGGAAGTGCTGGTGGTCTGCTTGGCAAGGATGCACAAGCTGCAAAGGTTCTAGTACTTTGATCTGTTGAAGGTACCTTGGTTGTCAGTAAAGTTTGTTGAGAGGGCAGTGTAGAGACTTCATCTTCTTGAGCCATAAGTTGAGTGAGCGTAGGAAAAACTTGCAGAGAAGCCAGCTCCTTTGCTGTAGGTCTTCTTTGTTTTTCCTCGTTCTGATCTGGGGGGCTGGCTTGGATTGCTTCTAAAGGTCTCATCTCTCTTGCTTTAGCCCTAGCTTCCACAAAGCTCAACCCCTCATCAGCTGTGAGATGGCAGGCTCTAACTTCTGACATGTAGTGGGAGCACTCACGTGAAGTAGCCTTATGAGTTTCTTTGCAGTTAGAGCATGATGGAGGAGCAGACAAGTTTGAGCAGGAGTCCACAAAATGTCCTTTCTGACCACAATGGCTACAAGTTGGCTGTCGACTTGTGCACCGGGCTCAAGAATGGCCGTAATGGCAGCACAAACCACATCTCAAAGGACTAGGGTAGTATTTATCAACCTTATAAATAATAACGAAGGCATCTACGGATGCTTTATTTCCAATCAAGCCTGATACATATCACCTTGTACATTGGATTTTCAAATGCCTTACAACTAACGCGAGGACGCCATGACGCTTTCCCCCGGTCGAGACCGGTACCCATTTCAGACACCTGGGTAGAGTGGGGTATTGTGCTTGGAATTTTTTCTCCTATACCCAACAGAGAAAATCGCCACTGCCTGCGCCGAGATTCGATCCCGGGTCCTGGCCGCACGGCGGCAGAACCTCTACCACATGGCTATGGAGGCATAAACACAATACCCGAGTAGCAGCTCAGCAGGAGGAGAAGGGTTGAGGAATGTAAGCACATATAGCGGCACTGATGCTTTGTTAGGGTCTAGCAATAGTTTTCGGATGCCTACCACATTATACGGCTTCAGCATAGTTAGTAAGTCTTCCAGAGAGTCTGAGGCAAACTCAGGTGCATAGATTTTGCCATAGGAAAATAGTTTTGACCAGGCAATAGAACTTGTGATTTTGATGCTTTTCTCAGATATGACAATTGTAGTGGCTGCCATAAGGGATTTTACTCGCTATAGAGTGTTGGTAGTCACAAGAATGGCTCCTGATTGCTGATTTTCTACTTTTTTGACTGAGCCACACAGTTTGTCCAGAGCTAGTGCCGTGCGGAGGATAGGATTCATTTTTGCAATGTTACAGGTTTTGTCTACTGGAGTGATGAGAACTTGGCGAATGTTTGGAGCTAGATTTTGGATATGCTCTGGAGTGTTTAAGTCTACACGAGCTGATTTTGAAGCTGCTTCTTTTGTTGCTAGTTTCTTTATAGATTTTTCAACTTGTAGATTTGATAGGTCGGAAGGAGTTTTTCTTATCTCAGGGTCTTCATCAGAGACGATTCCACTCACGTCTGAAGATCCGTCAAAATCTTCCACTGGCATTTCACTTGGACAGTCAGTTGTCATAACAGCGGTCTTTTTGGTAGGTCCACTTGATTCAACAGGAAAGCGTTGACGCCTTTTATTCCGGCTTGCCGGGGAGGGCGAAACGCGGACATTGCTGAGAGTATGAGTGCTTGATTTTCTTCCTTTCACAGGCTGACTGGCCTTTGGGTTTAGGCTGTCAGGTTTCCCCATTGTGTGCTTTTCAGGGCACAGGGGTATTTTATTCACTATCGTTGACACTTGTTTTAGTCAAAAGATCCCACTCAATAACACTGAACAAAGGAAAAAAAAAACTTTTCGCCGGTGTCACTGGGCTACACAAGAATCACAGAGCACTTTCTGGTTAACCAACCGCCACAAGGCACGCCGCGGAACTGTTCCAAGCCAACCTGTGCGGATTCCACTGACCCGATCAGCTGAGTTTTGTTTACGTGTCATAAGAGGTTTCTCTACAAATGGTACAGCACTATCCGCAGGGTACAAATCACGTAGTGAAATAATTTCACTACAGATAAAAAGCGGTGCGGATATGATACGGTGTGCACGTACTTCTGATCCTCCGACGAAAATTGTGGTGAATTAAGGAAAGCATTTCCAAAAAACTGAAACTTTTTTTCTACTGGACTTACGTCTATGAAAATTTGAAGACTACTAGATCTCCACATTTGTAACAACTTTTATTTAAGAAAATTTTTTCCCCAGGGCATAGAAAATTATTTAAAAAAAAAATTTATAGATACATATATTATTCATTATTACTTCGAAATTTACAAAGCTAGAGCAATGCGGTTTGTTGCATTTGAAAGTCAAACGTGTACTCTATCTAATTTACCAGGGGATTTTTTTTGATATATTTCATTCAGAATTTATATGATTTTTTTTTGTAAAGGTCTGGGCAAAAGTTATATTTTTAGGGTAAAAAGTCCACAGAAAGCTTTACAGAAAAAATTTTGAAAATCCCCTGGTAAATTAGATAGAGCAACCATTTCACTTTCATATGCAACAAACCGCATTGCTCTAGCTTTGTAAACTTCGGAGAAGTAATGACAAACGTCTTGAAAACTTACTTTTTTCAGAAGACCTATTTTTAGGAAAAAAATGCTTCTCCTCCTACAGTTTTTGAGCTACAGTGATGATTTTGGTATCATTGGATGCAGAAAAACATGGGCTTTACATTGTATTGAGAAGTTTTTCAAAATTCATTCTTGTTTTAAAGTTATGACGTCATAAATTTGAATTTCCTTGAGAATATTTTTATTTTTTTATTTAATTTTTTAAATTTTTATATTGGAAATTTGAGGAAAAACATTCAAGTTTTTGGAATGTCCACGTTATTCTGCATTCAATGATACCAAAATCATCACTGTAGCTCAAAAACTGTAGGAGGAGAAGCATTTAGAAAACCCCCCCAAAAATATCGTTTTCTATGATTTCCCATTTTCTTTTCAAGAAAATCGCATTTTGTCCTAAATGATGAATGATTCTAAATTGCATTTCCTATCAGTATACCAAATTTCATTGCTCTAAATTCAATAATAATAAAAATATTCGGATGGGGGATGCTTACCTTGAGGAATATGAATGATGAAATATATATATAAAAAAAGAATAAAATTGAAAATATGAGGATTTTTTTTTGAATGTCCACGTTATTCTGTATTCAATGATACCAAAATCATCACTGTAGCTCAAAAACTGTAGGAGGAGAAGCATTTAGAAAACCCCCCAAAATGTCGTTGTCTATGATTTCCCATTTTCTTTTCAAGAAAATCGCATTTTGTCATGAATGATAAATGATTCTAAATTGCATTTCCTATCAGTATACGAAATTTCATTGCTCTAGGTTCAAAAATGAAAAAAAGGTCCGTAAGGGGGATTCTCTCCCCCTCCCGGGGGAGACGTTAGCTCTGGGATACGTTCTTGATATTTTTACAGACATTCGGGGACATATCTCAAACTCATTTAATGCAATAAAAAAAAATCGGGAGAATCGACTTTTAGACTGCAGCTAAGGGGAACATGAAAAATGCTTCCCTTAAACCGCTTTGAACAGAAACTAAAAAAACTTGAACCCTGACCAGTGAACGTTTGCTTTCGATACACAGACGTACAAAATTTGTTATTGGTGCGGTACACACAGACATCAAGAAAATTGAAACGGGTTTCGCGTTCAGATTTAAAGGTAAATTTAATATTGTGGATGTTGAGGAGCATTTAGGTAATGGAGGAACGATTGCATGCCAGATGCTTGTTTAAAAAGAACAAAAGTATCGTCAACATAACGCTTGTAAAAAATTGGATGGAAACTCGATGGACAGTTTCTAGCCAAATAGTTTCATAATAACACATGAATATATTAGCATATGTGGGACCAAGGGGTAAGCCCATTCTTAGACCTTCTATTTGTTTGTGTTTGTAGAGAGATCCATTACAAACAAAAAACGAGTTGTACAAGATGATTTAAAATATTTTCTACTTAAACCTATGACTAAGGAAGATTGACTTGAGAATAAAGCATTAAGGAAAATATCAATGGTTTCAGGTAGGGGGATATTGGTGAACAAATTTTCTATTTCGAAAGAGGCCATGTAGCAACAGTTAGCATTATAATGAGCGGTAATGCAATCAACGAATTCAGAAGAGTTGGATACGGTATATTCATTAACACAGAGTGGATTAAGGATTGGGACTAAGTAATTGGCTAATCGATAAGGGGCGAAATTGTAAGCTACGAATATAGGTCGAAACGGGAAAGATATCGCAAAGTTAGGTGTATGAATCTTGGGTAAACCGTCATGAATGCCAGGGCCAGTACCAGATGACAAGAGCTGTTTGTAGAGGTCATCATTGAGTAAATTCAAGTTTTTTTAGTTTGCGGAGGAAATGGTTCACCTTATCTTCAATCCGCAAAGAATACTTCTTGATACATTCATGGATGGGAGGGAACTTAGTTGAATCAGACAAAATATTTTGCATTTTCTCAATGTACGTATTTTTATTCAGGAGTACAACAGCTTTCCCTTTATCAGGTTTAGTTACAATAATATCTGGATTGGAAGCAAGCTCTTTAAGCTCAGAAATGTCATTGCGCGTAAAAATGGGAGAAAAATTCTTAAACGCATTAAACCAAAAAAATACCGAAAAGAATAGGACCGAAGTTGGTCTGAAACTTCACGCATTTGTCATGGTGTGGAAATTTCTTGTCTAAAATGAACGCTAGTTTTTAAAAACGAGAGAAAATATTTGTAAAAGGTAATTCGATATACAAGTAGGCAAAAATCAAGACCATAAGCAAGTAAAAATCTGAGACGGTAGCTGAGGGGCACCGAACTAAAATTATGGACCACAACGTTTGGATCAAAGGGCCTAAGGTGATTTTGAATACCTAAGTGGTTAAGTTTGCTCTCATGAGTTTCAGAGGTTTTCGCAACGAATACTTTCATCTGTTCACGAACCACATTATAAATCAGGGCACGAGCCACTCCATTGAAGAACAACACAATGGCACTTTGACATTCGGAGAGATCTACTGTCAATGTGGAAATCCTTTTCCTTTTATAGTTTATTTCTCTCGTGAGAAGATTTGCTTGCCAAGCCTTGTAGAAGCTGCTATCTTGTAGAGACCGTTTAAAAAGTTTGAAGCGGAAAAATTTAGGCATTATGTTATATACCTTGAACTCACAAAGGAACTTTTGATCCATTTTCACTTTTTCGAACTTCCCTGTCGTGCCTTCATATCTACGATAGAGTTTGTAGGCTTCTTCACCATAATGATTACGTATATGATTAGGTACATCAACTTTGCGTAGCAATTTTAAAAGGAATGATACAGCAAAGAAGTATTGTAAAAACATTTAGTTCGAACGTTTCGAGCACTAGGCTCATTCTCAACGAGATCTGCAAACAAAAAGACACAACTTAAGCACAGTTCACAAGTAAAAATTCATATATTAACAGGTTAAAGGACAATAGCAAAATGGACAGCAATGAAATAGGAAGGCGGTGAACAAGGTTTCTAACACTTACTACGCTGACGCTATTCAGAAACACGGACAAAAGTCAGCGGTTAACAAGTTTTAGTTGGTATGAGCTCTGCATGTCATTTAACGGAGGTTTTAACTTATGTATGTACAATGACTCTAATATTCTGAGGTCAAAACTAGCTGAACATGAATCCAGTATTTTAAATTGATCACTTTCAATGACTTGATCACATGAGGCATTACAGTGCTCCCTTATGCTAGAATGAGGCGGAGAACCTAATATACGACCAGTACGATGATTCCGTCCCGCATGCTCAGCTATCCGTATATACAGTGCTCGCTGGGTTGAACCAACGTACTGAGATGCGCAATGCGCACAACGGAAATCATAGACGACGGAAGATCGCATGCTTTTAGGAAGTACACCTTTGAATCGAAAAAATGAACTAATTGTACGTTTATTAACCAATATAATGCGTAAGGAAACTTCAGGAAAATATTTAGAAATGAGATTAGTGAGTTCTAGTTTTAATTTTTCTGACTGATAACCGAAGTATGGGAAAACACAAAAGACTCTAGAAGCAGTTTGATTAGAAGCAGGAGAAAGGTCATAAGCATTCGATAGGAATTTACCGGTTGATCGGGAGATTAGATTAGATGGAAAACCGTTTGAAATGAAATAGGATTTCAGAAACATAAATTCTCGATGAAGATCGTCAAAGTTGGAACATATTTTATAAGCACGTGACACAAGTGTCGATAAGCTATTGATTTTAAACCGCTTTGGACAGAAACTAAAAAACTTGAACCCTGACCAGTGAAAGTTTGCTTTTGACACACCGACGTAGAAAATTTGTTATTGGTGTGGTACACACAGACATCAAGAAAATATAAACGGTTTTCGCGTTCAGATTCAAAGGTAAATTTAATACTAGGATGTTGAGCATTTAGGTAATGGAGGAACACCCAGGTAGCAAAATTTATTGACCTATTATTGAGCCAATATACAGTCTCAATATTGACTGGATATTCAAAATGAACATTGGGGCAATACCTTATTTTGGAAAATTCGGTTGATATTAGAAAAATGTATTTGCCCAATAACAATAATATCATCAACCCAATACCAACTAATTATTTTGTCAATATTGACTTGATAATGAAGTGTTCCCTTCAATAACATTGGCTTAATACCCAATCCCTGATAGGTCGATATTTGTAAAACATATGGCCCCGATAATGATATTTCACTAACCCAATATTAGCTACTTAATGTGTCACTATGGACTTCATATTGACGTGTTCCTTAGAAAAATCTTGGCCTGTAAGGCCTGGAGTTTTTGCTGCTTTAGCAATCTAAAGGCCCGTTTACACTAGGGGCGTCACACGGGCGTCAAGCGCCTCACCGCCCCTCTGTGCAGCAGCTACGTGCGCTTCAGGCGGGCATCCAAGCGATTGCCCAGCTAGCGATTCGCCGCCGCCCTGCCTCATGCAACACAGGCGCTGCACTCAATCGGCTGCTGGCCGTGGTACTGTGCGGATCTATGTGCTAACGCTTCAGCTAGAACTCTGGATAGCAACACCATATTTGTTAGGTCTTACTCTCTAGTAGAAACCTTAATTTAACAATACGGAGTTCTTGCTATTTATGCATTTAAAATAAACTTTTCACCTTAGCTTATGTGTGTTAGGTACATTTTGCAATACAATTACTGGGAATCACGTGTATCTTCGCTTTTTCAGGAAAACTTTGTGTCAAAAATTTCTACTATTTTTCTCTTATTCATTATAATTTTTTGTTTTGCCCCATTGAAATGAACTGGAAATGTGACTGTTATTTTTTAAACCAAATATTGATTTAACAATAGAATTGTCTTGAAAGGATTTAATTAGCAAAATGGAAAAATGATTGTTTCACCAACCTTCAAGTAGTCATCCTTCAATATTTAGCAATTGAACTCAATGCAAATTTTGAATGCAGTCTTGTATGATTTTGAAAATCCAATTTATTTTCAGTTGAAAGTTCTCTGAAGATGTGAGTGTATGAACCCCTCTCGTCTCTTCTCTGCAACCATTTTTTAACCCAAATGCTGCGATGCCTACCTTTTTTCTCTTCACAACAGCACACCCTACAATAATTGCCCACAGCTCTTCTTCACTCGCATCCGTCCTCACAGCTGTCTAGATGACGCGCGTGTATCAAAAAATGAGTGTGAACAGTTGTGGGCGTCAAGCGCTGCAGCAAGCGCGCGTCAAGCGCTTGCTCGCCCCTGTCGTTGCCCCGGTGTAAACGGGCCTTAATTCCGCTTGCAGAGGGTGAAGCAGCGCCCTTAGTTGTATACCTGTACTTCTCCTGAAGTTTCTATACGTCTAACAGGTTTATTATTTTACCCCTTAAACCTATGATGATTTTACATTTACACGTATTAGTATTACTGAACACAAATTAAGAGTTCCAGGGGTAACTAAGGTAGAGTACTACAGGCCCAATACTTATTTTCTGACATCAAGTGGATATTGGTAGAATATATTGCCCCAATAATAATTTATTTTCAACCCAGTAAAAGCTAATTACTGTGTCACTTTTGACTTGATATTGAGGTGTTTCCTTAAACAAATTACTCCGTATTATTGGCGTACAATATCAACCCAAGATTTGGGCAATAATAATTTTATATTTTAACAAATTGTATTAAATTGCGAGATTTTTAATTATTATGAGATAGTTTCCTCTTATATGAATATCGTACATATATATATATATATATATATATATAAAATATATATATATATATATATATACTGTTAGTTTAATATTAGAAATAAAACTATTTGTACGAGCGTTGCCGTACCTGTCTGTATCTGGATGGTGTATTCTTGACACCGCACCCTATAAAGGCCATGCGCGTTTAGTTTGCGGTGCTCTTCGATTCGCTCGTCCTCCTGTGCCGGTTGCCTAATAAACTCGCCGCCAAGCTACCTCTGATTATCATTAACCACCGTATATTGGTCGCGTTTAAGGGAAGCAATAAACCCACGATAATATTACAAAGTAATGAGCAGTATTTGAGTGCCTTGCTAGACAGCGGGTCAGAGAAATGCCTAATAAGTTACAGACAGGTACGGCAACGCTCGTACATATTTACTATTGTGGCGCATTTGCGTCCACACAATCTAGCAAAGAACAAATTAAAGAAGCAACAAGGAAAATCAGTTTATTAAAGACTCGTGCGCCTTTCCAAGGTTAGGCGCGAACAATTAAAAGGGAACAGCCTGTTCGTCTTAAGAGACTGGCCACAATACTAGAGTTAAAAACTATTAGGAAGTTCAGTTATTCCGATAGCATCACATTTATTCAAGCAATGGGCAGATTGCTATTTAAGTAATATTTTCTTAAAGGTTTAAGTAAAAACTGCGAAAGCCGGTCGTGTCTTGATAGAGCTCGAACGGGACGTCCACCCAAAGCGGCTGTAGAAGTTGTTAGGCGGTAACACGGGTCCAGCAACGGCTACCCGCAGAATAACGGTCTTGGGCCACCAATGCAGTCAGCAAAACGAAAACGTAGAAGGCCAACTGCCAGCCGGCTTTCATGCGGCACGGCGGAGGTGCGGTACGACCAGGATAAAGCCCCCGGCGACCCGGCGCTGCAACACGTCTTGGGTGCGGACGTGGAAGCAGCCCACCCTCGCAGCAGGGATAAGCGCGTGCTGGCGGCGGAGCGTTCCAGGAGCGCGGCAACAGTCAAGAAAACTCCCAGGGCACCGACTCGTCTGCCAATAAAATAAAATATGAAGACAAAGCAATTGAATAAATGTCCTTATTACAAAATCAACAGATCTGTTACCAAAGATGAGAAATCCATAGTGGCATTACAAAATCAACAGAGCTGTTATAGAGATGTGAAAACCAAATTACCTAATCAAGGCAGCTGCAAGGGGTTATGAAGTACCGACGAAAGGAGCACCGGACCTCTCTCCACGCAGCCACTCTTGAATATACTGCGAGAAGATGACAGGGTTACACGTACGAAGGTTGGCAACAGAAAAAATAATTATCAACAAAAAGTCAGTTATAACAAATTTAAACAAGACAATTTATAATTTATATGAAACTCTAGAATAACCACACCTGAACTTTATGGTTCGTCCAGTGTAGAACCTTTATGGCAGGAAGAGTTGTCAAGGTTAAGGCAAAGGGCAAAAGTACCGGACTTCCAAGAAGATAGTAAGAGGAGAAGACGGAGCTCAAATAGGGGAGTTATAGACTCACCTTGATCAGGTAGAGCTCTCATCAGAGAGTTAAATAAGTAAGTTTAAGTAAGTTAAGTAGGTTAAGGTAAGTTAATTTGGTCGCCAAAGCAACCTTTAAGTAAGTAAGTAAGAATTTAAACGGAAGTCGGTAATAGAAATAATCAAGCACTCACACAACCACACATGAGTAAAGAATAAGAGGAAAGATGCCAAGTTAACAGACGAGACGCCGGTGACCCGTAGAGCTGGGCCCAAGTACGCGCCGTTGACGGCACAAGACACGTTAAGTAATGACGAGGTAGTTCAAGTCACTCCGCTCAATAGTAGATGAGCAAGACACACCGCGAAGATAAAACCACCGGCCTTCGCAGTAGCAACGGCAATAAAATTTCAGTTCCATGAAGTTTAGGGTTCAAACCTATCTCGAAAGAGTTAAGTTCGAAAGACTTTAAGAGCAAGAGTTTTAAGTTTCAAATTATCAAAATGTATTAAACTCAAAAAGAACCGAGTTTCAAAAGCTTCTGCCTGTCTCAGCCCAGCGCCCTCCGACCTTACTGCCGGGCTGCCTAGCTGGATCTATTAAAGGACCAAAGTTCAAGCGCCTCTCGCGCAACCCTGGAGAGTTTGTGAGGGAAATCCTTACACTATATTGTCCCAATAACAAGTTGATTTCATAAATAAATATATATTTTTTCGATATTGTCTTGTTATTAGCCTAATATTGTAATCCATGATTCCAATATCAGGTCAACAAAAAATTATCAACCCAATATTGGCCTAATAGTTTCTTGCTACCTGAGCAATTGCATGTCAGATGCTTGTTTAAAAAGAAGAAAAGTGTCGTCAACATTGGACGGAAACTCGACGGAAATTGGACGGAAACTCGATGGACAGTTTTCTAGCCAAATAGTTTCATAATAACACATGAATATATTAGCATATGTAGGAGCAAGGGGTAAGCCCATTCCTAGACCTTCTATTTGTTTGTAGAGAGATCAGTCACAAACAAATAACGAGTTGTAAAAGATGATTTCCAGCAGTGATTTAAAATATTTTCTACTTAAACCCATGACTTAGGAAGATTGAATAGAGAATAAAGCATTAAGGCAAATTTCAATGGTTTCAGCCAGTGGGATATTGGTGAACAAATTTTCTATATCGAAAGAAGCCATGTAGCAACAGTTAGCATTATCATGAGCTGTAATGCAATCAACGAATTCAGAAGAGTTGGATACGGTATATTCATTAACAAAGAGTGGATTAAGGATTGGGACTAAATATTTGGCTAATCGATAAGTGCCGAAATTGTAAGCTACGCATATAGGTCGAAAAGGGGAAAGATATCGCAAAGTTAGGTTTATGAATCTTGGGTAAGCCGTCAAGAATGCCAGGGCCAGTACCAGATGACAAGAGCTGTTTGTAGAGGTTATCATTGAGTAAATTCAAGTTTTTTAGTTTGCGGAGGAAATGGTTCACCTTATCTTCAATCCGCAAAGAATACTTCTTGATACATTCATGGATGGGAGGGAATTTAGTTGAATCAGACAAAATAATTTGCATTTTCTCAATGTACTCAGAATGAATGAATCTTTTACTCAGGAGTACAACAGCTTTCCCTTTATCAGGTTTGGTTACAATAATATCTGGATTGGAAGCAAGCTCTTTAAGCTCAGAAATGTCATTGCGCGTAAAAATGGGAGAAAAATTCTTAAGCGGATAAGCCATAAAAATAGCGAAAAGAAAAGGACCGAAATTGGTCTGAAATTTCACGCATTTGTCATGGTGTGGAAATTTCTTGTCTAAAATGAACGCTAGTTTTTCAAACGAGTGAAAATATTTGTATAAGTCAATTCGATATACAGGTAGGGCAAAAATCAAGACCAAAGGCATGTAAAAATCTGAGACGGTTTCTGAGGGGCACCTAACTAAAATTATGGACCACAACGTTTGGATCACGGGGCCTAAGGTGATTCTGAATACCTAAGTGGTTCAGTTTGCGCTCATAAGTTTCAGAGGTTTTCGCAACGAATACTTTCATCTGTTCACGAACCACATTATAAATCAGGGTACGAGTCACTCCAGGGAAGAATAACACAATGGCACTTTGATATTCGGAGAGATCTGCTGTCAATGTGGAAATCTTTTTCCTTGTATAGTTTATTTTTCTTGTGATAAGATTTGCTTGCCAAGCGTTGTAGAAGTTGCTATTTTGTAGAGACCGTTTAAAAAGTTTGAAGCGGAGAAATTTAGGCATGTTGTTATATACCTTGCACTCACAAAGGAACTTTTGATCCAGTTTCACTTTTTTGAGATTCCGTGTCGTGCCTTCATATCTGCGATAGAGCTTGTAAGCGTCTTCACCATAATGATTACGTATGAATTTTTATTTGTGAACTGTGTTTAAGTTGTGTCGTTGTGTTTGCAGATCTCGTTGAGAATGAGCCTAGTGCTCGAAACGTTCGAACTAAATGTTTTTAAAATACTTCTTTGCTGTATCATTCCTTTTAACATAACATAACTTACTTGATCCACATTCATTACTAGAGACCGGACGTTTAAGCGCTGTCAAATATGGCGGAATAGCTCGAAAAAATAGCATTTATAGCACTAAAGAATAAGCGCTAATAAAGCAGTTTCATGACTTTATTGGCAAATGCTTATAGCATAATATGACAAATCAGACCAAATGACACAAAAAGCATTTATTAAACAAGAATAATATAACACAATACAGTGAACGAACAATCGCAAGAAAGAACAAACAAACACTACCATTTGTTTCTTACAGCTATTCACAAGTTCTATTACAATGAATTATTAGCGACATTTTCAAATGTTTAAATGTTAAGTTGTGCCTTTCATAAAATAAAATATATTTGAAAACAGAAAATGTTCTTTCAACTTCTGTTGAAGTGACAGGAGCATATTTGAAAGCTGTAATTTGTTGAGGGTGCATGGCGGATATGCCGGCTATCGAAACTTCACCTGGTTTTCCTTTGAAAATGTCAACTATTTTAACACGAGTGTCTAAATTTGGATTGTCATTCACAACCATTTCACATTTCGCTCGTACACCATCACCCTTTGTTCCTGAAAAGGATGAAAGTTCTTGTATTAAATTTTCAAATAATGAAATAGAATCTACGATGGGTCTGTTGCATGCTGCTATAGTGAGGTGATTGCTTTCGGTAGATTTCTGAAATGAGTCACAATATATGCTAAGTCTGTTTTAACTAAGTCTTTTCCAAGTAATTCTTTAACTATTCTTATTGCTGACGAATCTTCACTGCTTGAACTGGTCATTACTTTCAGAAGAACGTCAAAATTGTCAGAATAATAAAATACGGCAGACAACCAAGTACCCCATCGCGTTACTACTGGTAGTGGTTTCAATGGAAGGTTAGGAGCAACACTTTCAAGTTCTTAATTCTGGAGGGAGCTTTGAGGAATATTTTTTCCCGTTGGCAACTAGTTTGTCAATTTCTGGAAAAATTCCCCTAAAGTTCTCAGCAACTCGGTGATGTGCGTGAGCTAGGCACGTGACATGTAACATGTGAGGGTAAATCACCTGCAGCGCAGTAGCTGCTTTCTTCATGTATGCTGCTGCATCTGTAAGCAGCAGAATTACTTTTTCATATTTCATACCATCCGGCCAAAGTACTAAAAGAGCTGTAGAAAACACTTGGGTTATCGAAGAGCTACTTGCTCTTTCAACTTGTTCTGATGTAAGTAAGTTGATGTTGGATTCTTTGTCAGCATTTAGTGAACCCACAACAACGTTAACAACAAACCTGCCTTTTGCATCAGTGGTTTCGTCGATTGATAGCTAGATGTAGTTTTCACCAATATTTTTTCTAATTTGCTCTTTTGTTGCTCTGTAACATTTCCCAATATAATTTTTACGCAGCGTTGATTCGTCTGGGACGCTTCTTTTAGTATACGAATTAAAAGAAGCTTCCCATAGCGGGACTTTGAAGTTTCCATAATGGGATTCTGGAGTCCACAAAAGCGTAGCAAAGGTCTTTGCAAAATTGCGTCGAATAACAGTATGGAGTTATTAAGTTTGATGTTGATAGGGTAGACGAAGATTGTTCAGATAGATTGTCAAGTGTTGATGCTTCTATTTCTGATGAATTCACAGTAGCCGTAGTTCTTTGTCGTTCTTTATCTCTTATGTTTAGCTGAATTTACATATTTTTGTACATTAAATTTTTTTGAAAAATTGACATCGGATTGGCGAAGCAGGCAAAACAAGTTTGTTCCCTTTTGTGAGAAATCAATGCTGCCAAAAGTCATCACTAAATTTAGGAGTTTAACATCTTTTGACACAGGAACCTTCGGCATATATCACCTAATGTCACTTAGGTGCCAATCTATCCTGCAAAAGTAAGTCAACTCATTTTAAGGGGACGGTTCGGGGTAAAAAAAGTCTGTAAGTTCTCGGTGGATTTTTCTGAGATATCTACCGTAGGTGTAAATTGTTATGAATATTTTTTTTATTTGTGCGTATTTTTCGTAACCATACATGAAAAAGATTATTTAAAAAAAACATGAAAAAACATGTGTTGCGGAAAATCCTACTCCTCCTACAATTTTGAACTCAGAGAACTGAGAAAATATTTTCTAGATAGCAAATTGTCTCGTCCAGAGATCCGGTACAAAAGTTTTTCGATTATTTGATTTTTTGAGTTTTGAGAACTTTTTTCCCTAAAAATGCCCTTTTTTACCACTTTTTGAGTAATTTGCTTCTAATTTTTAAGGTGAATTAAAATAAATAAAAATTTTGGACAGGATCTATTTTCCCTCTCAAGCGCTATTGATTGGTATGCTCGCCACCTCTGTACCTTCTAAACTGTGGGAGGAGTAGGTTTTCGAAAATCGAAAAGTGAGTGTATAGAAAAACCACTTTTCCAAAAAAAAAAAATTTTCGTTCTTTACTAATTTTTAAATTGAGTCGTATCAGCGATTCTGTACCTTCTTATATATCTTCAAAACAGTGGGAAAAGATCCATATCAAAAAGTGAATAAATACCAGTTTCAGAACAGGGTTTTTTTTTAACAATTTTTTTTCTAAGCTGGCTAATTTTTTTTCAATTACCTGTATTGCTTTGTATCTCTTTTTAAGCCCTTTCGATTGATATAATTACCATTGCTGTAGCTTTAAAACTACGGGAGGCGTTTATGTTTACATAGCCAGCTAATTAGCTGATGACTCAGCAGCCGGACTCAAAACAAACACTCAATTACACCATCATAATTTATCACTGAGTAATAGAAAGTTTCATTTGAGTACAAAAGCATTTCAAGTAAGGCCATGAATGAACTCTCATGCTATTCCCGTAGAGAAACACTCAATACTGGCTCGTAATGGGGGGGGAAGAGGGAGGTCACCCATCCCTTGGTGCACCCCAAGGTCACACCAGTGAGCGTGTTTCACCCCGTCCAGAAGACTAACCAATTGACGTACCTGAAAGCCAATTATATCGTTGGATGCGCAAGAAAAATCTCTATAAGATGAGTTTATAAACCGAAAATTGACCATAATCCGGAATTAGACCCGACACAGGAACTGTGTTTGAGAAAATGAGAAAGAAATATGGTCATTACCAAGTTTGCTTCATTCCGCAATTTTCACAATTTTGTTGCCTTATTTGTATAAAAAGAACCATTTTAAGACATTTGTCATCAATAACAATTTGCTAGCAAATGCTTAGTTTCCGAGATGTTCAACTTTGAAGTTCAAATTACATATTGTATAATATAATGATGAACCGGATACATTAAAATGATTTATTTTCTAGAAATAAGGCAATAAAATTGTAAAAATTTTAGAATGAAGTAATCTTAATATTGACCAGAAATTCGCAACATAAAATAGGATAAGAAAAAAGGGACAGCAGTAGGCACGAAACCCAAAGGTACACGCACAATAATGGACCAGCTACTTCGTACAGGGACAACAAGAACGCTGAAACTTTAAGCTACATACGTATATAATGCCTGTTTGAAGGGACATACGCACTAGGTACGGACCCATTCACAGATCGAGATCAAGTGCACGACTGCCGTAATAATCTATACATCATCACACACCCAACTGTTGGAATAACATTATTTTTAGGTATTAGGTGTGTGAAACCTACAATTTAACGACTGCATATGCCATGTGGAGAGAGACAAAAACACAGAGAAAGCGAGAGGGATATAGAGAGGGAGAGATGATAAGAAAACTTCAAGTTGTAACTTAATATTTTAATCCAAATATTATTTGTACGTTAAATCTACGTCTCTCTCTCTCTCTCTCTCTCTCTCTCTGGTTGGTGCACGGTGTACTTTTCTTTATATAGACAGAAAAAAGGAAAACCCTCATAAATATAAACAGAAAAAGATGCAATTCAATAGTAACACAGACATACACACAGTGTAGAACTTTCTAGTATCACTTGCCAGCATGGCATGCAAATTACCAAAGAGGTGTACAAATTACCCTAAAAGGTGCTTGCCGTCATACCTGCTTTTACATGCATTTATAGAAATATTAGCAAAAGTATAACGCTATCAATTGCTAAATAGGCTTTATATGAAAAATAGCATTTAGAAGCAAAATAGGCATTTTCCAGCCGATATAGCATTTTTAAGCAAAATAAGCATTTATAGCATTTTGCTTGAAAATCCGGTCTCTATTCATTACTTCATCACACAGATTAAATATCATTGGATGTAAAGCTGCTTAGATGTAGTCAATCGAAAAACGGTAATGGTATCTTAAACACGTTCCTCGCGTATTGGGCGACATGTACACCAACAGGTAAATTGCGCATTTACGTGCCGATATAAATGCATGACATTGTATCCGTTTTGCAACTTTTTTTTACAGTTAATTGTTACCATACGAATTGAAATGTTATCATGCAGTTGTATTTTTCGTATTCATCAGGAACTATTAAAATATATTCAAGTTGGAAATCGATTTCCCTATTCTGCTACTTACAGCCTGACCAAACCAACCGTTTATAGCTTTAGAATCGCGGGGAACGTGTTAATAATGGAAATGCAAGTATTCTATAATAAAACATTTAGCTATCACACTCGAATATTATTTCCTTGCAGATTCGTGGTCCATGGAGCCCGAGAAATTTTTCTTTTTCAAAGCTGACGCTTGCAGCCGTGCCGTGAGTGGGAAATCCATCAACGAATTTTCCTCGAAGCACGAAATAAGATGTTTCCTCATCTTGCGCACGTCGTAGACGAGAAAACATGGGTCTTCTCCTTTCACTACAGACGTAGGGAATGCTAGAGCGAATAGACCACAACATGAACCGTCTATTTGGTTTTGTACATTTAGGCACTGAAACACAAGTTTTTTCATGGCTTGTGTGGCTGTGTACATCTTCTGTATACACTATAACATCTGGACTGTGGTCACCGTTCATCGAACAGGTGTGTTGGACGTACGCCACATCTTCTTCTGCAGCTCTGTGACACAATGCGTTTGTGACAACGACCCAATGGCTCCCGCTGTCATGTGCACTTGCGTAACCTTCCTTGTTCATCATTAACTTACAGTCATTATACCTTGTGTTAATGACTTGCACAAACATGTCGGTCGTACTAATCAGTGGTTCTGGTCTAAATGCAGTAAGAGGAGAATGAAATCTGTATTGCGGATAGTTGTCTCGAATGAGAATGGCGAATGCATCAATCGCATCACTGGATAGCCAACTTGAGGATTTCAGAATGTCTTCTTTGTGCTTGACTTTGAGGTTGAAATGTGGGAACCACGTTTTGGTTTTGCTCGAGAGGTGTTCTTCTACTGACTGGGATGTCCTATCACAAGCCATATTTTCTTAGCTTCTTTCCCGGTCAATCTCTTCAGCATATTTCACTTACTTGCTAGTTTTTTTTTTGCGTGGTGATGTAGAAATGTTTCAAGGTCGAAATTTTTTAGTTTCAATAAATCTGTTACATGCTCCCATTTTCCTCTGAGCTCATCCTTGCACTCTTTCCGACGATCTTGCAAAGCCTTGAATTTTTCTTTCGCTCTTTCGGCGTTAGATTGCTTTGTGTTTTTTTTTTCTTGTTCGACAACGCTCTACGTACTTGTTGACTACTCCTTTTGCTTTACTTTTCTTTTTAACAACTTTGTAATCATCAACAGCTTTTATACAGCGCCCTTTTATCTGTGTGTACATTTCGCGAACGAAGGATGCTGGTGAATTTCGCTCATTCTTTAGTATATTTCTCTTCACAATTTTGTGCCACACTTCCACTAATCCATTGGTTTCCATGCCATCTTGCACTCCACACCAGAGTGGCGTAAACGGCATGCAGTAAGTCAGTATGCCTCCATCATCTTGGGGGAATAAAAAGGAATATTTTTCTTACCATTAACAGCCACGTATTTTTTACGTCTTCCGCCATAGCCACGAACTTTTTACCTACAGCACATTCGTCCATGTATCTTCCTGCTTCTTCTACCACTAATGTGTCAAGATTTTCACTAGTTTCAAAGTGGGTATCAATGAAACTATCACGGTCGATGAGAGACGCTATTTCTTCTTCAAGAAAAGGGCTTTGCAACACTTTTGCTAAATTTTTGAAGACTGCATACAGGTCTGATTTATTGGAAGCTTCTGCCATATCAGCGAAGTACTGTTTGATTACACCACGATTTTTACTCTTCATATCAGGGTAATATTTCTTGCACTTTTGTGCAATAGTTTTCATGAAGTGTGCTTTGCATAATTTTATACAAACGCAGTCCAGTTCAGCCTCATTGGGGTGCATCCAAAGCCGATCGATGTAGTTGTGCAGATCCCCTAGCTTAAATGCAGCTGTAATAGCATGCAGGTAAGCGAAACTGTGGTCTACAACAATACTCTTCGGTTTGAACTCCTTCCCAATCACTTGCCTAAAGTTGTGCAGTAGGGTTGCCAACAGGCTTTCTATGTGGTTAGATGCACTGCTTTTTGAAAAAAAATCGAGATTGCCGTCAAAGGAGTTACTCCTTTTTTTAGTTGGAATACCAGTTGGTTTTAGTTGAAGTTTATGCAGTTAAATTCTTGCTTAAAAACAGGGAGGTTTTTAATTTTTGCGGCATCTTCGTTGCGAAGTTTTACAATAGTTAATTGGAGATCCGTGTCGTCATCTAAAGACATTTTACCGGCATTCTTAATTTTCTGCCCGAGTTTGCTCAAATTGCTGAGAGCAGATATTAGTAGAAGTATTACTACTTCCTTCCATACTGGCAAGTTGGCCGTAAAAAACGTTTGAAGGCCCATCCCGCCCGACTTTCTCTCCAAAGATTTTTCCTTCTTCCTGTTCGACTTGTCGCTTTGTTTGCTTGTGGCTCTTTATACCTTTCACCTTTTCTAGCAAAAAAACTTTATGTATTTCATTCGTGTCTTCCTGACCTTTCAGGTAAACAATTTTCTGTTTCAAAGGACAAGATGAGTCACGGCATGCAACCAGGAAGCTGAAAGTAGGCTCTCAAGCATAACTCTTCTTAAACGTTCGTCTGTCGTAAAATCTCAAGCAACATCTTATTTTCCTTTCTTATTCCTGTCAAAAGAGCGTTGTGCCGCTCGTGCCGTGGTTTAAATATGTCACTATGGGTATGTTGGCTTACCTTACCGTTGCTGCGTGCCTTCACGTTAACAGCAACCGCAAAACAGCTGCCTCAGCTGTTTCACCTTCCTGTTCTCCCAAAAGAACGGAAGCAAGGCACTTGCCGGCCTTACACAGCTACCGATCGCAGCGAAGATAACACGAACGAAGGACGAAAGCACGCGCGTCTGCACTCAACCACTGCCATACTCAGACTGCCGAGGCAGCGCATCAGCCACCCGAGGAGGTTGCGGCAGGGTACGACAACTGCCGCAGGGTACGACAACCGGACCGCCTACGTAACTCGTGGGCGGCGACAAAAACAAAAACCCCACATCTCCCCCAGTTTCTCAGGAAACTAGCGTGGCGGGGTGCCTAGCACTCGTACTCGTCTAGGTACGAGGGACGCCGTCGCTCACGGCGTGACCGCCTCAATGGCGCAGGCTCCCCTGTTGCTGCTCCGCATCTCTGTCGATAGCGGCGGGCTCCTCGCCCTCTTCTTCAGGGGAGTCTTCACTCGACGCGTTATCTGCCGCCGGTACCACTGGCGCCGCGTTTAGTGCGTCAACAACCACTCTCTCGGGCAACGCAAGAGGAGCTGCACCGCTGCCGCCACCTCCACCGAAGCTCACTGCTTCCGGCTCCTCGGCGCCATCAACGCCCCTATGGTTCTCGGGAACACGGCCCCGTTCACCACCAATCCACCGTCTGCTGACGTCGCGCACATGCCTAGGCATGCCGTCTACGCAGACTACGTACTTAGACACGACGCTGGTGACCTCACCAGACGTCCACTGCTTCGTGCATGAAGGCAGTGGGGGTTTCACCCCATCACCAACAGCAAAACTGTTGTGCGCGCATCCATCACTCACACGACGATTGATATCGAATGGCACTTGCCAGCGATATCGGAATATACCACTCGAAGGGACTGAGCCAGCCTCAGTGACCTTCCGGGGCGTCACATTGTACCAAAATGTAGCCTCTTCAGGAGTGATATCTCCCCTGGCGGCGATCCTCTTGATCGTCCGGTGATTTCTCTCAACGATCCCGTTGCCGCTCGGGGCGTAGGCGGCACGGAATCGCAGTGAAATCCCCCACGCATCAGCGAACTGCTCCACAGTCGCTGATCGAAACGCCGTAGAATTGTCCAGTAACAACTCGTCACACGGCCCTCGCTCAATTACGACCTCACGCAAATGAGCGACGATGCTCACTGCAGACTCATTCAGCAGCCGTCGCCAAATGGCGAACCGCGAGGGTCCACAATCAACCATGGACAAGTAGAGCTTGTTACCATAATGGGTTACGTCAACCGCAACCCGGCGCCAACTCTCCTCCACAGACAGACCCCCTCGCTCCTCGAGATTTTCCTCCCGCAGCGCAGGATCGATCCGCTGGCAGGACTTGCATCCAGCCAGCTCACGCTTCACCTGTTCGCGCGTAAGATCACTACGGATCTGACGCGCCAAGTAGAACGTCCTATCGATGCCCAAATGATGCGGCAGATGAGCCGCCCAAATGGCATCCTCAAGACTCTCTCCAGTGGCAAGCACGGCAGACACCTCTGCAACGGCTCCACCACCATCGCGGTAACTAAGCCACCTCTTAGGTACCCTGGTCAGCTGGTCGGCCTTGTTCTCGATCGTCGAGACGAAGCGAACAGACACGACTAGACCATGCTCAGCGATCGTCTCACGGCTCCCCCCAAAACGTCGCTTCACGAGCATCTCCGCCGCACCCTTCATGCGAACACGATTGCGGCCGTCGACAGTGTTGTCCATCCATGTGACGACTGTCCGGGAATCACTGGCGTCCGTGAAGGTCTTAAAAGCCAACGCAATCGCCAAATTGATACCCCGTGCCACCGCCTTACAACTCGGCCACATTGATATGAAGGTGGTCTGACTCTTTTCGGAGCCAAGACGCATCCTCCCGTGCCACCGCCTCCAACTCGGCCACATTGATATGAAGGTGGTCTGACTCTTTTCGGAGCCAAGACGCATCCTCCACAGTGCGGCCATCGACCTCAAGGGCCACACCAACTCCGAGGGAGCTGGCATCAGCCCACACGGTAACCGTACCATGCGGGTCGACACCCCACACGCCCCCAACAGGGTCTTCCCGACGAGCCCGTGCCAACAACTCCGCAGCCAACGAGCTGACAGAACCGTCAACCGAGTCGTCCTAAGAGCCACTGCACCCCAGCCGTTTCAAAAAACTGCAACAAGGACGCAGCACCCCGCCACGGGGTAATGGCCGACTAACCGACCGCACAAGGAAAACAGCCCTCTCTTCGTTAAGTCGACATTCACCGAACCAAACTCGGAGAGAGCAGTCCCCGGCGAAATCCGATCCGAAGATGCCCGTTGAAATCTTTCCGTAAAGAAATTCCCAACAGCCGGCCTCAATCCAGGCTCTCAGGCTCCTTCGTCGCAATTCCGTACCGCGCTAGATGCTCCCGGAGCTCCTGCGCGCTGAGAATGGACTCACAAACCACTATATCACCGATATAGTGGTCCGTCCCTCGACGAACGCGGTCGTTCAACGACAGAACCTTGCCGAGAATCACCGTCATGATTTGAGGTACACACGAGAGGCCGAAGCCTAATCGCGTCAAAGCGTAAGGCACACCCTTAAACTTCACGATCTGGTACCGCCACAGATCCTCGGAAACGTGGATCTGCAGGTACGCAGACTTAAGGTCGACGACCTTAACTGCCGCCATTTCCGAATCTTGTCGCCACACACAGCGACTATGTCATCAGTCATCACCAGTATGACATTCGACAAAGCCGTTCAACTCACGATAATCCATGACCGGACGGACTTTGTCCTTCGTTGGTTGCAAGACGGCCAGCAACGGAATGACGCCCTGGATGGGGCCGTACCATCGCCTCAACCAACCCTTCGAGATCCGACTCTGAATCTCCGCATCATAGCGCTCACGCACGTGAGGAGCCCGAGTACATCCGTACTCCGCGATCCGAGTCTGCAACCCCTCGGGCGGGTTCTCGGACCACCGTCAACTGACGGTCCACCGACCGTCGTCAGCGAACCTAGCAACAAAGTCAGGGTCGACAATATCGATCGGCGCTGGCGCACCTCTCGACTCCACCGATCCCGCCCCTGCCACCAGGCCCACCAGGCCGGCTCCCAGCTCGGCCCAGGCGAATCCATTGCTGGACCACCTACAGCACCCAGCTGACCAGGATCTCCCATAGTCAACTGCATACTTCGAGTCAGGACCTCTCCTGACGGTGATGCCCCCCATGTGATCAATAACATCACTCCTAGGAGACAGTCCACGCCAAGGTTCCCCAACTCCTTCATGACGAGCGCAGTGACACCAAAGCAATGCCCCTGCAACCCGACTACCACACGACAGTGCCTCCTCACATGGAAAGTTCTGCCGTCCGCCGTTAGCAACGGCCGCGCCGGCCGGGGGCGTTGGCCCACCACCACCTGCAGACAAACCACCGTCCGCTCGCTCCCGGAGTCTACCAGACACCAAGAACAATGCCCATTCAAGATGGCACGAACGACTGGCAACCGACGCCCCGTCGTAACGCCAGTCACTTCGAGCGATTCTAGATCGCCCCGCCACAGCGACACACTCGTGCCGCTCAAGGTCCCTTTCTCCGAGGGGGCGCCGTCACTTCCCTCGGGGAGAGGAGACCTCCGGTAAGCTCGGCTTACACGGTTTCCATTGAGGAGGACGCGTCACCCCGACTGGCGTCTTTCGCAGAGAAACCCGACCCACAAACCGTAGGCCTACCTACTGCCGGACAGTCGCAAGCGAAATGCCCGACCTCTCCACACGCAAAGCATGCGAACTTCCTTTTGGCGGGAGCCTTCACGGCCCGCCCTCCAGCAGGCGCCGCAGTGCCTTGCCTCTGCGGGTAAACCGCCACAGCGGTAGCAAGCACCGGTGTGCACTGCCACAGCGGTAGCAAGCACCCTTGCCACTACTGCCCTGCTTCCCCGAAGCAGCAAGGTCTGCCCCGAGCCTGGCCCCCTGGCCTCGCCCGGCTACAGCCCTCTGTGCGGCCATTCTCTTCCGCATTTTCGACACCACAGTATCGAACGGCGCATTATACGCGTCTTCACGCGAAACTGCCCAAGTATACAGAGTAGTGGGGAGACCCTCGTAGAACTTGACCCTAAAAATCAAATCCTTCTTAGTCGACCCCACTCTCCCACCCAGACACGCCAAGTCATCCAGGTACACGTCCACCGACTCCCCGGCTGCAAGCCGACGGTTGGTGAACCGCCTATACGCCTCCTGCATAGGCAACGAAAATTGCGAGGCCAGCGTAGACCGAACTACCTGCCACTGAGCAGCATCACCGACAGTCATGGAGCGAAACACTCGAGTGGCGTTGGACGTCGATCATGAACCCGATGACGTCGGTCGGAGCTACGCACTCCAGCTGGCAGAGCCTCTCTAGGTTCTCCAGCCACTCCAACGTGTTGACCGATCCATCGCCGGTCAACTTAGGCAGCTGCCTAGACAACCGGTCGAGGATCGGGCCACGCGCCTGAGGCAGGATGTTAGCCAACAGGCAAACATCCACAACCACTCCCGACGTCCTCCCCGCCGGCGGCACTGGCGATCCCGCATCGCCAGCTCCGGCTGCTGCAGCCTTTCCAGCCGCCGCCATCTTGCTACCCACAAGATGGCTACCACAGCCAAAAGCCTAGATAGCTTGTTGGCTTACCTTACCGTTGCTGCGTGCCTTCACGTTAACAGCAACCGCAAAACAGCTGCCTCAGCTGTTTCACCTTCCTGTTCTCCCAAAAGAACGGAAGCAAGGCACTTGCCGGCCTTACACTGGTACCGATCGCAGCGAAGATAACACGAACGAAGGACGAAAGCACGCGCATCTGCACTCAACCACTGCCATACTCAGACTGCCGAGACAGCGCATCAGCCACCCGAGGCGGTTGCGGCAGGGTTCGACAACTGCCACAGGGTACGACAACCGGACCGCCCACATAACTCGTGGGCGGCGACAAAAACCCCACAGGGCACAACCATGACTTCTTATAAGAAGTGATTTTCTCAGGTGATAGTGCTTACCTTTTCCGTGCCGTAAGTATTCATTGAGGTTTTCTTCTGTTGTCCTTTTTTCTATTAGCATGCACTGTTTTCGGAAATACTCTCCTGCATCATGCCTTGTTTCTGTTTGGTAGTCAGGGTTACGCACAGAATGGTATACATTTTTGAAATCAGACTCTCTTCCACTGATCGGTTTTTCTCGGTCGTCCGATTCTACTGCATCGGAAATTTCGTTATCGGTGTTATCTTGGTTTCTGTTTTTTGATCTTTCCTCGCAACACTATTGGAGATTTTCGTAGCTCAGCTCCCATTGGGACCCGTATTGGTGCTCATGCCGGTGAGTTCTCAGATAGCAACTCGACACTTCACTGACACTATCGTATCATTTACTCAACTTTCGTATTCATAGCTATCTTCGTGTTTCTCATCATTAGCTGTGTTGGACGAGTTGTTAGTGTCATTTTGGTCATCATGTTCTGACTTCCAAGTCCCCCGGCCAGTCATGCCACTGTACACGCCATCATTCGAGTCATTTTGGCCATCATGTCTGACTCACAAGTCCCCCGGTCAGTCATGTCACTGTACTCGCCATCATTCGAGTCATTTTGGCCATCATCGTCTGACTCACAAGTCCCCCGGTCAGTCATGTCACTGAACTCGTCCTTCTCGTCATGCCGATTCTTCTGTTTTTCAGGTGTCTGATCTTAAAGGTCTTCTTCTTGTCTTTTCTTCTGAAATTTGAAAATTAAATCTTTCTCAATAGATTTCGAGCCTGGATCTAGGCAGAGCCAGTGTAATAAATCAAATTTAGTGTGAAGGAAGAGAATGTAGTCTCTCTATAAACATTAGAATAACTAAGATGACTCTAAAAAACACCAACTGTGCATAAATATCATGACTATATTTTTAATCGTTGGAATTTTCACTGTTCCCTTTACCAATTTTACTGGTGCCGAACTGTGTTATTATTATTTACGTGTCGTGAAGGGAATAGTCAAAAGACAAGGATATGATAAGGATTACTTGCCCCTAGCAAGTATTCCAGCCCACCCACACCTTCTCGCGGTGGTACTGTTAGTATACCCATCTGGAGTTGAACTCTTTACATAGTCTTATATGTAAACTGATAGCAAAGTGCTCATAGGATTATTTATAAGGTTGCTATCTGTGGGTAGAACCAACGTGGGGGGCGCCCACTAACATCTGGGTCTTTTATTTTTAGTTTTGTATGTTTATCTTGAACCTGTGTTTTGAGTGTGTAATAAAACTCGAATAGCGTAAGCAAAAAGGAAATATACACCCCTGGTCCCGGTGGCCTCGTGCCCCGAGGACCAGGCAATATGAGGAGGGGCGGTGGAGGCCCGCGGCCTAACCGGGGACGCACCGGGAAGGACCAGAAGCAGCGAGCAAGGGAGCCAACAAAAGTGACAATCCAGCCACCAAATGAAGTAAAATCTATCAGGACGCCGCTCACCACAAGGACTGGCGAGCCGGCAAGTGTCTGTACAACTACGTGTGGATCTTCACCGACGGCGACGAACCAAGCAGCTCATAATGGAGACCACCAAAAAAATATCTCCGACCGCATTAACAACATAGAGAAAAACCTCAACCAGCTGGTCAGATCGATAAGCAGGGGGTTACCAGATCGTGACATCTCGAAACTGAATACTGAGGACAGTAATCCCAACATACCTCCAACCTCCATCGAGGAAAGAATTAAAAATCTGGAAAACACCATCGAGGAAGTAACCCGAGCGCTATCAGCCCTGTTTTCACCTCCGGAGGATCAGGAGAAGGTTACCCAGAGTACGAGACGTGGCAGGAAGAACAAGTTTGTCCCTCTTGATGTTACTGAACAGCCTCCTCAGCGGGGTTTCACGCGCTTCTTTGCCATGAAGTTTACACCCGAAACAAAACGTAAGATAGACCCCTACTCGGTGAAAAACGTAATTCGCACAGCCACCGGATCTCCGCCCAAATCCATCACCACTAGTGGAAGGGAGAGCTTCACACTCGAGGCCAGAGACAACAGACAAGGCCAGGCACTGTTGACCATCACCAATATAAACGGAGTGCCATGTGAAGTCTTCGCCCACCCGAAGCTCAATAAATCCAAGGGACTCATTTATGTCAATGAATACAACATGGAGAACTTCAGCGAATTCGAAACAGGGCTCAAGGAAAACTATAACATCAGCGAAGTAATAGACGCCACCTTCATCAAAACAAGATACGAGCAAACAAGCGCGATAATCCTAGAATTTGAATCAGAGTCTCCCCCCGATTTTATATACATTCCAGGCGAACGATCAGACACCCGAGTATACCCATATATTGACAAACCAATGCACTGCGCCAACTGCCAGATGTATGGACACACCAGAAAGCGCTGCAGCCGAGCCACAACCTGTGGAAGGTGCGGGGCGGTGGGGCACGGCAGCAGTCAGTGCCTTGCTTCTGAAGCCGAATGCGTCCACTGTCACGGCCCTCACCAAGTCAAAGACAAAACCTGCCCTAAGCAAATCGAAGAGGAACAAATACTGGCAATCCAAAACAACCACAAGGTCGGGAAACGCCGTGCTAGACAGATGCTGAACGGCCCAACTGAGTCAAATGAAAAACGTGCCATTCCCTACGCCACTCACTTCAAATGTACTTTGGACGCTAATGAAAAGCGCAAAATTTCACCCTGGGTGCTCGAGCGAAGCCTTCAACTTGAGTTGGGAGAAAAGCCGAAAAGAATTACATCCCAGGACAAAGACTCTTTTATCATTGAAATCACCACCAAAGAACAAAGTACCCTAATCCGTAACGTAAAAACCTTAAACAACATCCCTGTCTCCATAGCCGAACACCCTTACTTCAACTCAGTTAAAGGCCTCGTATATCTATATGAGTACGACCTCTCCAATTTCGAATGCTTCCGGGAGGGACTCATGGAAGACTGTGGACTGAGTGATGCAGTGAGAGCTACCTGGATTAAACCGAAAAACCCTGTCTCCCAAGCAATCTTACTTACTTTCAGGCAAAGTCTCCCAAACTACATAACCATACCCGGAGAACAATCGCAAACCAAGGTATTTCCATACGTGCCACGCCCCATGTTTTGCAAGAAATGTCTGGAGTATAACCACACCCAGAAACGATGCACCAGGACTGAAACGATATGCGCGAGGTGCAACAGCATAAGCCACAATTCTGGTGAATGTACAAGCACCAAAATAGAATGCCACAACTGCGGGAAAGACCACTTTGCAGGCTCCTATAAATGTATTGAATTTAAATACCAACAGGAAATCCTCGCAATCCAGCACAAATACAAACTGAGCAGAATGCAAGCAAGACAAAAACTGGACAGTGAACAACAATATCACAGGAGCTACGCCTCTGCCGTAACATCTACCATTGCTCAGGCACCCAGCCGACAACCTCCAGCACCAATTGAACAGGTGGGGACAGCACCTCCGGCCCCTCTACAAGGGCCCTCTCAGCTTTCAGACGGTACGCAAAGGAAAAGAAAAAACTCCGAAAGCAGCGAAATACCATCGGGAAAAAAACAGGTAGCCGAAGCAGTCTACGCGGATCCAAGCACAAGAGAAATATGCTCTACCCCCGTACATATAACTCCAGATTACGACTCGGCAATGAGTGACAGCGAAATTACGAGTGAGAACAACCCGACCGTCAGAAGCGAAACCAGAAGAATTTACAACCAGTACCAAAAAGAAGTAAAACAAAATCAAGATGGATAACGGAATCTGCATCCTACAGTGGAACTGCCAGGGTGTCCGAGCCAAAAAGTGCGAACTTTTAGAACTCATTAACTTACATAACCCGTACATTGTCGCTCTCCAAGAAACGAAACTATGGCACAACTCTAATTTTTCCGTGCCCCATTACAATCTGCTTACCAAACATGGCCACTATAACGTCACGCCCCATGGAGGAGTTGGACTGCTTATTCATGAGTCAATTCCTTTTCAAGAAGTCGCCATAACCTCTGCCATCCAGGTCATCGCAGCCACTGCCCACATCACTCGACGGATCACATTTGCGTCCCTGTACACCTCAAGAAGCCACCCCATAACCCAGGAAATAATAAACGAACTAATAAACCAACTACCTCCGCCAATCATTTTGATGGGGGACTTTAACAGCTATAGTACAACTTGGGGTTGCGAAACCACAGATGCCCGTGGCCGAACAATAGAAGAAGTCATAGACCAACATAATCTAACTCTTCTCAACACAGGAGCACACACACGAATCTCTTACAACTCTGAGTCCGCCATTGACTTAACCCTGGCCTCTCCTCGTCTGAGTGTGGACTTATTATGGGAGACGTGTGAATCTCCTGAAGACAGTGATCATTATCCCATCCTAATAAGACTATTTAGTGCTCAACGCAACGACCAGAAACGCTCAACATGGAACAACAAAAAGGCAGACTGGGCGTCTTACGAGGCGCACCAAAACTGGGAAAAACTTAAAATCTCTGACGAACATACATGCTCTGAAGCTCTTAGCACCTTCATCGACACTCTAACAGCAGTTGCAAATGATTGTATTCCAACCATAGAACTTACAAAATTCTTTCCGAAGCCCTATTGGAGCGCGCAGCTGACTCAAACACGCTCCAACCGCGAACGCCTCTATCAAAAATTCAGGCAAACGAAATCAGTACAAAATGCCCTACGCTGGAAAAGAGCCAGGGCCATTCACAGAAACCTTCTGCGAGAGGAGAAGCGGAAGGCATGGACAGCATTTACCAGTACATTTACGAAGGACACACCAATGACCCGTATTTATGAAAACATCAGAAAAATCAAAGGCAGACCTCAAAGACAGTTGTCAATACTGCAAGAAAATAATATAAGCTACTCTACCGTCCCAGAAATAGCGAACAAATTAGCAGAAACATTTAGCTCAGTTAGCAGTGCGGCTAACTACCCTGAAGAATTTTTGCAAAGAAAGCAACGTGCAGAAGCTAGCCAACTGGATTTCTCATCGGACAACAACGAAACTTACAACATAGCATTCTCTCTCGCCGAACTAGATTCGGCCTTGGATACTTCAAAAAATACATCACCTGGAGCAGATGGGATATCATACCAAATGCTTAAGCATCTTCCCGAAATTGGAAAACGAAACTTACTGGCTCTCTACAACAAATTATGGTTTCATTCATATTATCCCCCTACCTGGAGAGAAGCAGTGGTGATCCCTTTTCAAAAGCCTGGAAAGACCCCACATTCGCCTCACAACTACAGACCAATTGCGCTAACGAGCTGCATCGGAAAAGTTTTGGAACGCCTAATCAATAATAGGCTCATCGACTATTGCGATATGCACGGCCATCTCAGCAATATCCAGTGTGGGGGTCGTCGTGACAGGTCCACCGTTGACCACCTAATCCGTCTCGAAACTGTTATCAGGAACTCCTTTGTCTGCAATGAACACTTCGTTAGCGTTTTCTTCGACCTCAAAAAGGCATACGATACCACCTGGAACTACGGTATCATGCGAGACCTCCATCATCTACATCTCCGGGGAAGACTACCTCTATATATCCAACAGTTTTTACGGGACCGTACTTTTAAGGTACGATTAAACAACCATCTATCCAATCCGTTCCCTCAGGAAGAAGGGGTCCCACAGGGCTCCGTCCTTTCGGTTACCCTCTTCATCATCAAAATCAACGGAATAGCTTCACAGATCTCCAAAGACCCACGTTACCATGCATCATTATATGTCGATGATTTCCAACTTGGCTACCGACATAGCGACCTCAGCATCATTGAAGCTAAACTCCAAGAATGCATTAACAGAGTGGCACTGTGGACGCAAAACAATGGATTCTCCTTTTCGATGGATAAATCTAAGGCTGTCCATTTTACTTCCCTTCCAGGTCTTCAGGTGCCCCCTACTCTGAAAATCAGCAACAAAACCATCGAATTTGTGGACGAAGTCAAGTTTCTTGGGCTCACGTGGGACCGAAAATTGACCTGGAAAACCCATATCAATAACATCAAATCAAGCTGCAAGAAAAACTTAAATATAATTAAATCAATCTCTTCCCACGACTGGGGTGGAGACCAGGAAACTCTACTTCACTTGTACAGAGTGTTCGTCCGATCCAAGCTGGACTATGGCTGCATCGTGTACAGCTCCGCTGCAGCATCAACACTCAAGCTTCTGGACCCCATTGTAAACGATTGCCTACGATTTGCAACCGGAGCATTCAAATCAACACCTATTCCCAGTCTACAAGTCATCTCCGGCGAAATGCCCCTCCAGCTACGAAGACAACAACTTTCACTGAACTACTATTTGAAAATAAGGAGCCACTTGTCCAACCCAGCACGCAATTTAGCTATACCGCCTACCAACAGGAGACTGTTTATGAACAAGCAGTCCACCCCGTCTTTCGCTGTTCGCACCCACGAATTAATTGAACATCTCCAGCTTAACCCACTGCGGATAAAGCCCTCGTTCTCGTACCGATTACACAACGTTAAGGTACCCACATGGAAGACTATCCCAGCAGACGTGAACCGGGAACTAACCTTCCACAAGAAAGAATCCACCCACCCAGTACTGTACGTCCAGGAATACCAGCGGCTACGACGGGAAGAATACCGAGGGTATATACCGATTTTTACGGACGGCTCTAAATACGACGATAGAGTCGGTGCTGCGGCGGAGTGTGGCGAAACAAGGAGGACGATATCTCTCCCCAGCGCTGCATCAATATTCACGGCGGAACTACACGCACTTGAAATGGCACTGCAAATCATTCGCGACCACAGTGAGGATAAGTTCGTAATATATTCAGACTCTCTGAGTGCCCTGACATCACTGCGAAACGCACGCACTTCCCATCCTCTTGTGCGGATCCTGAGACACCAAATTGACGATATAATCAAAGGCCGCAAAACTGTTAAATTGTGCTGGATCCCGAGTCATGTGGGTATAGACGGCAACGAGTCAGTCGACAAGCTTGCAAAAAATGCCGCACTTCGCCCTGCGGAAAGTGTAATGATCTTTTATCGAGACTGGTACCCAATTATAGCTTGCAAAATTAATACTCGGTGGAAAGAAAACTGGCAACAAGAGGGAAACTTTTTACAGAACATCCGACCTGACCCGTATCCCCACAAGAAGAACGAACTATCCCGAAGAAATGAAGTCATCCTTAACCGTCTCAGATGTGGCCACACACACCTCACCCATGGATACCTGATGAACAGCGCAGTACAAGAGCCTCCACCCGGCTGTCCTCTCTGCCTACGCTCCCGCCTTACCGTGCACCATGTAATCATGGATTGCCCAGCCTTACATCACGCAAGACGTCGCTACATCAGCCTGTTTGCGGATAACAATCGCCCACCCCCTTCTATCAAGGACGTGTTGGGGTATGAAGCCCCTATTGCTGAACTCCTAGAGTATCTCCGGAAAATCAACGCATATGATCTCATATAAATCGTCTAACCAACCACTTGGAAAGCATTTATACCTCGAACCATCTACCAGAATCAACTGTTACGCTCCCTACAAACTCTATACTATGAAAAAGCTCCCTGGAAGCCCTATAACCGACGTGTGTTCATAAAGGATCAGCATCACAGCACCAGAGAGTATTCCAAGTAAGCGGCCGGGCGCTCTGTGCTACCACTCTCATCTTTTGAGGGGGTTCCAGCACGGGTAAGGCGCTCGGCCAAAGAGAGGGAGGGCTGCTGGAACCCCCACTTGGGGGGTTTTAGCCAGTGCCATTCATGATTGCCTAGTGTAAACTAGGGGGGTCCATAGTTGCAAATTGCTGGTGACCCTGGTGGAAACTCAACCCTAAATTTATTATTATTATTTTAATCGTTTCCTTAGGCATCATGGTTGTAAAGCCCTCCCATGAAGATCTTAATCCAAACACACAAATTCTATTCATGTAATTTAGAAAAAGCATTTCAAAATTACATACGCTTTACAGATGAACAACCTTAAACCGACCCTCAATGAAATTAATAGTGGTTTCGTTGTTTTAAAACTATTCACTAGGAATGCAGCCTAAATGTTTGAAACATACGCTTATTCGACCATTTCTCCTGTGTTTTTGCCGCAATGGACTTGTAACTACTGTGTAATATTAGCTGGTCTGCCGGTCTTCGATATTTTTACAAAAACTTCTCATATCTAGTCGTCTTACAATGTAATTTTTGTGTTTTTAGAGGATCTACTTGTTCATGAGCAATTTGATTGATATTTTTTCCATATGCTTTTTAATGACTTTCAATCATATGATGCTTTACATTTTTTTGCTACGGAAAAAAATGATAACAATTGTTTGATCGATTTATGTAACCATTTACCGAGTAAAGTAAAAAGCTGTTATGTGACTTTTACGACAGTGTATCCCCCTTCTGTTTTCAATGTTCATCACCCCTAGCAAATATGATATTAATTTTTTTGTTCAAATAAGCGCTTATCTTGATAGAAATAATCATTTCCTATTTGCTGGGAGTGATGAACGTTAAAAACAAAAGGCGGAGACACTGTTTAAAAAGTCAAATAACAGCTTTTTGATTTACTCGGTAAATGGTTACATAAATCGATCAAACAACGGCTTTTAGGGGCGTCACAATATTTCTCTTCTTTTCCATAGTAAAAACATATAAAGCATCACATGAGTGAATGTTATTAAAAAACATTTGGAAAACGCACTAAAAATACACAAATAACAGATATCAGTAAATTTGGTTATGGAAATGATGTATTCATGTAATGTTTGGGCATAAAATTAATGGAAAAGGAATTCTGTAGTAGGTATACCGCCAGTTTAAATACAAACTCATCTCGAAGAACTTTTCAAAATTCATTGTGACACAATTCCTTGCATAGAAAATACAAATTGAAGCCATAAACTATCTTCGGGTACATAAATAGAAATAATTTCAAGAGGACGACACATCCTGAACTAACCAAAACACTAAATGAGATCGTAAAGCTATGAACAAACTTAGTGTATTCTCGGTTGAAATAACGTCTACACTCTGTTGAATAGAACTCAATGAAGTCTTCCATAGAAGAAATATCTTTTGTGGTCGAAATCAAAAAGTATTTCTAGACATACGTTAAGCACAAGCAAAGCTGACAACGGGTTAGAAGATTAGGGATAGATATAACTCATTGAAGATGGACAATGTGATGTTTGTAAGAAGGTATCTGGCGATTTCCAGTTCTTCGTTTATCTTAAATGATTTGTTATTTCAAGTGAATATGAAAAAACGAAAGAAATGGCCGTGTAAGATACTCACCCATTCTAAAGTTACATATATTATAGTTTTATTTTCTTTACATTTACTGCACTAATTTCGCTAGGAAACAATTTGCCGAGAACTATTGCTTCACCACTTCTCTGTAGCCAAGTGAGAATAGATTAGAAGAATTCACCTTTCCGCATTTTCCTGTAGATGCTCCGACGTTTTCTTCGTGAAAATATTCATTCAAACGAACTCCTCCAATAGGCGGTCCTTTGCTTGTGTCGCATTTCATATGTTGCACATAAGAGGAAAAACGAATACAAGTGAGTATAAGAGCACTTAATTATTTTATCTTGAGATTACTATGTGTTAAATTTAAATTGAATTTGTAAAAGTCATTAGTTACATCCTTCAGTCTTTTGTACTTCGATATTAGATCATAGTATTCCAAAATGCTTTCCCCAATGGGAAAGATTATATTGAAAATCTAACGCTTAGCGCGTTCATCTTTCGTTACAATTTATTACAAATAAAACAATAGTCTCTGTTTCACCAATCAATATGGTTACAGCTAATCTGCACAACATGTACAATTTTCTTACGAAGTATACTTGTACAATTTTTTCATCTCGTAAAATGATGTGTATCCCTAAATAGTTCGCCCTTTGAAATTTGTGAAAGTCTGCCTTCAAAGTCAACCTAAGAGAAAAATCTCAGCAGACGGCACGCTCTTATTTTTCGTACACCTGCCGTGTCGCAACGTACCTTAGGTGTTTTTGGTCTTCCTGCCGTCACCGCAGTGCAATTGGTACGCACGCAATCATGGATCTTTATTATTGTTTGTCATCATCATCGTCATTATCTAACTATATTATCGGCATGGCTCATCCAACGACGTATCAATATTTGATACGTGCAACCATAGTCGTTATGCGTTGCTGCTAAATCTTTAGGCCAGCATGGGCCAGCGGGGAGCTTCGGCGCGGGAGTGACCTGGGCAGCAGAAGGATCTAACGCCAACGGCCTTATCTATTTGGTATGTTGGCTGGCACTATGCCATTCATCAAAGTAGGTCCTCAGGATGCATTTTCAGTGTTCCTTATTCGGAGGGAAAAGGTCCCGTAACTTCTGTGTACATCTCGGGACCGTAGGATTCTTGTCCATTCCATATAACAAATCACTCCTAGGAGTAATATGGATAGTTAGCCCAATGTGTGCGTATTCCGTTATTTTCATTGATTTGTTTCCTGGTGTCCTGAATGTATACTGTTTGCTTTTTTATCTTCCGATAGGTTTTTCAAAGTAGGTAGCATAAAGCGAGTTAAAGAATTGTAATTTATCATAATAAATAGAAACGTCAACTTTACTAATTCTCCTTTCACTTCACGATTTCCACAAGCTACATATGCTGGAAAAACTATTGAGTCTAACTCACCCTAACCTCTACTGGAATATTTTGCTAATGGCGCCCAACGTGGGGCTTTTCTCTCGCTTCTGCCCTCTTCCTTCTTGTCGATGTCTTTATTGCTGGCAAATGCGGCTATTCTATCAAATGTGTGTGTGACTAGAATTTCAGTTACCTTTCGTGTTGATTCAATTTTGTGACAGGTGATTTGAATAATTTATTTTGCTATTATTACCTCTGTGCTCACTCGTGTAATTTTCTCATTGATTGTGCTGCTATACCGCGTTTTTTGTGATGGCGGGAGACCAGATTGACCTAAGTAAGGTCGATGGACGAACTAGAAAGTTGCTGACCATTAGAGGGGGCAAGCGGCAGTCTCTGACAAAGACGTTGTTATCTATTTAACGCCTTAATCTTCCTATTGCTGAGTACGAATTTTATATAGACAAGCTGAGCAAACTTAAAATTGCGCTAATTGATTTAGACGAAAAAATTAATGACTACATGCTGAGCAGGAGCATCTGAGACTCTGACATGGACCTAAATCAATGTGTGACCGATGAGGATTATCTCGATAGATTGGGTAAAGCCCAACTTTCATTGCAAGAGGAACTTAAAGTGCTACGTGAGGCTAATCGCTCAGATGATACCCCTGAACAGGAGGTTAGATGTGACCCCAACGCGGGTCATTAGCACAAAGTTACCTTACCTCATATCGAGTTACCGTCCTTTAATGGCAGCCCTGAATCTTATCATAAGTTCATAACGTCCTTTGAGAGTTTAATTTCCAGGTACAATCCTTCGTTTTTCCAGAAGTATTCATACTTGTTAAAACAATTGTCAGGGCCTCCATAGAAGCTTGTCGAATCCGTGTCACTTTCTGAATTAAATTATGAATCAGCCGTAGAATTGCTTAATGAAGCTTTCTGTGACAAACTGGAGCAGCAGTATTCCATTATTCGGAAACTTTGCACTCTTAAGATGAGCGAGTACTCTACCGATGCCTTTCAGTGGATAAACGAAGCTAGAGTTCTAAGGGAACAGATGAAAAATCTGTCTATTACTGGCGACACTTTCTTACATTTTTTTTGTGGCAGTCTTGGTAATGAATTTAAGAGTCAGCTTGTAGCTATTACCAATAAAACGAAACCCTCGTTAGAGGAAATAATGAAGCACTGTTTTGAGGCAAGTCAGCGATGCATACATTCCCGGAGGTGCCGAGCCAGTACTCTCAAGTCCGTGGATTTGTCTGCCTCTACTGTGAGTGTTCCTCCTACTGTTGAAAACCGCGTTTAAGATTGGCTGTAGTCTGTGTTCGTATGACAAAGCTCCAAATGCTGGTGTGCACGAACTCGGTAATTGTACTGTGTATTCCGATGCAAGTGGCAGGGTCGAGAAATTGAAAACTATTAATGGTTGTGTCAAATGTGGGTCTACGTCTCATAACGATAAGAATTGTACCTATCGATTTTTCAAACCTTGTTTCAAATGTAAACGGTTTCATATGACGTTTTTGTGCCTGAGCTCCCAAAAAGGGCAGCCTTCTCAAAATTATTGAGCCGCTGCGAACTTCAGTCATAAAGAAGCTAATTTTGCTAAGAAAGAGACGTCCAATAATATGGTGTCATTTGCTGCCGATTCTTCTTACAATGATGTCATTTTACCTACTGATACTGTTTTTGTTAGAAATGGCAACGAAAAAATATCTTGGTGCTTGTTTAAGGACCTAGGCTCTCAGGGAACGTTTGTTGAAGGCATTCCTGACAGCATTCCTGGAAGCAAAGTACTGGGAGTCGTAAATTTGAATGTTCGTGGTATTAATACTGATCAAGCACAAGTTTCTACCGTAGTATCGTTTCCAGACGAAGTTCCTGGCCAAGGTCAGGTGGACTTGACCGCCATTTGCGTTGCTGAAACTCGAACTAGGCTCAATGTTGACGGAGTTGATCGTATCAAGCAGAGTTTGGAAGCCAAAGGCTACAAATTAGCATACTAATGTCTTTCTTCTTGTATTGACGGTATTAAAATTTTATTAGGTAGCGACCATAGCTACGTTCTCCTATTACAACAGAAAGATTTTCCAGTACCTGGCAAGACTCCCTCCTGTCTTTTCCAAACCTCTGCTGATGTGATGCTTTCTGGTGTTGCAGCAAAGTATATCGAAAACTTACCTGCTCTGCCGCCCAATGAAATGCCTAGTCAATGACTAACCATTTTACCCAGACGGAGGAGATCTGGTTAGAAGGCGCAGAGCCTGAGAATATTCTCTTAATTTGAAAAATTGTCTGAACTATCTTGATATTTCCGATTCTAAGGAATATGAAGTTTCTCAAACTAACAAAACTTAATCAACTTTGTCTTAAACAACATTAGCAGTGATGAGAAGACGGGTAGGTTAATTCTGCCAGCTTTGTGGCGACATGTGTGGAACATCTTTTAGCCTCGAATTTCAAACTTGCCTTGTCTATCCTTAAGTTAAATAGGAAGAGATTATCCGGTGATAAATTGAAGCAATACGATTCTATTATAAAAGAGCAAGAAAAGAGTTGCGTGATCGAACGGGTGGACAATGTATCTGAATTTGCCAAGTGCTTCTAGCTCACAATGCTGTTTTTAGAGATAGCAGTGAATCCACGAAATGTAGAGGGGTTTTTCTCTATAACCTGAAGGAGAAGAGTTACTTCTCGCTCTCGCATAATCAGTGTTCCTTAGTGGGTGCGAACTTGAACCATAAGATTCAAACCGCATTTCTGCTCCAACGTTTCGATAAGTATTTGGTTGACTTCGACCTCAAAAAGGCAATTCTACAATTATTATTGCGGATACAAGACACTGATAAACTATTTTTCTTGTGGTTCAGGGACGTAGAAAAAAATGATTTTGCAGTGGTTGGTTACCGGTTTTGCCGAGTTCCTTTTGGGATGAGATTCTCCCCATTTTTGTTGATGATTGCTCTTTTTTATATCCTCGTTATTAAAGCATCAAACGACTTCAATGAGGTCAGTGCAATAAAGAAAAGCCTGTTCAGCTTGGCTTATATGGACAATTTGGCCTATTCCTCGGACAAAGAAAGTAAGCTCGATGTGGCGGTTAATTAAGATTACCATATAAACTTTTACCGAATATGGTTTTGAGCTTCAACAGTTTGCCTCCAATTCACGAGAATGGAGAGAAAATAATTGTTCAACAGTCGAGGATTGTGCCGAAGGAGACTCGAAGCTCGTCGGGTTACTATGGGTGACAGAAAATGACACGATAAGAAATCGTAAAATATATTTGCCGGTTGAAGCTAACACCAAACGTAAAGTTTTGAGTGCCATTCATTCCAATTTTGATCTAGTTGGATTTGATTTACCCATGATGAACCGGCCTAGCTTTTTCTCAATAAGTTACAAACTGATCCAAAAGTAGACCCGGGATACTCCCTTTACTCCTGATCGACTCAGAGATTTGGAAAAAATCGCCCGTCAGGTGAACAAGAGCGATGAAATTGCGCTTCTTCGTAGCGTAGGTTCACGAGAGTCGAGCTATAATATTGCCGTTTACTGTGACGCGAGTAAAGAGTTCATTGGCTGCGCAATTTATTTGCGGCAGGAGGGTTCTTCGAACGCTTCTCTCATTCTCGCCAAGAACTCCGTATTGAATAAAAACTTGGTCTCGAAGTCAATTCCTGTATTTGAGTTGGTTGCGCTGGTTATGGGTGTTGAGGCATCCTTAGACCTTTATCGCAGCCTAACGAAAGCAGTCATCCCTGTACAGACTAACGAATTTTTTGCGTTTTCAGACTCCCGTATCGTTTTAAGCTGGCTTAAAATGAAGGAAGTGTCATTTGGTAAGATTGATAGGAAAAATGTTTTTCTTAATAACCGGCTTGATAAAATCGTGAAATTGTGGGAAAGGCATCCCGTGATTTTTAACCATGAGCAGGGCTGTGTCAATCCTAGCGATGCTGTTAACCGTTGCGTTTCAATGAAAGGGCTACGTAATACGTTGATCTTGTCCGGCCCTTCTGTGCGCGACGACGTTGATTCCAAGTACAGAATTGTTGTACCGCCTTCACGTGTAGAAACGGAAGTCACATGCAGTGTGGGTTCCCTATCTACGCAATCTGCAAGAGAGCCGATTATTCCTTTGAATGTATATTCTTCTTTTGCTAAGGCGACTCGTGTACTGAAGTGCGCTTTTACCTCTCTGAGAAACCTCAACTCCCTTCGTGGATCTTTGAAAGTCGCTCTTGGCGAGATCACGAACGAAACTAACTAGAGTGAATATATTCTTCTAATTATTTTCTTATATGTGCCCAACGGCAGTCTTTTCCTGATGTATTTTCAGCCTTTGTAAAACGTACAGTTTCTAATCCGCTAATCACTCAATTGAATTTATTCCTTGATGAGAGGAAGGTTTTGCGTGTTCAAAGTAAACTTAGAAAGCTGAAAAAAGAATGCTTCGAAAAGTGCCCCATTTTATTGGATGAACATTGCCCAGTTGCGAAAAGCATCATCTGGGACCTGCATTTGAAGTTAGGACATACGGGCATCCATAAAGTGATTTCCGTGCTGCGAAAAGAATTTTGGGATACCAATTGTTTCGTTGTTGTGAAACGAATTATCCGCAATTGTGTAATTTGTCGTAGATTGAACGGACGCTTCGTCAAGATTTATCAAAATGATTATATGGACTTTCGCATGAATCCTGAAGCTATTTGTTAGACATTTGGTTTGGCTGTATCCTCTTGGGCGCCAAAAGTTTGATAGTCGTTTGGGCAAATCCACGTTGGGTGCCAGTTATAGATTATTTATTTAGCTGGTCCTTCTTTGGAGCCAGCGATAATAGTTTCCCTATTTTAGGGTTCTGAGGGCCGTAAATTCCGAGGCTTTTATTCCGGAGAATCTTCCTGATTTTTCAGGGATATGAGAGAAGTCAGTTGCTGAGTAATTATTTTATTAAGGCGAGGGCTTTTCAAAAGTTTCCAAGTTGCGAATATTATTCGGTAATTTTCGGAGTCCGATCTGGTTACAAGGTTTGAAGATTTGAGCTGGTTTTTCAAGCTTTCGAAATTTGAGTCGAGATGAATAAGCTATGAGCTAATCAAGCTTTGAAGTTTTAGAACCGACGAATTCTGGCTGCGAGCTAATCAAGCTTTGAAGTATTAGAGCCGACGAATTCTGGCTACGAGCTAATCAAGCTTTGAAGTTTTAGAGCCGACGAATTCTGGCTGCGAGCTAATCAAGCTTTGAAGTTTTAGAGCCGACGAATTCTGGCTGTTGAAGTTTTGAAATCTGGGACGGATATGTGCTTCTCAAGTATCTGTGATACGAGAGTTTAGTTATGCGAGGAGAATTATTTTCCCTCCTGTTAAATTATATAGGCACAAGTCGGCATCTTCGACAATAGCCTGACACTATTCCATTGCGCAATATCGCCATAGATCATTGTGGTCCATTTTTTTGTGAAAGATTCAGGGTCAAGGCAGAAATTTTATATTTTGGTTGTAACCTGTTTTTGGTCTCGTGCTGTAAACTTACTGTTGTGCCGTCAGATCGTTAAAAAATGTTTCTTCAACGTGCTGCAGCTGCACACATTAGAGTATGGTTACCCATCCCTGATTATCAGCGAAAACGGTAGTCGTATGGGTGCTGGTGTCGAACATACCGTGTCTTATTTGAATGATGAAAAATCTGTAAAATTCTTGTCTGTGTACGGAATAAAATCTTTGAAATTTCATCCATATCCTCCGGGAATGTCTAAGCTCGGCGGTGTTGTCGAAAACCTCGTAAAACAGGTTAGGAGACTAGTCTCGGCGACTGTAGGGAACCGCCTTTTGAATTTAGATCAGTTCTATTTATTTGCTCATGAAGCGAGGATGTTAATAAAAAAGCGTCCCATTGCCTTTAAAAATTTTCTTTATAAATTAGAACCTGGTATCGGAGGATTTTCTTCGTTGTCCCCGGAAATGTTAATACGAGGGCACGAAGTGCCGTGTATTTCGATTCTCCCGCAATGTGAACAGGACGAATCTCGGAAGATCAATCCAGATTTTAGTTTGGATGTAGATCCTAGTCGGTGGTGGGATAAGCATGAAAAATTTTGTGCGGTACGCAGAAACCTGAATCGAAAGTATCAGCAAGAGTTCGTGACAACTCTGATGCTACAAGCCACCGACCGCGAAGGTAGATATAAACGCGTCTCCCACATGCAGTTGCAAGAGGGAGATCTGGTAAGTCTCAAAATGGGCATGACCAAGCCGTTTCATTATTATTTGGCGAGGAAATTTTACTTTTTCCTTAACCAATTTTACTGGAATCTAATTGAACTGATTATATTTGTGATAAAGGGAACATCAGCAACAGACAAGGATATTGATTGTATGGTACCTTCATTAATTTGTCTGTGCCTAGCCGACCCGCACCTTCCCGAGGTGATACCTTTATTATAGCCAGCTGCGTGAGTATACAATTTATATCGTAACTGCTTGTATTGCTTATAAATTTTTCCATTTATCTAATTCTTCTGGCGAGAACCAACGCGGGCAGTGCCCTCTACCCTCAGGGCCTTTTTTCTTATTTTTGTAGTCGTGTTACAAAATATATACTAATATAGGGTGTTTTTCCCTAAATTTTGTGTGTGGGCCCTTGCCCAGCAAGGACCCCCCCCCCTATTTTTGTGAAACAAAATCATGGAAACTATGGAATCATCTGAAGAGGGACCTCCGAGATCACCCGTAATTGGAGGAGCCCAACCAAAAAGGAAACAAAAGTACATCTACAGCTGACTGAAGAAAAATACTTTCCAAAACATTTGTCCGTCGCTTTTGAAGGAGAAAAGAAGTAAACCGTCAACTCCTTCAAAATAATGGAAGAAATTATTGCACTGACTGGTCAGAAGCCGAAGAGACTATTTAGCATGAACAGGCAAATGATGGTCGTAGAGGTGCAGAGTGAGTGACAGGCTGGGAAAATGGCAAGTCTCACACAGATTGGAGATGTGGCGTGTCAGACGGAAGAATATGACCGCTTCAACCACTCAGTTGGACTGATCTACATAAACGACTTCGACATCGCTGACATAGACAAATTCAAGGCTTTACTGCAGGAGGAATACAATGTAGAAAATGTTACCAGAGCAACTTTCATCCCACCACGATACCCCGAAACGCAAGCTTTTCTCGTGAAATTTAGACAGCAATACGTGCCATACAATATATACACCCCCGGAGAAAGACAAGACACAAGAGTGAACCCGTTCAACAATAAGCCGATGATGTGCCATAACTGCCAGACGTACGGACACACCTCAGAGAGATGTCGCAGCAACACAGTAATTTGCAGGAAGTGTGCAGGAGTCGGCCATTCTGCTCGCAACTGCGACTCTGACCAAGAAAAATGTCACCACTGTGGAGGCGCACATGCAGCGGGAAGCAGCTTGTGTAAGAGAGAGGCGGAAGAGAGAAGCGTGTTGGAGATAGTGCAAAGAGAGAAAGTAACACTTCGGAGAGCCAAACAAATCAACGAGGGAATAACAGAAACAGGATGCATAATACCAACCAGCAAGTACATCACGCACTTCGACTGTGAAATGAGGGAATCTGACCGGCGAAAAATGTCTCCTTGGTTACTCGAAAAATGCATATCAAATCATTTTGGCTGTTAACCAAAACTATAAGATCAAAAACAAATCAGTATTCACTGTGGAAGTCAGCAATGCAGCACAAAGCCAAAAAATGAAACAACTGCAACAAATGAATCGACTATCCATTACAGTAGAGGAGAACCTTAACATTGGTATCCATAAAGGACTCGTATATATCTACGAATATGACATGAAAAACTTCGAGCAGTTTAAGAGCGGCTCACTGAAAAAATGTGGAGTCCAAGATGCGATACAAGCAGCTTGGATAAAACTCGACAATATGCAGGCAAAACCCTTACTACTATCCTTCAGGGAGTCACCCATACCAGAGTTCATCGACATCCCTGGAGAACATACTAAAACTAAAGTCTACGAAATCGACCCTAGACCAATTCTGTGGAAGAAATGTCTGTAGTATGGCCATGGGATAAAGTATTGTCAAGGAGAAGAAATTTGCTCACAATGTAGTTTGACAGGACACGGAATGAACGACTGTGACTCCGAAGGGACCAAATGCTGAAAACTGTGATGACAAACATTTGCGGGAGCTAAACTTTGCCAGAGAAGGAAGGTAGAAGAAGAGATCCAGATAATACAGAGCAGAGAGAAAGTTTCTAAAGGACAGGCCAAACTTTCATTCCACCATCGAAATCCAAACTTCACGATGAATTATGCTAAAGCCGTCAAAAAACAGGCAACCTCAGATGCAACAGAAACACCGAATACAAAAAACGACATCGCTCTGGAGAAGAAGAACTAGGAACAAAGAATAACAAGCAAAAAGCAGAAGACCCAAATGATAATGTAGCAGGCAGAAGCAGTTGATGGCCGGTTGCTGATGGGAGAGTGTGCGCTGCAGCTGAAGTTGTCTGCGAGAGTTCTAGCACGGGAAGAATCTACACTACCACAGTTGATCTTCATCTGGATACCACAGCCTTAGAAAAGGAAAAGGAAAACCGAAGCGAAGAAAATCACAGAATTCCAAGACATGAGCAAAACCAGAGAGGAGGGTTCCTGATACAGATAGAGACCTGTATGAGAAAAGATTAAGACAATCCAGTTTACTAGAAAAGAATAAAACTCAACCAAAATCGCGCGGTACTTCTGGAGAGGACCGTAAACAGAGATCCCCAAGAAGAAGACACGCCGGTAATAGCAACGATGAACGAAAACCCGGAAGTAGCAGGAGGAAATGGCGATGAGCACAGAGGAGGGAAGAGAAATCTTTCTGCAATGGGATTTGCAGGGAATAGCATCATCGAAGGAAGATCTTATCAACTTAATAGACCTTCAAACCAGCTGTTGTTGCAGTCCAAGAAACTTTTTACAGTAATGACTTTGCATCACCAATAGCTGGATACAACGGACTATGCAAGCAAGGTCACTTCAACAATAGATACCACAGAGGAGTAGCACTATACATTCACTCTTCAATACCAACCTAAAAAATCGAGATTCAGTCATCATTCCAAATCATAGGAGCAAGAATGTATCTAAATAACTACAAAATAATTACTATCGCATCAGTATGCCTGCCACCTGGAGCTGATGTAGACTTTCAAAAGCTGTCCATCGTACCTAAAGACTTACCTCAGCCGATTGTCGTGACGGGGAACTTCAACGCTCACCACACCGATTGGAGCAGCAGGATAATAGACCGCCGAGGACGCATGGTACAAAATCTTCTCATCCAAAATAATCTTAACGTTATAAACCATAGCTCAGCCACGCACATATCCGGCACAGTGATTGACCTCACGCTGACTTCCCCCGATGTAACCCCGGACATGAACTTTGCAGTGCTCTCTCCACCACTTCCCGATAATTCTATCAATAACCATACAAAGTGACGGGAGAAGCGAAACTGAGGGGTGGAACTACAAAAAGGGCAATTGGAAAGAGTATTGAAATGATCCCACATGGAGAGATGTACATCTGCAGGAGCTGCCCGCAACTCCTGAAGTGGCAGTCGAGGAACTATACGGGCTATTCAGATGCACAGCAGAGAAGTGGATTCCGAAATATAAGATTCGACGTCACTTCGCAAAACCTTGGTGGACCCCTGAATGTAAAAATGTGGGACGAGAACGGGAGAAGCTCTACCTAGACTTCAAACGCACCGGTACTGTGGAAGACAAAGTCAAGTGGAAACGGGCCAGAGCGGTAGCAACACGAACCTTCAGAGAGGCAAAGCTAACCAGCTGGCGGGAGTATGTGTCAACACTCAACACAAGCACACCCAGCAGTTCTATTTGTGAACAAATAAATAAAATCCGTGGCAGAGCAAGAAGACAAATTAAGATATTAAAAGATGAAAACGCCCTCTTCTCAACAACTTTAGATATAGCTGAAAAACTGTCAGATACTTTCGCTCACACTTCCAGACGAGTTCCGTCAATACAACCAACGAGTTGAAGCAATACCGGTGGACTTTGAGAGCAGTAATGATGAACCATACAACGGCCCTTTCACCATCCACGAACTAACAGCAGCAATTAAAAGTAATAGAAATACCACCCCTGGACCAGATAATATAAGCAATCTCATGATAAAAAATATGCCGGAAAATGCCCATCAATATCTGTTGAAAGTTCATAATAAAATGTGGATGGAAGAATATTTCTACCACCGATGGAGAGAAGCCATCATACTACTTATCCCCAAGCCAGGCAAGGACCACACAAACCCTAAAAATTATAGGCCCATTTCATTAACAAGCTGTCTGTGCAAGACCTATGAAAAAATGATAAATCGGCGACCAACAGAATATTTAGAGATAACAAAATCTTTGCTGACGCACAATGCCGCTTCAGGTAGCACCGAGCACCAATCGACCACCATGTGAGATTCGACACCTACATACTGTAATCGCTTGGAGCCGGCAAGTGCGTGGGGGCAGTATTCTTCGATTTAGAAAAAGCATTTGACATGACATGGCGCCTTGGAATGTTGATGGACCTAGCAAACGTCGGCTTAAGGGGAGAATACTCCCAAAAAAATGAAACTGTTCGGAATTCGTTTTTATTCATTAAAATGTACGCATATATTTAGCGGACACATTGGTGAAGTTTTACACTCAGATGGGGGCGGGAAGTGGGTCAAAAGGGGGGAGGGGCGAGAGCAGTGGGGTGCGGGGCACGGTGGTTGCCATACACCATTGAAGCTTTTTTCTCTGTGAAATCATTTTATCTGGAGATGTTTGGCAATCTGTCCATGAGTGTGTGCTTGAGTTTATAGTTGAGGAATATGGTCAGTCGCCTGCCTGAATTGGTGGGGGTAGGTTCGTCATGCCGAAGAGCGCGCCCCGTTCAGCACGTGAGCGCTCTTCAGCACGTGCGCCTGAACAATTGCAATTTACGATTTCTACACCTAAGGTAGTTTTGAGTTTTTGAGCTACAGTAATCATTTTGGTATCAAAAGAAGATTAGGTTGAAGATTTGATTAGATTGTTCGGCTGAAGCTCATTGAAGTGTTCCGTTCCCTCCTATTAAATAATAGCGCCGAGGGCAATCAATTTATATGTTAATTAGTTAGAAGTAGATCAGATCGGTGGGTGTTAGTTAGTTTCGGTGTTGTAGATCAGATCGGTGGGTGTTAGTTAGTTTCAGTGTTGCAGATCAGATTGGTGGGTGTTAGTTAGTTTCAGTGTTGCTGATCAAATCGGGGGGTGTTTATTTATGGGTTTAGGTGTAGATCAGATCGGGGTGTATTTATTTATTGATTTGGGTGTAGTTCAGATCGGGGTGTATTTATTTATGGGTTTAAGAGTAGATCAGATCGGTGGGTGTAACGTTAGTTGAGGTGTTAGAGATCAGATCGGTGGGTGTTACGTTAGTTGAGGTGTTTGAGATCAGATCGGTGGGTGTAAATTTAGTTTAGGTGTTTGTAGGTACATTAGATCGGGGTTAGTTTTGGGTGTGTTTAACTGATTTATTCACCAAGCAAGTCAGATCCCCATACTTCGTATTTACTCCTTGTCTTCAAATTTTGTTCATTGTTTTGCCTAGGTGCATTAACGAAAAGCGCGGGGTTTGCGCCTGGAGTCACGACAGCGGCTCCGATATTTCGGGCCGAGTCTCCGACGCACCCATCGAACGAAAACCGTCGGTCTCCATCACCTAATTTATTTTTCATTGCACGATTATTTATTTATCTACCCGCATTGTTCAATATTCGGGTGGTATTATTAAACTTTAATTCTACTGTCTGTATTTCACATTCCCCCCGCTCGCTTCTTTCGTTATGGCTCTCTTAACCCCTTAATGTTTGGTAATGAACCCAATTAATGTTTGGTAGCTATAAAATTTCACGCAACTTTTAAATTAAAATTTGAGGTGAATACTGAACATAAGTTTACCTCATCGCACTCATGGTGTCAAGTTCCCCCGCAGTGTCGCAACGTACAAAAGCTGTAAGGTAGTGAACACGCCCCAGGGCTTGACCCCGGAGCAGGCGTGACGCCGGGGCGATGATCACGATGTTAATTTAAGCCCTCCATGCCCACAACAAAAGCGATCCAAAGAGAGGAAGAGGAAATGCACCATTCAATGAAGAGATAAGGGAACGCGAATCGATTTCTAATGTGCATAAAAAGGTAAGTTGAAAAAAAGTCATGAAACAAGACAATTTGAAGTAGAAAGTAAAAGTGTTGAAAACAGGAGAATACTTAACCAGAAAAGATTGTCCTTAACATAACATTTTATTCCAACAAAATGAAATCTTGCTGTCGATACCATCGTGCGGTCGACGTGAGGGTTCGTGGAAAAGGGGGCTGTCTTCGGTGCAGCTACCTTTTTCGGGGGCGCAAGCTTTTCTTAGCAGCTGCCCTTCCTGAGGTTCGTGTGAGTACCGCCTACGCCGTAATCAGTCCGCTAGGGCAACAAAAGTAAATTCTGTGAGTGCCGAACTACGGCGGACCGTTGTGTGTGTGGGGTGAAGTTTGCGTGGGTACCACCTGCGCCGTATTCAGTCCGCTAGGGCAACAGAAGTAAATTCTGCTTAGTGCCGAACTACAGCGGTACCGTTAGGAAGGCGAGCAACTGTCTGCGCCGTATGAGACCTTTAGGGCAGCAGAAGTGAACCCTTTTAGTGCCGAATTGAGACAGCGTCCTCCTAATCGACAAACTATGCGAAACAGGTCGTCCCTAAGAGGTGCGTCAGTAAACCCCTTATCAGGCGTGGTGTCGTATGAACCTGAAGCCTGTGTTAAAAAGGAGAAAGGAGATTTCTTTTTACCTCAGATATGACCTGTTGGTTGCAGAACCTTTTTGAAGTCCCTATTGCATACACTGATATATTTTAACAAAGACAGTGATTTATTTTCTGTTGGAAAAATAGTTCGTACAGACATGAGTTACTGCATAACAGGGTAAAACACTCAAAATTGCATTTAAAATATTAGTTTATTTAGCTAGGTAATCAAAGAAACATTGGAATATCGACATGTAATACAAATGATTTTTGAGGGCTAACTAAAGTAAATGCACAGACGCAACATCAGCGCAGAGAAACAGACAAGTCGGCGTTCAGGGAGCTACACATAGAGAAAATACTTAAGATTATGGGTAACTAACACAAAAGCCTCGACAACACCTGAGCGGATTGACACGCCAGGGGGAGGGTGTCTCTGCTACGATAGCCGAGACAGGGAATCTGCAAGGTGGTTGTCGACTCCCGAAAGGTGTTCTGCTCGGAACCTGAAAAGGCTGAAATACAAAGCCCAGCGTTTCAATCGGGGGTTCAACTTGTCTGCCTGTTGCAAATAAAGGAGCGGTCGATGGTCGGTTTGTAACACAAATTCTAGTCCATACAGGTAGACCTCAAACTTCTGTAGAGCCCAGTAGATGCTTAGCGCTTGTTTTTCAATGGTAGAATAGTTTATTTCTGCTCCTCTTAGTCGACGCGAAGCATATGCTACGGGTACTTAGTGACGGAAGTCTCGTTTGCTTGGCTGGAGGAGAGCTGCTCCAAGTCCAGTTTGGGAGGCATCTGTCCTCAGAATGAAAGGACATCTGGGGTCTGGTAACTGTAAGACCGGTCTCTTGACTAACGCTATCTTCAAACCTTCGAACAGATCTTTTGTTGTATCGGTCCAAGGTATTTGTTCTGGGGAGTTCTTATTCAGGAAGTCATGGAGTTTAGATGTTATTTTAGAGTAATTAGGAATGTACTGTTGGTAGTACCCAACTGTACCGAGAAAACTTCGGAGCTCCCGTTTCGTTTTTGGGAGTGGAGCTGATTTTAAGGCTTCGACTCGGTTCTCCAGAGGCTGAATCTGATTACTGCTGAGTTGATGGCCCAAATACTGGAGACTGTCAAATTCAAATTCGCATTTGGACGGCTTTGCCTCAAGACCATGTCGAGAAAGAGCTTCGAACAGTTTAGCTAATGCTGCGCAATGATCTTCCCAAGTAGTCGCGGCGATTAAGATGTCGTCCATGTAGACCTCGGTATCTTGCAGTCCTGCAGTGACTTGGCGTATGAGGCGGGAAAAAGAGGCTGGAGCATTTGCTAGGCCGAAAGGCATGACGTTGAATTCATAGAGGCCCGACCTAGTTTTGAAGGCGATGTATTGGCGGGACTCAGGGTGTAGAGGTACTTGCCAATATCCACTGGTCAGATCCATTTTGCTGAAGATTGTTTTGCCAGCTAAATTGGTAATAATAGCAGTAGTGTCTGCTATTGGCTCGGCATCGAATGCTGTCTGGCTGTTGAGGTGCCTGCAGTCCAGACAAAATCGATGGGTACCGTCTTTCTTCCGGACGGCAAGGAGCGGTGAATAGTAAGGTGTTGTGGATGGCGTCACGATTCCCATCTTCATCCACTTCTCTAAACTTGACCGCAGTTCAGGCTCCAGCGCTAAGGGAAGTGGATACGAATGTTGAAGACGAAAACTTGAAGGAACCTTCAATTTTATTTCATGAACTGCCGTGCTGGTTCTTCCGGGAGTATTTGTACAAAGATCGCGATATTTTTCAAGTAGTTCCTGGAATTCTGAGCGTTGTGTTGTAGTCAACGTAGAGGAGATGAGACAGTCTTCAATGGTTTCTCCGACGGGTGACGGTATCTCTGGTTCTTTCCGGTCGAGTTCTTCTTCTTCGCAGGTAGGTTCTAGGGCGAGGCCAACCGCTGCAAATGCTTCCTCTACTCTCTCGTCGTCGTCCTCCTCGCGATCTTTCTCGCTTGGTGAGGGGGAACTTTGCTGCTCCCGGTCGTGGTACTGGCGAAGGAGGTTGATGTGATAAACTTTGTTGTTTCCATCCACGTCCAATGTATAGGTATAGGTTCCCAAGCGGGATTTTACTGTATAAGGACCTTTCCAAGTCATAAGTAGCTTCTTTCGAGAATCGGGCAGAAATACGAGGACTTTATCTCCGTGCTTTAGAGTTCGCATCTTGGTACGTCAGTTGAAGAATTTGGCGCTTTTCTCGTGGCTCCTTTTGAGATTCTCGCGACCGATTTTACATGTTTCTTTCAATCGGTGCTTCATTTCCATTGAATACTAAGCAGTGCTCGTGTCGTCTTGCAAGCTACCATCTGTCCAGCATTCTTTGAGCACGGAAAGGTCCACGGACGTTATGGCCGTAGATGAGTTCGAAAGGAGAATACCCGGTTGAGGCCTGAGGAGCGTCTCGATAAGCAAAAAGGAGGGAAGGCAGATACAGGTCCCAGTCTAGTGGTTGTTCTACGGCTAATTTCCGCAACATGACTTTGAGTGTACCATTGAAGCGTTCGACTATGCTGTTCGATTGGGCATGGTATAATGGCGTCAATCGGTGTTGGATAGCTACGAGTTTCAGGAAAGCTTCGAAGGTTGCGGCTGTGAACTGAGTGCCGTCGCTTGTTAGCGTGTGAGGGAAACCAACTCTGCTGCAGATTTCTAGTAGCTCCTGGGCGACCGTTTCTGCATCTATATGTCTGAGCGGGGCTGCGTCTGCGTACCGAGTTGCTTGGTCCACCACGGTGAGAATGTATCGGTGGCCACGTGCCGAAGCTGGTTGCAATGGGCCCGCCAAATCAACACTGAGTGCGGAGAATGGAGTGGTGATAGGTGGGGTTGAGATAGGTGCCTTTCTTGGTCGAGATGGAGCGTGCGTCTGGCAGGTATGACAGGAGTGACAGTATTGGACCACATCTTTTGCTAGGGACGGCCAATAAAAATCTCGTTCTAGTCATGCCTGAGTCTTCTTTTGGGAACAAGGGCTAGCAAGTGGATTGTCGTGAGCCATTTCCAAGATTTGTGGGCGCACGCTAGCATATGATACAAGTTGATGAGTTTCCTGACCGTCTCGTAACGTTTTCCGATGGAGAATGCCGTCATGGAGTTCAAAGGTAATGACTCTGCCATCCTTGTGCGTTTCTTCTTTGCCGGTGTCAACTTTCTTGAATAAAAGATGCAATGTTTTGCACTCCTGCTGTAATTTCTTGAAGTCTTCTTTGTTGTGTTGCAATATATCGACAGTGCTTGGTGCGGCAGGGTGATTTTCGATCGTTTTTGCTGCTGCCCTTGTGACAACGTGAGAGACTTCTGCAGCAAATGGTTGCTCTTCATAGTCGGTCATCTGTTCTTCGAAGGAGGTGGTTCCGGGGACTCGGCCGACGATGACATCATGGGAGAGCTCTTCCATGGCTACGGCTGTCACCTCCCCGGGGTAATAGGGGCAAACGAGAGAGACCCGGGCAAGAGGCGCCTCGAAGGAATGATTGTTGGCTAGCCGAACGGTAATTTATTTCTTCAAAATGGCGTCAGCAGGGACGAGAGCCTTCTTGACGAAGACCGCTGTTGCTCCTCCATCGAGTAGTACCTGAACGGGTTGTTGGTTCACGGTGCCGGAGCATGTTTTCAGCTGTCCCAATTCGATCAGCTTGTTCGAGGCGATGTGATTGCATGCTACTGGGGGAATATCGTCGTATTCATCTTCTTCTTCGTGCGTTGTTAGATTGTTGCCAGGCCGCACAGGGGTTGTCGAGCCTTTTGTGTTAGTTACCCATAATCTCAAGTATTTTCTTTATGTGTCCAGCTCCCTGAACGCCGACTTGTCTGTTTCTCTGCGCTGATGTTGCATCTGTGCATTTACTTTAGTTAGCTCTTAAATATCATTTGTATTACATGTCGATATTCTAATGTAATTTACCTAGCTAAATAAGATTGATATTTTAAATGCAATTTTGAGTGTTGTACCTTGTCAAGCAGTAGCTCATGCCTGTACGCACTATTTTTGCAACAGAAAATAAACCACTGTCTTTGTTAAAACATATTAGTGTGTGTAATAGGGACTTCAAAGAGATTCAGCAACTAATAAGTCACACCCTGAAGTGAAAAAAGTTTTCCTTTCTCCTTGTTGACACAGGCTTCAGTCTCATACGACACCTTGACCAATAAGGGGCTTAAGGAGCCACCTCGGAAGGACGAACTATTTCGCATAGTTTTGTCGAATACGAAGACGCTGTCGCAGTTCGGCACTAACAGAGTTCACTTCTGTTGCCCTAGTGGTCTCATACGGCCCAGACAGTTGCTCGTATTCCTAACGGTACCGCCGTAGTTCGGCACAAAACAGAATTTACTTCTGATGCCCTAGCAGACTAAATACGGCGTAGGCGATACCCACACACACACCTCACTCTAGCGGTGCCACCGTAGTTCGGCACAAAACAGAAATAACTTCTGTTGCCCTAGCGGACTGAATACGGCGCAGGTGGTACCCACACAAACCTCACCCCACACTAAAGAAAAGAAGAAAGAAAAACATTTTATTTCCAAAAAAGTACAAACATGAAAGTCGATACATTGGTTTTTAAAACACCTTAACATTAATATCCTTAAATGATTATAACACATTGGTATCGTAATACCCGTGTAGAATGTTTAAACAAAATGATTGTTAGAAAAGTGGAACAAAATTGAGTTCCTTTCCTTGCCTAATCTGATTTTGAACTAAGAGAGCACAATCCTCGTGACGCTCATTAGAAAAACACTTTCATTAGTAAGCACAAGTATTGAAAAATGAAAACGAAAAATGCATTCAAATACCTTAGCATAGAAACCCTTAATTGCCGTTTATACATGGTTATCGTAATATCCATGTTAAGTGTTGGAACATATGTTTTAGATCCTTAATTGCTATTCACACATGGTTATCGTAATACACATGATAGTTGTCGACACAGGATTTAGGGAGAAGCACAAGTTAATAAAAAAAACAATAATATGTATAAGAGGATCGTTTGCATTTGGAGGGCGGCACTAAGTTTCAGTTTCTGTGTTTCAATTTCTGAAATTTTTGCTAGGGAGTGAAAATTTATCTTATTTTACGTTCGCTAAGTCATTCTAATATTGATCTTACTTATTCCTGTCGAATAAAATGAGCATCACAACCGTTGGTTCCACGCAGCGGAATGATATTGCTTTCCACAATTACCAGTACTTCATCTGTGGTGCCCGGAAATGGAAATGGAGCGTATTATTTCTCTAATAAATTATCAACTCCAAAATCCAAGAATTCCTTTCGCCCATCCGACAACACTTCACTCCCTCTTCCGGTGATGCCCCGCATCCGGTCATGCCTCTACATTTGGTTACGCTTTACATTTGCTTATATCTTACATCCGGTGAAAGCCCACATCCGATCTTTCATCCCTATGTAAGGTGTCCCAACGATAATATTTGCTTTAACAAAACACAAAATGGTTATTATATTTCTTACTTGCGCTAATAGTACTGGCGCAAAGAGTACACCGGGGTCAAAGACATGAAAAGTATTGTTTTACATCGCTAGCTGTAATATTTTCAACATAGGTGGAACCGTGCAAAAGTTAACTATCTAAAATTAGTGTTGTCGTAGTGTATTCACGAGAATAAAAAGGTAAGAAAAAAGAAAAAAAGAAAAAATGTTTATTTCCAAATTGTCACATGAGATACATGCCAACATATTGGCTTTTAAAAGTTTCTTAAATATAGGGCATCCTAAAACAAATGTTCCATACGAGGAGTACTAATTGACAAACCATCCGAGGTGTACAAGTAGATGAGCCATACGAGGCATAATAATAGACAAACTATACGAGGTGTACTAATAGACAAACTGTCAGAGGTGTACAAGTAGATAGACCATACGAGGCATATTAATTGACAAAATATACGAGGCGTACTAATAGACAAACCATTCGTGGTGTGCTAGTAGTCTAACAAAAGTTCTATACTAGGAGTACTAATTGACAAACCATCCGAGGTGTACAAATAGATAAGCCATACGAGGCATAATAATAACAGGCAAACTATACGAGGTGTACTAATAGACAAGCTATCAGAGGTGTACAAAATAGATAGACCATACGAGGCATATTAATAGACAAAATATACGAGGCGTACTAATAGACAAACCACACGTGGCTTGCCAATAGTCTATCTCTGTCAAGGGTAGTTGAATGAGAAATGAAAAATATGCCCTAAAAATACGCAAAGCCCTATCACCACCAAAAACATATTTCATATCTTCTGGATATTCACCACATCATGCGGACAAGAGTACATGGGATAAAATAGAGATACAGTGTAAGCCGGTTACCACTCATGATTGACAAATATCTACAAAATATTGGTAGAAATGGGTAAACAAACATATATTCAATATCAAAATTCATAGCTTGTACAACATACGGACAGAAAGATAATTTTACTACGATTCATATGCTCAAATTGCACTTTATTTCATTAATTATATATGACATTAATCCGATTTACAGAAACGCCCTCTGGGGAAGTGATAGATCTATTTTTGAATCATTTCGCTGCTGCAATAAAATTTAATTAACCGAAAGGTTTTTGCGCAAAGAAATGAAATAGAAACATGTATATCTATTTATGTAGATACATATATATACCTACACACGTACACACACATATTAATATATCCTTATTGAAAATAAAATATTAGAAAAAAATACATATATAAGATAAAAGAAAGAAGCCACCTACCAACCTACTACACAGAAAATGACAGCTGAGCTCACTGCAATCCTAAGAAATTTTTCGCAAAAAAATAACTAAAAGGAAGAGAAGACTTCGAAAAACATAAAAATGAGCTGTTTTTTAATTTATTCACAGAAATTTTAAAGAAAAATCAGGTTATAGTCAAGAATCAACACAACTCTTCAGCATTATACGGACATGTGTACGTGGGATAAAATGGAGTAACATTGTGGCCGGATATCACATCTGATTGGAGAATATTCACAAAATTGGCACATATAGGAAGATTAGGCCTTGATCCGAAATAATAATTTTGATTACAGAAATTTAGAGTTTTTTCCGATTTGAAAGTTCAGTGCTAGTGTGCGCTGAACGCACGAAAAAAAAAGACTAAATGCAATGCTTAAATAACCCCTTTCCCCCCAGCTCAGCCGAAAATAGATTGAAAACATCTTCGAGAATGATTTTGAAATAGCGAGACAACGTTAGCCAAAAATTTAATTCATTATAAACTTTGCACAACCCTCACATCTATAAACCTGTTTATTGGTGTACACACAAAATGTATTTCATGGTATATTTGTCATACGGACGTTAAATATTAATACAGAAAAGAGAAAGAAATAACAAAATAAAGATGAGGAAATACTCCTAATTATGGAAAGAACGTTCGTTCTGCTGCACTGAACTGACGGCTGTGGTGCTCATTGTTGTCGACAGAAATAAGTAAGATGAATATACGAATCGCTTAGCAAACGTAAAATGAAATAGTTTCTAAATTTCTAACATAAATTTCAGGAAAAATTAAAATTTCTGATAGATGGGAAGCTCTCACCGAGATGCTGCAGGCCCTATGACAGAGATGCAAAATGACGTGACACATTTACTCTAAATTCTTTTCCAGTTTTAGAGTTTTTGATATGCTGGGGAAGCTTGTTCCACAAAAAAGCTCCAGAAACTGAGAGAGCTTTTTGTCCCACGTTAGATGAACGGTAACTGACTAAAACATCGTTCCTCCGGTTTGGTCTTTCGTTTGGGATATTAGATGGAAAAAATTTTACCACCTCTGCATTACTTTGGGGGAGGTACAGAGAGGAGAATACTCGTCGAGCTTTCTGGATCATGAATCTGTTCGGTATTGGGATCCAGTCGAGTTTTCTTAAAAGAGGGGTGACATGATCGTATTTATTGAAATTTCCTTTGCATACCACTTTGGCGGCGAAGTTTACACATTTTTGCAACTCTTCCTGACGACATTTAGGTAAGTCTCCCCACACAAGACTGCAGTAGTCCAGACGCGATAAAACTAGAGACTGAATCACTAATAATCTAGATTTTTCGTCAAGTGTGTTCTTTATACGATGAAAGAACATTAAGGTTCCGTTAAGTAAGGGTAAGGGTAAGATTAAGGGTAAGGGTATTACCCTTAATTAAGGGTAATTATGGGTAAGAAGAGTTCACCACACAAAGCTTACGACAGCAATTTGAAACCAGAATAAGAAGATTAAAATGACGATTTTTAAAGTTATGACATTCGTCAGATCCGAGGCCTTTTTAAATGTTTCAATGAGACCGAAGTAGAGAAAGTATGTACTAAAATACCCTCACATTTAACATCCTCTCTCTCTTTGCGGTAATTAATTTGGGTTTGGAAATGCTAGATAAAAGTGAGTCACTAAGAACACAAAATCCCTGTGACACATAGCTGAAAATACTCTTGTTAGGGTGCGTGTTATTGGATCACGAGTCCGTAATATTTGCTACATAGCTGGAACACCAATGTACACACGAGCGCAGGAAAGTAAAAAAAAATTGCTAATGAACTGCGTCGCATTTTCAAAAAGCTTCAATTTGAGCGAAAAGTACTTACCAGTATCTTATAGTTAAGACCATGACTTGAGATCGAATACATGAAAGAAAAGAAAGATAAAACTTTATTTCCAATAGAGGTTGTACAATATTACAATCTTTGGTTATTAAATATCTTAAAGTTAATACACTTAGATGATACACACACATGAGTCTTGTAATACCCATGTCACTAGTCGAAAAGAAATGATTGAGGGCAATGTACTCCTAATCTTGCTTAATCTACATTTGATAATACATGTAATGATAATTATAAGAGATAACACAATTTCTTGGACGATGCATTTTCATTGTGGGGTGAAAACACTTTTGACAGTTTACATGTACATGACATAAAACTTCGCAATTATTGATGCCAGGAAATATTATATGAATCGTTTGTTTATATATATATATATATATATATATATATATATATATGTACACATAAGCATGAGGACCAAGAAGATTTTAAGTTTTGTATTTCTAATCCAACAATTTTATACACAACGGTCGTTGGTTAATAAGCATTTTATTTAAATATAACTGCATGATCGCACAACAAATGTACAGTTTGTACATGAATGCTTTACAATAATAAAGAGATGACGAGTTAGGTAATGTTACAAGTTGAGAGCGCACAGAAAGAAAACACTATCTCTATTAAAATGCTAGTTGTCAGTCTAGTACACACATATGTGTACATATACATGTAAATATATACACATACACCTGCACACACATACCCACGCACATACTTACACTTAACTCGTAAGCATACACAAATGCATTTCTATTCATCGAGGCAATTACAATACATACGCATTCTATAAAGTGTCTTACGCATAGCGTGCACACGTACACATATACACCGTATACACATATACACAAGTAAGCATGTGCGCAAATATCAGCGTAATCTAATCAGTATAAACCAGCATTCCAATCGGGGGAAGCGAAAAAAATATCTTTTATTATGGCATGAATTTTATAAAATTTCCGTACTGGAATTAGTGGCACAAAACAGTCTACCTAAGTCAGAAACATGATAACGATTGTGGGACGTGAATAAGAAAGAAAACATTAATGTCCTATAAGGGTTTCATATATGAAAAAATTAGTGAGGATCGTAATATTGTAATATTGTAATCGTAATATAATATGAGGATCGTAATATTTGAACCTCAGGGAGGGCAGCTGCGAAGAAAAGCTAGCGCCCCGGAAAAAGATAGCTGCACAGAAGACAGCCCCCTTTTCCACGAACCCTTACATCGACCGCACGACGGTATCGACAATTGTTTACTCTAGCTGTAGTATTGGAGATAGGTGGGCTTGCGTGGGCTACTCCATCACTGTGACTATCACCTTGTCTCCTCTGCAATTGGCGGCACTCATCACTGGAATGTGATCGGTTGGGGCCATGGAAAGTGCAGTAAAATCCAGTGTAAGGTCCTTGTTGTCCGCGCTGCGGAGTGTTGACCGATCCTGAGCTGGTGGGACCACCACGTGTATTGGGAGTCCTGGGCGGCGTTTCTCGAGAGTTGTTGCTGGAGTTGGGTGATCTTGCTGGAGTGCTCGGGGCTCGGACAGGAAATGTCGCGCGTCGCTCTGGTGCTACTGATGCTTTGAGTGCTGGAGGGCCAGCATCCGTCGTTGATGACAATGTGCGACCCTTACAAAGCTGATGGAGCGATGTATGAGGTCTTGCTTGTAAGAAGCTATCACCCTGCTCTCCTAAGCTTCCGACTGTGTTACCACCTCTGTCACGCAATTGAGTACCGAGGAAGGGAGGCAGGCTTGAATAAGCTCGGTCAACAAGAAGAAAGTCACGAAGAGTCTCGTAGTTGGCTTCGATGTTGCATCCTTTTAACCAAGCGTCGAAGGCTTGTTCTAGTCGCCGTAGGTAACGTGACATATTGTCGTCTTCTTCTGGCTTCATTTCGTAGTAGTTAGCACGTAGTTTTACCGGAGTAACTTTATGAGCATCTGGTAGGAGCAATTTAATTTCAGCAAGCTTGAAGCGATCTGCTGCGGGCAGGGTATCGATGAGTCGACGTTCCTTCGGTGTGATTAAATTATGGAGCTTGACAACAGCATCGACTTCAGTAATTCCCATCGCTGTGGTGTGAGTGCAAAAGCGTTGCAAAAATTTGTCCATCCTTTCTTTCGTGGGCTCGAATGGAGCCGGTGGAGGTATCTTCACTCTAACATTTTGAGAAGCGATTTGAGCATCGAGTTGTCGGAGTCTGAGCTCGTGGTCTCGTTGTGCTGCTTCTCGTTCCGCCGCTCGTTCTGCGGCTTCTCGTTCCGCTGCTTGTTCTGCGGCTTCTTCCAAACGCCTTAGGCGGCTGGTAAATTCTTCCCGGTACTCCGCATCGGTAGGAGTGAGACCGAGGGCTTCGACGTATTCTCGAGCTTGAGCAACGAGGTTCATTTTGTTTTATGAACGTAATGAGGTTGGGTCGTGAGTTCATTCGATCATTCGATCATTCGACGTAATGGGTCGGTTACAACCTTTATTTACAATTTTCACTAGAAGAACTGTGGCTAACCCTTACGACCCAACCTCTTTACGTTTGTAATAGGCGGGTTAACTACCCATTAAACTAAATTACGGCGCGCGCCGGCGCCAACTTCAAAGTTCAATAATTCGAAAATAACGCATCAGCGAGCATAATGTCATTCATGTAAAAGGTTTTTAAATGTGCTCATTAAGTGATTATCAGCACCGACATCTTTAATTTCCCTGCCGAAGAAAAAATAAACATTGACCGGTTTTATTTTTGCGCGATTGAGCTGTTAGAGTACGTTTGAATACTCTGTAATTTAATATTAGCTCACCCCGGGGAGCTTGCTGAGCCGGAACTCACTTCTAGGATCTTTTAGTCAATAACACAATAAAAATTATTACCCAAAAATAACGAATTAAAGCGGTAGGTTAACTTTTGTCGTAGATGGCGGAAACGCGCTTGATCATTCGAGCGCGTCGGATCAGAGCGTCCATGACAGTGTAGCCAGATGCGCGGTCGCTGAATTTCATTCCGCTTCAAACACTGGAGCTGCGGTAAGTCATTTACCGCTATAACTAATAAAATACTCATTTCTGACGGAAAGTGCATAGAAGAAAACTTGTTTATTTTGATTAAATTACCTATGTTAGGGCATTGAAATTTACAAAATCGATTACAGTCATATCCTTCAGATATACCGCTAAAATAGTTGTATCTCCCTGAGGAGACTAGACCAGCGCAGTGTATGATCTAAATTGGAGCCCTAGGTCAGCTAAACTTGAGAACATAGAATAGAGTACCCATTAAGCCTTACAAACGTTAAATTGAGGAAGCTGTAACAAATGTCACTTACTTTGTAACCAGTCGATGCTATAGTTCCCAACACTTTGAAAGTTGCGTCTAATGAACACAATTCTAAAATCAACCTGGTCGGACTTGGCATACTTTGGCCTGCACCACCTCATGATCCGAACTCTGCTATTCTCGACCCAACCTGGTCGGACTTGGCATACTTTGGCCTGCACCACCTCATGATCCGAACTCTGCCATTCTCGACCCAACATGGTCAGACCGTGCCTTGAAGACCTGAGTACCAGATAGGGCCGGGTTCCACCCAACCTGTACGGACATGGCATTTTTTGGGCACCACCTCAGTTGTTGCTAGCCGCCTTTCAAAAATAAAAAAAATAAAAAAAAATCGAAAAAATCGAGAGCGGTCAAAACAAATTGCATATTCGGAATCAGCATCAAATTCCAGTAATAACCGACATTTTAAATCTCGCTGAGCGGCTTCGCCGCTCAGCGAGACTTAAGCCATTGTATCCGTGGTGCACTAATAGACACACCAAACGAGGCCCGAAACAGCAACGCGAACATGTATTACCTAGTACACTCGTCATGTAATGAACCTACAAGTCAGACGAGCGTCGCAGCCTCAATACTCATCACATCCCCCCCCCCCCAACGCTTAACTGACAACGCGAGTGCCGTTCATTAAAGGCGTAATGCGGAATAAGCGCCCAGCGGCCAGCGACTCTGTCGACTGGTGCTTTTTTTCTCTTCACGAACTTGCCCTGACAGAAGCACAGGACGCGCCCTTCGTGCCGCTGTGGGGATGTGTGAGGCGCTTCTCAAGTCACGTGAAGGGCTCCTCGGGTCATGCGAAGGGTTTTGTGACCAGGTGAAGGGTTGACAGGCCCTGTGGAAGTCTATGAGGCCATGCCAAGACTCATAGGGTAGCATGAAGGTTTGTGAATTTACGTGATCTGTCACACCCTGAGTATGGCTCGCCGAGGCTAAATTACCTATTGAAGTGGTCAAAAATTTTAATCGCTTTCGAAACATAAAATAGAAAGATGAAAAAAATCGTAAGGTTCCACCCCAAAGATTTTGACAAAAATATCTGCTTGATAAAAATGTTACAAATTCTTTGACTTCCACTAGGAATGACTTAGGAAAATTTCATGGCCATGTAATAGGATTTTTTTTACATCCAACATTTTAACGTATACAACGTATTTCCATATGTATTGAAGTCATCAAGAATTTTCCTTACTTTAGATACATCGACAGAAGATCTGATAAAACACAGTTAGGATGTACATGCACTTACGTTTTTGATAGGCTATTTTGCATAAATCTAACTTGTTAGGTCACGTGTCAGGTTCTTATTCCTCGACATTTCTATTCGGGTTACTTCCATAGGTGGTATTCATTGGTGAGATCGGTCGCGAGCGGCGGTCGGGTGCACCACTTCTGAATACAACCGCACTCTGAAATCATAAACGAACACTCATTCTTCCAAAATTAGTTATCAATGTGATGAAATGGCGCACTCAGGAGTGATTTAAATTTTTTAGTTCATTCGTGATTTTTGTCATTTGCTCAAAGTTTTAAAAAGTAAAACACAATTCTCAATGCGTTCATTAAGTTCAAAGTTTCTCTTTGATTGTTTTACTTTCAACGCTGTAAAAGATTTTTTTATGCTTATGAATTCAATTGTTCAGTTGGAAAACCTTTCTGAGTGAACGCATCACATTTGGCTTTCTCGCTCACGACTTGAACGTTTGAGGTGATGACAAAATATACTAGACCGAAAGTAAGACTTCAGGAGATATTTTCAATGAAATTGTGATCTCGTTGAAATACTCTCTGGAGAGACCTGCTTCCGAGCAAGTTACTCTGTCCACCATGCACATGAAACTCTGGCAGATATCAAACGAGGAAGTAATGAAACTCCGTGAGTGCGAGCAGTTTTATTTAGTGCATATTTCTCAGCTATGGTGAAGGAACACAACACATGCAAATTTACACTGAAATTCGATTTCAGAAGAAAAAGCCAAATCTGTCTGTTCTGGTGACTGAACCCCATCAAGCTTGGTGCTGCTTAACCCTAATTAATTAAAATATAGCTGTGTGATCACTTTTTGAAAAGAAGTATCCTGAAAAAATTGAATTATTCATAATTATTAAATCTTCAACCTAATCATGCAGAATCGTTAAAAATCATTTACAAAGAGTTAAACAACGATAATTTTTCTTTAATTGAATTTTTTTGTTAGTCGCAAAAGTTTTTCTAGATGTTTCTCTTCATGACAGTCAAGTCTATCGGCTCTGCCCAAGCAGGCTCGTAATTAAACACAAATGAACGAAATGAGAGAGAAACTGAAGAACAAAGCCACGTCAACCTTTCAAATTAGCAGATCATTCTTGAATTAACTGAGCGGCGCCTCGGTTTGTGTGATAGTTTGACCTCTGCAGGCTTTCCAACCCAAGTTCGTCAACACTTCCAACAACGCAAAAAAAGCAATGAGCTTAAGAGGGCACGACCAAAACGAAACTATTTGGTGAAGAAGGGTGACATAGTTATGAGAAACAGAAAAAAATATGGGAAATTAGGATAGAATACGACACAAAACATCAGAACTTATGTTACAACAGAAGGTTAGTGACGAAAACCGAAGCTGTGATAAACCTAACACTTGCTCTTCAAACGTTATGAAATCAAGTAGAAGATTCTTCAAAAATATGCCTTACAAGCTACACAAATAATACTGTGCAAGATTCTTACGTCCAGCTCCTTTGTGTCCAGTGACTGGTGAAATATTCTTAAGGTATATAAAACGGATCTCACTGTGTTTTACAGGTTATCACTCACACCAGTGCAGGACTTCAATCCAAATACACCAAATCTTTGATCGTGCCGACTCATCAAATCAAATCGCCAGTGTTGTAGATTGTATTTTCAAGTTTCATTTACAAAACATCAGTTTTAAACACACAAAATTCACAAACAAAGGCGGCAAAATCTCTAGCATTCATGAAGACGGTTACGAGTAAACTTTTGCAGGAGTACACGGGAGAGTTTGAATGCATGATTGACACGAAAAGTGACTGGTCAAACATGGAGCTTCTTCTCTTGACAAATTTTTCAAACTCACACGTATGTCCGCATTTTTATCGCGTCTTGTGTCACTATTCTAGCAACGTTTTACCTATGACGCTAGCCTACCATCTTTTCGTCTGTCCATGATCTGCCCTACTTAATTCGAGCTGCTTTTCTAAGCAGATTTATTACCTTACTCTCTACATAATTTTTAGCTCCTCTAATTTACTTCTTTCGCTTTATGCTTACAATCTATTCACTCAAGAAAATCTGTAATTGAAACAAAATAGTTCAAATTTTCATATTTAGGTGGAGGACATGATTATTTTGCTAACTGTAAACCGTTTCAGCATTTTTATTATAATTTTGATTAATGCAATGACTGCAACTTTCATCATCACTAGAGAGACAGTGACATGAATTGAAAACGTGGCAAGTTCTTCAACTGTTCTCATCTGCGACAGCAAATGTCTTAGTAAAGCCCTGTGTAAAAGCCTATGGCGCAATCCGATGGTAGACGTTGGGGGAAACTTCGAACGTCAATTTTATTGAGAGATAGATTTAAGAGCAACATTAATATTTTGGTAGACTTTTCATGGATTTTGATAACGGAATTCATAGTAGCAACAATCTAGAAAACGTAGGAAGCTATTAAGTTCACTATCGTTGAAACCATTGACGCATTACGACTTTGTGAGGGTGAAAGAGCCGGGAAGAACCCATAGACTAAAAGGAGAACATGAAACGAGTTAGAACTTCACAGAGATAAGCAGTGATAAATCCGCTGTGTGAGTATCGGCAAAATCCACAAAGAATAAATATTAACTTATATGTTCCACTGTTGAATGACGTAAAAGACGCAACCTATTTCGTCAAATACGTACATCCTAATTCAGTACACAATACCTACAGTAGCTAAATAAATTGACCAGTACATTTTTGAAGTTTCCCTTTCTCCGGTTTCGGTGTTGCTCCCTTTGATGTTCATGTAGAGTCCTCCATCATCGGAGTCATTTTTGTAGAAAAAGAAACCAAATTAGCACTTAGAAGCAGAGAATCTTCACCATCGAATGTAACTGTGCATTCATCAGGAATCCCACTTGGGTACTCTTTGCATCCAAATCCTGGATGTGAGAATATCAACATCTTGTAAGATTCGCTTGTATTAGGAACTTGTAACCATGCAGCCACATTCTTCAACTAGCAAAAGATGAGGAATTGTCAGGAGAAGAAAATATGGGATTTACTCCTCCTCTCCGTGGTCATGATGTTAGCGCTATTTGCCCCTCTGCAGTTTACAGGAGAAGTGAAATTATTATTATTGTCGAGGAATTTGAGCCAAAAGTCATAAAAAACAGTTAACTCATGTTTATTGGGATTGAAAACTGATGTATTGTGTAATATTTATGCAAGTTCATCAGACATCGAGGAATTCCATCGTTGCTGGCTGAAGATGTCACGACATACATCAGAAGTAAAAACAAACTCGCTCTATGGATCTACACTGCTAGACTCCTGGCAAGCATCAACTGAAGATAGTGTAGCAGAACGCTGCATTTTGTTGGTTATTCAATTGTCCACAGTATGTTCTTTTCCTTGCTGACTTCAAAGTCAACGCTAAGCTACCTTCATAACTATGTTAGATTTCTTGAAAATACTTATAAATAAATAAGGAAAACACGATCATAATATATTGAGCAAAATATCATTACCATGTGATTATCTCAATCACTAAAGCACAAATGGGTAAGATGAGTGCATCAATCACACAAGTTTCACTTCCTCTCGATTTTTCCTCATTTCAATCATTGAGATTGGAATACGTACATATAGTTATCTCAACAATCACCGTGATTACAACATAAAATTTGTGCATAAAAAGTAAAATCTGTATAACAGATACTGCATTTCAAACTTACAATAACTCAACTCAAGGAACATATTAAATCTTTCTCTCAATAATTTGTTCGAAATTTTTTTCGTGGCTGTCGAGATTCCCAAATATGTTCATCTACATGTTAAAAGAACTAAAAAATCATCGACATCGTTTATTTTTTATTGTACATAAAATATTTCACTCTTTTTTATCCTTTGTCAAAAATACTGAAGAATACCATTATGTGAAACGTTATCGTTAATCCACTATCGAGAAAGCATCAATTCAACTACATTAGAAACTAAGGAATTAATTTACCTGAAAGTTTCACGGAATGTTGCCACTTTTGATAAGCGCAAACTAGGAAAAGATTTGCACTCTCATGGTAAGCTTTTATGAATATTAGCAATCGTTCTGAAGAACTGGAGGTGGTGCGTGTCGAGCTATTATCGAAGGTTAATCAAATTCTTCAAACCCATGAGGTAATTTCTTCAATTCTTCGTTTTTGTGTCGACATGGAACTGAAAGCATCGAAACAATTAAGAAAACTATCATATGTACTGAGCGAGCATCGGCAATGCCCATAAAGAATAATGAAGGAAATTATCCAGTGGGAGGAAGTAATTTAAATGAACATATATACGGCGTGGGTATGATACATGCGTTCTTTTTTCTGGATGACATGAATAAATTGTAGATGTATAGAATTCGGTAATGTTAAGATCCCACAGCAGTATTTCATAATGTCTATAGGAGCGTCTCGCAACTCATCATTGTTCATGAACTGACGACCATTCGCGGGAAGTTTGTGTCTCAGAATCCTCCCCAGGTTTTATTGTGTTTAAATCCGGGAAATTTGCAGCAGACTTGATGTTCGGAAGCGAACTTTTTAGGAGCTACTCAGTTTACTTGCATGCGAGAGGCGATATTTTGCATGAAAATATTCATTTTCAGTATTAAACTGCAGCTAAAATTAAACTACCTAATCCGGTTACTGTCCCCGGATTTATTTGCGCAAGAGTGAAGACAAAATGGACTGAAAAACAAGGCCGGTCAGTGGTATAGATTTGAAAATTGATATAGTCAGCAAAAAACACAGAAGCAGTTAGCCATGATGGCAGTACCTTTCGTAATATAAAAAGAAACTTACCTGGTGCAGCACCCCTGATTTTTTGACAAGAAACATAAAACGGTTCAATTCTTGAAAATTTATACAATAAATTAAACACAATGATTCTAAGAAAATTATTGATACAAAAAGCCTTATATCTAATTTGAGGCGAAACCGCAGCACCTATTTTGATACATTGAACATTAGTTAAATTCATAGAAGACACAGCAGCAGTAAAAGTGCATTTCTCTAGCTACAAATTTCGTAGAAAACATCCAGACATGTATAAAATTCGATTAGTAAAACTCCAAGGAAACGTTTATACGTTGATACAGTAACAGTTCGAAGGTTTCTTCCCACAGAAGTTATTAAACGAAATTCATCACGAACAATGTAAATTTTGAATAATGGTTATAATAACGCTCAACGTAAAGAGCTTATATTAACAGACAGGCCGTATGAAGTAGTCATCAGCTGCGTTAGAGGTTGAATGCATGAATGACACGTATGAAATAAAAATCTATTCCCTTGGATATTTTCCTTTACACGCTAGGACAGGAAGCCTATCAATACTATCAACTCTAATAAATAATGATAGGTCGGACAATTTCCTCTTACATTCGCACAAGAGTTCCGGCTACCACAGCGATAGTTGATCTTGATGAAGGTATAGTGGCTGAAAATAAATGCTTTTGCCTCAAATACCAAAGTCGATGATTTAGAAATTTGAAATAATTTTTCCTGCATACATGTTAGTAAAAACGTACCTACTAAATGGGGAAACGTGATTTACAATACAACAAAATTTGGTTTTCAAGTTTTTACCAAAATAATGCTGGTACAAAAATTTCCAAATCGTACCATACGAGGAAGAGCGGCCGTCGCACAAGGCTAACATGTACATTTCACCATAAAAATAATGATGAAAAGCGAAAGTTTGGTGGAAACATAAAACTCAATGCATTGGATTATACAGAACTCAATAATAAAAGTACTGATGTCTACTTAGCTTTAAAATAAAAGGTATTCTAATGCCTACAACGAAGTTTCAAAATCAACTACGATCTGTGCAATAAAAATGTTTGCTTTCTGTTTGGACAAACGAAAATCCACGAAACACTTGACCGAACAGACCACAACACCGTCCTCAATGATGTTCATTAAGTGGAATAGAATTGCTAAAAATATAAAAAACAGCACAAAGCGCATGTCTAATAAAACACATACACAGAAATGTAATCAAATTATCATTCTATTAAAGAAGATATGATAAAATTCTTACACATTTCGTCATCGTACCAAAAAATTGAAGAAAAATTTAAAATTTCATTTCAAAAATTTCCGAATTTGAGATAACTTTGTTCAGCCTCCCTCCTTAATCGCAACAAAGACGTTCAAAAAGAACATGAATGAAGGCACCATTATGGATGGCGTTGAGGGAACGCAAATTCTATGCACAAGGAGTGTTTCTGACCAGGAACACCGGCGTATACAAATATTAAGTTAAGATTTAAGGTTGAAATAAGATAAAACTTGAAAAAGTAATTCGGAGGTGCGGAAAATCAGGACACCAATAAACTGAAAAAATTGTCCTAACAATAATTTCATCTCAGGAAAAAGAAGACTCACAGCTCAGAAACCTCACATTTTCTGCCAACTAATTGTCCATAGTCGGATTCGGGATTAAAGCCCATCAGAACACTGTTCCTATGACATAAAACATTGACGATTGCAAGATATGTACATTTTCTTACGAACACACAAAAAATATACAAACAAAGAAAAAGAACCCGGAGTGTAAGTCAGACAAATGTCACAAGGATGCAACAAGAAACAGTACGGAACTGAATGCAAACACCTGATTTTCATGCATTACACTCGAAAGCAACTCAGCAACAGCAGATAAGTTCTCATTTCATTCAAATAAAGACACATTAACAATTCCTGAAAGTTGCGCAGAATAGTACGCAAAACGAAGAACGCAGTTAAATCAGGAAATAAAATTTTACTGTCAACAACACCACATAGGCGTTAGAATAAATTACATAGGTTAGCTTAGGTCTGTTTATTTATAAAAAGCGGTTCTAAGAGAGGAAGGAGGAAGCCATCATTCAGTAATGACTTAGGGGAACACATGGTTTATATACATGGTTCATAGAAACAGCAAATTGCACAAGAAATTTATGAAACACGGTAAGGTTGAAGGCGTAATGGGTGTTAGAAAATAGGACTGTAGTAAACAAAAAAAAAAAAAGAAAGTACTTGACAAAATAAAAAGATTTCATGCTTACAAAACAAGGCCTCCTCACATTTAAGAACCTCACAGATTCTCCTCGTGAGCGCTAATTCCCACGGACATCTAAGTTGGATCTCCCGAGGGAGAAAATCGTAGATCTGTGGCCACACGGAACAGCTGAGAATTATAACATATCAGAAGTGAGGTGAAGTAATTAAGTATTTGAGTAGCCCATATATTTGCATTTTACAGATATAATGGAAATGAATTGATGCAACCATATTTGATAGCTCGTTGCTTAACGCTATCCTTACGAGCATAAGAACAGTCACATAATTCATTTGAACAGCTCATTTTCACCATGTTTACTGGCTAGGTGTAGCTCACCCTTACGAGGCGCGAAATATTCTCATCAATGACACTTGGACAGCTGACCTTGCCCATGTTTGTTGGCTAAGTGTCGTTCAACATTATCCTTTCTAGCAGAGGAATAGTCACATAATTCACACCTGAATAGTTGACCTTCACCATGTTTGCTTGCCCGGTGTAGTTTAACACGATCCTTCCTAGCAGAGGAATAGTCACATGATTTACACCTGAATTGCTGACCTTCACCATGTTTGCTAGCTCGGTGTAGTTTAACTTTATTCTTAAGAGCCGAAGAATAGTCACATAATTCACACCTGAACAGTTGACCTTCACCATGTTTGCTAGCTCGGTGTAGTTTAACACTATACTTAAAGGCCGAGGAATAGTCACATAATTCACACTTAAATAGCTGACCTTCACCATGTTTGGCGGCTAAGTGTTGTTTCACATGTCTCTTCTGCGCAGAGGAATAGTCACATAATTCACACCGAAATAGCTGACCTTCACCATGTTTGCTGGCTCGGTGTAGTTAAACATTATTCTTCTGAGCCGAGGAATAATCACATAATTCACACCTGAACAGTTGACCTTCACCATGTTTGCTAGCTCGGTGTAGTTTAACACTATACTTAAACGCCGAGGAATAGTCACATAATTCCCACTTAAATAGCTGACCTTCACCATGTTTGGCGCCTAAGTGTTGTTTCACATGTCCCTTCTGCGCAGAGGAATAGTCACATAATTCACACCGAAATAGCTGACCTTCACCATGTTTACTAGCTAGGTGTACTTCAAGATAATCCTTACGAGCAGAAAAATATTCGCATAATTCACATCTGAAACACAGACCTTTACCATCGTTACGAACTTGGTGCACTTCATGCTCGTTTTTACGAGCAGAGGCATGGTCCTTCAAAATTCGCATATAAAGCTGACCAAGCCTCTGATGTTTGCTTATATGATGAATTTCGCGCTTACCAGACAAATACTGCTTCAAGTTTGCTTCATTAGCTGAAGAATTTTCACACACCTCACACTTGGACACCTTCCTGTTGTCTAATGCACCTTTTTCAGGCGCTTTTGAAATGGACTTCATGACTATGATGGAGCCACAAACTTCACATACAAGCTCTTCCTGACTATGTCTTTCAGGTCGCTGTTCCTCCATCATTTTCACACCAGAATATTGGTTACACCAAAACTGACCTTTCCATTGATTTTTATTATCATGCTGCTCTCTTACGTGTCGTTTGAAAGCACTCTTGTTCTTAGTGGAGTGAGCACACAACTCACACTCGTTACATCCCAAATTATGTCTGGCACGGAGGTGCAGTCTCATACAATCCTTCTTACCAGTGGAGTAATCACAATGTGCACACAGTAAGGGCCGTGACGTAAATGTGTCCAGAGGTGCGGCCTCAACTCCACCGTTGCTACCCGACACATCTGATAGGGGCGAGGCAGCGCTCCTTTCGGATGCTCCAGCTGGTCCCTGATGAACAGCACTTCTGTTGGGCGCACCTGAGCTGCCTTCCCTCAACTCGTCCTGTGCTTCTGCGGGCCCTGAATGTGCCTCAGTGCAGTTATTGTCTACTTCTCTCTTTAAAGTAACTGCATAAGAACCTGAACCGGAACTTGAACTGACCTGTGAAGAAGAATTTTTACAGAAAAATTACTCTACAGAATTTGTCAAAGTAACAGCATTTATTCATATTGCAACTAAAATTAACAACTTGTAACCATTTACTACTGAGACAAAATTGTGCACTTGATTACCAGTTACTAATTTATTCTTGAGCAAATGCACCTCACAGTTCCAAACAAAAAACAAGAAAAAAATTTTAAAAATAAAGGAAGCAAGAAATAACAAAAGCACAAAAAAATTTGAAAAGCACTATTTCTCTTCACAGCAGGTAAATATTTTATTACTTAAAACACAAAACTAACACCATTTTTTATACCTATAAGTAATAACAATTGTATAAGGACTATTATAATTGAATAACTGAGAGAGGCTCAAGTGATTTCTTACACCAGCAAACCAGCGAAAAATATTCATTCGTTTGTCTCACATAAAGCAAGAACATGTATACAAATCAGAAATCAAACTACTTGATGTTCAGAAGTAATTGATACGGCTTCAATTGTGGCAAGAGATCCCACTGAAGCCTTTTCATCAAAAACTTGGCAGCAAATGATTGAAGATGTTGATAAGGGAAAAGGAAACAACAAAGGATCTCACAACAATCACTAGAGTAAACCAGTTACGATTCATCGTTCAAGTCAATATACTAAAGCAAAACGGAATCAAGAAAAAGGGGTGTACAAGACCAAGATGTACAAGAAGCATGGTGAGAATAGTTTTGATACTATTGATGACGTGACCATAGCTCAAACAATACTAGCTGTGGTTGGGGAATGGGAACAAAATGGAGCACGTAGAGAAATACAACACAAGACTAAATACCAGCAGTCAAAAGATACTACCACGCTATGACAGGAATAAAAATTAAAAAAAAAATCAATTACAAAATCGCCTTTGAGGCATCCATATAGACAAGAAACCTCATTTAAACACAATAGAAACTCAAATACAATTGAGTGTGCAGTGACACTATTTTCTGGAACCAGGGTAACATTGGTAGACAGCCAATAAAACAGTTTAAGCAATAAATTAGGGTAATCAGCCACGAGAGGCTTTCAATCATTTAAAAGACAGTTCAATAGAATTAAATTCACTCAGAGACAAGTTCTACCAATTTTGTCAGAAATGCTCAAAATAATGAGAGGTGAGAGCAGTGGTAATGCTATAAATGTCACTAAATAGTGGCTAGGAAGAGGTAGAGACACACAACATATGAATGCAATCATAATTTTGTGTGAAATGATAAATGCTACACTGAAATCAAACAAAGCATTCAAGAAAAAGTAAGCCACTAATTCAAAGCACTCAAGAGAAGAGTAAGCCACCAACCGGATACACTCAAGAAAAGAGTAAGCAATCAATTGGAAGCATTCAAGAGGAGAGGAAGCCACGAACTACAGTACCTGGGGTTCCTGGTCCCTGTCAATGGGCTCATTCTTCACAGTAACTGCCTCGAGCTCAGCGTCAGGCACTTCACTTTTGATGTGAATTTCTTCTAGATGGCTCTCAGAGTTCAGCCTGTCACCTGCAAGTGACAAATGCTTGTTGAGAAAAATTGCATTCAAGAAAATAAATCTAGTAACAGCTGTTTACTGTTAAAAATTTCAATGATAATTTTCTTTGTATTTCAACACATGGGAAAACTGTAGTCAAGTACCAATACCATTTTTTGGCCAATACAAATACTACAACAAATACTGATCCTTTTACAATTATATTAAAATAGAATAATTATAAGCCCTACATGAGTGTTATAATAAAATTATTTCCTAATATATCTAATAATATAACAGTATTGACAATAAAGTTTTTGATTAGGAATAATAAAACAGCTTTTGCTATGATAACTATATTGCTGAGAAAAAATAACAAAATGAAATCCATTCCATAGATAAGTGTTTCTAATCGCATTGCAATGTAATGTAGACTTGCTATAATAGCAACTGGTTCCAAAAGTGCACCAAAACCATCTCTTAAATCAATTCGAAACAGAAATAGATCCAAAATTATCTCTCAAAACAAAACAAACTCTCCAAAATAAACCCTCAAAATATCTTTTTCTTCACAGATCAAAACAAAATGGTTCCAAACCAATCTCTGAAAACAATCTCTCAGAATAAATTTCCCTAAACAAATATGGTTCCAAAATGAACTCTTAAATTTATCTCCAAACAAATCAAAACATAAATGGTTTCAAAACAATCTCTCAGAACAAATCTCTCAAAAAATCAAAACAAAAATAGTTCCAAAATAAACTCTTAAAACAAATCTCTTTTAACAAACCAAAACAATCTCTGAAGACAAATCGAAACATAAATGTAACCATTATTTTTCATACTGGAAATTGAATAAACTCAAATTGAAATTAAGGAACATGAGGAACTCCAGTATCAGGCTTCAGTTTATTCCTGTGAGGAGTATACACATTGCTTCCAATGCTTAAAGTTCTCTCACTCTCAACTGATGAAGGCGGAAATGATAAGAGTTTGTTAGCAACTGTGGACGAATGTGGGTATAAGGTTTTATATTCTACCCATTAATTTACAGGGTTTGATTCTCTTGATATTGTTGAAAATGAGAGGTATTCATCAACTTCCCTGGTCAAGGAAGAAGCAGAAAAAAGTTTAAGTTGAGTAACTTTAGTTTTCTTATGTGCCTTGTAAGACAGTAAATTCAGATAGTTGACCTGATTAAAAGATGGAATACATCATTTTTATGATAAAATATGTATTATTTTAAAGTATCAGTAAAGTATCTGCCAAATTTTTCCGATACCAATACCAGTAGAAATGACCGATACTTCCAATACCGATACATTGGTAGATCACTAGAAAACTGGAACAATTTTGGCAAGATTGGCGAGGAAATCTAGTAATACTTATTTTCAGCAGTTTCAGAAAATAATTTTTCTGCCTAAGTGTTAATACCTGAAGAATAGGAGGGATCAAAATGAACTGAAACAATTTTGGCTTACTCAGAGAAATCAAGTCTTCAGAATAAAATGGATTTACAATTCCCCTAAAACTGGCAAATCAATCAAAAATTGGCCATAAAATATAAACTTTACCCTACTAATACTTTTTGAATGAGTTATGGGAATTTAAATTGAAAATAAATGGCCTTGCAGGAGGAAGTTTCACAACAAATACCAAGACCAGAACTCAACACAACATTTCATACGAATGAACACTGAAATCCTCATGATCAACAGAGCTGAGTTGAACATTTTGGTCAAAATTTTAGGGTTTATTAAAATTACATACAAAGAATGAAGGAATATTGCAACTTAAATTGTTAGAAAAATGCAATGATTGGCTCTAGTATGATATCTGATATTATAGTTTTATAAAAGTTTTCAAGTACATAACATTACACTCAATTCCTGGTTCAACAAATTTAGCTTATGAGCAAAAATTGTTTACTCAGAGTAATCCTATTAAAATCCATGGTGTGAATGCTCAGATTGCTAACACTAAAAATGTGCCTTGAAAAGAAATGATATATACGGAATGTCAATGATGTAACCCAAACAGTGATATAAACAATGTTTTGCATTTTCAATTTTTCACACATCTCCACACACTGTGTACACCAAAATTAAGGCTGAATTTAAAGCATAAACCCAAGAAATATAAGGTGCAGATAATGTTGAGAATGCTCAAACTATTTGTCTTTAGAGTTGCCACATCTACATTCACAGTGTGGGATTTCAAATTTGTCTATGCTCAAGAAATTCAGAAAATGTATGTAACTATTAGAGCACATTCAAACTTTGTTGCATCTTTTGTATGATTGGGGAAATTCCATTCCAATCAGAATTAGCTATACAGCCCTTGTCAAAATATTGAACAAGAAGAAATGTTCAATTAGAAATTTAATTTTTAACAAAAAATTTTTGAGACGAAATATTCAACATTTTATTTTCTTTGCTTATATGTTACATTTCATAATATAATTACAGGCAAGTCTTGTTTTCAAACTAGAATACCATTTTAGTTAATTTCCACACTAGAAAGACTTAGTTTTCTACCGTAATGGCAACTGTCTTTATCACATACCCAGACCAGATCACAGCCTCACCTTGTGTCATGTCCTCTGTAGCAGCTTCTTGCTTGATGGTCTCTTGCCTGCAACACAACCTCTCCACTTCAGCATCTGTCAGCTTGTGCACCATAACCACTACACGCTCCATGCTGGGTGTTTAGGTACCTGAGCAATGGAAAGCTTCTCTGCTCTAATATTAGAGAAAACTAAAGCAACACCATTCCAAAATAATTAAATACACAATACAGTTTATACGCCATTGCAGAAAATATGTGGCCAAACATTTCAATAATGCAATATCCCTATATCAAGTGGATTGAACAATTGAAATGAAATTCATTTATGAATAGAATAATAGAATTTTTGCCCAAGTGTTATAGGATGAACCATTCAAAGCTTCTTTAGTGAGAAAATGAGTTTGCAGTCAAACAATTATTTTATTGATGTAAACCTATTTGTTAAATCCTTTAGTTTTTAACACTTTGCCTGTGACTACTAAATATTAAGTTCAATGCCAAACTCAAATTTAAAGTCAATTGTAGTAAACTATTTTGAAATCTGAAAACATGATCTGGATCGCGCCTTCATTTAGCTTTAAGTAATTATGGAAATTAAGTTTTCGACTACTGGTCGGTCAGCAGCACTATGAAAATTACCTCCGTGTACCACCGGTGGCGCACGTCGCAGTCAAAGTGTTAAGCAAAACACGCAGTATTGAATTACTTTGCGAGTTCTTTCATTAGTTTTTTGTGGTCTGGTAGTTTCATAAAAATCAGCTAGCTAAAGATGGGATTTATTTTGTGTCTCAAATGATCAATCAAAAGTGAGCAGTTGACAGAAAACAAAGGTCCATTAGTCATCTTGATCAATAAGTTGTAGAAGTTACAGTCTTCATTAGGGTCTCCCATTGGTGGACATCAACAAGGCAGAAGTAGTCATCTAGAATTGGTTTCAGAATGTTTTCCATCTATTACATATTAGGTTTACATAATGGTTGCAATTACATATTATTATTGTTATTATTACTATTATTATTATTATTATTATTATTATTATTATTATTATTATTATCATCATTATTATATAAGAAAGTTTTAGCATCCCTTAACCCCAACAGAGATGTTCCAAGAGAGGAAGGAGGAAGGCATCATTTAGTATGGAGTTGAAGGAATGCAGAATCTATGCACTAGGTGCACAATAACAGAAGGATAAGAAAGAATTTTATGAAACAAGAAAAATTTGAAGAATAAAGTAGTAAGTGCTGAAATACAGGACAGCAGTGTACTGAAAAAAAGATACTCCATAACAAAACAAAAACCTATTCTATTTCAACAAAAAGGAAGCCTACATAACCTTCAGCTCAGGCCCTCACATAGTCCCCATGGGAGTGCTAATTCTCATAGATACAACAGTTGTATCCCCCTGAGGGGATGCAATTACATATCCTTCGTAGCTGTCATGAGAATTAGTCATGATGGATGTACTCATTCTGTCATAATTATGACTGGGCTTTGAGAACTGGCGTATTAAATTCAAGCGTAGCAAAAATTGAGGAACAATGCTACACAAGAAATGTCTGTTAACATATATTTTCATAAACATTACAGTTCAACCAAGACCATTTATGAAATGAAACAAAATTCAAACACAGAAGACATTTCTTTTTGTGTTACAATTTACATCTTATTCACATAAGGTTTTGCAAATACTTAAAATTCCTAAAATTGAAGACACCCTATGATTTTTAATTTCTTACAAAAAATTCATAGATAAAATTTCAGAACAATTATAAATATTATAGAGGTTGCTACCTTTCACTGAAAATTCAGTAAATTTTTAATCTTCAGTATTTCTGACAGTGTTAGAAGCTCTTGTTTCTTACTTTTGGCTGCAACACACAACTGTTTTACTAAGATGAAACAAAAAAGTAGGTGAAAATTGCAAAGAACAATTTTAAAGAGCAATTTAGAACAGCATCCTCACTACAGACTTTTTTCTTTAGTATTGAACCTAGAGCAATGAAATTTAGAAAACGGATAGGAAATTCAATCTAAAATCGTTTGTCTTCTATGAAAAATTGTGATTTTCCCCATAGAAAGCAAAATATTCTCAGAAACGAGATTTTTGGAAGGGTTTTACAAAATACATCTTCTCCAACATTTTTCAAGTAAAATGTTGATTTTAGTATCATTGGATGCGGAAAGACGTGGACATTCCAGGAAGTCCTATGGCGTTCCCCAAATTTCCAGTTTTAATAAAAAATGAAAATATTCGTGAGCAAATTTTGTTTCCAAAAATGCGGATTTATGACGTCATAACTTTTGGACAAATATTATTTGTGAAGTTGCTTAGGACTTCCTGGAAAGCCCTTGGCTTTTCGCATCCAATGATACCTAAATCACTACTGTAGCTTTAAAACTGTAGGAGATGCACAGTGAAACCCCCACATTCTGAACCACCAAAAAAGGGCAAAACATGGATATGAAAATTTTTATTAAAATTTAAAAAAAATTTTTTGGTTCAGGTTAGACCCCTGAAAACTTTATAGAGTAATGCAGAGACATAGGAGATGACAGCAATGTCATGCCATGAAGAAAATGCCAAAAGGGAGGTGTATCATGGTAAAATACCAGTTCCCCCTCTCCTCCCCCCATTCTTCAAACCCCCGTGAACGAATGAATGTATGAGTCTCATTTTTTCACAGGATGCACCTGACCTTTTGCACCTTCCATTACAGCTAAAATTTATTCTTACCCCACTTTTCCAATTTCTGGGGGGAGATGCTGTCCTTAAAACAAAAAATCAACAGCATGCGCGAAAGATGAATCAACATTGCAAAAAATTCCAGATTCTGAATACATCAGTACGAGTTTGTTTAGGCCATTGGGTACTGACAATTACTGTAATGCCATGACAGTTAGTGCTTCCAGTTTAGGGTATCTAACACAATTTTAAAGTAATTTAACAAGTAGGGGAATATTTAAAATAACAAATTAGGGAAATTAATAGCATACATGAAACGATTTATCAGACATTGCAGAAGCCTGCGTGCTCTAATTACCATTGTTTAACTCCATAAGTTCTTGCCACAGGGTCCAAGCAACATATTCAATACCCTTTCTCTTTAACTTGAGCAAGTTTTTCTGACCTTTGTTTCTGGTAAGTTGGGCATTAACTTAAAGGTTGTTCCTACAAAAATTCAAAAACTCTATTCTCAATATGAAAATTTTTTCCTGCCAAACATACAGCTTTCATGACTCCTAATTTTTCAAATTAAAAGAGAGAAGTGGGTGCTTGCTTAAGCAAGCAACAACCTACACTAGGGCTATTTCACAGATATTTCAGGAAACTGACAATATTTTCCCAGGAAATTTCTTCCATGAACTGTTTGAATTTTTTAATTCAAAATGTTAAGGCTTCATTACCATAGCATAATTGTTTTCAGGGGAAAGACAAAAAAGACATGGTATAGACTAAAGAAAACATGTCATCAATGAACATAATATGATCTTATAGAAGCTACCCTATGCATTAAACCAGAAAGTTTGGAGGGAACAAAAACTAAAGAGTAGAGAAGAGGTATGAAAACCCAAAGAAACTAAGTGTGCACTGCAGAAAAAAACAGACCATACACAGGCCTATTAAAAGGTGAGGTAACTCAACAGCCAGAGGAAATTTCCCATTTAGCTAAGGCAAACTAGATGAATAGTTGCTTCATAATTATTAGGGACTTCTCCAGCTAAACCTTATGCTCTCTAGACGTATTTCAAAGTCAAGATCCAGCCCTGAAACTGATACAAATAGAAGTTCATACAAAAAAATGAAGGCTGTGATAGCAAGCATTTGACAATGTTGCGTCTTACAACTTGAACTTGAACTTGAGGGCCGACAGCGTCGGGGCCTTTGTAACGGCCTACAATTCCCTCCACAATTTGCACACAAAGAGTTCAGCGCCTGATATCAGACTTGTCCACTAAACTACTCAGGATCTACCAAACCTTGTCACAAGCCACCATTGGATGGCATCACCGGGACAACCAGTGTGTCAAAACACCATCCCTAGGCATATTGAGTCATTACTGACCCCTCTACCTGACTGGCTTGTTCCAGTCACAGTCTCTTACTCCTGGCACGCACCAGATACATTTTCATTGATTCAATGATGCTCAAATTACACTCCTGATCCAATCCAGCAAGACAGCTCATACCACAATCACCTTCAGCACATCTGGTATACCACTCATTCTCTCCATACTGCTCAAACACCACATTCATAAAACTCTCTCTCTCTAGCTCATACTTACTAGATCCCAGCACAAAATGCTCAATTGTTTCCTCCACTCCACTTTTACACTGCCGACATAATCTGTTATTGTTCTCATTCCACCTCCATGTACGTCTGTTCACACTCAATGACTTACATCTCACAGCAAACAAGAGTTGACTTCCAAAACTACCATCACAGAACAGCTCACACTTAGGTGCTTTCTTTTTCATATACCAGTTAAGTGTAGGCTTCCGCATCATGCTAAGCTTACACTTATTCAATCCATTCTCCTTTGTTTGCCTCTCAATCTCTTTTTTCCACCTCTTGCAGTCCCACTCCGGTCCCACACCTCCAACATTCATTAAACTCCAGTCATCCACAGGTCTCCCAATTCTAAAATGAATAATCTTTTGCATACTAAGTTTCCTTGCATGCCCCCAACATACTTTCTCCCAATAGCTTACACTCAGATTCCATTCAAAAATTCGCTTTACCCACCTGCTATTCTGCATTCTTTCAATTCTCACCTTATAATTCAGCACCGCTTCCATCATTCTTTCTGAAAATAGGCTCCATCCCAGGTCACCTGTAATGGCTTCTGTAGCCGTCCATTTTGGAGCACCCAATGCTAAACGTCCTACCTTATTTTGTATAACATCCAGCTTTTCAAGATCACTACCATTCCAGGCAAGAGCACTCATACCATACATGACACTAGGTACAGCAACATACTTCCACATTCCTCTCACATATTCATACTTGTTTGCTCTGTATCTGGCCACACTATTCAATCGTCCACTCCACTGCATTGCTTTTGCCACTTTCTCACCTTTAGTTCTAGTACATCCATCTTCACTCATCATACAACCTAGATATTTGTATTCTTTTGTTCTACCTATTCTGATTTCTCCAATATTCCACAGTCTGTCTCTATCAGTCTCGTCACTATTTATAACCATAACCTTACTTTTGTCGGCACCAAAGTTCATCTTGAAATCTGTACTATATCCATTTACAATGTCAAGCATCCTTTGTAGTTCATGTCCACATTTACTAACCAAAACCAGATCATCAGCATACAACAAACAACTCAGTCTCTCATTACCAACTTTCAGTCCTAAGCCACTCATTCTCAGTCGAACTGCTAATTCTTCTGTGTACAATCCAAACAACAGGGGAGACAGAGTACAGCCCTGTCTCACTCCTCTAACACTCCTCACCTGCCCTGCTTCCAAATTTCCTAACCTGTAGATAGCACTTGTGTTCTCATACAGACTTTGTACAACTTTTACTATTTTTCTGCTAAACCCAACTTTTCTCAAAATTTCAAAGAGCCTAACCCGATCCACTCTGTCATACGCCTTTTCAATATCCAGGAATGCTATATATACCTTCCTATCATCCTTCCTCATTTGCTCAATTATTTCACTCACTACAAACAGATTATCCTCTCCACGTCTATCCTGCCTAATCCCATTCTGTTCTTCACCTAAGACTAATAATTCCTCAACTAAATTTTTCATTCTCTCATTCAAAATGCCACAAAAGATCTTACATACAGTGTCAGCCAGTGCAATTGGTCTGTAATTTTTTTAGTTCTTTCATACTCTTATGTCCACCCTTATGCAACAGTAATACATTACACTTGTTCCAGTCATCCGGTAGTCTTTCACTCTTCCATATCTCATCAAATAAACATTTCAACATACTGACTACACTCTCTCCTCCACATTTATAGAACTCATACGGGATCTTATCAGGGCCACATGCCTTTCCATTTTTCACTTTCTTCAAAAAACTTACAATCTCTTCACAAGTGATTTTGTCTTCCATGTGCAGTTCACGTTCATCAATCAGAAAATTTACGGGTTCATCATCTGTAACCTGCTCATTCATTCCACCAATATCCTCCCAGTAGTCTTCAACTGCTTTCACCATTTGCGTCCTATCTCGCACACTGCAACCATTGACTACTAATTCATCAACTTGAACTTCACTTCCTCAATCATTACCTTGTATAAACTTATACCAATCTTTTATTCCATACGGACCTTTCTTTTTTAGATTTTCAACTTGGTGTCTCTCCTCTCTAACTCTAGCCTCATTTATCATTCTCCTTACTTTCTTCTGCTGGTCCTTGTATTCATTCCATGCACTCTGCCATTCATCCTCAGTAATTCTGTTTCTTTCATACATTTTCCTCATACTGCGTTGTTTCTTATTCAAAGTCTTTCGTCTCATTCGTTCTTTCTTTATCTCACTTGTAAACCACCTGGCATTCCCTGTCCCTTTCCTACATTTCTTTCTACCAATCTTTTGCTCTGCCACATTATACAGTGTTCTTGCAATCTCACTATTTAGGTCATTTACATTTCCACACCTGTTCCAGTTGCACCTACTCAATTCATTCTTAAATTTTTCCCAGTTTGCCATTTTATCTGCCATTTTTCTTTCACACTACTGACCTTCAGCGTTAACTCCTTTCTATCCCAGTTATATTCAAGCACAAGCATTTTATGATCACTATCAATATCAAAATCATTTTCATCTACAAACATTTCTTTGACATACTCTCTTGCTCTACTATTCACAATCATATAGTCAATTGCAGTTTTCCATTCCCTGCTTTGCCATGTATGCAAGCCATGTCCTATTGTGACATTCAGGTTTTCAAGTTCATTCTCATCACAAAAATCTATCAATTTTTGTCCATTTGCATTCACTGGCTCACCAAGTAAACCAACATGGCCGTTCATGTCCCCCATTACAATCAGAGGGCACCTACAGTTTTCTCGTACAATCCTTGTTAATATTTCATACTTCTTTACATTCTCTTCATGAGCAAAGATCCCATTAGTTGTCATATAACATACAATCACAACAATACATTCTCTGGCATGCATTCTTTCACACTTAATTGCAAACAAATCTTCACTTTCAGGTTCATTTCCAACAGGAAGTTCTTCTAATTTCAAATTCAGAGCATATTTTAAAATGAGACTAACTCCACCACCTCTTTTTTGCCAACTTACACGCCCTTTTCCTATCATATAGTACTTACTCTCCTTACATTTTAAACTGACTATCACGCATTTGGGTCTCCACTACACCAACACAATCCAAATTTCCATTCTCAAATTCTGCTACAAGGTCATCTAACTTTCCTGCATTCCATCCACACACATTTATGCATCCAAACCTCACAACACTATTGGACAATTCACAACATTTTCTATATTTGCTTGGACAGGTTTTCATTCATCCTGTTCCACCTTCCACTGCAATATGAGTAGACCCAATCCACTGGATATATCTCCTGGAGAGTTTCATCTCACCTTCTTGTGTAAGATGGACTCCATCTCCACGAAAACATCCACTCTGGATCACGTTATCCATATCAAGAAAGCTGGAACCCAATTTACGCTTTCTCATACTCTCAGCCTTCATACTCATAATCCTTTCATGCACCTCCCTATTCACCTCCTTTTGCACCCTTTCATACTCATCACACGCAGGCCTTCTCAGCAGGCTGGTCACAGCCACTCTAACATTCTTCTTCCGTGCCCTTTCAACCACATTCATAATTGCATTCACCGTTCGCTCTCTTCCACATTCAAGCAATCCATTGCCACCTCCTTGCAGTACAACCATTCCCTTCATCCATTCCATCTATCACTTCCTCAGCATGCCTACAAATCTCATTCACTCCCTTTCCTCTCATGCTCGTACATCCACTACGGTCAGTCATCCTCACAAACCTATCTACATTCTTAACCATGCTGTCACCACATATTTTAATCGTAGGTCTTACTCTTCCTTTCATACTACTCATTTGTTCAATTCTTCCACTCACATCACTCTTTCCATTCATCTTACTTTCATTCGCTTCCACTACAGGCTCCTGCACCTCATGTGGCACATCAACAGGTCGCTCATTCACTCTCTTTCCATTCATCTTCCTTTCATTTGCTTCCACTACAGGCTCCTGCACCTCATGTGGTCCCTCATTCACTCTCTTTCCATTTGTACTTCTTTCATCATACTCGTTCATCCTTCTACTCTCATCCGTCGCATTTGCACCATCATTTACTGCATTCACACTCCTTGCATCATCATTTACCTCATCATTCACTGCATTTGCACCATTCTCATTCTTTCCTTCATTCAGCTTTCTTTCATCCTTCAAGTCAGCCTCTAAAGCAACCATCAGAATTGTCAATCTCTCAACCTGCTCTTTCAACTTCTTACTCTCATCATTCAAACATTTCCAGGACGTAAACACAAGATCACTCAACTTTCTCCGACTCATTTCTCTCAAACCTTTGCATGCATCTATATCTACCCACTTTTTACAAGTCATGCACTCAATCTCCTGATCCATTCCACTTGCACCTCCCTTCCTACGACCAGTCCTATTTCTTGCCATTCTCAGACACATACTTCTATCTCAGTACAAAATTCACAGGCAGAAGAAATCTACACTCACCAAATCTACTGAAAATCAAGTTATCAAACAACAAAAAAGCAAAAGCGTTACCTACTACTCTCACAGTTACTCTTTACAATGTCACACACTATACTCTTTATATGCAAAGAAAGCTTAACAGTCAAAACACCTCAATTAAAAATTGCATGTCACCACACCAATGCTCAGTCTCAACTCTCACGCAACAAAAACTACTCTCAAGCGTACTCCATACAAAGTCACACACCGTACTCACGTGAATATATAAAATACACCAGTTTTTCAGCAACTTCACTTCAATTCACCACAATTTTCGTCGGAGGATCAGAAGCACCACCAAGCGATCCTGCGTCCAAGCACCAAGCGGAAGAGACTTACAAGACGCGAATTTTGAGAATTTTTTACGGCAACATTTTGCGGATCCGCGCTGGTTCGCAAGACCAATGCCAGTGTTCTATTTGACTGAAGTGCTCGTGGATACAACTTATACCCGGATAATTTCAAGTTTCTGTGTGATAACTAATGTGATTATATGTCAGAAAACTATTAATTCAAAACGTGTTCTTGAACTATCTATACTCGGCAATTTGACACTATGTATCGTGTGTTTGATAGCGGTGAACAGCCGGCTTCTAGAGCACTCAAGGATGCTTCTGGCAGCCGGCAAACCACCTACATTGAGTCAGACTGGCCGTTGTGATGCTGTGATTATTCTAGTGCTTCCTCCAGACAGTAGGCTGCATTGTGATGCTAGGAATTTAACGGCTCAGATTGTGAAATAACAGTATGTTATCAGGCCCACTGAATGTGTAAATTTTAGAAACCTGTTCATTAAATTTTACCCTGAATTTTGAACTGAGTGTTGAACTTTAGTTTAACCACACAGGTGATGTGTTCAAGTATAAAGGCATAGAGTGAACTAGCAAATAGCAGATTCTAGCAACTTCACAACCTGACCATACATAGCTCAAGTTTTGCTAGGAAACAAAAATATTTTTTTTGTCAATATCTTGTTGGCTCCTCACCCATGAGCTGTGCTGGGCAAGTTGCACCAGTCAGTAAGGTGGAAGCCTAGAGTTAGAGCATTTTCAAAAGTAGACTGGGAATATACCCAGAAATTTATGCGACCACTAGCCCATGTGATATTGTGTTTTCAGGGCGACGTTGGTCAATGTGTACTTGTTGCCCTAGGGACAGTTCACCTGTATTTAAATTAAGTAATTCAAATTGGCAAGTCATTTCAAACCCTTTCAGTGTTAGGCTGATCAATGAGATAGCCGTTTTTTGACAATAGAGTTTTGACAATAGTACTAGCCAGCTGTTACTATTTTAGCTTGCCCCTGCATCAGAGACCTAACCCTCAACCCTTTCTCCCTCAGCAGGTAGAGTAAAGAAAACCAAATAGTCATTTTTGTATGTTGAACTAGGCTATTCAACCTGTGAGGGACCTTTCCCCATTGTTTGTAAGTATGCAGCATGTTAGGTTGCTCCACCAACATTGCAACCGGTGCCATTGTAGCATTTAATTATGTAAGCAGTCAGAAACATCTTAAGGGCTTTTGACCCAGAAATTAAAATTAGTGTGCTAGTGTACTGTCCTCCTCAGACCACAGTGCACATATTTAATAGCCCAAAATTATAATGGGAAGATGAGAAAAATTTCCATGTGTATGTTATAAAATTGGACTTGCATTGATGTGTGCGTAAATAGCCTGTCCTCCCTTGATCCTACGTGTGTATTACAAATGTATATCTACCAGTGTGTTCTTTGGCTGGCGAGACATTTCTCTTCTCAGTTGTTGCAACAGCCGTCTCGTTGCTTTATGTTATAGATGGATTTCTCTGAAATTTTCACAGCAGGTGTGAAATGATGCAAATAACATTTGTTATTTCGACAAAATTTTCGTATCTGCACTGGATTTTTTTTATTTTCAAAAAATAAGATAAAATAGGGGTTTTTTAAAAATCCTACTACTTCTACAATTTTTAAGTTACAGAACCAGTACTTCGTTTTTAGATTGCTTAGATGTCTATATAACCACTCGCAATAGGGAATTTCGATAACTTTTTTTTTGTGGATTTTGGGAATTTTAAAAAAATGAACTTTTTTCATTTTTTTTTCATTTTGTGTAATTTTCAAAATAATAAATTTATCAGAAAATGCTATTGCGCGAGGATACACCTTGCTGAGCCCTATCGAATGGTATATAAACCATTCTCCTAGCTCTAAAATTGTGGAAGAAGTAGCATTTGAGAAACCAATAATCAAGTTTCCAGAAAAACGTGTTTTTTCACAAAAAAAACATTTTTCTTTTTATCTTTTGAACTACAAGGTTTTCTATAATGAACTCTTGAGCGTTTGTAGCTCTTTTCAAGCCCTTTCGATTGATACAATTTACATTGCTGTAGCTCTGTAATTCTGGGAAAAAATATACAACAAAAGAGAATAGGTGTCATTCTTGAAAGCAACCAATTTTTTTTAATTTTTCATTTTTTTTTACCAAAATACGTTTTTTTTGTCAAGTCAACTCCTTTGTTTTATAGCTCTTTTTAAGCCCTTTGGATTGGTGTGCTCGCCATAGCTGTAGCTATGATAGTGCAGCTGTCATTGAGCTATGAATGAAAGCTACGGTATCATAGATACGGCAGAACAGCTAAATTCTGAAATTGTCAAAAATTATAAAAAAATATTTATTCAGCGTTAGAATGTTTCGTTTGAATAATCGGAGTAGACGTGAACGGAAAGTACCAATGGAAGTGCAAGAAAATCCTCTATAAGATGCATATAAAAGCAGAAAAACAACACATATCCTGATTTCTACCTAGACGGTGTCCTTAATCCTTTCCATGCATTGCAATTTCTTAGTGCTATTCTCTTAGTGCTATTCCCATGGTGCTATTCCCATAGTGCTATTCCCATAGTGCTACTCCCTTAGCGCTACTCCCTTAGTGCTATTCCCTTAGTGCTACTCTCTTAGTGCTACTCTCTTAGTGCTACTCTCTTAGTGCTACTCTCTTAGTGCTACTCTCTTAGTGCTACTCTCTTAGTGCTACTCTCTTAGTGCTACTCTCTTAGCGCTACTCTCTTAGCGCTACTCTCTTAGCGCTACTCTCTTAGCGCTACTCTCTTAGCGCTACTCTCTTAGCGCTACTCTCTTAGCGCTACTCTCTTAGCGCTACTCTCTTAGCGCTTCTCTCTTAGCGCTACTCTCTTAGCGCTACTCTCTTAAAGCTACTATCTTAGTGCTATCCTTAGTGTAGTGCTTTCTCTTAGTGCTATTCTCTTAGTGTTATTTTCTTAGTGCTATTCTCTTAGTGCTATTCTCTTAGTGCTATTCTCTTAGTGCTATTCTCTTAGTGCTATTCTCTTAGTGCTATTCTCTTAGTGCTATTCTCTTAGTGCTATTCTCTTAGTGCTATTCTCTTAGTGCTATTCTCTTAGTGTTATTCTTTTAGTGCTGTTCTCTCAGTGCTGTTCTCTCAGTGCTGTTCTCTCAGTGCTGTTCTCTCAGTGCTGTTCTCTCAGTGCTGTTCTCTCAGTGCTGTTCTCTCAGTGCTGTTCTCTCAGTGCTGTTCTCTCAGTGCTGTTCTCTCAGTGCTGTTCTCTCAGTGCTATTCTCTCAGTGCTGTTCTCTCAGTGCTGTTCTCTCAGTGCTGTTCTCTCAGTGCTGTTCTCTCAGTGCTGTTTTCTCAGTGCTGTTCTCTCAGTGCTGTTCTCTCAGTGCTATTCTCTCAGTGCTATTCTCTCAGTGCTATTCTCTCAGTGCTATTCTCTTAAGTACTATTCTCTTAAGTGCTACTCTCTTAGTGCTATTCTCTTATTGCTATTCTCTGGAACTGGAATTCTGTAATTCGTATAGTTATGCCGAATCTGAACTCAACCTGTTTGTGCAGTTCACGGAGTCAACCGGGGCTTGAAATAAAACTGAAGAAACCTCGTATTCTTTGGCGTCCCCTTGAAGTACATTAAATTGTGTGTCAAAGCGAAGATTGAATTCCGATAGAGCACGCAAGACAGACAAAGAATGTGGTACTAGAACTTCAATGATTTTCTCAAAAAGATTGAGATCTTTTATAGTTTGTTTCTTGTTCAACTTTTGAAATGGCCACCACAAGATTCAAACAATAAAACAGAAAAAAAAATTTGTACTAACTTTTTGTACTAAGTAAAGACATGGATGGGCGTAATGACTTCTCAAACGTACCAGTAAATAGTGAAAAGAATTTTGCCTAGAAACACAACCTGATGATCGAACAAATTGTAACTACAGGTGTGGCCAATGATTTCAAGAAAAAACTTTTATTTGAGAGCTTTATTTCAGAATATACTTATGCCTAATTGTTTTAACACTCCAATAATGTAGCAAAATTACTTGGAGGCAAGAAAAAAATGAAGTGAATTTTTTTGAGAGTTAACCAATTTTGTTTATCCTAATATTCAACTCAATGATCTCCACCTAACCCTTGCTGCTCTGAAGGTAAACAAGGACAGTCATAACATTTCTGGTTGTAGTTTAATGCCAATGCATCCTATGGTACAAATGTGACAGCAATACAGGTATACAAGAAGTCACCTAGAAATGTTTGTCTAAACTGGAGAGAAAATGTAACTCTTTAGATCTTAACTACATATATTTCAACATTATCTCAACAAATAGTTTAATCTTGTAATGCATAAGAACTGTAATGATTGAAGTCTGCCAACGTAAGCTTTCTTTTGTTTGAAGCTGAATGCTTTACCTAATGGGAGTCCTGACAAGATATCCTTTTTACAGTAGGGCAGGTTTCCTAAGGTTATTTTAGTATTATATTTTTTCATTAAATTTTTATTATCAAGTTATTCTCTGTTTACTGTCAAATGAAGCTGAAAAGAAATAAAACAGCATTTAGTAAAGAAACAGAAATGAATACAACAGCACAAAATTTAAATACAAAGGACAATTAAGTAGATTCAACCCATGAAACAACATATCGTCTGATTTCCTCCCAGTGCAATCCTATCTTAGCATTAAAAGTCAGGCACCTTTACTTAACATTTGCTTACAAACTTCCCCATGCTTAGTACCATCTTCTAGGTTTTAACTTCTCATCTAATTTATTATAAGTAGTCCTGAGCAATCCTAAATACTAGAAACAGCTCACTTCTTCCATTCAAACTTACAAATTCTTTACAAACTTTTTCTCCGAACACTTTTCAACTTTATTCTCATTTACATTCATCTGGAGTTTCTTTTCATAACAGATCCTCATAAGCACTTTCAACAATTTAAAGTTTCTCATCAACGTAGCTATATCTGTTAAAATACTAGCACAGAGAAGCTGCTCAGTATTGATGACTGTGCCCTGTGCCACCAACATTTCCAGCCCCAACCAAATTGCCTTTCCTTAAACTGACACAAACTACATCTGTAAGCATATATACAAATAGTGATATTACCCCTTCTCCAACAATATTTTTGTTAAAAATGTTTTTTTACGGACTAATTTTTTATTTTGGTTGTCAAGAAATAGTCATTGTCTGATGAACTGGCAGAGTTATCAGAAGTATTCAAGCTTCTGAGGGAAGGTTCATATTCACTATCTTTCGTTGAACTAGACAATTGGGGTGTACACTTGAAAATATTAAAAAAATGAATGCAAATGTGGAGACAAACAACACGTATCCAAAGGCAATGGCTATTGGAGCAAGTCTAGTACCAATGTACTTGAAATCCCACAGCTCTACACTATCATCTCTGCCAGGGATACGATTTGACATGAATACTCGTTTCACACATAAAATGACATACAAAGGCTTAAAATTAAGGAGTATATAGGATGGTAGCTGGTTTTTGAAGGTGAAGTTTTAGACTGGTATACTCGTTGACAACTGAAAAAAATAAACATTTTGTGAAAACGTGTGTACACGTTTCTGCCGGGGAAGGGGTTAAACACCACTGATGCAAATTCACAAGAATTTCATACCATTCATTTATTCCATTTCCATTCTCAAAGCCTGGCTATTGATGTGATACCTCATGACCTTAAGCACCTAACTCCTTGCACCAGACACTTTAAGCACTTCCTCAAACTCTTTCTGAACAACTGTATCATCCACTGCATTGAATCTTAGTAAGCTCAAAACACCTCTTGTTGCTTTTATCACATTTGTTGCACTTCTGAAATCAAATACTCACACTCTTTATCCTGCCAAAAACTGAACAGCTTGTCTCCAACTGCACTCTTCATTTTCTCTTTTACATGATTCAATAGCCCTCTGCCACACAGGTTACCAACCATGCTCAATATCCTTATACTTCAAAAACTGGGGCTATCACCCCTATCCTCTTACTTTTATACAATGGAATCAAAGCACAAACTCCTTAAATCTATTAGCAATGTTACTACACCACTAAATTCAACCACTGCAACAAGCAATATATGTCACCCAATGTTTCTTTGTATGCTCAGATGCAACTATGTCTAAATCCAGTGTTTAACGGTACTGTGTTCTTTTCAGTGCAAGTGACAGCTTATACTTTCTTAATGATTCAACTTTAAGGCTTTAACAACTATAATCCTCCTTCCCTTTCAGTGGCATTCTTTTTCCTCTTTTCTAGTTTATTATCAAAGAAGTAAAATCATTAGAATTGATGCTTTCCAATTTCCATTCCAGTATACCTGACACAAAAAGTTACATTGCATGCGAATACTTTTTTAGCTGACATTATTTGCCTATTTAGAGAATTCAAGTTTGAAAACTTTTCTGACAACAAAACACTCACTGATGACTAGGGAACACAATCTGCCAAAAATGACAGCAATTAATCTCCATATAGTTTGAATGAGTGCTGTGTAGAAATTTTTATTGATGAGAAAATATCAACAAATCATACTACTTTCTGACTTATTGTGTTCAAGTGATTAACATGTGAAAACAGGGATCACTTTTCTCTCCTATCTAAATCTTATACACGCCCACAACAAACTACTATATCCATCTTGACATCTTCATATTAAATATGCATCATATGATGAGATAATGAATCTTTTCTTCAATAATGCACTACTGATGATCTGTAACAGACCAACAAATTCAACTACACAACAAAAATAATTATGGATTACTCCATTCATTTCACGTGCATCTATCAAATGTTTGTGAAATGCTAGGAGCACTCCCATCAAATATCATGGCAGATATTCTTGTTCAAAATTGCTTTGAACACTATCACTTTAATATGCAACACTATCACTGTAATTTCATTGCTTTATGTACAAGTATCTCTTGAAACACACTATTTAAATAGATCTTAAATAAAATTATAGCTGTAATGATGTAGCTTTCTGCAAAAATTTCAAGTATGCACTCTAAAAAGTCATATTAGCATCAAAAAAAGCCAAAAAATTTGATACAAAAATGTTCCACTCATAATATCAAGCCCCTGTAAGATTTTAGACTGTGCTTCTAGCCCAAGCCATGTTTGCATCACTCACAAATATGAACACATTCATTAATGCAATCTCTGCTTTGACCAATGTTCTGGAAACAATACACAATGCCAATAAAGATGCCAATGTATGTCAATCAGCAAATGAAAGTTGCAAGGCTAGGGATAGGTTGCAAGCATCTTTTCTATCTGCTCCATGATTCAGCGAGTTTCTCACTGCTTCTATATTTTATTTACCAACCATGATTCATGGCTAAGAAAGAAAACCAATCAAGTGGAGCACTATTATTAAATACAATGCACAATTTAAATGTTCTTTGTTAATTGATGAATAATTTCATCATAGAAAGCTCCTACAATTTGACATAACCAAATATAATTATAACAAGACAAGAAGGTTGCATGACAGGATCTGAAAATAACTACTAAATGTTGATTTTAAAATCTTCCTTAAGCACTAAACAGAATTAAATACGTCAAACATGGAAAATCTTCAAATAATTTGTTGTTCATCAAATAATTTATTCAATGACAATGAAATAATACAACAATACCACATTTCAGTGACAGAACATTCTTAAGGGAAGCCAACGTTTTTTTGGGTCAAACACCAAAAATGAGATTATTGCTTGGAAATGCTTGAATATTGAAGGGGGTATGGGTAAATTCCAAAAAACTTCATGGGCTATAAAGTTTATTCGAATGTTAAAAACATGCTGTGAATACCTCAGAGCTTAGTGGTATATAATCTAATTTTGAAATGAGAACTGTGTGTATAGGCTGTGTGCATTCCAAGTAAAAATTTTGAGCTGGTTGTTTGAGCTTCTATTTTTTTTAAGGTTTAGATATCTAGAAGTTTTAGGTTTTTTTAAGCTTTCCAGCATTCAAACCTGCGTTCATCCTCGTCTGATGTGAGTTAAAGGTAGGACTCAGTGTGCCTTCCGTGATGGTTTTAACTTCTAGGATCAGATTGCCGTCTTTATTTGCTTAATTCTTTTTATTTTTTTTTGTTGATCATTATGGGAGGGTCCTTGCTGATTATTTTCAGTGCTGTTTGTTTCCTATTGAATTAACTTGACTGCAATTACAGACTTTTTTTGTTGGAGGGCACTTTCTGGAAATTTTGTGTTTAGGACTTTGCTTAAAACTCCTGAGATATCTTTGACAGTACCTGGCCTTCCCAAGGTTTTGAACATTTCTGTAACTATCACTGCTATTTGTTTTGCCATATCAGTGCTAAGAGTAGTTACCTCTAGATGTCTATGCTTTATCATTGATCTCCTCTGTTTGAGTGGCAGCATTACTGAAGTAATTTCTTGGGCATGGAAGAGCAATTTCTGCTCCAGATGCAGTTCTGTTTCCTCTATAGGTAGTTTCAGTATAGGAATCACCGTTAAAATTGAGTAAGGGGATGTTTTTTTTCAGTAAATTTAGTAAATTGATCCTCAACCATTTTAACAGCATCACAGTAAGAAAGCTTGCTTTCAGCTTGGACTTTTTCAATAACTTTTACTTTTTTCATTAAAGGACAACCCCCATCGCTAGCCGTGTGCTTTCCTTTACAGTTGCAACAGAGCAGGCTTACATTTCCTCTTTCTGTGCAATTCCTTGAATTATGAGAGCCTGAACACACCACACATCTTGGTTTAAATCTGCAGCCGGAGGCATTATGTCAAAATCCCTGACAAAGCACTGCCAGGGTTTGTCAACAAAAATCCTAACTTCAAATCTTTTGTAACCTAAGTAGACATACTTTGGCAATTCTGGTCCCTAGAAAGTTTGGTATTTTGTTCTTGCCCTTAGTAAGTTGCTTGACACTGATCACATTAGTGTATTTTTGGCTGAGAAATTCCTTGATTTTTTCATCACCAGTGACCAGGCCAAAAGGCCAGATGACTCCTAGACTGTCCTAGGGCTTGTGGAAGTTGTCATTGGGCCTCTCAGTCCTCCATCTTTGAAGTTGAGAGCAGGTGTGATCGCATCTCTGAGTTTATAGGTTTGACATTGATAATAAGCAGTTTACGGCTCATGTTTTTCTCAACGCCAATGATGCTTACTTGAGCAAAGTTGGATGACTGAATATCTTTTAAAAGTCTCAGCTCATTTGAAAAAAATTTTCCAATGTCTGCTTTTCCACTAATGGGTTCAACAAGGAAGGTATGAGACCTTTGGTGCTTGATGGAGTTTGACCATGAACTTGCCTGTGAGATGAATATCTAGAGCCTGTATTTGATCCTGAGACAGCAAACCTACTGCTTGCAGGCTCAGATCTAGTATTTTTTGAGTATTTGGTTTGTTCCTGCAAGCTGCATTGGGTAGAACCTGAAATGTTGGAATTCTTCCGCTTGACCAATTGTTGAGTAGAGGGGACTTTGATAATTTTTATCATAGCATGTCACTATACTATCAGTACCTGAAATATCTTGAGATAATTATGCATTTCCAGGATAGCTATCTACTACTAAGGGTGCCCTAGATCTATGGCTCCCAGCATTGATGATCTCAGGAGTTGAAACGGTCACAGGCAGGGTTTCATTCACGGTAACTTGAACTGAATCTGATAGAACTCCATCATCCATCGAGTTACTAATCATCAAGTCATCACTGACATCGAGCTAGAGATGTGACTCAAAAAAAAAAAACCGTGCCGTTTTTTTTAAAAAAACACGTTTTTTTACAAAAAACCATGGCCAAAAAAAACTTGGATATTTTGTTTTTTTTAAATATTTTGTCTGTAAATAACTCAGCAAGGAAAAGAACCACTTTACAATATTTGTTTTCATGTCAGATTACAAAATAAAACAGCATACTTCTTAATTGATGGTTTTCTATGGTTTTATGAGATTTTTCATTTTCTGCGGTTCCATGTTTTGATATTTCATTTATTTTACAATACATGAAAATGACCTTCAACTCCCAAAATGGTTTGTTATAATAACATATCTTTACTTATGGTCATTGATAGAGATGTGACTAAAAAATCATTGTTTTTTTTAAAGCATGTTATTTGTACAAAATTATGACTAAAAAACATGGATATCAATATATTTTATGTGATCTAAAAAAGCCAATGCTGTTTTTTTTTAAACATTGTTTTTTGACAGAAAAACCATGACTAAAAAAACATGACTATTATTATATTATATGGGACCAAAAAATTTTTTTAAAAAAACATAAAAAAAAATCAGGACCAAAAAACACGGATGTAAATATCAGGAAAGTTATTTTCTTCAAGCAGACAAACTTATAAACAAAGAACGCTGTTAATATTGAAATCATATTTATTAGAACTGTACTAGGTCTTAGAATAAAATATCTACTAAGAATCTATTCACTCCACAAAACCTTTTGGAGTCCAGCTCAATCCTTAGTCATTCAGTAAAATGTGGTAAAATGGACAATGAATTTTCACTGTTCCTTTAAAAAACATTTTGCTGAATGACTTACTGAGGATGGAGCTAGTCTCCGAAAGGTTTCATAGAGTGAATAGATTCTTTGTAGATATTTTATTCTAAGACCTGGTGTGTTTCTAATGGATATTAATATATTTTATGTGACCAAAAAATCCATGCTGTTTTTTGAATATGTTTTTGTTACAAATAAGTCAAGACTAAAAAACACAGATATTAATCTTCGTTTGACCATAAGCAACCATGCTGTTTTTTTTAACAACATCTTTTTTACAGAAAAATCATGACTAAAAAACATGGATATTAATATATTCTATATGCCAAAAAAACCATGCTGGTTTTTTAAATCATGTTTCTTTACCAAATAAAATCATCACTAAAAAACATGGATATTAATGACTTTTTGCGAAAAAAACCATGGTTTTTAAAAATGTCATGGTTTTTTTTGGTCAGATAAAATTTAATAATACTCATGTTTTTTTTAATCATCAATTTTTGTGATAAAAACTTTTTTTCAAAAAGCAGGAATTTTGGTCACTTAAAATAAATTAATATTCATGTTTTTTTTACAATGAAGTCCTGACCAAAAAATGAATAATAAATAACTTTTTAATAAAAAAAACATGTTTTTAAAAAAAACAATAAATTTTTTGGTGACAAAATATATTAAAGTCCATGATTTTAAGACACGATTTTTACGGAAAACACGTGAAATAAAACAGCATGGTTTTCTTGGTCACATAAAATATATTCGTATCCAGGTTTCTTACACATCATTGTTAGTAAAAAAACATTTTTTAAAAACCCAGCATGGGTTTTTTAGGTCTCATAAGATATTCATGTTTTTTTAGTCATGATTTTGTAGTAAAAAAACATTTTTTTGGTCTAATAAATATGTTATTCATGTTGTTTCAGTCATGATTTTTTAGTAAAAAAATGTTTTTTTAACACATTCCCTGCAAAGGGACCCACCGGTGGTCACTTAGGTGATTTTCATAGTGCTGCTGACCCACCTGCAGTCACTAACTTATTGTTTATTAATACTTTATAAAAGCTTAATATAGACAAGATCCACTTAATGTTTGCCATTTTCAAAGTTGATTAACGCAATTGACTTTAAGGAAATCATCCGGGGCCCTTGGGATGTCATTGTCATTTTGCAAGTTTTTGTTGTAGAAGGACCCTTAGTTGGTGGACTATTCGTTCCTAAAATTTTATGGCGCTACGACAATAATTCCCCCCTTCCGGGGAGGGGGGGGGAGAGTGAAGGGACCAAAATCTTTCAATTTTCCCGATTTTGACCCCATATAAAAAGAGAACAAATGGGAAATGGAAAAAAGCCGAATTTGAGTGTGTTAGACATGTTTCATGGATTCTAAAACTGCATTTGTTTTTGTTCTAGCATCAAAACTGAAGGAGTCCCATTTTGAAATATCAATATTAGTGAAATATCAATACCTAAAAACCAATATGTCAAATTTTTGCCAAATCTAAGGCCTGAATCAAAAAAATGAATGGATTCAATTGTGTTTCTTTTCAAAGGTTACATATCATAGTCAAATTTCATAAGAATGAGACTGAAAAAAAAAAATTATTTTTTTGATAAAAAAGGAAAAAATTTTATATATTTTTTTTTTTGGAATCACAATTCACAGTTTGAATATGAAGTTATGTATGGAAAGTATCAAAATAAAAATTAAAACTGCATTCAATTACATCAATTGTTCATTATATTACACTTCAACACAATTTTTTTTTTTTGCTTATACCCAACACTTCTAATTTTCAACATTCATCCCGGGACTAGTTCTCGAGTTTTGATGCTAGAACAAATCCAAAGACAGTTTTAGAATTCTTGGAACATTTCTAACAAACGTACATTCGGCTTTTTTTCAAATTTGAATTCTTTGAAGAAATATATAGCTCTAAACCCAAAAAATTGTTGCTGATTTTTTAAATTTCCAAAAATTTTGACAAAAACAGAAAAAATTTGAATTTGAAAAAAACTAAATGTGCATTTGTTAAAAATGTTCCAAGGATTCTAAAACTGTCTTTGTTTTTGTTCTAGCATCAAAACTGAAGGAGGAGTTCCAATCTGAAAAATATACCAAAAACACATTTTTCGTCAAAAAAAAACTGAGGCCTAAATCGAAAAAATGACATCAGTAAAAAAGGTTTACTTTCACAAAAGACATATACTGGCCAATTTTCAAACAAATCGGACAAAAAAAGGTCTCAAACCCGGATGATCTCCTTAAATTTGAATTGAATATTGAACTGAAGTTTAACCCATCGCAGTTAACGTGTTAACTGCATGGGGTTTTTAGGTCATATAAAATAGATTGTGTTTTTAGTATTGATTTTTTTTGTAAAAAAACAGCATGGTTATATTTGGTACTGGAAAATATATTAATATTAATATATTTTCTGGTACCAAATATAACCATTCTGTTTTTTTTTTACAAAAAAAATCATATCACGTGTCAGAATTTTTTGTAAAAAAACATGTTTTAAAAAAAAACAGCATGTTATTGGGTCATCTAAAATATATTAATATCTATGTTTTTGAGTCATTTTTTTTAATGAAAACATAAAATAGAAACCATACAGTAAAAATGGTGGCAGATAACCCACAATTACCTAGGAGTCTAAGAGGAACAGCAGGAGCCACATAACTTATCACAAAACTTATATTGATGGAATCAAAATTCAGAGCTTATTATCTCTGCTATGTCTGATTTTTTTTGGTCACATAAAAATAAAATCAGACATAGTAGGGATAGAAAGCTCTGAATTTTGACTCCATCAATATAAGTTCTGTGGCTCCTGCTGTTCCTCTTAGACGCCTCTAGGTAATTGTGGGTAATCCGCCACCACTTTTACTGTATGGTTTCTTTTTAATGTTTTTATAACAAACAAATGACTAAAAACAATGGATATTAATATATTTTAGGTGTCCAAAAAAAACCAGACATATACCCAACAAAATTTAGGTGTGTGCATAAAAAACCAAAAAAAAAACACATAAAAAACACGTTTTTTTGCAAAAAAAACGCCATCAAATAAAACCATTTTTTGGCATCACTACATCGAGCTCACTCTCCAAATCCACTCGAGAGTGAACCATGTTCTTGGAGTCTGTCAACTCTCCTGATAGTTAATACCTACCTACTATTTATGGTACAAGATAATTATACTAGCTAAATTGGAACGATACGCCTGTACTTGTCTCTACCATAAGAAAATACAATCAATATTGAGTTTAACCTGCTCACGGTAATTAAAAATTCTGTTCCAAAGAATCACTAAGGGAACACTTTTAAAACGTTTTACATGAATGACATTCCGCTCGCTGATGCATTATTTTCAAGTTATTCAACTTTGAAGTTACATGAACGGCGCTGATGAAAAGACTTTCCCATGCAGAACAGCAGTTACTATTTTTGCAATAAATTGCGTAATTTATTTGCTCACCCCTTGGAGCCTGAACTCCCTTCTAGAATGTTTTAGTTAATAACACAATAGAGGTTATCACCCAAAAATATTAACGGGACTGAAATAGTGAAGACTTGAATCGATATGCTGGACATCCGTTTCAAAATGGCGGCCACCCTGTAGAACATAAGCGCAATCATAGTAGTGAATACCGTAGATTTAATATCATACTTTTATAATTTGATATCTTTGGGTGATAACCGTTATTGAGTTATTAACTATAATATCCTAGAAGTGGGTTCAGGCTTTGCAGGGGGGGGGGGGGGGGGGCAAATAATAAATCACGAAGTACCCAAGCGTACTCCGACGGCTCAAGCGCATAACGCAACTCCTATGGAAGACAAAAATTTCAAAGTCGAATAACTCAGAAATACCGCATCAGCGAGCAGAATGTCAATCATGGAATACATTTTTAAATGTATTATTTTAATGATTCTTTGAAACGGAATTTTTAATTTCCGTGAAGGGGTAAACTCAATGTTGACCATGAATACTAGTAATAAATTTACTCACCACGTAATCGTAACCTTGTCTGCCGATCGTCCCGTCTGCCTCTAGAGACCTAGAGACCTATCTCTGCCACTACAGGAAGCACACTCCGAGAAACTGCCTTTCACTTGTACTTGAAATCGAGGGCTGACAGTGTTGGGGCCTTTGTTACGGCCTACAATTCCCTCCTTGATAGTCACACACAAAAAGTTCAGCGCCTGTGTAGCAAACTTGTCCACTAAACTACTCAGGATCCACCAATCCTTGTCACAAACTGCCTTTAGACTGCACGACTGTGATAACCAGTATATTAAGACACCATCTCCGTGCAAGGTGGGTCATTACAGCCCACTCTACATGACTGGCTCATTCCAGTCACTATCTTTTACTCCAGGCACATACAAGAAAAACTTTCATAACTTCAATGATACTCAAATAACACTCCTGATTTAGTCCAACAATACAGCGCAGACCAAAATCGTCTTCAGCACATTTGGCATACCTCTCATTCTCTCCATACTACTCAAACACCACATTCATGAAACTCTCTTGCTCATACTTACTACACGGCCACTTGGTACCCAAGAGATTATTATTATCAAAAACCACCCGGTCCCCAAGATGGAGGCTGCCATCTTGGGTACCGGGTGGCCACCATTGAAGATGATATAAACGGAGGTCACTAGAATCCTTAATATATAATTACATGGTGACTACTGATTTTTCACTCCCAAATTTTACTACTTTTTGCTACCTCCAACAGAAAAAATTTACCACCTATTTTTTACATAATGAATGTTGTCCAAATGTCCAGATGGTAAGTCATCAGCCTATAATGAGTAGTAGGAGTCAATAGTACACGCAATACAAAAGGTTCAAAAAGGTTCCAAGTTCCTTAATACTTAAAATACTTCATACTAAATGCATCAATCAAAACATTGTGGAAAATTTACCTAAATTTCTAAGGTACCTCGTCCTAATGGACTCTATCGAATGTTAAGATAAAGAACCTTGTCTTAACATCTTTCAACTATGAGGACAACCATTCATGGTATGCAAAAAATAAACCAACTGGAAACTAGTTGACACCAGGTGATTGTCAGATCACTTTACAGTAGGATAGAATATCAGGGAACTTCATTATGACCAAACACTATGGCACTTGGTAAATTTGAGCTAGTGAACTATTGAACGAATGTGAATATGTGAACAAATTTTTGTAAACTATATTTATCGTACCTCAAAATCTAAATTGGCACCCTAATTGCGATCAATAATGATAACAAATAGGTTATTAAAAAATTTTATAGAACGAATTACAAAAAATGCAAATTTCATGTAACTTTCATATGCATGCATATAGTATCAGGTTGTAACATAAGTTCTGTCCAATTGTTGAGCTTTATGTTTAGGGCAAGATTACTTCAATTTAGCTCGTTAATGTTGTATGCTTATGTCTGGTAATTAATAAAATATTTTTTCTCTCAGACTGTGTGATAATTATCGTAATTAATAACTATTTTAGCTCTAATGTAAACTCCAAGTAAAGAGCATGTCAGGCATATTTTACTGTTTGAATTTCATAAAGGCAATACGGCAAGCTCAGCAGCAAAAACACTTAGACACTTACGGAAATGATATTGTGGATGAAAAGACCTACAGAAGATGGTTTTTTGTTTCAAAAAGGATGACTACAGTTAAAAGATGAACCAAGAGCAGGATGCTCAAAAAAAACTCAATTCTGAGCAATTGCAAGCTGCCATTGATGAAAATCAAACCTGCACCACTAGAGAACTGAACAAAACCTTAAATGTAAGCCATATGACCATATTTCAGGTAATGAAAAGACTTGGCAAAATCTCAAAGGCTGAGAGACAGGGTCCCACACGATTTGTCAGAAATCAACAGGCAACAACATGCGACCTGTTGTGTTTCACTGTGTTCTCATGAACTTCAGGCACATTTTCTACACCGAATCATAACTGGCGACAAGAAGTGGATCCTTTACAACAATGTTACGGGTACAAGACAGTGGCTAAGTTGTAGTTCAAAGCCAATTCCACAGCCGAGAAGTTGAATGCACCCCAAAAAAATTATTTTGAGTGGATGCTGGGATTTGAAGGGAATTGCTTATTATGAATTAATGGGTGACAATCAAACAAAAGCATTTAAAATTTACTGTCAGAAGCAAAGTCGTTTAAAAGCAGCTTTACAGGAAAAACGGCCTTCTTTGATCAATCCAAAAGAAGTGATTCTGTACCATGACAATGCCAGACCCCACACTTCAAGGGCAACCAAAACTCCCATTGAAGAATTTGGCTGGGAAGTCATGCATCACCCACCATATTTTCCCTAACTTGCTCCAACCGATTTTCATCTTTTCAGGAGCTTACAGAATCATTTAATTGGGACAAAGGCTTACTTCACGAGAAGAGGTCGAAATGAAACTAGTTTCTTTTTTAGTCCAAACTGGCTAAATTTCATGAAGAAGAAATCAAAAAGCTTATGGCAAAATGGGAGGACGTAATTAATAAAAATGATGACTATATTGACGACTAAACAAATATATTTTTGAAAGGATTTTTGCTTAATTTCAAACCTAAAAAATGGACAGAACTGCTGTTACAACCTGATAGAAGACAGAACTTTAATAAGATGAAGCATCACCATGCTCCTCTGACAACATCTTGGAGGTAACTGAACTGAATCCGTGAGTCGCCATAACTGCCAAAAGGAACTTAATTCTCATAAATGATTACATTTTGTTTTAAAAGATGTTTTCACAGCATAATTCTTTCAGTATTTGGACATAAATTAATGTCATATGAAAGAGAAAACTTTCAGCTTTACGAATAGGTAAGTTTTTCCGTAAAAAAAAAAAACATTGATAGTTACAGTAAATTGTTATTGTTCCCCTCATACCAAAATGGACAGAATAAACTCCAGTCTTTCCAAAGGAAGATATTAGTGCTGGATGTAAATGAATTGCAGAGAAGTTCCTTTGACAGCTTTGTCAAAGGATTGTGATGTACTGATGTTAAATTGAGGATGTAATGATGTATTGCAAAATGATACATTTAAAATTGTGATCCAAGGAATGTGATGTGAAAGAGTTGATATGTAAATCCAGTTTTTCCCTCAAATTGCACATAAAATCACATCATACTTTTGATTGCATTGAAGAGCGTAGTGTGAGAATATTCATCTTTGAATAAGAATTATTATTATATTATATAAGAAAGTTTTAGCCTCCCTTAACCACGACAAAGATGTTCCAAGAGAGGAAAGAGGAAGGCACCATTTAGTATAGAGTTGAGGGAACGCAGAATCTATGCACAAGGTGCACAGAAACAGTAAGCTAGGAAAGAAGTTCATGAAACAAGAAAAAAGTTGAAGAAGAAAGTAGTAGGTGCTGAAAAACAGGACAGCAGTGAACCGAAAAAAGACGGTCCATAACAAAACAAAAACATATTTTATTACAACAAATAGGAAGCCTACATAACCTTTAGCTCAGGCCCTCACATAGTCCCCCTGGGGGCGCCAATTCCCATAGATACAATAGTTGTATCCCCCTGAGGGGCTTTGAAAAAGAATTGGAAGAGGTTATATCACTTGGTTCTTCACTGGTTATATTTTATATTCACATTTGTAAGGTATAGTTAAATGATGCAATAATTTGGGTGAAGTGCTATTATTAAACTTAGGGCAAGGACACTTAAATGCCTTATATATGACGAGAGATAAGTTTGTTCTTCGAAGGTAATGCAATTGGGTATATCCAAAGAAAATCATCATAAGACATAAATGTTGAATAATATAGAGAGGAATAGCCACCCAATATTTATTATTTAAAAAACTCAAGCAGGAAACTGAATTCAATCTTTGAAAAATTTACAGTCCTTGATTATTTACTGGTCATTAGCCTAAAAATTTATGAAATGGCATTGAAGAAATGTAAAATTTAAACATTGAAATGGCCTAAATGAACCTTTCATCATAAAACAATTCAAAATCTTTCAGATCAAACTGAATTAGAAAAAATGAACTATTTACACGGTCGTTTGCAAAAATTTTGGAATATTTATCTATTTTGTCTCCCAATCCTGAAATTACATCCCGCCTTACAGGAATGTTTCACATAAACTGCGGCAAATAGCTAATGCTTGGAGAAATAAATTTTAAACAATCTTAATACACTTTATACATATGCACATTACTTCCAATTTTCAGAAAATTATTCCATTTCACAATTTTTTACTACCCAGAGGTAAATTTTACTACTTTTTACTACTTTTTTTACTACTTCTCAAATTTTACTACTTTTTACTACTTTACTACCTAGTAGACACCCTGAATTATCACTAAAAGAACTGTGGCTCCCCTCACAACCCAACCTCTTTACGTTTGTAATTGGACGTTAGCTTCTGTTATTAATTAAATTACGCTTGGCGCACTTGCTTCCCTGGTGCGTAAAAGCCAACTTTTAAGTTGAATAATTCAAAAATAATACATCAGCGACCAGAATGTCATTCTTGAAAAAACGTTTTAAGTGACAAGTCACAATATATGCTCGTCGTGTCGTGAGACTAGCGAACTTGCCTCCGTCCAGGCAGAGCCTGGTTCGAGTCCCGGCGCTGGTGGCGATTTTCTCTGTTGGGTATAGGGGAAAAATTCCAAGCACAATACCCCACTCTACCCAGGTGTCTGAAATGGGTACCGGTCTTGACCGGGGGAAAGCGTAATGGCGTCCTGGCGTTAGTTATAAGGCATTTGAAAATCCAATGTATAAGGTGATATGTATCAGGCTTGAAATTGGAAATAAAGCATCCGTAGATGCCTTCATTAAAAAAAAAAAAAAAAAAAAAAAATACTGGCGCTCAGTCTCAGCTCTCAATCAGTGGAAGAATTACTCTCACGCGCACTCTATACACAGTCACACACTATACTCATGTGAATATACAAACTAGCCTATATCAGTTTTTCAGCAACTTCACTTTAAATTCACCACAATTTTGTCAGAGAATCATTAGCACACATGAACTTGAGGGCTGACAGTGTCAAGGCCTTTGTAATGGCCTACAATTCCCTCCTCAATACTCACACCAAAAAATTCAGTGCCTGTGTACCAAACTTGTCTACTAAACTACTTAGGATCCACCAATCCTTGTCACAACTGCCATAAGACGGCATCACTGGAATAACCAGTACGTCAAAACACCATCTCCGTGCATGGTGGGTCACAGGGTGTAATTTCCAAATTTCAGGACATAAATTAGAAAAAAGTTCCAATATTTTTTGATCCAACGTTAAAATAGTTCAAGTTTTCCAAGTATCTATTTGGTTTTGAAAAATTTCAAAATCTGTTCATGAAGAATAGTTCATTTCATTAAAAACCTTGGAACAAGTCTCGCTGAGCGGCGAAACCTCTCAGCGAGAATGAAAATATCGATTATAACTGGAATTTGATGCTGATTCCGAATCTGCAATTTGTTTTGATCGCTCTCGATTTTTTGTGATTTTTTTGAATTTTTAATTTTTACACATTTTTAATGTTTTTTTTTGCCTGCACCACCTCATGATCCGAACTCTGCCATTCTCGACCCAACCTGGTCGGACTTGGCATACTTTGGCTCGCATTACCTCATGATCCGAACTCTGTCATTCTCGACCCAACCTGGTCGGACTTGGCATACTTTGGCCTGCACCACCTCATGATCCGAACTCTGCCATTCTCGACCCAACATGGTCAGACCGTGCCTTGAAGACCTGGGTACCGGATAGGGCCGGGTTCCACCCAACCTGTACGGACATGGCATTCTTTGGGCACCACCTCAGTTGTTGCTAGCTGCCTTTCGAAAAAAAAATAAAAAAAATCGAAAAAATGGAGAGCGGTCAAAACAAATTGCGGTAAATCTGAAAGAGATGACAATTGTCGATTTTGTAAATTTCGATGCCTTAGCATAGTTAATTAGATCGAAATAAACAAGTTTTCTCCTATGCACTTTTTGTCTCAAATGAGTATTTTATTAGTTATAGCGGTAAATGACTTACCGCAACTCCAGTCTTTGAAGCGGAAAGAAATTCTTTGATCGAGTTGTATGGCAATATTGCAATGGCGTCTCGCTTCCAGCGCTCCGTCTTGAAAGACGAAACCAAACCTACCGCTATACCTTGTTAAATACTCATTTGACGAAAAAAGTGTATGGAATAAAAGTTGTTTATTTCGATGTTATTACCATGTTTCAAGCAACAAAAATTCGAAAATCGATGAGTAGCTGTTTATTCGAGCGCATTCGTCATCAATGACGAAACTTAACTTACCGCTATAAATCGTAAAATACTCATTTGAGACGATAAAAGAATAGAAGAAAACTTGTTTATTTTGATTCAATTGATTAGGTTCAGGCACAAAAAGTGGAAAATCGACAACTGTCATCTTCAGATTTACCCAAATTGCATATTCGGAATCAGCATCAAATTCCAGTTATAATCGATATTTTCATTCTCGCTGAGCAGCTTCGCCGCTCAGCGAGACTTAAGCCAAAACCTTAGAAGTTATTCACATATCAATAGTTGTTATTTTAATATCATTGGATAATTTATAAGGCTACCAGGTACATAGACGTAAAGGATTGGATATTCCTGAAGTTTTCAAGTATTGAATTCAATTGAGTTTTGAAGTAATATAAGTGAAGTGAAACTAGCCTGCTAATTGTCTGACCACTAGGACGCCGATCTGTCAGGGTGCCGACCAGGCAAGGGTTAGCTATTCAGGCTAAATAGCTAGACCCAGACACTACGGTAGGTGGGGGTTGGACAAGTAACAATGTATTTAAAACATGGCAAGTATAATAGACATAACACGTATTATCTCAGGACGTGTCTTGCAAGAGCCGTCTCTCCACACGAGATCGTAGCTCTTCCGCCGACCAAACACCCCGCATAAACACCTAAAGTACAACGGTAAAAGAGGGCGCAGGGTTACCCAAGCACGGTATAGAGACCATGGTACCATGATAGAGACTCACACGAGCATCAGGCAAGAAGCTTAATTTAGCCTGCTCGTAGTCAAGTGCACTGCATGAAAATCCAAACGTTACAGTTTTAGTCTGCAAACGTTAACTTTGTCTTCCAAATGGCTTAAAGCCAGGCGGTCGCAGTCAGGCCTTCCACGCTCAATCTTTGTACCCAAGGCTGCATTTTACCCTAGAATGCTCCTTTATTACCCTAGAAAATATAAATGAGGGCAATATCATAATTACCGTGTTGACTTTAATAATGCTATTGGCTTTATCCTCAATTACGTCACAATGAACACATTTTTAAAGTTTCTGAGGGTTCGTTAAATAATTAATGAATGATCTGAACACCTTTATTATGGAAATGTGAATGAAATGAGATCCTTCCGTTAAAATTTCAAAAACGATATTTCCAAATGTGGATCGTTAAACAACTCAAATACACACAAAGCACTGTGGTCGACAAAATTGAAATTCAGGTTTTTCGGAAGAGGTGCTCACAACGCATAAACAATAATAGTTACAGAAACTAAACAAAAAATTTAGGATGAAAAATATAGACCAATGTAATATATTTTCAGCTCGTGGTATTGAGTTTTTTGACCGATCCAAAAAATATACAAAATGAATGAAATATACATGCGGTGTTAGGTATAGTCTTACATAAATTTGTTAAAAATAATAGAGAGCCTAACTTAATAGGCCTACGAACAATTTCTTATTTTCAGGAATCTATACCACTCGCGTAAAAAATGAAGTGCTGGGAATACATTGTACAAAACTACAATCTACAACACAATAAAAACGCAATCACGCTTTCCGTATTTTACATTTCTAAGGTATTGGCGTCGCTGAAGATTCAACACGCACATCATTACTTTTTACCTCATTAATAGCCTTAATTAAAATAGTATTATTTGGAAAATTAGATGCCATGGAGCCAGATTCTTCTAGGTTATCCCCTACATGGATAAAACTACGCACGGTTTCATTCTTCAAACTAGTTCTTTGTAAAGTTTTGGTAAAATTCAATTGACTAAAGACATGTTAAACGAAAGCACTTGAAAATGGGAGGGGTAACAACGTTGAAATAAAAATTGTAAGATTTGATAACATGCCAGCCCACTGGCATTTTTACAGAAGAAAACTGTTTCCAAGAAATTAACAGCTGACACGTCTGGTGTCATTGTTCATCCCAGTAATATTTTTGCCACTCTCCCGTAAGAAATTTCTTATCGACAAACTTCTTGATTTGAGGAATTTCGTCAAATAAATGACAGAGATTTTGGAGTCTGTGTTGAAGCTAGGGTTTGCAATCCCGAGACAAAATGAAAATCCCGGAATCCTAGGATTCCAAGAAGACAATCACGGGAGTTCCCGGGATTTCTTCGTATTTTTAAATTTATGCTATTGTAATTTGTTGCCGACTCCCATTACAGTATTCGACGATTTAGGAAGCGAAAAACCTTTATATTAGAATGATTCTCTAATGAATTCACTCTTTAAAACTGTATATACTGGCATGTCATCGACTGCTACAAGCTAGGTCACTTGTTCTGCCGTAGTACTTATATATATCTTTACAAAAGTTGTGGTTTCTCTTCCTTTAGGTTCAGTGGTTTTCCTACTGCTCTCCCTTGCATGAGGGTGCTTTGTTCCAATACGAATTCTGTCTTCTGCGCTACTAGTTAATGCATCTGGGTCTACAGTTTCAGGCTTCACTATTTTGTGTTTACTCTGTAGGTGACGTAACAAACCGCTGGTAGACCAGCCTTTGCAAAGTAAAGTCTTGCCGCACTTAATACACTTCGCACTTTCTCCAGTTGCCTCTTCAACATAATATCGCCGCATGGAGACTTCAGTTTCTACAACATCAGCCGTTGCCGTCGTATCTATTACAGTCTATTCTGTGTTACTTGCAAAACTAAACCACAAAAAAAATTCTGATGCAATAGTTGAACTATATTAAGAGATAGTATAGACTTCACTGGTATAGTGATGTGAATTGCAATAATTTTATTACACTAAAATTCTATCCTGTGCTCTCTAATTGATGAATCATACTAAATAGCATGATTTTGAGTTATTTTCTCAACCATATTTAGAAAAATATATACTATTTAGATTCCCTGGAATTTATGGGAAAAAAGGATTTCCCGGACCGGGAAGCATTACGCAGATCAAATTACGATGTCATGTACAGGATCCTCGTTGAAAATTTTTTTTTATCTGTTAAACTGCTTCAACCAGAAGCATCTACAATTAGTAACAAAATCTCTTTCTTTTGCGACGTTATGCCATTTATCTGTAATATCGTTTCAGGTGCTGTCATTCCAATGTATACATCAAACAATGGCACAAGAGCACTATTGAATGTTGAATGGGCTGGATTCAGCAAAGAAATGGTTGCATTCTTCACAAAGGCAACAAGCATAAAATCTGAACAAAAGCTTCTAATTAGGCTATAAATTTCAGATCTCAGATTGAAGACATTCGGAAAGTCAGTCTGAAACAAGGTATTATATGTGTTTAATATCCCCAAATTGTAATCTAAGAATTCCAAATAAGCGCGTGTTAGCTTGCTGTTTAAAGCATTTGATATATCATTTGTCTGAGTTGGATCGCTAAACGAAAACTCAACAAAGTAAAGTGTGAGTGTATTGCACTGCCCCAGCAATCGCCATACACAAGCTTGTGAAAAAACTTCACGCCACACATTGCGAAAAGAACTGCAACTTGTTCAGTACCTGTATGGAAAATTTAAAGTTGTGCTCTATTCATGAATCAAATGTTGCTACTTTCTACCTTTGAATTAATGTGTTCTGCTAAATTAATTCTTATTTGGGCTATTCAACTGAAGTTATTGTCAATTTTCTATGTTTTTTCAAAATTTTTATAAACTAGATTTGAAATGTTAAGATTGGTGGTTATAGTTCAACTTTACTTTATTTTTTTAACATCCAATCTCAAACGTTTTTCTCGATAGTGTTTTTCGAAGTTGCAAGAGAGGGATAATAAGACACTTTATGGGAAAACTCAGCTTGGATATTTTTATTGAAGGAAGCCGTGATGAGCGATGGCGTGCTTGACTTCTGACGATCTTCTCTTAGATGGGAAACTCCGTGCAGGCGAGGTCCGGCGAGCGATGACGTTGGCCGGGTGTAAGTGAGTGTGTTTGTGGAGGATCACAGTCTGTTTAATTTTTAGCGACTGACAGAATCTCAATTCCACCCGTGACGTGTGGATGAGTCACTATTTATGGGTTTAGACTTTAGAATAATTCCACGATGTGAAAAGCAAGTTGTTGTGGTTGAGCGGTAGATTAGTAAGCCGGTAGTTGTAATATACTAGGCTCTACTAACTCCGAACCAAGTGATTGCAATGTGATATATGACCAAAGGTCAGACAGTCTCACGTCAAAATAGGCACTTTACGTGTGTAACTCGATGGTTGAGTGAGAGATAATATTCCACGTGAATTTACAACTTGTAAAGCTCAGACCCAGGGAATGTGTGTTGTGGCGTTTGATGCCGTCGAGGATCTGCAATAATCGAAGACGCTGAATGAGATGGTTCTCGACGAGGCATCAGGGAAAAATTCCACAACTGACAATCCCTACACTGCAAATGATAAAATTCCCATCACGGAGAAAACCCTGAACTTCTTCCATAGATTTAACTCAAAGCTATTAATTTCTTTACAGGCTCAGGAAGAAAATAGGAAGGTTACCAGCTGGCAATGGCTGTTCCTTTATGCTTGAATTACAGTATAAGCATGACAGTACAAGAATTGTGATTTTTAGAGCAGTAATAATCTGTTATTCAATTTTGTGGAATTATGGAAAATAAATGTGATTTAAGCACCATGATTCGTGGAATATAAATGAAATACGAAACAGCTAAAAAATGCAAGAATATGAATGAATAATTTTCGTACTCTATAATATATCTATATCCGTACGAGAAATAAAAAGGCAGTCCTAAATTCATCCATATGTCAATCGTACTGAAAAACACTGCAAGTATATTTTAGTAAAAAGATAATATCTACCCCTAAATAAAATGCAATCTTGAACACAAAAATGACATGACACAGCAGTTTACGTTCGGCCATCTTTCCGCGAAAACCCCGGCAAACCACCGTGAGCTCTCACGAAGTATTTGATGAGCGAGTTTGCACCATCATAATAACAACTGCAAGTATATATTTTAGCAGTAAGGAAATGACACAAGAAATGCACATGACACGCAAAATTTACGCTACGTCATGTTGAGATAGCACTTGGAATAAGCCATTCTATTTCACGACTTCTACGACTATCTACATATTTAAATAATACAGCACTGTCCAAAATTTATACTTAACACTGAACGCGAAGAAAGAACACGATATTTTCTAACACAGATTCACTTACGATAACGCTGTAACACCAAGCTAAGGAGACGCGCGAGAGAGTGATGCTCAGAAACGGCGTCACCCGCGGTGTTGCCAATTCCAGAGGCTTCAAACTCGAAAATGTCGACCGTTATTTTATAACTTATGCATTTGCACAAAAACTTCAAGGATTACTTATTATGAGTAGAAAGTTATTAATAATAATTTAGAGTAAGATTTTTAATGTCAATAATTATGCTATTTAAGTGCGAATGAGAAATTTTATAATTTTACACTTTGTGGCTAATGCTACAGAAATATCAATTTTACCCTGGGGTAAGCATTTTTTCCTTTACCCTAGACTGTACCCTAAGAGGTGTCTGATTACCCTAGATTCGGATAATTACCCTAGGAGTGGAAGCACTGGTCGCAGTATGGAGCGCTACGTAGTACGTACCGTACAGCACTACCCGCAAGGAACAAAACACGTAGTGAAATAATTTCACAACATAAGCTAACTGCTGAAACAATAAATAGCTATTTTGCATCCATGGTGTTGATATTCTTTCTCATTATTACGATGTTTGATAATACCATATTGTAAACCTGTGTAGAAAACATATTTTTTAAAATAATGTTTTTAACCTCCGTGCACTTGGTTAAATTGTTGTGCTTGTCTAAATTAGTCTCAAAATTAATTTACGTAATACTCAAAATTTTGAATCTTTCTCCAGCAATATCAATCATTTGAGTTCTATGAGCTTCACCACAATGTTCTGGAAAATAAAAAACATCTTAGAACGGAGAGAGACCAGCAAAGCACTGATAATGATAGAATCTCAATTCTTCGGTTACTCGGGCTTTTCGTGCACTGTACAACTTTGTCTTTGCTCGTCGTAACCGTGAGTCTATAGGCCCTGCCCGCCCTGCGGGAAACGCGGGTTCGAGTCCCGGCGCTGGATGGCGATTTTATCTGTTGGGTATAGGGGAAAAATTCAAAGCACAATACCCCACTCTACCCAGGTGTCTGAAATGGGTACAGGTCTTGATCGGGGGACAGCATCATGGCGTCCTGGCGTTAGTCATAAGGCATTTGAAAATCCAATGTACAAGGTAGAATGTATCAGGCTTGAAATTGGAAATGAAGCATCCGTAGATGCCTTCATTATTTATTTTTTTTCTCGTGAATCCGGACGAATCCTTCAATAGTTTTCAGCTTTCTCTCGTCGTTGTGTGAAGCACAAAAAAATTTGAAAATATTTGCATTTATTTAAAAAAATTATACTGTGTTATTGACATATAAGCTGTTACTTACAAGAGCTTCTTGAGTACCAAACGTCAAAAATTACCTTTTTTAAAATCAAACTCTTATGCACAGTTAATCTTCTCGTAGCAAAATAAAACTATAGAGAAAGCATTGAAAATATGATATCTCTAATATTCATTTTCTTACGATGAAGCGCTGTTTCGATGTAACTCAAACTTCAACGACTGACAATTATGAGATAGTTGCGTGTTTTTCTAACAGGCCCTTCACGCGATAATACTTCATTCAAATCTAGTTGAAATATTTTACAGGAATTGAAATAACTAGCTAGCAAAACCTCATTTGAATTGCGTAAGTAACAGGTTAAATTATATTAATAAATAATAATTTTGTAGTCCTCAGAATGTTAGGCAATACACCGGCATGTGTATTTACTTATATAAAGACTACAAATCTTTAAACTAGTTACACAACTGCTGCACATTCTGCCGAATATCTCCTGAAGACATTGGTTACTTACGATTAAAAGAGGTAAAAAACTACAATTGGCGAACTCACCGAATCAGAACAAAAGTGAGTAGAAACGCTTCAGCGCACCCACACTTTTCAACCTTCAAAAGTTTACTGACACGATTTATAAATAATTAGCGTCAGCGCATTGATTGGGGATGGGTTGGTCACTTAAATATCAAAGCACTGTAAATGGAACACTCAATGTCTCCACAAATTGTGAAACATGTTTAGAGTCATTAATTGTATTTTTTCAGACAATTTTTTTCCTCTGGCATTGAACAAGAACAAAAAACTGTAATGTAGGAAATTCTTGTACAACATTCAAAATTGAAATTTGAAATATGTTATCGTAACTTACATGTATCAACTGGCATTACTGAACACAAGAGTGTCATGTTAAATATTTATTTTACGATGATTGTGATTCATAATTTTATTATATATGAAATTGTTTTGAGTTCAATTGAGGACGTTTTATATAAGGAAATTTTTAAGCCCCAATATGTTGTTAGGCATCTCATGTATCACAATTTTTGGAAATAAACGGGTTTCTTTCTTTCTTATGCCATCTAACTTCATCGAAAAATATCCAGTAAAACTTCGGTAGAGTAATTTTATCGAATATCAAATAACTACAAAACTTACAATGAATCACATATATCAATGTTGAAATTATCTGTGAGATGGATTTTATTAATTTACATAGATATTCTCTTTGTGTACTTCATACTTAAAAACCGTTGATTGCATTTTATTCACAAACATGAACAACGAAAGAAATCATTCCCAATTACCTGTTCAAGACCCCTACTGTCATTTCAAATGTCACGCTTTGCTCACATTACATTTATTAGCCCTAATGCTTAATATTTGATTTCAAGGCACCAAATTGGTAGGCAGAAGTTGGTTTTCTTTAAGTTCATGACGTGATTAATTATAAACGAAACATAAAAAGTATCATACAACTTACTCTAAGACAAACCGAAATATTATGTGAATATTTACGCACTATAAAGGAAAAACGGAATAACCATATAATTATTCAACAGCAAGTATACTCTACCATGCATACCGCTGCTAGGTAGTTGCGACGCGGAAGGAACAGCTTTCCGGAGCAAATGGAACTCTCGGAAGTTCATTTCTCAAGAACGAGCTCAATTTGTGTCTCCTACAAGGCCGAATAGCGAATCATTCTCGTAAGAATAGCAATACGGTATTCTTCCCCGTTTCGTTCACAGGGAACAATAATTAATAACTATTACTCTGAAGGGGTTTTTGTCTAAAAAAATTACCTTTTCCTATAGCTGAAAGTTTCCTTTTTCCAATGAAATACCTTGAAGGCCATTTAAAGCAAGATATATGGTATAAAAATGTTTTTTAATACGATGAATGACGTTTCTTTGGAACGCATTCTTTCATCAGCGCGGTCTCGCTCATCAGTTCATTCCGAAGCATGGTCTGAGGAGGTGCGCGACGCTGCTATCACTCGATCCAGTCTACGTTTATTCTTTCACGTATAAAAGGAAAAATGTAAATACTAAGTTTTTTTTTATGATAAAACCTTGTATAAACTAATTTTAAGTTATATTTGTTTCAATTTATGGTGCCAATTTTGATTATAAGGTACTTCAAAATAGTTCACAGAAATTCCCTGGATTGGTACATCAAGTTCCAATTTGCCATTGTGTCCAGGCATAAAAAAGTAACCTGAAATTCTTCCCTGGTGGGTCATTATAGCCCACTCTACATGACTGGCTCATTCCAGTCACTACCTTTTACTCCAGGCACGTACAAGAAACACTTTCATAGCTTCAATGATACTCAAATTACACTCCTGATGACGTGCACTCACCACCGCTTTTCCACTCCAACACCGTTATATTGACTACATTTCGTCACAAAAATTTTCGTCACTTGTGCTGTGTCACAACTCCGAATCCAATAGAGCGGATATATTCTTAAAATGTAAAATTTTGAAAAATAAACCACGCTCTAGATACAACTTTTTTCTTATAATTTTGACGAACTAAAAAACTCAACTGGTTTCTTCAAATCTTTCTGAAAATTATTTTGTTCACTTTGTTTGCATCCAATTGAGGGATTAAGTCAAAATTCACATACATCCTTCAATTGTTCAATTTAAATCTGTAGCATTCGCTACATAAATAGTAAAATTCTCATTTAATATTAATTTGCATAATTATTTGCATAAAAAATCTTACTGTAATTTATTACTAATAAAATTCTAAATATAATCATTAACCTTAACGTTTTATGTGACTCACACAAATACTATAAAAACATCACGTTTCGCCATCTATAGTGCTAGAGAACCGTGCGGCCACATTGACAAGCTGAGCCTCGTTTCGGCGTCATTCTGCCTTCAGCCGCCTTGTGTTGAGTGTTTTAGCTCTTCGCGTAAGTCGATAATAGGGAACTTCGCGATATTGTTTAAGTTAAGAACTGTGATGCGCCATGTCTTTATCGTGGGATCTTTTTTATCTGTGTTAAGCATTTCTTTGTGGTAATACTGACTAGGCAGGAACCTAGTTCCGAAAGAAAGTGCCTTTAGGATAAGTTCTGTGAGTTCGTTGTGAATGTTACAGTTCGCGCCTGTAAGTGCGCGTGAAGACGCTTTGGCTGCAGGATTGTTATTTAGTGTCATATTGACGTATTCAAATTTTCTCTTAAATTATAGGAAATCTGGCGAGGATTAACGCTGATTAATATCCTCGATGTCAAGTAATTTTATATTGCTTTGTTCAGATTAACATACTCGATGTTAAGTAATTTTCTCCTGCTTTGTTCAGATTATACTGAAATGAGTTGAGAGTATTAGCGTCATATTTTACTGTAATAAATCTTACTTTCATAGCACTCTCTCACCTGTTTGAGTTGCAAAAAACAAGTCCTAAGCCGTGACTTTATGAAAGAGAACCTCGTGAGCTTGGAAGGTGTGAATTTTTCATTGTAATTGTAGTTTGTGTTTGTAGCTTCTTCTATCACCTGGAAACACGTCATCCAGCGCTTTTTGAATTTCAGATCACCTCCGAAGTCTGCACAACACACCCACACGCACCTGGGCCTTTAACCATTCATCTTAGTCTCAACCCTTAATCGTCTGTTTTAACCTGTGGTTATTCCCTAGTTCATCCACACGGTTACCGACTGAGAATCATTGATGGGAATCTATGCACAACTCTTGAAAAACATTCATGGGAATCTGTGCACGACTATTGAGAATCATTGATGGGAATCTATGCATAACTCTTGAGAACCATTTATAGGGCCTATGGGAATCCATGCCCAACCTCTGACACGTAACTCCCATTCTGAATGTAATTGGGGATTTAAACATATTTCCAACATACACACATCTCCAGCCTGCCGGGTCAGCTATCTTCTGAGCTGCTAAAAGTCTTCAGCCAAGAGTGTGTCTCCACTCGTTCAAGACCTCACGACTTTACGATCCTGCCGGCACCCCAAATAAATTAATGACGATGAGTACCTGTGTCCGTCATTTTTCCTTCCCGATTGCGCTCTCGAACAAAATTCCTCAGTTGAGTGTGTGGTGGGACGATAGTCAAACAACCTAAAAATCCTCGTCATCCAGTAGAATGGAAAAATCTCATTTATTTAGAGTTCTGATAGCTTCTCAGTACATAACCTACGTAAAATAAACCCATGAATTTCATGCCATGGAAATCACCGATGATGTCAATCTACATGTTTTGCTTTTCAATGAAAATTTCGTATCAGCCCTTAATGAATGCGCACCTTTCACTACGAAGGAAGTTAAGCCAAGAATTTCTAAATTGATAACAGACAAGATAAAAGAGTTGAGCAAAACTAAAAGAAATTTGCAGCGTGAGTACTAACCGAACAAATCAGACGGTACGCTTAGAAAACTATATAAAGATCATGAGGAAATCCAACGAAGAAAAGTTAAGGAAGCAAAACGAGACTACTTCAACAATGAACTGTTGGCGCAAAACAAAACCCAAAAAGTGTTGAAACTAGGTTAGGGTAAGTGAAGTGAGACACTTAGGATCTATGTATTATCAGTAACACACAGCAGGACAAGCGTAAGTTAACATCGTGAAGGAAAACCGTGGAGTAGGCTCAAGCAAAGCATGAGAACCATGAGCTCAGTTCTCAACACAGAGTACTGTTTACACACATTCTAACACAGGAGCACTGTAACATTGTTAGTATAATCCACATATACATTCAGGGTGCTACAATAAAGGTTTAAACACTCCTTCTCACATTGAATGTGTGTCAGATGAGGCCATTCCTAACTTCGTTCTTAGTCTGGAGAACTTTTCTACGGGCAGGTTCTTAATGAATATGTCAGCAAGCTTCTCGTTGGTAGGGCAATACACTACGTCGATATCTTTGTTACTCACTAGATCCTGCACATAGTGAAACTTAATACCGATGTGTTTTCTCCTCCCATGATACTTGGGATTGTTACCAAGACAGATGGCTGACTGGTTATCTTCGTTTACAACTATTGGTTCCATAGAACCAAAATTTATTTCACTGAGCAGGTGCTTCAATCAGACAGCCTCTTGAGCCGCACCGGCAACAGCAACGTATTCAGCTTCAGCAGTCGAGAGAGCTACACAAGTTTGTTTGTTAGACCTCAACGTAATTACCGATTTACTGAGGGTGAAACAGTAACCAGAGGTAGACTTACGATCATTTTTATCACCAGCCCATTCATCATCTGAATAACCAATGCAAGCATCAGAACATTTGCTATACAAGATACTTAGTTTAGAGGTGCCTCTCAGGTACCTGAATATTCTCTTAACACACATCCAATGCTGTTCAAGAGGTTTAGAACTGAATTTAGCGACATTATTCACCGAGAACGCAATGTCAGGTCGATTTCTGGTGGACAAACACAAAAGGCTACCTACAGCACTTTGATAATTAGCAGGGTCAAATTCGACATCATTTGGGGAGCATATCGGATTTACATTTACATTAGCGGGAGTTGCAACAGGTTTACAATTGTCAGAGCTAAATTTTGACAACAGAGCCACAGGAAAAGCAGCTTGATTTTTAAGAACACATTGTTTTTAGATTTTACAACACTTACACCTAGGAAGTAACTCAGCACTGTAAGATCCTTCATTTTGTACTGAGCAGAAAGACTCATCTTTATTTCATTCATTTCGTCACCAGACTCAGAAGTAATTATTAAATATTCTACATAAAAAATCTAAAAAATCTACGACACAAGCTGTATTAAATCATTTGTAATACCATTATTCTAATATAGATGAAGGAAAGCTTGTTTTCTCCTGATTTCTTGACTTTCGAAAAGCATTCGATAGTGTGAACCATAACATGTTACTCTCGAAACTACACTGTTATAGTTAGTTTTACCCATTTCTACCAATATTTTGCAGATATTTGTCAATCATGAGTGGCAACCGGCTTACACTGTATCTCTATTTTATTCCATGTACCCATGTCCTCATGATGTGGTGAATATCGAGAAGATATGAAATATGTTTTTGGTGGTGATAGGGCTTTGCATATTTTTAGGGCTTATTTTTCATTTCTCATTCAACTACTCTTGGCAGAGATAGACTATTGGCACGCCACGTATAATTTGTCTATTAGTACGCCTCGTATTTTTGTCTATTAATATGCCTCGTATGGTCTATCTATTTGTACACCTCTGATAGCTTGTCTATTAGTACACCTCGTATAGTTTGCCTATTATTATGCCTCGTATGGCTTATCTATTTGTATACCTCGGATGGTTAGTCAATTAGTACTCCTAGCATAGAACTTTTGTTAGACTACTAGCACACCCCGAATGGTTCGTCTATTGATACGCTTCGTATATTTTGTCAATTAATATGCCTCGTATGGTCTATCTACTTGTACACCTCTGATAGTTTGTCTATTAGTACACCTCGTATAGTTTGTCTATTATTATGTCTCGTATGGCTTATCTACTTGTACACCTCGGATGGTTTGTCAATTAGCACTCCTCGTATGGAACATTTGTTTTAGGATGCCCTATATTAAGAAACTTTTAAAAGCCAATATGTTGGCATGTATCTCATGTGACAACTTGGAAATACACATTTTTTCTTTTTTTTTTTCTTTTTTCTTTTATGGCATTCGAGGGGCTGCCCATAATTGGTTCAGATCACACCTAGCAAATCGGAAGCAATACGTTGTCATTGTGGACGCCAAATCAGACCCACAGACAATTAGCCATGGAGTTCCATAAGGATCTGTCCTTGGGCCTCTCCTATTTCTGATTTTTATCAAGGATATTATTAAATCTACATCATTCTTCAAATTCATACTTTCTGCCGATGGCAGTTCCCTTTCTGCGGTTTTTCCGAACCAAAATCCCGCTAGGATTGCGGAGAGTATAAATAATGAACTTCGTAAGGTTTCGTTGTGGCTTAAAGCTAATGAAATAAGCCTTGATATCGATAAAACAGAATATATTACATTCTCATACAAGAGAAGTATATCTCTCCTCCGCATTAAAATTGGCGAAGGTGAAATCGAAGAAACCAACTCAAGTAAATTCCTGGGCATCATAATAGACAAACATCTAACCTTCAAAGAGCACATCGCTCATATTAGTTCTAAATTATGAAAATCTATCGGAATCCTAAATAAAGTTAAAAATTTCCGGCCTGAAACAGCCTTACAAAGAAAAAAAGAAAAGAAAAAAGTTCATTTTCCAAGTTGCCACATGAGATACACGTCAACATATTGGGTTTTAAAAAATTTCTTAATATAGGACGTCCTAAAATAAAAGTTCCATACGAGGAGTACTAATTGACAAACCATCAGAGGTGTACAAATAGAAAAGCCATACGAGGCATAATAGTTGACAAACTATACGAGGTGTACTAATAGACAAACTATCAGAGGTGTACAAATAGATCGACCATACGAGACATATTAATGGACAAAATATACGAGGTGGCAAATTTTCAGTCGCATTCTGTGATCCAAAAATAATACACTGCGTTTTACTTGCATTAAGTTTAAGGCCATTATGGTCATACCACAATTTCAGATTTCTCAGAAGGTTTTCAGCGTTGGCTTGTGTTTCTTTTAAATCCGCTGTTGAGCTTGTCATGGCAATTTGCACGTCATCAGCATACATTGAGATTTTTGTATTTGCCGGCATGGTGGGGAAATCATTGATGAAAATTGAAAATAGGAGCGGGCCGATGATTGAACCTTGAGGAACACCAAAATTATTTGGTATGAATGATGACATTTTGTTATTCAAGCACACTGCATGAGAGCGGTTTAGTAGGTAGCTTTCAAACCCCTGAGTGTCTATTCTGAGGTTTGAAATTTTTTGTAGAAGTTTCTTATGCTCAACACTGTCAAAAGATTTTGAGAGATCAAGCAATAGTAAAAGTGTTAATTTTTTTGGTCAATATCATTGTAATTTTTTCTGTTATGTTTAACAGGGCGTCCTGAGAACTGGTATTCGTTCTGTATGCATATTGATTGCGATGCAGTAGATGTGACTCGTCCATGTAAGACGAGAGCTGGTTTGTTATTACTTTTTCTAATATTTTGGACATAACAGGCAGGAGACTGATTGGTCTGTAGTTTGACGCTATGTCGATATCACCAGATTTATGTAATGGCTTAATAATGGATAATTTCCATTGGTCGGGAAACTTGTTTGTGGCTATAGATGTATTTATTATCGAGCGAATGATGGGTGCTGTGACTGGGAAGCTGTCTTTTATATGTTGGAGGCTTATGCCATCATGTCCAGTCGCTTTAATATTCTTTAGTGAGTATAAGATTTTTCACATCTCTATGACGCTAACCGGCTTTGGTCTCCATTTGTTTCTACTATTTGGGGATGAAACATCGCTCAGGCTTGCCCCTGTAGAAGTGTCTGAAACAGTCCTGGATACTTCATTGAAAACATCTTCGACAACTTTTGAGAAGAAAGTGTTAAAGTCATTCGCCATTTTTGAGGGGTTGTCAAAAGTGCTTTTGCACTCTGATTTTTTATACCGAGCAACTTTTTTTAATTATTTCCCAAGTTCGTTTTGGGTTTTATTTTGCCGCCACGAGTTCTTTGTGGAAGTAGTCCCGTTTTGCTCTCTTAACTATTTTTCGTAGGGTCTTCTCATGATTTTTATATAATTTTCGACGCGTACTGTCGGATTTATTCAGTTTGTACTCACGCTGCAAGATTCTTTTAGCTCTGCTCATCTGTTTTATCTCATCTGTTATCCATTTAGAAATTCTTGGCTTAACTTTCTTCTTAGTGAAAGGTGCGCATTCGTTAAGAGCTGATACGAAATTTTCGTTGAAAAGCGAAACTTCTAGATTGACATCATCGGTGTTTTCCATGCCTTGAAATTCACTCCATCTAATAGCTTTTCTTGAAATATTTCAGGCGAGTAGTGGTTTTTCATGCGATATGTAATGGAACTAGATTTCTGTTTCTCTTTTGCAATATTGATTTGGCATTCTACCGAATGGTGATCAGAAAAGGACGGTAAGATCTCTGTGCTGAATACTGCTTGTGGATTGTTTGTAATTGCTAGGTCAAGAAGAATTTTGGAAGTGTTGGTAATTCGCGTTGTTTCTTGGACCATTTGAGAAAGATTAAGTCTGTGCAGCATCTTGCTTAGCTGATTTTTTTTATTCGTCAGACCTACGTTAAAATCTCCGAAAGCATAAAAGACTGTTTGGCTGCAGAGATTAACTTAAAAGCGTATTTTCAATGAAATCCAAAGTTGAACGTAGAGACGCTGACGGATGTCTTTAAAGACTGCCGATAATGAAAGCCTTGTGTTTGTTTACTTGAACATTGAGCCACACCATTTCTATGTCTTCGCATTTTTCTTTTATCGGAAATAAGGAAGTAGAGTAGACATCTTTGATGTAAATGCATGAACCGCTACCTCTCTTACTCTTGACTCCATTATGACGGTACAATGTGTACCCGGTAATGCTTAGATATGAGCTTTCGACTCGTGAATCGAACTATGTTTCAGATACGAATATAATATCGATATCGTTAGTGATCAACATTACTCGTACGTCATTCATTTTACCATTTAGACTGCGAGCATTTATGTGCAATATTTTGATATCATTTATCTCAATAGGCAGATCTTTAGTGGAGTTATTGCAGTTATTAGGTCTAGCAGGGCATTTAGTATTCGTCTCTAGGCCTTTATTGCCGCGTTCACTCTTGGTGATTTCAGCTTCAAATTCAATTTGATCACTGTTATTTAGTCACAAAATGGGGGCGGGAGCAACACGATTTTCATCACGCATTTTCAGGAGGGCACTATAGTGGTCCTGTTTCCGGTGTATGTTTACCGGAGGACAGTTTATCACAGCATTTGATGTAGGGGAGATGTCTTCCAAATCATATTGTCTCTTTCATTAAATATGTGAATTAGTGTTCTCGTCCCATTAGAAAGTATTTGGGGTATGAGTTCTCCAACTGCGTGATAGAACTCTTTTCTATCGATGTATTTATCGATGAGTTGTTTGAAACTGCCACTATTCTTGTCAACGAATTTTGCATACTTGTCCTTGTTTCTGGAGCTCTCAGTTCTGATGGCTTTTTTCAGAGATGTATAATTCCATTTCAATAATTGTTGTGATGCAAGCTGCGTTGTTACGGCGTGGAGGAGACAGTGTCCGTCACCTAGAGTGTAAGCAGACTCCATTTTGAGCGATCGTTTCAAGTCGTCCAGTGTGTCTGCAACGCGTGTGCAAATTTGATTCACTGTTGATTTTGCGGTAGCAGTATCGGTTTGGTAGTCCGATGGAGGCCTGACACAGGCATCAGATTTTTTCGAATAATTTGATTTTCTTTTTAATAGTTTTGATTATCGTTATTCGCTTGACTTTCCTTGGTACCTGCGTACCTACTGGAAAGTTGAGAATTGGTTGAAAAGGAGGGCATGGCCCAGTCACTATTTGTGTCTGTTGCAAGTAACGCAAAATTATTTTTCGTACTGACATTATATTTGTCTGAGATCGAGTCAGGGAAAGGCTCAGGCTTATTCACGTTCCTTATGTTGTGGGTGGGTGAGTTACTCAGAGCTCTGCTTGATGACGCAATCAATTTGAAGGATTTGGTGTACCATGTGCAGCGATGTGCATAGGCTTATATTCTTTTTCAGAGTTTAAAGTGAGACTATTTGTCTCATTCCGTGAAGTTTTCGATTCATTGGAATGATCTACAATTTCATTTATTGCTTGACATTTGTTGAAATGAGGACAATATGGCACGGTGATTCGCAATGTTGATTTCATGGCGAGTTGTCCGAGAAAACAGATGTTTTCTTCTTGGGTGCGAGGCCATTGAAAGTTATTGAGTGCGTCACCATTTTCATTATTTGGGTAAGTTTGAAATTGAATCATGTTTAAACAGAGGTTTTTGAAAAAATTCATCGCTTTGTTGAATTCTTTCGCACTGCAAGCATTGACAATATAAATACTCGAAAGTGCGTACTTTCTTACAATTTGTTGTTTGATTCGAGCAAGGTCTGAAGGCGAGTGGCAGAGACCATCAAAACTTAGTATATAATTTTTAAATCTAAGCATGCAATTTATAGTATGGAGAAGGTCATCGAAATACTCTACCGAACGCTCATTTCACCATACATGCAATACGGAATATAAGCATGGCACGGAACTGATAAAAATAAAACCAATGTAATTTTTCTCTGCAGAAAACAGCCATCAGAGCGGTAAAGAATATAGAATATAATGCTCGCACAGATGATTCATTCAAAAATTTACGAATACTTAAGGTTTCGGATCTCTACAAAATATCCATTTGAAATTTCATTTGCAAAACATTAATAAATGATGGCGACAATAGTCTAAAACAATTATTAACTGCGCAAATTGGTCATCACGACCATTTAACCCGAATAGAAGTACATTCAAGCTTCCTTATCACTCAAAGGCCCGGTCGCGACACAGTATTTTCTTCGTTGGAACTAAAATTTGGAACTCAATACCTGCAGAGATCCGTGAAAGTAATTCTTATAAGGCATTCAAAAGAAATCTTGAGACTCACTTCCTATCAGAATACTATACCATTTACAAGTTGATTTGCTCCAAATGAATTTTGATTTGCTCCTCGTGAAAATAGAATTGCTCCAAGTGAATTTTGATTTGCTCCTCGTGAAAATAGAATTGCTCCAAGTGAATTTTGATTTGCTCCTCGTGAAAATAGAATTGCTCCAAGTGAATTTTGATTTGCTCCTCGTGAAAATAGAATTGCTCCAAGTGAAATTTGATTTGCTCTTCGTGAAAATAGAATTGCTCCAAGTGAAATTTGATTTGCTCTTTGTCAATTTGCTATCGATATAAATAATTTTTAGTTTGTTATAGTTACAATGTCAAAATTACGTAATATTTTTTTCAGCTTGAGCATTTAAAATATATAAAATACTGTATATTACCCTAATCACAGGGGTAAACCTTGGTCTGAACCTTTCTTTATTGCCAAATCTGTGCTCTCATGGTTAATTAGTATTAATTAGTAAATATTTAAATTTTATTTAATAATAATTAATAATTAATTACCTTCCAATCAATTTTGCAAAAATCCTAATTCATTGATTACTTCTTTAATTATTTACCCTATCAGTTAAAGGTTATAAGCAAAGGAACCCTATAAGCAATTACCCAAGGGTTATTTCCTACCAACGATCATCCGGTAGATGACACCCTATCAAATCAGCCATTATTATTATTATCCTCATTAAACATGTTTAGGTCGCAATCCATAGCGGAATTGGACAATAAATTGATAGAAAGCGTTTGAAATTAGGAAAAAACAAATATATAATTTTCTGATAACTCGTGTACAAATGCATTTTGATGAAGAAGTACAGTAATGTTTTCGAAAGAATAATACTGCTGAAACGTCATAACTAAACATCACAAAATGAAATGTAAAGCATATATTACAACGTTTGCACAAGTTTTGATAATTATTTCCTCATTAACATATTTCCACTATTTTTATTATTTTTATTATTATTATATAAGAAAGTTTTGTCCTCCCTTAACCATGACAAAAATGTTCGAAGAGAGGAAAGAGGAAGGCACCATTTAGTATGGAGTTGAGGGAACGCAGAGTCTATGCACAAGGTGCACGGAAACAGTAAGCTAGGAAAGAAGTTCATGAAACAAGAAAAAAGTTGAAGAAGAAAGTTTTAAGTGCAGAAAAACAGGACAGCAGTGAACCGAAAAAAGATGGTCCGTAACGAAACAAAAACCTATTTTATTACAACAAAAAGGAACTCTACCTAACTTTTAGCTCTCGGGCCCTTACATGGTTCCCCTGGGAGCGCTAATTCCCATAGATACAATAGCTGTTTCCCCCTGAGGGGACATATTTCTATAAGATCTCTTTGATCAACGTCATGATCTTGTACTTTCTGCGAAGTTGTGAGAGAGTAATGGTAGCATTTTCTTCTATGGCTGTTGTCAATGTCCTCAATATTTTGGGACATTTCTTATATTATTTGTTCCTTTCTTCATAGATATAACTTGCTTATTTTACATCCACCTGTGTGCAGTCTTAACAATTATTCCAAGTGCGTTTGCAACTTTCTTATAGTCCTCTTCATTATTGAAAGCTTCTATTATTCTCTGTCTGTCTCACGCACTTGTTTTATTATACTTCATCTATATATATAGAAGGTTTAGGTTTCTGACAGATGAAGATGTTTGGAGTTGAGGTGGACACTTATTGCTGATGACGTTAGCATGTCTACACAAAGTGCGACGTGATGTGCAGCAGTGTGCAACGTGACAGTATCTCTGTGATGCTTCTTTGATCAAAGTGTCTGAGGTACGACTCCTCTGTCTAATGGTTTGATAATGAGTAATGGTTCATACAACGAAAATTATATTCTGTTTTTTTTTTGTAAATTATACTCAGCAAAAACTCTGTATCTTTGTACGCATTATTGGAATAAAATTACTTCAAAACGAAAAATAAATTTTGCTTAGGTTCTTTCAAATAACATTATAAAGCCAGTAAAATACTTATGTAATGATTTAAAGTTGACAAAGAGCAAATCAAATTTCACTTGGAGCAATTCTATTTTCACGAAGAGCAAATCAAATTTCACTTGGAGCAATTCTATTTTCACGAGGAGCAAATCAAAATTCACTTGGAGCAATTCTATTTTCACGAGGAGCAAATCAAAATTCACTTGGAGCAATTCTATTTTCACAAGGAGCAAATCAAAATTCACTTGGAGCAATTCTATTTTCACGAGGAGCAAATCAAAATTCATTTGGAGCAAATCAACTTGTAAATGGTATAGTCGTGTAAGATCACCAAGTCAAATCTTGTCTCCTACATAACTGGTCCTAATAATGCAATTTGCCATGGTTAATATCGTCGATCTTCAGTCTGTTCTTGCATCGTTTGTCGAATATACTCTTAAATCTAGTCCAAATGAACTATATTGTAAAATGAAGCATCTAATTTCGAGTTCCTTATCTCATTGATCAGCCTAATGCGTCCCTAGTTCAAGTTAATTATGTTAAACATTATTGTACTCCTTAGACCAACGTTGATGGTAGGATGCCTTAGAAGTCACTGAACTTATTCTGGTCCACAGGTAGCTATACTAAAATTTGACCATTGTACTATATAGACTTAAGAAACATTCTATCTCTGTATCACCTGTGGTAAATAAATTGTTAAATTGTTAACATACACCGCCACAATACACAGCTTCTCATCTTGAACATGAGTGTATATACAAGCATCACTCTTAGATTGTACCAAACCCAATTTCTTCAAATAGCCATCTAGTGTAGTATTCCAACACTTAGGAGCTTGTTTTAGTCCGTAGAGCGATTTTGTAGTTTACACACTAGATTTTCTTTGCCTTTGGCCATAAAACCATCAGGTTGAACTAGGTAAGGTTCTTCACTCAATTCTCCATTTAGGAAGGTTGTTGTAACGTCCATACGATGGAATTTTAGGCCATATTTGGCAGCGAGAGCTAGTACTGTCCTGACAGACTCAAATCTAACCACGGGACTGAATGTCTCTTCGTAGTCCATCCCGTATTTTTGTGAGTAGCCCTGAGCCACAAGGCGAGCTTTGTAAGAGTGCATGCTTCCGTCAGGTCCGGTTTTTCTTTCAAAGATCCATTTTGATTTAATAGTTTTTTGTCATTAGGACACTCTACAAGAGAGCATACTTTATTTTGATTTATAAACTCCATCTTATTCTCTATAGCTGTCCCCCATAGTTTTGCTTCTGTCCACTGAGTGCTTCTTGAACACAAGATGGTATATCAAGCTCTTTTTTCATTAAATACACCCATTCCCCAAACCAATCAGGAGCTCGTCGATACCTGGCTGATTGTCTAGGCTCCACTCCCTCCATACCAGCCTCTGACTGTCTATGCTCCACCCCGACCTCAGAGTCTTCTGGTTCTGGTTCCTGAGGAAGAAGAGTAAAATTACCATCATTTATTTCTGAAGGCTCCTTCTCAATTGGCATCTGCTGAGATTCATTAAACATAACATCTCTACTCAAAAATATATTTTTGCTGCTCATGTCATTCAGACGGTATCACTTGGATCCACTTCCATATCCTACAAGAACACACGGTTTAGATTTTGGAGCAAGTTTTTCCCTCTCATTTTTGGGGACATGAGCGTACGCACTGCAGCCAAAGGTTTTGAGGTGCTGTACATTGGGCTTGTGTCCATTAAGAGAGCGATAAGGAGTCATATCATTCAATGCACTACCAGGGCTCCTATTTTTGACATACACGGCAGTTGATATAACTTCACCCCAGAATATTTTTGGTAATTTTGAACCAGACAGCATAGTTCTGACAGAGTCAAGGACAGTTCTATTCATTCTTTCTGCAACTCCATTTTGTTCAGGTGTCTTAGGCACAGTGTTTTCATGGATAATTCCTTCCCTTTTTAGGAATTGTTCAAAGTCATTAGAGATGTATTCCCCACTATTATCGGAGCGCAGAATTTTAATTTTGTGATCATAGTGATTTTCTACCCAAGATTTGAACTCATGGAACACTTTAAAAACATCACTCTAATGTTTCATAATGTACACCCAAGTATATCTGGAGTGGTCATCTATGAAGGTTACAAAATACCTTCCACTCCCAAGTGATTTGGGATTAAGCTTGCCACACACATCACTGTGAATTAGTTCTAAGGGTTGACGTTCCTTTTAGTGATTTGTTTTAAGGAAGGGAAGCCTGTGATTTTTACCTTACAACAGCTTTCACAAAAATTGTTATCTCCACTCACAGAACAATCAAAACCTTTAACAAGGTTCTTAAGCCCTGTTTACACTGGTATCCATTTTGCTGCAGGCTCACGTGTAGACGCCTCGTGTAGAGCTTCACAAGAGTCATGTGCGTTTAGACTAGACATTGAGCGTGCCACGGAGCGCGCGCTGCTCAAAATCAGTCAATGTGTATTCAGCTGCTATGAGAGAAGCGTGCAGTCGACGAGGTTGTCTGAATATTGCTGCTGCATCATATACTACGTAATCTCTTTTTTATTTGCAGGAGTGAAATACTACTATATTCGTTTATTTTCAATCAAACGTAATGGAAAGCAGCCTCATTATATTCGCAGCTTTTGGTCTGCCAAATGCATTGATGGGCTTAGTAAATTTCAATTAAATGCAATGTAGTTTCTCGTGGCAGTGTTTTGTAAGCCATAATCGATGAGCAAAGGGCTACACCTCACCTGATGACTGCTAACTACACACCACTGTACTACACACTGACCGGGGACTGAGCTGCATGGCTGCCACTTTTGTTTGACCAAAAAAATCTAGTGTGACCTCAAAAAATATCTAGAAACATCTAGATTTAAAAATAAAACATCGAAAACAATATCTAGAAATAAATTGATTACTTACTATGATAAAATAGTTACACAATAGCATATAAGAATACTTATATCATAAATTGCTTTATATTAGGCAATTTATCTTTTTATAAATTATCTAGTATCCTGATATTTATCATAATAAAGCTTGGTATCCAAATATTCTTCAATTTCACACGTATTGCGAGAAAAAAGGTCAGTCTCTATTGCATTGCAATTATCAATGCTCAGATTCCTACTTCTCAACAATTGTTTTAAGGCTTTCACAACGCTATCTGCATCATTTTTAATAATTTGCAATTACTAAGTAAGTTGATTCTACTTTATTATATCCATGACTTTAGTATATAACTGATACACCAAGTAGTTTCATGATAGAAATATCATTGCTTCCATCCAGCAATAAACTCAACTCATTGTTACCAATATCATTGGTCAGTCTTTCGTCAAAATGAGGCCACAATACATTCTTGATAATGTATGTGCTTTTATTGAATGAATTTTTATTATCATCACTGGCTTTTCAATTAGAGATGGCAGCACAAAAACATTGAAATAGCCGTCTTGGTGTCGTTCATAATCTAAACATAACAAGATCAAAATGTGGTTGGTTGGTTCACTATTCAAACAATAAATTTATTTAGTTAAGCAAATTAACAAATGTAATAAGAATGAAGTAGTAACCAACCATAATAGGGAATTCCTAATTTGAATTCACAGTAATCTATCATATACATAGCTTAATTGTAATTATAGCTAGAAAAGATCTAGCATGCTGAAAAACTATCTAGATTTTATAACTAATATCTAGGTTCCAAATTTTACATCTAGGCTTTAGCAAAAACATCTAGAACTAGCTCTAAAAATCTAGAGTGGCTGCCTTGCTGAGCTGCGAGGCTCACGTGCGTCGCGCCTCACGAATTCGATCAGAGCGAATAGGGAACTTCGGGCTCACACACACAAATATGAGCCTCTGTGGTGAGCCTCGTCTACACGAGTCGCGCCTCAAGGCCGAAATGTCCCCTAGTGTAAACACCCCGTTAGTGGCTAATTTTTTAAGGTTATTAAATCCTAGTTGACAAAATCGTTTATGCCACAGAATTTCATCAGAGAAAACGTTCAGGCATTGTCTATTATTATGCCTCGTATGGCTTATCTATTTGTACACCTCGGATGGCTTGTCAATTAGTACTCCTCGTATGTAACTTTTGTTTGAGGACGTCTTATATTAAGAAGTTTTTAAAAGCCAATATGTTGGCATGTATCTCATGTGGCAACTTGGAAATAAACGTTTTTATTTTCTTATTTCTTTAGCAGCTGAATTATGGATACAATTAAGTTATACAGTTTTCCTACTTTACTGCTTAAGGCAATTAGTTTGTGGTCTTTATTTACAATCTTACATGAACTTTCGTCAAAGTAAACTAAGTTTCCACTTTCTGTAATCTGAGGCACAGATAGTAAATTGTATCCTAAGCCTGGCACATCCACGACTTTCTTAACAACACAGGTATCTACTAGACCTTTAGGCAACAACACTCTAACTTCAACATCACCTACACCAACACCTTGCAAGTTTCTACCATCACCAACTTCAATGTTAATTGGACTAGATAGCTCATTCATACAAGAAAAATCATTCCTGTTATTACACATGTGTGCAGTTGCTCCAGAATCTATAACCCAACAATTATTGACATTTATCACAGACAATGCACTGATATAGTTGGTTTTACCCGCTCCAAAACCTTTCTGGTCTTCTGTATGATTCAAGATGTTTTCCCATCTTCTTCCTTCAATTTTTCTTGATTGATACAGCACTTGGCGCGTAGGTGTCCTGTTTTTTTGCATTCGTAACCTCTTGAGTTTTTCAATTTGGATGTCACAATGGATTTTTCACTGAAATCTGAAGCACTTTGGTTTTCCAGTTTTGTTTCTTCATTCAGTAGGCTCTTTGTCATCACATCCCACTACGGTAGTTTATCGTGAGCTCCCAGTGCAGTCACCAGTGTAGAGAAGTGGTCGGGAAGTGATGACAGTAAGATTATTACACGGCTTTCTTCATCAACAGCGTCATCTATCACACTCATGGACTCAAATATTTCGACAAATGCTTTGAGGTGAGTTTGTAAGTCTTGGTCTTCTTTTAGTTTCATGTTGTAGAATCTTTTGTGTAGTCTGAACTTGTTAGACTAAGTTTCCTTTGCGAATGTATATTCAATTTTGTGTCACAGTTGCACAGGGCGAGTGGGGTCGCCCAACAAATACAGTTGACTCGTTTCGACACCAAGCACAATAATTGTAGCTAGGGCACTGTCACGTCTTTCTTCAAATTTCCTTCGAGCAGTCTCGTCCGTAGTCTGTGGCATGGTTTCCGTTCCTCGAACCAAGTTCCATAACTTTTCCTTCATTAAAATCATCTTCATTTGCAGCTTCCACGTAGGATAGTTTTCATCATTAAGAGCCGTGAGGCAGTTCTTAGCACTTTCACTTACGGAGCCTGCCATGTTTCTTTCTTTTTCACTTTCACTGTTTCTGTCTCACACTTACTAACAGATCACCAACGTCTGTTCTCACTGGTCCGGGCGGTTTTTCGCTTTGGGACTAGGATAACCTTACTGAAATTGTTTCTTCGGAGGGTTGTCTGGGCCCATAACCTGTTAAAATGGTAAGTAAAGTGAGACACTGAGGATCTATGTATTGTCAGTAACACACAGCAGGACAAGCGTAAGTTAACATCGTGAAGGGTAACCGTGGAGTGGGCTCCAGCAAAGCATGAGAACCATGAGCTCAGTTCTCAACGCAGAGTACTGTTTAAACACATTCTAACACAAGAGCACTGTAACATTTTTAGTATAATACACATACACATTCAAGGTGCTACAATAAAGGTTTCAACAAAAAGAACTTGGGAAATCATCAGAGAAGCTGCTCAGTATAAAAATCCAACTGCAAAAGCCCTTTTGACAACCCCTCTAAAACAGCGAATGACTTTAACACTTTCTTCTCAAAAGTTGGTGAAGATGTTTTCAATGAAGTGTCTAAGACAGTTTCAAATACATCTACGGGTGCAAACCTGAGCGATTTTCCATCCCAAAATACTGGAAAAAATGGAAACCAAAGCCAGTTAGAGATACGAAAAATCTTATACTCATTAAAAAAATACTAAAGCGACAGGAAATGCCCTACATACAAGGTCACATGGAAGCAACATTGTTGCGACATGGATTTTCCATGTCCAACATGGAAACCATATGCCTTGTGGCTATCCCTCGCTTCTGCCAGCTAGGATCTACGTGGTAATCACGCATGGGTTCCATCTATAAATCAAGCAGATTTACAATGAATTCTGTCGATGTGTATTATACATTGTTTCCATGTGGTTATCAAAGTTGGTTGGTCGCTCCGGTGTGACGGTGCCGTTGTATTGCCACGTCTTGTAGCAGATGACCTGTTGAGAAAATATAGAACACGTCCCCCCAAAATTCCATTCTCATCTGCACTAAACCTGGATACCCTACATAGTCAGATTATGTAAACTGATCGCAAATGCTTCGTGATTTGTTTAGTAATTATTTATCAACCGGTATCGTATTCAGTGAGAAGAGTAATTGCATCTCAGTATTCATAGGGTTTCATGGCAGCCTTCACCACTCGTTGTAGGGTTTTAGTGACATATACACGAGCATATTATACTTATACTCACATTTATTTCACAAGGCTGTTATTTAAAGAGGCATGCGTACATTGTGAATGAAACTATTCAACCGACGAACTCGGAGCAATTTACGAATCGCAATATTTTTTCTAGAACGTAGAATTTAGGTTAGAAGCTTAAAATACAACGTATAGTCTTTTGTTCAATCATTTTCACTTATATTTGCACTTTTTCCCGTATAATATATGAAATTAAAACAATGAAATTCTTCTAGATTAAGGCCCGAAAGAAGAATGAAAACTATGAACCCTCCATGGCATAACTTATATACCACGCTATAAATGTATACGCGGTAGAAGCACATTCATCAACTTTTTACGGAGTAGATAACCGCAACATTAATTTGGAATGAAAAAACGTGCTGTCAAAAAGTCATTTATGCTTTATTTTTAATTCCGCAACAAATTTTAGAAAAAAATGAAATTCCACTAATACAGTCACAGCGAACTTAAATATACTAATTCATAAATCATGATACTAGATTAATAATCCAGTTATGATATTTTAGCTATTTTTCAAAGTAAACCAAATTCCTATAATTAAATCGCAGTGCAAACCTCAGCATTCAGACTCGAAAAAACATTTTTACTGAATCGTTCGTTCTTCATTTTTCTAAGCATTTGAAGGAGGCAAAAAAATTCCTTTAATAAAATGACAGCGTTAAGTCTAATATTTAAATTCGAAACATCATGAGTTTACATAAATGTACTATGAAGAATGAATTTGACCTCCAAATGCATTAACATTTCCTAACAATTCACTTACAATATTCTAATTCATATATAATAGTTATTAATACATGTTTATGTATTTTATGGTGTAAATTTGTTCTTCATGGTATATTTCTGTTGTATAACGACAAAACATTGACAGAATAAATGCTACCAACAAACCTCATTCATTTTCATGATGAAATGTTGGTTCCTTTTCGTTGAGCTGCTTTAAACTTTTTCAATCAAATGCTTGCTCTGTTGACTCATCAGCGGGATTCGTTCGATCGGCCCTTCCTCTGCTCCTATCTCTTGCGTTGTTGAGGCTGGCAGACAGGAACTTGTTGAGGTCATGTAGAGAGAGAGCTCTTTACAGTGTGGTGACTTCTTTGCTGCTTCTATCGTTAGAAACAAAAGCCATTCCATCATCGCGCATACGTATTGAATATAAATAATATGTTACTTGATTAATACACTCCATTTTTCTAGTCTATATATAGACATAAATAAGGTTAAATATATTGTTTTATAATATATCTGCGTATGTCAGATGGCAGACTGTTATAAATGACATAAAAACTTACCTATTACACAATCGTAGATTTTTAAACTTTTGAATGGCCGTTTCTGTTTTTTCCCAAGACGACTGAACTTATTAGCGACATCTTTTGCCAATAATAAGTTCATGATGTTGAACACAACGCTTGAGCTTATTGACCCTCCAATTAGAGAAAGTTCCTTAGTTACTTGAACACGTTTCTTCTTATTTTCGAGCGTTTTTTCCATTTTATCCAATTCATCAAGGCTTTTGATAGGTAGTTCTGGTAAAATAGTCGGAAATATTGTCGCTTGTTCATTTTGAAGTGGCCTTGTATATTTTTTTACCATTTTCAAATCGTCTTTCACACCAGCATGTTCCTTGAAGAGCTTTTGCTGTGCTACAACAATAATATTTAATTTGCCCAAAATTTCTTCACCTTGTTCCTCAAATTGTTTTTTCCAGTCGCTCTTATGTACTTCGGACGCTGATAAGGAATGAATGATATTACTGCAGGTCTAATTATATAAAATACTGAAAGTTTCAACAAAGTCAAAATAAGAAAAACTAAAGACATGAAAAACTATTTAGCATGCAACAACGAGCAGCTACTTCATAGTTTAAAATTGTTTTTATTAATGAACAAAAAAAATTATTATTATCGACATCTACTTACAACCAGAAGCATAAATAGCCCTGGAGGTTGAGAGAGGAGAGCGAAGCAGTGCGCTACCAACATGGAGTTTCTTAGGAGGAGGAGGAGTCGAAGGACAGCGCAAATCAACCGATTATCTCGGTGAAGCTTTCCGCTTCGTCACTTCAGGGCTACTGCAACTTTCCGTTTCCGTAATGAACTCAGCTTCATGTCGCTTAGCTACGGCCGCTTCATACGTTGTTGCATTGCCTGTCAAGATGCAGTGATGGGGACTCCAATTTCGCCATTCAGGCTTCACGCACTTTTTTATCATCACAGCCTTTTTTTGCATGGACATTCCTGAAGGCCAATTAACAAAAAACTTGTTCCCTGAATATTCGCACCATGATGAAGGAACAATTTCAACCTCATCGGTATCTTCGAAGATAACGACAGAAAACATTTCGTCTGACTAGAAAATACAAGGACATTTAAATTTTCAAATCATAGGAAATACAGCGTAGCCCTGTTTTCTAGGAAATATGTAACATTTCAGATCAATATCATTCACACTTATTGTTATTTTCTTTATATCCAAGCTTACTTTATAAATTTTCAATATGGATAAACCACAGGGATATCTAAATAATCTGGATTTTTTACGGAAAAGATTTGCTACGACACATTGATTTGTAATTTGCATCACGAAAATAATTTCACTATTTTTGAGCAAACAACACGAGTCCTTCCTTTTGCTCGGTATAATTGTCCCATTGGGTAACTGCAGTTTTGTTAACGACTTTTTCACCTCTGGTGCTTTATTTTTGCAAGATTTGAAACAGTTCATTTCTGAAACGCGATTGCAAGCTTGCTCTATTGGCATTTTTCCAGAACGAATTCTTCTTTTCAACATACCCAACACATTTTCAAACTTGAATGCACTAAATGCATCAAGAGGCCCGTACAATTTAACGTCAGAAGTTATATGAATTAGGCTTTAGACATTATAAGATAAGCTGCAAAGATCGTATAGGGTTGAATATCTATAAACAAACTGTTCAAGCAATTTGTAGGCATAGTCTAAATTTTCACTATCTTGATGCTTTGGGTCGCTAAGAATTCTAACTGATACTGAGAGAATTAAAAAGTGGTTATACATTTCTTCATTGATTATATCTGATAAGCATGCAGGTCCTATGTATAAAAGGAATGTACGGAACTCAACTGCCTTGAATCTCTCTAATTCTTTCAAGCTTCTTGGTCTCCTTGTGAACTCGATCGGAGTCCACTTCGATACTTCTTCCAGTGATTGATTTAGGCTAGTTTTACTGTGAGGAGTCATTTTGTACGGGCGAACATGATACCAAAGATGCATAGGCTTCCTCCTAAATCCAAGATAAAGTAGATGCATAGGGTCACAGGTAAATTTTGTTACCAATCCAACAGCTAGATTTTCTAACGGGGAACCACCAACATGATGTTCAGTTTGAGTCCTATTTTTAAAAGATTCGTCTGTGCGCAACTCTGAGTTCAAGTTCTCATAAGATATCGCTTTATTCTTGTAAACACCTTTTACAGTACATTTCTCGCATGCAAAGTAACCCCCATGGCTTTTACATTGTTTTAGAAATACACGAGCAGGAGCATCACAAATGAAGTTGTGTAATTTAACTGCATAAGTTGTAGAACCAATCGTTATTCCATCGCTCAACATTTTTTTTAATTCATCGATTCGATTAAATCTTTTAAATAAAAATTGAGATCAGGCTTACCAGGTCCACAATATATTGCCACAACAAATGGATTTCCGTCTCCGAAATTTTCAACGGAACACAGTATTGGCCAAAACGCAATGGTACTTGATTTAAAAAGTGGCACACCGTTCATGTTGAAAGATAAATTAAAAACCAATTGTTCCGAATTCAGCTTATAGTTAGAACTGAAACACTCATTTATACCTTTCAAAATACCAAAGTTTGCAAATTTTCATTCTGCGCAAGCTACGATATTGTGACTGCTTTTAATTCGCAACAGCGTTCGAGCATCTTGAGGTAGGTTGTCGTCCGGGTGATGTTTATTTATTATGGACAGTAATTCATTGATAGGTTGGTAGGAATGATTATTCCTAATAGCCCGTTGTCTTAAATCGTCTTTAATGGTGCCTTCGCTCACATATGCATTACCATTTTCAACTTCACTCAATTCAGATAACTCTTTCGAATCATTTACAGACAGCCTGTCCGTTTCGTTGGATTCATTTTCAATAATATCATCTTCACTTTCATTCGGCAAACTCACTTCGGTTTCCGTGGAATCTCCAACTCTAGCTTCAGAGAGTTTTTCATCATTCACGCATGACAATGACGGAACTTCAAAGAGACTTTGTTCTCTCGAACTTTGTGAATATATGCAGTCAGGTTCACCGGTATTTTCATCCGGATTCGTTAAATTATTGGGTCTGTCCTTTTTTTTCAATGCAGCTTCATTTTCAAATTTACTCCAAATTAACTGAGAGTTTTTATTAATTTGATAATAGTTCCTTTTCCTCCCCATCAAATCTGAACTGAAAGTGTAACTGAAAAATAAATTAGTGATTTGATGCTTCTTTATCGTTATCAAGATGGCAATGCTTGTGTAAATAGAAAAAACTACAGCTATGGGGACGTAAATTTAATCAGTCTCTCGCACCCGATCAAGGTTTGTGCCAGCTGACGTGCTTTCATTTGTTTTACCAGGGTACACTCACGCACGACAATAATCAAATAATACTTTGGACTAGAATAATTCCTAGGAAACAGCATTGCCCAAAAAATATTATGAAGACTGATAAACCTTCAAAATGAAACGTAGCGAGGTAATTCACGAAGTAAGAAATAAGAAACAAAACTTATCAAGCAAAGAATTGCACTGATGGATTTGTTATGAGTATTTTAGACTTCAAATGCTTTCGAATATATTTTTAAATCTTCTAGCTCAAATACCAAAGTAAACTGTTGACAAAAAACGAACCTTCATATATACTATTTGCAATTATGATTATGACCAGTCTGGTATAACATTATGAATTAGAAGAAATCATATTCTTTCAGCACAGGTTGAAAAATTACACAATTAAAGTTTTATTAACGTCGACAACGGAGAATAAATATAGAAGTTCACCACATTTTCTTCTGAAAGGCCACACGAACATTTCAAATTTTTGGTGAACAAGTCATATAACCTTAAAGATGAGCTCTTGCCACTCGCGTTAGAAGTATCATACTACTACTCAGGTACATAATGAATTAATGTAATGGTAATGATGAATGCATATTTTTGAAAGAACTTCTACTGCCCTAATCGAATTTGTAGAAAATTCTTAAGCATGCGCACATTCACTTGAAATATTAAAGCTTTCTCTGTTCACTGTAGGTGGCGCCCTCCTGTGCTGAAATACAAACTTTTCTTTCACCTTGAACGTAGTAGTTGTTACTATTGATTTCAATCAAAAATTTAAATTAGTTATCATTTTCATCGCCTTGTTATTAAGAGAACTTAATTTGTACTCACAATTTAGAAGCAACACTTGTTTCGAATCCAACACTTCTGGGAACCCTTCAGGGAAAGGTTTACATATCTATAAGAATTAGAAATTTGCATATTATTTTTAAACGATTTCCAGCGTTGTATCATTTCCCATCACAACGGTGTGCTTAAGAGGGAACACACTGTACTATTAATATCAGATTAGGAAACCTTCAGCCCCAAAATTAGCTCCAGTTCAACAAAAAGTAATGAATAAATGATCTCTCATAACGTCTTAACCAGCAGTGCATGAAATTAATGTCTCTAACATCGAAAGTGGAAATCTTGTCTCATTACTTATTTAACTAGTACTGTGAATTGAATGATGTTCATAGAAATCTGGAGGAGCACCCTTAACACTGATCATGTCTTGAGCAGCTCAGTTGAACTAACGGTCTCGGCTGAACACGGGCGCCAAATGCCGGCCAAGCGTCTAGAGGAAAGGGAGGAGAGGGGGATCCGTTCGTCGTTTAATCCAGTCTGAACGATTGAGCTTACGAAAAACTATGAACAACTGGGGGGAATATAAAATCGAGCGGCCGAGAGCATTTAATGCAAATTAGGTACAAGCACGGCCTTTCTTTCGACAGAAATGAAATTAGGTGCTGATGTTGGTAAAAATGCTCCAGGCGGCCACGAATTGCGTAGAAGACCAAAGCGGCGCAGTCTTCTCCCACCAACTGCCGTTTAACGTCACCTGGCGAAGTGAAGAATATGTTAGCTTTAGTATATTGAAAGGTACGAAACCTAGTCATAGGGCGAAAGCCCGAAAGGTAATAATAGGGCGAAAGCCCGAAAGGTAATAATAGGGCGAAAGCCCGAAAGGTAATAATAGGGCGAAAGCCCGAAAGGTAATAATAGGGCGAAAGCCCGAAAGGTAATAATAGGGCGAAAGCCCGAAAGGTTATAATAAGGCGAAAGCCCGAAAGGTAATAATAGGGCGAAAGCCCGAAAGGTAATAATAGGGCGAAAGCCCGAACTGTAATAATAGGGCGCAAGCCCGAACTGTAATAATAGGGCGCGAGCCCGAACTGTAATAATAGGGCGCAAGCCCGAAATGTAATAAAAGGGCGCAAGCCCGAACTGTAATAATAGGGCGCAAGCCCGAACTGTAATAATAGGGCGCAAGCCCGAACTGTAATAATAGGGCGCAAGCCCGAACTGTAATAATAGGGCGCAAGCCCGAACTGTAATAATGGGTAAGTTAATAGAAATTTAGAATATTCGCCAGGAATAAGTAGGGGTCGACTGGTCTAAAGGCTTCATGGACACCAACTCACTAGCAGACATGCGCCCAGCCTAAGAGTGACGAACCTTGAATGTCCATGGAGTTGGGAGCTCCTCCGACGACAGATGGTTAGGGCGAGCTTGCAGGAGTCGTGTTGGTGTACGGCTCACAGCTTCGGCATCGCACCATCCTGACGTCCGTCGATGCATGAGATTCCCAGCTCCAGCCCAAGACAACCAGAAGAGCGAAGGCGGAGCGAAGAAGCAGCGCGGTAACGGTGAGCTTAGCCTCTCATCCTCCCGTCGCCTGTCCACCTTAAAACGTTGCAGGGAAGACGCATCCAAACCCAAACCTTACGTTCGGAGCAAGTTCGCCCAACGGCGGAACCACGTAAAACCTGCGGCGACAGGGAAGCGCTACACACAGAGTCAGTAGCCGGTAGTTATGATCTGCTGATAATTGGGTCAGATGGCCGGAGCAGAGCTTTTTCTGCTGTGTATATGGGAGCTACAGTAAACTGGATAGGGTATACTGTATTTGGCCAAACTTAAACTAGGAGCCGTCTACCAGCGAGCCAGGACCACTCTAAAACCAGTCGACCAAATTTAGATCAATATTTTATATACTAGATGCAAATGCTTTCGAAATCGAAACGTCAAAACTTTTCAAAATAGCCACTTGTGTGCCCATCAATTTACCTATTGGTGTTTTCTGTCTGTCAGTATTATCAAACGAAAGCGTATGAAATGGTATCACGCGCATATATAGAATTCAATCATCACAATTTTACGTCCAAAGATATCAGCATACTACTTCTTACACAAAGATAACATTATTAGTTATTCCAAATGTTTCAAATGCGCATTACAACTGAATAAGACACAACAAAGTCTTGATAAGGCGAATGTTAGTTTTTTTAGCACATGGAATTTCTTTTACTTCAGCTTCACCCCGAATAATACAAAAAATGAAAAATATACTTGACCCAGAAGCTAACAGCAGTTGAATTTGGGACTAATCAGACGTGTAAGATGGTTATTGATTTTAAATGCAGAATTAAATATGAGCTCTGAGAGACATTTTCGCTATTTTATCAAAACACGTATATCCACAATTTCATTATATGTCTATACAATGGTTTTTAACAATGACATTTGAAAGCAAGTACGTTGCATACACACGTGCCTCCCATATGGAAAATTCATGTAAAGCCAATGTGGTAGCCAATAGGAATTCCCACGTGGACCCCACATATCAAAAACAGCATTCAATGTACTAACATGGCTATGATAATTATATTCAGTGGCAAATCCATTTTGCCAGCTGAAATCCACGAAACGACTAACTAACCATGTGGCATCCATGTGACATTGGATGTAGGGTGATGGCATGTGCCTCCAATATATTAAAGACAGCTTCCTCGTCACAGCACCTCTGATTTGTTTGATCATAAATACATCTATAGCCGCAAACAAGTTTCCCGATCAATGAAAACTATCCGTTATTAAGCGATTACATAAATCTGGTAATATTGACGTAGCGTCAAACTACAGACCAAACAGTTTCCTGCCTGTCATGTCCAAAATACTGGAAAAAGTAATAACAAACCAGCTCTCGTCTTACTTAGACGATTCACATCTACTTCACCCAATCAATATGCTCACAGAAGAAACACCAATACTCAAGACGCCCTGTTTAACATAAGAGAAAAATTTACAATAATATGGACCAAAAAAAATAAATTCTCCTACTATTGCTTAATCTCTCCAAAGCTTTCGATAGTGTTGAGCATAAAAAACTTCTACAAAAAATTTGAAACCTCAGAATAGACACTCAGTGGTTTGAAAGCTATCTACTAAGCCGCTCTCTTGCAATGTGCTTGAATAACAAAATGTCACCATTCATACCGAATTATTTTGGCATTCCTCAAGGTTCAATCATCGGCCCGCTCCTATTTTCAATTTTCATCAATGATTTCCCCCCTACGCCGGCAAACACAAAAATTTCAATGTATGCTGATGACGTACAAATTGCCATGAAAAGTTCGACAGCGGATTTGGAGGAAACATAAAGCAGCGCTGAAAACCTTCTAAGAAATTTGAAATTGTGGCATGGCCACAATGGTCTGAAACTCAACGCGAGTAAAACGCAATGCATTACTATTGGATCACAGAATACGACCAGAAATTTACAGCCATTTACGGTTACATTTGGAGACGATAAAATTAAACCAGTTGATAAGGTAAAAAATCTTGGTGTTTGGTTTGACAAAAATATTACTTTCAACTCACACGTAGAAACAGTGTGCAACAAAATCAACAGAACCTTGATGTTCTTTCATCGTATTAAGAACACACTTGACGAAAAATCCAGGTTATTAGTGATTCAGTCTTTAGTTTCATCGCGTCTGGACTACTGCAGTCTAGTGTGGGGAGATTCACTTCAATATCGTCAAAAAGAGTTGCAAAAATGTATTAACTTTGCAGCCAAAGTGGTATGCAAATGAAATTTTAAGAGACACGATCATGCCACCCCTCTTTTAAGAAAACTCGACTGGAGCACAATACCGAATAGATTCATGATCCAAAAAGCTAAACGAGTGTTCTCATCTCTGTACCTCCCTCAGAGCAATGCAGCTGTTATAAAATTTTATCCATCTAATATTCCAAACAAAAAACCAAATCGGAGGAATGATGTCTTGGTTAGTTACCGTTCAACGAACGTTGGACAAAAAGCTCTCAGTTTCTGGATCTCTTTTGTAGAACTAGCTTCCCCAGCACATCAAAAAATCTCTAAAACTATAAAAGAATTTAAAGTAAATGTGTCACGTCATATTGCATCTCTATCTTTGAGGCTGCAACACTTCGGTGTGAATTTCCCACTGACCTGGAATTTTAATTTTCCTGAAATTTCTGTTAGAAGATTAAAAGTTATTTCATTTTAGTGTTTGCTAAATCATTCTAATATTGATCTTATTTATTTCTGTAGACTATAATAAGCAACGCAACCGTCAACTCAATACAGCGGAATAAAGGTCATTTTTTCTCTCATATTCTCCCATCGTCATTTTCTTGATTTTCTGTTTTGTGTATTTTATATTTAACATCCGTGTGATAAACAAACTTTTGAAATGCATTTATGTGTGTACATCAGTATTCAGGTTTACAGATGTGAGGGTTGTGCTATGTTTTCAATAAATCAATTTTTGGCTAACGTTGTCTCACTATTTTGAAATCATTCACAAAGGTGTTTCAATCGATTTCGGCTAAGCTGGGTGGAGGAGGGAATCTAGCGTTTTAGCATTTTTAAATTTTTTAAATTTTTCTGTGCGTTCAGCGCGCACTTGCACTTAACTTTCAAATCGGAAATAATTCTAAATTTTAGAGATTAAAATTATTACTCAGGAAAACTGATAAATCTACCTTTACCTGCCAAATTTTGGAAATATTTGCCCCTCATAAGTGATATCTAGCAAAATAGTATTACATTTTATCCCATGTACCCATGTCCGTATAATGCGGAAGAAAGTACCGATAGGATGTGAAACCCAAGATATGGATATATCTGTGCACACGTATGTAGGTATATGTATATCTACATAAATATATAAACATGTTTCTATCTCTATTTTTAACTTGAAAATAATCCAGTTAATCAATTTTATTGCTCCTGTGATAGTATTTCAAAAATAGATCTATCACTACCCTAGAGAGCGTTTCTGTGAATAAGAAAAATGAAGAATATAAGCAGACAAATGATATAATATCGCTCGTGAAAAATTATCAGCTCTCTGTACTTATGCCGAACAAGTCATGAATTTCTTTTTACGTGTAAGTTTGTTTACGCATTTCTTTTCTAGATGTGCGTGTTGTGTGGCGTGATGTTCTTTATAAATTATTTTGTAACTAACTTTTTCTCAATACTTGATAGTCATTTATAACGGTGTTTTCGAGCGGCTTCGGGATAGCGTTTTTGTCTTTTCTTACTTTCGGTTCAAGAAATAATTTAGGAATTCCGAAGAATTCTCTGGTAGTATTTTAAATTATTTATAAGTTGTCAGCCATCTCTTGGGAAATAAAATATCAAAGAAATGATATTTTTGAATTAACTAGCCCATGACAGGGTTAATCTATTTTGCACGCCACTTACGGAGCGTCTATTAGTACGCATCGTAAGGTTTCCCAATTTGTATGCCTCGTATGGTTGACCTATTTGTACACCTTGGATAGTTTGTTTATTAGTACACCTCGTATGGTTTGTGTATTAGTAGGCCACGTATAGTCTGTCTATTAGTACTCCTCGTATAGTACGTTTGTCTAATCACGTCTTATATTATGAAATTTTTAAAAGCCAATATGTTTATCATGTATCTCATGTGCCAACCTTTTTGAAAATGAACGGTTTTTCTTTTTTTCTGTATTTTCTTTATATACAAGCACTTTGTTTTCAAACGTGTTATTTTCCTTCTTCTTCTCTAGAGCACTCGAAAGCTGTTTGCTGTGGTAAACAGTTTAAAAAAATGTTTTTAAATGGTAAACAGATAATATAGAAGAGTCGTAAAATTGATGTAACTGTTGAAACATTGTTTTATTAAGATTTCTTAACACGATAATCCTATAATTATGTTAACAGAAAGACATATGAGGTATTGCAATATATATATATATATATATATATATAGATCCAAACACGGTAAGTACAGTACGTTTAAATTTTAAAAAGTTGTAAAATTCGTGATCTAGTGGTAAGAAATATCTCCAGAGCCAGTGTGATATACCAGTTCAGGTGTGGCATAAGAGAATGCAAGTCTCTCAATAAATGTTAGACTGTTGTGACTAGAGTGACCCTGAAACAAAGATGGATTGCCTACTAATATCGAAATTTATTTTTCATCATTTCTATGTTGATCGTAGTGGTAAGCACTCGAATGAAGACTTGTATTCAAGGACTAAAGTTTCATATCCTTTCATTACTAAGAGCATATTAAAATAACAAAGGCTTCCTCCAGGGGGATAAAACTATTGTGTCTATGAGAATTAGCGCTACCAGAGGGATTATGTGAGGTCCCCAGCTAAAGGTTAGGTAAGCCTTTTTTATGTTGAAAAAAAGTTTTTTGTCTTGTTAAGGACCACCTTTTTTGGTTCCCTGCTGTCCTGTTTTTCAGCACCTACTACTTTCTTCTTCACCTTATGTCTTGTTTCATGAACTTCTTTCTTAACTTACTGTTTCTATGTCCCTTGTGGATAGATTTCACGTTCCCTTTAAATCCATACGAAATGGTGCCTTCGTCCTTCCTCTCTTTGAGCATCTTTGTTGTGGTAGAGGGACGCTAATACTTTCTTATAATCAATTAATAATAGAAGTATTACATATTCAGAAAGTTTAACAGGTCCTCAATGGCAATACTTATAATTTTTTGCTCTAAAACTGCTTCATAGAACTGCAGCTTAGAAGTTTGAAACATCCGCTGGGTCGTCCATTTCGCCTCCGTCTCTTGTGTCATGAGCATGTATCTTGTACAATAATTACTTGTCTGGCACATTTCGCCTCCGTCTCTGGAGTTATGAGCACGTAACTTGTACAATAAATACTTGTCTGGTGCCATTTCGCCTCCGTCTCTGGTGTGATGAACACCTAACTTGTACAATAAATACTTGTCTGGCGATCAATATTCTTGTTGTATTCTTGTACAAGATTCTTGAAGGCAACATTACCACTCGCTGGAATCCACGACATTTAGAAAGATTACAAACTCATACGAGCAGTTACGCCGGCTTTTCAATACCTTTTTTCTACGTAACAGATTGTCGCGATTGTTACAGCGCTGATTGTTTAAAATGCGTTGATTATTAAAATGCGTTGATTGTTAAAGTACGTTGATTGCTAAAGTGCCTTGATTGTTAAAGTACGTTGATTGTTAATGCGTTTGGTCTGCCCGGAAGAATCGATTCGAAAATACGAGTCTAAGTTCTTTCCTGGCGACAAAATTGTTGCATGAGAGGAAGGAGGAAGAGGGGACCATGAACTAGGACGAAACACTACGCACTTAACTACCCCGAGCGGAGGGATCCATTGGGACTCCGCTTACAGGGGACGATCTATGGGCTAGCCGGAAGCGGCTTCCAAATTTATATTTTTTAGAAACATTCACCATACTGTTCTTCACGTTTAGATGAATTGGAAACATGTATTAAAGTTACAAATAGCTTTCCCTAAATATAAATGAATATATAAATTATTACGAAGCTAGATAGTTTTCATTATCATGAGAAAAGAAACCGTTACAATTTGATTCTTGCTCACATATTTCCATGTATCAAAACCAGTTCCAGATTAATTCGCACACTTTGATTATTTCGTTGTGAAAGGTAACTAAAGTATTTTGAGAAAATTGTCGATCTCGATCGTATACCTAGTCACTTTTTTATTCAATAGAAAGCCCTTTTTATTCAACAGAAAGAAGCTCTCACGTTGCCTTATGTACCCCGTCGTGGTCAACATCTATGTGTTGTTGTTGTTACTAGTGTTACTTCTTTTTAGACTCTAGTGTATTGTTAGTCTCCCTTTTCATTACGCGCCATCATAGTAGACGACGACTTACAGTTACTATGACCATTGTTTTATTACTACTGGTGTACACAGCCCGTCAAAAGTGACGGGATCCTATATTTCCTTTGAACAAATCCTCCAGCTGTGGATGCCCAACAAATATATCCATCCCAACAGTACCCGCCATTAAAATATTCATGCACTTGTGCACTGGTGAAACTCGTAAAGGGTGGGGCAGAAAAACCTATCCGATTTCAAATCCCTTTTTCTCAGAAGAGGGAGCAGGTAGAGTAGTGGGGTAAAAACCGTTAGAAAGCCGGTTTTATGCCATTTGTCAGTAGTCAACATGCCTTGGTCTGGTGAACATCGTGCTTTTGTTATTGAGCGGTTTATCGAATGCGGCGGTTCGATAATTGCTACACAACGCGCTTTTCGAATTCATTTCGGACTCGGGCGTCATGATCCTGTTCCACATCACGCTACGATTAAAGTGTGGGATTCAAATTTTAGACAGACGAGTTCAGCATTGAAAAAGAAGTCGCCTGGACGTCCCAGGACAGCAACAGGACCTGAAAACGTGGCCAATGTGAGAGCCGCGATTGAACGTTCCCCGCGTCGTTCGGCGCGAAAACATTCGCTCGCTTTGGCGATTTCCAACCGCAGTATTCGGCGCATTTTGCACCGGGACCTCAAAATGCATCCCTACAAAATGGTTGTTGCACAGGAATTAAGTGAAAGGGATTTTGAAACCCGGACGAACCTGTGTCGCGATCTCCGAGAACTCCCAAACGACGATGTTGTGCTCTTCACGGACGAAGCCCATTTTCACCTTTGTGGTGCCGTTAACAGGCAGAATTTTCGATATTGGAGTGACGAAAATCCTCGAGAAATCCATCAGGAACCCCTCCATAGCCCAAAAGTGACTGTGTGGTGTGCTCTTTCCCGCCTAGGCGTCTGGGGGCCTTACTTTTTTGAAGAAAATGGGCAAACCGTAACGGTCAACAGCGAGCGCTATTGTTTCATGCTGGAAAATTTTATTAGACCCAAAATGGAAGAAAATGGCGTGGAAAATGTGTGGTTTCAACAGGATGGTGCAACCGCCCAAACATCGCGACGATCAATGGACATTCTCAGGGAACTGTTTCCCGGTCGCCTCATTTCCCTGAGAGGTGATCTTGGCTGGCCGCCGCGCTCACCGGATCTCACTCCATGTGACTTCTTCCTTTGGGGTTACCTCAAATCGAAGGTTTACCAGCATCGACCAAGGACCCTTCTTGCTTTACGAAGGGAAATTGCTCGGGCAATTGAAGAAATTCCTGTGGAAATGACGGTGAAAGTCATGGAAAGCTACCGCGAGCGCCTAAATCAGTGTATCCGCTCCCAAGGACGACATTTGAGTGATGTGCTTTTCAAAACCTAAATTTAAAAATGGCATGAAATTTGCGATATGCTAATAAAATTTTTTTTGACAAGTTGAGTGGTTTTAATTTTATAACGTTTTGAAATCGGATAGGTTTTTCTGCCCCACCCTGTATCACAGATACGGTCATTGAGCGTCCTTGTGAGCGTCACAGACACACGCACCAACCAATTTGATGTGTTCACTCACATGCCCATTGTAATAACATACAACAAATTACGCACAAAAATATATAAATTTATTTTTTTCATTCAAAAATTCGAGTGGACAATTAGAGTTATGTCATGTACGGAATGATAATATATTCTAACTGTCAGAATCAAATTTGAATTTCAATAATTACCATTAGGAAATAAATGAATACAAGGCAGAATACGAGTAATTCTGATCTTAATATGTACAATCGAATGTCATTTGTTATTGGTGGTATTGGTACAAGTCTGATTCATATTTTGGTATAATAATTTAACCGCCGAACTCACACCAGCACCGTACCTACACCACCACCGTACCTACACCAGCACCGTACCTACACCCCCACCACCGTACCTACACCACCACCGTACCTACACCACCACCGTACCTATACCACCACCGTACCTACACCACCACCGTACCTACACCACCACCACCGTACCTACACCACCACCGTACCTACACCACCACCGTACCTACACCAGCACCGTACCTACACCACCACCGTACCTACACCACCACCGTACCTACACCACCACCGTACCTACACCACCGCCGTACCTACACCACCACAGTACCTACACCACCACCGTACCTACACCACCACCGTACCTACACCACCACCGTACCTACACCACCACCGTACCTACACCACCACCGTACCTACACCAGCACCGTACCTACACCACCACCGTACCTACACCAGCACCGTACCTACACCACCACCGTACCTACACCAGCACCGCACCTACACCACCACCGTACCTACACCACCACCGTACCTACACCAGCACCGTACCTACACCACCACCGTACCTACACCACCCCCGTACCTACACCACCACCGTACCTACACCACCACCGTACCTACACCACCACCGTACCTACACCACCACCGTACCTACACCACCACCGTACCTACACCACCACCGTACCTACACCAGCACCGTACCTACACCAGCACCGTACCTACACCACCACCGTACCTACACCACCACCGTACCTACACCACCACCGTACCTACACCACCACCGTACCTACACCACCACCGTACCTACACCACCACCGTACCTACACCAACACCGTACCTACACCAGCACCGTACCTACACCACCACCGTACCTACACCACCACTTTACCTACACCACCACCGTACCTACACCACCACCGTACCTACACCAGCACCGTACCTACACCACCACCGTACCTACACCACCACCGCACCTACACCACCACCGTACCTACACCACCACCGTACCTACACCACCACCGCACCTACACCACCACCGTACCTACACCACCACCGTACCTACACCAGCACCGTACCTACACCACCACCGTACCTACACCACCCCCGTACCTTCACGACCACCGTACCTACACCACCACCGTACCTACACCACCACCGTACCTACACCACCACTGTACCTACACCAGCACCGTACCTACACCACCACCGTACCTACACCACCACCGTACCTACACCACCACCGTACCTACACCACCACCGTACCTACACCAGCACCGTACCTACACCCCCACCGTACCTACACCACCACCGTACCTACACCACCACCGTACCTACACCACCACCGTACCTACACCACCACCGTACCTACACCACCACCGTACCTACACCCCCACCGTACCTACACCACCACCGTACCTACACCACCACCGTACCTACACCACCACCGTACCTACACCACCACCGTACCTATACCACCACCGTACCTACACCACCACCGTACCTACACCAGCACCGTGCCTACACCAGCACCGTGCCTACACCACCACCGTACCTACACCACCACCGTACCTACACCACCACCGTACCTACACCACCACCGTACCTACACCACCACCGTACCTACACCACCACCGTACCTACACCACCACCGTACCTACATCACCACCGTACCTACACCACCACCGTACCTACACCAGCACCGTACCTACACCAGCACCGTACCTACACCAGCACCGTACCTACACCACCACCGTACCTACACCACCACCGTACCTACACCACCACCGTACCTACACCACCACCGTACCTACACCACCACCGTACCTACACCACCACCGTACCTACACCACCACCGTACCTACACCAGCACCGTACCTACACCAGCACCGTACCTAGACCACCACCGTACCTACACCAGCACCGTACCTACACCACCACCGTACCTACACCAGCACCGTACCTACACCAGCACCGTACCTACACCACCACCGTACCTACACCAGCACCGTACCTACACCAGCACCGTACCTACACCACCACCGTACCTACACCAGCACCGTACCTACACCAGCACCGTACCTACACCACCACCGTACCTACACCACCACCGTACCTACACCACCACCGTACCTACACCACCACCGTACCTACACCACCACCGTACCTACACCACCACCGTACTTACACCACTACCGTACCTACACCACCACCGTACCTACACCACCGCCGTACCTACACCACCACAGTACCTACACCACCACCGTACCTACACCACCACCGTACCTACACCACCACCTTACCTACACCACCACCGTACCTACACCACCACCGTACCTACACTACCACCGTACCTACACCAGCACCGTACCTACACCACCACCGTACCTACACCACCACCGTACCTACACCACCACCGTACCTACACCACCACCGTACCTACACCACCACCGTACCTACACCACCACCGTACCTACACCACCACCGTACCTACACCAGCACCGTACCTACACCACCACCGTACCTACACCACCACCGTACCTACACCACCACCGTACCTACACCACCACCGTACCTACACCAGCACCGTGCCTACACCACCACCGTACCTACACCACCACCGTACCTACACCACCACCGTACCTACACCACCACCGTACCTACACCATCACCGTACCTACACCACCACCGTACCTACACCAGCACCGTACCTACACCACCACCGTACCTACACCACCACCGTACCTTCACCACCACCGTACCTACACCACCACCGTACCTACACCACCACCGTACCTACACCAGCACCGTACCTACACCAGCACCGTACCTACACCACCACTGTACCTACACCACCACCGTACATACACCACCACCGTACCTACACCACCACCGTACCTACACCCCCACCGTACCTACACCACCACCGTACCTACACCACCAACGTACCTACACCACCACCGTACCTACACCACCACCGTACCTACACCACCACCGTACCTACACCACCACCGTACCTACACCACCACCGTACCTACACCAGCACCGTACCTACACCAGCACCGTACCTACACCACCACTGTACCTACACCACCACCGTACATACACCACCACCGTACCTACACCACCACCGTACCTACACCCCCACCGTACCTACACCACCACCGTACCTACACCACCAACGTACCTACACCACCACCGTACCTACACCACCACCGTACCTACACCACCACCGTACCTACACCACCACCGTACCTACACCACCACCGTACCTACACCAGCACCGTACCTACACCACCACAGTACCAACACCACCACCGTACCTTCACCACCACAGTATCTACACCACCACCGTACCTACACCCCCACCGTACCTACACCACCACCGTACCTACACCACCACCGTACCTACACCAGCACCGTACCTTCACCACCACAGTACCTACACCACCACCGTACCTACACCACCACCGTACCTACACCACCACCGTACCTACACCACCACCGGACCTACACCACCACCGTACCTACACCACCACCGTACCTACACCACCACCGTACCTACACCACCACCGTACCTACACCACTACCGTACCTACACCACCACCGAGGCAAGCAGCAATGTAATCCATATATAAGAAACAAAAGAGTGATGCGTTGATATTACAAGAAACAAAATATAAGAAGCAACAACAATGCCCATAGCACCAACAATGAGAGGCAGCGTGTTGTTGTGAGCATGTGGAAATTGTGGTCAACATATATATACCGGATGGCGTGCAGGCTGCATTCACAAATACACTAGTCACTCATCGATTTCCTTAAGAGATTTGAAAATTGTGCTTGAATATATATGTCATCAAAATTTGGAATTGCGTATTAAAATTAGATATTTCATGAAAATAAGGTATATTTTTTGAGAACATGAATATCGGCATTAACATATTCTTGAACGTTTGTTTTTTTTTATTATAAGTAGGTAATGTAACATGGGTAATGACGACTTTATTGTACGATAAGTGCGTTTCCTGCTCTGTAGATATTTGTGCACGTAAAGACGCATACTAATTTTGGAGGAGTCATGGAAGCCACTCTAAGGAACATGCGTTATAAACTGAGCAGGTTACGGCTATATCAAATTACATATAATTAGAAAAACAGACATCGCAACTTTCAATATTGATGCCATAGGCATAACTTTCGCTTATTGTGCCCGCATCGAGCAAAAATCAACTGTGTTTTTATCATTAGGACAATAATAGAAACTGGTCTGAATATAACCTATAGCAAAATAACGTAATTAACACTGACGGCAATGACGGGAGACGGAATAACTTTCTAAATGCTTGTATCGAATTTCTCAAGTTAATCATGATATTGTAGTGATTCAGGACAACCAATTATTGAAATGATTTGTCATGAACTGTAAATAAAAATTACATAATGATTGAATCAATTCATTTGCAATCATTAGGATGAACAAACAAGTCATTTATACAAATTTGAGACGCATAAGAAAATAAGTGAGTTACCCAAATTCTCAGTTTTTGATCGATAATTCCAAATTAAATACTCGTTTAAACTGAAATTATGAAATTGAATCTGTATAGAAATATTGATTTGAACCTATTTTTGATAGCGATAAACTGTTATTATAAGTAAAACTGAATCTTTTTGGTATTGAAATAAATTTCACAAAAGTTTAAATGGTAAATTGATATGGTTTGCAATTAGCAGATTCTGGTTCAAAGAAGGTAATCTGTTTAGTGTTTACGAATTCTAGGGAGGGATAACCTTGATTCGCAATGTTTAAACTGATTACCTCTAGGAATGGTGGTCTCGGTGGAGAGTAGCGGCTTTAATGGGTCACTTCAACATTTCAGTCTTTCATCTGATTCGTATGAAATTTGGCCAGTGTGTGTATTTGTTGAATGTAAACTTTTTTCACTCATGTTATTGTTTATTTAGGCTTTACTTTTATTGAAAAAACCCAAAATTAGTTCTTTGGCACATTTTTATGGATACTTCAAAAGAATAGATATTGAGTTTGTACGCTAGAACAAAAACAAAGACAGTTTTAGAATCCTTGGAACATTTTAACAAAAGTAGGGTGTAAAGTTTTTACACATGAAAATTTGTTATATATTATATATGATCAATAACTAGCATATACAATAATTTTGGGTTTGAGCTTGATGCACAAAAATTATATGTGAAATTGGGAAGAAAAATTTTATCCATACTTTTGTTAGAAATGTTCCAAGGAGTCTAAAACTGTCTTTGTTTTTCCGAGCATGAAAACTCACCGACTCCTATACCTTTGAATGTTGAAAGTTAGAGGTTTTGGGTATGAGCCAAAACCGAATTTTTTGTTGCAGTGTAATATAATGGAAACTGTATATAATTGAATGGTTTCTTCATTTTCATTTCGATTACCTCCATGCATAACTTCATAGTCACACTGCGAATTGTTATTTAAAAACAAATAACAAATTTTCTTCATAAAAAATTATGAAATTTTATATGTGTAATCTGATTCTTATGAAATTTGACTGTTATATGAAACTCTTGAAAAGAAACAAAATTTCTTCTATTCATTTTTTCGATTTAGGCCTTGGTTTATGAAAACACTGAATATATTGGTTTTTAAATTCTTTTAATTGATATTTCAAATGAATAGAACTCATTGAATTTTTGTGCGAGAACAAAACCATAGACAGTTTTAGAGTTCTTGAAGCATTGTAAACAAAGTTATGCTTTCAAATTTTCCATTTCCCGTTTCGTTTTCATTTTATATGGGGTCGAAAATTCAGGATTTTCAGCCCCCTTACTAGATCCCCCCTTCCTATGGGGGGATCTAGGGTCCGTAGCGCCATAAAATTTTAGGACCGAATAGCCCACCACCTAAGGGTTCTTTTCCAACAACAAAACAACACAAGCTCACCGGAATGACAGGGGCCTGGCAGGGGCCTGAAGTGACCCCCTTAACTACCGGTAGAGGAGGTACTAAAATAGATCCAGTTTCCGTAGCGCCATAAAATTATAGGACCGAATAGTCCACCACCTAAGGGTCCTTTTCCAATGTCACGAAATAAGGGCGAGGCTGGCGCCTCATCCACATTCGTAGTGAGGAATCGAAACCTCATAGTAAAAGAGGAAAATGAAACCACAGAGTGGAAAACACAGAAAGAGGAAATGGTAGAACAGTTGGAAAAATAGAGAAAGTGACCACTGATCTGCTCACCCCCACCAATACCTCAATTCAACATGGGAAAATGAAACACTCAGTTAATGGTACATTATTGATTACTTTATTTCAAGTTAACAAATGAACACGTGATTGGCATGAGAAATTTGCGACACACAATATTAGCGAAAGTTACTGGCGCGCGCACCTTGTAACGCCAACACCACACACTGGCAAGAAACATATCCTACACAATCCTAGGCAATCGCATCGCGCGCGGAAAGGCAGTCACCTATGGCCTTTTATCCATAATTCCTCTTAACCATGCAGTTCCAAGCATGACGATGGAATAACCCCGAGTTCTTCCTAAACTTCTTGTGGCCTGCCAACTTCCCTTACAGTGTGAAGAGTAGGCGGTGGGCCATGACGCCTCGGCTGGGTGACCGCCATTTTTGTAAGGCTGCGCTGCAGCCCGGAGTTGCTTAGCCCACATCGTTGAGAATTCCAAGCCGCGGAATACACCCAATCCCTCCTGGGAACAAGGATATTGCTAAGTGCCTAGTTTCGCTTAAGTCTTTATTCCCTGTGATACACCTTCAAATGGACTTGATCTAATTTTACTCCCCTTTAATCCACAAAAACAATCATATAATATTCATTTTCCCTCTGACAATAATTGGATTATTTTACCCCGCTTTACAAAACAAATCACAAAGCATTATGTTTCGGATTAAGTTTAAATAAAAACAATTTAGCTTGCACTTCAATCGTTCAATAAGAACACGAATATTCTGATTTCCCTCTAAGAAATAATGTAATAATTCTTTCATTTCCCACATTAAAGTGAAACTCTGAACACGAGAACAATTCGAGAATGATCTAAAATGAAAACCCAAAGAACTAACTTCAATATTAACAATGAAAATCCCTGCGCCCCACCTAGACAACAACTTCAATTGCAATAAAAATTGTCAACCATTTCTACTTGAATCACTCCACTCTTTTTATGAACACAAATTTAATAAGCTGCATGAGATTAGCCTTCACTTTTCTTCAAAGAACAAAGAACAATATCTCACCTCCCCATTGAAGAGCTCGTATCCCTACATCTTGTCTCGCACCAGGCCACAGCAAAAAAGACTGGTTACCCTACTCCTTCCTTTATATATACCTTCCCTCGAACAAAGAATGCGCTCCTTGGTCTTTGCTACTCCCGCGAAAACTGAAAGTGACGTAGCGTTTCGCGATTGGCCAACCCTTAAGCGTCACCTCTGTATAAAGTCAGGGTATGAAGTCAGATTGATCCCATCTTTGCCGTTGGCGTTGCCGAGCGAAAAATATAATTGATGTGAAGGCTGGATCTCAGATTACACGGGTCATAAAATAACGACCGGCTTTCGTGCTATGGTCTTGGGAAAGATATGTCGGGGATGTTCTCAGAAGAGAAATCTTCCCCGTATTAAATCTGATAATTCGACGCTCGGGCCTAGGCAACCGCAGCACTATAAAATGTGGGAACCTCATACGACGGCGCAGAGCGCTGAGTTTAGTGTCGCCGTCCCGCGGACCATCGTTTAATTGCCGTAACGGGAGGCGGGCAGGGGCATGAGACCCGACCCCTCTCCCCCAGCCGCACCCCGGTTGGGTGGAGGGAGGCGAAGCTCAGAACCTTCTCGCCCCGTTGCTGCCCGGCTCGTGCCGTGACCCCCCCTCCCCTTTGGGAGGGGTGAGCACTGTCCGAGCAGGATTTGAGTAGGACGAGTGGGGGTCACTGGGTGCGGAGCGGTAGTCGGGAAAGGACAGACGGTGTAGAGAACCGTGGTCGTGAACGGACGGACTAGGGTTCAGTTGAGGGTTGAGACGAACAGCCGGTTTTGATACTTATGAATTTGAGTTGATAGTAAAGGCCCATATCTTTAATTGTTGAATTTAGAGACTGTGTTCGAGTAGAGCGTGGCACGATCAACGAAAATCCATTGACTTGTTTTGAGGGCGCATGATTTCAAGCGTTGGCGATACGCGTAAGTGGCTCATCCTTTTCGGTGGTTACCCAATCCTTGGCTCGTGTGTTGGCTGTTTGTACACAGTCTGTTGTCGTGAGAAGTCGATAGAAGGAAATCGTAAATCATTGATCCTGTTTATTTCTGAATATTGAAGGGGTTTCCACCTCGCGGTCTCGTGTAATCCTTACTTGCCTTTCCAAAGTAAATGTATAAAGCTGTGGCCTCGTATACTCGTATATCCTCTCTCTCATCTCTCTCGTGAACTGGCGCTTGAAACACGCGCCTACCGTCAGTCATTGCTACCCAGAAAATACGCACGATTCATTTATATCTAATTTAATTCCGGGTTTCACCCGGTGGTGGCAGCAAATCACACGCTACTTTTCTCGTAAGTTTAACGTAACGTTATCCGAACCAGGCGGTCAGAAAAGTAACCGCAGATGAATGAAAGACACAGTAAGCTTTGGAGCGGGCAGAAACTAACCCGAATTACATAATATTGGCAGATTTACCTTCAATAAAAGTCATCAGATACTTCATGATTGACGCGTATTAAATGAAACATTGAAAACTCATAAATATAGAGTGCGGAAGAAAAACCCGACTCATTCACCTCACTATAATGACGTGTCCCTTAATTCACAATATTGCTACGCATTTATCTCTAAAATGAATCCAGAAAACCCTTATTTCCTGACACGTAGGCACTTAAATTGTAAACCCACTATTTAGAGTGTTATGTTGTTCATTTGCAATAACTCCCGTATATGTGATGTATTTTGGACTAGCTCTCGATATAGCCACTACCCCCTATACCTACTTCTCCCTGCTCCTAATGTCCTCCCTTCCTATGCCCCTCGGCCCGCATGGCGTCGACCTGCCGGTTGTCGCGCCTATTCTCTCTGCGTGTATATATATATATATGTAGAACTTTTGTTGAATATATTTATATGTAGAACTTTTGTTGAATATATCGTCACACCAACAACAAAACAACAAAAGCTCACCGGACCGACAGGGGCCTGGCAGGGGCCTGAAGTGACCCCCTTAACTACCGGTAGAGGAGGTACTAAAATAAATCCAGTGTCCGTAGCGCCATAAAATTATAGGACCGAATAGTCCACCACCTAAGGGTCCTTTTCCAACAACAAAACAACAAAAGCTCACCGGACCGACAGGGGCCTGAAGTGACCCCCTTAACTACCGGTAGAGGAGTTACTAAAATAGTCGGTTGCGTTGCGAGAAACCTGACTCCGTGAACACAAGCTGCGGTCGGTTGCTGCCGGCACGCGGCCGTGTTCCTGCGCAGCTCCTGCCTGAGTGTGCAGAGTTGCATCGTTTGGCCGTAGGTAGTGTGGCGTATTAGCTGGTGAGGGTGGCAATAGTTGTTAGTTAACGACTATAGTACACTTGCTTGAACACGACACCTGCCGTAGTGTGGCGTATTGGCTGGTGAGGGTGGCAATAGTTGTTAGTTAACGACTATAGTACAGTTGCGTGAACACAACATAATAGAAATATAGCATAAACGATAAAAATTTATATTGATTGAAATAGACATTTGTGTTTATATTCATACAAAATTTCATTCGTCACAGGCTGTACCATCGAAGTCACCAAAACTTAGTACGTGCACATGCGCACCAATGAGTGTTTTCAGCAATGCATCGTCACTTGAATGATGTTTATTTTTTCAACTCATATTTATATGAATTAAGAAACCTAAATCACCGCAACAAAGGGAATGCATTTTTTCATGCTTTTCCCTCAATCATTTGTTTCGACTAATGACGTGGGTATTACGATACCCATGTGTGCATATCAACTAAGTGTCTTTATGTTAAGACATTTTAAATCCAATGATGGTTTTTATGTCATATGTATTGGAAATGAATTGTTTTTACTTGTTATTTTCTTTGTGGTGCCACTTGAGTCTAAACTTCGCTAAATTTTTCTGTGACAATCTGGGTGGCAGTGTTATTGTGTTATCGTTATGATATCTATTTATCTATTTGAAAGTGGTAATTTTCTAGTTATGATATATATTTATGTATGTGAAAGTGTTACAGTGTTATCATTATGATATCTATTTATCTATATGAAAGTATTATCGTGATGACATCCATTTACTTTTATCGTAAGATTTTTTCTACTCTCTTCCTTTATAAAAGTTATCTTCGTTGTAATTATTGTTTTACTCCTCTTTCTTTTAGGATAACCGCCGCGACACAATTTCCAGTCAAGTATCTCTGCCTTCCGTTCAGGCGCACCAGGCTGTGGACGACCTAAGATGCACACGAGAATTTTCTGCGTCGCGGACTATCGCGTGTTGCTTCGGCTGCTGCGCGTGTTGCTTGTGGTCAAAACATGGCTGGTGTTCCAGTTCTAAGTTCCGCTTAGCGAGGGTATACAAATTAACACCTAGTTCGGGATGATATATAACTTCATTTAATATCAGTTGAAAAAGATGGTAATTGATTGTGATAGCGAATTGCCAATGAAATGTGAGATGAAGTGCCATTTTGAGACCATTTCCGTTACCACTCGTCGGACTAATGGTCATTTTAAATTATTTTAGCATGAATCAACCTGTCTACGGGAGCACACACCACTATAACAATCGATCATGGCCTTCTACATATCATTAAATTACAGTAATCGCCCTGAGAGGACTATACAAGTAAATGTATGGAGCTGGCCGAGCATATCGGCCTCACGTCTTTCGAGTTGGATCCCTCTCTCGAGCTTCTGATTCTCAGATTCTCTTGAGGGACGGAAATTTATTAAATGCGGTAAATCATTCATATTTGATAAAAAAACCATCATATATCATATCATGTAACCGATCATGTGAACATTTATATTTTATTCGAACCGGTGTCTGACGAAATGACGTTTTTATCTTATGTTTGGTCTCGGTAACTAAAATATTTAAAAAAACAAATTTTCACGTTTCTTCTACACTTGCTGTCGAATGCGTAACATTCAGGACAAAGAGCAGTGTACATGGAATATATCAACATGGAATAGAACGATTGGGGAATAGTTGTACAGAAGTTCTCCTCAGACCTGAAGGGTTGCGGTATTGTACGAAGGCTTGCGATAGATTGGGAGTTTCATCAGAGGCGCACAATATCATTAGTGTTCCCTTGAGGGACTACAATGATGGTGTTGGGTATTGTGTACAAACTTGGTACAATGAGTGTATGAAAGCATGGGTTGGCTACATTTGAGGTGATAACGAACAGGTGTGGCACAAGTAGATCGTGACTGACCAGGCGTGCTCAAGTCCAGGGCCTCGTTGGATGGTCAAGTTGTTGGCACGAAAATGAGAACTGCACACAAACAAATGGGATAGTCCCCGCTATCATGGCGCCATATATGCCCTTTAATTCCTTCCTTATCAGCCGATCTCTCGGAAATGTGATCAAGTGTCACAAAGGTAATAGTGATGAATACACTGGAAAATGATATTGATCATGATAATACGAAGTGCATGCAAATACAGATGTTTAAAGGACCTCAAAAAAAAAACTTTACACTGAAACGAAAAGTTCTTTTGTTAGCCATAAAATCAGATATGTTAAACAAAGATTATATCACTCCCCTCGTATTCTCATTACACATGCTAAAAATATTTTACGATGAATAATAATTAGGAAATATGATTGTTGAACTTTTCATCACATTTCATTCCTGTTTTTTTTAATATGAGTGGTTATATAAATATTTTTAATTTAGAAGTTACAAATTGCAAACACCGCTTTAATTTCCGATCAATTTGACTCAGTGGGTTCACCGCTTATAAAGTTAATATAAATTTTGCAGCCGTAAAACGGCGGAGAAAGCGAAGACGATAATATACTGAATACAACAGAAGTAGAATATATATTTTGATTCATATAACGTTACAATTGTGAGTAGTGTGCAAGGACTTGATTATTTAAAGTTCAAATATTGACCAAATCACATTTTGTCGCTATTCATCTTGGGAAGAAGGTAGTTTTCTTTTAAATGTTTTTAATGCAGGTTAAATTTGCATAAATACATGAAGGTCTGTAGCAGGTGCGGCAGCTCAGGACAGCCTCTCAGCCTCCGACTCGCCAGGTTAGACCGACGCATTGAAGCCGCACGTCCCTCCACCCCATCTGAGGACCTGGCCACCCTCAGGAGGCTCGGTTGTGAGGACCTGAACACAAAGGGCACCATCCCACCTGACGACCTGGCCACCCTCAGGAGGCTCGGTTGTGAGCACCTGAGCGCAAAGAGCACCACCCCACCTGACGACCTGGCCACCCTCAGGAGGCTCGGTTGTGAGCACCTGAACACAAAGGGACAAAGGGCATCACCTCCGCAGGACACGGGGCCCGAAGTTCACACGACAGAAGGCAGACCCCAGACAGCGCTGGCAAAAACAGCAGCCAAACCCAGGTCAGGGGAGGTACAGTCCCCCAAGAGCTGCGTATGGGGAGCAGTGAGCATATCTATGACTACTGGTGTGCACGCCATGTCAAATGTGACGGCAGTCGATAGTTCCCTTCAATAAATCCTCCAGATGTGGATGCCCAACAAATATATCCATCCCAACAGTACCTGCCATTAAAATATTCTTGTACTCGTGAAACTCGTATCACAGATACGCTCATTGAGCGTCGTTATGAGCGTCACAGAGACGCAGCGCCGCACCAGGCTGCCATCATAACTCTACGGAGATACTCTCCTCAACTTATGCCGGGCCACACTAGCTTCACGTTCGTTCGTCAAATGAACTCCGTATGTCAAATGAACTCTGGAAGGCCCGTTCGTTCATCATTTGATGAATGGATGCTCGTCATTTCGTGAAAGGTCGTCAGAGGTTTCCAGTCACCAAATGAACTACGAAGAACAAAGATGGCGACATTGTTGACAAATTTCGCAGCTGTTATGTTTACTTTAAATTATGATTGTGGCCATTTTTGGCTTAAGATATATATAAGATATGGTTCGTAGCTGTTTTCGTCGTGGTATCTCAATGTAAAGCAATGATATTCAGTGCTACCCAGGTAGCAAGAAATTATTAGGCCAATATTGGGTTGATAATTATTTATTGAACTGATATTGGAATCTTGGATTACAATAATAGGCTAATAACAAGTGTTGTGATTCCCTATTTTTATTCTAGATCTATATATTTTTCGTTGGCCGATTTTTCCGAGGCAATTCTTTTCTCTGCATTATTTCTCGTTATTTCCTCGTTGGTTTTATTTTTTTTTAAGGTCGATAGTCGAGACAGAAGGCCTCAATTATTCTATTTTGTTTGTATTAAAGATCGAAGTAGATTGAGACTTTTCAATGTCATTTGTTACAATTAAATGTAATATTATAGCAAAGCGAATAGGGCCTCAATAAGGAAAGTGACGACACGGTTACAACGTAAATTTCTGTTAAAATAATGACGTCCTTCAAATAGCAATAGATTACATATTCAGATAGTGATTGACTTGCGACGTAAATATCGTACTAAAGAATCTAGATGATCATGACACCATCAAATCTCAGAAACTACTCTAATCTATCAGAAAATACAGTTACAGGAGATCGCATCATGATCTCACAATCAGCAGGTGAAGCCTTCATTACTTGAACATTAATACATTGATAATTACTATAAGCACATCTTATATGAGGTGAAGCCTCCGCGGAATCATTTATCTTGCGAAATACTAAACATTTAATTCATCAATAAACCTAACGCGATACATTTTTGGGTACAGAATCTAGACCTACCACGCGAAGCAAAGTGGCTTGAATGTATGGAATACGAAAACACTAGAATACTTAGCTCTGTCCTGAATGGCGCCTATGAGTCAACACACGACTCATTGAATAACAAGTGGGTAACCTTCACTGCCTGGCCGACTGGCCAGAGCAGCGAGGTGGGAGGACACAAACAGACGTGACTGTGCTTTGCGATTGCTGGGACGCTTCTCCCGGATCGTCGTCTACCAAGCGTAGGAGTCTGCGATGCTGTTCGCATAGAGAACAAACAGGTTCTCTTATAGACAATGCTTTACGTCAGCTGTTCCTATCGGAAACGGCAAGTATCATCATATAATTAGAAGAGAATAGATATACGATTGGATGACAGTTAATTTACCCAGAGTGGATAAGATCCTAAGTCTCTCTAAGGAAGGAAAGGAATATACGTTGAGCAAATGGAGGCATTAGGCAGTCCGGTAACCTATCGTTGCCTGTGACGTGGCACTCGTAGAGGGTGCGTAGGTGCGCCTTCGAACGATGAGGTTGATGTTGTCAATGTTGGTAGAGCTGAAGGTGACGGTTGACGATGTCTGGGCGAAGTTCGTGGAGACAAGAATATGCAGCATTTATTGACGAGAAGATATTTCTATGGAAGTCAGTCTTTTCGAAGGAATTTCAGTCGCTAGCTAGGCAGACTTTCCTTCTTAACGCCCATTCAAACACAGCGTAGAGTATAGTCACAGCAGAATCATGACACAAGACAATATCGAAAAAAGACATATTTATTCATGATATCAACTTGTTATTGGGACAATGTAGTAAATAGTTTTATTTCTAATATTAAACTAACAGTGTAGGCTATATATATATGTAGGATATTCATATAAGTGGAAACTATCCCATATTAATTAAAAACCTAGCAATTTAATAAAATTTGTTAAAATCCAAATATTGGGTTGATATTGTACGGCAATAATACGGAGTAATTTGTTTAAAATGTACCAATAAAGTTAATGAATAGTTATTGCAGTCATTAATGAGTGCAGATATATTTGACAGATATCAAGAAATGTGAATACGTTACAATAATATGTATATTCAGGATTTCTGTAATCACAGGTTCACAGTTCTTGTTTTTTCAGTCATCCAATGAGTTTCGAAGGTCCAATTTTTTCAAAAAATATGCTAAAATCGTTTGTCATATGTTACTATAGCAATAACTGTCTATATATTGAATTAAGATGATATAAAGTCATTATTATAGATGATAAAATAACTTAACTTCGTAACGTAGGTATTGAGTAGGCATATTCCTACCATATAACCCATTTTGCATGCATCATTCTTTGAGTAAAGCGCTTTCGTGCAATTTTTTAATCACGCATATATATGCTGCTTAGATGAACGTATATATGCTGCGTAGTAAAGGTTGCCCGACCACTGGTACGTACGTGCAACACAAAATTTGGACTACGATGCCAAAGAGGTCTGTAATCATGGATTTTAGATAAATTTGGAATGCAATTTAATTCATAGTCTTGTAGGTGTGTAGGTATGTACATCGGGTAACATAGTTATCAGAATTATATATATATATCTCGTCTTTGAACCCTTCTGAATATTGATGCGATATTAGAAATTAATTATTGAGCCAAAGTGTTGTTCAAGGAAACACCTCAATATCAAGTCAATAGTGACACAGTAATTAGCTGATACTGGGTTAAAATTAAATTATTATTGGGACAATATATTCTACAATATCCACTTGCTGTCAGAAAATGAGTATTGGGCCTGTAGTACCCTACCTTAGTTACCCGTCAAACTCAGTTCTAGTCCATTAGTGTTCAGTAATATTATTATGTGTATATGTAAAATTACCGAAGAAATAAGTTGTGAAATCTCCAACGCGTAGAAGCGATAGCAACTGTGGGAGAAGTACGAGAAAATATTTAAGGTCGCTTCCTCACTCGCCGCAAGCGGAACTCATATGCTAAAGATGCAACAACTCCAGGCATTACAGCCCTATATTTATCTAAGGAACACTGCAATAACCGCAATACTGACTAGAGAGTGACACACTAATTAGTTTAATATTGGGTTAGTGAAATTATCATTATCGGGGCCATATGTTTTACAAATATCAACCTATCAGGAATTGAGTATTAAGCCAATGTTATTGTAGGGAACACTTCATTATCAAGTCAATATTGACACAATAATTAGTTGATATTGGGTTGATGATAATATTGTTATTGGGCCAATATATTTTTCTAATATCAACCGAATTTTCCAAAATAAGATATTGTCCCAATGTTCATTTTGAATATCCAGTCAATATTGAGACTGCATATTGGCTCAATATTAGGTGAATAAATTTTGCTATCTGGGATATATTGTTGTTCACGCGACCTCATCAATTCTCGAGAGTTTGTATTTTTTATTTCTTACGGCCTTTCTCTCATTTCGCTTTTTTTTTATTTCAAATGAAGGGGGGTGGACTAGTGAGGAATAGAACAACAATCTAAACTTATTCAAAGGGTTAGTGAATTATTTTAGAGCAACAATGCGTTAGTAAATCGAGCTATCTGTTCGGCAGGAGCAATAAACTTTTGATGAGAGACTGAAGTTAGATATTATACCCTTACGCTTTCTACCATTCCAAATTTACACCTGGTCTTCATACGAGATGTAGGAGATGTTTATCAGAATTTCTGGTCAAATCAGAAGTTTTTCCTGATGTACAACCGAGTATTGAAGTTGCCTAAGAGTTTCATTGATTTTGGAAACAATGACTTAGAAAGTAAAAAAACATCGCACGGGTGTAGGGATCTATGAGATGTATATAAGAGTTTTTGGTCAAATAAAACCTTTTCCCTAATGTACATCCGAATATTGAAGTTGTCGAAGAGTTTCTTTAATTTTGGAAACATAGATTGTATAAGTTGAAATATCGTAAAAATATCATTTGAATATAGAAGCCAACAAAATATCGTCCCTTACGTTTTTGCCAAAAATTTCGGGAAATTTAAAATGTCTGAAATCAATTGATTTCTCACCAGGAATGACTTGAGAAATAGAAACCGAGGTTATAAAGTAATTCTCAGCGAGATTCGCCATTGAAATACCCCAAATGCAAATTTAAACCAACTTTTCATACGGGATTTAAGGCGATCTTTATAATAGTTTCTTGTCAAATAAGTTGTTTTTCCTGATGTACAACTGAGTATTGTAGCTGTCAAAGAGTTTAACTGATTTTGGAAACATTGACTGAAAAAGTCAAAAATATCGCAAGTGTACAGGGATTTATGAGATATTCATAATAGTGTTTAGTTTAGAGGTGTTTAGCTACTGCGTCTGCAGGTGTTGTCTGCCACTAGTTACTGCGTCTGCAGGTGTTGTCTGCCACTAGTTACTGCGTCTGCAGGTGTTGTCTGCCACTAGTTACTGCGTCTGCAGGTGTTGTCTGCCACTAGTTACTAGCGCAACTTTGACAGGACCGACAAATCGAAATATTGCAGACGTTGAAGGCTTACAAAATGTATTCAAACACGCGTCAGAGATTGACTTTTTCCGTACACACTTTTATGATCCCATCCTATCACAGAGTGTAATTGTGTCCATGAGAATTTGGAGGCTAGTGTTTCTTAAAAATTTCAAATTGCTATTTATTGCACGTTTATAAATTGTAAGTCAATGCACTTGTACTTTAAAAATGAATATCATTTTCAAGTATGAAAACTGAAATGATCAATAACAAAACAATTTAGTGCGACCATTTTTTATTTTGCGAAAAATAGAGTAACTATTCTATATTCGTGTTCATTCACTTCCTAAACACGTCACATGCGTTTTGTAAATCATTTCGCGTAGAATTACACTCGCTATTGTGCCATTGCTGTCATTGTGTAATGTGATGAATACGAAAAACTAGGCGAAGTGGAGAAAATAAACCCTGATGGCCGGGAGAATTTATTCGCGTAAAGTTCCAGTTAAGAGCCGAATAATCAAGTGGACAACATAGATATTGCCCGCAGCTCGTTAGATTTGGACGACGCTGCATACGGCCACCAAGTGGAGAAGATCAGTAGGCGCGATCTTCTCGGGCCACTTCAGTTAATCGTGCCCTGGTGAAAATAGAAAGAAAAATCGTTAATTTCACCTCAACGAAATTATTTCTTTATTGTGATCGCTGTAGGAAGATGGTTATCAAGTTACGTAATAGTTTTCGTTATAAGTTAATAGTTATAGTTATAGTTCTAGTTATAAGTTAATAGTTATACCGTTATGGTTATACCGTTATGGTTATACCGTTATGGTTATACCGTTATGGTTATACCGTTATGGTTATACCGTTATGGTTCAAGGTAAGTTATAGTTATACACCTAAGGTTCAAGGTAAGTTATAGTTATACACCTAAGGTTCAAGGTAAGTTATAGTTATACACCTAAGGTTCAAGGTAAGTTATAGTTATACACATAAGGTTCAAGGTAAGTTATAGTTATACACCTAAGGTTCAAGGTAAGTTATAGTTATACACCTAAGGTTCAAGGTAAGTTATAGTTATACACCTAAGGTTCAAGGTAAGTTATAGTTATACACCTAAGGTTCAAGGTAAGTTATAGTTATACACCTAAGGTTCAAGGTAAGTTATAGTTATACACCTAAGGTTCAAGGTAAGTTATAGTTATACACCAAAGGTTCAAGGTAAGTTATAGTTATACACCAAAGGTTCAAGGTAAGTTATAGTTATGCACCTAAGGTTCAAGGTAAGTTATAGTTATAGTCATGCCCCTAAGGTTCAAGGTAAGTTATAGTTATATAATACACCTAAGGTTCAAAGTAAGTTATAGTTATATTTCACCAGGTAAATTTACGGGAGCGGATCTTATTGAAGCTCAATGGAAGCTAAATCACTGGTAGACGTGCGCCAAGTCTACGTGAACTAACCTCAGCTGCCATCAAGTAGGGAGTTCCGTTGTCGACGCAGAGGAGACGTGAAGACTCCCGTCCAGGCACGGATTCCCACCATCACAGGTGCCGAAGAGAGGAAGGCGGGGCAGTGCAGTGCAGTGAAGAGAGGTTTAGCCCCTCATGGTTTCCCCCACGGAGTTCGGACGAATTCCAACGAAGATGCTCACGCTCCTCGTAGCCGAAGGAGAGCGGTCGGAAATATCCAGGGGAAACGCGTTGAAGTAACGATGTAAGTAGAGGCTACGAATTAAGGCACTAGGCAGCTGCTCGGTGAAAGGTGTTCTGTTGGTAAGGCTTGCGAAAGATCAGAGAACGGTTACTTCTACCAGCATTAGTCACAGCCGAAGTAAACCGGACAATTCACGAGACTAGAGCAGCCTACCAGTGAATGTGAGCTTCCTTTTAATTAAATGATTTTTGTTTTCTTTAATGAACGTCATAAATAGTATTGGTATAATTAGCTCCAGCATTATATGAATGTGATCGCTGGTAACTATGATACCACTTCTCATGCTATCACCATGTATTCATGCCATTATTACCACAGTGAAATTACCATTCAGACTGCAATAGCTCGCTATTCGTTAAGCCCTTCCGGGCTTCAAAAATATGTTACCACACGGCATTTTGGGCTTGGCCGACGTATCTCAACGTTTCGCACGAAGTCTGCTGCAAATAATGTATATTATTCATAAAATATAGTTAACTTACATCATTTTTAATAAATATTTTTTATTCGAACATCAAAATCTAACCAATGGTAGAAAAATGAGATGAATCACATGATTTATTTGTTCATTCCATAAAAAGCATTTTCATCACATCAAAAAATATATTCATTTTTATTGGATAACTCAAGTATTTAGAAAAGGGAGTTTCATTCACAAAATGTGTCCCCACGGAGTGGAAGGAAGCTTCCCCGCTGCCTCATGTGACCTGCTGTGAGCACCATCGCTGTATTGAGTGTTTTGCTGCTGTTGCTTCTATCGTTACTTCGGTGTGTGACCTGACGCAGGGCTGTTGTTCCTATTGTCTGCACTTGTTTCGGCGTTGTACGTACGATTTTTTGCTTCCACAATTAGTGTGACCCTCAAATTGGTATCAACTTCATTTGTTTGCGTTTTGAGCAATAGATAATCTGTTACGCGCTCAGAACCTTTATATAACTGTTCTAATAATTTAAAATGAATAAGTGTTGTTCATGTTAATCTGGGTCGAAATGAACGTTGTCCTGTCACCAGAATATACACTCACGTATCTTCTTAAAAATAAATTTAAGGAAATAATTGATGGTAAATATCATACGCTAAATAATTCAACAAAAGTGCACCAAATATTTGAGAAAGGCAACACTAGCTCCGTCTCCGTCTCACAAGCCCCGTACACGCGCTGCTGGAGGCGCGGGTCTCCCAAGTGACCTACTCTCATCGACCTCACCGAGTGCTCCGTAGGGACTGTTCACACAGAAATTGTGTGACTGTGGGTGACTTCATAGATTTAAACTAAATTAAGATCAATGGCCCAAAACTGTGGCCTGAGTCTCGCATATAAAGTAGTTGGGATTGATATTTTCATCCACTACCCGAGCGAATCAGGTTTGTCAACCGATTGCGACACGAATAACCAACACTAGCTGCCAGCCATAGACAGTTGACAGGTAAAGACCAACATGTTGCCAACATTGAGCACCCCAAACTCACGGTGGAAATAACCCACACCAGTTGCCAGCTATATAAAGTTGACAGGTAAATACCAACACAGTACAAACTCCTCACAACATGGCAACAAACGCTGCGTCTACCGAGGTGCCCTCAGCTAGCTGGGGCGGCAGCGTGCGGTCACGTCTGATGTGGTGCGAGCGTAAGTTTGCCCCCCCCCCCCCGACTTACAGACACTTGTTCACACAGCGGCCTTTTGTGGTGAGAACTGATGACCTGGTGTGAGTGTTTGTTCATTGTGCAGTATTTCATTGGAGTGTATGGTGTTTATCAGGTTTATCAACAGTTCATATTGCATGTTTATGAATGTTACGAAGGTGGAGAATATCTGAGATCTTATTTCGAATTAGTTTTGAAAAATTTATGATGGACAAATGCCAGACCACCACACGTCACCAGCTGTAACCACCACGCGTCACCAGCTGTAACCACCACACGTCACCAGCTGTAACCACCACACGTCACCAGCTGTAACCACCACACGTCACCAGCTGTAACCACCTCACGTCACCAGCTGTAACCACTGTTACGAAATATGTATGTTTATATCACATGACATGTTTTTGGCTAAATCACGTAAACTATGTTCATTTAGATGATATTTTATTTCCAAGTGATAACCTTTTTTTGGCTAAATCCCGTGAATCTACAACATATTTAAGACATGTTGCGCATATAACATTCTGTTGGGCTACGACTAAGGAATGTTAGACCGTTAAGCCGGCGCCGACTAGGCGTGAGAATGGGAGACAACGACGCGAGTGCGAAGGGGAACTTCGAAGGGGTGAGGGATCAAGAGAGGGCCGCAACACACGGGCCAATCACGAGAGCTCGCGAAGACATCACACCGGGAGGTGTGTCGAGCGCGAACCAATCATAGGCAAAACTTCAGGACCGGCAAGTTTCCAACGAATCAAAATTGAGAAAATCGAGTGACTTTCTCTGTAGCTTGGAAGAATCCAGATCCTTCGAGAAAGAAAGAGGCGACACACATAAAAGGAGTAAGACGAGGCAAATCAAGGTTTCTTTTTGGTGGAAGCGAGTGCGGAAGAGGTGCACGTATCTGAGGGGAACGCAAACAGGCACGCCGGCGCACTGCTGGTGTGCCTTCAACATAATCAGCAAATCGAATACCTGAGCACGTCGAAATTTTCAAGGAAGGCAACGTCGTCCATCATAAATCGTCGAAGCTCCAATTTTGCAACACGACTGCTCGAAGCACCTCAGCTTTATGGTGGAATCGTTCAGCATCAACATAGCAACCATGCCACGGAGAGAATTCGGAATATTAGTAATCAGTTCCGGGCGCACAAGCAATTTCAGCGAGAAAATATTGAAGCCGCACCGCCTTCAGAGTCTACAATGATGCCGCCACTACGAGTCCTGCAGTGGTCAAGCAGACTCGGAATTCAGAGCTTGAAATGGGGGCTGAGTATCGCGCTCCCGCACTACGGCCGGCAGATGAGGAAGGAACCTCGGGACCGCGGGGCGAAGGAACTTCGGCACCGTGGGACGGTCTGATCTGCACTACGTGAATTCTCAAGCAGCATTGGGAGTGTGTCAATTCATCGTCTGAGCTGCACTGCGTGAATTCTCAAGCAGTATTAGAAGTGTGTTAATTCATCGTGATCTACAATTGCAAGAAAGGGTTTGGGCCAATTTACTGGTTTGGAACTCAGAAAAGTGATTTCAAGTGTGAAAGTTCTAGTACAGCCAGCACATGGAATAGTGCGTTCCGAGTGGCGCGCAATCATATGTAATTCGTGAGATGAGGGTGTTCAGCTCACGTTCTGATCTTGTGCCGTGTATAATGCGAAGCGTTCTGTATTCTGACACCTTGCTGTAAGTCAAGGTTCTATCTTTTGACATATCCATTTTATTTCATGTGTGCGCTTGCCTGGATATTCATCTCATGTTTCTATTACTTCTCTTGTTATAGTGCGAAATTCAATGTTTGATAGTTGTCAAGAAATTCTATGCAGCCAAGATTTAGCTACCTCATTGTGCCGGATAAACTGTCATGTCGCTAAGGATAAGCATCTTGCCCGAGGGCATTGGTGTGCAATTATTGTGGTGATATATATATATATATATATATTTCCCTGTGACCATATCCACGTGTTCATCTTAAGATAAATGTATAATTTCTTCAATGCTCATTATTTTCCATGCTTATTTATGTGGGTAACGTGCGAGCACAAAGGTGTACATTATTTTTATTCAGGGGTTGAAAATCCTTTCATGCGTACGTGATTAATAACCCTTTTCACGTATCGCGACACCACCACACGTCACCAGCTGTAACCACCACACGTCACCAGCTGTAACCACCACACGTCACCAGCTGTAAGCCCCTCCATTACACCAGCACCGCTACAACTCACAAAGTAATATATATAACACTACAAACACGGCAGCGTGTTGATTTTTGCTTATTACTGATAAGCAAATATTATGCCTATAGCATCAGCAATGAGAGTAGGGATGCATGTTTTAAGAATTACATCTAAACGAAATAGTCGTAACCTGCATACCAGTTCATTTTCCAGCTTGACTTGAATCCTCAAATATCTAAAGCACCACTTCTGTATCACTTTGCATAATACCGTTGTAGACGGGTAAAAATTTATTAAAGTAACAGTTTACTCTGATGTCATTACTGTATTTGGAGTCATCGTTGGCGATGCTAAATTACCTACTATTAAACGAATAAAATTAATTTTCCATAATATCTTAGTACCAATATTCATGCTTTTCGTATAATACGCCTTATTTACATATTATATTTTTTTATTGCGAGATTCCAAATTTTGATTGTATATATTCAAGCACGAGTTTTGTCATCTATTGTACGGTTTGATGAGTGACTAGTGTATTTTTGAAGGCGGCTTACACGTCTTCGGTGTGTATTTGTTGACCACAATTTCCAGTGTGCAGAACCACACGCTGACTCTCATTGTTGATGCTACAGGCATTATTGTTGGTTCTTATGTTTTGATTCTTTTAGAATCTATTTATCACACATTTGTTTGTTAAAATATGCAGTAGGATAGGAAAAAGAACCAATGTAGAAATGAACATTTGTATTATTTGTCATGACAAACGTTTAGGAACGTTACAATTCCGTCTTCAGTGCTGGCACACAACAAAAGACCAAACTTCCAACACACAGAACAAGTCCATAAAATGAGTAAAGAAACACCTACAAAACTGAGATGCCAATGCTGCTGGCAAAGCAGCACAACCGCCACACAGCCCCAGCGGTCACTACTCGGGTAGGGAGCGACAACGCTGCCGACATCTACAGTCGGCGTCTTGTTCTTGGCTTCGGATGTTGTCGGAATTGGTTAGTTATAGCACAGGAATTACGGTTCCTTATTTTATATTTAATTCAGTCAACCCTTACAATTTTTCTTTTCGTTTTCTCCGATTATGTTCATGGATTCAGTTAATGCGTAAATAAAATAATTATTGTCTGAAAAACTAATTTTGTACAACCTTTTTGCCGAATATTCAAGTTTGAACAATTTTCATGAATAACTGAATTTATATGTACAGCTCTTGATTTTTTAATCGTAACATTTCAGTGGGGGTCAACACATTCTTAACGTTAACAGGCGGCATATCTTTTTTTGATTTAGCAAAATATTATTGTTCAGGCCGTTGCGGCCACACCTTGCATCGCCATGATAAATCTGAAGCGTAGGAAATCAGGAGAATGTGATGGGAAATCTCTTGGAATTTCAAGATGAGATTTATAACTGCCAGGTGGGGGTGAGCTGAGTGTCACCCACGGTAGAGGAAACAAGGTAGGTTCAAACCAGTCATTTTTAGTTGACGGTGTGGTTTTGCTGACGTCACGGCAACGAACCAATAGCAGCGCTCAAATTGCATCTGGTAGCACTGCTACCCCCAAATCTGGCTCCACTATTGGCCTAACAACATGGTGTTTTGGTGACGTCGTAAAGTTTGTTTGAAATAAAGCCTTTCTATTGACAAGCCGAACATGAAGTGTAATTTCCCCCATGGAAATGACCCTACCTTGTTTCCTCCACCGTGGTGTCACCTGAGTCAACAGACTCCCTGAACGCAAGCTGCGGTCTGTTGCTGCCAGCAACCTGAACGGAAATCTTTTGGATTTAATATGAGACCTAATCATTTAGAACAGCTGATTTATCACACTTCCAATAGAGCAACATTCGTGCATAAAACATATGTGAACTTTACATTAGCCAAAGCATAAGAAGCTAAGCCAGGTTTAAATAGAGTTAGCGGTTATCCAAATTGCAGAAAAGGCAGGCATCTCTACACATCCACCCGCCCTAAACATCCTATTCTCCGACCACACACACACACACACACACACACACACACACACAAACACACACACACACGAAGTTTGTTTAATAAATGAGGTATCGTACGCATAACCGACGCAATTCTCAACCCTGCTTGGAGAAAACAAGTACCCAAGTTGTCTAATACGTTTGGCATGAATTTTTTTGCTAGGAGAGTTCTCACTCGGGCGTAAAGGTTAGTTAACATGGGTATTACAAGGTAAACTATTGTGCCTAATCTAGTGCATTCAGCCTAGTCGCACGCCAAATGTAAGGATCAATCAATGGATTTGCACAAAATTTGATGCAACAATATTTTGAATGAGCCAAAAGAGAACAGTACATTATGAATACTAATGAAATACCCTTGTCAATTTTTATCATCGTGTTAAAGAGATTTGCTCAAATTACTCAGTGTAACTTATACTTTGACCGCAATAAAGATTCAACCATAGTTTTGGAAGCTTTGCCTGGTATTTTTCGCAGATTAAACATGAATCGAATGTCAAGTTTTGGTCCCAGCGAAGAGGAAGCTGAGTGGAGATCAAAGTTTTTAATAATAAAAAAAATTTAATATACCATTTATTTCCCATAAGATATTATCAAGATAGTCATTTTCTGTTCATAGCTATAGCTTATGATTGCTGCCGCCCTCATGAGTTCGCGTCCTCATGAGTCAAGAGTAATTTCATCTTCGAAAATGAATCCAAAGAATTTTGAAAGTTTTGTTCTGATTTTAGCCATAGTCTTTATGAATACACACTAACTCAACGGAGTTTCCTTCAATCTTGTCATTTAGTCATGAATAATGGAGAAGACGCATTCCGCATGCAATAGAATACGATGAGTTTTCTTTCACCGATACTGGATCTATATTTTATTCGCCTTGAACCATATTAAAGATTTTGCAGTTTGCTGTTTATTATAATGCAACCTTCCATCAGAGAGAATAGAAGAAAACATTCTGTCGTCGGTTATAAGCATCCATTTGATATATAAAGAATATAACATAATATAGTTGATGAAGACTAAAAAAGATCTTAAGACAGTTACTAGAGCTCTTTTTGAAGATGCCGGATCAGGGTGAAATCCAAATGGCCTTCCATTGCGCACTTCATCCGTTCACGGTTTAAAAATTGTTTTCGATAACCCCGTTTATTCCGCAGAAATAATACGACGGCCCTGTCGATAAAGAGTAAGGCATCAGATGACCTTCGCAATCCGTGACACCTTGACACCTTTCGTATTACTTATTTTTCGTCTATTACACTAGATAATTGTTTTACAAATCAAATCACTAGGTTTATAAAGTAGGAGAATAAGGAATTCAACTAGGTTCATTCGTAAATTCATTAGTTTTTAATTGAATTGCAGCAATCGTTCGAACCTTAGAACGCTAGATATGCATCAAAGAAGTGGAGTACTAGCGTGACCTTCTAGAACTCACGAGTTCGTGCGAACTATTGCTGGCATGAAGGTTGGTCCAAAATTCTTCAACACCATCAGCATCACATCGGGCACGTTCTGCATCATCCTTTGTATTTCCGCTTCTTCGCTTCTGTTCAAAAGAAAAGGTTTAAAAGAAATGTTAGGTAAAGTTCTTACGAAACTGCGGCTAGTATTGGTATGACAACGATTAAAGACGTGCAGTGTGATTTAAGACCGAATACTTGGACGCAGATCTAAGCTATTTCGTGATAGCTGATATTCTTATCTATTGTATTCTCCAGCTTTAATAACATTGAAATTACTCAAGAGAGCTAATGAATTAGATGCGAACCATATAAATGATTTCAGGTGAAATAGAAAATTTATTGTTAACAGTGGATGAAGAAACGCATTGAAGAGAATTTTTTTCTTTTCAGGGGAAATGATCGAAAATCAAATTGCATGCGAGTGTACTCACCTACATACAATGTCACATGGAAGCCACGTGGTTAGGTGCTGGTTACGTGGATTTTAGTTGGCAAAATGAATTTACCACTGAATATACTCATCATAGCCATATTAGTACGTTGCCTGCTGGATTTGATACGTGGGGTCCACGTGTGATTTCCTATTAGCTACCACATTGCCTTCAAATAATTTTTTCCACATGGGAGGCACGTGTGTATGCAACGTACTTACTTATGAACGGCTTTTAAGAAAATATTGCGTATATATAAATATTAATATTTTTGTTGTATGTTTTTGATAAAATGTCAAAGATTCCTTTCAGAGCACGTATTAAATTCTGCAATTATAACAAATTACCCGTTTACACATCAGATTAGTCCCAAATTTAACTATTATTTGCTTGATGGTCAACAATATATACGTTATTATTTGTAGTATTCAGGTTCAAGCTGAGGTAGAAGAAACTCCTTGTGCTAAAAAATCTAACATTTGCCTTCTTAAGACTTAGTTGTGTCTTATTTCAGTTTTAATGCTCATTTAAACATTTTTAATAACTAATAAGGTAACCATTGCCTATGAAATATATGCTGATAATCTCTTTGAACCATAAATTGGGATAACTAAATTCTATAAATGCGTCTGGTGCGATTTCAAAAGCTTTCGTAAAATAATACTGAAAGACAGAACACACCATTGAATAAATTGATATACACACATGAAACTATTTGGATAAGTTTTGACGTTTCGATTTCGAAAGAATGTGCATCTGGCAACTACCCCTCCTCTCAGACGTTGTGGCGCCTCCTATTCAAACTTCCGTGCTCCGTCTTCCGTGACCGTTACTTAGTTCTGCTCAAGACGTGATCGGTGTTAATTAATTGTGCTCCTGTGTGTTCCTAGGAACATCATTCAATTCGCAGTATTAGTGAATCTAAGTGGAAGATCGGGATAATTAACAAGACTAGCTTTTCACTGTCCATATTAGAGACATTAAAACTGAGCATAGTTCTCATGCGCTGCAGGTTAAAGCGATACGGCTGGTTAATTTCTCTTCATTACTTTCTGTTTAACTGTAGCTCATTTTGGTACTGAAGCCGTGAACAATAATCTGATTTTATTGCAATAATTCTCTCATAAGCACGCCGTTGTGATGAGAAGTGATAAGTCGCTGGAAATCGTGTAAGATTATTATACAGAGTTCTAGTTCTTATATATATGTAAACATTTCGACGGTAATGATGAATTTGATTGCGCCATTTCTCGTTTGCGCTGAAAGAATAAAATATATTTTAATTCTTTTTCTTGTGATTCATTTTGTTGCTTTGTGGTACTTATGCTATAAAATATATTTACGTAAGCATTTTAATTTGATATACTGCTTAAGAAATCCATCAGTTCAATTATTCGCTGGTAAGATTTTGTTTCCTGTTTCATAATTTATTTTCTTGACTTTCATTTTGAGGGTTTATCAGCCTTCACATTATGGATGAGGTTTGTTAGTATCATTTATTTTGTCGATGTTTTGCCATTATACAATAGAAATGTACGATGAAGGACGAATTTACACCCTAAAATGCATAAACATGTATTCACAACCATGATAAATGAATTTGAACGGATTGGAAGTGAATTGTCAGAAAATTTTCCTGCATTTCAAGGGTAAATTCATTCTTCATAGTTCATTTTTATAGAACCATGATGTTTCAAATGTGAACATTGAAGTTAGCGCTGCCATTTTATCATATTCAAGGAATTGAATTTGAGTCTAAGAAATGTTAACAAAACCCAAGAATAAACAATTCAGCTGGTACAATTTCTCGATTTTGATCGATGAAGTTTGCGGTGCCATTTCGTTATGGGAATTTGATTTGCTTTAATAAAAATGTTACCATTCATGACTGAACAATTCATCTGGCATCGTGATTTTTCGAGTTTGAATATCGATATTCCTTGCCAAATTATTAGTGGACTTAAATTTTTTCGAAAAATCACTGCAAAATTAAACAAAAAATTAGTTGCTGACGGTCAGTTTTTTCCATTCCAAATTAATGTAGATATCTGCCCTGGAAAAAATTCATGAACGTGCTTTTACTGCAAACACCTAAACCGGGTGTCCCACAAAAATATCCTCGAGTTTTTGATTGATTAAATTTCGCTTCGTATTAACATACCTGAATTGCCTTTTTTCCACAATGTGGTCAATTTTGTTTCCTTTTCGGAAAATTTAAGTTTTTTGAAATCGTTTAATAACCATTTAACAGTGATCGATTTACTGAAAGAGGTAAAAAAATAAATTGTTCAAAGGAAAAGTTTCAAAAACAACACTGGTGATCTCTATTTCTCAATACCTTCTGTTAATGTAGAACAATCGTTTTCATGTTTCTGACTAAGGTAGACTGTTTTGTGCCAATATTTTTAGTACGGTAATTTTATAAAATTCATGCCATAATAAATGATATTTTCTCCGATTCCCTCGATTGGAATGCTAGTTTATTGTGATTAATTTACGCTGATATTTGCGCACATGCTTACTTGTGTATATGTGTACTTGTGCACGCTATGCGTACGTAGATAAGTGAATGTGTCACTATGTAATAATTCATTTCACTTGATTATTGTACAGCATTTATAAAATATATATGTGTACAAATATATTTATTGCGCGATCACCCACATATGATAAATAAGATGCTTATCAACCAATAATCCTTTCGATACAATATTTAATAAGACATCGTTACAATATTTCATTAGAAATTGTAAGCAGCAAAACATACTGCAAGAGTTGTCACGAATTTCCTTTGTCCATTATCCCATATTTCAGAACATCGCACAGCATTTTTATAGAACGCGCATATATTGTGATTGCCTCAATGCATAGAAATGTATTTTTGTACGTTTGCGTGTTAGGTGTATGTATGTGCGTAGGTATGTATGTATGTGCATGTATATGTGTATACATTTACATGTATATATGCGCATATGTGTATACTAAACTGGCAACTGACATTTTAACTAGAGATGATTTTTTTTTCTATTCACTCTCAACTTGTAACATTACCTAACTCGTCATCTCTTTATTATTGTAAAGCATTCACGTAAAAAATTGTACATTTGTTGTGTGATCATCCATTCATATTTGAATAAAATGCTGATCATTTAATGACCGTTATGGTAAAATTGTTTAATTCGAAAACAAATCTTGTAATTTTCGTTGTCCTCATGCTTTTATATGTGTATAGTAATTTTTTTTCGTGCTTTTTCAAAATGACATATTTGAACATCTTCCGAAACAAACAACTCTAATATTATTTCCTGGCGCCAAGAATTGCGAAGTTTTATATCATGTATATGTAAATTGTCAAAAGTGTTCTAAACCCACAATGAAAATGCATCGTCTATGAAATTGTGTTGTCTCTTATAATTATCATTACATGTATCATCAAATGTTTATTAACTAGGGAGCACGTTATTATTATCATTACATGTAGTATCAAATGTTGATTAAGCAAGATTAGGAGAACATTGCCCTCAATCATTTTATTTTCGACTAATGGCATGAGTATTACAATACTCATGTGTGAGTATCATCTAAGTGTATTAACTTTACGATTTTAAAAACCAATGATGGGAATTTTGTACTATCTCTATGGGAAATAAAGTGGTCCCAAAACTACAGAGATTAGAGACCAAATGTTAAAATATTAAAAATAATTTCACAATGATGTATCCTACGCACCAGCAGGTAGTTAAACCCTCTGAGAGGTTATTTACTTCCTTATTTCATCATTTGAAGACACTTAAAATGCAGCTCACTAATAATCAATGAATTTCCATCGTACTTGAATACGAAGCAATGGAAATCTATAAAAAAATTAAAAATCATTTAATGACACATTCCCGGCAAGGATCGAACTTGCCGTATAAGAAGACTGTGTTTCTCACTGCTAGAAAATTAGGGAGAAAATTAAAAGCTCTTCTAACTTTTTCACTGCTTTTCGTTGCTTCATATTCCAATACGATGAAAATTATTTTATCGTTAGTGCGCTGCATCTTAGGTGTCTCTAAATGGTAAAATAAGTAAGTAAATAACCTCTCAGAGGGTTTAAATAATTGGTGATATGTAGGATACATCATTTTGAAATTATTTTTAACAGTAGGCATTGAGAAATAAAGACGATCACCAGTGTCATTTTTAAAACTTTTCTTTGAACAATTAGTTTTTCTACCTCTTTCTGTGAATCGATCACTGTTAAATGGTTATTAAACGATTTTCAAAAACTTAAATTATTCGAAAAAGGAACTAAATATGCTACACTGTGAAAACAAGACATTTAAAATGCGTTAATTTATTGCGGAGATTAAATCAATCAAAAAGTCTGGGACATTTTCGTGGGACACCCGGTATAGCTTGGTATAAGTTATGCCAAGGAGGGTTCATGGTCTTTGTTCTTCTTTGAAAGCCTTATTTATAGTAAAATTTTATTTTTGAATTTCTTATTTAACAAGTCAATAAGTACAAAGAAAATTGGAAATGTTTGAATAATAGAATTATTAACTGCATCTTAGCCTGGCTGTTAGCCTACTTTCTTCCCTCTTGAAAAAGTATCTCAATATGCAAGTTGCTCTAAGATCGTCGGTTGATGTTTCATTCACAATGCATGTGCGCCTTTATGAATTAACAGCCTTGTGACATAAATATGAGTATAATACTTGTATATATGTCACTAAAACACGCCACAAAGAGTGGTGGAGGCTGCCATGAAACCCTATGAATACTGAGATGCCATTCCTTTCGCCACTAATTAATTTCTGTACCAGCTGATAAATTACTGCAAAGAAAGTCGCGAAAAATTTGCATGAGTATTCATAAAATAACCATATATGGATTCAATGATTAGTGCGGGATGAGAATGGCATTTTAGGGGGACGTGTAATCTCCTATCTCTGCAAACAGGTAATCTCCTACAAGACATGACAATGCAGCGGCACCGTCACAACGAAGCTATCAACTAACTTTGATAACCACATGGAAACGGTGTATAATACACGTCGGTAGAATTCATAGTCTGCTTGATTCATAGATGGAACCCATGCGTAATTACCACATGGATCTTAGCTGGCAGAAGCGAGGGATAACCACGAGGCATATGGTTTCCAGGTAGAATCCACATCCTCGATACGCGTCCTAACCATGTGGGTACCAGGTGGGGCCACTTCCCAAAAGTCCATGCGGTTTCCACATAGCATGGGCAGTAGAACCCATATGGCAAACATGGACAATCCATGTCGTAACCATGTGGCTTCCACGTGACCTTGTATGTAGGGATTTGCTACTAGTGTTTTCGTACACAGGATTTATATTCGAGCAGTGAAACTTCTGGCGTCATTCGTCGTACGATTTTGTGGTCAACCTGTTTCCGGTGATTTCTCCCCGTTGGGAAAAGGGGAAAATCAGCCACAATTCCCCACTCTACCCAGGTGTCGGAAATGGGTACCGGCTTGACCGGGGGTAACCGTCAGGGCGTCCTGGTGTTAGTTATGAGGCATTTGAAAAGCCAATGATGATGTGTATCAGGCTTGATTGGTTGGAATAAAGCACCTTTCTGTAGATACGCTCTTAGATTTTAAGTGAAGTTTACTTACACAAACACATGTGTATTAAAAACGGTTGCAATTTGCTATCTTAACTTAAAGTTGAACAACAAATGAAAATTCCTGAAATTGTTATCATCGTTACTTTTTATTTGCTTTGTACACGGGCCTTGACCCATCTTCAGTCGTAAGGTTTGACATCAGTCGTAAGATTTGACATCAGTCGTAAGATTTGACATCAGTCGTAAGATTTGACATCAGTCATAAGATTTGACATCAGTCGTAAGATTTGACATCAGTCGTAAGATTTGACATCAGTCATAGGATTTGACATCAGTCGTAAGATTTGACATCAGTCGTTAGATTTGACATCAGTCGTAAGATTTGACATCAGCCGTAAGATTTGACATCAGCCGTAAGATTTGACATCAGTCGTAAGATTTGACATCAGTCGTAAGGTTTGTCATCAGTCGTAAGATTTTCAAAAGCGTTGAAACTTTTTGACAACGTCAACGCCTGTTCGTACCGTCGTTGACGGTCAGTCACTACCCGTCTAACTAACATATGATCCATTACTTGTACTACTGAAGGAAAAATTGTGCTTCTATAGTTACCCTCGAAACGAGGAAATAATGCAAGAGTGCAGTAAAAGGCGTGGGTCATCACACAACCGACGTGTGTGATAAGATATGTATTTCTGAATCACTTACCTTAAATTTGTAGGGTTCAGTGTGAACTCTCGTGTTGCAATACGTATAGAGACCTGATCCCAATGTTGTTCTGTGGCGGTGAGTCTTGTATGTTCGTCCAAATTTATAAATAAAGGGTGGAAACATGACACTCCACTACGTACATCTAAGGAAAAGTTTCAAGTTACCCTTGACACAAGAGAAATTACGCCAGAGTGCAGTAAGAACGCGTCAGCCACCGTCAGCCACGCTTGGAAGAATGTATTTGTGATAATACACAAAGTTAAACTTGTAAGCACCATACTCGGTTATTGTGACTCCGAATTGAATAATTTGCTCGGTTTACAGTTTTGAACGTTGCATACTTCATGAAAGAAATTAGTTTGAAGTTGAATATGATATCCCTAATAAATTCATCCCTAATGGGTTATTGAATGCCCATTTACCCGTCGCTGACGGTCAGTAATTATCCGTTCTGGTACGGTTAGGATTACCCGTGAAGAACTGTTAACGGTTTCCTCAGGAGCACTGCAAGAATTAGCCCTATCAGGGGTAATATGTGTGGTCCCGAGCTGAGAGTTAGGTAGGTGTGTTTTTGGTTGAAATAAAAAAATTTTAATCAAGTGACTTTTTTCGCTTCACTGCTGTTCTGGTTTCCAGCACCTCTAACTTTTTCTTCAACTCGTATCATGTTTTGTAAACTTCTTTCGAAACATACTGTTTGTGTGCGCATAGGATCCGGTGAGGAAATATACCTTATGCATCGATTCCACGTTCCTCAAACGCTAATCTTAATAGTGCCTTCATCTTTTTTCTCTTTGAACGTCTTTGGTGCAGTAGGAGCGCTGAAACACACAATTCAAAAATTCTTTTAGTTTTGTTACTCTTCGAATTGAAATTTTTTTGGAGGCCTACAGTGAAATTGAGTTCGTCCTAAGAAAAAGCTGAAGGTTTAGCTACCACCCTTAAACTACCTACAAAAAAATACCCTCAACACTAGCATCATATGCGCAAAGCGCATCTCTATCGTTTTCCTAACTATCCCTTTCCGTTTCACCCCTTCTCTTCCCGACACACTCTGTCAAACTCTCTTTCCGTCTTCTCTATAAGCATCGCCAAGCCAAGGTTTAGGTGTTTGGAGAAAAACTTCGCGTTGTAAACGAATTATGAAAGGCGATCCTCATGGACGCCATCAAAGCGAGATATGTAATATCACGGAGTTTAAGGAGCCACGAACCGAACTATCTATAAACTCGTTTTGTACGAAGGGACCCACCGGTCGTCACTGAAGGGATTTCGTAACGTTGCTCACCGACCTACAATCACAAACTCAATTTTCATAAATACCTGAAGCTAAATGAAGGCACGATCCAGTTAATGTTTGCTATTTCCAAAATGGCTCCCTACAACTGACTGTACGTTTGAATTGAACATTGAACTTTAGTTTAACCCATCGCGGGAAACGCGTTAAATATTTTATTGTGCTGATCAGAAGACGGTCCCTCAACAGCTGCCCGCCACAAGCCTTTAGCTCTGCCGGGCTCTAACACTTTTTCTTTCACTGAAAATTTCAGCGAGCGGAAATGTCTTCAGGCGTAAACCCTTTCGTTCCCGACGGGACCTCCAGTTCTCGTTGAGCGTTGAGGGAATTTGCCGGCTCTTCAGAACTCCAGTTCCCATCGCGCTATTCTTTGCAATTAAATAATTATTTTGTGAGTAGAAATAGTATTGCGTTTATTAACCATGAAATAAAACATATCAATCGACAACGCTTACAAAAGTTATTTATTTCTTACACTGGGAATGAAAAGTTGAAGTAAGCAGGGATTTGCGAGCAACTCACCTCAAAATGTTGAGTGAATTCCCGTTTTTTTTAACTCGGAGCAGTAAAGTTGAAACCACAGTTACGAATAAGACTATACGAGAGAAATGCTGGTCTAAGCGTGAAATTTCATTCGAACCAACTTATTTTTACTGCATATTCAAAATAAATGCTAATTTGAAGGGTAACTATGAATAAACAATTTTTGGTTCCATATTCTTAGGTGATAAGTTAGTTTCAGCGTCCCTTACCACAACGTAGATATTCTACGAGAGGAAGGCCCTATTAAATATGGAGATAAAGGAATGAGGAATCCATGCAGAAGGAGCATAAAAACAGTAATTTGAGAAATAACTTCATGAAACAAGATACAAACTGAGTAAGAAAATAGTAGGTGCTTAAAAACAGGACAGCAGTCAACAAAAAAGGGGTCCTTAACATGACAAAAAAAATTATTTCAACAAAAAGAAGGCCTACTTAACTCTCAGCTCGGGCCCTACTAGTTACTAGGTTAATTAATTGAGCACATGTTAATTGAGAAATGATGGCCACATTATTTACTCATAGAAAATAATTCTTCTCCGCATAATTAAATAATGTAACGCGTCAACAGAAGTGATCGTTACAAAATCGGTCTTGTTCCTTTGCATTGTGTGCATTCATTTCGTAATCCAGGATTTTACTTGTTTGGTCACCAACTTTTCCACCACAATTTCCGACTCAACGTAACTAGCTCGGGTTTTCTGCATAGTTTTGCTTACCTCGCCGTGACTGTATGAATTATTCATACTATTTGTGCGAGTTAAAGTTGTTTTAAGAGTGTTTTTAATTATGTGTCATAAGGATTATGTTTTCTTAGTTACTTATCTTTATTTTCATTTTCAAAACCAAATTGATTACCGCAAACAAAGAAAGGATGGTAACGTGAAGGTATTTTAGCATCATTTTTTATTTTTTCGTCCTTATTAAAACATTTTAAAAGGCCACGGATTCGACGAATGTCATAATTCTGTAGAACATCCTTGTTTCATTTCTTAGTCTAGTTGTAAATTGTTCTCGATAGTTTTGTGTGGTAATTTTTACTTTCTTACGCTCGTGAGTACATTATGGCAACACTATTTTAGTTAGTTAACTTATTGTACGGTTCCTGCTATGTTGAAAATGTAACGGCTAGTGTACACCAATCCTTTCCATTTATCTTTGGCTCTGGTGAACTCTTTTGTGTCATTACTATATATATATATTAGCGTAAGTAGAAAATATCATGAATTTTCGGTATAGTGAATATCATGTTGTCTCCGAGCTCATCACTTGGCATACTATTTAGTGCGTTAGTGTGAGCAATCGTCCCAAATCCCGACTGTCGACCTCATAGTTCTAGACGCAAAATAAATCAAATCTGCCCATTTGACTTTTAACATTAATCCCTCACGCTCGTATCACTAGTTCCCATGTTCATATGCTCATATTTCAATATAAGTGCGCACTAACGAGAGGGTTCTCAGCAATGCGTTACATACATTACGCTTTCTTAGTCACTTGCATTTAAATACATTACCGAAATCCGATTACTGCAATGAAAGAAACGCTTTTTTTCGTGCATTTCTCCGAATCATTTGTTTCAACAATTAACATGGGTATTACGATTACCATGTATGGATAGGAATTAAGGATCCAAATCATTTGTTTTGACAATTAACATGGGTATTACGATTATCATGTATGAATAGCAATTAAGGATCCAAATCATTTGTTTCGACAATTAACATGGGTATTACGATTACCATGTATGGATAGCAATTAAGGATCCAAATCATTTGTTTCGACAACTAACATGGGTATTACGATTACCTTGTATGAATAGCAATTAAGGATCCAAATCATTTGTTTCGACAACTAACATGAGTATTACGATAACCATGTATGAATGGTAATTAAGGATTCAAATCATTTGTTTCGACAATTAACATGGATATTACGAATACCATGTACAAATGGCAATTAAGGATCTCTAGGTTAATGTATTTGAATGCGATTTTCGCTTGTATTTCTATATAAGGGCGCACCAACGAAAGTTTTGGCAACGAAGAATTACGAGTATTGTGTTCTTTTAGTTATTTATATTTAAATGCATAATATTATTTGTTATTATTATTATTATTATGCATAAGATTATTTGTTATACTGTCAAAATCAGATCACACAACAAGGGAAACTCATTATTGTTGTGCTTATTTCTGTCAATCATTTTATTTGTCATTTATTTTTGTTTCATTTTTTTTTGTTCCGACATTTTTCACGGGTATTACGATACCAATGTGTAATTATCAATTAAGGAGTTTCATGTTTAGGTATTTTGAAAACCAATGCTTCAGCATGTTAGGTTTGAACTCTTTTGCGAATAAACTGTTTTTCCTTCTTTTTCCTGAACCGATATTTTCAAATTTGTTTAATCTACAAATCTCAAATATAAGTTTTCATACTTCGTATGACGAGAAAAATTTTTTCATAAAAATAAAGTGAAATAAAATGGATACAAATACAGAAGATACATGTAATTACAAATGCACAAAGAGATGACCGCATTGTCCAGACAACGCTGATAACGCTCACCGAGGGATTCGCGCACTCGCGTTGGTGGCGGTTGTGCGAATTCATTTCTGAATCGTCTTTGCACTTCAGTTGCGTTTCCGGTCTTGCAATAACATTTGAGGACAAACTTTCTCCTTTCCAAGCTAAGCTGATTTCCTGCCATGCTGTGATGAATTAAATACACCTGCAATTCATAAAAGGCAGCATGTTAGCGACAGTTAAAGTGTAAGTACATTTATTTTAGACATCCTTTATTTGATGTTGAAACTTGCATAATCTTGTTCGAAAGAATGCTCACTTGGTTGTCACCGTACTCGCTATTTTGGAATATCTGAGGTTATGAACTTAGAACACACTAGATCCTAATTGCAATATTTCAATGGACTGAACTTCTCGAACCTTTCCTTTGCGGCGTGTTACGGTTCTTCATAGTATCACGAAATTAAAATTACGGTCGTCATACTATTACTAACGTGATACGTAGTCATCGTTCTATTGAATCCAGCTGACTTTTACTGCATCCTTGCATGATAACTTTCTATTTCAAGGGTAACAAAAACTTTTCAAATTTTCCTTCAACATTTTTTATTTGTTATCTTCAGCCTCCTTTACCACAACAAAGATGCTTAAAGAGAAGAAAGATGAAGGCACCATTAGAATTGGAGTTAGAGGAACGTAGAATCTATGCATAAGGTGCATTCCCGCGCAGGATTCCGCGCGCACAAAAACAGTAAGTTGAGAAGGAAGTTTAAAAAACAAGATATAACATGAAGAAGAAAGTCAGAGGTGCTGGAAACCATGACTGCAGTGAAGCGAAAAAAATCTCTATACATTAGCAAAATGAAATGATGACAAAAATGTAACACCATTTCACTCAAAGTTTCCAAAAACGCTGAAACTTTTCAACAATTTCATTGCTTGGTCGTACCGTCGTTGACGGTCAGTTATTACTCGTGATTAACTGTAAACGGTATCTTCAGTAGCACCGAAGAATTAGCAGTTCGACTGAGAAGGAGTGGCTTAGGACTGAAAGTTGGTAATGAGAGACTGAGCTCTTTGTTGTATGCTGATGATGTGGTTGTGGTTAGTGAATGTGGACATGAACTGCAAAGGATGCTTGACATTGTGAACGGATATAGTACAGAATTCAAGATGAACTTTGGTGCCGACAAAAGCAAGGTTATGGTTATAAATAGTGATGAGACTGATAGAGACAGACTGTGGAATATTGAAGAAATCAGAATAGGTAGAACAAAAGAATACAAATATCTATGTTGTATGATAAGTGAAGATGGATGCATTAGAACTAAGGGTGAGAAAGTGGCAAAAGCTATGCAGTGGAGTGGACGATTAAGTAGTGTGGCCAGATACAGAGCAAACAAGTATGAATGTGTGAGAGGAATGTGGAAGTATGATGCTGTACCTAGTGTCATGTATGGTATGAGTGCTCTTGCCTGGAATGGAAGTGATCTTGAAAAGCTGGATTTAATACAAAATAAGGTAGGACGGTTAGCATTGGGTGCTCCGAAATGGACAGCTACAGAAGCCATTAGAGGTGACCTTGGGTGGAGCCTATTTTCTGAAAGAATGATGAAAGCGGTGCTGAATTATAAGGTGAGAATTGAAAGAATGCAGAATAGCAGATGGGTAAAGCGAATTTTTGAATGGAATCTGAGTGTAAGCTATTGGGAGAAAGTGTGTTGGGGGCATGCAAGGAAGCTTAGTATGCAAAAGATTATTCATGTTAGAATTGGGAGACCTGTGGAAGAATGGAGTTTAATAAATGCTGGAGGTGTAGGGCCTGAGTGGGACTGCAAGAGGTGGAAGAAAAAGATTGAGAGGCAAACAAAAGAGTATGGATTGAATATGTAGAAGCCTTAGCATGATGCGGAAGCCTACACTTGACTGGTATATGAAAAAAGAAGCACCTAAGTTTGAGATGTTCTATGATGGTAGTTTTGGAAGTCAACTCTTGTTTGCTGTGAGATGTAAGTCATTGAGTGTGAACAGACGTACATGGAGGTGGAATGAGAATAATAACAGATTATGTCGGCAGTGTATTAGTGGAGTGGAGGAAACAATTGAGCATTTTGTGCTGGAATGTAGAAGTATGAGCAAGAGAGAGAAAGTTTCATGAATGTGGTGCTTGAGCAGTATGGAGAGAATGAGTGGTATGCCAGTTGTGCTGAAGATGATTGCGGTATGAGCTGTCTTGCTGGATTGGATCAGGAGTGTAATTTGAGTATCATTGAAGCTATGAAAATGTTTCTTGTGCGTGCCTGGAGTAGGAGACAGTGACTGGAATGAGCCAGTCAGGTAGAGTGGTCAGTAATGACCCAATATGCCTGGGGATGGTGTTTGACACACTGGTTATCCCAGTGATGCCGTCCAATGGCAGCTTGTGACAAGGATTGGTAGATCCTGAGTAGTTTAGTGGACAAGTCTGGTACCAGGCGCTGAACTCTTTGTGTGAAAATTGTGGAGGGAATCGCAGGCCGTTACAAAGGCCCCGACGCTGTCGGCCCTCAATTTCAAGTTCAAGTTCAAGTTCAAGAATTAGCACTCCCAGGAGTGATATGTGTAGTCCCGAGCGGAGAGGTGAGAGTTTTTGTTTTGTTTTAATAATTTTGATTTATTTTGTCATTATTCATATTTTTTCAGTTAACTGCTCCCTTTTCAAACAACTGTTTCTGTGCGCACGGGATCCTGTGAGGGAACGCTCCTTGTGCATAGAACTCGCGTTCCCAAGCTTCAAACTTATTAGTGACTTTATCTTTCTTCTCTTCGAAGTTCTTTGTTCGTAAGGGAGGCTGAAACTAACTTTTCATTCTTTAGTAATGAAAAACTCAAATTTGTGCTGTTGTAGTTACCCTTGGAAAAAGTATTATCGTGCACGATTGCAGTAAAATTGCATCGGTCCCAAAGAAATCACATTTCGTGTGGATTCTTTCCACTTGTAGTATGAATACGTATTAATTTTGAGATGGCGTTCGAGATCGACGCCACTATGACACGTAAGGGAAAGTAAGAGACACATGTGTTGACGTGCGCGGTTTCCTGCGGGTAAATAGTGTAGTCATCTGTTACGTCCAGGTGGGGTACACCATCCCGGAGTACGTTACTAGTTATGACTCTAGGAATGTAAATGAGACTAACTGCATGAGGCATGCAACTAACATGTGTCGCAAGTGTTGAGCCAATATCCTTGTTAAATTCTCAGGTGCAAATTTCCACTTAGGAGTTGGTATCGAATTTCTCGAAGTACATTAGTTATCCCTGCCAAACTACACAGGGAACCAGTTTCACTTCTAGATCATCAATGTAATATTATTGATGAAACTTTCTAATTTAATTGGTTGAAATGAAAGCAATACAGAAATGAAAATAATATGAATAGCTTTGAGTGATGTATGGCATGGCAAACTGATTAATGAAGTGAAATATTGGGACGTACTACATCGGACTATCACATTGGAAATGGATTAGACTAAGCTCCCTATGCGTTGTAGTCTACAAGCTTCACCAGTACGGTCGCTCGCTAGTCAATGTGGGAAGCGTCGGTCGGAGATGCTGCACGGCGCAAGACAGCAAGACAGAGCGAGACGAAGATCAGAGGCAGCGGGACGGGCGCAGGAGCGGCCTTGGCTTCCGGTAATGAAATTCACTCGCAACCGCAAGTGCAAATTTGCATTTAACCATTTATTTACCTCAAGCGATCCAGTAGACTGTTTCTCAATTAAGTCTAGTACAATGGACACATTGTGGGCCCCAATAAGTTCAGTGACTCCTACGCATCCTATCTTCAACGCTATTCAAAGGCTTTTAATTCCTTGAGTATTTAGCAAGGATATTGGCTCAATACTTGAGAAGTAGATAAGTAACGTGCTGTGTATTCCTGAACAGTACTTAGTTTCCTACAGGCATACAACACAAACCTACTCCAGGATTATACAACTACGCCCCATTTGCCACAAGGGCTTTCATACACAGGATTTATATTCGAGTAGTGAAACTTCTGGCGTCCTTCGTTGTAAGATTTTGTGGTCAACCTGTTCCCGGTGATTTCTCCCCGTTGTGAAAAGGGGAAAATCAGCTTCAATTCCCCACTCTACCCAGGTGTCGGAAATGGGTACCAAAAAATTGGGTAAGTTTCATACGTAAACTTACACTGAGGATCTACAAGGAAAACTGGTTTGCTGTGGAGGTTGGTCAGGGAGAACTAATTTACTCAAGAGAACCGTGACAAAATTCACTCATAACCGCAAGGAGAAATTTGCACTTGAGAATTTAACGAGGGTATTGGCTCAATACTTGAGATACATGTTTGTGGTGTGCCTAATGCTGTCAGTTTCATATTTACATTCTTCGAGTCATAACTACTACCGTACTCTGGGTTATGGCCCCTCTGCATACCATTGGTACAACACGTAACTAGCCTATTTCGTCGTGTTCCTCGTAGCCGTGGTGTTCGTCGTAGCCGTGCGACTATCGAACTTGCCTCCGTCCAGGCAGACCCTAGTTCGAGTCCCGGCGCTGGTGGCGATTTTCTCTGTTGGGTATAGGAGAAAAATTCAAAGCACAATACCCCACTCTACCCAGGTGTCTGAAATGGGTACCGGTCATGACCGGGGGAAAGCGTAATGGCGTCCTGGCGTTAGTTATAAGGCATTTGAAAATCCAATGTATAAGGTGATATGTATCAGGCTTAAAATTGGAAATAAAGCATCTGTAGATGCCTTCATTATTATTATTATTATTATTTATTCCCATTTCGTAACGTGACACATTGCTTCCAAGGCTTGCTTTGCACAGTAAAATCTTAGTTGGCATCGATCTTGACTGCCTCGCAGAAATATGCTTTGATTGCAAAAGACATTTCTTCCACCTATTCATGATGTTTTTGTGACCGATGCAATCTTACTGCACTTCTAAAACGTATTACTGGTTTCAGGGGTAACTATGACAGAATAATTTATTGTGTTCCTATTTTAAAAGATATAAGTTAGTTCCAGCTTCTCTTACCTAAACAAAAACATTAAAAGCAAGGAAGGATGGAGGCACGATTAGGTTTGGTGCAAGGGGACGCGAAATCTATGCACGAGGTGAGTGTTCCCGCAGAGAAACAGTAAGTTGTGAAGGAAGTTTATCGCAGCCAAGAAAGAGGGGGGCCACGGGGGCCATGCCCCCATCGATGTGTTACGCTGGGGGCCAGTTTCATTCTCTATGTTAGGATAAAATATTTATCGCTGAAAATTTAAATCTCACCTATTAACACTAATTTATTACCGTTTTTAATTTTTAGGGCTCTTTTAAAAGATTAGAATTCTTTGAGACCGACCTAATCTTACTGCATTTGCGCACTACATTACTTTTTCTAAGGGTAACTATTGCAGCAAAATTTTCTGTGTTCCATTACTAATGGATTAAAAGTTAGTTTCAGCCTCCCTTACCAACAAAGAAGTTCGAGGAGAAGAAAAATGAGTCACTATTAAATTTGAAGTTAGGGGAACGCGGGTTCTATGCACAAGGTGCGTTCCCGCACAGGATCCCGTCCGCACAGAAGCAGTAAGTGAAAAATGAAGATTATGAAACAAGATCAAATTAATGAACAAAGTAGTAAGCTTCTAAACCAGGACAGCAGTTAAATGAAAAAAAGACTCCTAACAAATGAATCAAAATTATTCAAACAAAAGAAAAACTCTTAATTCTCATCTCGGGACCACACATTTCACCCCCTCGCATGGCTAATCACGGCCAATTGTAATTTCACTAGGACGAGTAACAACTGACCGTCAACGACGGGTAATGACTGACGGTAAGCAATGAAATTGTTTAAAAAGTTTCAGCATTTTTGGAAAGTTTGAGTGACATATCATTACAATATTTTGTCACCATTTCATTTTGCTAATTTATCTTGCTAGTGTAAGGAGTTTTTTTTCGCTTCACTGCTGTCTTGGTTTCCAGCACCTCTCAATTTCTTCTTCAAGTTATATCTTCTTTAATGAAATTATTTCTTACCTTAATGTTTCTGTGCGCACGGGATCCTGACCGGGAGTACACCTCATGCATATATTTCACGTCCTCTAACCCTAATCTTACTGGTGCCTTCATTTTTCTTCTTGTTGAACATCTTTGGTGCGGGAAGAGAAGCTCAAACTGGGTGATTAACGAAAATTTTGCTGTTTTAGTTAGCCTTAAAATTGAATGGTTATACAAATATGCAGTAAAAATGGACTTGGCTTTGGTTTTTTTTTAAGTTATGTGAATTGGGTACCTCTAGCGTGGGCAATGTAAAAATATTTTGGAAGGCGTCCAAGATATTGGCGCCCTATGAGGAATACTGTGTCGAGAATGAAATTATGACACTTTCACGCTTATGCTTTTCGTAGACCTGATAAAATGGTGTGCCAAAATCTAGGTGTGTGTTCAGGGCGCATAACCCCAGAGTACGTTCGTATTTATGAAGTGGACGAGTTGAAATCAACGCGATGAGAAGTGAAACTCGGTACAAATAGAAATTCCGCAGCTGTTTTGCCTGCGTACAGGACAGCAGTCAGGAATAGAATTATTATTTTGTGCGTTTGTTTCTTTGTGAACTCTAAGATTTGTCGTAAGATTTGACATCAGTCGTAAGAGTTGACATCAGTCGTAAGAGTTGACATCAGTCGAAAGAGTTGACATCAGTCGTAATAGTTGACATCAGTCGTAAGATTAGACCTCAGTCGTAAGATTCTAGACATCAGTCGTAAGATTAGACTTCAGTCGTAAGTTTCTAGACATCAGTCGTACGATTTCGAAAACGTTGAAACTTTTTGCAACGTTAACGCTTGTTCGTAACGTCGTTGACGGTCAGTCACTACCCGTCCAATTAACGTATGGTTCAATACATATATCGTAGCAAAAATTGGGCTGTTATAGGTACTCTTGAAAGAAGTGATTACTTGAAAAGTGCAGTAAGAATGCGTCGCTCATAATGACACCGATCTTAGTCGATGAAATATCACCGGCAAAATTTTCTAATTTATTTTTGTGGGGCGCCCTACTACGGGGCCCATTATGCCACAATATGGAACGTAACTCATTACACTATTGCCTCACGATACCAATTTTGAGTGAATTCTAGTTAAATGTTGCGTCTAGGAACCTAGGGTGTGTGTGTGTGTGTGTGTGTGTGTGTGTGTGTGCGTGTGTGTGCGTGTGTGTAGGGCGCATGATCCCAGAGTACGTTTGTGTTTAGGACCCAAGGAATATAAACATGGATGTTTAGGACTCAAGGAATATAAACATGGATGTTTAGGACCCAAGGAATATAAACATGGATGTTTAGGACCCAAGGAATATAAAAATGGATGTTTAGGACCCAAGGAATATAAACATGGATGTTTAGGACCCAAGGAATATAAACATGGATGTTTAGGACCCAAGGAATATAAACATGGATGTTTAGGACCCAAGGAATATAAACATGGATATTTAGGACCCAAGGAATATAAACATGGATGTTTAGGACCCAAGGAATATAAACATGGATGTTTAGGACCCAAGGAATATAAACATGGATGTTTAGGACCCAAGGAATATAAACATGGATGTTTAGGACCCAAGGAAATTAAACATGGAGGTTTAGGACCCAAGAATATAAACATGGATGTTTAGGACCCAAGAAATATAAACATGGATGTTTAGGACACAAGGAATATAAACATGGATGTTTAGGACCCAAGGAATATAAACATGGATGTTTAGGACCCAAGGAATATAAACATGGATGTTTAGGACCCAATGAATAAAAACATGGATGTTCAGGACCCGAAGAATATAAACATGGATGTTTATGACCCAAGGAATATAAACATGGATGTTTAGGACACAAGGAATATAAACATGGATGTTTAGGACCCAAGGAATATAAACATGGATGTTTAGGACCCAAGGAATGTAAACATGGATGTTTAGGACCCAAGGAATATAAACATGGATGTTTAGGACCCAAGGAATATAAACATGGATGTTTAGGACCCAAGGAATAAAAACATGGATGTTTAGGACCCAAGGTATATAAACATGGATGTTTAGGACCCAAGGTATATAAACATGGATGTTTAGGACCCAAGGAATATAAACATGGATGTTTAGGAACCAAGGAATATAAACATGGATGTTTAGGACCCAAGGAATGAAAACATGGATTTTTAGGACCCAAGGAATATAAACATGGATGTTTAGGACCCAAGGAATATAAACATGGATGTTTAGGACACAAGGAATATAAACATGGATGTTTAGGACCCAAGGAATATAAACATGGATGTTTAGGACCCAAGGAATATAAACATGGATGTTTAGGACCCAAGGAATATAAACATGAATGTTTAGGACCCAAGGAATAAAAACATGGATTTTTAGGACCCAAGGAATATAAACATGGATGTTTAGGACCCAAGGAATATAAACATGGATGTTCAGGACCCAAGAAATATAAACATGGAGGTTTAGGACCCAAGGAATATAAACATGGATGTTTAGGACCCAAGGAATATATGCATGGATTTTTAGGACCCAATGAATATAAACAAGGATGTTTATTACCCAAGGAATATAAACATGGATGTTCAGGACCCAAAGAATATAAACATGGATGTTTAGGACCCAAGGAATATAAACATGGATGTTTAGGACCCAAGGAATATAAACATGGATGTTTAGGACCCAAGGAATATAAACATGGATGTTTAGGACCCAAGGAATATAAACATGGATGTTTAGGACCCAAGGAATATAAACATGGATGTTTAGGACCCAAGGAATATAAACATGGATGTTTAGCACCAAAGGAATATAAACATGGAGATTTATGACCCAAGGAATATAAACATGGATGTTTAGGACCCAAGGAATATAAACATGGATGTTTAGGACCCAAGGAATATAAACATGGATGTTTAGGACCCAAGGAATATAAACATGGATGTTTAGGACCCAAGGAAAATAAACATGGATGTTTAGGACCCAAGGAATATAAACATGGATGTTTAGGACCCAAGGAATATAAACATGGATGTTTAGGACCCAAGGAATATAAACATGGATGTTTAGGAAACAAGGAATATAAACATGGATGTTTAGCACCAAAGGAATATAAACATGGATGTTTAGCACCAAAGGAATATAAACATGGATGTTTAGGACCCAAGGAATATAAACATGGATGTTTAGGACCCAAGGAATATAAACGTGGATGTTTAGGACCCAAGGAATATAAACATGGATGTTTAGGACCCAAGGAATAAAAACATGGATTTTTAGGACCCAAGGAATATAAACATGGATGTTTAAGACCCAAGGAATATAAACATGGATGTTTAGGACACAAGGAATAAACATGGATGTTTAGGACACAAGGAATATAAACATGGATGTTTAGGACCCAAGGAATATAAACATGGATGTTTAGGACCCAAGGAATATAAACATCGATGTTTAGGACCCAAGGAATATAAACATGGATGTTTAGCACCAAAGGAATATAAACATGGAGATTTATGACCCAAGGAATATAAACATGGATGTTTAGGACCCAAGGAATATAAACATGGATGTTTAGGACCCAAGGAATATAAACATGGATGTTTAGGACCCAAGGAATATAAACATGGATGTTTAGGACCCAAGGAAAATAAACATGGATGTTTAGGACCCAAGGAATATAAACATGGATGTTTAGGACCCAAGGAATATAAACATGGATGTTTAGGACCCAAGGAATATAAACATGGATGTTTAGGACCCAAGGAATATAAACATGGATGTTTAGGACCCAAGGAATATAAACATGGATGTTTAGCACCAAAGGAATATAAACATGGATGTTTAGGACCCAAGGAATAAAAACATGGATTTTTAGGACCCAAGGAATATAAACATGGATGTTTAAGACCCAAGGAATATAAACATGGATGTTTAGGACACAAGGAATAAACATGGATGTTTAGGACACAAGGAATATAAACATGGATGTTTAGGACCCAAGGAATATAAACATGGATGTTTAGGACCCAAGGAATATAAACATCGATGTTTAGGACCCAAGGAATAAAAACATGGATTTTTAGGACCCAAGGAATATAAACATGGATGTTTAGGACCCAAGGAATATAATCATGGATGTTCAGGATCCAAGGAATATAAACATGGAGGTTTAGGACCCAAGGAATATAAACATGGATGTTTAGGACCCAAGGAATATAAACATGGATTTTTAGGACCCAAGGAATATAAACATGGATGTTTAGGACCCAAGGAGTATAAACATGGATGTTTAGGACCCAAGGAATATAAACATGGATGTTTAGCCCCCAAGGAATATGAACATGGATGTTTAGGACCCAAGGAATATAAACATGGATGTTTAGGACCCAAGGAATATAAACAAGGATGTTTAGGACCCAAGGAATATAAACATGGATGTTTAGCACCAAAGGAATATAAACATGGATGTTTAGCACCAAAGGAATATAAACATGGATGTTTAGGGCCCAAGGAATATAAACATGGATGTTTAGGACACAAGGAATATAAACATGGATGTTTAGGACCCAAGGAATATAAACATGGATGTTTAGGACCCAAGGAATAAAAACATGGATTTTTAGGACCCAAGGAATATAAACATGGATGTTTAGGACGCAAGGAATATAAACATGGATGTTTAGGACGCAAGGAATATAAACATGGATGTTTAGGACACAAGGAATATAAACATGGATGTTTAGGACACAAGGAATATAAACATGGATGTTTAGCACCCAAGGAATATAAACATGGATGTTCAGAACCCAAGGAATATAAACATGGATGTTTAGGACCCAAGGAATATAAACATGGATGTTTAGGACCCAAGGAATATAAACATGGATGTTTAGGACCCAAGGAATATAAACATGGATGTTTAGGACCCAAGGAATATAAACATGGATGTTTAGGACCCAATGAATATAAACATGGAACGAGACACAAGCAAAGAGAAATTGGCGTCTACCACAACACTGCGATATTGAATGTGCACGACCGAGTGCTCTCTCGATAGAAATTCTGGTTTGTTTTTCAACTTTAACTTTCAAATTGTTAAAAAAGAGCGAGAATTCACTCAACATTTTGAGTTGAGTTGATCGCAAATCCCTGTTTACCTTAACTTTTCATTCCCAGCGTAAGAAATAGATAAATTTTGTTATTGTTGTCGATTGATATGTTTTATTTCATGTTTAATTAACGCAATACCACTTCTACTTACGAAAGAATTATTTAATTGTAAAGAATAGCGAGATGGGAACTGGAGTTCTGAAGAGCCGGCAAATTCCCTCAACGCTCAACGAGAACTGGAGGTCCCGTCGGGAACGAAAGGGTTTACGCCTGAAGACATTTCCGCTCGCTGAAATTTTCAGTGAAAGAAAATGTGTTAGAGCTCGCCAGAGCTAAAGGCTTGTGGCGGGCAGCTTTTGAGGGACCGTCTTCTGATCAGCACAATAAAATATTTAACGCGTTTCCCGCGATGGGATAAACTAAAGTTCAATGTTCAATTCAAACGTAAAGTCAGCTTTGTCGAGCGTTAGTGAAAATAGCAAACATCAACTGAATAGATCTCGCCCCTATAGTCACTGAGGTGATTTTCTCAACACTGCTAAAAAAAACCTGTGATCGTCGCTTAAATTTTCATGCAGACTTAATCGAAACAGAACGAAGGAAGAATGCATGTAGTGCTGGTGCTTGTAAATATTGTACGCTGAAACTGACTTTGAATACATTTGAATAATTGAACTTCAGGTTATCCTCCTGGGTTAATATTGAATTTAGCGCGTCAACGATTTTGAAATTTCGTTTACATACTTATGCAATTGGAGACATTTTCAGAGATTTTACACGATTGATATTTTGCTCCCAAATGCTTACTTTTCGAGGTATTTAACTTAGTGAAAATCGTATGTAAACCTGAACAAACGGACACGTAAATAAGCTAAAGCACGGTACTAACATAACCAAAGGTGAGGTTAGGTGAGGTAAAGTTAGGTTAGTGAAATAAACTAACCTAAGTAGACCTAAAATAACTTAACTTAGTCATACCGAAACAATCGGTTTTCCCAGAATAAACTGCGCGTGTTACGCATCCACCATCCGCCGGAAGAGCCATATCGAAACCGCCGTTAATGCTATTCTTACCTGAACGTTATTTATACTATGTCTCGAAAACTATAAGCATTTGCGAGCACAATATCATTCATGCAAAACGTCTTAAAATGTCTCCAATTACCTTAATATACAAAAAAAATTAAAATTCGTTGACGCACTAAATTCAATATTGACCTCCGCCTGCAACGAAAGTGTTGACACTTTCACTGCGACGTGAGCCGCTGGTGTACACGGAGGGAATTTTCTGAGTGGCGCTGCCCGACCAGTCGTCTGACTCAATTTTAATGAATTGGCATTTCTTGAGTTCAGCTACAACCTGCATTATTTTCTTAATTATAGTGCAGTTTTGGTGATACTAGCTAAGTATACGTAAAATTGGATTTGAAACACATTTTATTATGTGTAATTTTCGGATTTTCTTCTTCATTTCCAGAAAATAATATCACGTTTGTTAGTACATTAATGAAAAGATCTTGAGCATTCATTGAATAGTGAAGTGTCGCTATCAGCGTATTTGCAGCATTGCAATTTGACTTGCATCTCTGGACGAAGGAAGTGCCCCGTTTACAACGTTTTCAAGCATTTATTTAACCCTTCACTGCATGGTGTGTCGAATATGACACATACCTGATTTTTTGTGTATAGAAATAATTAGCAGAGAAATGAGCATTTCTACGGCTTGTATCGCAAACGAGACACACTGTCCACGAAATGAACGCGTATGATGCGTGCTAGATGCAACCGGCGACCGGCCTCTAGCAGTAATGCTCAGTTTGGACGCCAACACAGCCGAGTGTGGATGTCGCTGCAGCAGTACCATTATGTTCATAATAGAGCCATATCATGCAATTTATTGGCGAGTAAAAATTTGGGTTTGTGTATAAGTTGTATTAGTTTGATTCTATGATGAGAAACATTGAGAAGATGTAAAATAATTATATTTTATGAAAAGTTTTTAGTTTGTTTCATATATGGTACAACACGATTTTGCTGTATATTCCAACTCGGGCTAAATTTGTGTCGTAAATAAAACAAACCCATGTATTCTTTCGTTACCAGGAATAATTTTAGCTTTATTATATTATTTCTATGTTGTTAAATATTAAAATACATACTCAAAATACATTGAAACTATATTATTTTTATATAAAATATATATATGAAATAAATTATTATTTTTTATAATAAAGAATGCACGATAGATGCACAACATTAGCGCATTCGTCTATCCTAAAATTTTTGTCAAAAACTGTCTCGCGGTTGCATAAAATGCATCACACAGTAATATTGTATAGAAGCTTAATAAAACGAAATATTTATTGTTTTATTTTCAGAATATTCGAGTTTGAAGTGAATTTTCACGAGAAACGATCGGGGCCCTCATCTTGGAGGTGGGGGAAGGAACTGACAGACTAGATTTGGATGAAGATTTGAAATTGGAATTGAAATCTATGAGGAAGAAGTTGAAGATCCTTTGGGAGTTGAGCGATCACAGGAACAGATTGAAAAATCATTAACAGCAACGGAACACAACGATTCCACTCTGATCTCAAATGAAACTCGCATTACCATCTATGAAGTAAATCCAACTGCTGTGAAAATTGTAAGAAGTGATTCTAAAAGAAAGAGCTCTCCTGGAAATGTTATTAGGAAGTAAAAATCTCAAGATACTGGAAGAGCACGTAAAATTCAAGGGACGTAATGAGCTAACCATAAAAATGAAAAAAATAGGGACTCCTAATGATTGCCGCAAGTGTGGAGAATCCGCACAAATAGGTTCAAAGGTAAACAGGGAATGACAGCAAGAAGGTTTACTCAACTCGGCAAGTAGCAGCAAATTTAGATGATACGAACCATTCAAAAAGGCCGAACATCAGGATCGTAGATTCACGAGCCAGGAACAATAATTAATAACTAGGTCAAATCGTAACACTAATGCCGGCTCTGCGTATAAGATTACAAAGCTACATTAATTCTAATTAACAATAACAAAATTCAGGAACGAAAGTTCTAGGGTTAACCTAGATGAATGAAAGAAGACGATCACGATAAATTAACAAAATGGCGACTCCTAGCGAGGTGGCTGAAAAACGCAGCAGCACTGTTACCACTACGAAAGCGCGAAACTATTCATTCTTCAGCGGCGATCCTAATCAGCTTGCGGCGTGGCCCTCCGGAAGGACTGGCCGTTCGCCCAGCAGACAAAATTCAAGCCGGACGGCCCCGAGAATACCCTGTAGTTTAACGCTGTTCAGTAGCCCGATCGACACCCAGGGTAGCCAGCACCGCGCAACCGAAATGACAGCCTCGTCCGAGATCGCAGCGCCGAATTACAACCAGCCGTCCCGCATCGTCCCCGGTGGAGCAGCCTCAAGCTGGGCTTTTGGAGCCCGAAGATGCAGATACTAGAAAATGAAACAAATGAATTAATGCAATGGAGAAATTAATGGAGTAAGAAGGTATTCATGATTTTGCAGCAAATAAGAACACTATAGCAGGATTATTTCATGGGCCAACCTGAGTTTAATTATGCCTCAGTGTGGAAGCCACTCGTAGAGTTGGAAAGATGGTAAACGTCAAGAAAAAGGCTCAAGCAAAGAGCAAGTTTAGGAAATAGAATTAGGTTTAAGAGTCAATAGTACCACCCGGAGAGTTAGACAGCCGGTAAGCCGTCTTTCAGTTAGGCTCCAGGTAGGATAATTAAGTTAAGGAAAAAGGTTAAGGGCCCATTCCAAGCAAGCTCGAAATAGATTTAGGTTATAAGAATTTAAGGTATCATAGTATTAAGATATCGAAGATATTAAGGTTTAAGGATTTAATAGTTCAAGAAATTTAAGGTAGCTTAACAGGATCACTCACACGCACAGTCATACAATTAACTATGGCAAGGTTATCTATCAGAGCAATAGGACAAGGTGATTAATTTATAGGAAATAGAAGCAAAGATGGCGTTAGGAAATAGAGAAAATAAATGAAGAAGCGATCCACCGGGACACGTGCTTGAGGACGTGCCACGGCTGAACACCGAGCGTCGGCACCCACGACTGCGGAACGCCTTTACTCTCGGGATTGGTAGCCGCTGAGATCGTGACTAGAAATCACCACCATAGCTAGGAAGTCGCAACTTAAAATAAGGAATGAAAAAGCAAGAGATACCAAACGGGTACCACTGCAACTAAAGGGATCAACCTAAAGTATCAATAGGAATACAAATGAAGCTGCTAAGTTGCCGCAACGCCGCTCCCACCTCACCTGCCTCTAGCCATGATGCGAAGGTACTAAAGTTTAAACCGTAATGCGTCTCACAGGGCAATGGGTAAGTTCAGAATTCTCCATACAAGATTTTATTCAGTGAAAATTTGATTTCAATAATACTTAAAGAAACATTCTTTCACTGGTTTGAAGGATCTCATTCATGTGCTGGATATTGATAAGATTGTTGTTCGAGAATGTATAGGGATCTGTATCATCATATCCTACGTACATGTTCCGTGCGCCTGGGATTATTTGAGCAGCATCATGGGCAACTTATCCAAGAAATAATGTCCCTTTAACAGCTTCAAACAGTTTAGGAGCTTTTTATACTTTGCTGATAACTCTAAAACTATTCTAAGAGATGATACTTGCACCGAGCAATTAATAGAGGCGAAAAGAAAACGAGGACCCTTTGTTCATGTCCCTGTGAAAAAAGTTCACCCAGAAGGATTTCCTCAATAGCCTTAGCCAAAAAATGAATGTTACCGCTATAAAATTCCTGATTCCAGGTTCCAGTCATACATCAGGGTTCCAAATGTCTTGCATATCTTTGTCAAATTAAGAAAATTATGTCTCGATAAATTTCTGTAACATGAAAAACTTGTGTTAGACCTAAAAAGACTTATTGGCATGTCACATGGAGAATTGAATTGTTTTCTTCCAAATTTTGGCCTAATTGTGTACTCTAATAGATCTAAAAGCGATTAAAATTTTTAAATCAGTCAAGTAACTGATAAATGGAGTTCGATGTATTTGTTCCATAAACGACTCATACATCATGCTTCAAGACTTGATATTCATGTTGTGTCGTTTATGACACACAATGAAAAACATATAACAGAATGAAAAAATAATTGCCTTATGATTTGATATGCTAAAGAGATGTTTATTAAAGAGTTTATGAGCATGTAACAATTTTTTTCTATTTCCAAAAATAATTCATGCAGTGAAGGGTTAACTTCTTCCGAGAGTCCACCGTCCTTGCCAAGGTATGCCTAGCGGTTGTCTAGGTTAGGTTAGGTTAGGTCATTTAAAAAAAAATATGATCCGTTGTTTATGGAACTTGGACACTTTATATGATATAAATCTAATATAAAACACATTACATTTTGGTATTTTTTAATTTATCCTGATATTTTCCTAAAAAATTGTGGGGTTGTTGAACTCCAGAAATTCCAACGAATTCTCAGTCAAAGCTGAGCGAAGGTAAGTTCCAATTAATGTTGGCTACTTTCAAAATTGCTCACTACAACTGACATGAATTTGATTTGAATACAGAACGTCAGTTTACCCCGCGTCAATGTGGAAGTTGAAGCCGAGTCTTCTTCAACCTGTGTTGTGTGTGTGAGTGATGCCTTCCTCCTTCCTCATTTTGGACGCCTTCGTTTTGGTAGGAGAGTGGTCTCTTGTAGCTTTTCTTTTTGTTCAACACGTTGGCTACGTACCATGTGCTCCACTGAGTGAAATGTTCATTTGCACACCAGCACAGCATTTCTGCACACTCATAAGGAGACGGTTCAAAGGGTGACACACAAGGGGGACATGGGTGCACAAGATTCCATGTTCGAGAGACTGGAATTGCTGAGGAGTAATAAAATTTGTTTAAATACCAAAACTGCTCCCATTGCGATTAGTAGATCAACGATGTAAACATCATATTATAATTAGGGTTTATTTAGATTTAGAACTGTACTTCTTTTAAAAGTATTGTGAATGGTAATTATCAAGTGCTCGGACGCTGAGCATTCAACTCTTAGTCTCTTTATATCATTTAAAGAATCTGATGATGTGGCCATCTGATCGGCCGAAACATTTACTGAATTTAATACGATTACTTCATTGAGTAAATGTTTTGGCAGATCAGATCGCTCCAACATCAGATCTTTACACGATATAAAGAGTTGAATGCTCAGCGTTCCACCACCCAAGTGTCCAGGCAGTTGAATATTATCAATTTATCATTCATATTTATTTTATATAATGTATTATTGACAGGCTGACAATTTCATGTTATACTCAGCAGTTAGCTTTTCCATCCTAGTTTTCATGTTAAGTGGGTTAATTATTTATACTATTGCTGAAGATCTATAACGAATGAAATAGATATTATTTGTATATATTCCAGTAGATAAAATCCTCCTGCGTTTTTATGTTAGTGTTATAAGGGTTTTTGGTGTATGTTGTACGATGAAGTAGTGAGACAGAGAGAAATGAAGGAAAAGTATCTATTCATTTTGGCCTTGTATTTCGTATCTAGATACATTTGGAGTATCTATGACTAGCTCTGCTCTGAGGTAATGCACCCTAAAGACACATAGATCCTATATGCACCATTCTATTACTGCTCTTCTTGGTAGTACGCTGCGTATGGCTATATTTTACGACGTAAGGTTATACATTTCGCTTTGTAGGCGTCCATCAGGATCGCCTTTCAAAAATATTTTCTCCACAGAGGAGCCTTTAGTACCTTCTAGCTTGACTAGGATACCATTAGGACCGACGCATATTTACTGATTACTTGCAAAAACGTACTATCTCAAGGGTAACTGAAAGTGTCTAATTTTTCGTCTAATATTCATGAAATTGCTTCAGCCTCCACTACCACACCGGGGAGGTTCAAATAGAATAAAGATGGAGGTGCCATTAAGATTGGAGTTAGAGAAGAGAGGAATCTATGCATAAGGTTTATTCCCGCACAGGATCCCGTGCGCACAGAAACAGTAAGCTGAGAAGGAAGTAAATGAAACAAGATAAAAGTTGAAGAAAGAAGTCAGAGGTGCTGGAAACCAGGACAGCAGTGAAGCGAAAAAAGGTCCGTCAAGTAACAAAATGAAATTGTATTTCAAAAAAATTTCCCACCTAACTCTCAGCTCGGGACCACACATATTACCTCTGGGAGGGCTAATTCTTGTAGTGCTCCTGAGGATACCGTTAACAGTTCATCACGGGTAATTCTAACCGTACTAGGACGTTCATTCCACGTTCATATTGCATATTTGACGAAAATTTCGTTTAATATCAATGTTAGAAATTCCCTGATTTCCTTCTCGTAATGACTTGAGAATTGGAAAACGCGGTTTTAAAGTCAATCTCAGATTAACTCTTGGAGGAACTACAAATTCATCTTGCTGATTTGGACCCTTTCTTGAAAGAATTTCATGACAATTTATTTGGAATTTAAGAAAAAATTCGAGTCAAATTTTTAGTTTTTCCTGGTGTGCGATCGTGTATTGAAATGCCAAAAGTTCCATCGCTTATGGAAACATTGAGTGAAAAGTTGAGAGAATATCGCTAGGCTATAAACCCTTACGTTTTCGTAGAAAACTTCGCTTGATAAAAATATTAGAAATCCCCTGATTTTTCACTAGAAATGGCTTGAGAATCGGAAAACGCAGATTTAAGGGAAATATAAGCGTTGAAAGAAAGTCAGAGTCGCTTGTGAACAGGACAGCAGTGAACCGACAGAAGGCTGTTCTTAACAGAACAATAAAATATTTCAACACATAATGGAGGCATCTACGGATGCTTTATTTGCAATTTTAAGCCTGATGCATATCACCTTGTTCATTGGATTTTTTTCAAATGCCTTATAACTAACACCAGGACGCCATGACGCTGTCCCCCGGTCAAAAAAAAAGGCCTTACCTATTTCTCAGCTTGATATACCTCACCTTGGGAGTGCTAATTCCCATATATACAACGGTCGTTTCACCTTTCCTAAGGATTATAATACGCAAATTGAATTTCAAGTTTTTATAGAGCCATTTAGTCTGAAAATATTTATAAAACTGCGCTTCACAATTTCCAACTGATTTCTAGTGAGAAATCCGAGAATTTCCACTATTTTTATTATACAAAATATCCGTCAATATCGCAAGAGCATCGCCTTACAATATTTGTCCACATTTTCACTCAATGTTTCCATTAGCGCTTAAACATTTCAGCAATTTCAGTGCTTGGTTGTACCGTAGTTGACGGTCAGTCATTATCTGTGCTAAAGCGATCTCAATTAACTGTAATTAACTGTAAACTGTATCTTCAGTGGCATTACAGGAATTAGCACTCCCAGAGGTAATATGTGAGGTCCCGAGCTGAGAGTTAGGTAGCCTTTTTTCTGTTTAAATACACTTTTTGGGTTTGTTATGCACCATCTCATTTGTTTCACTACTGTCCTGGTTTCTGCACTTCTGCCTTTCGTGTTCAACTTCAATCATGGCTTATAACATTCATTCTCGACTTACTGTTTCTATGCGCGCAGGATAATTTGCGGAAACACCCCTTATGCATAGATTTCGAGTTCCTCTAAATCCAACTCAACGGTGCTTTTAAAATTCCTCTCTTTGAAAAATTTTTCGTGGTAAGAAAGTTTCAACTAATTAATCTATCTCTAGAATGGGAATGAGAAAATTTGAACTTTTTTAGTTACCCTTCGATGATGTAACATTTTGCAAGTAGGCAGTAAATTTGGGTGGGAAGCAATGAAATACAATGCGCTTGACTGTACCATCTAAAATATCCGAATTTAACTATTTTTGGTAGGCGCTCTACATTGGCGCCATGTTTACAAGCATTTAAGACTGATCTGATGTACTGAGGCTCGAGATGTAACCTGCTATCTAATGTCTTGTCAAATACGCAGAGTAAATTAGTGGCGATGACTGAAGGAATTTATATGAAGCTAGGAGTACGAGGCGTGCAAGAAACACATTTCTCAAGCGTTGAGCCAATATCCTCGTTAAAATCTCTATTGCATTTTTCCCCTTGGAATTTTGAGTGAATTTCTCAAAGTACATTTGTTATTCCTGCCAAACTGCACAGCGAACATGCTTTACATTTAGATCATCAGTGTAAGCTTATACATGAAACTTACTGCTATAATTGGTTGGAATAAACGTTGATAATAAATAAGATATGTAAACTTTGCGCGATTTAAAGCAAGGCAAACTATTTAACGGAGTGAAGTATTGGGACGTACTGTGTGGGACTATCGTTATAGAAATGGATTAAAGTGGACTACTCAGCCTGGTACAATGGACACATTTGAGTGTAGCTACTTGTGGGCCCGAATAAGTACAGCGACTTCCAGGGCATCCTATCATCAACGCTATTCTAACGTCTTCTAATTAGTCGAGTATTTAGCTGTGCAAAAGCTAGTGAAATGAATGAAATGCTTCACATATATGCCGGTATGCAAATGAGCAATTATACTGAGTGGTGCACATATGTCACCATACGTAGTCAACGTGTGAAGACTTAATATAAATCTAATATTTAACGCTTGATCGAACGAACGATGATACAAGAAAAGTCAGAAAGAGTGTTTGACACAGAGTGTGTCGGGGAGAAAAGAGGTGAGACGGAAAAGGATAGATAGGGTACTGATAAAGGTGCGCTTTGCGCATGTGGTGCTGGTTTTGGAGGGTTTTTTGTATGTAGTTTGAGGGTGGTGTAAGTTAACTACCCGTCCGGGCTTTGTATCGGTGAGTGTTACGTTAGTAAGCATCTAAAGTACTAAACGTGGTTAATTAGGCTTTCCGTGGTGGAGAGGGGGTTGTGGAGTATCACTCGTTTGTTGTCGTGTCAAGTGTATAAGTCGCGGTTGAGGTGCGGGTCTTAACACTTTGCATCATCATTTCTAGTATTTCTCATGCGTAAAACAGATTAATCATTACCTTCATCATATGGGAAAATAACTCTAAACTGAAATTAATTATTAACTTGTCTTGAAACACATGTTAGCAATAAAACAAAGTTTAAAAATTTCCCACGAACAACAGTGCTCACAAGTGCATTTTGCAGTAACGCAGTTTTACTCTCGCCTTGCTGCCTCTGCAGACTTTAGTGGCAACTAGCTATTGCTGCCACACCTCACGTGTTGTGTTGCTGCCTCTGCAGACTTTAGTGGCAACTAGCTATTGCTGCCACACCTCGTGTGTTGTGTTGCTGCCTCTGCAGACTTTAGTGGCAACTAGCTATTGCTGCCACACCTCGTGTGTTGTGTTGCTGCCTCTGCAGACTTTAGGGGCAACTAGCTATTGCTGCCACACCTCGTGTGTTGTGTTGCTGCCTCTGCAGACTTTAGGGGCAACTAGCTATTGCTGCCACACCTCGTGTGTTGTGTTGCTGCCTCTGCAGACTTTAGGGGCAACTAGCTATTGCTGCCACACCTCGTGTGTTGTGTTGCTGCCTCTGCAGACTTTAGGGGCAACTAGCTATTGCTGCCACACCTCGTGTACGTGTTGTGTTGCTGCCTCTGCAGACTTTAGTGGCAACTAGCTATTGCTGCCACACCTCGTGTACGTGTTGTGTTGCAGCCTCTGCAGACTTTAGTGGCAACTAGCTATTGCTGCCACACCTCGTGTGTTGTGTTGCTGCCGATGAAATCTTCAATTCTGCGGGTAAGTTCAACACTTTCACCGCGGTTGTTAACGGTTGTTAGGCTAGGTTGAGGCAGCAGAATTGGGAAATCGACTTCACTGCTCGAATACATATATGTATTTTCCCAAGATATATGAATATTACAATTTCACGATGCATTTGTCATCGTATGATTTCAGTTATTTACATGAAGGTTCCGAAACAAATGAAATGCCATTCATTTACACCGGTGCGGGAATGAGCAATTTATCGAATGTTGCGCGTGTGGATCAAAAGGTAACTATAACAAGACAATGTTCCCTCCGATTCATGTAATGGATTAGGGGTGGACCGAATCTTCGCATTCGCGTATTCTGCAAGTTTTACAATATTCGCATTCGCAAGTAGACCTGCGAATATTTAGGCATTCTCTTCCATCCTCCACCGACTGCAGCTGTGAGAGCAGGCAGCACATTAGGGCTGTGGTGGCTGTACATGGCATCACCGACGTACGTCACGGTTGGTGTCGTATGTTACCAGCCAATTCTGTGCAATTATTGTAAATTTGCAATGCAGGCAAGTCAGCTAGAGCTTCAGTCGAGTGCGGTCATTGCGGGCTCTTCTCTGCCCTGTCATTTGTTGTCACCTGCGATCGTGTATATTTTTCTTTGGAACTGCGGGGAAATGTTCGAGTAATTAAAACACCTTTGAAAAGCGTTGATAATAGGATGCCTAGGCGTCACTGAACTTATTCGGGCCCACAATGAGTCCATTGTACTAAATTTAATTGAGAAACAGTCTACTGGATCGCTTATGGTAAATAAATGGTTACATGCAAATTTGCACTTGCGGTTCCGAGTGAACTTCATTACCGGAAGCCAAGGCCGCTCCTGCGCCCGTCCCGCTGCCTCTGATCTTCGTCTCACTCTGTCTTGCTTGACCCCGCGCCGTGCAGCATCTCCGACCGACACTTCCCACGTTGACTAGCGAGCGACCGCACTGGTGAAGCTTGTAGACTACAACGCATTGGTAGCTTATTCTAATTCCATTCTAATGTGATAGTCCTACATATTAGGTCCTAATATTTCACTTCATTAAACGGTTTGTCGTACGCACATTAGCAATAAGGTTTAATAATCTGTTCTTTCCTAACGGTAATTTTAATTCACAGATTAGGTTATTAAGTTATGAACTTACACGGATCATTCATCAGTACAACCAGTTTGCTTTGGCTTTTGGTAGGGATAACTGATGTACTTTGAGGATATAAAGAGGATAAGTACTCGACACACATGTTTCTTGCAAGCCGCCTGCTGTTTGTTCCCTATTTACATTGCTAGAGTCATAAATACCAAAGTGCTGTGAGGTGGTGTGCCACAAACAAGCAACTAGCTACTAAATGCACCATTTCATCAACTAATCTTGTTCAAAATTAGATACGTAAAGCATTATATTTAGGACATTTAGTAGTAACCATCACTTCCTAGCAGGGCTACCGAAGGTTTTTCTGATGATCGTACTAAAATCTGCATGAAAGTGTACCAAAGATTATTAAAGCGTACCAAATCTATTCAACCAGCAATAAAACGTAAAAATTAAAGGTTTTACCTAATTTTCCAGTTAGAATGAAGCTCTTTCTTTCTTTTCTTCCTTCTTCTACCAAGGTTTTTTTAATTCAATCCTTGTCTAAGCTACCGTGGTGGCTTCCAATTTGTGCAATCTATGTTCTCTAACGTAGATTTTGATCGCATTCATGCACATAGTGTTGTTCTTATTAACGAAATCCTGTGTTTTGTTTCTATGTAGTTAGGGTCGAAAAAATTCTCTAGCTGCAGCTACCGTCGTGCCATATGTACAACAACAGAGTGACATTTGGGGCAGATCGTATCTAATATGAACGACCGTACCAATTACGACAACCTTGCTTCCTAGGCGTCAGTCAAGACGCCGGGCAAATATAAGTAAATTAATATATTACTCGTCCCACTCGCGGTGACTCCGCTGGACTTTCATTCTTTCCAACTTACTCGTACTTCACACTTGCAAAAATTCGGTGATTTCAAGGGTAACTATAATTGAATGATTTTTCGTTTCATATGCTGTATCAAATTGATTATAAGTTAGTTTCAGCCTCCCTTACCACAACAAAGGTGTTCCGAGAGGAGAAAGATGAATGCACCATTAGGTTTGGTGTCAGGGGAACACGGAATATATGCACAATGTGAGTTCCCCGCACAAGATCCCGTGCACTTAGAAACAGTTAGTTTACAAGGACAGTTGGGGAACAGTTTAGATTATGTTTGTTTAAGCCTTCCTAACCGCTAAAAATGCGTATTGAATAGAGGGAGAAGGTACCATTTAGTGTGAAGATCGGGGAATACGGAATCTATGCAGGTGCGGCATAGAAACAGTAAGCTGAGAAAGAAGTTCATGATGCAAGATGAAAATTGAAGAATAAAGTTGTAGGTGCGCCCTAGATGTGCCCCCAATGCGAGATGTCCGCAATGCGCTTGTTGTGCTGACACAACAAATAGAAGGAATTATGCTGACACAACAAATACAAGGAATTATGCAGACACGACAAGCGCATTGCGGACACCTCGCATTGGGGGCACATCTAGGGCACATATAGGTGCTGAAAAACAGAACAGCAGTTAACCGGAAAAAGGTGGTTCTAAACATAACAGAAAAAAATTTTTTATTTCAACATAAAGGAGGCCTACCTAACTCTCAGCTCGGACCCTCACACACTTCCCCCTGGCAGTGCTATTTTTTGTTGTGCTACTGAGGACACCGTTAACAGTTTATCACATGTAGTTATAATCGTCCTAGGATGGATAATAACCGACCGTCAACGACGGGTAATAACCGACCGTCAATGACGGGTAATGACCGACCGTCAATGACGGGTAATGGCCGACCGTCGATGACGGGTATGACCGACCGTCAATGACGGGTAATGACCGACCGTCAATGACGGGTAATGTCCGACCGTCAATGACGGGTAATGACCGACCGTCAATGACGGGTAATGACCGACCGTCAATGACGGGTAATGACCGACCGTCAACGACAGTTAATGACCGACCGTAAACGAAGGGTAATGAACGTCGACAACATAAACGGATAATGACCGTCAATGACGGCTAATGACTTTCAACGATGAGCAATTGCCGTTTACGACGGATTATGAACGTCAAAGACGAACAATGACTGAATGTCAATGACGAATAATAACCATCAACGACGGTGCGACTAAGCGTTAAGGTTGTCAAAAAACTTCATCACGCTCGGGAACATGGAGTGAAAAAGTAAAAAATTATCCCTATCGGTATACGTACCCTATCTTCCGTACCTTATCGGTGTAGAAATCTGTTCATCAGTGACGAGTTTAGCTGAAGAAACATTGGGGAATTTCGCAAAGTGGACATTTGTAACGGAGCGTATCCACAATACGTCATTTCAAGCTGGACCAAGAAGTGAATTTCTTGTCATGTAAAAGTAGCAGATTTTCTGCGGTCTTCGTTCAACAAACCTCTGTTTCATGAACAAATGGGAGGGTGGAACTTTTCCAGTCATGGGTACTTTCTGAGCGATAGAAACACGGCAGCCAATGGCTGGCTTCGTGGCATGGGGGATTAATAGATTTTAAACGTAATAACAGATTTGATTCGAGTCATTTTCTTAAGCTAAAAGACCGATCATCCTACAGGTTTTAAAAAAGCTCTATTAAATCATCGAATTGAATGAGATGTTGATTTATCTACGATTTTTACAGTATATTTACATAATTAATTCTGTTTTTTAGGGTAACTAAAACAGAATTTTTTGTGATATATATTCAACGATATAAATTTAGTTGTAGGCAACCATATTAAAATAAAAATATTCAAAGAGAAGTAGGATGAAAACACCATTAGGTTTGGTGCTATGGGAACGCAGAATCTATGCATAAGGTGTATTCCCGCATAGGATTCCATGCGGACAGAACCAGTAAATTTAGAAGGAAATTTATGAAACAAGATAAAAGTTGAAAAAGAAAGTCAGAGGAGATGGGAACTTAGGCAGCAGTGAAGCATAAAAAAGGCAGATTAACCAACAAAGAATTGTATTTCAACAAAAAACACCTACCTAACTTTCAGCTCGAGACCTTCACAAAGCTGCTGACCGACCTGCAGTCACGAACTCAATATACATAAGTAATAAAGGCACGATACAGTTTAATGTTTCCTATTCGCAACATTGCTCACTTCAATCGATTATAAATTTGAGCTGAATATTAACACGGCCACACGCGCACCATTCGGTAAATTGCTCATTCCCGCACCGGTATAAATGAATGGCATTTCATTTGTTTCGCAACCTTCATATAAATAACTGAATTCATACGATGACATATGTATTGTGAAATTGTATTATTCATGGATCTTGGGAAAATATAAGGATGTATTCGAGCAGTGAAGTCGATTTCCTAATTCTGCTGCCTCAACCTAGCCTAACAACCGTTAACAACCGCGGTGAAAGTGTTGAACTTACCCGCAGAGTTGGAGATTTCATCGGCAGCAACACAACACGCGAGGTGTGGCAGCAATAGCTAGTTGCCACTAAAGTCTGCAGAGGCAGCAACACAACACACGAGGTGTGGCAGCAATAGCTAGTTGCCACTAAAGTCTGCAGAGGCAGCAACACAACACACGAGGTGTGGCAGCAATAGCTAGTTGCCACTAAAGTCTGCAGAGGCAGCAACACAACACGCGAGGTGTGGCAGCAATAGCTAGTTGCCACTAAAGTCTGCAGAGGCAGCAACACAACACACGAGGTGTGGCAGCAACAGCTAGTTGCCACTAAAGTCTGCAGAGGCAGCAACACAACACACGAGGTGTGGCAGTTATAGCTAGTTGCCACTAAAGTCTGCAGAGGCAGCAAAACAACACACGAGGTGTGGCAGCAATAGCTAGTTGCAACTAAAGTCTGCAGAGGCAGCAACACAACACACGAGGTGTGGCAGCAATAGCTAGTTGCAACTAAAGTCTGCAGAGGCAGCAACACAACACACGAGGTGTGGCAGCAATAGCTAGTTGCCACTAAAGTCTGCAGAGGCAGCAACACAACACACGAGGTGTGGCAGCAATAGCTAGTTGCCACTAAAGTCTGCAGAGGCAGCAACACAACACACGAGGTGTGGCAGCAATAGCTAGTTGCCACTAAAGTCTGCAGAGGCAGCAACACAACACACGAGGTGTGGCAGCAATCGCTAGTTGCCACTAAAGTCTGCAGAGGCAGCAACACAACACACGAGGTGTGGCAGCAATAGCTAGTTGCCACTAAAGTCTGCAGAGGCAGCAACACAACACACGAGGTGTGGCAGCAATCGCTAGTTGCCACTAAAGTCTGCAAAGGCAGCAACACAACACACGAGGTGTGGCAGCAATAGCTAGTTGCCACTAAAGTCTGCAGAGGCAGCAACACAACACACGAGGTGTGGCAGCAATCGCTAGTTGCCACTAAAGTCTGCAGAGGTAGCAACACAACACACGAGGTGTGGCAGCAATAGCTAGTTGCCCCTAAAGTCTGCAGAGGCAGCAACACAACACACGAGGTGTGGCAGCAATAGCTAGTTGCCACTAAAGTCTGCAGAGGCAGCAACACAACACACGAGGTGTGGCAGCAATAGCTAGTTGCCACTAAAGTCTGCAGAGGCAGCAAGGTGACAGTATAAACTGCGTTACAGCAAAATGCACTTGTGAGCACTTTTGTTCGTGTGGAAATTTCAAACTTTGTTTGATAGCTAACTTGTGTCTCAACACGGAGGAATAATTAATTTCAGTTAAGGATTATTTTACCGCATGATGAAGTTAATGACTAATCTGTTTTACGCATAAGAAATACTAGAAATGATGCGGCAAAATGTTAAGACCCGCACCACAACCGCGACTTACACACCTGACACGACAACAAACGAGTACTACTCCACAACCCCCTCTCCACCACGGCAAGCCCAATTAAACACGTCCAGTACATTAGAAGCTCACTAACGTAACACCCACCCATACAAAGCCCGGACGGGTAGTTAACTTACACCACCCTCAAACTACATACAAAACCCTCCAACACCAGCACCACATGCGCAAAGCGCACCATTATCAGTACCCTAACTATCCTTTTGCGTCTCACCTCTCCTCTCCCCGACACACTCTGCGTCAAACTCTCTTTCTGACTTTTCTTTTATCATCGTTCGTTCGATCAAGCGTTAAATATTAGATTTATATTAAGTCATCACACGTTGACTACGTATGGTGACATATGTGCACCACTCAGTATATTGCTCAATTGCATACCGGCATAAATGCGAAGCATTTCATTTATTTCACTAGCTTTTGCACAGCTAAATACTCGACTAATTAGAAGACGTTAGAATGGCGTTGATGATAGGATGCCCTGGAAGTCGCTGTACTTATTCTTGCCCACAAGTAGCTACACTCAAATGTGTCCATTGTACCAGGCTGAGTAGTTCACTTTGATCCATTTCCATAACGATAGTCCCACAGAGTACGTCCCAATATTTCACTTCGTTAAATAGTTTGCCATGCTTTCAATCGCGCAAAGTTTTCATATCTTATTTATTATCAACGTTTATTCCAACCAACTTTACTAGTAAGATTTATGTATAAGCTTATACTGATGATCTAAATGTAAAGCATGTTCGGTGTGCAGTTTGGCAGAAATAACAAATGTACTTTGAGAAATTCACTCAAAATTCCAAGTGGGAAAATATAATTGAGATTTTAACGAGGATATTGGCTCAACGCTTGAGAAATATGTTTCTTGCACGCCTCGTACTCCTAGCTTCATATATAAATTCCTTCAGTCATCAATGCGAATTAACTATGCGTATATGACTAGACATTAGATAGCAGGTTACATCTCGAGCCTCCGTTCATCAGATCAGACTTAATTGCTTGAAACCATGGCGCCAATCTAGGGCGTTTACCAAAAATAATAAAATTTGGATATTTTAGAGGGTATAGTAAACCACATTGAATTTCATTGTCTCCAACCCAAATTTACTGCATACCTGCAAAATACTACATCATTCAAGAGTAACTAAAAAAGTTCAATTTTTCTCATTTCCATTCTAAAGGAAAACAAGTTAGTTTAAGCCTCTTTACCTCAAAAAATATGCAAAGAGAGGAAGTTTAAAGGCACCATTGAGTTGGGGTTAGAGGAACTTGGAATCTATGCACAAGGTGTGTTCCCGCAAATTATCCCGCGAGCATAGCAGCAGTAAGTTGAGAAATAATGTTATAAGCCATGATTGAAGTTGAATAAGAAAGGCAGAAGTGCAGAAACCAGGAGAGTAGTGAAACAAATGATATGGTGCATAACAAAACAAAAAGTGTATTTCAACAGAAAAAGGCCTACCTAACTCTCAGCTCGGGACCTCACATATTACCCCTGGGAGTGCTAATTCCTGTAGTGCTAATGCAGATACAGTTTACAGTTAATTACGGGAAACTTTGAGTAAAAAAATGAAGAAATATTATTAGGCTATTCCCATGCCATTTCGACGAAGTTTTGTTTCAAGAAAAATATTGAAAATTTCCAAAATTCTCACTAGAAATGCGTTGGAAATTGTAAACGCGGCTTGTAGAAAATCTCTGAGTGGTTGGCCTTAAAAACTCGAAATTCAATATGCGGATTTTAATCCTAAGGTAATGCGATACATCTATATAATATATATAATATTTATATAATATGATAGAATGTGAGAGTTCATGCGATACATCTATTGTATCCCATATACGTATATAATTTTGTAGGGTTTTATAACCGGAACACAGGAAATAACGCACAGAAGAACTCGAACTTTTAATAATTGAAACTTTTACAACACGACAAAATTGTCAACGTTAAACATCTCACTTGGGAGAATTCACAGAATTAAATGGTCTTCATAGTGGCAGAAGACCTAGCGAGTTTAACGGCGTATCTTGCTACGTCATGACGTTTAACAAGAAGAACTGGAGGCCATTATAGTTCCGGCACCTCCCAGCCAAACACAGAACTGCAATTTAATAAGGAGGAATGAATTAGTGATCTAAATGAGGTACCACTGCGTCAGATCATATAACACTTTGACTTCATTATTAGAAAGTTTTATTTGTATTCACATACGAACCTAGGCACTACCCAGAATCGAAGAAATTAAATTTGGAGATGAAACACACGCTGGAGAAGAGAAGTCAGGTTTGGTAAACCCAAAAAAAGTGGCCTCTTAAAGGAGCATCCCATCCAGATCACGCTCGCCAGAGGATTCTGAAGGGGAACAAAAAACCACAACAGAAAACTAGAACCTTTTCACATTTCACGTATATAGGAAATCTCATATGAATACCGGCTCACCTTGAAATAGTGCCTAAATCACTTATGATTTCAAGAGGGCACCGTAGAGCCACGGGTAGTATGATAGTGAAAATAGTTTGAGAGTCACAAGGACCTAGTAGTTTGAGAGTCACAAGGACCAAGTAGTTTAAGAGTCACAAGGACCAAGTAGTTTAAGAGTCACAAGGACCAAGTAGTTTAAGAGTCACAAGGACCAAGTAGTTTAAGAGTCACAAGGACCAAGTAGTTTAAGAGTCACAAGGACCAAGTAGTTTAAGAGTCACAAGGACCAAGTAGTTTAAGAGTCACAAGGACCAAGTAGTTTAAGAGTCACAAGGACCAAGTAGTTTAAGAGTCACAAGGACCAAGTAGTTTAAGAGTCACAAGGACCAAGTAGTTTAAGAGTCACAAGGACCAAGTAGTTTAAGAGTCACAAGGACCAAGTAGTTTAAGAGTCACAAGGACCAAGTAGTTTAAGAGTCACAAGGACCAAGTAGTTTAAGAGTCACAAGGACCAAGTAGTTTAAGAGTCACAAGGACCAAGTAGTTTAAGGTCCCATGGACCGCGTAGTTTAAGAGGGATAGAAAAGAGGTTGCGAACATGCAAGATAAATAACTGAACAAAACGAACAGAAAACGCGATTGCAATCACAAATTAAAGTAGTAAAGAAAAGGCGATCACATACTCCCTGACAGGTGCTACGCACAAGAGGCCAAGACCCTCCTCACAGCGCGGTTCAATTCAATCTCATTTGTCACAGACAAGGCACCTGTCGAGGTTAGTGTTGCCACAAGCAGCAACTTTAGCGAAATTTCTCTCCAAGAAAATTAGCAACTTTTCCATGAAAAAACATTTTAAATTCAAATTTCTTACAATTTCGAGAAATTTGATTTTCTCTTTACCTTTTTGAAGGAATTGCAAAAATCCCAGTCTTCTTCACATAAAATATTTTCATATATACAGAAATGCAATAAATGAAAATACAAAAGGATTTCTTGAATTTTTTAGGGCGGCGAATCCACGTGGGGCGCCAAGTTGTTGATTATTAAGGTGGGCAAGTCCTGTTTCGGCCCGATTTGAGAATTATTTAGATTGGTCCTTCTTGGGAGCCACCTTTAATATTTTCCCTATTTTAGGGTTCTGAGGGCCGTAATTTCAGAGGCTTTTATTCCGGAGAATCTTCCTGGTTTTTCAGGGATAGGAGAAAAGTCAGGTTCTGCTAACTTAATTTTATTGAGTTGGGGATTGCCCACAGTTTTCAAGTTGCGAATATTATTCGGTTAATTTCGGAGTCCGATCTGGTTACAAGGTTTGAAGATTTGAGCTGTTTTTCAAGCTTTCGAATTTGAGTCGACACAAAATCAAGCTAAGGAGCTTTTCACGCTGATAAGACAGGCCTCGAAAGTTAAGAGCCGATATGAAATTCAAGCTGTGAAATTTTGGAATTCGAGATGGAAGTAGGTTACTAAAGTATCTGTGATACGAGAGCTAAGTTAGGCGAGGAGAATTATTTTCCCTTCGGCGGTTAAATTATACAGGCACAAGTCGGCATTTTTGACAATAGCCTGACAGTATGCAGAGAATAAAATATTCATATAATACTATGATAAGGATAAGTAATACCAAACTAAAGGACGAGTCGTGTTACATTCTTCAATTTATCATTTTCTGCTCGGTAAATACGCATCTATTTGTGTGAGTAAACTTAATTTGGCATCTAAGAGCGTATCTACAGAAGGGTGCGTCACTCCAACCAATCAAGCCTGATACACATCATCATTGGCTTTTCAAATGCCTTATAAGTAACACCAGGACGCCATGACGGTTACCCCCGGTCAAGCCGGTGCCTATTTCCGACACCTGGGTAGAGTGGGGAATTGTGGCTGATTTTCCCCTTTTCCCAACAGGGAGAAATCACCGGGAACAGGTTGACCACAAAATCGTACGACGAATGACGCCAGAAGTTTCACTGCTCGAACATAAATCCTGTGTACGAAAGCACATGTGGCAAATGAGGCGTATAGTTTTATAATCCTGGAGTAGGTTCGTGTTGTATGCCTTTAGGAATCTAAATACAGGAATTCACACCAAGTTACTTATATACTTCTCAGGTATTGAGCCAATATCCATGCTAAATACTCAAGGAATTAAAAACCTTCGAATGGCGTTGATGATAGGATGCCTTGGGGTCACTGAGCTTATTCTGGCCCACAATATGTCTATAGTACTAGACTTAATTGAGAAACTGTCTACTGGATCGCTTGTGGTAAATAAATGCTTAAACACAAATTTGCACTTGCGGTTGCGAGTGAACTTCATTACCGGAAGCCAAGGCCGCTCCTGTGCCCGTCCCGCTGCCTCTGATCTTCGTCTCGCTCTGTCTTGCTTGACCCCGCGCCGTGCAGCATCTCCGACCGACGCTTCCCACATTGACTAGCGAGCGACCGCACTGGTGAAGCTTGTAGACTACAACGGATAGGTGACTTATTCCAATCCTTTTCCAATGTGATAGTTCCATAAAAACGTCCATATATATACCTCATAACTCAGGTTTCCGTTCTAAACGTTGCATCAATTTTAACATAAATTTTTTATAACGCTAATTCAGGCTGGAGTAATTGGCCGTTGAATTTTATCGATAAAATTACGCTTATGTTCTACAAGTGCAACAAGTTTGATACAGCGGTTGGAAGGGATAACTAATGTACTTTGAGAATTCACTCGAAACTGCAACTAGAAATTTGCACTGGATAATTCAACGATGATATCGGTCAATAGTTGAGAAACATGCTTGACGCATCCCTCATGCAGCTAGCTCCGTGTTTTCCACCCTAAAGTTATGTATCAAACCTATTCTGGGATTATACACCCTACAGGTACACCTAGGTCCCAGACGCAACATCAATAGGTCTGTCCATTCGAAGTTTGCTTCGTGCGACATTGCAACTGTGATATTACATCGCATCAGAATGGGCGTCGATCTCGGACGCCTCGCAAAAATATGATAAAAGAAACACATGATGCGGGTGGCAAAGTTGAGTACATATGAGTTTCATGTAACATGTACAATTTTACTGCACTTGTGCAAAAGTAAGTTGTTTCAAGGGTAACTTCAAGAGAACACTTTTTATTGTTTATTGTTAAAGATTATAAGTTAGTTTCAGCCTCCCTCACCAACAAAGATGTTCAAAGCGAAGAGTGATGAAGGAACCATTAAGTATGGAGTTAGGGGAACGCAGAATCTATGATGCACAAGGTGTGTTCCTGCACAGGTCCCGTGCATGTAAAAACAGTTTAGAAGAAAGGCTATGAAATAGATTAAATTATATGTTGGCTTTAAACCTCCATAACCGTTGAAAAAGCGTATCGAAGAAAGGAAGGAGAGAGCACCGTTTAGTATGGAGATAAGAGAATGCAAAACCTATACAGATGGGGCATGGTAACAGTAAGTTGAGAAAGAAGTTCATGGAACAAGATAAAAATTGAATAAGAAGGTAGTAAGAATTGAAAAACAGGACAGCAGTGAACCCCCAAAAGGGGTTCTTAACATAATAAAAAAATTATTATTTCATGGAAAAGAAGGCCTACCTATCAGGTCGGGCCCTCACACATTTTCTCCTTGGAATGCCAAGTCTCATAGAGACAATAGTAGTCTCCCTCCGGGCGTCAAAGTTGAAGAACAGAGTGAGAATGATTGAATATTTTAATTTTTTTGAATTGCGAGATGAAAGTTAGAGAAGAGGTGGAGGACCACGGCGTCACGTATTTGCAGTAATTCACAATAAATACGTATAATCAGGGCGTTATTTGTCAACGCCTACAAAAATACATTCAACTGGAAGTTGAGTGCCCACGTGTACTATTAACAAACTTTCATCGTCACAGATACAACTTTACTGCATACTTGCAATGCAACAATTATTCCAAAGGTAACTATAATAACACAATTTTTCTTGTTTTCATTCTGAAGGAAAATAAACTAATTTCAGCCTCCTTACCACAACAAAAATATTCAAAGAGAGGAAGGATGGAGTCGCAATTAAGTTTGGTGTTAGCGAATGCAAAATCTACGGACAAAGTGTGTTGTCTGAAGGGATCTCGTACTCATTGGGACAGCAAGTTGAGAAAATATGATATAAAGCGTGATGAATGTCCTTTTAAAAAAGTCAGCGAAACAGGAAAAAACCGTTCCTAACAAAACAAATCAAAATTATTTAAACTATAAGACGCCTACCTCTCATCTCGGGACCACACATATTACCTCAGGGAGTGCCAATTCTTATAGTACTACTGAGGAGATCTTTAACACTTCATCACGGGTATTCCTAACCGTACCAGGACGGATAATGACTGACCGGCGACGACGGTACGACGAAGCGCTGAAATCGTTACTAAGTTGCACCGGTTTGGGAAACATTGAGTGAAAAGGCTAACGTAATCTTGGATTGTAGACCTACGCACCATTTGCCACATGTGCTTTCGTACACAGGATTTATATTCGAGCATTGAAACTTCTGGCGTCATTCGTCGTACGATTTTGTGGTCAACCTGTTCCCGGTGATTTCTCCCCGTTGGGAAAAGGGGAAAATCATCCACAATTCCCCACTCTACCCAGGTGTCGGAAATGGGTACGGCTTGACCGGAGGTAACCGTCATGGCGTCCTGGTGTTAGTTATGAGGGCTTTGAAAAGCCAATGATGATGTGTATCAGGCTTGATTGGTTGGAATAAAGCACCCTTCTGTAGATAAGCTCTTAGATGTTAAATTAAGTTTACTTACACAAATACATGTGTATTTACCGAGCAGAAAATGATAAATTGAATAATGTAACGCGCATCGTCCTTTAGTTTGGTATTTCTTCCCCTTATCTTAGTTATATATGCATGTATTTTTATCAATATACATCTCTATTTTATTTAAATGATTTTCGTGTACCTAAAAATGCTCATCATAGCCTTATGGTTTGAGAACCTGCCCTTCCGTGAAGGCATCGAGGTTTTGAATCCCGACGCTGTGGGGCGGTTTTCTCTGTTGGGTATAGGGGGAAAATTCAATGCACAATACTCCATTCTACCCAGGTGTATGAAATGGGTACCGGTCTTGACCGGGGGAAAGCGTCATTACGTCCTGGAGTTAGTTATAAGGCATTTGAAAAACCAATGTACAAGGTGATATGTATCAGGCTTGATCAGAAATAAAGCACCCTTAGATGCCGATGTTTGTTTGTTTGTTTATTCAAAACTAACTTATTTTCCTAACGCATGTCAGAACTATCTTGTTATAGTTACCCTAAAATGAAGTTTCTGATTGCAAGTATGCAGTTAAGTTGACTCGGCAATAATGAACTTTGATCACAAGCGTGTCGATTTCTTCTAATATCTCGTAACTTAGGTAGGCGTCCTACATTGCTGCCTTCAGTTAACGGAAGTTTGTACATCAATGCGAGACTCGCAATCTCAGAGTTCCTAAGTTTCTTGAGAAGCGGACACGAAACAAGTATTCAAAAAATATATAAATAAACACACAATGGGCATTATTAGGATAGATGATTCATAGTTCAGCCTCCTTTACCACAGCAGAGATGGTCAAAGAGAAGAACGATGAAGGCACCAATAAGATTGGAGTTAGAGGAACGTGGAATCTATTCTTAAGGTGTATTACCCCACAGGGTCCCGTGCGAATAGAAACAGTAAGGTAAGAGTGAATGTTATAAACCATGATTAGAAACAGTAAGGTAAGAGTGAATGTTATAAACCATGATTAAGGTTATAGAAAAAAGTCAGAGGAGGTGGAAACCCGGAGAGCAGTGAAGCATTTTAAAGTCCATAAACTAAAATATTGTTTTTTTTTTACAAAAAAACATTGAATGAAGTGGTGAAAATATACTGCAATACACTTCACGCTATTTTTCCATAAGCGCTGAAACTTTACGACAATATCAATGCTCGGTCGTGCCGTCATTGACAGTCAGTCATTACCTGTCCTAGTACGGTTAGGATTACCCGTGATGAACTGTTAACGGAATCTTCAGTAGCACTACCAGATTTAGTAGCTCTCCCAGGGGTAATATGTGTGGTCCCGAGCTGAGAGTTAGGCAGATGTTTCCTTTTGTTGATATACAATTTTTTTTAGTTAATCCACTTTTATCGCTTCACTGCTGTCTTAGTTTCCAGCACCTCTGACTTTCTTCTTCAACTTTTACCCTGTTCCGTAAACTTTCTTCTCAACTGTAAATTTCCTGCGCGGGAATACACCTTATGCATAGCTTCCACGTTCCTCTGACTCAAATCTTAATGGTGCTCATCTTTCTTCTTTTTGAACACCTTTGCTGTGGTAAGGGTGGCTGAAACTAACAATCATATACATGTATTGGGAACATTTTTATTGGCTTAGTTACCCTCAAAATTCAAGTTGTCGTTGTCAGGTTTGCAGTAAAAATGAGTTGTTTCGAATTAGGTACCTCAGTTCAGAACGTGTTTTCTTTAATTATTTATTTCCTTTCATATTTATGGTGGTCGTGTTACAAGATGCCGTGTAGAAATTGAGTATTAGATGATATTGTTGCTTAGAAACTTCTACAAAACTTTCTTCCACGAATGAGAGCAGTATATCTAACGGCTTTCAGTGAATTTTTTTGTTTTAGTGCAGTTCATCATGGAAAAAACGTTCAACGGCACCTGACAAGTGTAGCAATACTGCGAGGTTTCTCATGAAGTTTGACAAAATGTTGTCTCTAGAATTTTGCAAACAATCTTTCATGTTTCGTAAAGCGTACCGGTATTGTGGGATGTTCTCCCCAGCAGTCGGTAGCCTGTCTACATAGCGCGATAACTCCTCCATTGATCGTCTAATTCATCCAAACATTCCTCAGAAACTGGCGACGGAAAGTGAGCAGCGAGAGGAGTTATTGATGTCGGAGAGTTCGTTTCCTTTCGAGATTCATTAGGGTCCAGTCCATTTGATTTAGCTATCTAGCTGTCGTTATCAAAAGTGAACTTTTTCTCGAATTGGTTGTACAACTCCTCAACTAGAAATGTTACGCAATGGCTTTTTTTTTATCTTCAGGGTCACATCTTCAATTAGATGTGCTGTTGCTCTACCTCCGAGGTACACGCCACTTAGTTTCTTGTAGTTACTTAGTTTTCTTTTAGTCTGAAATATTGATATGTCAGACATACTGGACATACTAGTTTCTTAAGTATGTCAGACGTACTAGTTTCTCTAGTATGTCAGGCATACTAGTCTCTCTAGTATGTCAGACATAGTAGTTTCTTTAGTATGTCAGACATACTAGTTTCTTTAGTTTGTCAGACATACTAGTTTCTTAAGTATGTCAGACGTACTAGTTTCTCTAGTATGTCAGGCATACTAGTCTCTCTAGTATGTCAGACATAGTAGTTTCTTTAGTATGTCAGACATACTAGTTTCTTTAGTATGTCAGACATACTAGTTTCTTAAGTATGTCAGACGTACTAGTTTCTCTAGTATGTCAGGCATACTATTCTCTCTAGTATGTCAGACATACTAGTTTCTTTAGTGTGTCAAACATACTAGTTTCTTTAGTATGTCAGACATACTAGTTTCTTAAGTATGTCAGACGTACTAGTTTCTCTAGTGTGTCTGACATTCTAGTCTCTCTAGTATGTCAGACGTCCTAGTCTCTCTAGTATGTCAGACATACTAGTCTCTCTAGTATGTCAGACATACTAGTTTCTTTAGTTTGTCAGATATACTAGTTTCTTAAGTATGTCAGACATACTAGAGAAATTAGTATGTCATACATACTAGTCTCTTTAGTGTGTCAGAAATACTAGTCTCTCTAGTATGTTAGACATACTAGTTTCATTAGTTTGTCAGACATACTAGTTTCTTTCGTATGTCAGACATACTAGTCTCTTTAGTATGTCAGAAATACTAGTCTCTCTAGTATGTCAGACATACTAGTCTCTCTAGTATGTCAGGCCCGTACAACAACACGCGCTGCCGGAGTTGCGGCCACCGCAGCATTGCGCGGTACTGCGGAGTAAGTCACTACACTGAGAGAATATCATCCGACACTGGATAGAGAAGCCAATAATTAGAATTAAACTATTCTCATATACCCACTTCGCACGTTCAGTCCGGACATTGAACTATACATAGTTCTGGTTCGCCCGTAGGGTGTAAAAATTGAATAACAACATTTGGTACCCGAACAGGAACCCCTACCGGCATCCTAATTTTCAAGTGCGTTCAAAGCCTGGGAAGGGAATGCAGAAATAAATTTCATCTGTATCTATTTTGTTCAAAGAACTTGATATTATAATCAAAAAATAAGTTTGTGTGAACTAGTACACTTAACACAGTCACAATTACATTTTTTTAATAAAATTCACAATTACACAATTACGTTTTTCAGTAGTGAATAATTACAATAATTTCCCAATAATAAAATTGTTGAAAAATTTTTCGGTGACATCACTATTTTTACAAGGGTTCAAAATTCAAGTAATTCAAGGTTAGAAACCAACACAGTAATGCATAATTGAAAATATATTATTAATTTCTCTAGTTCTTATGCCTTTGATTAGACTCCAATATTTAACAGATCTATAATGAGATTAAGTCATTTCATATAAGTAATTCATTTCACTGTAGTCTGCTTCTCCATGTCTGCAAGGCTCGGTCTGCATCTCCTACTAGTAGAATAATACAACATTTACCCTAACAACTGAACGAAAAGTTCGTTTTACATTATCTTTACAGCTTATATTGCATTTTACAGCTGTTTTACACAGGGATTTTGCCATGTACCACAACTACCTCATCATTTACCACCAATACTACCACACACCATTGATAAAGTCACACACATCACCGTACATTCCACTAACTTGAATCAGTCCCCTTCTAATGCAACCTCAATGCAACCTAGTACACATAGAATATTATTAAACCATATATACTCGAAATAAAAATAGACGCTCTGCGTGAACGCTCAAAGTTCAGCCAATAGTTGCTGTTGTTTTGGTTGTTCGATGGCTAACTTCATTTGTTATTTCAGGCTTCATTAAATGGTATTGTTATTGCTGGTATATTTTGTTGCTGTTATTGTTGGTGGGCGTGTGCGCTTGTGGTGGGTATTGGTTGAAGGATTATTGGTTGTGGGATAAATTATTTTGCATAAATTATATGATGCTGATTACTGACTTTTATGATTGTTTCATTATAGCAAATTCAATATAAATGGATCCATAATCCAATATTAGGTAAGTTGACATTGAGGTCTGATATATCACTATCACAACAGATATATAGCTGCGTTAAATAATTGATATAGGCGTTGTGTTGCAAGTGAACTTGATAGAACCACTGTTGAAATTTACTATGGCTTGCCATTAAATACTTTTTACCCGAAAGAAATTTTTATTAAAAGCTAAACTTATCCAAATAAAAAAAAATTTCGCACAACAAATTCCTTAAAAAATTCGTTGACACTTTATTTCAGTTTACTATGAAATGACGCCTCAGTAAAGACATACATAGCAATATTTATGAACAAAGAAAATGTCATCAACGGTTCTCAGCTCCATGATGTGAGAAACTCTGAAATGAAAAATCATAAAACTGAATAACATGAGCATAGAAGCTGCAACTGATAACGAATCCGATGGTTTCATTCGAAGCCCTGCGTAGCGAACTGCGCGCTGATATACGTGTGTGTGTGTGTGTGTGTGTGTGTGATAGCAGCTACTCTACACCTCATCGGTGTGTGTGTATGTATACTCTGGTTCACATGATTATGTAAATTATATGTAACTAGTGTACACGACCCGTCTAAAATGACGGGATTCGATATTTCCTTCAGACAAATCCTCCAGCTGTGGATGCCCAACAAATATATCCATGCCAACAGTACCCGCCATTAAACAAATCCTCCAGCTTTGGATGCCCAACAAATATATCCATGCCAACAGTACCCGCCATTAAACAAATCCTCCAGCTGTGGATGCCCAACAAATATATCCATGCCAACAGTACCCGCCATCAAAATATTCTTGTACTTGTGCACTGGTGAAACTCGTATCACAGATACGGTCATTGAGCGTCCTTGTGAGCGTCACAGACACACGCACCAACCAATTTGATGTGTTCACTCACATGCCCATTGTGATAACATACCACAAATGACGCACAAAGTATATACAGTTATGAATTCATATAACTTTAAGGAGACATTTGGTATTTTATTACATAAGGATATGATAAATAATGCTGGATCAATACTAATCGAGTTCTGGTTCACGGCTTATTTGATTTTGTAACGTTATTTAACTTGATATTTATGGATAAAAACTTAACATTTACGTACAGAATAAGTTGACGTTGAGTTGTGATCAATTCGCTATCACATCAATTTATAGCTACGTCAAGTTGTTGTGTGCGACCTTCTAGAAGAAAACACTTTTTACATTCACTCATGTTATCCTTCATTTGTCGAAGTTCTTCGCCCGGCACTAAATGTTTATGGTTTCTAAATATACATATTTTTACGACCAAATGATACGTAAAAGCCTATGATGGTATTCAACGATTGGTTATTGAGAACAATTCTCATAAAAAGACATTTATTGCTCTGTATATATATTAAACCGAACTCAACAATGGCCAACGAAAGCGTGAATTCGTACTACAGGAATTTGTAACGTTTATGATTTTAAATCTTACAAGGTGATAGTAACATGTGTCACGGCTGAGTATCGTGGAAGTATAGCACATGTTGTGTTGTGAGAGCGTTGTAGGTGACGTACACGTGCAGGTGTGTGGTGTAGGTGCCGCACACGCGCAGGTGTGTGGTGTAGGTGCCGTACACGCGCAGGTGTGTGGTGTAGGTGACGTACACGTGCAGGTGTGTGGTGTAGGTGACGTACACGCGCAGGTGTGTGGTGAGTGTATGTGTGATGGTGGCTTCTCTAACTCATCGGTGTGGGTGTATTGATACTCTGTTGCGTCTTGCGTATATATGGAATATTTTATTCCTGCCAGCTTTTGTGCACAGATTTGAATGTGTATCGACGGGAGTTATGGGAGAGGTATTTGTATATTATATATATCGACGGGTAGTTATAGGAGAGGGATTTGTATATTATATATATCGACGGGCAGTTATAGGAGAGGGATTTGTATATTATATATATCGACGGGCAGTTATAGGAGAGGGATTTATATATATCGACGGGAAGTTATTGGAGAGGAATTTATATATTATATATATATCGACGTGCAGGTATAGGAGAGGGATTTATATACATATATCGACTGGCAGTTATTGCAGAGGGATTTATATATATCGGCGGAAAGTTATAGGAGAGGGATTTATATATTATATACATCGACGGATAGTTATAGGAGAGGGATTTATATATATCGACGGGCAGTTATAGTAGAGGGATTTATATATTATATATATTGACGGGAAGTTATAGGAGAGGGATTTATATATTAAATATATATCGACGGGCAGTTATAGGAGAGGGATTTATATATATCGACGGGAAGTTATAAAAGAGGGATTTATATATTATATATATTGACCGAAAGTTATAGAAGAGGGATTTATATATTATATATATCGACGGGCAGTTATAGGAGAGGGATTTATATATATCGACGGGAAGTTATAGGAGTGGGATTTATATATATTGTCGGGAAGTTATAGGAAAGGCATTTATATGTTATATATATCGACGGGCAGTTATAGGAGAGGGATTTATATATTATATATATGGACGGACAGTTATAGGAGAGGGATTTATATATTATATATATCGACGGGCAGTTATAGGAGAGGGATTTGTATATTATGTATATATCGACGGGCAGTTATAGGAGAGGGTTTTGTATATTATATATATATCGACGGGCAGTTATAGGAGAGGGATTTGTATATTATTTATTTCGACGGTCAGTTTAAGGAGAGGGATTTACATATTATATGTATCGACGGGCAGTTATAGGAAAGGGATTTGTATATTATATATATCGACGGGCAGTTATCGGAGAGGGATTTGTATATTCTATATATCGGCGTGCAGTTATAAGAGAGGGATTTGTATATTATATATATTGACGGGCAGTTATAGAAAAGGGATTTATATATTATATATATCGACGGGCAGTTACAGGGTAGGGATTTGTATATTATATGTATCGACGGGCAGTTATAGGAGAAGGATTTGTATATTATATATATCGATGGGCAGTTGTAGGAGAGGAATTTACATATTATATATATCGACGGGCGGTTATAGGAGAGGGATTTATTTATTATATATATCGACGGGCAGTTATAGGAGAGGGATTTGTATATTATATTTATCGACGGGCAGTTATAGGAGAGGGATTTATATACTATTTATATCGACGGGCAGTTATAGGAGAGGGATTTGTATATTATATTTATCGACGGGCAGTTATAGGAGAGGGATTTATATACTATTTATATCGACGGGCAGTTATAGGAGAGGGATTTGTATATTATATTTATCGACGGGCAGTTATAGGAGAGGGATTTACATATTATATATATCGACGGGCGGTTATAGGAGAGGGATTTAGTTAAAGTTCAAGTAGGATTTAAGACCGGTGAAGAATTCTATAAATGTTTTGATAAATCAATTAATTTCAATGGATAAACTTTGATAATAATGGAATAGTTGATATTATTTAAGATCAATAAATTTAATAAAAATTTTTATTTATGAAAAATAATTACATCACTACACCCACCGCCCAATATTCAATCAATATGTGGCCAATATTGGCTGAACCTATTTCCTTTATCAGATCGATATTTTCATCTCAAATAAAGAATAAGAGAATATTATCCAGCACTGGACGCGGGAGCCAAGACCCGAAAGTAAACTATTCCAACACGCGCACTTCGCAGGCACATCCTGACAGTAATTAGCTCAAGAATATGGCATATAATTTTCATGAACTATAATAAAATCAAACTTTTTTTGAGCCTTTTAAACCCTACACGTGAACATATGTTGGCGGTTAAATCTTCAACTTAGCTCAAGAATATGGAATGGGATTCTCCATGAATTTTACCAGAATAAATTCTTTCGAGGCGTCTATAACTTACTTATAAAAATTACAATAGGTTAAATCTTTGTCTGTGTTTTTGTTTGGAATTCTATTTTCTATAAATTCTTTAATCACGAAAACAACGACCGAACTTTTCAATCATCAGTATTAGCTGGAAAATACAGACATTGAGGGGACAATATCGGAGAGAAGCTCCTGCTGTGAAGAAATTTGCGACATCATGCATTGGGACTGAGGGAATTTATGCACCCAACATTTGGGGTCGTGACACACTGAAGTGAATGGTAAAGATGACCTCACTTCAGTCCTCGCTACTCGCCCGATCTCGCACCAGCCACAGTGAATGAACTCTACTTAATTAGAACACCAAACTGGGCACCTGCTCATTAACCTTATTACTCAATTCACCGGTTTCACCGGCTTAATAAATTTTTATTTATAGGGATAAAAAAATCAGTGAATCGTGAAGTCCAAGGAAAATTTTCTTTCTACGGCGCAAATTTACTGAGGACTTGACTTATCAAATATATTATGGCCATAACTAAAATATTAATAATTGACATCAATGTCTCAATGAGTTGTAAATAAATTACAGGAATTTCAAAACGAAGAAAGCACCCCGTATTGAAATCAAATTCAATAAAGTTTGCACAAACTATAGAAATAAAACAAGTCAGTTCAATAAAACGTTTCGGAGACCAGCTCCATCTTTAGTCAAGAGTCTGCAGAGTTGAAAATAAAGAAAATATCAGTCTGTCTAACAAAATACATGGGCACAATAATATCAAAAAGTTAATTAGCAATTTAGCGTTCTACCTCCAGGAGCAGCAACTAGCCCCATCACCTAACGCAGCGATGGGCGCAGCCCCGCTGTACCCGGCAGCCCTCACCACAGCCCCCGCTGTACCCGGCAACCCTCACCACCGGCCCCGCTGTACCCGGCAGTCCTCACCACAGCCCCCGCTGTACCCGACAGCCCTCACCACAGCCCCCGCTGTACCCGGCAGCCCTCACCACAGCCCCCGCTGTACCCGGCAGCCCTCACCACAGCCCCAGCTGTCCCCGGCAGCCCTCACCACAGCCCCCGCTGTACCCGGCAGCACAGACGCCAATCTCGCCAGATTTGGACGCCACCCATCCCTCTCCCTCCACCTCCGTGTTGCCACATTAAGTTGCCATTCGCGCCAATTATTTAACTATGTAATACTATTGAGGTTTATTCCCCTATCTGTTCGTTATACAGTTATTATTAATCACTGCGTTATAAACACTACAAGTACTTAGTAAGTGGATAGTACAGCGAAATACCGAAGTTAACCTGCATTAAATCATTATAATAAGATATGACAACGACCGCTGGTGTTTGGCCATTCGACCCTCCATCTCGGCATGCAAGAACAGGCATTTTTAAACTTTTTTAACTTAACCTTAAACTAACTGAACTTGGCCTAACCTGACCCAAAATAACCTAACTTAACCTAACCTCTTAATCTGACTTAACTTAACCTAACTTAAATTAATTTAACCTAACATTTCTGTAGCTGCTCGGAGGTGGAGGGAGAAGGGGTGGGTGGCGTCCAAATCTGGCGAGATTGGCGTCTGTGCTACCCGGCAGCCCTCACCGCAGCCCCCGAAAAAATAACGCTTATCAAATTCAGTTCGATTTCTTTTTCCAGGGCTTAGCAAATCTAAATTTAATTTTGTTGATTGATGAAAAACAAAACTTGCTTGGTTGAGGAATAGGAAAAATAAGAAATCGAAAAGTCATTTGACAATGGGGACTGTACCCGGCAGCCCTCACCACAGCCCCCGCTGTACCCGGCAGCTCTCACCAAAGCCCCCGCTGTGCACGGCAGCCCTCACTACAGCCCCCCCTATACCCGGCAGCCCTCACCACAGCCCCCGCTGTACCCGGCAGCCCTCACCACAGGGCAGCTACGTGGTCGTGCGTACAGCGGAGGTAGAAGTGATGCCATCTTTATCATCCATGTCAAAACCCCAAAGTGCGGGTCTAGAAATTTCCTCCGCTACAGTGCCTCATTTTACAGACTTTTCCATATTCGAAACTTGGTGCTTGCGATGTGTTCTTATGAAATAGGTAACTTCCGAGTATTGGCTCCTTCCTGCGTCCAGTATTGGATGGGAAATTACGAAGTATTGGCTCCTGCGTATAGTATTGGATGGGCGATTACTGAGTATTGGCTCCTGCGTCCAGTATTGAATAGGTAATTACTGATTACTGGCTGCAGCTTCTGGTATTAGGAAGCCTACTGCAAAGTATTGGTTCTTTCGTTAAGTATTTGATGAGCAATTGCTGAGTATTGGGTGGGCAATTACTGACCATTTGCCAATATTCGATAATATTCTGTTATTTTGTATATGAGGTAAAAATATCTATCTGATATTGGAAATAAGTTCAGACAATATTGGCCACCGATTAATATAGTATTGGATGCTGATTAGGGGATGGATTGGCTAATGCGTTTATTAATTTAATTGGTATTAATAAATAATGAAACCTAATTGATATAAACATTATCAATAAATATTAATTATTTATTGTATATTATGTAAATAATAATAATTTATATATTTACAATATCACGCGTGACTGCTGCATGCAGACTTGTGTTGGTAGTACCAAACTTCAACAATTCATTAGACACAGCCAACATTCAGGAATTTCCATCAGAACTGGTCACGTGCTTCCCTCCGTTTCTCATTAGCAATTAGAGATCATTGTCAGTAATTCAATCGTCCTTTAAAAATAAAGAAATTCTCCACTGTACGGTGTAGTAACGTCGCTGTTTCATGAACCTGTTTTAATAAGCCATTAATTGACCTGTTCTAATAAGCCAGTAATTTAGGACGCCGTGAAAAGTCCAATAATGATATTTAATACATCGACCGCGTGTGTTGCAGGGACGGCGTGGAACTCAATTATTTGAGTTGGTCACGTTCGTCCAACGTTTTCTATGACTGTTGAAAGTAATTTTGACGGTGACTAATTAATTATTACATTGCATCGGCAGTGTGGGAATTGATCGATCAAGTCTGTGAAAGAAAATAAAGACGTATACAATATAATTTTAGGTAATACAATTGTGTTTTCCAATGGAAAATTATTCATTTGAGCACACAGGTGTTAAAATAGACGGGATTCGACATTTTTCCTAAATTAAGCTCCCAGATGTGGGTGAAATCAAATGTATGTAAAAGATACGGTCATTAAGCATCCTTTAAGGGGGCCCTCCGCTTAAACCTGAATTTTGATCCGATTGGTCTGAAATTCAGCCAGTATATGTATTTTGGAATGAGAAACCTATTTGGCGTGAAAACTTTTTTGATTTGGCCTTAGTTTTTTCGAAAAATTTGAAAAATAAGTTTTTTGAGTAATTTTTGTACATATTTGAAAAAGATAGAAGTCAAAAAGTTCTTATGCTAGAACAAATTCAAAGACAGTTTTGGAATCCTCGTGATATTGCGAACAAACTGATTGACCTGGAATTTCTATTTGAAGCTTTTTTTCTCGATATGCGATATTTGATCAATACCTAAAATATACCAAATTTTTAGGTTTTGAACTGGCAGAAAAAAAAGACAACGTACAAATTGGAAAATCAAGAAGTGTCCGTTTGTTAGAATTGTTCCAAGGATTCTAAAACTTTCTTTGTTTTCTTCCTAGCATAAAAATTTTTTGACTTCTATCTTTTTGAATTTTGAAAATAAGTTACTTTTCAGTAGAGGCGATAAACAAATTTTTTGTTGAAGTGTAATATAATGGAAAATTTATGTAATTGAATGCTGTTTTCTTTTTTATTTCGATAATCTCTATGCATAACATCATATTCACACTGTGAATTGTAATTTACCTAAAAATAAATAAATAAATAAATATTTTATTTATTTCATAATATTATGAATTTTTTTGTTTTCAGTCTCATTCGTATGAAATTTGACTATTATATGTAACTTTTGAAAAGAAACACATTTTCATCTCTACATTTTTTGGATTCAGGCCTTAGTTTTTGAAAAAATTTGACATATTGGTTTTTAGTCCACTGGTATTGATATTTCAAAAGAATAGAACTCACTGAGTTTTTATGCTAGAACAAAAACAAAGACAGTTTTAGAATTCTTGGAACATATCTAACAAAAGTACATTCGCAAATTTTCCATTTCTTCTTTTTTTCTTTTATATGGGGTCAAAATGAGGTAGAAAATTTAAGATTTTGGTCCCCTTACCCCCCCCCCCTCCCCTGGGGGGGGGAAATATTGTCCGCAGCGCCATAAAATTTTAGGCAGAATAGTCCACCACCTAAGGGTCCTTTTCCAACAAAAACATGAAAAATGACCATCGGAGAGAAAAGGGGCCTCGGAGGGCCCCCTTAAGAACGTGAATAAGAGACCGGCCAACCAGGCGTCCGCAGGTGTTGTTGTCTGCCACTAGTTACTGCGCCTGCAGGTGTTGTTGTCTGCCACTAGTTACTGCGTGTGCAGGTGTTGTTGTCTGCCACTAGTTACTGTGTGTGCAGGTGTTGTTGTCTGCCACTAGTTGCTGCGTCTGCAGGTGTTGTTGTCTGCCACTAGTTGCTGCGTCTGCAGGTGTTGTTGTCGGCCACTAGTTGCTGCGTCTGCAGGTGTTAATGTCTGGCACTACATACTGCATCTGCAGGCGTTGTCTACTACTAGTTACTGCGTCAATTGATGTCGTTGTACATCTATCGAGTATGTCCAGAAATTGAACCGACGGATAAAGACCTTTCCTGACAAGAATTGCGTGAGAATTTAGCAGATATTCAAGAGAATTTCTGGTCAAATAAATAGTTTTCATGATGTACCAACGAGCATTGAAGTTGTCAAAAAGTTCCGTTGCACATGGAAACATAGAATGACAACTCCGACTCCACCCAAATATCTCAAGGCACTCAACGCGCTGACTGCGGTTGCGAGCTATCACAATCTTAAAGAAATAATGGACCCAGTTAATATTTGGTATCTAAAACGCTGCTAACAACTTTTGAATTTAAATTGCAGTTAAATACTGAACTTCAGTTTAATCCATCGCAGTCATCGAGTTGAAAGAAAGCATGGGGAACCTCTGACTCCATTACAGATGTTTTACAGACTCTTTAAGGATACTGTAATGACTCAGAACCTTTTAATACAACCTATGAAATTATAATAATTCATCACGCTTCAGTCCAACAATACTTTTCTTACATTTTATCAAGAAACGTAATCATCAGTCAGGAAACTGGATTACATGCTCAAACGATTTATTTTTCTTCTTAAAAATTTTACAAACAATATTTTTCAGCGTTTTGCTGTTCGAATTGCATGTTAAACTTTATATTTAACACGCAACATTTCTGCAAGTTCGGCAATTCATTAAGTAACTAAATCGTTTCTCAACCAAATATTTGATTGCTTCATTCCAACTTGTTGACTTCTTTACGTAGTAGCGCACATCAACGGTAATTTGAAAATATATTCAGAACAACAACGTTAATTTTGTATAGGGAAAGCATGGAACTATAGAGAAAACATGGAAAATGAAATTTCTAGAATTCAACTGTCACGATGATGCGCTGTTTTATGTAACTCAAACTACTACGGCAGACAATAATGAGTTAGTTGCGTGCATTTCAAACAGCACTTCTGCTCGATTACATTGCATTCAAATCACCTTACAATATTTCACAGGAATTGAAACGACCACCGAGCATAACCTCATTTGTACCCCGTAAATTGCCTATAAAATGGAACAGTTTTTAAAACTTACTTCCGTTGTGGTCCTCAAACGCTAGGCAATAGCATGTGTATATACATATATAAAGACTGCAAATCTTCAAATTAGTTACACAACTGCGGCACATTCTGCAGAATATCCCCTTAAAACATCGGTTATTTATGAATGAAAGAGGTACACAACTACAATAATTAGCGAATTTACTGAATCAGAATAGAAGTGAGTAAAAACGCTTCAGCACACCTACACCTTTCTACCCTCAAAAGTTTTCTGTGTAATGACACGATTTGTCGTCAGCAGCTTGGCGCAATGAACAATGACTACTGCGGTTACGGTATATACCGTGACTACGGTACCGTGGCAGTGGTTGGTTACTTGAATGTGAGAGCACTGGCAGCAATTATGATGAAAAACTCAATGTCGTTATAAACGGAAAGCATGCTTATAGTCAATTATAGCATTATTTCGAGCAATTTTTGTTCTCTGGTATTGAACAACAACAAAATCAGAACGTAGAATATTATTTTGTTCAACCTTTAAACTGGACTTTCAAAATCTGTTATCATAACTCACATATATCATGCAAGGTAATGTATCAACTGGCTTTACTGGGCACAAGTGTGTCAATCAAAAATTCTATTGGACCATCATTCTGATTTTTAATTTTGTGAAGTATGAAATGTTATCAGGTAATTCCATCAAACTTTATCGAGAAGAATCCAGCAAAAACTGGAGTGGAGTAGTTTTATCGGACATCAAATAATTTTTTAATTTACGATAAATTACATGCCCAATACTGTAATTATCTTTCTGATGAATTTCAAGGTTAACAAATATGTCTCTTTGTGTCCTGGGTATTTGGGGGTTAAAAGGATAATAAAAATGCGTTCAAGATGATAAAGAAGTTGGGCTGGCTCTAAGGTTATTGTCGACCGGCTGGAGTGACCTCAAGGCCCCCCCAAATAGATTGAATGATCCAGTGACAGGGTGAGAACAATAGCTGTATAGTTGCGGTTCTGACTTTTATTTAAGCAGTATGTTTCGTACAAGGTTTAAGTTAAGGAGTAACTGGGACCAAGCGAAGAACAAAGTGACAATAATAATCGCACAAAATAGGGAATTTTAAATTAATAGCAAGAATAATTACAAAAATTGAAACAAAATGAATAAAATTTGCCAGAATTACGATACTCCTTGCAAAAAAAGCGAAATGACGCGAATTTTTATTTGATACCGAGACCTCCGACACACGTGCAAAAATGCATCTTAGAACATCTTTTTTCTCAAATATGCTTTTACTGGAGTATAAAACACCATACCTGGTCACTACACAAATACACACAAGGTAATCGGCTATTACTACTATTATAATTTAGCTACCGCGCTAACATGGGATTTTGGTACAACTAATGTGGTGTGCAGCCACCCTAACAAGTGGACTCAACTCCCCGCGTTAACGGGCCCTACGGCACACAAATTTACTGGCAACCCATCTGGGGCCAGTAACGCTTAAATTTAAGATAATTAAGGACAAGCGGAGCGTCATTAGCTGGAGTCTCACCTGAAGATCTTCGAAAACAATGTTCAGGCGAACACTCTTCACTGTAGCCGGCTGTCAAGGACCCAAAAGTCCCCGGTAGCGAGGGCAGAATGCCGAGTCCCGCGGAGCACACAAGAAGAAGATGCGCTCGCGTTTACGGCCGGTTTCAATCTGAGGTGGCAGCCTTCTGTCGCCACGCTCCTTAGCTTGCTCGAATCCGTCGCGATAGCTTAGGACTCGAACAAGAAGATCAGACGAACGTTTTAGTATTTAAATTTACATTTGTCACCCAAGACGTGAGGAACCCCCGCCATTGCTCCGCTTAGTCGCAAAATTATCAGCGTTATTAATTTTAGGCTGATTAGAAGGAGCACAGCCTATGCCCTTTATTGCGGAAAGCCTTTTTGTGCCTTATAAAGTCCGCAAAGGACCTCAGCGTTCGAGCAATGGCTGGAATCTCGACAGTGGGTTACAATTTAGCTTGATTCAATAAGCAATAAAAACTATTTATTACTATTATTTTTATCCATCAACAACCAATTACGGTAATACTAAATCCTCTACCAATGTTAGAATACCACATATGAGTACATTTTAATATGTCCCAGTCGAGTCAGGGATGTTTCCGGCTCGGCGGACGTACGCTTGGCTATGTCTTGAACTGGTAGGTAGGAAAATATTAGATTTTTGTGATGGGAATGAACTTGAAAACCTGAATGTCACAATAGGAAATGGCTTGCATACATGGCAGAGCAGGGAATGGAAAACTGCAATTGACTATTTGATTGTGAATAGTAGAGCAAGAGAGTGTGTCAATGAAATGTTTGTAGATGAAGATGATTTTGATATCGATAGTTGTACAAAATTCTGGTGGAAACGGGTTGTCCATGGTTTATCCACTTTACTGGCTTGCTGACCAACCCAGCCGAAGAACACTTCAGGGCTTTCCAAGACTGCTGGAGCAGTTAGAACACAGCCTCCATTCCGCATTAACTTTCCTCCGCTGGTGATTCTTCAGCGATTGTTCAGCCTCAGCCACCATTTATCGCGTTCTGAGCGACCATCATCGAACGCCACCACTCTCACCACGGCCGCTGGGAGTCCGAGCCATCCGAAGGGGGAAGGCGTGGATCCACTAACTGGGGGCCATTGGGAGGTCTGCCAAGGATTTTCACATCATAATCCTGAGTTTCCATAAGGTGAGGCAATCAGCCAGTGAAACTCCTGATCTCGCCCCTTGCCATCTTATTTAAAGTGGATGATCCCATAGAACTGGACCGTCATTTTGTTTCCACCAGGTTTTGTGCCAATACTATAATTACTCTAATTGCTCGAATATTATTCCTATCTCTCATACTATATCCATGCTAAATTCTAAGTTATGGTTCCCTTTCTCCACAGGAGCGAATGTTGCGAGCCTGGCATGGATGGGGAGAGCTGGAACTTTTATCTGACAATAAAGATAAAGAATAATCTGGAAAGAAGAAAACTTTCTTCCATACGTAATAACCGATTTGTTATTTAACCTTCAACCTTTAGTTAGTAATTGAAAGGCACAGAAACAGCCTAGTGGTAATTAATTCTTCCAGAGCTTCTTCAAGCTCAATTCATTTCACATTTAATTTTTTGTATATGGTCCTTCGAACCGGATCTAGTTCTAACCTTCCGTTCTCCCTTCCATTGGCCGGACGTATGTGGCGGTGAGTGGTGTGCTTGATATGGTGTGCGCGGCTTGCTGTTGTTCACCAAATAATGTACGCGGAATTTGTGCTGACGGGGTTTAGTGTTCTACTCATTGTTTTCAGAGTATATAAAGTTTGATAGTTCCTCTATTATATATATATATCTCTGTTCAAATATGTTCTATTGAAATTAGGTTATATCTAATAAGTTTAATCGTTCCTCTATTAAAGGTTTAACTATTATAAATTTTTGTACTAGTTCTCCATTTTAAACATGTCTGAAGTTGAAGGCTTTGTAGCTGCTGTTGTAGACCAGCTGCAGGCTGACTGGGCGACCTCTGCCAAGGTTACGAATACCAGTGTTAAGGTAATGATAAACCAGAGGGCAGGGAAGAGACAATCTTTGACTAAAACTTTATCTCGCCTTGATGATGCTTTCCCGACCTCTAAACCTGAACTTGAGTTCTACATTTCTAAACATCAATCTTTGTAATTGCAGCTTTCGTCTCTTGATTCTGAAATAGAAACTCACATGCTTTCGGAAGGTTTATGGGATGCCGTGGAGTTTTCTCGTCAGACTGATCTGACGGACTTGTATTCTGATAAGTTGGGGATGGCTCTGAGCAGGTTAGTTCAGACCCAGCAGTCTCTAGACGCAGAAAATACTATAGTCGCTCCTCAGCAAGACAACCTTTCTGGGTGTGTACCAAAGCTCAAATTACCTCAGATTGAGTTACCCAAGTATGACGGTCAGCCTGAGCTTTTCGAACAATTCATTACCTCGTTTGAAAATATTATCGGGAAATTCAACTTAACTCAGTTCGAGAAATTTTCTTACTTGTTGCAGCAACTATCTGGGCCCGCTAGGGTAATCGTAGATTCGGTTTCTCGGGATGCATTCACCTATGATGAAGCTCGGAAGATTTTGGCAGATGCTTTTTCTAACAAAACCTTACAGCAATACTCTGTCATCAACAAACTGGTCAACCTAAAGTTTAGTGCCTGGAATTCCTATCAGTGGGTCGGTGAGGCGCGTAGATTGGTAGATCAGGCTCATCGTTTGTGTATTGACGGAGATATTTTTTGTCAGTTTTTCTTATGGAGTGGCCTATCAGAGGAACTGAAGCAGATGCTCAGTTCCATAGTGAATAAATCTCACCCTTCTTTGAACGAAATCATAGGTAATCTTTTTGAAGCCATTAATAGGACTAGTGGAAGCCAAACTTGTTCAGATGTTGTGAGGCCTGAGCGTGAAGTGGATTATGGCGGCTCTAGCTTGGCTCTCAAAGTAGAGTACGAAAAGCAGAAGAATTTAGACTATAAGACAGGGTGTTGGCTTTGCCAGTCTGATGGAGAAGCTAACTATCGTCAACACAAAATTTCCTTTTGTCTTAAGTATGATTCTCCTGCCAGAAGGTTAACTAAAATAAAGAGTCTGAAGGGCTGCGTGAGATGTGGGTTGCTTAACCATGATGTTTCTTCCTGCAAGTACAAATTTTCAGGGAAATGTAGAAACTGCAACAAATTTCATGCTTTCTTTTTGTGTACCGATAGCAATGTCACTCACGTAAATAATCGAAACTCCTTTAAGGGTGAAACTCCCAAGGAATCTTATCCACAGGCTAACGTTGGCAACTTTCAACGTAAAAACCCTAAGAATAAAAATTCTCCTCGAAGCCCATTGGCTGTGCAGGAGGTAAAGGAAACCTTTACCAATTCTGTCGAGTACCAGGTGATGCAGACCTTTAATTTGACGAGCACTCTCTTACCAACGTTTACGCCGGCGCTGCCGCGGAAGACCGGTAAACATCCGATGACGTGTCGTTTGATGTATGATCCTGCTTCTCAAAGTAGCTTTGTATCGCAGTCGGCCGTCAACCGTTTAAAGTGTAAGATTGTGCAGGAGAACGTAACAATTAAAATAGATGGGTTCAATGGGTCCAAATTTTACCTAACTAGCATTGTAGAGTTTTCAATCATGTTGAATGGGTTAAAGACTTTCCGAGCAGCTATTGTACCCGAGATTCGTGCAAAAATAGACTTTTCTGGCCTGGCTGACGTTGTGCGTCAATGCTCTAACTTGCAGATTCCGTTGGCTGACAAGATGCTTCTTGAGGGGGGCACAGTTGACTTCCTTCTGGGTGTAAATTATGCCCATATACTCCCAGTGCACTCGTGCACCTTTGGGTCTGTAGATAGTCCTTCCATGATCTGTTACTGTGCGGCGGGGGTTATGCTCACGGGTGCTGTGTCTTCTCTTGTTGCTAACGTTGCTCATTTAAACTCTGTTAAGATGTTCATGGATAAATTTAATGAAACCTTCTGACTAGAAGCCTCTGTTCACGCAGTGAAATCTAGCGTAGAGTCTGATGTTGGTGAAGTTGATGACTTAGATTTGAAAGGGGCTTCAATTGAGACTCTAACTGAACTTAGTGGTTCAGTGTTAAATTATGACACCACGGAACCTAACCCTCAAATTTCAGATACTGATAGAGAACTTGTTAAATTTGTTCTAGATGGTACTTACCGTAACGAGGAAGGGCGGTTGGTCATGCCGGCCGGCCCTATGGAATAAATTTGTGATTCATTTGCTCCCTAATAATTACTCCCTTGCGTTTAGCGTTCTGAAATCTACTCTGAAAAAATACAGAAATGATGCTGATAAATTAAATCAGTACGATGACGTTATCAATAAACAACTCTCCGCCGGAATCATTGAAGAGATTACTTCTTTGAGTGATGTGAGAGATAATGCTTATTCTTTTCTTGCGCATAACGCAGTATTCAGACGCAACGCTAATTCTACTAAATGCAGAGTTGTTCTGCTAATAAATCTAGCGGATAAAAAGGTGAAAGGAGCAATGTCTCACAATCAAGTTTCTTTACCTGGGCCTCAGTTAAATGCCAAGCTATTTACCACCTTGATGCTGTTGAGATTCAATAAGCATTTAATGATTTTTGACCTCCAGAAGGCGTTTCTCTAATTGTGTCTCTGGCCAGAGGATACGAAGAAGTTGCTATTTTTGTGGCACAAGGATATTCGAAACGGTGATTTTTCTATTGTAACGTACAAATTTCTGCGGGTTCCCTTCGGACTGAGATTCGCCCCATTCATGTTGATGATAGCTTTATATAAAATGCTTCTACTAGATGGTGCCGAGGGAATTAATGTAACCGTAAGAAATATGATGTACAATTTAGCTTACATGGATAACATCGCTTTCTCTTCCTCTAATATTGACGAGTGTTTCGAAGCCTTGCATGCAGCTGTTAACGTATTTAATTCTTATGGCTTCAATTTACAGCAGTTCGCGACTAATATTAGCGATCTTCATGCCCAATTGGTAGCTTCTGACCTGGCCGAGAACTCGAGTGTAAGCAAATTTCTGGGAATATTGTGGAACCGGGAAACTGATGAAAATTCTGCTAAGGTACCTAAGTTGGAAGAATCAGCCAATACAAAGAGAACTGTTTTATCATCCCTGAATTCGAATTTTATCCTGCTGGCTTTATTTTGCCCACGTTAAACAGAGCAAAATCATTTCTTCATGAACTTCAGATGAACTCTGCCTTATCCTGGGATAATAAATTGGACGCTTCCTCCATGAAAACGTGGAGAAAATAGCTAGGCAGGTTAATAGCTCGGTAGAGTTAACGTTGCCGCGCTTTTTGGGGGATTACTCGAGCTCCTTTGCTTTGTTTGTGTTTGTGGATGCCAGCAAAGATTTCTATGGATGTGTGGCCTATTTGATGGACAAAGGGTCAGGAAACCTAAATTTCCTTGTAGAAAAAAAGAAGTTGATTGGAGCCACTCTGAAAATTAAATCTATTCCGGTACTAGAGCTTCTTTCCGTCAATTAAAGGGTTGCCGTAGCGTTCGAAATCTATAAAGATCTCATTAATGTTCATTGTCCAGTAGATATTAACGAAATTCGACTCTACACAGATTCTATGACAGCATTGAACTGGTTGAACTCCAAGACTCGGAAGCTTGGGAAAATTGAGCGCAAGGGCTCATTGATCAACAACGCGTTGGACTCGATCGCGCGTGCATGTGAGGTCATGCCGTGAAATTCTATCACGTTCAGGGGTCTAGTAACCCTGCCGATTGTGTGACCCGGTGAGTCTCAAGCCGTTTGTTAGCTCAATCTGCGTACTTGACGGGCCCTAATGCAGAGTCGTTAAATGACTATCCTTTTCTAAGTATTCCCGAGCAGTCTCACGGGCCTTTGGCGTCAAGTGAAGTATATATTAATGTTGTCAGTGTGAGTCGGTTTAGACCAATTCTTGATCTTGGAAAATTTTCTTCATTTGCTAAGTGTTGCAGAGTGAATCATTATGTTCGTAAGTACATTTTCAAGTTAAAAAAGAAGGTAAATGAAAAGTATCCTGATTATTTTGCTGACGTTTGTTTTCAGGGGTGCTCGTACGAGAATACTTGCTCAGAAGTTATAAAGAGCGTTCAGCACGAGAACTACCCGGAAGTTTTTTCAAACCCGCGAGGCCGGTATCGTAACTCAGTTGAACTTGTTTGTAGACGAGCATGGCCTAATCAGAGTGCGGGGTGAGTTTCAAAATTTGAATGCCTCTCATGACACCAAGTGCCCAATTTTAATGCAAAAAAGTTGTCCTCTAACTATGTCCTTAATATTAGATTACCATGTAAAAATGCGTCATGCCGGCGTGTACAAGATCCTTGCTGCTCTCAGGAAGCAATTTTGGATCCCCTGTGCCTTCAGTGTTGTGAAAAAGGTTGTGGGTGAGTGTCTGGTGTGCAAGAGAATCTATGGACGTGCTGTTAAAATTAATCAAAACTCTTATAGGGACTTTAGAATTAATCCACCAGAAATCCCATTTAGAGAAATAGCGTTAGATCACATTGGTCCGTTCCATGTAGAGGAACGTGGTGGTAACAATAAGGCTTACCTTTTAATCATTACTTGCATGTGGTCACGGGCTGTGAATCTCCTCACAAGTCAAAATATTGACAACGAATCGTTCTTGAGGTCTCTGCAGAATCATATATTTAGTTATGGCATTCTTCAACGAATTGTAAGTGATAATGGTTCTCCTATTCTCTCCTCTATCAACTTGATCGCTTCGCACCTAAATGACAATTCTGTGAAGACGTTTTTAACGGAACAGGGTGTTAAATTCTTGAATTTTTCTCCTCACCCTCCTAACGCCAGCTACTTGGGTGGCGTTGTGGAATCTTTAGTTAAGCAAGTAAAGAACTTAATCTACTCATCAATTTCGAAAACTCGACTGCCGTATGAACACTTTCAGCTGCTGGCAGCAGAGGCCAAAATGCTAATTAACAAACGGCCGATAGCCTTCAAGGCTTCATTGCGACAAAATTTTGAACAGGACGCTGCACTGACTCCTGAAATGTTGATAAGGGATATGATGTTCCTGCATAGCGGTTATTCCCCAGTTGAGTTGCGAAGATGAGGATATTAATGACCCTTCTTTCACAGGGGATCGATCTGCTCACAGCGACCTGTTGTTTCAGCACTTTGAGAACTTGAAGCGTGTAAAGTCTAGATTGCGGGAGTGTTACTGGGGTGAGTTTTTGCAAAATCTTAGAGATGTTGCTTCCTCTAAGCCTGGTATTTACGCCCCTAGGTCACATTTCGAGCTAAAAATTGGCGATTTAGTCCTGGTGAGGAATAGGTTCACCAAACCTTACTTTTATCCCCAAGGTCTGGTTGAGGCCATAGAGAAAACGATTTGGACGAAGTAGTCGCAGTAAATATTCGCAAAGCCAATGGGGAAACGATCCGTCGTCATGTGACTGACGTGATCTTTCTTGAAAGGTGCGCCAGTGTTTTTGAGAAAGCAGCTCAACACAGTAGCTCTTCCAGAAATAGTAGACCGACTCTCAGAGCAGCGCAGATTTGTGTAGAGCGTGACATTAAATTGGCTAGAGATTGTCAATCTTGAAATTTTATTGAGGAGATTCCAGCGGCCGGGCCCAGTGTACAAAATTCTGGTGGAAACGGGTTGTCCATGGTTTATCCACTTTACTGGCTTGCTGACCAACCCAGCCGAAGAACACTTCAGGGCTTTCCAAGACTGCTGGAGCAGTTAGAACACAGCCTCCATTCCGCATTAACTTTCCTCCGCTGGTGATTCTTCAGCGATTGTTCAGCCTCAGCCACCATTTATCGCGTTCTGAGCGACCATCATCGAACGCCACCACTCTCACCACGGCCGCTGGGAGTCCAAGCCATCCGAAGGGGGAAGGCGTGGATCCACTAACTGGGGGCCATTGGGAGGTCTGCCAAGGATTTTCACATCATAATCCTGAGTTTCCATAAGGTGAGGCAATCAGCCAGTGAAACTCCTGATCTCGCCTCTTGCCATCTTATTTAAAGTGGATGATCCCATAGAACTGGACCGTCTTTTTGTTTCCACCAGGTTTTGTGCCAATACTATAATTACTCTAATTGCTCGAATATTATTCCTATCATTCATACTATATCCATGCTAAATTCTAAGTTCTGGTTCCCTTTCTCCCCAGGAGCGAGTGTTGTGAGCAGGGTTGCCATATTGGCCTTTTTAAGGCCAAATATCACAAATCTGGCTTTTTTTGCAAGCGTTTGGCTTCGAGATTATAGGTTTGGCCTTTTTCTTAAATTTGGCTTTTTTCTGGCTTTTTTAGTCATTTTCCGGTTTTTGTGCCGCCCAAGGCGTAAAACTGAAACTTGACAGTTGAACGCAGGAGCAACAGGATCAGCTAGTCTCCAACAGGATCAGCTAGATCTTGCTGAATATTATTAAATCCTTCGCGAATATCAAATCAAGTAATCAAAGGAGAATTTGCAGATTTGCACAGGCTGTATTTAGCTCAGGATTGTATCAACATTAGTGAGCCGCAGTGCCGAAAAATCAGTATCATAGACTGGAAGCAGGAGGGCATTTTGGCGGTGTTGAGATTCCTAAAGACACCATGCAGTTTTGACTTGGATGCTTTACGGATCTACGGATGCTTTATTTCCAATCAAGCCTGATACACATCACCTTGTACATTGGATTTTCAAATGCCTTATAACTAACGCCAGGACGCCATGACGATTTCCCCCGGTCGAGACCGGTACCCATTTCAGACACCTGGGTGGAGTGGGGTATTGTGCTTGGAATTTTTCTCCTATACCCAACAGAGAAAATCGCCACTGCCTGCGCCGAGATTCGATCCCGGGTCCTTGCCGCACGGCGGCAGAACCTATACCACATGGCTATGGCGGCACACATGACTTGGTTAAAGAACTCTCAGGTTGTGCGCTCATTGCCTGGTGACTCCCGCTAGCAATGCTATTGTTGGAAGAATGTTTTCTATGGTGATAGCAGTCAAAACAAAGCCCAACATTAGATTACGAACTTGAAAGGTAGATGAAAAAGTGCAAATCCGAGCACATCTCAACAATAGTTCTTTTGTTGTAAGGACTTCGAAGTTGCTTCAAGAATGCAATCTAATATCAAATCGAGCATCTTTTGCCAAACTAAAACCAAGAAACTAGCTCTCTAGCTGCTTCTACCTCCCAAACTTCTGCTGAGGAAGAAAAGTCAAAGTAATTTATGTTATTCCTCGAAGAATAGGGTAAGTTAGGTCTATTTTTCCTTTGTAATAAGATTTTTTAATGGCTAGCAGAATTATGATACTCTAAGGCAAGGGTCTTCAAACCACGGCCCGCGGGCCAAATCCGGCCCGCCAGTGTGTTCAATCCTGCACGCGACGGTTAAGCCGACCGCGTACTCGGCGACTACTCTAAAAATTATAGATAATGACAGGAAAATAAAAACTTTTTTGGCCCTTGGAACTTACTGGAGTAATCAGTATGGCCCTAAGTCTGGAAAGTTTGAAGACCCTTGCTCTATGGGCATCTACCTGCTATATTAGTTTACCTATAAATAAATTTGGCCTTTTTTGGCTTTTTTCATGGTAAAATTTGGCCTAAAATTCATGAAGTTATCTGGCAACCCTGGTTGTGAGCCTGGTGTGGATGGGGAGAGCTGGAACTTTTATCTGACAATAAAGATAAAGAATAACCTGGAAGGAAGAAAACGTTCTTCCATAAGTAATAACCGATTTGTTGTTTAACCTTCAACCTTTAGTTAGTAATTGAAAGGCACAGAAACAGCCTAGTGGTAATTAATTCTTCCAGAGCTTCTTCAAGCTCAATTCATTTCACATTTAATTTTTTGTAAAATAGTGACCATGAAATGCTTGTGCTTGAATATAACTGGGGTAGAAAGGAGTCGATGCAAAAGGTCGGTAGTGTGAAAGAAAGTTAGCAGATAAAAATGGCAATCTGGGAAAATTTCAGGAATGAATTGAATAGGTGTAACTGGAACAGGTGTGGAAATGTAAATGACCTAAATGGTGAGATTGCAAGAACCTTGTATGATTTGGCAGAGCAAAAGATTGGTAGAATAAAATGTAGGAAAGGGACAGCGAATGCCAGGTGGTTTACAAGTGAGTTAAAGGAAGAACGAATGAGAAGAAAGACTTTAAATAAGAAACAACGCAGTATGAGGAAAATGTATGAAAGAAAAAGAATTACTGAGGATGAATGGCAGAGTGCATGGAATGAGTACAAGGACCAGCAGAAGAAAGGAAGGAGAATGATTAATGAAGCTAGAGTTAAAGAGGAGAGACACCAAGTTGAAAATTTAAGAAAGAAAGGTCCGGATGGAATAAAAGATTGGTATAAGCTCATACAAGGTAATGATAGAGGTAGTAAAGTTCTAGTTGATGAATTATAATTAGTAGTCAATGAGGTAAATCTGAAGGATATGTCAGCTATCAATTTTCCACTTTCTGGGGCCTGAACCTAATTAATTGAATCAAAATAAACAAGTTTTCATCTATGCACTTTCCGTCTCAAATGAGTATTTTACGATTTATAGCTGTAAGTTTAGTTTCGTCTTTGATGACGAATGCGCTCGAATAAACAGCTACTCATCTATTTTCAAATTTTTGTTGCTTGAATCATGGTAATAACATCGAAATAAACAACTTTTCTTCCATACACCTTTTTTGTCAAATGAGTATTTAACAAGGTATAGCGGTAGGTTTGGTTTCGTCTTTGATGACGATCGCACTGGAAGCGAGTGCGCATTGCAGTGTTGCTGTCCGACGTGCTCCTCGACTTGCCGCTTCAAACACTGGAATTGCAGTAAGTCATTTATCGCTATAAATAATGAAACACTCATTTGAGACGGAAAGTGCATAGAAGAAAACTTGTTCATTTTGATCCAATTAACTATGCTAAGTCATCGAAATTTACAAAATCGAAAACTGACATATCCCTCAGATTTACCGGCAATGGTTGCAGTGTGCAGGATAGGATGCAAATGGTGAAAGCAATTGAAGAATACTGGGAGGATATTGGTGGAATGCATGAGCAGGTTACAGATGATGAACCCGTAAATTTTCTGATTAATGAACGTGAACTGCAAATGAAAGATGAAATCACTTGTGAAGAAATTGTAAGTTTTTTGAAGAAAGTGAAAAATGGAAAGGCATGTGGCCCTGATAAGATCCCATATGAGTTCTATAAATGTGAAAGAGAGAGTGCAGTCAGTATGTTGAAATGTTTATTTGATGAGATATGGAAGAGTGAAACAGTACCGGATGACTGGAACAAGTGTAATGTAGTTCTGTTGCATAAGGGTGGACATAAGAGTATGAAAAAACTTAAAAATTACAGACCAATTGCACTGGGTGACACTGTATGTGAGTCTTTTGTGGTATTTTGAATAAGAGAAGGAAAAATTTAGTTGAGGAATTAGGAGTCCTGGGAGAAAAACAGAATGGTTTTAGGCAAGATTGACGTGGGGAGGATTATTTGTTTGTCGTGAGTGAAATAATTGAGCGAATGAGGAAGGATGATAAGAAGGTATATTTAGCATTCCTGGATATTGAAAAGGCATATGACAGAAGGGATTGGGTTAGGCTCTTTGAAATTTTGAGAAAAGTTGGGTTTAGCAGAGAAAAAGTAAAAATTATACAAAGTCTGCATGAGAACACAAGCGCTATCTACAGGTTAGGAAATTTAGAAACAGAGCAGGTGAGGAGTGTTAGAGGAGTGAGATAGGGCTGTACTATATATGTCTCCCTTGTTGTTTGGATCGTACACAGAAGAATTAGCAGTTCGACTGAGAGTGAGTGAATTAGGACTGAAAGTTGGTAATGAGAGACTGAGCTGTTTGTTGTATGCTGATGATGTGGTTGTGGTTAGTGAATGTGGACATGAACTACAAAGGATGCTTGACATTGTGAATGGATATAGTTCAGATTTCAAGATGAACTTTGGGGCTGACAAATGTAAGGTTATGGTTATAAATAGTGATGAGACTGATGGAGACAGACTGTGGAATATTGGAGAAATCAGAATAGGCAGAACAAAAGAATACAAATATCTTGGTTGTATGATAAGTGAAGATGGATGCACTAGAACTAAGGGTGAGAAAGGGGCAAAAGCAGTGTAGTGGAGTGGATGGTAAAGTAGTGTGGCCAGAGACAGAGCAAACAAGTATGAATGTGGAAGCATGTTGCTGTACTTAGTGTCATGTATGGTATGAGTGCTCTTGCCTGGAATGGAAGTGATCTTGAAAAGCTGGATGTAATACAAACTAAGGTAGGACGTTTAGCAGTGGGTGCTCCAAAATGGACACCTACAGAAGCCATTAGAGGTGACCTAGGGTAGAGCCTATTATTAGAAAGAATGATGAAAGAGGTGCTACATTAGAAGGTGAGAATTGAAAGAATGCAGAACAGCACGTGGTTGAAGCGAATTTTTGAATGGAATCAGAGTGTAAGCTGTTGGGAGAAAGTATGTTGGGGGCATGCAAGAAAACTTAGTATGCAAAAGATTATTCATGTTAGAATTTGGAGACCTGTGGATGACTGGAGTTTAATAAATGTTGGAGGTGTAGGGTCTGAGTGGGACTGTAAGAGGTGGAAAAATGAGATTGAGAGGCAAACAAAAGAGTATGGATTGAATAAGTGGAAGCTCAGCATGATGCGGAAGCCTACACTCAACTGGTATATGAAAAAGGACGCACCTAAGTTTGAGATGTTCTATGATTGTAGTTCTGGAAGTCAACTCGTGTTTGCTGTGAGATGTAAGTCACTGAGTATGAACAGACGTACATGTATGTAGAATGAGAATAATAACATATTATGTCAGCAGTGTAATAGTGGAGTGGAGGAAACAATTGAGCATTTCGTGCTGGAATGTAGTAAGTATGAGCAAGAGAGAGAGAGCTTCATGAATGTGGTGTTTGAGCAGTATGGAGAGAATGAGTGGTATGCCAGATGTGCCGAAGATGACTTTGGTATGAGCTGTCTTGCTGGATTGGATCAGGAGTGTAATTTGAGTATCATTGAAGCTATGAAAACGTTTCTTGTGCGTGCCTGGAGTAGGAGACAGTGACTGGAATGAGCCAGTCAGGTAGAGTGGGCTGTAATGACCCAATATGCCTGGAGATGGTGTTTTGACACACTGGTTATCCCAGTGATGCCGTCCAATGGCAGCTTGTGACAAGGATTGGTAGATCCTGAATAGTTTAGTGGACAAGTCTATTACCAGGCGCTGAACTCTTTGTGTGAAAATTGTGGAGGGAGTTGTAGGCTGTTACAAAGGCCCCGACGCTGTCGGCCCTCAATTTCAAGTTGAAGTGAATGGCAGTTTCTTGGAGTGTGCTTCCCGTAGTGTCAGAGGTGGGATGTAGGGTGTGGAGCTAGGTCTCTTGAGGCAGACGGGACGACCGGCGGACGAGGTTACGATTACGTGGTGAGTAAATTTGTTACTAGTATTTTCGGTCAATATTGAGTTTAACCCGTTCATGGAAATTAAAAATTCCGTTCTAAGGAATCATTAAAGGAACACATATAAAGACATATTACATGAACAACATTCTGCTCGCTGATGCGTTATTTTTGAGGTATTCATTTCAGAAATTTTTGTCTTCCATAGGGGTTGTGTTGCGCTCTTGAGCCGTCAGAGTATGCTTGGGCACTTCGTGATTTATTATTTGCCCACCCTGCAGAGTCTGAACCCACTTCTAGGATGTTTTAGTTAATAACACAATATCGCTAATCACCCAAAAATATTGAGTTATAAAAATATTATGAAATTAAATCTACGGTATTCACTCCTACGATTGCGCTAATGTTCTACAATCTACAGGGTGGCCGCTATTTTGAAATTTTGAAACATGTCCAGCATATCGATTCCAGTCGTCACTAATCCAGTCCCGTTAATATTTTTTGGTAATTACCTCTATTGTGTTATTAACTAAAACATCCTAGAAGTGGGTTCATGCTCTGCGAGGTGGGCAAATAATGAATTATACCATATATTGCGAAAACAATAAGTTCTGCTTTGTCCAGGAAAGCCATTTCATCAGTGCCGCTCATATACCTTTAAAGTTGAATAACTCAAAAATAATGCATCAGCAAGCAGAATGTCATTCATTTGGAACGTTTTTAAATCTGTTCTTTCAGTGATTCTTTGGAACGGAATTTTTAATATCTGTGACCAGGTTAAACTCATTATAGACCATATTTTCTTTTGGTAGAGACAAGTATAGGCATGTAGTTCCGATTTAGCTAGTATAATTATCTTGTACCGTAAATAGTAGGTAGGTATTATCAGGAGAGTTGAAATACTCCAAGAACATGGCTCACTTTCCTGTGGATTCGGAGAATGAGCTCGATGTCAGGGATGACTTGATGATTAGTAACTTGATAGATGATGGAATTCTATCAGATTCATTTCAAGTTACCATTAATGAAAAGCTGCCTGTGAGAGTTTCAACTGAGATAATCACTGTTGGGACCCATAGATCTAGGGCACCCTTAGTAGTAGATAGCTGTCCTGAAATGCAGAATTATCTCAAGGTATTTCAGGTACTGATAGTGACTTGCTGAGATTTATGAATGATAAATATTAACAAAGCCTCGTCTACTCAACAATTGGTCAAGCGGAAGAATTCCAACATTTCAGGTTCTAGCAAATGCAGCTTACAGGAAAGAACCAAATACTCCTAAAATACTAGATCTGAGCCTGCAAGCAGTAGGTTTGTTGTCTCAGGATCAATACAGGCTCTAGATATTCATCTTACAGGCAAGTTCATGGTCAAACTCCACCCAGCACAGAAAGTAAAGCTGTGCACCAAAGGTCTCACACCTTCCTTGTTGAAACTATTAGTGGAAAATCAGACATTGAAAAATTCTTTTCAAATGAGCTGAGACTTTTCAAAGATATTCAGTCATCCAACTTTGCTCAAGCAAGCTTCATTGGCGTTAAGAAAAACATGAGCTGTAAACTGCTCTTTATCAATGTCAAACCTATGAACTCAAAGATGCAATCACACCTGCTCTCAACTTCAAAGATAGAGGACTGGGGTCCAATGTCAATTTCCACAAGCCCTAGGACAGTCTCTAGGAGTCATCTGGCCTTTTGGCCTGGATACTGGTGATGACGAAATCAAGGAATTTCTCAGCCAAAAATACACTAACGTTATCAGTGTCAAGCAAATTACAAAGGGCAAGAACAAAACACCAACCATTTTCAAGGAATAATTTCACCTTCTACTAACTTTCCAGGGACCAGAATTGTCAAAATATGTCTACTAAGGCTACTAAAGATTTGAAGTTAAGATTTTTGTTGACAAACCCTGCCAGTGCTTTTATTGTCAGGGATTTTGAAATAATGCCTCCAGCTGCAGATTTGAACCAAGATGTGTGGTGTGTTCTGGCTCTCATAATTCAAGGAATTACACAGAAATAGAAAATGTATGCCTGCTCTGTTGCAACTGTAAAGGAAAGCACACTGCTAGCTATGGGGGTTGTCTATTAATGAAACGAGCAAAAATTATTTAAAATGTCCAAGCTGGAAGCAATCTTTTTTACTGTGATGCAGTTAAAATAGTTAAGGATCAATCGACTAAATTTACTGAAAAAAACAGCCCCTCACTCAATTTGAACGGCAATTTCTATGCTGAAACTACCCATAGAGGAAACAGAACTACATCTGAAGCAGAAAGTTCTCTTCCATGCCCTAGAAAAAACTTCACTAATGCTGCCACTCAAACAAAGGAGATCAATGATAAAGCATAGACATCTGGAGGAAATTACTCCTAGAACTGATATGGCAATACAAAAAGCAGTGATAGTTGCAGAGATGTTCAAAACCTTGCAAACTTTGGGAAGGCCATGTATTGAAAAAGAGATTTGAGGACTTTTAAGGGGACGGTTCGGGGTAAAAAAAAGTCGGTAAGTTCTCCGTGGATTTTTCTGAGATATCTACCGTCAATGTAAATTGTTGTTAATAACTTTTTTGATTTGTGCAAATTTTTCATAACCATACATGAATAAGATTTTTTTTTAAAAAACGTGAAAAAACGTGTTGCAGAAAATCCTACTCCTACAATTTTCAACTCACAGAAGTCAGAAAATATTCTCTAGATAGCAAATTGTCTTGTCTAGAGATCCGGTGCAAAAGTTTTTCGATTATTTGATTTTTTGAATTTTGAGAACTTTTTTCCCAAAAAAATTACCTCTTTTTCCACTTTTCTGAATAATTTGCTTCTAATTTTCAAGGTGAATTGAAATTTAAAAAGACTTTTGCACCGGATCTATTTTCCTTTCAATCGCTATTGATTGGTATGCTCGCCATCTCTGTACCTTCAAAACTGTTGGAAGAGTAGGTTTTCAAAAATCAAGGAGGTAAGTAGTCAGAAAAGCCATTTTTATAAAAAAAAAATTTTTTCGTTCTGTACTAATTTTTTAATTGAGTCTTATCAGTGGTTCTGTACCTTCTTATGTACCTTCAAAACAGTGGGTAAGGCTCCATATCAAAAGTCAATAAATATAAGTTTCAGAACAGGGTTCATTTTTTACCAATTTTTTTTCAATGCTGACTAAGTTTTTTTTCAAAAACCTGTATTGCTTAGTAGCTCTTTTTAAGCCCTTTTGATTGATATAATTGCCATTCCTGTAGCTTCAAAACTCCGGGAGGCGTTTATGTTTACATAGCCAGCTAATTAGCTGATGACTCAGCAGCCGGACTCAAAACAAACACTCAATTACACCATCATAATTTATCACTGAGTGATAGGATGTTTTGTTAGAGTACAAAAGCATTTCAAGTTAGGCCATGAATGAACTCTCTTGCTATTCCAGTAGAGAAACACTCAATACTGGCTCGTAATGGGGGGGGAAGAGGGAGGTCACCCATCCATTGGCGCACCTCAAGGTCACACTAGTGCGCGTCTTTTACCCTGTCCAGAAGACTAACCAATTGACATACTTGAAAACCAATTATATCGTTGGATGCGCAAGAAAAATCTCTATAAGAGGAGTTTATAAACTGAAAAATGACCATAATCTGAAAATAGACCCGAACTGTGCCCTTAAGCTAAGTCCTAAACACAAAATTTCCAGAAAGTGCCCTGCCACAAAAAGTCTGTAGTTGCAGTCAGTTAAATCAAAAGGAAGCAAACAGCACTGAAAATGATCAGGAAGGACCCTCCCATGATGATCAACAAAAGAAAAAAAAAGAATTGAGCAAATAAAGATGGCAATCTCATCCTAGAAGTTACAAGCATCACGGAAGTCACACAGAGTCCTACCTTCAACTCACATCAGACGATGATGAGCACAGGTTTGAATGATGGAAAGCATAAAAAAAACCTAAAACCTCTAGATATCTAAACCTTGATAAATATAAGCTCAAACAACCATTTCAAAATTTTTACTTGGAATGCACACAGCATATACACAGTTATCTCATTTCAAAATTAGATTATATACCACTAAGCTCTGAGGTATTCACAGCATGTTTATAACATTCAAATAAACATTTATTGCTCATAAAGTTTTTGGAATTTACCCATATCCCCTTCAATATCCAAGCATTTTCAAGGAATAATTTCATTTTTGTTTTTTGACCCAAAAAATCATTGCCTTCCCTAAGAATATTCTGTCACTAAAATGCGGTAATGTTGTATTATTTCATTGTCATTGAATAAATTATTTTTATGAACAACAAATTGTTTAAAAATTTTCCATGTTTGACATGTTTAATTCTGTTTAGGGCTTAAGGAGGATTTTAAGAGCAACATTTAGTGGTTATTTTCAGATCCTATCATGCAACCTTCTTGTCTTGTTATAACTATATTTGGTAATGTCAAATTGTAGGTGCTTTCTATGATAAAATTATTCATCATTAAACAAAGAACATCTAAATCTTGTACTGGATTTAATAATAGTGCTCCCCTCACTTTGTTTCCTTACTTAGCTATGAATCATGGTTGGTAAATAAAACATAGAAGCAGTGAGAAACTCACTGAATCCTGGAGCAGATAAAAAAAACATGCTTCCAACCTATCCCTAGCCTTGCAACTTTCATTTACTAATTGAAAAACCTTGGCATCTTTATTGGCATTGTGTATTGTTTCCAGAACATTTGTCAAAGCAGAGATTGCATCAATGAATTTGTTCATATTTGTGAGTGATGCAAACATGGCCTGGGTTAAAAGCACAGTCTAAAATCTTACAGGGGCTGGATATTATGAGTGGAACATTTTTGTATCATATTTTTTGGCTTTTTTTGATGCTAAGATGACTTTTTAGAGTGCATACTTGAGAGTTTTGCAGAAAGCTACATCATTACAGTTATAATTTTATTCAAGATCTAATTATAGAGCTTGTTTCATGAGATACTTGTACATAAAGCAACAAAATTACAGTGATAGTGTTGCATGTATATTACAGCGATAGTGTTCAAAGCAATTTTGTACAAGAATGTCTGTCAGGATTTTTGATGGGAGTGCTCCTAGCATTTCACATACATTTGATATACGTGATATGAATAGAGTAATCCCTAATTATTTTTGTTGTGTAGTTGAATTTGTCTTACAGGTCATGATACATCAGTAGTGCATTATTGAAGAAAAGTTTCATTACCTCCTCATATGATGCATATTTAATATGAAGATGCCAAGATGGATATAGGAGTTTGTTGTGGGCATGTGTGAGATTTAGATGGGAGAGAAAAATGATCCCTGTTTTCACATGTTAATCACTTGAACACAAGGTCAGAAAGTAGTATGATTTGTTGGTATTTTCTCACAAACAAAAATTTCTACACAGCACTCATTCAAACTATTTGGAGGTTAATTGCTCTCATTTTTGGCAGATTGTGTTCCCTAGTCATCAGTAAGTGATTTGTTGTCAGAAAAGTTTTTGAACTTTAATTCTCTAAATAAGCAAATAATGTCAGCTATAAAAGTATTCATGTGCAAAGTAACTTTTTGTGTCAGGTATACTGAAATGGAAATTGGAAGCATCGTTTCTAATGATTTTACTTCTTTGATATTAAACTAGATAAAGGAAAAAAGAATGCCACTGAAAGGGAAGGAGGATTATAGGTATTAAAGCCCTAAATTGAATCATCAAGAAAGTAAAAGCTGTCACTTGCACTGAAAAGAACACAGTACCATAAAACACTGGATTTAGACACAGTTGCATCTGAGCATACAAAGAAACATTGGGTGACATATATTACTTGTTGCAGTGGTTGAATTTAGTGGTTTAGTAACGTTGCCAATAGGTTTAAGGAGTTTGTGCTTTGATTCCATTGTATAAAAGTAAGAGGATAGGGGTGATAGCTACAATTTTTGAAGTATAAGAATATTGCACATGGCTGGTAACCTGTGTGGCAGAGAGCTATTGAATCATGTGAAAGAGAAAATAAAGAGTGCAGTTGGAAACAAGCTCTTCCGTTTTTGGCAGGATAAAGAGTGTGAGGATTTGATTTCAGAAGTGCAACGAATGTGATAGAAGCAACAAGAGGTGTTTTGAGCTCACTAAGATTCAATGCAGTGGATGATTTAGTTGTTAAGAAAGTTTTGGAAATAGTGATGCAAAAAAAAACGGTTTTATTTGATAGCGGTTTTTTTTTGCAAAAAAAATGTGTTTTATTTGTGTTCTTTTTTTGTTTTTTTTGGACACACCTAAATTTTGTTACATATATGTCTGTTTTTTTTTTGGATGCCTAAAATATTTTAATATCCATGTTTTTTAGTCATTTTTTTGTAATAAAAACATCAAAAAGAAACCATACAGTAAAGGTGGTAGATAATCCACTATTACATAGAGACATCTAAGAAGAACAGCAGGAGCCACAAAACTTATATTGATGGAGTCAAAATTCAGAGCTTACTATCTCTACTATGTCTGATTTTATTTTTATGTGACTAAAAAAATCAGACTTAGCAGAGATAATAAGCTCTGAATTTTGACTCCATCAATATAAGTTCTGTGGTAAGTTCTGTGGCTCCTGCTGTACCTCTTAGACGGGTCTAGGTAATTGTGGGTTATCTGCCACCACTTTTACTGTATGGTTTTTTTTTTGTTATTGTTAATTTTTTTATTATTATTATTATATAAAAAAGTTTTAGCCTCCCATAATTGCACAACAAAGATGTTCTAAGAGAGGAAGGAGGAAGGCACCATTTAGTATGGAGATGAGGGAACGCGGAATCTATGCACAAGGTGCACAGAAACAGGAAGCTAAGAAAGAAGTTCATGAAACAAGAAAAAGTTGAAGAAGAAAGTAGTAAGTGCTGAAAAACAGGACAGCAGTGAACCAAAAAAAGATGGTCTGTGACAAAACAAAAACCAATTCTATTTCAATAAAAGGAAGCTTACCTAACCTTTAGCTTACCTTACCTCACATAGTCCCCCTGGTAGCGCTAATTCCCATAGATACAATACGTGTATCCCCCTAAGGGGTTTCTTTTTTTTGTTTTCATTACGAAAAAATGACTAAAAAACATAGATATTAATATATTTTAGGTGACCAAAATGTGCTGTTTTTTTCAAGTATGTTTCTTACAAAAAAATTCTGACTAATAAAAATGGATATTAATATATTTTCTGGTCTCAAATATTACCATGCTGTTTTTTTTTACAAAAAATCATGACTAAAAAACCTAATATATTTATTTGACCTAAAAAACCACATGCAGTTTTTTAAAAAAACATGATTTTAACTAAAAAATCATGGCTGAAAAAATATGAATAATATATTTTTAAGAACTAAAAAACCCTATGCTGTTTTTTAAAAAAACATGTTTTTTACAAACAATCGTGTGTAAGAAAACCTGGATATGAATATATTTTATGTAACCAAAAAAACCATGCTGTTTTATTTTATGTTTTTTATGAAAAATTGTGTTTTAAAATCATGGATATTAATATATTTTGTGACCAAAAAAATCATTGTTTGTTCAAAAAACATGTTTTTTTACTAAAAACTTATTCATTTTTTGGTCATGACTTCTTTGTAGAAAAAAACATGGATATTAATTTATTTTATGTAACCAAAAAAACCATGCTTTTTCAAAAAAAGTTTTTTTTTTACAAAAAATCATATCTAAATTTAAAAAAATATGAGTGTTATTAAATTTTATCTGACCAAAAAACCATAACATTTTTAAAAACCATGTTTCTTCACAAAAAGTCAATAATATTCATGTTTTTTAGTCCGGAGTTTTTTGGTAAAGATAACATGAATTAAAAAAAGCATGTTTTTTTGGCACACAGAATATATTAATATCCATGCGATTTTAGTCGTGATTTTCCTGTAAAAAGATGTTTTTCAAAAAAACAGCATGGTTGTTTATGGTCGAATAAAGTATATTAATCTCTGTGTTTTTTAGTCATGACTTTTTTGTATTAAAAACATTCAAAAAACAGCATGAAAATTTTGGTCACATATAATATAATAATATCCATTAGATATGTACCAGGTCTCAGAATAAAATATCTACAAAGAATCTATCAACTCTATAAACCCTTTCAGAGACCAGCTCCATCATCAGAAAGTCATTCAGTAAAATGTTTTTTAAAGGAACAGTGAATATTCATTATCCATTTTACCACATTTTACTGAATGATTTACTGAGGATCGAGCTGGTCTCCGAAAGGTATTATAGAGTGAATAGATTCTTGTAGATATTTTATTCTAAGACCCAGTACAGTTCTAATAAATATGATTTCAATAGTAACAGCATTCATTGTTTATAAGTTTCTAAAGACAATTTGATTGAAGAGAAATAACTTTCCTGATATTTTCATCGGTATTTTTTTAGTCGTGATTTTTTTGAAAAGTCTTTTTTTAAAAAAACAATTTCTTTTGTTTCATAAAATATATGAATACCCATGTTTTTTAGTCCTGATTTTTCTGTAAAAAAACAATGGTTTTTAAAAAAAAAACATTGGATTTTTAGGTCAAATAAAATATATTAATATCCATGTTTTTGGTCATAATTTTTATATAAATAACATTTTTTTTTTAAAAACAGCATGGTTGTTCAGTCGCATCTCTATCAATGACCATAAGTAAAGATATGTTATAACATACCATTTCGGGAGTTGAAGGTCATTCACATGTATTGTAAAATAAATGAAACATCAAAACAGGAAACCGCAGAAAATGAAAAATTTCATGAAACCATAGAAAACCATCAATTAAGAAGTCTGCTGTTTTATTATGTTATCTGACATAAAAACAAATAACACAATGTGGTTCTTTTTCTTTCTGAATTATTTTCAGACAAAATATTAAAAAAAAATATATCACCGTTCTTTTTGGCCATGGTTTTTTTTTGTAAAAACACGTTTTTTTTTTTAAAAAAAGGCATGGTTTTTTTTTTCGAGTCACATCTCTAGTTGGAAGAAGTGCTTAGAGTGTCTGGTGTAAGGAGTTAGGTGCTTGAGGTCATGAGTTATCACATCAGTAGCCAGGCTTTGAGAATGAAAATGGAATAAATGAATGGTGCGAAATTCTTGTGAGTTGGCATCAGTGGTATTTATCCCTTTCCTCGGCCGAAGTGTGTACACACGTTTTCACCAAATGTTTTTTTTTTTTTCAGTCGTTGACAAGTATACTCATCTGAAACTTCACCTTTGAAAACCAGCTACATACCTACATACTCAAAAACTTTAAGCCTTTGTAAGCCATTTTACATGTGAAACGAGTATTCTTGTCAAATCGTATGCCTGGCAGAGCTGGGGGATTTCAAGGACATCGGTACTAGACTTGCTCTGACAGCCATTGTCGTTGGATGGATGTTTGCCTCCACATTTGCATTCATTTTTTGTTTCATTTTCAAGTGTTACACCCCAAATTTCTAGTTCAACGAAAAATAGTGTATATGAACCTTCCCTCAGAAGCATGAATACTTCTGATATCTCTGCCAGTTCATCAGACAATGACTATTTCTCGACAACCAAAATGAAAAATCAGTCTGAAATAGAAACGTTTTTAACAAAAAAATTGTTGGGCAAGGGTTAATATCACTATTTGTAAATATGCTTACAGATGTAGTTTTGTGTTAGAATTAGGAAAGGCAATTTAGTTGGGACTGGAAATGTTGGTGGCACAGGGCACACTCATCAATACTTAGCAGCATCTCTGTACTAGTATTTTAACAGAAGTAGCTACATTGGGGAGAAACATTAAATTGTTGAAAGTGCTTATAAGGGTCTGTTATTAAAAAAAATCTCCAGATGAATGTAAATGAGAATAAAGTAAAAAAGTGTTCAGAGAAGGGGTTAGCAAGGAATTAATGTAAGTTTGAATGAAAGAAGTAGTGATGTACCGATACCATTCTTTTGGCCGATACCGATATCCATTTTCTGACCAATACCGATACTCTGACCTATACCGATAGCGATACTTTTACTATTGTGTTTAAATAAAACCACTGAAAGCCATACATATGCGTTCTAATATAATTATTCACTATTGTATCAAATGATATAACAATATTGGCAATATAGTTTTTGATTGGGAATAATAAAACTGCTCCTGCCATAATAAGTATATGGTTAAAAAAATACTAAAATGATATCCATTCGACAGAAAAATAATTTCATAATTATCTCTCTAAACAAAAATGATTCCAAACTAATTTCTCAAAACAAATCTCTATAATTATATTGTTGAAAAATAAAATGAAATCCATTCAATAGAAAAATAGTTTCAAAATTATCTCTTAAAACCAAAATGGTTCCAAAATAATTTCTCGATAAAACCTCTATAACTATATTGTTGAAAAAAAAATAAATTCATTCGATAGAAAAATAGTTTCAAAATTATCTCTCAAAATAAAAATGGTTCCAGAATAATTTCTCAAAACACATCTCTATAACTATATTGATGGAAAAAACAAAATGAAATCCATTCGATAGAAAAATAGTTTCAAAATTATCTCTCAAAACAAAAATGGTTCTAAAATAAACTCTCAAAACTAATCAAATCAAAAATAGTTCAAGAACAATCTAAAAAAAATGGTTCCAAAATAAGCTCTCAAAACAAATCAAAACAATCTCTCAGAATAAATCTCAAAACAAATCAAAACATCGGTGTAAACCATTATTTTTCATACTGGAAATTGAATAATCTCAAATTGAAATTAAGGAACATGAGCATCTCTCCATTCTCAGGCTTCAGTTTATTCCTGTGAGGAGTGTACACATTGCCTCCAATGCTGAAATTTCACTCTCAACTGATGAAGGCGGACATGACAAGAGCTTATTCGCAACTGTGGACAAATGTGGGTGTAAGGTTTTATTTTCTATCCAACAATTTACAGGGTTTGATTCTCTCGATATTGTTGGAAGTGAGAGCTATTCATCAACTTCCCTGGTCAAAGAAGCTGAAGAAAGTTTAAGTTGAGTAACTTTTGCCCCTCAGGGGGATACAACTATTGTATCTATGGGAACTAGCGCTCCCAGGGGGACAATGTGAGGGCCCGAGCTGAGAGTTAGGTAGGCCTTCTTTTTGTTGAAATAAAATGTTTTTGTTATGTTAAGGACCACCTTTTTTCGGTTCCCTGCTGTCTTGTTCTTCAGCTCCTACTACTTTCTTCTTCAACTTCGATCTTGTTTCATAATCTTCTTTCCCAACTTACTGTTTCTATACCTTTCTGCGTAGATTCTGCGTTTCCTTAACTCCATACTAAATGGTGCCTTCCTCCTTCCTCTCTTTGGATCGCAATTGTTGCTGGGTAGGGAGGCTAAAACTAACGACTAATCTGAGTAACTTTTGTTTTTTCAAGTGCCTTGGATGTTGATGAGGATTGAGTTGTCAGCTGATCAAGACACGCATCAATGTCAAAGTCATCTATGTCATCTGTCACGTTGACAGAGACAGGGTCGTTCTCATGCTCACTGCTGCTGTTAGCATCTCCAGTGTTCTCTTCCTGGTTTTTTTCTTTTCAGTCAAAGAACTGGATAACTCCGAAATTTCAAAACGTGTTTCACTCAGAATATCAAAATCTGAACAAAAGTCTTCAAGCTCTTGTCCTAAAAATAGTCGATTTATATTTAGGATCAAGAACAGTGGCTAGTTTGAGACTCTGATTGTTTGTGTACTTCTCAAATCGGGTTTTCATTGAAGCAATTAGGGCAGAAGTAGTGCTGCCGAGCCCTGAGAATCTAGGGTCCGATGAAGCTTTCTTGATGGTGTGCTTCAATACCATAACTATTGGGATGATCTCAGATGAGTTGGCATCTCTTTCACTTAGCCTGTGAAATTGAAAATAAGTATAAGTTAAAAACTGAAAAAAGAATATGATTATGCATTTAAATTTATTTAAGGAATTATATCAAATAAAACTTCATATTTAAATTATCATGATAATTATTTTAGAGTTTAATGTTTCAATGTTTCTATTCAAATGAATCATTTGAAATGGTAATAATGGTTGTAAAACCTTATTTAAGGAGACCGTCTGGGTAGAAATTAGGATATGTGTTGATTTTCTGTTTTTATATGCATCTTATAGAGGATTTTCTTGCGCTTCCATTGCTACTTTCCGTTTACGTCTACTCTGAATAGTGCGCCCACTAGAGGGGGAAAGCGATGGGGGTGGAATGACCTTGAACCCTCCCCCCCTCATTATTGGGTGTCAATTGAGCGTGTTTCTCTGCGGGAATGGCATTATAGTTCGTTAATGGGCTACTCAAAGTGCTTCCATTATTCAAACGAAACATTCTAATGCTGAGTAGATATTTTTTTATTATTTTTGACAATTTCAGAATTTAGCTGTTCTGCCGTATCTATGATACCGCAGCTTTCTTTCATAGCTTGATGACAGCTGCAGTATCGAAGCTACAACAGTGGTGAGCACACCAATCCAAAGGGCTTGAAAAGAGCTATAAAACAAAGGAGTTGACTTGAGAAAAAAACTCATTTTGGTTGAAAAAAATGACAAATTGAAAAAAAAAAATTTTTCTAGAATTACACGTATTCTCTTTTGTTGTATATTTTTTCCCAGAGTTACAGAGCTACAGCAATGTAAATTATATCAATCGAAAGGGCTTGAAAAGAGCTACAAATGCTCAAGAGTTCATTGTAGAAAACTTTGTAGTTCAAAAGATAAAAAGATAAACAATTTTTTTGTGAAAATACACGTTTTTCTGGAAACTTGAGAATTGGTTTCTCTAATGTTACTTCTTTCACAATTTTAGAGCTACGAGAATGGTTGATATACCATTCGATAGGGCTAGGCAAGGTGCATCCAAAAGCAATAGCGTTTCTTTGATAAATTTATTATTTTGAAAATTACATCACATTAAAAAAAATAAAATGAAAAAAATGTCATTTTTTTAATTCCCAAAATCCACAAAAAGAAGTTTTCGAAATTCCCTATTGCTTATGGTTATATAGACATATAAGCAATCTAAAAACGAAGTACTGGTTCTGTAACTTCAAAATTGTAGGAGATAGATTTTACAAAACCCTCTATTTTATCATATATATCAAAAAAAAAAGTGCAGTTACAAAAACTTCGTCGAAATAACAAATGATCTATGCATCATTTCAACCTACTGTGAAAATTTCAGAGAATTCCATCCATAAATAACGGACTTTTTTTACGCAGACGGTCTCCTTGAAGACAATTTATCTTACCTTGTTGTAGTTTTGTGGAATAGCTTTAGCAGAGAAGAATATTTTCCAATCAAATTCCATTTATTGGCATCAAAAAATGGCATGTTCAAAGCATTTAGGCAGTAATTAGCAACAGCAGTTTTTTGCTCAAAAATTCTTTCATGCATGAAGTAGGTACTGTTCCAACAAGTTGGAACGTCTTGACTTATTTTTTGCTGAGGAAGATTGTAAGTTTTTTGCAACTCTTCAAGTTTGGTGCATGCCAAAGAACTGCGATTAAAGTGTCCACTTATTTGACGGCAGTTGCTGATTATGTCTTTTAGCATTCTCTGCTCAAATATACAATCGTGAATCACAAGCTGCAAAGTGTGCAAGACGCATGATAAGCCATTATATCCACTCATTTTGACACCTTTGACAACATTGGCTCCATTATCGTGAACAATGAAGTGAATTTTGTAATCTGGAATTTTGAATTCTTCAAAGACCTCATGGATTACTTCAGCTATATTGGCTGCAGTGTGAGATGCTAGAAATGATTTCACACGTAGTACAATGCATTTTTGTTCAAAATTGCTTGTCAAACAATGAGCTGTGAAGCTGATGAAAGATGAGTTCGAATTATTAGTCCAAATATCTGTGGTAAAACTGATGTTATCAGCCTCATTTATCACATGTGTGACTTTTTCCATGATAGATTCGTTCATCGATGGTACTATCTTTGTAGAAAAATATTTTCTACTTGGTACTTGATAGGTAGGCTTCAACTTTTTCAATAATCTATTGAAACCCACATCTTTAACCAAAGAAAATAGTTGCGAATCAACAGCTATCATTTCACCAATGTAATAGTGAATAGATTTGGCTTCTTCACTGTCGATATTGAGTATTTTTGTAAGTAACTAAGTTTCTTCTAATGTTTTTCGACTACTTCGAGATGTTCTGGTAAAATTACTTGGGCTGAGTTGGCTCCTTTCGCTTGGTGGTCACAGAGTAAAATTTATCAAGTTTTTGTTTCTTTTTGGCATTTTCTTCTTCTTTTATTAACTCCTTTTCTTCGTCTAGACTCTCCTTGTGCTTGCTTTGTAGATGATGCTTTCTAAGATTTGTAGTATTGAAGCTGCTGAAACTCTTCCCTCCTCTCGAAAATGATTTATCACACAATTTACATTTAACTCGTGTGTTGTCTTGAGGGTCTTTATCGAAAAGTCTCCACACAATACTTTTACAGTACCCAGATGCCATTATTATATCACAAACAACAACATCAGCGATGAAGAAAGCACTAATACGTAACAGTATCAACACACCTATCACGTGAATGTCACAGGCAAGACTGGAACTGTCACTCAACGCACAAATGAACCGAGCAAGAACGAACAAAGTTTAAACGAAACTTAGACGAGGGTTGAACGAAACTTCAACGAGTTGTTGAGTTACCATGAGTCAAGAAATAGATGCTAGAAAGAAATTGAAAATGACTAAATTTAATACAATGGTAAAATCGCCCTGACAAATGCTAGATTTTGCATATTAATGCTATTTTTTCCTGCTAGATGAGAGATTGATACTTTAATGCTGAGTTGTTTTATGATTGGTGGGTTTGGTTTGACTTTAATATTGCTACCAATTTCCATTCATAATTTTCTTGACAAGTGTTTTTGAAATATGGGAAAAAAGGGGTAATGACGACAATTTGGGAAACTCAGCTTGGAAGATCTTTATTGGAAGAAGCCGGGAGGACCGATGCGTTCTTGATTACTGAAGAGCTTGACTGAGATGGTGCAGTCCGTGCAGGCAAAGGCTCTGGCGAGTGACGAAGTTGACAGGATGTGTGTGTGTGTGTTTTGGATGGAAATCACTTTCAGAGTGCAGGCAAATTAACAAGCCTGAGAATAAATGGGATTTTTGGAATAAGCTCCAAGTCTGCTTAATTTGAGCCGTGATTGATGTTGGTAAATCGATCTTAATTGGTTTTGAAATTTAAGATCATTACACGCTGAAGACAAGTGTCCGTGGTTGGAGCAGTTTAATATTTAACCAGTAATTAGATAATATACCAGGTTGAGAACAGCTCAAAACCGAGGTGAATGCAAGGTAAATACAGCCAAGGCAAAATATCCCGGCTCATGTCAGAACTAGGGTCACGTAAATGGTGAAACTCAAGACTGAGTTGAAATGTAAAGCTCAAGGCCCAGGGATAATGTGTCGTGGCATTGACGTCGATGAATGAGACGCTGAACCACACAAGCTAACACGCGAGTAAGAAATGACAGTCCGACAAATGGCGTCGGGCTATGGTGTTGCCATCACAATGACTTAAAACTCGAACACTGTGGATGGTATTATCATTTTTGTGCTTCTACACAAAAACTTCTAAGATCACTAATTATAAGTAGAAAATTATTAATTATAATTTAAAGTAAGATTTTTAATGCCAATAATTATGCTGTTTAAATGTTGATGAGAATTTCACTGAATTTATACATTTTGTAGCTAATGCTACAGTTGGCAACACTGCAGTCCCGAGTCATCGTTTGATTCGTTTCGATCACAAAGTTTTCAATTGCGTCATCTTTCCGCTTTATTGTCGTATGATACCGTAATCAGAATGTATGAACAAAAAAGTATTTACTGTTTATCAATCTTTATTAACCAACTGACATTATCCGACAAAATTTAATTAAAAATGACATTTTTCTCCATTTACAGGCGTAAACTAGTAATATAATGTAGCATTTGGTCCCAGAAATAGCTGCGTGAACGCAAGTAGTAAACGTATGTACTAGCTCAGTGTGCAGGAGAAGCAAACACGGTTCTTTTTGGTTTACTGGCCTGTCGAATTTTAATGTTTTCTTTACGACCAAGTTTGCCTTTTCGTGTGAAAAACGCAAAAATTTTAATCATTTTGTGGAGAAATTATTTATTAACCTGAAATTTGCTTATATCCATCAATATTTTTTGATAATACTGCGGTTTCTCGGTTCGTTGAATCCATCGAGTCCATCACTTGTCGAGTCCATCACTTGTCGGTGCATGCCTCCCTGACTTTTTTTCATTTTTAGATTATGCCATACACTCTCAATCATTTGAGTGAGTGCACCTGTTGCAGGGTCCACAAAATTTTCACCATAATTAACAGTGAGGTGTTTGAAATTATAACATAGTTAATCATTCGGTAATCATTAATCATTAGGTGTTACTAACATAGGTTAGTAACAATTAATCATTTCTCCACAAGATGGTTATTATTTTCATGTTTTTTTACACCAAAATACATACATTGGCTAAAAGAAAACCTTAAAATTTGGTAGGCCTCTAAACCGATAGAATCCGCAAACTTGCAACTAACAATAGGATTGTTTGTGAATTTTTCAAATATCTTAAAATGGAATAAAAATACAAGATTTGTAATGTACGGCAATTTACTTGCTATATTAAAATACAATTATTGGCTTCGTAATATTTGACAATTTACGAGCTAAATTGAAATAAAATTTTCAGCCACTCAACAGTTAGCTAATTTAGTAGGTATGAATAATCTCTTTATTTGATTATGCTTTTACTCTCATGATCTATGACCTTTATCTTTATGATAATATACGTATTATTGGAAAGTATCGGTAGAGTATCGGCCGAATTTTGCCGATACCGATACTGCCGATACCGAGACCGATACATCGGTTCGGTACATCACGGTACATCAAGAAGTAAGCAGTTTCTAGTATTTAGGATTGCTCAGGACTACTAACATTAAATTAGATAAGAAGTTTAAATCTAGAAGATGGTACAAAGCATGGGGAAGTTTGTAAGCAGATGTTAAGAAAAGGTGCGGGACTTTTAATGCTAAAATAGGATTGAACTAGAAGGAAATCAGACGATGTATTGTTTCACGGGTTGAATCTACTTAATTCTCCTCTGTATTTAAATTTTGTTCTGTTGTATTGATTTCTATTTCTTTACTGAATGCTCTTTTATTTCTTTTCACCTTCATTTGACAGTAAACAGAGAATAACTTAATGAAATTTAATCAAAAAATATAATACTAAAATAACTTAAAAAAACCTGCCCTACTGTAAAAAGGATATCTTGTGTAATCAGGACTCCCATTAGGTGAGTCATTCAGCTTTTATATCCAAAGAAAGCTTGTGTTGGCAGACTTCAATCATTATAGTTCTTATGCATTACAGGATTAAACTACTTGTTGAGATAATGTTGAAATATAGGTGAGATCTAAAGAATTACATTTTCTCGTCAGTTTGAACAAACATTTCTGAGTGACCTCTCGTATTGATGTAACTTTCAAAAAAATCTATTTCATTTTTTCTTGCTTCCAAGTAATTTTTCTGCATTATTGAAGTGTTAAAACAATTGGGCATTAGTATATTCTGAAATAAAGCTCTCAAATGAAAGTTTTTTCTTGAAATCATTGGCCGCACCTGAAGCTCCAATTTGTTCAATCATCAGGTTGTTTCTAGGCAAAATTCTTTTCACTATTTACTGGTACGTTTGAGAAGTCATTATGCCCATCCATGCCTTTACTTAGTAGAATTTATTGCAAATTTTTTCTCTGTTTTATGTTTTGAACCTTCTGGTGGCCATTTCAAAAGTTGAATGAGAGACAGAAACTATTGAAGATTCTAATCTTTTGAGAAAATCATTGAAGTCTCTAGTACTAGACTCTTTGTCAAATGCTTGCTATCATAGCCTTCATTTTTTTTAATAAACGTCCATTTTGATCAGTTTCAGGGCTGAATCTTGACTTTGTAATATGTCTAGATAGCACAAGGTTTAGCTGGAGAAGTTCCTAATAATCATGAAGCAACTATTTATCTAGTTTTCCTTATCTAAATGGAAAATTTCCTCTGGCTGTTGAGTTACCTCACCTTTGAATAGGCCTGTGTGTTGCCTGTTTTTTCTGCAGTGCATACTTGTTTTCTTTGGGTTTTCATACCTCTTCTCTACTCTTTAGTTTTTGTTCCCTCCAAACTGTCTGGTTTAATGCATAGGGTAGCTTCTATAAGAGCATATTATGTTCATTGATGACATGTTTTCTTTAGTCTATACCATTTTTTTGTCTTTCCCCTGAAAAAATTTTTGCTATGGTAATGAAGCCTTATCATTTTGAATTAAAAAATTCAAACAGTTCAGGGAAGAAATTTCCAGGAAAAATGATGTCCGTTTCCTGAAATATCATTGAAATAGCCCTAGTGTAGGTTGTTTCTTGCTGAAGCAAGCACCCACTTCTTTCTTTTAATTTGAAAAATTAGGAGTCTTGAAAGCTGTTTGCTTGGCAGAAAAAAATAATTTTGATATTGAAAATAAAGTTTTGAATTATCATAGGAATAATTTATAAGTTTTTGCCCAAACTTACCCAAAAAAAGGTCAGAAAAAATTGCTCGAGTTAAAGAGAAAGGTTATTGAGTATGTTGCTTGGACCCTGTGGCAGGAACTTATAGAGTTAAACAAGAGTAATTAGCGCATGCAGGCTTCTGCAATGTCTGATAAATCGTTTCATGCGTGCTAATAATTTCCCTAATTTATTTATTTTAATAATTCCCCTACTTGTTAAATCACTTTAAAATTGTGTTAGATACCCTAAACTGGAAGCACTAACTGTCTTGACATTACAGTAATTGTCAGTACCCAATGGCTTAAACAAACTCTTACTGATGTATTCAGAATCTGGGAATTTTTGCAATGTTAGATCATTTATTGCACATGCTACTGATTTTTTGTTTTAAGGACAGCATCTCCTCCCAGAAATTGGAAAAGTGAGGTGGAAAAAATTTTAGCGGCAATGGGAGGTACATAAGGTCAGGTACATCCTATGAAAAAATGAGACTCATATGTTCACTCGTTCACCTGCTACGGGGGTTTGAAGAATGGAGGGGGGGAGGGAACTGGTATTTTATCATGTTACACCTCCCCCTTGGCATTTTCTTCATGGTGCAACATTGCTATGTCATCTTCTATGCCTCTGTATTACTCTATAAAGATTTCAGGGTTGTAAGCTGAACCAAATTTTTTTTAAATATTTCAATTAAAATTGTTTGTGTTTCCTTGTTTTGCCCTTTTATAAAGGTTTGTAATGTGAGGTTTCAAAATGCATCTTCTACAGTTTTTATGCTATAGTAATGATTTTAGTATCGTTGGATGCGGAAAGCCAAGGGCTTTCCAGGAAGTCCTAAGGGGCTTCACAATTAATGTTTGTTCAAAAGTTATGATGTCATTAAGCTGCATTTTTTTAAACCAAAATTTGCTCCCGATTTTTCAATTTTTTTAATTGAAACTGGAAATTTAGGAAACGCCATAGGACTTCCTGGAATGTCCACATCTTTCCCCAACCAATAATACTAAAATCATCACTTCTTCTTAAAATATGTTGGAGGAAATGCATTTTAAAAACCCATCAAATATCTCGTTTTCTTTGAATATCTCGTTTTCTGTGGGGAGAATCACATTTTTTCATAGCAGATAAACGATTTCAAATTGCATTTCCTATCAGTATACCAAATTTCATTGCTCTAGGTTCAATAATAAAGAAATAAGTTCGTAGGTGGGGATGCTGTCCTTAACCCTTTCCTTCCCGACAGGAACTCCAGTTCCCATCGTGAACTCCTCTTCTAATTTAGGGAAATTGACAAAATTTCAGAGTAATTCAACTAACAGGGAAATAATTTGAAGTAAATTACAAAATTAAGGCAATTAAAAATATTCCTGCATCTATGTTTTAGACACTCCAGAAGTTTGGCACGTGCAATTTGCTATTGATATCCATTCAATGTAAGCTTCATGGTCTATGCAATACATTTAATACTTTTTTATTTAACTTGAGCAAGTTTTTTATAAGAATATGTATTCACTGATAAAATAAAGCAAAATCTAAATTGATATCTTTCCTCAGATTTTTCGGCTATTTTTTGACGTGGAAACATACATTTTTGAAGTATAATTTATTTTTCAATTTAATTCTTTGACCACGGAGTGGGACAAATGTGTACCACTTGGTAAATTTTTCATACATGCACCAATGTAAATGTATAAAATATCAAACCATTTTGTGACCTTTTTTGAAGGAATTTCATTATACCATGAAAATATTATTGAGCTCTTACATTTTGTTCATTTCATACAAAGGACGGAAACTTATTCCAGCAAATACATCGATATTATTAGTCTGTTTTTCACAACCTAACCAAATCAACTTCACAACACGTGCAATCGTAGTCAACGTGTTACAAAGGAAGTAAACACCTGCTTGTGCAGAAAAAAACTGCTAGGGCAATTTTGCTGACATTTCAGGGTAATGACTGAAATTACCTTAGAACATTTTTCCCTTAACAATTAAAGTGTTGGGAAGGAAAGGGTTAATTGCTGTTTGGTAATTGTTTTTTGCAATTTCACCTATTTTTTTTGTTTCAGTCTGTAAACAGTTGTGTGTTACTGCCAAAAGGAGGGGGTGAAGTAAGAAACTAGAGCTTCTAACACTCTCAGAAATACTGAAGATTGACAATTTACCAAATTTTCCGTGAAAGGTAGCAACCTCTATAATATTTATAATTGTTCTGAAAATTTATCTATGAAATTTTTGTGAGAAAAAATATCATAAGGTGTTTTCAATTTTAGGAATGACAATTATTTGCAAAACCTCATGTGAATAAGATGTATATTGTAACACAAAAAGGAATGTCATCTGTTTGAATGTTGTTTTATTTCAGAAATGGTCTTATTTGAACCATAATGTTCATGAACATATATGTTAATAGACATTTCTTGTGTAGCATTGTTTCTCAATTTTTGCTACGCTTGAATTTACTATGCCAGTTCTCAAAGCCCAGTCTTAATTATTACAGAATGAGTACATCCATCATGACTACTTCTCATGACAGCTACGAATGATATGTAATTGCATCCCCTCAGGGGGTACAACTGTTGTATCTATTGGAAATAGCACTCCCAGGGGGACTATGTGAGGGCCTGAGCTGAAGGTTATGTAGGCTTCCTTTTTGTTGAAATAAAATGAGTTTTTGATTTGTTATGGAATATCTTTTTTTGGTTCACTGCTGTCCTGTATTTCAGCACCTACTACTTTCTTCTTCAAGTTTTTCTTGTTACATGAAATTATTTCTTAGCTTACTGTTTCTGTGCACCTAGTGAATAGATTCTGCATTTCTTCAACTCCATACTAAATGGTGCCTTCCTCCTCCCTCTCTTGGAACATCTTAGTTGGGGTTAAGGGATGCTAAAACTTTCTTATATAATAATAATGAAAACAATGATCTATATACTTAATTCAGTAACTCAAAATTTGTCCGAGTCCGTTTAGAAAATTGGCTGAGTCTATATGGTCAAGTGAGGTATTAAATTTAAGCCACTGGTGTCTATATTTGCAGAAAACTATTTATTTGTTTTTATTTTTTTATTTTTTATTTTTATTCATTTTTTTTATTTTTAGGCAAGTCGGACAACCCGATACTCGGGTTGAACCGGTAAACTAGTCTATATACTTAATTCAGTAACTAAAAATTTGTCCGAGTCCGTTTAGAAAATTGGCTGAGTCTATATGGTCAAGTGAAGTATTAAATTGAAGCCACTGGTGTCTATATTTGCAGAAAACTATTTATTTATTTATTTTTTTTTCTTCATTTTTTGTATTGGTTTTTTTATTTATTATTTTTTTGTTAATTTATTTTTTCTTTATTTTATTTTTTTTAATTTTATTTTTAGCCAAGTCGGACAGCCCGATACTCGGGTTGAACCGGTATACTAGTAATATGTAATTGCACTCATTATGTGAACCTAATATGTAATAGATGAAAAAAATTCTGAAACCAATTCTAGATGACTACTTCTGCCATGTTGATGTCCACCAATGGGAGACCCTAATGAAGACTGTAACTTCTACAACTTGATGATCAAGATGACAAATGGACCTTTGATTTCTGTTAACTGCTCATTATTGATTGATCATTTGAAGCACTAAAATAAATCCCATCTTTATCTAGCTGATTGTTATGAAACTACCAGACCACAAAAAGGTAATGAATGAACTCACAAAGTAATTAAATACCGCATGTTTTGCTTAAAAAACCAAAGGTTTCAAAAATATGCCTACATCAATGAAATAATTGTTTGACTGCAAACTCATTTTCTCACTAAAGAAGCTTTGAATCGTTTATCCTATGACACATGGGCAAAAATTTTATTATTCTATTCATTAATGAATTGAATTTCAATTGTCCAATCCACTTGATATAGAGATATTGCATTATTGAAATGTTTGGCCACAGATTTTCTGGAAAGGCTTATAAATCGTATAATGTATTTAATTTTTTGTCATAGTGTTGCTTTAGTTTTCTTAAATATTAGAGCAGAGAAGCATTTCATTGCTCAGGTACCTAAACACCCAGCATGGAGCGTGCGGTGGTTATGGTGCACAAGCTGACAGATGCTGAAGTGGAGAGGCTGTGTTGCAGGCAAGAGATCATCAAGCAAGAAGCTGCAGCAGAGAACATGGCACGAGGTGAGGCTTTGATCTGGTCTGGGTATGTGCTAAAGACAGTTGCCATTATGGTAGAAAACTAAGTCTTTCTAGTGTGAAAATTAACTAAAATGGTATTTTAGTTTGAAAACAAGACTTTCCTATAATTATATTATGAAAGGTAACATGTAAGCAAAGAAAATAAAATTATTGAATATTGTGTCTCAAAAATTTTTGTTGAAAATTAAATTTCTAATTGAACATTTCTTCTTGATCAATATTTTGACAAGGGCTGAATAGCTGATTCTGATAGGAATGGAATTTCCCCAATCATACAGAAGATGCAACAAAGTTTGAATGTGCTCTAATGGTTACATACATTTTGTGAATTTCAGGAGCATAGACAAATTTGAAATCCCACACTGGGAATGTAGATGTGGCAACTCTGAACACAAATAGTTTGAGCATCCTCAACATTATCTGCAACTTATATTTCTTGGGTTTATGCTGTAAATTCAGTCTTCATTTTGGTGTACACAGTGTGTGGAGATGATGTGTGAAGTATTGAAAGGTAAGTATTGAAAGCTTTGTTTACATCACTGTTTGGGTTACATCATTGACATACCGTATAAATCATTTCTTTTCAAGGCACAATTTTTATTGTAAGCAACCTGAGCATTCACAGCATGGATTTTAATAGGATTACTCTCAGAGTGAACATTTTTTTCCTCATACTCTAAATTTGTTGAACCAGGCATTGAGTGTTATGTACTTGAAAACTTTTATAAAACTATAATATCAGATATCATACTAGAGTCTATCATTGCATTTTTCTAACAAATTAAGTTGCTACATTCCTGCATTTTTTTAAGTAATTTTAAGAAACCCTAAAATTGTGACCAAAATGTTCAACTTAGCTCTGTTGAACATGAGGATTTCAGTGTTCATTGGTATGAAACATTGTTTGAATGATGGTCTTGGTATTTGTTGTGAAACTTCCTTCTTCAAGGCCATTTCTTTTCAATTGAAATTCCCATAACATCATTCAAAAAGTATTAGTAGGGTAAAGTTTATATTTTATTGCCAATTTTTGATGGATTTGCCAGTTTTAGGTGAATTGTAAGTCCTTTTTATTCTGAAGACTTGATTTCTCTGTGTAAGTTAAAATTGTTTCAGTTCATTTTGATCCCTCGTATTCTTCAGATATCAACACTTAGGCTGAAAAATTATTTTCTGAAACTGCTAAAAATAAGTTTTACTAGATTTCCTCTCCAATTTTGACAAAATTGTTCCAGTTTTCTAGTGATGTACCGATGTATCGGGATTGAAAGTATCGGTCATTTGTACTGGTATTGGGATCAGAAAAATTTGACATATACTTTACTGATACTTTCAAATAATGCGTATTTTATCGTAAAAATGAAGGTCATAAACATCATGAGAGGAAAGTATAAAAGACATAGTGCCTTTTCATACCTAGTGTTATGGTACGTCCCCTACTAGGATATTTTTTATGAGGGAAAGTTTGCTAGGGTACTTAGGACAAGGATAATAATGATGGCCTCCCAACTCCCCTTATAGCCATCCCATACCTCCAATGATTTTGCTAGGTTAATTGTTTATTAAACTTTATTTCAAAATCATAACAGGAGGATTAAAAATGAAATAGATTAAAATAAGAGATAGCTAACAGATAAACCACAGTCCACACAACCGGGGTACGGGTACAAGCTCTCGGAGCTCTCTGAAAACAATTAACCTAAGATATAATAATCTAATCACTCAATAACACAATTTATACGACAAAGCCCAACCACAGTTGGCTAGAACAACTCATAACAAAACGTATACAACAGGCATATATACAACCATTTTTATTACAATATACCACTTCAGTTTCATATATCATTCAAAATTTTAAGTCTCCACGATCCACTCACCATGAAATGAAAACACCGACGCGATTTAAACCTTTACAACACACTCAGCTTAATACATAGCCTGCTCAACCTGCAAAACACAGAGCACAGTGATGGAGAGCACTCAATAAATAATTCAATACAAGCTGCTCGAGTCAGCAGTCACCAAGGAAAAAACAAGTGTGACGCATTGAAAGCTGCACAAAACTGACTTGGAGCTGGGGGAGCGTCAATTCCCCTATGAGCTAACCTCATTTCCAGCAGCTAGGTTTTGACGTCCTTTTACATACCCCCCCTCCAGTGCACTCCATCACATGCTCAATGCTTTACCACTACAAGCAAACAATCGAATACAGTTCTCTCCAATGAAAAGTGCAGGCTAAGAACTATTTTTGTTTATATTCAATAGGTACATTCAGCACATGTGGTAAATCAGGAGCAACTCCTTGTGATCTCGTTCTACGTGTAAGAGTGCTAGAGTTAAATGCTACAGCACCTGGAGCAGAAGTAAAAACGCTATTACTACTTATTTCACAATGATTAACATCACTCTCAATGACCCTATCTGCATCATCAGTAAAGGGAGCTGACCGCTGGTTTGAAAATGAAGATTCAGCCGACTTCAGAGCAGGAAGAAATCCAGAAAACGAAAGATCCTCTGATGCAAGATGTCCTCGGATACCCTCCGCAACCTTGTCAAGCGCTCCATTTAAAATGTCAATAATGTAGTTCTTCACAAACTCGGCTATCTGCAAGTAAATCCTTTCTCTTGGTCCAGACTCAGGCTGTAGCGTCCTGTCAGCACACGATACAGATGACATGTCCCAGGTCTCGCCCTGAACAGGCAAAACAACCCAAGAGGGTAACCCTGGGGACTGACGTTCACTTGAGGCAATTTCAGGGCACGCATTGTTGGATGGCTTACTCTTATTTACTGGAGCACCCGTGTCAAAGAATGGGACCACATAATTCAGCTGTTCAGGTCCGGTTTCACCATACTTAGCAGATTTAGCTCACAAGGTGGGGACTCATCCATGGTCATCGACCGTATTTCAGTAGCCGGAAGAAATCCCGAGAAACTGGACAGAGATGATATTTCAGAACTAGTCGAGCTGCCGTCAGAATCACTGTCAAACAGAGACCCAACAGATGAAGTTTCCCATTGTGTTGCAGTAACAGGGCATTCCTCATTTGGCACATCCTGTTGAAGATAAGGAGGGGCTTCTTTCCACAATGCAAGTTGACTATGATGAGCAGGAATTACTTCCTCATCACTTACCCTCTTGATTTTATAAGTGACACGATTCTCGTTCACCACTAAAACCTCGTAAGGTCCATCAAACCGTGGCTGAAACATATTAGCAACACAGTGATTAGTTCTAACAGCCTTTTTTCGCACTAAATCACCAACTTCGAAGGGCTTCAAACTCGGATGGCCAGCAGACCAGAACAGTGTCTCTTCTGACACCAAAGGCGTATCCAACACCCTATGTTCCTTGGTCAACAGATATTCAGCAGGTGACATGTCAAGGGCCGAATGAAGCGAATTATTGTAAATCATAACCCCTCTTGCCAGTTCCTCGTCCCACAGGGTTGAAGTTGACATATTCCGTAGAATTCCAAGCAAGGTACGATTTGCTCTTTCCACACACCCATTACTGGCAGGTTGGTACGGAGTTGTGGTTATATGCTTGATTCCAAAGGACTCCAATTTCTTGGTAAATAAGATACTCCGAAACTCTGGTCCATTATCTGACAAAATCCTGTCAGGTCTCCTTAGGAACGTAGGCAGCATCCGGTGGAAGAAAGCTTCATTTACTGAGGAGGCAGTTTTATTCTTCAAGGGCACAACACTCAACCACTTAGAAAAATGGTCAATGGCAAGCAGGCATGCCACATTTCCCTGACTAGTTCTTGGCAGCTGAAGCAAATCCACTGCAACCAAATCAAAAGGATGGAGGACTTGCAACTTCAACGTTGGTGGCCTTGTCCGTTGCGCTGACACTTTATAACGCTGGCACTGAAGACACGAAGCACACACGTCCTCCACTACACGATTCAGGCGCGGATGCCACACACTCTGCCTCATTAATGCCAAGAGTTTAGTCCTGCCGATATGCGCCATGCTATGGTGCGTTGCTGTAACAAGCCCGATGAGAGAACCTAGTGGAACAACACAAACAGGAAGTTCCCCTCTATACACCAGGATGTTATTCCTAATGCTTATTACATCCGAGTACCTGCGAAATTCTGCCAATTTCTGAGGCCAATCATTTACAGGAGTTCTCTCAACCAGGACTCTTTTTAGTTCCTTTATCTCACGGTCAGTTTGAACTGCCTCGATCCATCTTGGATTCTTCTTGGCCATAAAAGGAAACGGCTCATTGCTGTGCTCCAAACCAGAGGTACTGGCGGCGTCATCCAGGTGTACCGTAAGAATCACTGGTACTTTGTTCAGCGTAGTCACCGTGCAGAACTTAGCCAACCTTCCGGCTCCAGATACTTGATGTAGCCGACCAGCAGAAAAATCAACAGCCAACCGATTACGCTCCAAAAAGTCTGCCCCACGCAAGAAACAATGAGGAATAAGACTGTCATCCACGACAGCAAATCGCTGTGACTTTATCTCTAAATCATCCATTGCAACTGTCAAATGCACGATTCCAATCACATAACTACGGTCACAGGTATATCCTTCAATTCTTCTCAACCCTTCTGGTATTTCCAAGGGAACCTGACAACGTTGGAAAATGGAATAACGCACAAGACTCACTTCTGCACCTGTGTCAATAATAGCACAGAGAGCAGATCCAGGTATTTGGAGCTTCACTCGCGGATGTTCATAATTCTCACACTCAGAACACTCGGTGGCAGAAACGTAGATGGAAATAGGCCCCGAGGAATCCACAACCGTTTTATTTTTCTGATGACGGTCTAGAGAGTGACCACAAGTAGGCTGCCACATATATTCTTCAGGGCACCTGAATCCACACGTTGCTCGTAGAGGGTTGAAGTGTATACCGGCCAGACATTGTAGGTATGTTACTCCGCGACAATTCTCCCTCCCTAGGTCAGCATGTCGGTACACAACAGGTTGATCGTTCCAAAAGTACACAAGTACCACAACACGATACAGAAAACTGAATGCTATCAGTACTTCCATGCATGGAAACTGCTCAGTATGTCTCATCAACTTTAGTTTTTGGCGAATACCTCCAGTCAACTTTGTATAGCCATAGTCATGAGGATGTCTCAACAACTCATCAACCAATTGCCGGCGTAACTCCTGATGCGATGCTGGCAAGGCGGCATTGTTGTTATGAGCCAAGGCTGTGAGCAAGCTCACAAACAGAGAGTTGCCCCCACCAGCCGTAGGAGACCCATCAATCACCAACCCCTTGGTTAAACACCCCTCCTCAGGAACACCCGGTTGTTGTTCCACAGGGAGCCTCGACAATCCATCAGCGATAACATTGTTCTCACCAGGCACATATTCGACGATGAAACTAAAATCACTCGAATCCTCCAGAGTACGAGCTAACCGACTATCCACCAACTTCATATTGTGCAAATACACTAGGGGTTGGTGATCTGTCCGGATAATGAATTCTACTCCATAGAGAAAAGCTTTCAAGGACTTGACTGCCCATCGCAGCGCGGACAGTTCCCGCTCGAGGGTCGAATATCTCTGTTCAGCAGCATTAAAGCTCATTGATGCAAATGCAATGGGAATTTCACGACCATCTTGAACCTGTGATAGGCAGGCTCCTGCACCCACTCCAGAAGCATCCACAGACAGAACCAACTTTGCCGCTGAATCAGAATAATCCGGATAGGCTAGCTCAATTTCTTGCTGCATAGCTGCCTTCAAATCTTCAAAAGCCTTCACTCGTTCCTCTGTCCAGTCAATGATTGCATTTTTCCTTCCCCCAGTCAAGCTGGACAAACACTTTTGGATGGAGGAACAGTTCGGGATAAATTTCCGCTGGAAGTTGATCAAGCCGAGGAACTCTTGCAATTGACCCAACTTTTCCGGGCGTGGGAACTGCCGTACTTTCTCAACATATGCTGGAGACTTCCGCAATCCGGTGCCACTTATTATGTGTCCCAGGAACTCAACAGAAGAACGCACCCAATTACACTTACTAGCCTTAATCTTAATACCATGTTGCGCTAGTGTTTTAAGTACTTCTCCAAGCAGGGCAAGATGGCGTTCCATGGTTTCTTCCATTATTAAAATATCATCAATATATATAACCACTTTTGACCAGGGAAACTCGCGCAGCACTGCCTGCATCTCTCGCTGAAAAAAAGCTGGTGCGTTCTTCAGTCCAAAGCTTAATCCCTTGAAATGCCAATGGGAGTGAGGTGTTGAAAATGCCGTGTAGTTCCTTGAGTCTGGATGTATAGGAACCTGGTAATATCCCCGCACCAAATCAAGCGTGGTGAAGAACTTATTCCCCTTGAGGCTGTACACCGCATCCACCAAGTTAGGGAGAGGATACCGATCTGGTTTTGTGACCTTGTTCAGTCGCCTGTAGTCGACACACAGACGAAGCGTACCATCCTTTTTCCTGATGGGCACCACCGGTGAAGACCATTCTGACATGGTAGGCTCAATTACATCTAACCGATGCAATTCCTTACAGTGATCCTCTATTTCTCGGGCAATAGGCTCTGGAAATCTCCTGGGTCGCTGATAGATGGGCGTTTCATCATACAATTTTATTTCGTGGGCACTAACAGCTGCCAATCCAATTTCCTCATGGCCATCACTTAGAACGGAAGGCACTAACTTGATAACTTCAATCACCTTCTGACGAGCAAATGCATCGAGGTGTGCCAGGTCAACCATGGTTTCAACTTGGTTCACCTGAGAGACCGCAGCTGGCTCATCAATCTCCACCTCAGCCACCGATGAGACCTGCTCCAGATGGCATCCTTTCTTTACGGTCACCTTTTTAGGTCCATAATTGGCTACAAGTACATGCATCAAGTTAGGCTCCAACAATCCACTCATTGTAGATACTGCTGCAGAATTTTGCGTCTGCTCCACCAAAAGAAGGGAAGCCAAATTCACTGAAGACATGGCATCAGCAGGAGCATCAAGAGAAACCGGCATACTTTGCAACTCACCAGGAGAAACATCAACTGAAGAGGTAGCAACACAGCGTACTCCTTGCTTTGAGGTTGACAGATTTCCCTCCTGATCTACATGGAAGTCCACAGCTGAACCTCCAGGAAAATATTTAGTAATTCTCCGCTGCGACACACAAACTTCCAAACGATTTGTTGTCAAAAAATCTGTGCCCAGTAGGATCCCACAACTTGTCTGAACTTCTGAGGGTACCACAACAAATGCCACCATCACCTTCACAGGCTTCAGGCTGACTTCAAGCGTAACACATCCAAGAGATGGCACTGAGGTACTACTACCAATTCCCTTGATCAGGAACTTTTTAGTACAATCTATAATAGACTGAGGAGGAAGCAACCGTTCACTGATAAGGCTTCTTTCCGCTCCCGAGTCAATAAGCGCAAGCTCCCACTTATCGTCCAGTTGTACCTTGATGTGCAACAGTGGTACCGGCAAGGCTTGAGAAAGATTAATAACTGTTGTGAACCAAACAGGCTCAACCGGATCCACGACAACTGGAACAGGAGAGTTTTCAAAAGGTAGACGTCTCCCATCAAGTTTGCCATCCTCCTCCACCTCAGAATAGCTATCTGATGGGTTATCACTACAAATGGACTCGCGGATCACATCATCCCCAGGTGAGTCATGTTCATCTATTGGCCGACAACCTGTACCTGTCAGAAAACTGACACTCCCCTCGACTGCAGAGGACTTGGAACATCTCCCCACCAACTGCACTGAGGACGCCTCATCCTCCTGACCCACTGGTGGGTTGTGAACTTCGGCGGTAACCATTATTGTTTTTAATTGAGGCTGCTCCACCAATTCCGGACCATCGCCTCCATGCCCAGATGGTTCTAGTTTAACGCTGGTGATGAGCTTTTTCTAGGACACTTCACTCCCAGATGCGGGCCGCCACAATTAGGACACTTGGGCGCGTTTCCCCTGGCCCTTTTCTTATATTTTGGACAAGCTCGTCCGCGGTGATTCACACTACCACAAATCAAGCACGCTCCATTCTTAAGCCAACAGTCATCGACTGAATGGCGAGACTTACCACACCAGTCACAAAACTGCATGTCTCCTCTGTTAACAGTTACTGCACGCATTATCCGATTGGGAGACGGTTCCATCCTTTTCCTGAACTCTTTAGGGCACGGATGAGGATCACCTCTACCTTCATACTGGTCACTCCTTTCTCGCCTTTCCACTCCCTTCTCATAACGAGTTAGGGACTCATCTTGCACCCTAAAAGGTTGGAGTCTGTCCGATTCCCTGGGAACATCTCCATGTCCGATCCACAAATCTTCCTCTTGGACGTTGCGTAGGGCTTCATGTTTGAATCTACGATCCCGAATTGCCTTATCTTCTTTTTCCGCCACGTTCAACACATCACCCCAAGTCAGCTTCCTGCCTAACCCCATCATTTCCTTTATCTCCTGCTTTTGCCGCATCTTTTCATTAAATGTTGCCGGGGTTGCATGGTAGAAGGTTTCCATCATCTTTTTTACACATTCCTGCTCATTATGAAGATAGGCTTTGCGGGCGATTTTGTGTATTCTCATGGCAAAAAGTTTATAGGATTCACCAATGCCAAACTTCATGGCTTTCAATTCGTTTTTCCATCGTCGTGACCCGTGCACTTCCCGAGTTCGATACCACTCTAGAAGTTTTTCCTTCAACACCGGGTAACGCTTATCACACCCTCTAAAGGCATGGTAAGCATCCAAAGCCTCGCCCCGAAGAAAACGTCCAAGTTCCATGGCACACTCTCGTTCTCCCCCGCGGTATTTTGCCTTGAAGTATATCGTTCGTAAATCTCCAAGTACTTGCGAAGACTGTACGAACTTCCCACGTCGAATGTAGGTGCAGTAACAACGCGATAGCGACCAACCTGAGAGAGGGGCACTCCCGAGCAGTCATCATCTTCGGAACTATCCGACGAGTCAATGACCACATCCTCAATGGGGACCCTTAAATTACGACGAACCCTCTGCCTTGGTGATGAACAAGCTGAAGGTTGCAGGTCACTCAGACTGGGAGCAACCAAATCCAACGGTGCAGATTTGGTCTTCTTCACCCGCACAGAGGCACTCTCCACGGATCGCTGCTGCTGGTAGCAAGCTTGCTCATCGTCCGATCGTCGCCGCAATGTCACATTATAGTCTCCTGGACTCTGAAACTGTGACCAATAAGGGCTTAGCATCATGCTCTCCAGAAGTTTACTCCATGTAGCATACGAGTACTCACCAACCTGAGCCTCAGCCGACATCAACGAGAATATTTTCTCAGACTTTGCTCTCAAAAGCAAAACATGGCCATGCAAACTCTTGAGCAATGGTATCGCCGTATACGTCTTCTGGGTGAAGGTAGGGAAGAACAAACGCGCCATCCTGTCCAAGCAGTAGAGTACCATTTCTGGATCACGAAGTTTAACAATACGTTTGTCCAAGAAATCACCGCGAATTTGAGGTTGACTCAACTGAAGGAGGAAAGACTGGAGTCTCACAAAAAATATAACAAGGCTTTCCTCATTATCTGGTCTGAACGATCTGTTCCGCTCCTGGCACGCTGAATCTTCGACATTGCCGTGTTGAGACTCCAAACCACACTCTGCTGGTGCTGCTTTTATCATGTTACGGGCATCCAGAAGTTCATCCAAACTCTCTTCGTAAAGCTCCACTCCACCAGAGTTTCCCAGCGAACGACGACTTGCCACCACACGCCGGCTGTTAATGGTTCCATCAAGAGCTCCTTCCTGGTGCGCTGATTTGTCCTCATCCTGCTGTGACAACACTGACGGGCGCGCTGCCGCAATAGCTGCAGGAGGACTCTCCTCAGCAGCACCCATACCCCACACCCCGGCCGGTGGACCTGGCATTCTAGAGAATTCTCTAATCCCAAATGAATTTATTGACTCCTGTTTTCGAATCCCTGTTCGGGTGCCAAAAATGTAATGGTACGTCCCCTACTAGGATATTTTTTATGAGGGAAAGTTCGCTAGGGTACTTAGGACAAGGATAATAATGATGGCCTCCCAACTCCCCTTATAGCCATCCCATACCTCCAATGATTTTGCTAGGTTAATTGTTTATTAAACTTTATTTCAAAATCATAACAGGAGGATTAAAAATGAAATAGATTAAAATAAGGGATAGCTAACAGATAAACCACAGTCCACACAACCGGGGTACGGGTACAAGCTCTCGGAGCTCTCTGAAAACAATTAACCTAAGATATAATAATCTAATCACTCAATAACACAATTTATACGACAAAGCCCAACCACAGTTGGCTAGAACAACTCATAACAAAACGTATACAACAGGCATATATACAACCATTTTTATTACAATATACCACTTCAGTTTCATATATCATTCAAAATTTTAGGTCTCCATGATCCACTCACCATGAAATGAAAACACCGACGCGATTTAAACCTTTACAACACACTGAGCTTAATACATAGCCTGCTCAACCTGCAAAACACAGAGCACAGTGATGGAGAGCACTCAATAAATAATTCAATACAAGCTGCTCGAGTCAGCAGTCACCAAGGAAAAAACAAGTGTGACGCATTGAAAGCTGCACGAAACTGACTTGTAGCTGGGGGAGCGTCAATTCCCCTATGAGCTAACCTCATTTCCAGCAGCTAGGTTTTGACATCCTTTTACACTAGTAAATTAGTTAGCTAAATGTTGAATTCCCGCTTTTAATCAGGCCAACTATTTGAATTTACTATTTTACAAGGCACATAAGACAACTAAAGTTACTCAACTTGAACTTTTTTCTGCTTCTTCCTTGACCATGGAAGTTGATGAATACCTCTCATTTTCAACAATATCAAAAGAATCAAACATTGTAAATTGGTGGGTTGAAAATATAACCTTAAACCCACATTTGTCCGCAGTTGCTAACAAACTCTTATCATTTCCACCTTCATCAGTTGAGAGTGAGAGAACTTTAAGCATTGGAGGCAATGTGTATACTCCTAACAGGAATAAACTGAAGCCTGGAAATGGAGTTCCTCATGTTCCTTAATTTCAATTTGAGATTATTCAATTTCCAGTATGAAAAATATTGGTTTACAATTTTGTTTTGATTTGTTTTGAGAGATTGTTTTGGTTCGTTAACCCGCGCACTGTAACTGGTCGCCTCATTTACCAGGCTCACTGGTTGCCAGACGTAAGGCATAACCCCAAGTTGTTATACACCAAAATGATCGTCTCAGCGAGTGCTACACAGCTGGAGCCAGAAACCCCCACATTGTGGGGGTTAAGGCAGAGCTCCAACCACTTGGAAGTTGGGAAGGGTAAGCACAGTCAGTGTGGTAAATGAGGCGACCGTGAGAGGGTGTGCGTGCGAACAGTCAGTGGCAGCCTCAGTTACCAGCGAAACTACTCAGGGCCTTATTTCGCCTTATTTCGCAAAAATGGCAAATAAGACAAATCTGAAGTCAGTAGCGTGTAGAGCAGTATTTTATTCATATTGTGTGAAAATTACAAGTTTTGAAACACTATACTTACAGTAATATAACCAGACATGCAAACATGCATTTATGTAGGAACTAAAACGAAGAATGGATAACACCTAGTAGACATAAATGGTCATAACTTTTTTTCTAATTGTTGTAGAGGAAAAATAAAAACATCAGCAGGTTTGGAAGGATTTTCTGCATAAAATAGCAGTGAAAAACATTACATTGTTCCCAAAACACAAAAATGGCCATTGATCTCTTTGAAGCAATGTTGTGCAAAAATCTACGGAGTTTGACTACATATTACAAAGAAACGGTTCAAGTTATCAAAAATCTGACAACATCAAAGTGTAAAGCAACATTTTTTACTCATTACTTCATATTTTTACATCTCTGCCTATTACGGTAAGTGAACAGGGAACGGCAGAGTAATGCGGGTAAATTGACTACTTTTCTGAGGGATGCGCGACCGTGCGCGGGTTAAAAGAGATTTGTTTCGAGAGTTTATTTTGGAATCATTTTTGTTTTGATTTGTTCTGAGAGATTGTTTTGATTTGTTTAGAGATAATTTTGAGAGTTCATTTTGGAACAATATTTGTTTTGGGAAATTTGCTCTGAGAGATTGTTTTCAGAGATTAATTTTGAACCATTTGTGTTTTGATCTGTGTAGAAACAGTTATTTTGAGAGTATATTTTGGAGAGTTTGTTTTGTTTTGAGAGATAATTTTGGATCTATTTTTGTTTTGAATTGATTTCAGAGATGGTTTTGGTCCACTTTTGGAACCAGTTGCTATTATCGCTAGTCTACATTATGTTGCAATGCGATTAGAAACATTTATCTATGGAATGGATTTCATTTTGTTATTTTTCCTCAACAATATAGTTACCATAGCAAGAGTTGTTTTATTATCCCTATTCAAAAACTTTATTGTCAATATTGTTAGATATATTAGTAAATAATTTTATTATAACACCCATGTAGGGCTTATAATGGTTTTATTTTAATATGATTGTAAAAGGATCTGTATTGGTTGTAGTATTGTTGTTGGCCAAAAAGTTGGTATGAATATTGGCAAAAAAATGGTATGGTACTTGACTACAGTTTTCCATATGGTAAAATACTAAGAAAATTATCAATAAAATTTTTAACAGTAAACAGCTGTTACTAGATTTATTTTCTTGAATGTAATTTTTCTCAATAAGCATTTGTCACTTGCAGGTGACAGGCTGAGCTCTGAGAGCCATCTAGAAGAAATTCACATCAAAAGTGAAGTGCCTGACGTTGAGCTCAAGGCAGTTACTGTGAAGAATGAGCCCATTGACTGGGACCAGGAACCCCAGGTACTGTAACTCGTGGCTTCCTCTCCTCTTGAATGCTTCCAATTGATTGCTTATTCTTCTCTTGAGTGCTTTGAATTGGTGGCTTACTTTTTCTTCAATGCTTTGTTTGATTTTCAGTGTAGTATTTATCATTTCACACAAAATTTTGATTGCAGTCAAATGTTGTGCATCTCTACCTCTTCCTGGCCACTATTTAGTGACATTTATATCATTACAACCGCTCTCACCTCTCGTTATTTTGAGCATTTTTTGTGACAAAATTGGTAAAACTTGTCTCTCAGTGAATTTAATTCTATTGAACTGTCTTTTAATTGATTGAAAGCCTCTCGTGGTAGATTAGCCTAATTTATTGCTTAAACTGTTTTATTGGCTGTCTACCAATGTTTTACCCTGGTTCCAGAAAATAGTCTCACTGCACACTCCATTGGATTTGAGTTTCTATTGTGTTGAAATGAGATTTCTTTTCTATATGGATGCCTCAAAGGCGGTTTTGTAATTGATTTTTTTTAATAATTTGTTATTCCTGTCATAGTGTTGTGGGACAGGTAGAGTTCCTACCATCAACACGTGTAGCGTAGACCGCTAGCACTAATCTACATTGGTTGTGAATCAACTAATTCCTTTCCCTATCATGTCTCAAGGTGAATAAAGAGCCAAACACTCCCAGGTCATGGGATTACTTTTCACTTTCTTTTTTTTTTGTTTATTTACATACTTTTAACAATAATAACACAAGTAAACACAAAAAATTTAATCAGATGCAGACAGTAATACCCTACCTACTTAACAATTACTCTAACAAAATACACACATATAATGCAGCAGTTAACTATACTGGGGGTAACCCTGCGTGGCAGCAACCCCAGCGCGACTTTCCCCTCAGCCCCAAGGCTGGCTTGCAGGAGTGCAAGGGGTGATAGAAGCGCAGCAGTTTAGGGGTACCGTAGCTACAGGAAGTGCGGGCGTTAGGCTGCAGCAAGAGATGCCGGAGTGCACCAGGAGCTGCCTGAGCACAGCAGGAGATGCGAGGTGCGGCAGAGGTGCCAGCATACGGCAGCGGCGCTCCCAAATAATTAGGATGTCCGCGAAAGGATCAGCTGTTGCGAGCTGTCCCTTGGCCTCCCAGTTATGACAGACACGACAGAGCTTCGGGTGATGGCTCTGGTGTCGCACTTTGGCCTCGGCTCCTACTCTCCGATTGGAGGTTGATTGGAAGTCAATTTGGAGTCCAGCAGCCGCAAGAGATCGGAGGAAGACTCAGCCTTTGTGGACTGCTCCCCAGTCTCAAGTTGTGGAGGTTTATTGGAGGTCTTCCTGCCAATCCATCACGCATAATAAATAATAACTTACAATAATACAAGCAATAGAGTACATAGTTTCTCACTTTTACCTAATTAATAATCAAATATCATTTACATTAAAGTATTTCAAAGTAAACCTATACGTTCTTTCATATCAATCCAATCGCTGCCTATTATTCTTACCCTTGCTGGATGGTGCCGCTCTTAATAATTTGCCTCTCTACTGTAATGCTACACTTAGAAATTTTCTCCTTTACTATTTTACATCTGTTCTGAAACAGAAAAATAGGGGTTAGGAGAATAGGCAGATTGCACCATCTCATCAGCAAACACGGTTTAGGAGACTGGCGAATCGCCCCATTACATTCCCCCCCCCCCCCTACCAAGTGCAACCTTAGGGTGCACTTAACACCTACTGCTATCTTCTAAACACTGTACACTTGTTATATACACTACTATCACATCCTGAACATATAATTACAATAATTGAACTCTGGTGTCTACAATTTCCAAGTCACAGGGAATTTTATCACAGCATGACATTTTATTGCACCTTACAAGCTACAACATATCTCACAGACGCATAGACGCATTGATATCAACACACCGTTCGACAGATCGTGGCAAGTTGCTGGTATTGTCACTCGACATATCATGACAATCCAGACATGAAGCGCAAACATTACACAAATTTTCAATAAATATTTACAAAGTCTATTTACATTTTAACCGCATCACATTTGTTTGCAATAGAAGACACAGCATTACCACGACTTGTTACTTAACCTACTAGTTAACCTACTCCTTAACTTATTACTTAATCGAACCATTTTTTTTGTATTTTGTTCTTTCATCAAAAAATTTTTTTCTCATTTTTTCATTTTTTTTATAAGCGACTTATTTTTAACCTTATATTCTAATGTTCTTAATTGTACATTGGGCATGTTTTCTACGTTCCCTCTAGCTCTAGTAACTCTACCAGAAGGAGTATATTCCAACCTTGCTGGTGAAACACGAGGACTCTTAGTCTGCTCACTATCACTTGCTACAACACCTACTCTTGTATCACTGGCCATGTATCTTCTTTGCCACATTTCTCGCAGAACTTCATTGTAGATCGTCTATAATTGGATGTCCCTTTCTGCATCTGTTTGGAGTGATCTCTAATTCTTTTCAGAATGATTAATTTTTCTTCTCCAATCTTGTCAATAGCTGTGAATCCTGTGAAGTCATTTGTAAATCCCGAAAAGTTACAACTCTCCTCCGAAGTTTTGCTTGCATATAGTTGATGAAAATCTTCAGCTTGTTTCTCCTCATCTGTTTCTGCTACCTTGTTTCCCTCTGGAGCTTCTTATTCTGAGCCATTAATTACCTTTTGTTGGTAACTCTCTTGGCAACTCCAAGCTCTCTCAGACCAGATTAAAAAATTTTCTATCAATGAGCTATCCTGTGATTCGATATTACTACTTATCTTTAGAGAACTTGACTGAGGTGTTTTGCTTTTAATGCTGGATACTGGTTCATCCAATCCAAAATCAAAATTATCTGAAACCTTCCTAAACATAGGAGATGACATCCTATAATTAATGTCTTCTATTACATGGGAATCCATACTAATTTGTTGTAATACCTGGTCTTTGGTAGTTTCACTGCAAGCAAGTTCATTCAGATTTTCAGGAATTAAGTTGATTTTTACCCTTATGGTCCTTTCCTTTCTTTTCTTTAACCCTACCCTTTCTCTTGACTTAGAGACTTTGTTTTCAACCTTATCTACATCCTTGGTTCTACTCGTCAAGCTAGGGAAAGGAAGAACAGCTTCCTCCCTTGAATCGCTCGGATTACTACTGAAGGTTATATTCGGCCCATTTTGACCTGATCCAGACTCACCCTCACTGTCGGTATCTTTTGACTGCTGGTATTTAGTCTTGTGTTGTATTTTTCTTCGTGCTCCATTTTGTTCCCATTCCCCAACCACAGCTAGTATTGTTTGAGCTATGGTCACGTCATCAATAGTATCAAAACAATTTTCACCATGCTTCATGTACATCTAGGTTTTGTACACCCCTTTTTCTTGATTCTGTTTTGCTTTAGTGAATTGCCTTGAACGACGAATCGTAACTAGTTTATTTACTCTATGATTGTTGTAACATCCTTTGTTGTTTCCTTTTCCCTTTTCAACTTCTTCAAACATTTGCTGCCAGGTTTTTGGTGAAAAGATGTCAGTGGGAACTCTTGCCACAATTGAAACCGTATCAATTGCTTCTGAACATCAAGTAGTTTGATTTCTGATTTGTATACATGTTCTTGCTTTATGTGTGAGACAAACGAATGAATATTTTTCTCTGGTTTGCTGGTGTAAGAAATCACTTGAGCCTCTCTCAGTTATTCAATTATAATAGTCCTTGTACAATTGTTATTACTTACATGTATACAATAATGGTGGTGTTAGTTTTGTGTTTTAAGTATTAAAATATTTACCTGCTGTGATGAGAGATAGTGCTTTTAAATTTTTTGTGCTATTGTTATTTCTTGTTTCCTTTATTTTATAAAATATTTTTCTTTTATTTTGTTTGGAACTGTGAGGTGCATTTGCTTCAGATAAAATTAATAACTAATAACCAAGTGCACAATTTTGTCTCAATAGTAAATGGTTACAAGTTGTTAATTTTAGTTGCAAATGAATAGATGCTGTTGTTTTGACAAATTTTGTACAGTAATTTTTCTGTAAAAATACTTCTTCACAGGTCAGTTCAAGTTCCGGTTCAGGTTCAGGTTCTTATGCAGTTACTGTGAAGAGAGAAGTTGACAATAACTGCACCGAGGCACATTCAGGGCCCGCAAACGCACAGGACGAGTTGAGGGAAGGCAGCTCATGTGCGCCCAACAGAAGTGCTGTTCATCAGGGACCAGCTGGAGCATCCGAAAGGAGCGCTGCCTCGCCCCTATCAGATGTGTCGGGTAGCGGCAGTGGAGTTGAGGCCGCACCTCCGGACACACTTACGTCACGGCCCTTACTGTGTGCACATTGTGATTACTCCACTGGTAAGAAGGATTATATTAGACTGCACCTCCGTGCCAGGCATAATTTGGGATGTTACGAGTGTGAGTTGTGTGCTCACTCCACTAAGAACAAGAGTGCTTTCAAACGACACGTAAGAGAGCAGCATGATAATGAAAATCAATGGAAAGGTCAGGTTAGGTGTAACCAATATTCTGGTGTGAAAATGGAGGAACAGCGACCTGAAAGACATAGTCAGGAAGAGCTTGAATGTGAAGTGTGTGGCTCTATCATAGTCATGAAGTCCAGTTCAAAAGCGCCTGAAAAAGGTGCATTAGACAACAGGAAGGTGTCCAAGTGTGAGGTGTGTGAAAATTCTTCAGCTAATGAAGCAAACTTGAAGCAGTGTTTGTCTGGTAAGCGTGACATTCATCAAATAAGCAAACATCAGAGGCATGGTCAGCTTATGCAAATTTTGAAGGACCATGCCTCTGCTCGTAAAAACGAGCATGAAGTGCACGAAGTTCGTAACGATGGTAAAGGTCTGTTGTTCAGATGTGAATTATGTGAATATTTTTCTGCTCGGAAGGATTATCTTGAACTACACCTAGCTAGTAAACATGGTGAAGGTCAGCAATTTAAGTGTGCATTATGCGACTATTCCTCTGGGCGGAAGGGAAGTGTTAAGAGACACTTAGCCGGCAAACATGGTGAAGGTCAGCTATTCAGGTGTAAATTATGTGACTACTCCTCGGCCCAAACGAACAGTGTTGAACATCACCGAGCCAGCAAGCATGGTGAAGGTCGACTGTTCCGGTGTAAATTATGTGACTATTCCTCTGCTAGAAAGTATGATGTTAAACGACACTTAGCTAGCAAACATGGTGAAGGTCAGCTATTCAGGTGTGAATTATGCGACTATTCCTCTGCCCAAAAGAATAAAATTGAACGACACTTAGCCGGCAAACATGGTGAAGGTCAGCTATTTAAGTGTGAATCATGTGACTATTCCTCGGCCCATACGAATAGTGTTGAACTACACCAAGCCAGCAAGCATGGTGAAGGTCCGTTATTCAGGTGTGAATTATGTGACTATTCCTCTGCTAGAAAGTATGATGTTAAACAACACTTAGCTAGCAAACATGGTGAAGGTCAGCTATTCAGGTGTGAATCATGTGACTATTCCTCTGCTAGGAAAGATTATGTAAAACGACACCGGGCTAGCAAACATGGTGAAGGTCAGCTATTCAAGTGTGAATTATGTGACTATTCCTCTGCCCAAAAGAATAAAATTGAACGACACTTAGCCGGCAAACATGGTGAAGGTCAGCTATTTAAGTGTGAATCATGTGACTATTCCTCGGCCCATAAGAATAGTGTTAAACTACACCAAGCCAGCAAGCATGGTGAAGGTCCGCTATTCAGGTGTGAATTATGTGACTATTCCTCTGCTAGAAAGTATGATGTTGAACGACACTTAGCCGGCAAACATGGTGAAAGTCAGCTGTTCGAGTGTGAATCATGTGAATATTTCTCCGCTCGTAAAGCTCATCTTAAAAGACACCTAGCCAACGAACATGGGCAAAGTCAGCTGTCCAAGTGTCATTGATGAGAATATTTCTCACCTCGTAAGGGTGAGCTACACCTAGCCAGTAAACATGGTGAAAATGAGCTGTTCAAATGTGAATTATGTGACTATTCTTCTGCTCGTAAGGATAGCGTTAAGCAACGAGCTAGTAAACATGGTTGCATCAATTCATTTCCATTATAGCTGTAAAATGCACAAATATGGGCTACTCAAATACCTAATTTCTTTACCTCACTTCTGATATGTTTTAATTCGCAGCTGTTCTGTGTGGCTACAGATCTACGATTTTCTTCCTGTGGAGATCGCAACTGAGATTTCCGTGGGAATTAGCGCTCACGAGGAGAATATGTGAGGTTCTGAACTGCGAGGACTCCTTGTTTTGTGAGCATGAAATCTTTTTGTTTTGTCAAGTACTATCTTTTTTTTTTTGGTTTACTGCAGTCCTATTTTTCAACATCCATTACGCCTTCAACCTTACCGTGTTTCATAAATTTCTTTTGCAATTTGCTGTTTCTATGAACCATCTGCATAAACCATGTGTTCCCCTAAGTCATTACTGAATGATGGCTTCCTCCTTCCTCTCTCAGAACCGCTTTTTATAAATAAACAGACCTAAGCTAAATACCTAATTTAATCTAACGCTTCTATAGTGTTGTTGTCAGTAAAATTTTATTTCCTGATTTAACTGCCTTCTTCGTTTTGCGTACTATTCTGCGTAACTTTCAGGAATTGTTAATGTGTCTTTTTTGAATGAAATGAGAACTTATTTGCAGTTGCTGATTTACTTTTGAGTGTAATGCGTGAAAATCAGGTGTTTTCATTCAGTTCCGTACTGTTTCTTGTCGCCTCCTTGTGACATTTGTCTGACTTACGCTGCAGGTTCTTTTTCTTCGTTTATACATTTTTTGTGTATTGGTAAGAAAATGTACATATCTTGCAATCTTCAATGTTTTATGTCATTGGAACAGTGTTCTGATGGGCTTTAATCCTGAATCCGACTATGGAAATTAGTTGGCAGAAAATGTGAGGTTTCTGAGCTGTGAGTTAGGTGAGTCTTCTTTTCCTGAGATGAAATTATTTGTTAGGACAATTTTTTCGGTTTATTGGTGTCCTGATTTTCCGCACCTCCGAATTACTTTTTCAAGTTTAATCTTACTTTGACCTTGTTTCTTAACTTGATATTTGTATGCGCCGGTGTTCCTGGTCAGGACCACTCCTTGTGCATAGAATTTGCCTTCATGGGGCCTTCATTCATTTGACCTTGTTTCTTAACTTAATATTTGTATGCGCCGGTGTTCCTGGTATGGACCACTCCTTGTGCATAGAATTTGAATTCATGGTGCCTTCATTCATTTTCATTTTGAACGTCTTTGTTGCGGTTAAGTAGGGAGGCTGAACAAACTTATCTTAAATTCGGAAATTTTTGGGATAAAATTATAATTTTTTCTTCAATTTTTTGGTACGATGACGAAATGTGTAAGAATTTTATCATATCTTCTTCTATAGAACGATAATTTGATGACATTTCTGTTTGTCTTTTATTGGACATGCGCTTTGTGCTGTTTTTATATTTTTGTCAATTATGTCCCACTTTATGAACATCATTGAGGACGGTGTTTTGGTCTGTTCGGTCAAGTGTTTCGTGGATTTACGTTTGTCCAAACAGAAAGCAAACACTTTTTTTGCATAGATCGTAGTTGATTTGAAACTTTGTTGTAGGCATTAGAATACCTTTTATTTTCAAACTAAATAGACATCGGTAATTTTATTATTGACTTCTGTATAATCCAATGCATTGAGTTTTATGTTTCCACCAAACTATCGTTTTTCATCATTTTTTTATGGTAAAATGTTCATGTTAGCCTTGTGCGACTACCGCTCTTCCTCGTATGGTACGATATGGAAATTTTTGTGCCAGCATTATTTTGGTTAAAACTTGAAGACCAAATTTTGTTGTACTGTAAATCACGTTTCCCCATTTAGTAGGTACGTTTTTACTAACATGTATGCATGAAAAATTAGTTTCAAATTTCTAAATCATCGACTTTGATATTTGAGGCAAAGGAATTTATTTTCAGCCACTATACTTTCATCAAGATCAACTATCGCCGTGGTAGCCTGAGCTCTTGTGTGAATGTAAGAGGAGATTGTCCGACCTATCATTATTTATTAGAATTGATAGTATTGATAGGCTTCCAGTCCTAGCGTGTTAAGGAAAACATCCAAGGGAATAGATTTTTATTTCATACGAGTCAATCATGCAATCAACCCCTAACGCAGCTGATGACTACTTCATACGGCCTGTCTGTTTATATAAGCTCTTTACGTTGAGCGTTATTATAACCATTATTCAAAATTTATATTGTTCGTGATGAATTTCGTTTAATAACTTCTGTGGAAATAAACCTTCGAACTGTTACTGTATCAACGTATAAACGTTTCCTTGGAGTTTTATTAATCGAATTTTATACATATCTGTATGTTTTCTACGAAATTTGTAGCTAGAGAAATGCACTTTTACTGCTGCTGTGTCTTCTATGAATTTAACTATTGTTCTATGTATCAAAATAGGTGCTGCGGTTTCACGTCAAATTAGGTATAAGGCTTTTTTATCTAAAATTTTCTTAGAATCATTGTGTTTAATTTATTGTATAAATTTTCAAGAATTGTACCGTTTTATGTTTCATGTCAAACAATTAGGGGTGCGGTACCAGGTAAGTTTCTTTTTAAATACAAAAGGTACTGCCATCATGGCTAACTAATTCTGTGTTTTTTGCTGACTACATCAATTTTCAAATCTATAACGCTGACCGGCCGTGTTTTTCAGTCCAATTTGTTTTCACTCGGTCAAATATGCGCAAATAAATCCGGGGGACAGTAACCGGATTAGGTAGTTTAATTTTAGCTGCAATTTAATAATGAAAATGAATATTTTCATGTAAAATATCGCCTCTCGCATGCAATAAACTGAGTAGCTCCTAAAATAGTTCGCTTCGGAACATCAACTCCGCTGCAAATTTCCCGGATTTAAACACAATAAAACCTGGCGAGGATTCTGAGACACAAACTTCCCGCGAATGGACTTCAGTTCATGAACAATGATGAGTTGCGAGACCCTCCTATAGACATGATAAAATACTGCTGTGGGATCTTAACATTACCGAATTCTATACATCTACAATTTGTTCATGTCATCCAGAAGAAAGAATGCATGTATCATGCTCATGCCGTATATAGGTTCATTTAAATCACTTCCTCCCGCAGGACCATTTCCTTCATTATTCTTTATGGGCATTGCCAAATCAATTCGGAGTGAGAGATGGCGATGAGCTAACCAGACCAGATACCTGGACCACACCAATGTCCAATGACCAGATACCTGGACCACACCAATGTCCAATGACCAGATACCTGGACTACACCAATGTCTAATGACCAGACACCTGGACCACACCAATGTCCAATGACCAGACACCAGGACCACACCAATGTCCAATGACCAGATTCCAGGATGATTGGACATGCAGTACACAAATGTTGCCGAATTTCTCATCTGTTGTTTTGTTGGTGCTCTGCTCATGCCAACCAGCCCCACAAACCTCGCCCACGTCAAGACTTAGACACAGATGGACCATTTCTTCTATGTGTTCTGATTTGTTTGACAGCGAAAGCGATGAGCAACAGTAGCAATTTTATCATGAAATTAAATGTTCGAGTAGAACTCACTTGACTCATGTACTGAGCTAGATCTAATTCAACATCACAAGGAAGGGATGGGGCAAGAAGTGAGATCCCGAGGTCAGAGCGAATCGCTCCCACCAGCGTGTGTGATGTAGAGTTCAATAGAGAGGCGTGTTGCACAATGCCTGTTCAACTAAAGGATAAGTTCCTTTTAATGGGTCCATGCTAAGTTTTAAACTCATTACTACAGGCTGCAGTGCGCAACATCGCTTGAGCTTTTGTTCGTGAAAATCAGAGTAAAATTTCGGGAAAAATGGTATGTGTTCGTTCTTGTGTTGAATCATCTATACACGGTAAAAATGCGGAGATACGTATGAGTTTGAAAAATTTGTTAAGAGAAGAAGCTCCATGTTTGACCAGTCACTTTTCGTATTCTCACTCCCTTGTATTCCGGCAAAAGTTAACTCGTAACCGTCTTCATGAATGCTAGGAATTTTGCCGCCTTTTTTGCGAATTTAGTGTGTTTAAAACTGATGTTCTGCAAATGAAACTTGAAAATACAATCTATAACACTGGCGATTCGATTTGAGTTGATGAGTCGGCACGATTGAAGATTTGGTGTATTTGGATTGAAGTCCTGCATTGGTGTGAGTGATAGCCTGTAAAAAATAGTGAGATCCTTTTTATATACCTCAAAAATATTTCAACAGTCAGTGGACACGAAGGGGCTGGACGTAGGAATCTTGCATAGTATTATTTGTGTAGCTTATAAGGCATATTTTTTAGGAATGCTCTACTTGATTTCATAACGTTTAAAGAGCAAGTGTTAGGTTTATCACAGCTTCGGTTTCCGTCACTAACCTTCTGTTGTAACATAAGTTCTGATATTTTGTGTTGTATTCTTTCCTAATTTCCCATATTTTCTTCTGTTTTTCATTGCTATGTCACCCTTCTTCACCGAATAGTTTTGTTTTGGTCGTGCCCTCTTAAGCTCATTGCTTTTTTTTGCGTTGTTGGAAGTGTTGACGAACTTGGGTTGAGAAAGCACTGCAGAGGTCAAACTATCACACAAACCGAGGCGCCGCTCAGTTAATTCAAGAATGATCTGCTAATTTGAAAAGTTGACGTGGCTTTGTTCATCAGTTTCTCTCTCATTTCGTTCATTTGTGTTTAATTACGAGCCTGCTTGTGCAGAGACGATAGACTTGACTGTTATGAAGAGACACGTCTAGAAAAACTTTTGCGACTAACAAAAAAATTCAATTAAAGAAAAATTATCGATGTTTAACTCTTTGTAAATGATTTTTAACGGTTCTGCATGATTAGGCTGATGATTCAATAATTATGAATAATTCAATTTTTTCAGGATACTTCTTTTCATCTTCCTCGTTTGATCTCTGTCAGAGTTTCATGTGCATGGAGGACAGAGTAACTTGCTCGGGAGCAGGTCTCTCCAGAGAGTATTTTAACGAGATCACAATTTCATTGAAAATATCTCCTGAAGTCTTACATTCGGTCTAGTAAATTTTGTCATCACCTCAAACGTTCAAGTCGTGATCGAGAAAGCCAAATGTGATATGTCCACTTAGAAAGTTTTCCCAACTGAACAATTGAATTCATAAGTAAAAAGAAATCTTTTAGAGTGTTGAAAGTAAACAATTAAAGAGCAAACTTTGAACTTAATGAACGCATTGAGTATTTTGGTTTTACTTTTTAAAACTTTGAGCTAAAGACAAAAATCACGAATGAACGAAAAAATTAAAAGCACTCCTGAGTGTGCCATTTCATCACATTGATAACTAATTTTAGAAAAAAAGTGTTCGTATATGATTTCAGAGTGCGGTTGTATTCAGAAGTGGTGCACCCGACCGCCGCTCGCGACCGATCTCACTAATGAATACCACCTATGGAAGTAACCCGAATAGAAATATCGAGGAATAAGAACCTGGCACGTGAACTAACAAGTTAGATTTATGCAAAATAGCCTATCAAAAACGTAAGTGCATGTACACCCTCACTGTGTTTTTCATCAGATCTTCTGTCGATGTTTCTAAAGTAATGAAAATTCTTGACGATTACTACATGGGGAAATACGTTGTATACGTTAAAATTTTGTATGTAAAGAAAATCATATTACTTGACCAAAAAATACTCCCAAAATTTTTAAATTATTTTTTTTAGAAAAAGTCCTAACATACCAGCTGAATTTCGTATTTTTCTAGAAAAAATCCATGTGGGAATAATTTTAAAGTTGCGTTTTCCAACTCCCAAGTCATTCCTAGTGGAAGTAATAGAATTTGTAACATCTTTATGAAGCAGAAATTTTTGTCAAAAACTTTGGGGTGGAACCTTACGATATTTTTTCATCTTTCCATTTTATGTTTCGAAAGCAATTAAAATTTTTGACCACTTCAATACTTCAATATCACTTCAATAAGTAATTTAGCCTCGGCGAGCCATACTCAGGGTGTGACAGATCACGTAAATTCACAAACCTTCATGCTACCCAATGAGTCTTGACATGGCCTCATAGACTTCCACAGGGCCTGTCAACCCTTCACCTGGTCACAAAACCCTTCGCATGACCCGAGGAGCCCTTCACGTGACCTGAGAAGCGCCTCACACATCCCCACAGCGGCACGAAGGGCGCGTCCTGTGCTTCTGTCAGGGCAAGTTCATAAAGCGAAAAAAACCGCCAGTCGACAGAGTTGCTGGCCGCTGGGCGCTTGTTCCGCATTTCGCCTTTAATGAACGGCACTCGCGTTGTCAGTTACGCGCTGGGGGGGAATGTGAAGGGTAACGAACGTTTTTTTTTAGATTCACATTGCAAATATCTATCAAAACTAGGAAAAGTTTTTTGGATTTTCTCTAAAAAAAAAAAATAAAAAATTTATGCCTGTTTGAATATTAAAAACAGAATTCTATTTCTATGGACAATGAAAAAATTTAGAATTATAATTTTCCGAAAATAAATCCTAGCATTTATAGTACTCACATTGATCTCCACGATGCAAAAAAGATCTCCTTCATAAGTGAAAAACTGAAAGAGAAATTGAGCCGCACAGCCGAAATTTTTTTTATGAGAGAGAGCGTTCCAGTTTTTAATTATTTCTCCAATAGTTTTTTTACTTATGGGTGAGATTATTTTTGCATCGTAAAGATCAAGGTGAGTACTATAAACCTGCGTAGTTTTTGTTTTGATGAGTAAATTAGAAAATGTTTTATTGCCATTCAAAGTAATAACTAAAAGTTAGTATATTTTGTGATGAAAATTCAAAACATTTTTACATTTTTTCAGCGATAACGAGACAACTGGATTTTTATTTTGTCGATGAGTTCATTGCGAATCGAACAAAAAAAACTAATCGTCTCTATGTACAATATAGGCTGAGAAATAAGATTTTTTAAAAATTTCCCTTTGAGAGGGGGGGGGGGGTAAATTGGGTAAATGGGTAAATTTCTATAAATTTAGGGCTCTGTACATCCATTCAAATGTTCTAAACATGTTGTGAATCCCTCCAAGCTTATTTCGCTCCTACCCTCTTGAAGTATTTTTTATTAAATTTTGAAGTTTTATACGAAAAAATCGTTCGATTTCCCAAAGTTTAGCTGATCTAGGGCTCCAATTTAGATCATACACCGCGCTGATCTAGTCTCCTCAGGGAGATACAACTATTGTAGCTGTGGGAACTTATACTGTAAAGGGGGAAATGTGTGGGCCTGAGTTGAGAGGTAGATTGGCCTACTTTTTTTTGAAGTAAAATGGGTCAATATGCAGTTTAATCCGTTTACTGAATTTAAAAATTCTCAAGAATCCCTGAAAGAACACTTTTAAGAACGTTTTACATGAATGATATCTGATCGTTGATGCGTAATTTTCGAATTATTGGTAAATGTTGAGGATTAACCGGGAATCAATTTTCCACTTTTCGAATCCTAAACAGTTATATAGATCAAAATAAACAAGTTTTCTTTCATGCACTTTCCGTCGTAAATGAGTATTTTACGAATTATAGCGGTAGGTTTAGTTTCGTCTTTGATGACGAATGCGCTCGAATGAACAGCTACTCATAGATTTACGAATTTTTGTAGCTTGAATCATTGTAATAACATTGAAATAAACTACTTCTCATCTATACACATTTTCGTCAAATGAATATTTTACGAGCTAGCACGGTAGGTTTAGTTTCGTCTTTGATGACGAGCGCGCCGGAAGCGAGACTCCATTGCAGTGTTGCCATACGCCGGGCTCGATGAATTACTTCCCGTTCCAATACTTAAGTTGCGGTAACTAATTCACCGCTTTAACTCGTAAAATACTTATTTACGACGGAAAACGCATGAAAGAAGACTTGTTTATTTCGATCTAATTACTATGTTTAGGCACCGAAATATCAAATAGCGATTCCCGGTTCATCCTCAACACTTACCGAATTATTAAACATTTGAAGTTATAAGAACGTCGTATTTAAAAGTGAAGGAACGGACGCGTAAATATGCTGTAATACGTCATTGACGTAACGATGGATCAGGTTAGGTAACGTTAGTTTAGTTAAATAAACTAACTTAAAATAGCATAATTCAACCTAAAATAACTTACCTTAACTTGCCCAAACCAACGCTGTTCTTTTCCCGCCAGAAAGTGGGCGTGACCCAACAAGGCAGCGACTAAGCAACCGACTCTATGGTGTTATTCCTAACGATGTAATTAATAATATATCTCGAAATAGCGCATCAGCGAGCAGAATGTCATTTGTGTAAAACCTTCTTAAATGTGTTCCTTTAGTGATTCTTGGGTATATAATTTTTAATTTCCGTGAACGAATTAAACGGCACACAGACCTCAAAATGTTTTTTTATGATACGAGCCATCTTTTCCGATTCACTGCTGACCGGTTTTTTCAGTACCTACTACTTTTTTCTTTAACTTTCATCATGTTTCATGAATTTCTTTCATTGCTAACCGCGTTTTTGAACCTTGTGCATCGATACCTAGTTCCCTAAACTTTTTTTATCTAATGGTACTTTTTCCACCTTTCTAATTGAAACACCTTTGTTTTGGTTCGTAAAGCTTACAGTAACATCTGATTCGATGCCAAATATTTTCCTGAACATTTATTCAAACATTTTCCTGAACAACAGGCATGGCAGAAACCAGTCTATCATTAATTGTATTACCATTTTCGATGATAAAAATTGCTGGGATAATCTAAGGCCACTGAGGGAAAATGCTTCAGATAACTGAATGCAAATTTTTTTATAAGATCAGAGATCTGGAATCAAAATTTTCCTTATACCTATATTGATAAGGATTTCAATCCATATTATTTAATACTTGAATTTTGTATGCTGTCAGAAACATTTGAAACATTAGCTGACCCAACAACGATATTTTTTCCTCATTTACTCTTAGTTATTTGGGATGTCATTTGATGTGGAGTGACAACAGCTATTTTTCTGCTCATCATAGCGGATGCTGTTTAATTTTTTTCACTCTCATCTTCTCGCAATACGTTTCATTCACCTGGTCAATAAATTCAATATGCGGACAATGATCGATTTTCCAATTTATGGTGCTTGAATGTAGGTGAGTAGATCGAAATATTTCTTCTAAGCACTTTCCGTCGCCAATGAGTATTAACGAGTTATAGCGGCGACGTAATGTAACGTAACTGAAATAATCTTAAACTAAAGTAACCTAACGTAAGGATCACTCGAGCGCATCACAACCGTCGGAAAGGAGAGTCCATTAAGGGTCCTCCCCTCAAACCGGATTTTCCCGCTTTTCAAAGAATAGAAATGCTGTACGAAAGCTATAACTATACTCGTTAAATTCTCATTTGCGGCGGAAAGTGCATAAAAGAAAAATTCTTTATTTTGATCTAATTACCAATAATGAAGCATTAAACTTGGGAAATCGATTATTGTCCTCTCCTTCACATATACCGAAAAATTCAACCTAAAGTATTTTCCTTGAGTTCCTATTTGTTGCGGATATAATTAATTGATTTAGGGCAATCAAATATGGGCATTACTCCTTCGCAAGTCATGCGAAGAATGCTTCATGTTTTCTAATTTTCGTAATGCCATGGGTAGTCTAATACTGTTGTACGTTTGTGAGGTCTAAGAGTGCGCGTGATTACCCTTCAGAGGCATAGGGTAGGGTGAGGTTAGTTGAGGTTGTCTACTTTGTCATCGAAGGACCGGCACGCAGGGGGATCTCAGCTATAGGTGAGCCTTGGAACCTCTTGGTTCATGAGCCTAATTTACTTTGTCTTTGTGCTTTCTACAGTTAATTTTTATTTTTTCTCTTCTTCTTTCTTGACTTATTTCTTCAGTACTGAATTTGCTTTAGAAATACTTCTTATGTATAGATAACTCTTTCTCTAATGTTCGTACTAAACTTTGTTCTCTAGTACGAACTCATGAAATCTCGATTCTCTTTGTTCGAACTCAATACTAAATGATGCCTTCTTCCTTCCTCTCTTTGGATCTTATTTGTTGAGGATAGAGAGGCTTAAACTAACTAATAATCTAATCTCTAGGGTTCGTTTTGTTGTGGGTGGAGAGAGTCTCACAGTAATATAGCGTTGAAAGTAGTCTGCGCAGGGCAATATTTGCAATATTTGCAGCAGTATTTATACCTAACGTCTTGAAGTCGAGGTTCGTTGAGTGGATATTATGGAAGTCTGTGATATTTGAGAGTATACCTAGTGGCACGTAACGCATTTTTCTCAAGTTTAATTCATTTAAATGATGCGTTATTCCAATTAACCGAGCCTGGTACACATCATTGTGTATATTTGTTTTTCAAATGCCTCATAACTATCACCAGGACGCAATGACGGCTACCCCCAGTCAAGCCAGTACCCATTTCCGACACCTGGGTAGAGTGGGAAATTGTGCCAGAGTTCTCCCTTTTCCAAACGGGGGGAAATCACCGCGCAGCGTGCCGAAATGTTAACTGTCGACACCTTCACGGAAGGGCGCGTGCTTAACCACTTTAGCCCCGACATTGGTAAGTTCGTTATAGCTGCTGCCGGGCTCGGGTATTTACAGAGATTGTTTTAGCCAGAAATTTTGGAAAATGATGAGAATAATCTGAAGTTTGCAATTTCGAATGGAAATTGTCATGAATCTCATTTCGGGAAAAGTGGATGGGCCTGGCGAGGAACTATGCCTAGTGACTGTAATGAGGCTGGAGAATGCATCGCATTTAAAAAGTTAGATCTTTGTTAGCAGTATTCATATTTGAGCCCAAAAACCCATAATACTTCCTGGAAATGATCTGTTTAACAGCTGAAGGACATTTATGAGTGCTAGTTGAGGAAGAACAAGTGCGGGATCAGCAAACTGTCACCAAAACAAGAGGTTTATCACTTCTTCACACTTTAAGGCAGGTTTTCTACACAGAGCTTCACATTAGCATTTGCTATTTCTTAAACGTATGATTAGATATGTGCGTATTTACTCCTCTGCTCTGTTTATTTTCCTAGTAATTAGTGGTAGCCCGTGTAAACAATTCTTTCCTTGCGCCGCGTTGCTTGTGTTGTGAAACTTCAGTCGTCAAAGCCAGAGCTTTACTTGGCAGTGAGGTGGTAGAGGCTATAACAGACAATAAGTTGATCTAGCAGAGGAATAATTGATTTCAGGTATTTTCAACTCCTCAGGGATACAACTGTTGCATCTGTGAGAATTGGCCTTCCCTAGAGGAAAATGTGAAGTCCTGATTTGTGAGCTAGGCAGAATTTCTTTTTGTTGGAATAAAATGTTAGGTTAAGGACTATATTTTTCGGTTAAGTATTCTCCTGTTTTCAACACCTCGACTTTCTACTTCAAATTGTCTTTTTTCATGGACTTTTTTCTCAACTTACCTTTTTTATGCACATTAGAAATCGTTTCCGCGTTCCCTTATCTCTTCATTGAATGGTGCATTTCCTCTTCCTCTCTTTGGATTGCTTTTGTTGCGGGCAGGGAGGGCTTAAATTAACACCGTGATCATCGCCCCGGCGTCACGTGTGCTCCGGGGTCAAGAACTGGGGCGTGTTCACTACCTTACAGCTTTTGTACATTGCGACACTGCGTGGGAACTTGACACCTTGACTGCGATGAGGTTAACTGATGTTCAGTATTCAGTTTAAATTTTAATTTAAAAGTGCGTGAAATTGTATAAGTACCAAACATTAATTGGGTTCATTAAATATCTTTTATTTTAAAGAACTGTTAAAAGTTTTCAAAACTACTCATCGATGGGTCGTTTTGCATTAGAATAAACTTAACACTTTGACTAGGGAGTAAGATAAATGTGTACCACTATGTAAATTGTTCATATGGGCACCAATATAAATAAATGACATTTCAAACCATTTCGCTAATGCTTTTTGAAAGAATTTTATCATACGAGGAAAATATTACTGAGCACTTATATTTCGTACATTTCTTACAAAAGGAAAGAAACTTATTCGAGCAGGTAAATCTATTTTCCCTGTCCTTTTTTACAACCTATCCAAATCAACTTGCGATTCGCGCAATCGCAGTCAGCGTGTTAAGCACGACCCACCGGTGGGTCGCTAATACTTTGACTGTGACTACTAAATATTAGTTCAATGCCAAACTCAAATTTAAAGTTAAGTGTAGTAAATTATTTTGAAAATACCAAACATGAAGTGGATCGTGCCTTCATTTAGATTTGATTAAGTATATATGAAAATTGAGTTTGCGACTACTGGTCGGTCAGCAGCAATATGAAAATTAACTCCGTGTACCACCGGTGGCGCACGTCGCAGTCAATGTGTAAAATAGTGCGTCCATCTTTCTACTTGGGAATACCTTTGTTGCGGCTAGAGAGGCCTAAACTAACTAAAGGCTCCAGATATAAGTTTTCTAAAGAATTGTGTACGAATAAATACTTGTTGGTGCAAAGTCCAGTAGACTAAATTGGTTTGACTAAAAGTAGACTAAAAATTAGACAGTAGACTAAAAAAAAACTAAGAAACTGTCATAGTTTTTTTTATCGTCGATGGTCTTGGGAAGTTGCAGATGGCTTCTATTTTCTGTGGAAGCGGTGAGATCCCCCGAGCTGACACTCTATGCCCGAGGAAGTCTAGTTCGGGCACTCCAAAAATGCATTTTGCTGGGTGCACTTGTAGCCCCTCTTCTCGCAGACGACGGAACAGTTGCCTTAAGTGATTTTTATGCTCCTTGGCGGACGAGGATGCTATCAGCACGTCATCTATATACGCCGTGACAAAATCCATGTCTCTGGGATTGCATCGATGTAACGCTGGAACGTTTGAGCAGCATTCCTGAGTCCGAAAGACATTACAGTGTACTCGTACAAACCGAACGGCGTGGTGATGGCCGTTTTCTGGATGTCCTCGGCTTTCACCGGTATCTGGTGATAGGCCTTTACGAGGTCAATTTTTGAGAAAATTGTCTTCTTGTGCAGCTTGTAGTGGAAGTCTTGGCAGTGTGGAATGGGGTAACGATCGGGCTTCGTAACTGCATTTAGTCGCCTGTAGTCCCCGCAAATTCTCCAAGCCCCGGGTTCGGACGACTTAGGGACCATATGCATAAAAGATGCCCAGGCGCTTTTTGATGGTCTGATGATGCCTAGATCTAACATCTTTTTGAACTCGTCTCGTGCTGCTTCGAGTTTTTCTGGAGGGAGTCTCCGCGGTCGCGCGTACACCGGGGGGCCGACCGTTTCGATGTGATGCTCGACATCTTTTCTTCCTGGCTGAGGAGTGCGTTCGTGTGACGCCTTTATCTCGGGAAACTTCTTAAAAATGTCGTTGAACTCCGGCGATGCTTGATGGTCGATCCTGTGAATTTTTGCGCTACTCAAGTTTGCTCGCTCACAAGGAATTTCAGTTTGTGTGGTTTGGATATATAATCTTGCATTTGCTGCGTCAACGTTGATTTTATTCGCGTGTAGGAAATCGATGCCTATAATAGGTTGACCTACGTCGGCCACTACAAAATCCCATCTCACGAACAATTGAGGGGCGAGCTGGATGTTCCTTCCTGCCGTCCCGTATGAAGCTATTGGAGTATTGTTGGCTGCTAGCAGATCGTAGGACGGGGGTCTGGTCGAACTTTTTCCGTCGGGCGGGATTAGACTGACCCCCGAGCCAGTATCGACCAGATATCGGACGTTGTTCGCGTCTTTAACGTACTACAGCTCGCCTGCTCTTACCTGCGCGAAAGATGGGGCGCCTACCATCCTCCGCGGCCGTCGTTTTCCGCAAAGCTGCACGGTTGCGTGCACTTTCTTGCACGATCGCCAAAGGTACGGTGGTAGTAGCAGTAAACTTGTTCGAGCCTGCTTCCTTTGTTAACGTTTTGGACGTTTCTGGGCGCCGGGGCTTGATTCCGCCAATTGTCTGCTTGGTGGACATTTTCTTGCGGGCGTAACGCCCTTCCTAACATTTCTTTGAGTTCTGCTATCTCCTTCATAGCTGCGTCGAATTCGGCTCTCGACACTGTCGGAGCCGGTGATGGCTTGACAGCGTTTACGGTGAGGGGCTCGGCAGTTGAGGACCGACACGCGGATTGCCTTGCTGTGACTTGATCGGCAATCTCCCTGTACTCTTCGTCCGTTTTTCCTCTTCCTAAAGCTTCAATCAGTGGCTGCGCTTCCATTGGCAATTTTGAAAGGTGCATCGAGCGGATGACTGACGGGGGTAGCGGAGCTTGTCTACAGTTGTTGAGACGCGTCATTTCCAGGAGCAACTCGGAAGGCGTATTGTCTCCCAGCGTTATTTTAACGATGGCGTTGTAGTTTGTTTCTTCGTCGTGACGCACGAAACGTTGCGTCAACGCCGCCTTTAATGCGTCGTATTTACCGTTTGCCGGGGGGTTCAGTAGTATCTCTTGTACTCCGGATACAATGTGCGTGGGTAGTCCTCCTAGGAGCGCCCCGAACTTCGAAGCGTCGTCCAGGTTCGGGATTTGTGCGAGAAAAACATCGCAGTGAAGGTGCCATCCCTTGATGTCACCACTGAAGGCGGGTAACCGGACATCTCTCCCAGCCATGCTTCCACCTGCCGGGTCACTCTGGGGTCACCAGTGTAGTGTTCTCCCTCAGGCTGCTTTACACTCCGGGCAGACTTTGTAAACCTTTAGACTTTCTAAACCTTTAGACTTTGAACATCTATGCCCGGAGCGAGTGCCTGAGGTGCAAACGAACCCGACAGGGTAAGGAAAATACAACTGGAATTAATGCTGTATTATTGGGAAGATCGCCGACAATGATGGCACACGACGAAATATTACAGCCGGGTAATATAGCAACCGAGGACGTATTGGCGGGCCGACGGTTGTCGGGGAGGCGCAGCGTGGTTGTAGGACGAGAGCAGACCGGTAAGGCGGCTACTGACCGAGAGTCTCCGACCAAGGAGTATCAGAGGCGCTAGCAGGGAACGGGCTCGAGTCGAGGGAGCGACTAGGAGTGGCGGCTGACAGTCGAGGCGGCGGTGACAGTAGCAGAGGTGGTGCTTGCGGAGAGTCGAGACTTTGTTGTAAACATCAGGGACGCTGCGAGTGTACTGAGGCTCCGCTGGCTGCGCGGCTGTTTATATAGGCCTCGATGGAGCCTGACTCTAGCCGTTCAGGTCTCCGATTGGTCAAGACGGGGGTGCCCACTTTTCGCCGTCTAGGCTTGTGCTATACTTACGGAGGTTTCTATTGACGTTGCCTGACTGTTCGAGGCAGGCTGCTTATAAAGCTCGGTCCGGCACCCCAGCTCCAAACTTGAGCTCTGATTATCGGTCGTTTAGCACAGGCGCTTTGAGCCTGTGAGGTGGCGCTTTTAAGCTTGTGTGGTGGCGTGTGTTCATACCACCACAAAGTGTTCCTAGTTCAAAAAAAGTCGGTAAACTCACAAGACTCTCGAAGTCACTTGCAGGAACCAGGGGAACATTAATGTTGAAGTTAGACTTCATTTCGACCCTCTGTATTATGAAAAAATCTAAAGACTAAATTGATAAGCTTGTTCGCTCACCCAGGCCACTAATGGCCCACATCTCCTAAGTTGTTTCGATGCGAAGTTGATCGACAAATTCAGCGTCGTCCTTATTCAGTAAGCATCTGATACTCTTTTTTGGACAATGTGCTGCAACTCCGTTTTTTAATGAATGTATACTAACATCCGAACGGTAAATTTTCAACTGCGTTAGCATTTTTGAGAACAAAGCTCCATGACGCGAGGCCCCTCAGTGGGATACAACTATTGTTTCTATGGGAATTGGCGCTCCCAGGAGGAAAATGTGTGAGGGCCCGAGTTGAGAGTTAGGTAGGCCTTATTTTTGTTGTAATAAAGTGTTTTTTTATGTTAAGGACAACTTTATTTCGGTTCACTGCTGTCCTGTTTTTCAGCACCTACTATTTTTTCTTCTACTTTTACCTCTTTTCATGAACTTCTTTCTCAACTTACTGTTTTATGCCTCCTCTGTATTGATTCCGCATTCCCTAATCTCCATACTAAATGGTGCCTTTTTCTCTTCGATACGCTTTTTTTTTGTAGCGGTTAGGGAGGCTTAAACTAACTTATAATCTTAACAATTTCACTGCGACTACTAAATATTAGGTTCAACACCAAACTCAAATTTAAAGTCAATTATAGTAAACTATATTGAAAATAACAAACATGAACTGGATCATGCCTTTATTTAACTTTGATTAAGTATTTACGAAAATTGAATTTGCGATTACTGGTCGATCAGCAGCATTATGAAAATTACCTCCGTGTACCACCGGTGGCGCACGTCGCAGTCAAATTGTTAATCTATGACACGAGGCTGTCTTGTGAATATTGATGAGCAGACGGCAGCTGTTGTGTTTTAATTTAAAACCGTGTGTGTTATGGTAGCTTTAGGTCAAAATTCACAGCAATTCAAAGCAAGCTAAAGTTTTTAGTGATAAATTCTTCGGCTGCTTCTACAGCTTGTAACACTTCTAAGCAAACTATATAATGTTTGACGACAGCCTTCCTTGACGAGTTGTCAGTTTTCTTCATCATTTTGACGCGGTTCATTTGCGGACTGTCCGTTATTGATGATCTGCATCGGATGTTCTGGAGTCTTGGAACTATGACTATGTTTTGGTACATATTGGGTACCACAAAGTAAATTGCTCATTCACATACCGGAATATGAAAATAATATTTCGTCTTTTTTGCTACCTTGTACGAAATAAATTTTAAAGTATAAGATGACATAATAGTTTAATTTTATTCTTTACGCGTTTAAAAAAGATTCGAAATTTTTTACAGCAGAAAAGCATTTTTTCCAGTTCACCTTCTTCCAACCTAACCAGACTGACCGTAGCAGCCACACTACCTTAGTCAGTGTGTTAAATCGAGCATCCCCCAGGAAAACAGTAATGTACGATTTAATTCGTTGCACTCATCGTTTTTTGATATACCAGTCCAGGACTTATGATCACGGTAGAGGAAACAAGGTAGGGTCATTTCTATGGAGGAAAATACACTTCTTCTTATTCGGATAGCCAATAGAAAAGCTTTATTTCAAACAAACTTTATGACGTCACCTAAACGCAGTATCGTTAGGCCATTAGTTGAGACTGATTTGAGGGTAGCAGTGCTACCAGTTGCAATATGAGCGCTGCTATTGGTTCGTTGCCGTGACGTCAGCAACACATACAGTAGTCGAATAAAAGACTGGTTTGACCCTACCTTGTTTTTTCTACCGTGCTTATGGTACTGCATAATTTACAGCATGTCTCAAAAAAAGAGTATTTTCCCGTAGCAGTAATACCATCATAAAAATAAGCATTTAATTTCAAGCAAAATTATCCTTCACAATGAACTTAAACGCTTATGATATTCTTATGATGGTATTACTGATACGGGAAAATATATACTCGGTTTGGGTTATTGTGGGACATGCTGTATATTGTGTAACGTGCTGTATATTGTGGGACGTGCTGTATAGCGGGGGACGTGCTGTATAGCGTGGGACGTGCTGTATAGCGTGGGACGTGCTGTATAGCGAGGGACGTGCTGTATATTGTGAGACGTGCTGTATAGCGTGGGACGTGCTGTATAGCGGGGGACGTGCTGTATTGCGTGGGACGTGCTGTGTAGCGTAGGACGTGCTGTATAGCATGGGACGTGCTGTATAGCGTGGGACGTGCTGTATAGCGTGGGACGTGCTGTATAGCGTGGGACGTGCTGTATAGCGTGGGACGTGCTGTATAGCGTGGGACGTGCTGTATAGCGTATGACGTGCTGTATAGCGTGGGACATGCTGTATAGCGTCGGACGTCCTGTATAGCGTGTGACGTCCTGTATAGCGTGTGACGTCCTGTATAGCGTGGGACGTCCTGTATAGCGTGGGACGTCCTGTATAGCGTGGGACGTCCTGTATAGCGTGGGACGTCCTGTATAGCGTGGGACGAACTGTATAGCGTGGGACGTCCTGTATAGCGTGGGACGTCTTGTATAGCGTGGGACGTCCTGTATAGCGTGGGACGTCTTGTATAGCGTGGGACGTCCTGTATAGCGTAGGACGTCCTGTATAGCGTAGGACGTCCTGTATAGCGTGGGACGTCCTGTATAGCGTGGGACGTCCTGTATAGCGTGGGACGTCCTGTATAGCGTGGGACGTCTTGTATAGCGTGGGACGTCTTGTATAGCGTGGGACGTCCTGTATAGCGTGGGACGTCCTGTATAGCGTGGGACGTCCTGTATAGCGTGGGACGTGCTGTATATCAGCCAGTACCATAAGTCCTGGCCGTTTTCATGTAGTAACAAGTTTGAACTCCACCTTTTTCACTTCAATTTAATCCGAGTCAAGTTCAAATCAATCCGAGTCAAGTTCAAATTACTCCGAGTCAAGTTCAAATTAATCCGAGTGAAGTTCAAATTAATCCGAGTGAAGTTCAAATTAATCCGAGTCAAGTTCAAATTAATCCGAGTCAAGTTCAAATTAATCCGAGTCAAGTTCAAATTAATCCGAGTCAAGTTCAAATTAATCCGAGTGAAGTTCAAATTAATCCGAGTCAAGTTCAAATTAATCCGAGTCAAGTTCAAATTAATCTGAGTCAAGTTCAAATTAATCCAACCCTCAGTTGAGTTAAAAAATGACATAATAATTTGTTAATTTGAGTTTTTGTTATATGTGTCTATTGGATGTGATGAGCAAAACTGGTTTCTAGGATTTATTTACACTAATAGATATTTATGTACGTGAAATTCCACTTTACTGCATCTATGAAATCATAAAAATGCAAATACAAAAGGTTGTCATTGAACGATATGTAGATTTAATCTTTAAAAGAAATATACAAATGCGATTCACTGAGTACCAGGCACGATTCCGTTTGATTACAATTTATACTTGTACATTCCTACCCAGATACATTCTTGAATTAGCAATATAAATGTTACCATCCATTCTAATTCCGTGTTAGTCAATGTGAAGAAATGTAGAATCCACTTACAATACACAATAATAATACAAGAAACTATGTTTCTAACTTAATACTGATTTTACTTGTGTGTGTTCACAATTACTAGTACTAGTATTAATAATATTAGTAATAATAATATTAGTATTAATAATATTAGTTTTATTAATATTCGTATGAATAATATTAGTAGTAATAATAATTCCAACTTCCTGTTTCTACGTAGTCACTTATTGCACAAATTCTCCGTTACTTAAAGTCCATGCTAAACAGTACTTCCCTACTTCCTCTCTTCGGAACGCCTTTGGTGCGGTTAGGAAAGCATAAACTAACCTCTAGTCCCCTGTCCAGATGGTATGTCATTAAAATTCAGCTCTTTGTTTTAATTGGTTTATTAGTTTGATGGTTTGTACTGATGTTTGCTCTGGTCAAATGGCTCAACCAGCATCCAGTCTCTACCTTGCGTGAATCACAAAACTCTTGCTAATTCGACTTGAGATCTGCACGCTCGAGCATCGCTTGCCCCTCGTAACTTTGGATTGCATTTCAGAGAGATGCTCAGCTCGGCCAGAGGCCGGGAGAGCTCAACGCGACATGTGGACTTAGTGAGAGGTTCTTCCGTGGCAAACCCGCTGTCTCTGCCCTTCTGTGGCAATCCTGCTGTCTCTGCCCTTTCGCGGCCATTCTGCTGTACGCTCTTCGATACGCTCTTTATTTGCAGCGGTTATGGAGGCTCAAATTAACATATATATAATCTAATATGTGAAATTAGGCAGGCATAATTTTTTCTTCAAACCCGTGCCGGAGGCCGGTGCACCACCGACCACTTGCACACGTAGCTCGAGTTCACATTTTCATTATTTTTCCTTTCATTTTCATCATTCTGCAGTAGCGAGCTGTGTGATAAGAGGCACTGAAGCATTGCTCCATTTTATCATCCCCTCAAGGGGACACAACTATTGTATCTATGGGAATTAGCGCCCCCAGTGGGACAATGTGACGAGTTGTTTGTAAAGGCCTGTTTACACGATCATCGAGTGCGCGCGTGAGCAGTGGAAAGAGGCGCAAGCCCCGCCCACTTTCTTTCGCTTCAGGCTCATTTACTGCTCAATGGCAATGCCGATCATGCTCGTTTTCATGGCGGTGACCAGATCTTCTCAATATCATTACAGCCACACTGTTGTTGAGCAAGTAAATGCTCCTGAAGCGAAAACGAGTGGACGGGCTTGCGCCTCTCTTCACTGCTCACGCGCGCACTCGATGATCGTGTTAACAGGCCTTTAGATAAGCCTTAATTTTATTGAAATAAAATGCTTATGTTTTGTTAAGAACCATCTTTTTCCGGTTTAATGCTCTCCTGTTTTTCAGCACCTACTACTTTCCTCTTAAACTTTAATATTGTTTCATTCTATGCCTTTTCTGCATAGATTCCACGTTCCCTTTACTCCATACTCAATGGTGCCTTCCTCCTTCCTCTCTTTGGATCAACATTCAAGTGGATAGAGAGGCTTAAACTAATTAATAATTTTAACCACCTGTAAAAAACAGCGTCTGCGCTGGTAACGCCTTGTGTACGGCATCAGTGGCCATCTTCATCTTACTGCGTCAGTTTCTATAGTATTGCATTGCTTCTGTTTCTCTAGAAATACGTCATTTGTTATCGCAATACATTTATTGGTGTAGAAATCCTCTGACCATTTTAACAGACCTGGTAGTATTGAAACTATGACTACATTATTGTTGGTAGCAATGGATTCATTACAGCAGCAGTTTCCCCTCAGGGGATGTAATATCTGTACGCCATGCCGCTGCCAGAAGTAAGACAAGACCCGAACGTATGAGTAGATAGACCTTCTTTCTGTTGAAATATAATTAGTTCGTGTTCTGTTGTGGACAACTTATTCTCGTTCCCAGCATTTACTTCGTACGTAAATGTTTCGGTGGTCAATTCTCTTTTTCTTTTGTTTTTCTGTGTACCTCCGTAAAGAATATATCTTTTTTTTCAGTTCCGCCAGCTCCAACATTCACTCACTGCAATGAGGTAAGAATCTATTAAATTGAGGTAAGACTTTATTTTAATTTATTTATTAAACTATTTATTTTTCACGAGCGATAGATAGTAGATTGTTTGAGTCTAGTGCAACGGACCCACTTGTGGATAGCTAACTGCGAGCTATCATTCTCTCATTAACGCTATTTTAAAGTGTGCAATTATGTGTATTCAACATAATCTCCTCAACCTAGTTGTGCACTAGACTGATATATAAATTAGCTCATTAAGATTTGAATCGTTATTTTAAAATAATAGTTTCTAATGGCAAGAAGGGAGCAGTAGTATGCTAGAAAAGCTTTGAGACTGGACGAAGACCTTTGTCATTATTTATTGCAAATGAAATTATCATGTTAAGCGAATGGCAAAAGAAATTGACTTATGTCCCTAATCAGATTGTTATTCCAACTGAAGGCTATGGAAGAACTTATTTCACGGATTTCAGCAGGGCCTCAAGGCGTTATGCTTTCTTTTCTCGTTGCTCCCTTTGGAGAACACTGATATTGTATCTATGGGGACTAGAGTTTTCCTAGGGAAGGGGGAGGTTTGAGCTGAAGATTAGCTAGATATTTCTTATTAATATGGAACAGGATTTTGTTTTATTTCGGACCACCGTTTCTAGGTTCATTATGTCCTGTTTTTCAGCACTTACTCTTTCCACCCCTCTTGTCTCGTGAACACTGATCACAACGTACTGTTATCACGTACTACGTGCGGGTATTCTGCACCCATTCAAATCCTTACCGAATTGGGCCCATCTCCTTCTTTTTGGAGCATTTTTTTGCGGTAAGGGAGTAGTAAATAAACCGCTAACACTCTTACTCTCCTGATCCTCGCCTTTCTTCCTTCACAGCAACGAGGTAACACAAACCAGGTACGTGTGACGGCGGGGTGAGGGGTGGGGTAGCTATGGGTAACGAGAGATGGTGGTACAATGGGTGGGGTAGTTGTGGGTAGGGAGAGGTAGGGAGGCTATTCTGGCAGGGTGCAACTTAATGTGGAAGCCTGTGGGGAAGTCCACGGATGCCTGCGTGGGGGAGCCCTCACTGAAGAGCTCCCATAGGGGCGCCTTCTCGTGGGGCAAGGCTCACACACGGGGGCGTGGGCCTCCCCTATGGGGGTGGGTCTTGGGGGGGGGAGCTCCTTGCAGGGGCTGGTGCCCGCGAGGAGGCCCTCTCCCTCCCAAGCATGAACCCGACAGCCTATCCATTTTTGAGAAAACTTCGTCCGGGGCTAACGTTGACATTTGTCTGGCCTTTCGTGCGGGGGCCCGAGGGGCTCGCCCCACGTGGGGGGCCTGAGGGGCTTGCTCCACGTTGGGAGCCTCGAGGGGCTCGACCCACGTGGGGGCCCGAGGGGCTCGACCCACGTGGGGGCCCATGGGACTCGCCCCACGTGAGGGCCCGAGGGGCTCGCCCAACGTGAGGGCCCGAGGGGTTCACCCCACGTGAGGGCCTTAGGGGCTCGCCCCACGTGAAGGCCCGAGGGGCTCTCCCCACTTGAGGGCCCGAGGGGCTCTCCCCACGTGAGGGCCCAGATCCAGCAGCACACACCACCCAAGAAGGCTCGCGGGTTCAGTCGACGGCCCCTCGGTATTTCAACCACGGAAGGAGAAACAAGATAGGAACACTTATATGGGGGAAAATACACCTCCTTTCGCTTAGTTAGCAAATATAAATGCTTTATTTCAAATAAAAAATTACGTCACCTAACCGCTTTGTCGTTATGCCAATAGTGGAGCCAGATTAGGGGTAGCAGTGCTAAAAAAGTCAATATGAGCGCCGCTATTGGTTCGTTACCGTGACGTCAGGCAAACGTTACCCTCGACGAAATAAAGACTGGTTTGATCCTACTTTGTTTCCTCTACCATGACCTCAACCGAGCCGTCCCCTTCACCTTGAGTGGAGGTACCTTCCCACCTCGGTAGGACATCTTACTCCTCTCCAACGTGCTCCTCCGTCTTCGCCGTCACCACCTGCAACTGAACACATCTTAGCTGTAGTGTCTGATGCCGTTCTAAAAAATTCATGTTAGTAGACATCTCAATAAACTATAATTCATTGGCGCCAAAATTTTTATCATTCAACTTACGACAAGTACGGTAACTTGGACGCGTACTTGAATTGGAATACAGCTTATACCCGTTGAGAAAAGTCATATATCTGAAATGGTGATGTACAGGCACTAGAGGCGTACGTGTCAGATGACATGGTCAGCTTTATTATGTTATAGTTTGATAGTCACCAACTGTACCGTGCATTTTAATTCCTGACCATGTGGTCCCCTTCCCCCCCCAACGCCAACTGTAGAGTATTAATTTAAGCCTCCCTATCCTCAACAAATGAGATCCAAAGAGAGGAAAGAATAAGGACCATTTACTATGGAGTCAAGGGAACTCGGAATTTATGCAGAAAGGGGCATAGAAACAGTTAGATGAGAAAAAAGTTGATGAAATAAGATAAAAGTTGAAGAAGAAAGTCAGAGGGGCTAAAAAACAGGACAGTAGTGAACCGAAAAAAGGTGATCCCTAACATAAAAAAAAAATTTTATTTCAACAAAAAGAAGGCCGACCTAACTCTCAGTTCAGGCCCATACATTTTCCCCCTGGGAGCGCTAATTTTCATAGATACAATAGTTGTCTCCCCCTGAGGGGACCATTACCCTTTAAAGGTTAGGGCATTTACGAATACGATGTTAAAATTTAAATATCGAGACACAATCTGGGGTACACCGACAAGAGAAACTGAAAGCCTGAAATAAGAAAATTGCCTTGAGAAATATTTCATGCACGTAAAATTTTAGAGTCTATTAAAAAAAGTTGAAGACGCAATTTATTACGAGTTGTATCAGAGGTTAAACAAATCTTGGATTACCCGGCAAATTGCCCGGAACTCAAATTAATTAAAGGTAAATCTGCGAAGAGCATCAAAACTTTAAGTTTCCTACGTAATCTGTGCAGAGATATTAGTTGGGATCATCTGTGGCGCTTATGATAATAGTGATGGTGTGAGGGCTGAAATAAATCTGTTGGTGGCCTGAGTCATATTCTGAATTAAAAACTAAGTCTGTCATCAATGTAACTATAAATTAGCTTTCTTTGTCGAGGGTTTGTGACGGTTGATTAGATTTTGAGACTCACCATGCAATGTTGTTCTTGGTAGCTGAACTACTGGCAAACCTGTGTCTTGTATGGGGCTACAATACTGAAATACCCTGAACTCGCCGTGTATTGCGATGTTTACCTGCTCAATTATATCATTTTGTAAAGTAAACCAACCTAAAATAGAAAGGCCCAAACGAATCTCTGGATCATGACGCTCGCCGCTTAACATGTTCAAAACTTCTGAAATCTTAAAAACGGCAAATGCGATATTAACTTTGGCAAAATCGCCAAAGCGACAGCTAAATAGTCAATGACCAAAGCTGTCGTTAAATGAGTTTATTATTATTATTAGTTATACCCCAAGCTTTTTTCCAGTTGATGACAACGAATGAAAATTCGGAGACGTCACCAGATGTGGTATTTTTGGTTTACAAATTTGAATGGATATTAGATTATTAATTCAGGTCTCCCACACCGCAAGAAAGACTGTAAAAAGAAAGGAATTGCGAAGGCGCTTCGAGAAAGGAGTTGAGGGTATATTATGCAGACGAACAGTGGTTCTTAACTTTTTTTGGCAGTGACCCAAAATTTTTCCGAAATAACTTCTGCGACCCAGCCTCCATAACGATACAAAGGGTTTTTATATTTATACTACACAATTCCTTAGCGACCTAATGAAATAGCTTGGCGACCTAACTTGTGGGTCGCGGCTTAACAAACAGTTAGTCAAGAACGAGTGCTATGAAACAAGATGAAGGTTGAAGAAAAAAGTTAAAGTTTCAGCGGTGAATCGAAATTAAACGGTCCTTATTAAAACGAAAAAAATCGTATTCAATGAAAAGAAATCCTACCTTTTTCTGAGCTCGAAGCCTCTCATTTTCCTCCCAAAGAGCGTTAATTTCTATACCCATAGTACGACCAGAATGAAAATGACCATTTAGGGGAGGTTCCCAGAAATGCACGGTTGCCAAATCACAAACCCCCTACCCATCGAAAACATTAAACACCAACGATAAATTAAGCAGAAAATAGGTAACTTCTATTTTTATAATATATTTATTAAAAATTCTTACATGCATTGAGTGACATGTGTATATTGCATTTATAATCTCCGCACTCTTGGTACGTTTGGCACAAATTTTCTAGGAATTCATACATTTTTGCCACATTTTAATTGGGTCACGTGGGTGCCATCCGGTGCCAGATGTCTTCTGGTCGTGGTACGGTGTACACCCATTCGGTTGAATTATTAATGTTATTATTATTGGTAATTATTGAATTGTTAATTACTTGATTATACTAAATACATATTCTTGGAATCGATATTTTTTCCTGCCTGTGCAGAATACCTGCATTATAGTTCTAAGTACTAGAATTAAGATAACTTTGAGGAAATATGATTGAAGCTACAACTACATTAATTTGTGATATTAAATTTAATGAATTAACTAAGTTAAAATTAGTTTAAAGGAATTACAATAAAACATGTTCATATTAAAAAATTTAAATAAAATTTCACAAACGCAATCACTCATTTCACACCGCTTCTCTGATCAGCACATTTGTAGCGTACTAGAACCAACTTTCCTTTTCCGTTACTAACTTGCGTGGAAGCTCCTCGTATTCCCGCAGTTCTTCATCAGATCCCGCAGAGAAACCACTTAATCTGCTTTTCCCGGAATCAACACTACTTCCGGTTAAATGGTCAGCACTTCGCTGGGCCGCTGGTCTTAGTTGTAGCCGAATGTGCCAGGCACATTTTGATCGAGAAGATTACTCCTTCTTCTGAAAGTTCAGCTGGACCTCAATTGTGTCTACGCGTGCCTGGTGGAGTCCACTCTACCAAGAGGTTAATTCGGCTACCAACTTCAACACCGTAATTTCATCCTCCATGAAAATGAAGGAGTAAAACCCTGCGCTAGAGGGACGGACGGACCGGCAGCCGGCATCACGGAGCGGACTGCAACACCCAGACGTCACTCGGAGGTTGGTCTAGTGCGTAGTTGCAGGTGGGCTGTTCGGGGACGGTATGAACTTGTTGGTGACTGCTCCCCATGTTTAATTATACATCCGCTTTATAAACTTGAATAAACTTTGTCGTTCGGGGCATATAAACTTAAAATAAACTTGTCGTTCGACGCATATAAACTTACAATAAACTTTGTTGTTCAACGCATATAAACTTAAAATGAACTTTGTCGTTCGACGCATATAAGCCTAAACTTTGTCGTTCGACTCTACAACTATGAGGTGTTCTCTGGAAACTACGTTGACGGTTCGCGTTTTCATGCCTTTGCAGGATGAACGATGCCCTGGCTGGAGATCGGACATGGTATTGAACTGCTCAAGGTTCCAACAGCTCGTCCTGTTCCCGGTTCCTGTGTCTGTTACGGCTGTTCACGACGTGTGTTCGTTCCTAACCTATTTCAGGAGTAAAACTTGAATGTTGGTTGAACTTACTTTTTACCCCTTTTTGAGTACAGCTAATTTCACTGTAAATTGTACACTGCCTGCAACAAAACAACTTATTAATTAGTTGGCCCTCAATACTATTTGTAGTGGAGAAAATGTACGGCATTCGTAATTTGGCAACGTGGATGACGTTTCATGCCCCTCCCCCAAACGGTCATTTCATTCTGGTCGGACTATAATATTGTAATATCCTTCAGGGGTTCATGCTGAAAAATCTTGATGATAATTCATCAATTTTTAGCATTTATTCAGAATTTGAATGCGAGCTACTCGTACAAATACCAAACTAAAAGGTGGCACCCGATCAAGCCAATTGCATGCTCTCACAGCGGCCTGAGCCCTACTGAGCGAGGCCTGAATAGCAGCCGATACGCTCTATCTTCCTGGCTGAGAAGAGATTCGATTATATGTTAGCTTAAGTCTCCCTAACCGCAACAAAGACGTTCCTTCGAGAGGAAAGAAGAATGCACCATTTAGTATAGACTTGAAATTAAAGGGAACGCAGAATCTATGCACAGGGTGCTCGGAAATAGCTAGTTAATAATGAAGTTCATGAACCATGATAAAAGTTGAAGATAGTAAAAAGTACCGAAAAAAAAGAACAGTGAACCGAAAATTGTCCGAAAAAAATTCTAACGCAAGGTATGCCAGCCTAACCTTTATCACAGGACAAAACATATTCCCTCTGAAAGCGCTTATTTTCACACGTGCAATATCTGAATCGCTCTGTGTGGTCGAAGCTCTAAAAGATAGCTAGAACATAGAAAATGGAGCTAACGAACATCTGTTTAGCAGATGAGGACAAAATAGTCGCGTTCGCAGACCACCAAGAGAGGGCTCCATGAAGGTACTGCCTCCTCATTAAGAAAGATTGAATGTTGATTTAAGTCTTCCTAACCGCTACAAAGAAAAAGTGTACCGAAGAGAGGAAGGAGGAAGGCCCCATTTAGTATGGAGTTAAGAGAATGTGGAATCTATACACAAGGGACATAGAAACAGTAAGTTGAGAAAGGAGTTCATGAAACAAGACAAAAGTTTAAGAAGAAGTTAGTTGGTGCTAAAAATAGGACAGCAGTGGACCGAAAAAAGGTGGTCCTTTCAATAGCAAAAAAATTATTTCACAAAAAGAAGGCCTACCTAACTCTCAGCTCGGGCCCTCACACATTTTCCCCCTGAGAGTGCTAATTCTAATGGATACAATAGTTGCATGCCCCTGAGAGGCACTAAATAAGAAAGCATTTACGGTATTCAATACGAATGGGAGAGGTTGTATATTGCGAACATTCACTTGTCTACATTGGTATTTTACTAACTTCTTAGTCATGCACTCAAATCTCGATAAATAAAGAAAAGAATATTTGTGTTTCCCACTGCATCTCTCATACGTAAACTTTAATTTGTGAAAGACGCCATATTTTACAACACTGAACTACATTGAAATATTCCAGAGCGAGTCACACAAATACTGAAGCGTAAAGGATGTGTGAGTTTTGCTGGCCGCAATTCGTAATGAATCAATTATTTTGTCTAACTTCGAAACATTGTGGGATTTTTCTTGTTTATCACTCGTTAATAATTAAAAGAGAAAAACAACTTCTTGTCATAATTATAGTAACACTCAATTTACAAAATTTACAATGCAATAGTGGCATTTTTCCACCATCATCTTCTGGCTGACAATATCCAAAAAATAAGATCACATTGATGAAGATATGAATCCGACGCATAAGCAAAATCAGAGCAATGAAATAAAACAAAAATCACATTGTAAGATGAATAGATGGGAACAATTTTGTACAACAAGAATATTGATCGCCAGACAAGTATTTATTGTACAAGTTACGTGCTCATTACACCAGAGACGGAGGCGAAATGGCACCAGACAAGTATTTTTTGTACAAGTTCCGTGCTCATGACTACAGAGACGGAGGCGAAATGGTGCCAGACAAGTATTTATTGTACAAGATACGTGCTCATAACACCAGAGACGGAGGCGAAATGGACGACCCAGCGGATGTTTCAAACTTCTAAGCTGCAGTTCTATGAAACAGTTTTAGAGCAAAAAATAATAAGTATTGTCATTGAGGACCTGTTGAACTTTCTGAATATGTAATACTTTTATTATTGATTATAAGAAAGTACAAGCGTCCCTCTACCACAACAAAGATGTTCAAAGAGAGGAAAGACGAAGGCACCATTTCATATGGAGTTTAAGGGAACGCGAAATCTATACACAAGGGGCATAGAAACAGTGAGTTGAGAAAGAAGTTCATGCAACAAGACAAAAGTTGAAGAAGAAAGTAGTAGGTCCTGAAAAACAGGACAGCAGTGAATCAAGAAAAGGTGGTCCTTAACATAACAAAAAACTTTTTTTCAGCATCAAGAAGGCCCACCTAACCTTTAGCTGGGGACCTCGAATAATCCCTCTGGCAGCACTAAATCCCATAGACACATTAGTTTTATCCCCCTGGAGGAAGCCTTTGTTATTTTAATATGCTCTTAGTAACGAAAGGATATGAAACTTTAGTCCTTGAATACAAGTCTTCAGTCGAGTGCTTACCACTACGATCAACATAGAAATGATAAAAAATAAACTTCGATATTAGTGGGCAATCCATCGTTGTTTCAGGGTCACTCTAGTCGCAACAATCTAACATTTATTGAGAGACTTGCACTCTCTTATGCCACACCTGAACTGGTATATCACACTGGCTCTTTGATTTTCACAAAATATACGACGCGTATTTAGTCCAGGACTACTGCTACTGCTGAAAATTCGGGTCAAAGAACCTGTTGATTTTCTTATTTGAGTAATAAGATTATTGTTTTTAATTAGCAATCTCTTGAGTCGTAGAATTTCTGAATGGAAACTTGCCCAGTTGCTGAGCTTTGTTAATGAATACATTGATGTATCTATTTAGAGCTTTACCTAACGAAGCATGAATTACGACTTTTCTATGCACCTGCAAAGCACATGATTCATAATTTATGGGAAAAATTGTCATAATTATAGTAATACTCCACTCAACACCTCCGACTCCGTCGAGTGGCTCCCGTCCACTGAGACAACTTGTTTCCTGTTTGTTAGGAAGCTATAAATCCATTCAAGGAGCCTACCACTGATTCCAAAAGACGGAGCTTCCTAAGCAGCACGTAAGAGGACAATGTAGATATTAGCATAAGCTCAGCAGCACCTCTCAGGCTTGTGGGGCTGTGTTCAGCCTCCACTGGGGGGGACACAGGAAAGAAAATCGCTTCCCAGACGCGGGAATACAGAGTGAGATGAACACAGTAAATGCAACCATGACAAGTGAGGAAATACTCACAACACACACACCACACACACACACACAATGCACACACACACAACACATACACACACAACACACACACACAACACACACACACACAACACACACAACACACACACACAACACACACACACACACACACCAGACAGCGCTCTGCTTGTGCTTCAGTTATCCTCGGGGCTGCAAAATTTAGTTAAAAATGGTTTACAAGGTGAACACCTCAAGGCAGTGATTGCGGCTGTCCAAGATGCGCAATGCCAGTGTAAATACGAAATACATTCATGTTTGCTCAGAGCAGCAAACTGTAAGAGTACATTATTCATCCGAAAATAACGAACGTATTATATTTTAATGTTGTTGATCAATTTTTAGTGTAATAAACAATGTAAGCGACCCGTTCAATAACAATTTTTACGAGGGGGGTGACCAAAACTTTTTCTGAATTTCATGATATTGAAATATTTTCAGTTCAGCCTATTTTCTACGCAGTGAAAATATTTACGACAATATTTTCTTATCCTCCAATGCTTACTGTTTTTTTATTCTCAAATATTGAATAGATCTATAATTAGAATAAATCATTTCACATAGCCTAAGTCGTTCATTTCACTGTAGTCTGCTTCTCGCTGTGTGCAAGGCTCGGTCTGCATCTCCTACAAGTAGAATAATACAAGATTTACCCTAACAACTGAACGAAAAGTTCGTTTACCAATATTTTACTGCCAATATGGTATTTTACAGCTGTTTCACCCAGGGATACGCTGTATATTACAACTACCCTAAAATTTCTCAATTAAGGAACAATCATATACAGGGTTTCATTATCCATTATTATGTATAAAATGAGTTGGCATTGAGGTTCGATAAATTCACTATCACAATAAATATATAGCTACGGCAGTTAATTGATATTGGCATTTGGTGCATGTGAACTTGATAAAAATCATATATGAATTTACATTGGCTTACCCTTGAAAATTGATGATTTTTTTTGTAGAAAGCTGTACCAGGTAAACTGTCCTAAAAATATACTCGTTACCACAATTTTTTTAAAAATTTGTTGACATGCAATTATAGTTTATTGTGAAATGACGTCTCAATAAAGACTCACGTTGCAATTTTTATGAACAAAGATGAATGTCAACAACGGTTCTCTATCTTCTCGGTGTGGGGACCTCTGCAATGAAAAATGACAGAGCTAGATTTTTGAAGCTCAGAAGCGTAAACTGATACTGAATCTCATGGCTTCATGATGCCCTGCATAGCGAACTGCGCGCTGATAAACATGTGTGTGTGTGTGTTTGTGTGTGTGTAAGTGTGTGTCTGCGTGTGTGCGTATGCATACTCTGGTACACATGACTGGGCGTTTTATATGTAACAAGTGTACACGACCCGTCCAAAATGACGGGATTCGATATTTCCTTCAGACAAATCCTCCAGCTGTGGATGCAAAACAAATATATCCATGCCAACAGTACCCGCCATTAAACAAATCCTCCAGCTGTGGATGCCCAACAAATATATCCATGCCAACAGTACCCGCCATTAAACAAATCCCCCAGCTGTGGATGCCCAACAAATATATCCATGCCAACAGTACCCGCCATCAAAATATTCTTGTACTTGTGCACTGGTGAAACTCGTATCACAGATACGGTCATTGAGCGTCCTTGTGAGCGTCACAGACACACGCACCAACCAATTTGATGTGTTCAGTCAGATGCCCATTGTGATAACATACCACAAATTACGCACATAGGCTAATAAATAATTTTATTGAACTATATAATTTTAGACATCTGGCGTTATATCGTATAAGGATAGGATAAATGATGTTGGATGATTAATTATAATCGAATGCTAGTTCTTGGTGCATTTGAGTTCGTAACATCAGTCAACTCGACATTTAGGTACAGAATAAGTTGACGTTGAGTTGTGATAAACTCGCTCTCACATAAATTGATTTATAGCTGCGTCCAGTTGTTGTGTCGGGACTGTGTGGCGTGGTAACACGTCGATATGTACACTGTACGAATATACTTTTGTTACCCTTAACTGCAAAACTGCAAACAATATTATATTTACTGTTTAATTTTCAATAAAAAGACAAATTTCCGCAAAATACATTCTTTTAGCCTGTAAAACAATATGCATGTGAATTTATTGAATAAGTATAGTTCAAAAAACTTATCAATTTTATTTTATATGAGTAACAACCCATGAAAACAATGGGCCATAGGTCAACGTTACACTGTAGGCCGGTGGGTAAATCCTTAAAGTCAAAATTATACAGATTTTGTGGGCTTTCGAGCTGACACATGTAAGGTAGATAAATGGCGTACGAGAGAGATGTATCCTGCAAATGGAATACGTACCGTACACGCGCAGATGTGTGATGTAGGTGCCGTACACGCGCAGGTGTGTGGTGTAGGTGACGCACACGCGCAGGCGTGTGGTGTAGGTGACGTACACGCACAGGTGTGTGGTGAGTGTGTGTGTGATGGTGGCTTCTCTACCTCATCGGTGTGGGTGTAGTGATACTCTGTTGCGTCTGGCGTATATATGGAATATTTTATTCCATCCAGCGTTTGTGCACAGATTTCAATGTGTATCGACGGGCAGTTATAGGAGAGGGATTTGTATATTATATATATCGACGGGCAGTTATACGAGATATATACCGTTTCTTAGAAGGTGGTTCGTTCTATATTTAATTTCCAAAAATTGTTTGTTTCCATTACAATCAATTGAAATACCTAAGGAAATTTTGGAGCTGTCCAGCATAGAAAGAGAAGCTTGATATTCGCAATATTCTAGTCAGGGTTTGTGACTGGAATACGTGACTTGTACACGCTGGTGTGTGGTGAGTGTGTGTCTGATGGTGCAGTCAAGGTGGTGAACACCTGGAGGAGGTGTTCCTGTCTTGTGAATTGGGTCTTTGCTGCACAGAAAGATATCTCTACTGTGGGGAAAGGTGTCTTTGCAGTAGAGAAAGATATCAACACCGAAGCACTGAAGAAAAAAGATTCAATATTAGTAGGTTTACTATAAATTTAAGCGATCAGATTTTTTAAATAACTTGCATATAATAATAACAGTGTTTGAATCTTTAACTCAGCTTAAGAATATGGAATGTCATTTTTTATAAATTTCATAACTAGGAAACAACGCCCGAACTTTTCCATCATCAGTATTGGCAGAAAAATACAGACATTGAGGGGACATTATCGGAGAGAAGCTCCTGCTGTGAAGAAATCTGCGGCATCATGCATTGAAAGTGAGGGAATTTATGCACTCAACATTTGGGGTCGTGACATACTGACGTGGATGGTAAAGATGACATCACTTCAGTCCCCGCAACTCGCCCGATCTCGCACCGGTCGCAGTGACGTCACTGGGCACATGCCATGGTAGACGAAAGAGGAGGTAGCGGCAAACCAGTCTTTTATCGAATCGTGCTGCGTGCGAGTGACGTCATGGCATCGGACCATTAGCAGCGCCGCTTACATAAAGTGACATTGCATCTGGCAACACTGCCAACCCGAAATCTGGCATTACTGTAAGCGAAGCGTTACTGGTACGACAATCTGGCATGCCGTTGAAACGAAGTGTGATCAAGTGAAGTGAAATGTCGCGGCCTCACGTGAAATTAAATAAGTGTTCCTTAATTTAATGTCGGAGTAATTCTAAAAAATTGCCCAAGATATTTCAATGTCTTGGTTTCAATTCTAAAGAATGGATTTTGCCGAGTTGAAATGTCCAGGTTAATTTTAATAATTAACTTATTTATGTTAATAGCTGCCATTTCAAGAAGACCGACAACCGAAAAATCCTATCAGCATTAAATTAAGACGCACATTTCAATGAAAAGTGTTGTGCTGTTGTTATATGATCACTGGAGTTTGGAACTGGAAGGTAAGAAATTAAACTTTTAATATTATTTTAATATAATTTAAAAAGGATGGCTCATAACTTATTTTTTCACTGGATGAAGTCGCATCTCTTTATCAAAGCTTTGAAACCAGATACAATTAGAACAGTTCAAATTTGATATGCTAGTTCCATGGGAAAATGCTGTTGACTCGCCTGAACTTTAAAATATAAAGGAAACAAAAAATTAGGAATATGATGTGCTACAATTCAAAGCCAAAAAGTGACATGCTGCTTATTTTTAATTTTTTTAATACCTTGGAGCTTTTTATTCCAAAAAGGTGACCTAAATCTTGTGGTAGGGTACTATCAGCTTCAGTTGTATATAAATTTCTGTGTGTAAATTAATCTGGAAGTAGGATGTGATGTCAAATTTTACCAGGTTTACAATAAAAACTACTGATATTGTTCAAAATTTAGGTAAATTTGGTTAATGTGAAGTTTAATGCAACCATGGAAAATAAGAATTCCGATCTTAGGAATCACTAAAGGAACCCATTTAAGAACGTTTTACAGGAATGACATTCTGCTTGCTGGTGCGTTATTTTCGAATAATTGAACTTTGAAGTTGGCCTTTGCGCCAAAGGAAGCGAGCGCGTGAAACGGAATTTAATTAATAACGGAAGCTATTACAAACGTAGAGAGGTTGGGTTGTGAGGGGGAGGCACAATTTTTTCTAGTGAAAATTATAAATAAAGCTTCTAGCCCACCCATTAGGGTGACGACCGCAATCTTGTTGACATCGGGTCCAAGATGGCGGCGCCCATGGTGGTCGCCATGTTAGACCCGATGTAAACAAGATTGCGGTCGTCACCCTGATGGGTGGGCTAGAAGCTTTATTTATAATTTTCACTAGAAGAACTGTGCCTCCCCCTCACGACCCTACCTCTCTACGTTTGTAATTGGGGGTTAGCTTCCGTTTTTAATTAAATTACGCTCGCTTCCTATGGCGCGGGAAGGCCAACTTCAAAGTTCAATTATTCGAAAATAACGCATCAGCGAGCAGAATGTCATTCATGTAAAACGTTCTTAAATGGGTTCCTTTAGTGATTGTTTGGAATATAATTATTAATTTCCGTGGTTGCATTAAACTTCACATTGACCGTAAATTTGGTCAATATGAACCGTGATGCAATCAAAGGAAATGAAAATTTTATTCCAAGAATCACTAAAGGAACCCATATAATGTTGGCTGTGTCTCTTAGCCACTTCAGCAATCTTATTCACCTTACTGTGAATAATATACGCATTCGTGACAGCAAGACTGAGGATGTACATGGCTAGTTTACGCCAGAGTTTCTTTGAAGCGCGGCATGGAGTATACTTAGACTCTAAGTAATCGTTCATGTCTACTCCTCCCATATGCTTGTTATAGAGGGGCACCATTTCAGGTTTTGTAGCTTGAATTTGATGTCTCCGTGATCTGCATTCAACCTTCTTGGCTGTAACTTCTGTTGAGAGCATATTGACTTCCTTGGCATCAATCCACTTCATGGCAATCATTAATGCAGTGCCTTTTGAGGCACGGACTGAGACAACACTTCCCTTGGCCGGTTTCTTGCCAATCGTATCTGTGAGCATTTTGTTGGGGTACTGATTGCGATTGGTCATGCAGGTTCCAGTGGCATTGAAACCCATCTTTGTTCTCAAGTGCCAAAATAAGTCTGGGGACGAATAGAACCTATCTGTGAAGAGAGAGTATCCCTCATTCTGGCGGTAGGGAGAGTTGTGGAGCAGCGTTAGGACAATCTCTGATACAGTGTGCTTTGTGGTGTCATGGAAGATGATAGCTGACAAGTACCCTGACGCAGTTTCCACCAGCTTGTAACTCTTTATATGGTACTTGTGAGGTTTGTTTGGGTTGTACACCCTCATCGAAGAGTTACCCTTCCAGCCCATTCTCCCTTCGTCTATACTAAGTTGTTTAGTGTCTGCCTTGTAGACAGTTCGGCACTTCACCTGGAAGGGCTTCAATAGCGGTGCGACACGAGCAGTTTTGTATTCTATACTGTCTACAGGGGGAAGTGTCTCATTGTCTACAAGGTGAAAAAAGGTGTGTATATGCTTGAATCGCCTGAATGACATTGATGAACTGATAATGTCATTCTTGAATGTGGAGCTTTTTTCCCAGGGTATGCTGATAGTTGCAGGAGGGTTCAGGCCAAAAAGAAACATAATTCCTATGTATGCTCTGATCTCACCAGGAGAGACATCAGGGACACGTTTGCCTGCTTCGCCAACCTTGCTGGCATAGTAACGATTTGTCTTCAGTGCCATGGTTCTCCAAATGTTGTCATCCAAGAACAACATCAGCGCTGCATACTCATCAAAATTGTCCTCGTCCACATCAACACAAATACCAACATTCCTTGGTATAAAGGGCAAAGCCTCAATCGGGGTCTCTACTTCACTATCTTTCCACATTATCTTCTGTCTTTTGGCTCAGGTGGCAGATCCTTTGCTTGTTTCATGACTACACCATCACACAGCTGATTACCATCACCCACCTGGTGCTCTTCTACCACCTCTCGGCTATTGTTGCGCATATTAGCAGCACGCATATAGATGCCAGGACGCTCCTCTTCAACATCAGAATCTTCATCAGATGAGACATAAGTGTATGTTACAGGTTGAGATCTTGCAAACCTCAACCCAGAACTGGTGGAGGCAATGGCGGGTGGTACAGTTGTTTCCTGCATGGCGCTACTGCTGCTGTCGGTGGGCATAGCCTCTTGTTCACCAATGAGTGTCAGCTGCTGTGGATCCCCAGGTGGCATCTGGTTGGAATCCTCAGGTATCACCTTCTCAGGTATCAGCTGAGAGGGGTCACTCAAATTGGCAATGTTACTACCCATTCTTGCAAGACTGTCAGTGTACCCTTCCTCCAAATAATCTTTTTCATCTTCCAAATCCTCTTCGTTGACCTCATCATCTTGGCTCAACTTATGGAGAAGCTCACGTATTTCTTCTTCATTCAGTTTCTTCATTGTACACAAGAATTCAGTACAAGATAATTTAAATTTTGTTACTAAACAGCCAAGAATAAACCATAAATGACATAGGTACTATGTGTTGTTATATGAACCACCTGAAAATAGAAAAACAAATTGTAATAAAATATGAAAAGCACACATGAAATAAACAATTGAACACATATGGTAAACAAATAAAATACACTGAAATAAATAAAGTTTTGATGGTAACTCAGGCTGCCACTGATTGTTTGCACGCACACACCCTCTCACGGTTGCCTCATTTACCAAGTTGACTGGGCGCACCCTGAGTAGTTTCGCTGGTAACTGAGGCTGCCACTGACTGTTCGCACGCACACCCTCTCACGGTCGCCTCATTTACCACACTGACTGTGCTTACCCCTCCCAACTTCCAAGTGGTTGTAGCTCTGCCTTAACCCCCACAATGTGGGGGTTTCTGGCTCCAGCTGTGTAGCACTCGCTGAGACGATCATTTTGGTGTATAACAACTTGGGGTTATGCCTTACGTCTGGCAACCAGTGAGCCTGGTAAATGAGGCGACCAGTTATAGTTCGCGGGTTATTAATTAATGATCATGTCTATTGTGGTGTAAATGATCATGTCTATTGTAGTCTAAATGAGCGTGTCTATTGTAGTCTAAATGAGCATGTCTATTGTAGTCTAAATGAGCATGTCTATTGTAGTCCAAATGAGCATGTCTATTGTAGTCTAAATGAGCATGTCTATTGTAGTCTAAATGAGCATGTCTATTGTAGTCTAAATGAGCGTGTCTGCTGTAGTCTAAATGAGCATATCTATTGTAGTCTAAATGAGCATGTCTATTGTAGTCTAAATGACCATGTCTATTGTAGTCTAAATGAGCATGTCTATTGTAGTCTAAATGAGCATGTCTATTGTAGTCTAAATGAGCATGTCTATTGTAGTCTAAATGTGCATGTCTATTGTAGTCTAAATGAGCATGTCTACTGTAGTCTATATGAGCATATCTATTGTAGTCTAAATGAGCATGTCTATTGTAGTCTAAATGAGCATATCTATTGTAGTCTAAATGAGCATATCTATTGTAGTCTAAATGAGCATGTCTATTGTAGTGTAAATGAGCATATCTATTGTAGTCTAAATGAGCATGTCTATTGTAGTCTAAATGAGCGAGTCTGTTGTAATGTTGATCAGCATGTCTATTGCAGCACAAATCAACACGTCTACAGGACTACACACCAACACGCCCCCATAACGGATCAGCAAGTGCGTCTCGTACACAACACCACACTGGTCCATCTTGTCCAGCTGCCGTGTGCCCTACTGGGCTGTAACAATGAAGCGGAACATAAAAAAACGCCGCATTTGCGTGCTAGCTTTTGACATTCCAAACATATATTGTTTCATTTATATATAAAATATGCAGATATAATGAAAGTTTATGAATTGCCGCTTATAATTCATATGTTATGCGAAATTATTATATTTGTTAGATGTAATAGATCACGTTGATATTTTTGCTTTTTTAAAAAGATGTATAATAAACCAACGTTTTTTTAGTGTGTTCATACACAATATCGGTAACTAAAGCATTAAAAAATAAGTTTATACATTAATCCCACATTTGCTGCTGAATATTAGGCAGCGTAACATTCAAGACAAAGATCAGTGTACATAGAATATATCAACATGGAATAGAACAATTGGGGAATAGTTGAACAGAAGTTCTCCTCAGACCTGAAAGGTTGCGGTATTGTACAAAGGCTTGCGATAGATTGGGAGTTTCATCAAAGGCGCACAATATCATTAGTGTTCCCTTGAGGGACTACAATGATGGTGTTGGGTATTGTGTACAAACTTGGTACAATGAGTGTATGAAAGCATGGGTTGGCTACATTTGAGGTGATAACGAACAGTTGTGGCACAAGTATATCGTGACTGACCAGGCGTGCTCGAGTCCAGGGCCTCGTTGGATGGTCAAGTTGTTTGCACGAAAATGAGAACTGCACACAAACAAATGGGATAGCCCCCGCTAGCATCGCGCCATATCTGCCCCCTAATTCCTTCCTTATCAGCGGATCTCTCGAAAATGCGATCAAGTGTCACAAAGATAATAGTGATGAATACACTGGAAAATGTTATTGATCATGATATTACGAAGTGCATGCAAATACAGATGTTTAAAGGACCTCAAAAAAAGCTTTACACTGAAACGAAAAGTTCTTTTGTTAGCCATAAAATCAGATATGTTAAACAAAAATTATATCACTCCCCTTGTATTCTCATTACACATGCTAAAAATATTTTACGATGAATAATAATTAAGAAATATGATTGTTGAACTTTTCATCCCATTTCAGTCCTGTTTTTTTCGATATGAGTGGTTTTATAAATATTTTTCATTTAGAAGTTACAAATTGCAAACACCGCTTTAGTTCCCGATCAATTTGACTCAGTGGGTTCACCGCTTATAAAGTTAATATAAATTTTGCAGCCGTAAAACGGCTATAAAGCGAAGACGATAATATACTGAATACAACAGAAGTAGAATAAATATTTCGATTCATATAACGTTACAATTGTAAGTAGTGTGAAAGGACTTGATTATTTAAATTTCAAATATTGACAAAATCACATTTTGTCGCTATTCATCTTGGGAAGAAGGTAGTCTTCTTTTAAATGTTTTTAATAAAGATTAAATTCGCATAGATATTTGAAGGTCTGCAGCAGGTGCGGCAGCTCAGGACGGCCTCTCAGCCTCCGACTCGCCAGGTTAGACCGACGCATTGAAGCCGCACGTCCCTCCACCCCACCTGACGACCTGGCCACCCTCAGGAGGCTCGGTTGTAGGGACCTGAGCACAAAGGGCACCACCCCACCTGACGACCTGGCCACCCTCCCACCTGACGACCTGGCCACCCTCAGGAGGCTCGGTTGTGAGGACCTGAACACAAAGGGCACCATCCCACCTGACGACCTGGCCACCCTCATGAGGCTCGGTTGTGAGCACCTGAGCACAAAGGGCACCACCCCACCTGACGACCTGGCCACCCTCAGGAGGCTCGGTTGTGAGGACCTGAGCACAAAGGGCACCATCCCACCTGACGACCTGGCCACCCTCATGAGGCTCGGTTGTGAGCACCTGAGCACAAAGGGCACCACCCCACCTGACGACCTGGCCACCCTCAGGAGGCTCGGTTGTGAGCACCTGAGCACAAAGGGTACCACCTCTGCAGGGCACGCGCCCGAAGTTCACACGACAGAAGGCAGACCCCAGACAGCGCTGGCAAAAACAGCAGCCAAATCCAGGTCAGGGGAGGTACAGTCCCTCCAGAGCTGCGTATGGGGAGCAGTGAGCATATCTATGACTACTGGTGTGCACGCCATGTCAAATGTGACGGCATTCCATATTTCCTTTCAATAAATCCTCCAGATGTGGATGCCCAACAAATATATCCATCCCAACAGTACCCGCCATCAAAATATTCTTGTACTCGTGAAACTCGTATCACAGATACGCTTATTGAGCGTCCTTATGAGCGTCACAGAGACGGAGCGCCGCACCAGGCTGCCGTCACACTGTAAAAAAAACTGCAAAAATACAGACGAAAACAGACCAATTATCTGTTAAAATGACACAAATTGTTACTTCGTGTCAGTTTTCTGAATATTATCTGTTTAATCAACAAATTCATCCGTAATTCGTTTCCATACAGGACACTTTTGCTGATTTCCGTTGTTCTCACGGGTCCATTAAAAATTACGGGAGTAAATTAAATTCTTTGTTGTCGTAACGGAACCTTGGAAGTTGTCCGTTGATCGAACGGCTTTTCTTTACATTTAGGAGTGGTTTTCACAGACAAACTGAGTATTAGAGATTCGAATGACTCTTCGGGGGATTATACGGAATTCATTTAAATTTCCATTGTTTTAGTGGTTCGTAACAGTAAAAACATGATCAAATATCTTTTACAATTGCTGTTAATGTTGCATTATGTCTTGTATTACTCTGCTGTCGTTTTATTTTCTCTTCAACCAACACATTACCGATTTGCGTTTGCCAAGTATGTGAAAACAAATCGATAATTGTGGCGGAACAGCTACATTTAGAAAATTAATTATTCTCTCAGAATAGAATTCACAATATTAGCGCTATATAAAGAGTTCTAAGTCCCAAATACATCAATTTGCTGACTAGAAATATATGGTCAGAAAGCAAAATGTTAATGAAAGGCATGTGCAAATTTATTCAGAACATGTGCTCATTCCTTCGCATTTATACGATGCAGACAACGCAGCGTAAAGATGGTATACAATTTGACGTATTCTGCACAAGGATTGGAAAGCCCGTGTATAAACTGGCAAATGACCGTACTTAAACGTGTATAGTTTTATTTTCTATGGATATGAGGAACATAAAGCAATAAGGGGCTTGTGCGTTTATACGTGTACACATACATGAATTCATGCATATAGTCTATTCAAGTGTGTGTGTGTAAGTAAATACACGGAAGTACATGTAGGTAAACCTACGCACGAAAAAGTGGAAAACACCATACATGTGTTCATTAAAAGGTACATGAATTTTCAAATAAGCCTGTGTCAGGAAGGAAGCTCATTTTTGATTGAAGCATGAACTGGGCTCTGTGAAAATAAAAACACGATACAATGCAGCGTTGTTGAAAAAGTGAAATGAAGCACGAACCGTTTTTATAGCCAAATGTATACGTAAAGAAGTTCAGTTAATAACTTGTGAATGATCAACGGACGAATTCAATCACACGACTTCGTGTACAGTACACTCAACGCAAATATACCTTAGAGATAGTATCGAGGGTGAATTCACATTACAGTTTTTTGTCGCAGAATTATTAGTGTCATAATCGTTATGGTAGGGGTTGTTTATTTCTTGTGTGGTTTATACATCATTAACGTAATCTGAAGGCCATACCACATGCACGGAAAGGTGGCAGTACATAGGGGAGTGAAGATGAGTATAAGTTATAACAAGAGGAATGTTCTTGGGCTGCTGCGCAGCAAGTTACAGGAGAGTGTCTACGAAGGATGGAAGAAACAGTAAGAAGATCTATAAAAGAAATAGCAGCCACTTGATCTCTGGAGATACAATTAGTGTGTCTTTTAACTTAGCGCTCGAGCGATGAGGTAGAGCCCGAGCGTCGAGGTAGATGAATTTTCCCATTTGGTGTTATCCCTTATTTTATCACCCATTGCTGTCGTCAACGGTTTTGTTGTTCGTTTTTTGTTCATCACTTGCTGTTTTTATATGCCTCAATACACCCTGTGCGAAAGCACAATTTATTTCTCACATAACCATCCTTGCTGGCCACTTCTTTTTCGGCTGGGACTGAAACTGCTGAACAGGCAGTGACTGGAGCTGCCCAATCCATAACTCATGAGTTCATCTGGTGCTTCACTATAACAATCATCTCTTTGAGATACTATGCTTTCTCGTGAACGAAATGTTCAATAATATAGAGCTATGATGTAGAGCTTTAACATAAAGGCCACTTGTTGAGGTTATTTTTTATAAATTTTTAAATTTCTCTATTTCTTCGGAAAAGAATGAAAGGACAAAGAAAAATGAAGCAGTTTATGAAATGAAAGAGACGCTGTCGTTGCCGTATTGAATTTCTGGTGGTAGAAAATTCCATTATAATCAAACTGATATACCCTTTTGAATTGGATGCATTAATGTGAAAAAATGTTTATTAACCGTATTGAGTCCGTCATGCTCTCCAAAATGCTAGAAATATCTTCAATTATTTTTTAGTCATGCGTCGAGTAGTTATATTTCATCAATAGAAAGAACTCGTTACTCGTGTGTAATTTCGTTCGCCTGTCACAAACTAGTCCCTGTGTCTGTGCCCGTGTTGGAATTCAACATTATTTTCTATGCTTTTAGACATTTGCCTACTGAAACTAACTTAAATTGGCTTATACGTGCGTGATAGTTAGGTTGAAAAAAATTACTTATTCATTTGATCTTTGTTTGTCCTGCATACCGGCTTTTCAAATTTCATGTCACGGAGATACAATACCTTAAACTTTGTTTTTAAAGCCATCTGCTGTCAAATTTTAACACCCGAATTATTTTCTACCACTACTCAAAAATGTTTCAATGGCAGGGGGAATCTAAAACGCAGAAAATATTCATTACGTAAGAGAAACTAACTTTATCCCTGGGACCATTTTCTGCTCCAATGAATGGTCTTTTCGAAACTTCTTTAACATTTCAACGAAAGCTCAGCATACACAAAGCAGTGCGCTTTAGTTGACCAAAATTCGATAAGGTTAAATTTTTTAAGATGTTCAACTAATGGCTTATAGTGCAAAACTAAAGGTAAAACGAAAAACTAAAGGTAAACGAATTTCTAACGAGTTAAACGTCCAGCCGGTGAACCCACAACTACAGTTTCTCGCGGGACACGAGAGTGAAAGGACGTGTGTTGAAATCGTGACTTGAGTCAATCGTGCATGTGTGCCATGACTGTAGCTTGCTTATGATTATCAAGATTGATCCTCTGAAATAATTTTTGTATACATTTGTAGTGCAATTGTTCTCTTGACTGTGATTAAATTTTCACCCAGTATTTATTACTTTTAAATGTTTCAATGTGCACATTCAACGAATAATCCTAGCTTGTAGTCACTTTCTAACTAGGAATGTTGTCTTAGGTAGGTAATGGGACTAAAAATTAGGTAAATGTGAAGGAAAGGACAATAATCGATTTTCTAATTTTTGGTGTTCGAAAAGAGGTGATTATATCGAACTAATCAATTTTTCTTCTATAAAAAAGAATGCACAAAAGAAAATTTGTTCATTTCGATCTAATTACCAAAATTATCAAGCACCAAAAATTGGAAAATCGATTATTGTCCTCCACAAATACCAAAAATTTTGGTTACCTTATAATTTTAATCGTCGTAAACTTATGTGATTAAAATAGCGAATTTTTTTTGGCGCCATCAACCTTCATGACTCCATTGTTTTATGCCCGCCATTGATTGGCGTCACCTCATTGGTGTGTATTGTTGCGCTAGACAAGTAAAGGCTTGTATTTCTAATATGGCGGCTTGAAAATACCTCACACAGAACGTTCTATCATTGCATACAAGGAAGCATTGTTATGTGCATGTATAGTTAGAGGTCGGACCGTGAATTTAGTGAATAACTGCTCCGGACATTTTTTTTATGGGTAATTGCTCGCGTTTTGATTTCGCTTATGCGAATTACAGAATTTTAATGACGGTCATTGTCGCTAGTATGAAATCGAGTTTAGCGGTCTGATTGTATTTTACTATTTATATGGAAAGTTTTTATCTGCGATTATTTATTTACTCTTCAGAACGTTTTCCAGAATATATTAAAGTGATTCTGTTTCGTGATTCAGTGTTTAACTTTGGAATTGGATACCTGCAAGCTCTGAAAAGTGCGGAGTAATTCGTGCTCAGACCGACCGATGGCGTACCTCGTGTTTTTCCGCAGTTAGTAATGTCTGATGAAAGGTGAAGTGTGGTTAGTAGGGTTCATTCTTAGATTACGATGAAGACGAATAGTACTGAATCAAAATTCTTGAATTCTGTTTGGTTTTACTCCGTGATGTCTGAAACTTAGCAGCTAAAATATTTTCGTGATATGAGCGGGAAAAAATTATTTATTAAAGGTTTGAGTTTTCATAAGAGTAAGTTACTGTTATTTGATTATATGGTTTCTTGCAGAATATAACTGGCATTTATAGGCAAATGTTAACTTGTAACATTTGTAGTGCCTCATGTAAAAACATAAGTGCATTTATTTTTCATCTGCGTTTTCACTCAACTCTGAGCAAGTTCAAATGTCCTCTACCCCAATGTTGTGTCGTTTGCTCCTCTAGACTAAATTTGCGGAGTCATCTCTACCGATATTATCGCAATAAACTCATTCCACAGGAACATTGTCATCAATCTTTGAAATGTGTAGTGGAATCTTGTGGAAAATCTTTTCTCAATTTAAAATTGTTGATCAAACATCTTCGTATTCATATTGATAATGGTATAAGTGTTCAGTGTCCCATTCTTGCATGTGGGAAGACCTTTGTGATTAAAAAGACATTTTCATCGCATCTTAGCCGTAATCACTACCGGACTGAACAAATACGCCTCTCGTCTGCTCCAAACGTTCCTGAGACCAGCTGTTTACAAGATTCTGTTGAAGAAACAACACATGTTCCACATTTAGATGTTGAACTGCCCAGGACAACAAGTAATCCTACATGTAGTGCACCGTTGCTTGAAAAGAATGTTCAGCTATTCTTTTTGAAGTTGCAAAGTTTATTACTGGTGCCTACATCTACAGTAAACTTGATAGTGAATGAAATTAGAAATCTACTGTCTCTTAATAATGTAATTTTTGAAGAAAAATTGAAAAATTTGTTGCCTGAAAACTTTGAACGGAAAGATCAAGTGCTTGAACTGTTCAGAGAAACTGACATTGAAAGGTTGTTATCAAATTTGAAGGGTAATTATGGGAGACAGTTGACGTATGAAAGACAATCCAATTTTATTGAACCTATCGTAAAAACTGTACCTCTCATCCCCAGTGGCATAGTGAAAAAATATTGCTATGTTAGTGTTGCTGATTCCTTGCATTCAGTGCTGAGTAAGAAATCTGTTCACTTTCAACTGACTCATTGCCTTCCTCATACTCCTAATGTTGTAGCTGATATCAAGGATGGGTCACTTTATAAGCGAATTGCTTGTGACAACACAGTAGCACTTTTACTCTATACTGATGAGTTTGAAGTTTGCAATCCAATTGGCTCTGCTCGTAACAAGTATAAACTTATATCCTTTTATTATGTCATTGTGAACTTGTATCGATGGTATAGAAGTAAAGTCAATGATATCCAGCTTGTACTTTTAGCAAAATCGAATGACTTCAAAAAGCATAAAACTGCCTTCTTAGAACCTCTGTTGACTGAACTAAAAGTCCTTGAAAATACTGGTGTGCAGTGTGGTGATCTGAATTTCAAATTCAGAATTTTGGGAATTGCAGGAGACAATCTTGAGTCCAATGACATTGGAGGTTTTACCACACATTTTGCAACAACAACAAGGTTCTGTCGGTTCTGTGCTGTTCCTCCGAGTGAATATTTTAATAATTTCAGTTGTTATGAACTTCGTTCTCCAGATAGTTATACAAGAGCGCTTTCACATTACACTTCAGAACAAACGTCTCAAGGGATTAAGGCTAATTCTCTTTTTAATAGTTTGAGTTACTTCCACGTTTGTAATCCAGGCTTGCCCCTTTGTGCTGCACATGATCTACTTGAAGGGATTGTCAAAGCTGACTTGTCGATATACCTTTCCTCACTTGTTGCACAAAAGTTTTTTTCGTATAAGGAATTGAACTTGGCCCTCTCTAATTTTAAATATAAAAGTGTTGATGCCAAAAACAAACCTTGTGCTCTAGTGGAAGGTAAAAATATTATAGGCAAAGCTTGTCAAATCTGGTGTCTTCTTCAGTTTTTGCCCCTTCTTTTAAGTCAGTTCAGAATTGATGAAAAGGCTGTAGCATGGTTGTGTCTAATAAAGCTGCACAATCTGTGTTCTTATGCGTTTTCTCCTAGGCTTTCCAACAATCAAATAGCTATATTCAGTTATATTGTTGAAGACTATATACATTCAAGAAGATTAGGCTTCCCTGAATATCCTCTGAAGCCTAAGCATCATTTGATTGAACATTACCCTTACCTTTTCCACACATTTGGACCTCTTGTACAAGTTTGGACCTTACGCTTTGAAAGCAAACACCAATATTTCAAGAGATTGATCTGCAGAGCATCTAATTTTGTTAATATAACCACCCTGCTTGGACAGAAACACCAAATGCTTCAGACTTACTTGCGTGAAATTGATTCTGATATACAAGAAATGGTACTAAAAGAATATACGGACGTTCATTTCTCAAATTTAAGTCAACCACTTCAAGATGCATTATCTAATTCTGGATATGAAAATTTGTCCATCATTAAAACCACTAATGCAGTGTTGTATCGAAATACTGAATTCAAAAACGGAATGGTAGTGTCTTTCAAGAATGACTGCAATAATACCTTTGGTTTGATTGAAAGAATCATCATTGATCCCACTTCTACTCGGATCTCCTTCCTTGTTCAATGTTTAAATGACCACCCTGAGCAGTGTTATTTCACAGTGGAGAAAACAACTTGTTACAAATTTGTGCTGTACGATGAACTTACTTCTGATCCTTTCAATTTATATGTAGTTCCAGGTAAACTCGTTGTTGTACCGCCCACTGTTCCTGTTGACTTAGGAATGTGAAAAAATAGCTTTGAAAAACGCAGCAAATTATGCATTGTATAGTCACAAGTGACACTGAGTACATCAAAGTGGCTATCTACTGCACATCGGTTGAAAAACTTTTGATTGAACCCTACGTGTCATACTTTCAAACAAAGTGCGAGTGTCATATTCCTATGTGTGCGTGTACTGACTCTATATCTTGTGAATGCCAGTTGTTTTGGTATACTTTCCATGAACTATAATGGATCTTGAAAATAGTATATCATCTGAAGTGAGATCAACTTTGCCGTCTCTTGAAGAGAACAAAGTAGCAGAAATAGTTACATCGTTAATAAAGGATGGCGTCGAAACTAAGGAACATTTAGCTCTCATCGAAGAGCAGGACTTAACACCAATCTTGAATAAGATATCTGCAAGAATCCTTCTAGCCTCGTGGAGGAAGTATGGAAGTAAGTTAAAACTTGTGTACCATTTTTGTATATAGCATTTATAAATAATTTTTAGATGTTGTACTCTAGAAGTAAAATCATCTTCATTTTTCTTTTGCACTATTTGATATGTGTCATTATTCTGCCCGCTGCCAGTATGTGTACATCATTTGTTTGATAACTTTAAAATTACAAAGATTTTTGTCTCATTCATTTTGAGAGTATATAATTTTCTGCTGAATTTATATCCTATTTGCTTCCCTTAGTCTTCTTACTACTCATTCTGTGTCTATGCTACATAGTTCATATTCAGTGGAAGAATATTGCTATGTATTAAGTATAAATGCTTACCTATACATTAGAGCTCGATCCAATACAAGTTCACTCATATACAAATATGTTAATGTTTACTTGAAATGATAATTTGGTACCTATTAGTAATACAAATACTACTGCTTGACAAAACTTAACTGCAAGGAGGCCGGGAGAGCTCTTGAGGATTCATACATTTCGGTCACATTTTTCTATATTACAGGAAGGCTTCCAGTACCTGTAACTATCTTGTCAACTGATTTCATATCTTGTGCACTTTCTTCAGTACTTAGTTTATTATGTGTTGCAGAATCTATGAGAACCCTCTAATAGATTTTCTGTTTCACATGGTCAATGGATCATTTTCATCTTTAATTTTTAGAGATTTTTATATTTTCTTAGAGCTTTCTGAACATTAATGTAAAACCAAAAGTATCATTGTTGATCATTAATAATTGACATTGATGAACATAGTTTCAGATTCATAGTTTCTTGATAACCTGATACTATTTATTGGAGCTCATTTTGAACGTGTTAAACTTGACTTTTTATTTTTGATTGTGTTGAACACTGATTTGAATAATAATGTGTAAATTTGGTATAATTCTTAATTTTTCTTGTCCGTGTTGGGTTATTGTTTATAGCAGTTCTGTACCGCCTATGAGTTTTGATTGATACATTGTGAGTAGTGCTGAGTTTAAATTACAGATGTGCAGCATCAACAAACTACTGACCATGCATCCTGCAAGCTGTTGGTTAGAGAATTCATCAATATCGTGGAACAACGTATAATGAGGGACCAGAGTGAACTTCAATTATTTTCAGCATGTGACAGTGTGCAAAAGTTGACCTTATGCATTAGCATGACTGTCTAAAGTTATTCATTCTTTCCAGAGAGAAGTACTCGTAACAATATCGGAGAGGACGCTTTTTCAGAAGAAGGTGCAAGTGGGAATGACACCACAAATGAACAAGTGGATGACGCTAAAGAGGAAGATGTGAACGACATGCATGATGAAGACGTAGCAAGCACCCGATTCCAGATTTTTGATCCCGCTTCATATCATATTCCAAGACAAGTTTTTCCACGTAAGTTGACTGAAGCACTCGAAGAATGCAGCTCCAAGCAAACTCTGCTACCCTTAGATCTGAGGAGAATTCTAGTTAGAGTAATTGCGGATGACATCCATTTAAAGTGTGAAAGGCCTGGACGATCTTCTCTGCGACGTGTGGCATCAAAGCTAGCGAATAAATATCCGTGCTTATTGGAACACCTAGAAAATGGAGAAATAATTGGAACCGGGTACACTGCTCTATCTCTCAATCTAGAAAATCGAATTGATAATCTAAATAGAAAACGATCATGTACTAGAAAAATTCAGAAACAAGTTCCCTTCAAAACCAAAAAAAGGGATAGCTACGGGTGTACGAACTATTCACCCTCTTTAACCCTTAGCGAATTTGATCAACAAAAAATTGAGCTCAGCAAACTCAAGCACGAGTTCTCTGCAGATGAACCAGTCAGTGAAGCTATACGCCAAACTATGAAAACCACCTTCCCATTGCAAAGATACCTCATACTCAAAGGCCATCCAGTGTTGGAGATAGAAGCTGAAATGCCATTTCTCTTCAAGAATATCTGCTATTCGGATCATGTGGAAGAATTGATGGGCTTGAAGTTTAACGCTACTTTGAAACATTTTAATCAGAAGGTAACTGGTATTTTAGCATACATCAACAAGAGGAAGCCCATCTCAACTCCGCAATCTTCGCATACTGGAGTTGCTGTGCTACAATGCCTTTGTCACTACTTCGGAGAACCTGACTCATTGGCGTACCGTATTTCTGTAAGTACAATTTTGTAATCTATACTTGATGACAATGATCGTTGTGTCTTTATTTATTTATATTCATAGTGTTCTATATAAATCGTATCATGCATATTCTTCAATAATTTAGATTGGAAGAAATTCACGTACGCCGCAGTGAATAACACATCATAATTGGTTCACACTTGACAGGTGCACCAATTATTTTATCTCTTAAGGTATTCAGGATATAAAAGAGCATTAAGTACTTGAAGAGTATGTCTGTAACACGAGTTTCACAGGATCGCGTCCAAACGCAGAATGTGCTAAATGACAAAAATTTGAAAACCGTTTTTTCACAGATCTTGATAGAACGTATTTTCACGCGTCGATTGATTCCACTTAACGTCTTTAAAACGTAGAACTTAAGGTAGAAAATTCAGTTGTAAAGAGGTTTGTTTACAATCTTACTGCACCACCACCCGTGGTGAACATTTCTCAAAATGTGATTTAGCAGGTTCTGCATCTAGATACAGATCATGTGTTTTGTTCTGATTTTTAAGATTTCTTGACTGCATTTCTGAAGAATTGCAATGATGTAGGAAAATTGGTAGGGTATTGTAGGGCACGTGACTGAGCCATAGACACGCTCGCTGTACACTTTCTGCTGTTCAAGGCATCAGGATGTATTGGTTATTCTTTCCTATTCTTTAATGAATAACACCTTTTATCGAACATTTTTCAATCCCGTGAGTAGTGTGAGGCTAGACATCCTGAAGCATGCTATACAGGTGAAGTTCAGGTGTTGCTCATTGTGCAGATTTAAAATTAAACGAATAAAATTCGAAGTAGGCCCGCAATTAATACTATATAGTTAGTCAATGATTGAGTGTTGTAAATCCGAAAACTGGTCCTTGCATGCTATGTTGAGCATCTTGGCACGATAATTGCATGCCTATTTCAACGCGTTTTTGCTGTGAAATTTCTGTGATTAAGAAATATATAAAAAAATTGTATTACAGGAGGAGATGAGCGTGGAGGACCTCACTGCTTGTGATGACTTGCCAAGTGTTCCATGCATCGCGTACAATGGTAATGTTTCGAATTATAACTATAGTTTATTCGTACCTAGCCATTAAGGTTTCATGTTTAAAAACGTTTGTTCTGGTTTTGACACTTAAAAAGCAATGAGCATAAATGTAAACAATTTACTAAAAGTGTTTGGGGGTATTAATATTTAATAGAAATGGATTCTAAGATGCGTAAACAAGTATTTTATAACCAACTAATGGGAGGAGTTTATAAATATAACCAACTAATGGGAGGAGTTTATTTCCCTTCGTTTAATTGTTATAATTCCGCAAATGTTCACAACTTATCCAGGTAGGATCTTCCGTGATGAGTGGCATATTTTGTATGCTTATTTAGTACGGGATGATTCCGAAATGAACATCCCTCTCGAATATGAGAGTGAGAAATGCATTCGATTATTGACAAACAAGGAAAAAATTTCAAGGGCATTGAATTTTATAAATGTTTGTATGTGTAATTTATATATACACTTATTATATATTTCATTGAAGTACGCATATCAAAAGTCCATTTTTAAAAAAATATATAAACACAAATGTATATACAAATAGATGTAAATATACATATTGTCTGTTACAGAGGATTCGCCTTCTTGGATCTGTGTAGACAAGAGAGTAGTACTCGAAGCGGATCTCCCTTTGCACACTCTCTATATGTTCATCACATCATTCTTTGTGCTGTCTCTCCAGTACCCTACAAGCCATGGGGCAACACTGGAGTTTTTACAAAGGTAAGATGAGCGAGCTCCCAATGAAATGCTAGTGAGCAATGGGTACGAGGTAGATACTAGTATCAGATCCCTCATTAGATAACTAGTACAGTATGTGTGGGCCTTTTGATTTATCACACATTGCACCGAAATAAGATTTACTCTGTGTTTTTGTGTCAAGTTCGGATTGTGGTATAGATACCATATACTTTCTTCCTTTCCCAGTTGAATTATTTCTTTGTAATGTTTTTACCAGTCTTTATTCACAAGTTCCTCTATTATGCAATAACCTGGTTGGAAAACGATGTAAAGATATATTGTCGTGCATTCTCACTGAATTATTTTTCAAAACGACCTGATGCTTCTTGGTTGTATTTGGTAATGACGTTTAATTTGCTCACAAAAATAGGCGAATTACATTACGCAGATTTTCGTTAAAAATGATTGTATTGAAGTCCTCTCGACCGTCGTAATATTAAAGTGATGATGAAGACAGTACAATAATACCTCCGTCATTGCTGTGTTGCGTTCCAGAAACTTAAAGCAATAACGGAAGCAGGGCAATAACAAAAACGTTCCTGCGCATCCCATTGCTAAGCTTTTGCTTGTGGTTAGGCTGAGAGTTTTACGTAATTAAACTTCTGTTGGCTTGTGTATTTTCAGCAGTATGAATATGACTTCACTACCTAACAAACGCTTATGTATTTGCAACTATTCCAGATACCTACTGAAAATCAACCCCGAACGAGGCTCCAAGATCAAATTCACTGATGGAAGAAAACGCCACTGCGGGATGCATCCGAAGGTTCTGTCGTTGGCCTCGACCCTGCCACCCTTGCTTGCGGATCTATTCCTTAAGTGTGATTGACGTCTCCATCTTCTAGTAACGAAAAATTGAATGTTATGTTCGGTTAAATTTGTTTATTTTCTGCGAACTTCAGTGCATTAACAGTGCAGGTAACATGTAGATGAGCGAGCATTGCTGTGCACGCACCAGAGCAGCACTCATATGGCGCTGACGCAACTTGCTCTCAGGTTTTCTGATGTTCAACAAGCAGAGGGGACCGCAGAATATGCCAGTGACTTGTAGTGCGATTTGTTTGGTTGCGTATGTTTAGCTCACGGACAACGTCGTTAATATTCCATATCCCCATTGCTAATTAGAGTTTTGTCTTCAAATGAGTGTTGCATCTCCATCTGCAAATAGATGTAACGGATACCGGCGTGCGCCAAAAATGATTACAGATATAAGTACATCGGTCAGATATTTCAATAAGCATCGCAGAATGTGTTCTTAAAAAAATACTGAAGCTCCTGCAGTGTCATGCAACCGTTGGGCCCTCTTATTGACACATAATTGCCCTACGACTATAATTTGTCGTGATTCTGATCATCTCATTAGTATTGTCCTGTAGCTTTGTAAGACTCAGATGTGTATGCTTGCACGACGTCTCAACATGCTAAAGACAATGGCCTTGACATCAACATCGTTAATATTCTGTGCATTAATATGTTGAATATTTTGATGTTTCTGTGCGTATTACATCTCGATCTGTATTGCTGAAGCTGCCGCAAAACGACAATCGAACTATGTACTTGATTCTGTAGCGGCTGTTTGTCGTTGGGCGCTCATTTGTTGTCATGGGTGCAAGTTTGGGGTCAATCATTGATTGTGTCAATTTGTGTCAATCATATGCATTCTTTGCGGACGATTTTTCATTAAGGGATTATTTGAAGAGTGTTTCAGCGTCGACTCTATTGTAAAATTTTGATATGGGTATTAGTTCTCAGTTTGAAATGCTGTATAAGAGGTTTAATGTTATTACTCTGGAGCTGTTGTCTCAGTATTGTGTTAACTATTGTGTCCTTGGTGTAATAACGATGTCGCTCTATGCCGGTGCTGAGAAAAATTTGTCACCGTAATTTTCATGAGCTATTAGTTTTAACATTCATCAAGACTTGAAATGTTTTCGACACATATCTGCTCGCGTTAAGTCACTGCCATTTTCAATTTGCCCCGCGTGTAATATTTGTCTTGTTCTTTTACATGAGGTTTAGCTGGGTATGACAGTACCGATGTTTTTTCCTGGCTTCAATTGCTTGAGTCGTTGTTAAGACCAAATTCTTTGGTCAGCCGAGGTGGATGACGATGCTGGATTTTTGTTATTATTTTGGGAAAATACCTCTCGATTCAAAGATTTATGTCCTTTTCTGCTGCGTTCGAATTCTAGGCTTCAAAAAATATTTTTAAATGCTTTGAACAACTTCAGTATCGAAGGCAATCTTAGTAAGTCATGGGAAAGGGGCATATCTCGTGGCATCTAGGATCTTAACTTAATATTTGTTATGTTAAGGACCACCTTTTTTCGGTTCACTGCTGTCCTGCTTTTCAGCACCTACTACTTTCTTCTAAAACTTTTATCCTATTTCATGAACTTCTTTCTCAACTTACTGTTTCTATGCCCCTTCTGCATAGATTCCTCATTCTCTTATCTCATACTAAATAGTGCCTTCCTCTCTTCGATACGCTCTTTTTTGTAGCGGTTAGGGAGGCTTAAACTAGCTTATTATTTTAATCTTAGTTATTTTTTTAGTTTTGTAAATTTCTGAAATTTCCATAAAAATATCGTGTAATTAAATTTCTGTAGAGTGATCCAAAATGTTTAGGACAAGCTGTGGTTATGAATTACAGAAATTTTATGAATTACATCTCAACCCTGAACAGTCTGAAGTTATCCACAAGTTTATCAGACGTTGCTTACGGAAAAGTCAGAAGCAGCAGTCAAAAACACCCTAAAAATGGGCTTCATCGTTATCGAATTAGTTTTATCGTAGTCGATAGAGCATCTTCCGGCAACTTCAAAGCGAATCCGACAACATTGTTTCAAAGGTTATCCTTGTGCACTAAGATTCTGGGTATTGACACTACCTTCAGAAGGGGAAAGAGATTTTGTAGCTTGGTCGTCCTTGGTGTTTTGTCATAAAACTTCCCCTCAGGAGGATACAACTATTGTATCTATGGGAATTAGCGCTCCCAGGGGGACAGTGTGAGAGCCCGAGCTAAAGGTTAGGTAGGCTTTCTTTTTCTTAAAATAAGATAGGTTTTTGTTTTGTTGCGGACCATCCTTTTTCGGTTCACTGCTGTTATGTTTTTCAGCACTTACTACTTTCTTCGTAAACTTTGATCTTGTTTCATGAACTTTTTTCTCAGCTTACTGTTTCTATGCCTTTCTTGATAGTTTTCGCGTTCCCTTAAATCCATACTAAATGGTGCCTTCCTCCTTCCTCTCTTTGGATCGCATTTGTTGCGGATAGGGAATGTTACACTAACTAATAATCTAATCTAATCTGTACGTGGACATTCTCTCTATCAGGTTTCCTTCATGCTTTCTCATTGTCTAGACGTAAAATTATTTTTGTCTAATAACACCAAATGGAGTACACGAAGCGCTCCCACTTATGCTTAGCGTTATTCATTTATAACAATGAGTTGATTTTTGTACAATTTCGTACTTTAGTGGAGATTTTGATTTTTTTCTGTCTCTAAGTACTACTGCCTAAATTCCAAATTTGGTACTAAGGCAATGTTTTCTGTTACACTTATGTTTTCTTAAATTAAGAATGTTTAAATATTTAGCTAGTATTTTGATTAAGCGGACCGCTTCACCGCGTACAGCGGCAGTTAACATTTTTTCTGTTGGCATGCAGAGCATCGCTGCATCGCTATAGCTCTCGACTGGATACTCAATTTCATATACGTTAATATTAACTTAGGTGTAGTTTTTCGTTCTTAGGAACGAACGAGTTTTACTCCTTTACTGAGAACATCGATAGATTTTTTAGTATGGATCATTATTATTGTTTGTGTATTATAACTTCATTGGTTATAAAATAGTTTTTTGTTGTTTTCATTGGGAAAATAATTTCATACTTGAAAGAGGCATGTTTTATTTTATTCATAATGCTCCTGCAGGAATAAAAGTAAGCTGTGTATGGGTTGGACCTTTTCGCAGAAGAGGTCCAACCAGAATTCATTGTCTTGTTATACACGTCTTTCATCATTCGTTCCCAGGTGTGTCATACGGTGTGTGAAAACCCTCTGTATACCAAATTGTTTTTCAGTATACTTGCCAAGTACTTTGTTTTTCACCAACCTAAGACTTATCCCTGTCAATCTTATTGTAGGTGGTACTAAAAAAGTTCATCAAGCTGCCTAAATCGTCAGCGGTCATGCGATTTCCAAATATAAAGACTCGGTAACTTCCCACGTTAAAAGGAAGTTGTGACTAGTTTTTTATTGCACCGTTCCCTGCGGCTCATACATATAGCCTTGCAGCTATACTTCTATGTAAATAAAACTGACAAAAGTGCATCGCATGTTATGTTTACTGGCCACCATATATATATATATAATGTATCTGCACGTGGCAGATGAAATAGAGAACCGTCCAATTGTAGTAACAAAATTTCTTGAAACTGTCACTTACCCAGAGGCTTCTTTATGTTTCTGTAAATTCAACAGAAGCTCGTATAGTTTCTAGAGAAAAGACGGAAACCTATATTTCGTCCGGCACAATGCCGGCCTCACCCGTTCTAACAACGGACATATAGACGTTCCCTGTGCAAAATACAGAACGTTTACAATATTTCTGTAAATCGAACAGAGATAAAACAATAGTTCCGTTGGACCAACGGTGCGTCTACCGCAGTCCGTTAACTCAACAGATATCTGTAACGACGACGGAAGCACTTGATGCATCTGGCGGACTAACAGAGAGAAAAAAACTCTCTGGCCATTTGGATGCCAGACAATTTTCCGTTGTTTTAACACTTTTTTTTGCAGTGCACAACTCTACGGAGGTACTCTCCTCAACTTATGCTGGGCCACACTAGCCTCCCCAGGTAGCAAAATTTATTGACCTAATATTGAGCCTATATACAGTCCCAATATTGACTGGATATTGAAAATGAACATTGGGGCAATACCTTATTTTGGAAAATTCGGTTGATATTGGAAAAATATATTGGCCCAATAACAATATTAACATCAACCCAATATCAGTTAATTATTGCACCAATATTGACTTGATAATGAGGTGTTCCCTACAATAACATTGGGTTAATATTCAATTCCTGATATCAAGTTGATATTGGTAAAACATATTGTCCCGATAATTATATTTCACAAACCCAATATCAGCTAATTATTGTGTCACTATTGCATTGATATTGAGGTGTTTCCTTAAACAACACTTTGGCCCAGTAATTAATTTCTAATATCAACTCAATATTTAGAAGTACTCAAAGGCCAGAACTATATATAATTCTGAAAACTATGTTATCTGATGCACATAGTTATCAGAATTATATATATTTCCGGTCTTTGAATACTTCTCAATATTGATGTGAAATTAGAAATTAATTACTGATCCAAAGTGTTCTTTAAGGAAACACCTCAATATCAATGCAATATTGACACAATAATTAGCTGATACTGGTTCAAAAATATTCACTAAACAGCATTCAAATTTTATCTAAAATCCATGATTACAAACCTCTTTGCCATCGTAGGGTAGAAGTCCAAATTTTGTGTTGCACGTACCAGTGGTCGGGCAACCTGTACACGCGGTTTTATCCCGTTTGACCTGAAAAGAAATCGTGTCCCCCCAAGATGTATCATTTTAGCTCAAAAATGCTCATAATGATGTATTTCAAATTAGTTAACTAGCTATAATTATATTAACCCGCGCACGGTCGCGCATCCCTCAGAAAAGTAGTCAATTTACCCGCGTTACTCTGCCGTTCCCTGTTCACTTACCGTAATAGGCAGAGATGTAAAAATATGAAGTAATGAGTAAAAAATGTTGCTTTACACTTTGATGTTGTCAGATTTTTGATAACTTGAACCGTTTCTTTGTAATATGGAGTCAAACTCCGTAGATTTTTGCACAACATTGCTTCAAAGAGATCAATGGCCATTTTTGTGTTTTGGGAACAATGTAATGTTTTTCACTGCTATTTTATGCAGAAAATCCTTCCAAACCTGCTGATGTTTTTATTTTTCCTCTACAACAATTAGAAAAAAAGTTATGACCATTTATGTCTACTAGGTGTTATCCATTCTTCGTTTTAGTTCCTACATAAATGCATGTTTGCATGTCTGGTTATATTACTGTAAGTATAGTGTTTCGAAACTTGTAATTTTCACACAATATGAATAAAATACTGCTCTACACGCTACTGACTTCAGATTTGTCTTATTTGCCATTTTTACGAAATAAGGCGAAATAAGGCCCTGAGTAGTTTCGCTGGTAACTGAGGCTGCCACTGACTGTTCGCACGCACACCCTCTCACGGTCGCCTCATTTACCACACTGACTGTGCTTACCCCTCCCAACTTCCAAGTGGTTGGAGCTCTGCCTTAACCCCCACAATGTGGGGGTTTCTGGCTCCAGCTGTGTAGCACTCGCTGAGACGATCATTTTGGTGTATAACAACTTGGGGTTATGCCTTACGTCTGGCAACCAGTGAGCCTGGTAAATGAGGCGACCAGTTACAGTGCGCGGGTTAAAAAGTACTGAAAAAATTACTGCCAGCGGTGATGGCAAAAGTGGTGCCGCTCGTTTTGTGGCTACAGTAATTCGGTTCATTGCACGCAAAAATAAGAACGCGGTTACATAGTTTACATTAAATTGAAAACATGTAGCTAATCGAGTTCCCAGTATTTCGTTCTTGAATGAAACTGCGTTCTTGCCATTTTAAAAGAGTGAGGGACCGGTTTTGCTCACGACTAATAGTCAGTACGATACATCTTGGTATTAATGAGGGTTTCAGGACAGCCCAAATCCTTCATTGTGGCACGAATGCTAATGTTCAAGAGCAGCCAATTTAGTTATTAATTACATTAAGTTAAGTAGTAAAAAACTGAGGTACATACTGGATTAAAGGTGACTATGTACAGCTGAAATATTAATAAAAATTATGACTGCTTCAAGAATATTAGCGGGCTTGTTTCAAAATTTCTTAAGGTCATACTAAATCCAAAGTGCATGAAAATATATTCATTACTGACTTGAAAAAATACATGATTTCAATTACAAATGAATTAAAATTATTACATTTGAACTAAAAAAAATTACAAATACAGTTTGTTTACCAAACAAAATAAAAATACCGTCAGTGTAGCTTCAGATTAGGTTCAAACTAAAAAAAAAATTTGAATAGGTCTTCTTTAACAGGGCAACTTACCATTCAGGTTTATATAATATTCTAGGTACATATTTGTATATAAGTCCAGTACTTTTATGTCACCATTATTTTTATATCATCATTTTAACTGTTAATGTGTGGATACTTACATATTAGCCTAGCTTACTAGTAGCTAAATACTACCTAGATATACATGCATTATAGGGAGGTGAAAATGTTCAATCCAGTTTTGATTCGTGAAATGATAATGAACAGGATATAAAAAACTTAAGAAATACCATAAAAACAAGGTGTACAAAATATCAGCACAATCGAACAATACCCAAGTATACACAAACATGGGGCCCATTTGATATAACTGAAAAATAATTATACCTTATCACATTTGTAGCACAATGTATGATAGATGGTAGTATTACTGTAGATTTGTGATTTTCAAAGTGAAGAGGAATATAAAAACATGATTTATAGATGGTCACAGGACCCCTCAGGGGGACACAACTATTGTATCTATGGGAATTAGCGCTGCCAGGGGGACAATGTGAGGGCCCGAGCTAAAGGTTAGGTAAGCTTTCTTTTTGTTAGAATAACATAGGTTTTAGTTTTTTACGGACCATCTTTTTTTCGGTTCACTGCTCTCCTGTTTTTTCAGCACCTACTACTTTCTTCTTCAACTTTGATCTTGTTTCATGAACTTCTTTCTCATCTTACTGTTTCTATGCCTTTTCTGCATAGATTCCACGTTCCCTTAAACTCCATACTAAATGGTGCCTTTGGATCTCATTGGTTGAGGACAGGGAGGCTTAAACTAACTAATATTCTAATCTAAACTTTGATGGTCACAGGAAAAGTTTTTCTGCAATATACTTGCGTCTTTATACACATGCATCTTTAAGAGGTGGGAAGAATTGAAGTGAAAAAACTATATGTTTCTTATCATTACATTAATTTAAGACAACATAAATCTTTAGAAATTAAATTGTTTGACATATTCTGGTCTCTTTGACAAGATAGGCCAACTAATTCAGATAATCCCTCACAAAACTGATTAGTCAATAAAAGTAAGCAAGCACAGCATTGGAACATAATGCGAGCAGTATTCATTCCCTTGGTATGATAAAATGAGTAAATTTAAAAACATTTAAATTACCATCCTTGTCATTTGCGCCAATCCACATCACTGTTTGAACTCGTACATGTATTTACCCAGTCTAACATTTTTGCAGCCTGCATGCATGTTTTTTGCTGCCCAAGTAATTGAATTGCTTGGGCAGCAAAAATTATTCATGCCCTGGACTCAGTGTGGCTGACTTGCTTAATGAATAATGTATGGTTCAAAATTTAATATAGTACCATACATGTCATTCACCAACAGGCACTAACATTGATGCTAACCAAAATGCCAAAAGGAAAGATTAGATTATAAGTTAGCTTAGGCAGCCCTAACCACACAACAAAAACATTCCAAAGGGAGGAATGTTGGCAATCTTGTGAGTCATTGAGTAGTGTTTCTGCTAGCTTGGATGTACATCTTTCCTTCACACTTTTGAGAAAGGCATAATAATTCTTTTTCATTTTTGTAGTATTTGCACAGTATTTTAATGACTAAACCATTAATCAGCTGATCTGGACAATAAAAAAAATTGAAGGACTAATAAAAATATAGAGAATAATAGTTAAAAAACATTAATTTCACTTACCATCAACAATTAAGAATACATAAGTATAATACATAAAGCTATTATTTTAAATAATTCATAGGAATTGAAAAAACTTGTATCAATTAATGAAATATGAAAATTAAAGAAATACTATTGAAGTTTTCTCAAATAATGTAATAGTCAGAACTTACATATGTGCGCTGAGATTACCCTGCATCACTAAAAAGCTATCACTATTGTAGTTATTTACACGCATTGTAAAATTGCAAAACTTTCAATAAAATACACTTTAAATGAGAAGCCTTCCAAGCACATACTACTTTTTTTGTCACCGTTGTAAACTTTTGTCATGTTAAGAAAAATTCGTTTCACAAATCTTTTCCATGTCTTGATAAACAATATTTATAACTTCATTCACATCAATAATTAGAAAAAAAAACCTTCAATGCTTCCAACACTTGCAATTGTACCAATCGTGTCAGGTCACCATTGTCATCAATGCGTTCAGAACAAGGTTTGTCACGCCTATTATTCATGCCCTTAACTGCTCAGTAACTCGAATATGACGAATGCTGAATATAGATTTCTATGGACCATTAATTCATTAACAACTGAATTACAATGAGTTGTACCACAGATTATGTCTACTCTATATTTTATGGGAGTATGAAAGCCGTTTGTCTATGCGTAGTTCGGTTAAATTTGAAACGCAGGGAACGTTTTCGTTTCAAAAATATAGTTGTTCAATACCTAATGAAACAAAAAAATGGTAACACGTTTGCTTCAGCTACTTAAATGAATTCAACTTCACATTAACTGCTCTCTTGCTGTTGATAGCAAAGCAATGAATGTCCTAAACATGAAAAGCACAGCAACTACTTCACTTCAGACAGTCACAAAATTCAAACTACCGCGATGCAGGCCTGAGTCATGCTGCACCGTGGCTGCGGCCGACCTTAACGTATCGCACACAAGACGTCCGACTCAAGGGCTGCATTAGCAATAGATCGATTTGTCGTTAAAATTACCCCTCAAAAAAAGGTATATATGTGTTTTTGACAATTTTAAATAGTTTTTTTACACAACTGAATTATTTTTGCTGAATGAAACTATAATTTGTGATTTTTTCAGTTGATTGATGTCAATACCGGATTGTGAAATCAGACTAAACCACCACATGCGCTACGTTCATCTGAGCAGCAGGTACAGTATATGCGTGCTTGAAAAATTGCACGAGAGCGCTTTACTCAAAGAATGATGCATGCAAAATGGGTTATATGGTAGGAATAGGCCTACTCAATACCATCATTACGAAATGAAGTCATTTATATCATCTATATAAATGACTATATATCATCTTAATTCAATATACATATAGACATATATTGCTATAGTACCATATGACAAACGATCTTAGCATATTTTTTTGTAAAAACTAGACCTTCGAAACTCATTGAACGACTGAAAAAACTAGAACTGTGAACCTGTGATTACAGTAATTCTGAATTTACATATTACTGTAATGGATTCACATTTCTTGATATCTGTCATATATATCTGCACTCATTAATGACTGAAATAACTATTCAATAACTTAATTGGTACATTTTATACAAATTACTCCGTATTATTGGCGTACGTTATCAACCCAATGTTTGGGCAATAATAATTTATATTTTAACAAATTTTATTATATTACGATATTTTTAATTAATATGCGATAGTTTCCACTTATATGAATATCGTACATAGATATGTACACTGTTAGTTCATTATTAGAAATAAAATTATTTACTACATTGTCCCAATAACAAGTTGATATAGTAAATAAATTTGTCTTTTTTTCGATATTGTCTTGATGTTAGCCTATTATTGTAACCCAAAAAAACAAGATTCCAATATCAGGTCAATAAATAATTATCAACCCAATATTGACCTAATAATTTCTTGCTACCTGGGATATACAGCATGTCCCACGCTATACAGCATCTCCAACACTATACAGCATCTCTCACACTATACAGCATGTCCCACACTATACAGCATGTCTCACACTATACAGCATGTCCTACACTGTTCAGCATGCCCCACACTATACAGCACGTCCCACTCTATACAGCACGTCCCACGTTATACAGCAAGTCTCACGCTATACATCACGTCCCACGCTATACAGCACGTCCCACAATATACAGCACATCCCACAATATAGAAAAGAAAAAAAGAAAAGAAAAAACGTTTATTTCCAAATTGTCACATGAGATACATGCCAACATATTGGCTTTTAAAAGTTTCTTAAATATAGGGCATCCTAAAACAAATGTTCCATACGAGGAGTACTAATTGACAAACCATCCGAGGTGTACAAGTAGATGAGCCATACGAGGCATAATAATAGACAAACTATACGAGGTGTACTAATAGACAAACTGTCAGAGGTGTACAAGTAGATAGACCATACGAGGCTTATTAATTGACAAAAATATACGAGGCGTACTAATAGACAAACCATTTGTGGTGTGCTAGTAGTCTAACAAAAGTTCTATACTAGGAGTACTAATTGACAAACCATCCGAGGTGTACAAATAGATAAGCCATACGAGGCATAATAATAATAGGCGAACTGTACGAGGTGTACTAATAGACAAGCTATCAGAGGTGTACAAAATAGATAGACCATACGAGGCATATTAATAGACAAAATATACGAGGCGTACTAATAGACAAACCACACGTGGCTTGCCAATAGTCTATCTCTGTCAAGGGTATTTGAATGAGAAATGAAAAATATGCCCAAAAATATGCAAAGCCCTATCACCACCAAAAACATATTTCATATCTTCTAGATATTCAAATATGCAAAGCCCTATCACCACCAAAAACATATTTCGTATCTTCTCGATATTCACCACATCATGCGGACATGGGTGCATGGGATAAAATAGAGATACAGTGTAAGCCGGTTACCACTCATGATTGACAAATATCTAAAAATATTGGTAGAAATGGGTAAACAAACATATATTCAATATCAAAATTCATAGCTTGTACAACATACGGACAGAAAGATAATTTTACTACGATTCATATGCTCAAATTGCACTTTATTTCATTAATTATATATGACATTAATCCGATTCACAGAAACGCCCTCTGGGGAAGTGCTAGATCTATTTTTGAAATCATTTCGCTATTGCAATAAAATTTATTACCCGAATGGTTTTTGCGTAAAGAAATGAAATAGAAACATGTATATCTATTTTATGTAGATACATATATATACCTAAACAAGTACACACACATATTAATATATATACTTATTGAAAATAAAATATTAGAAAAAAATACATATATAAGATAAAAGAAAGAATCAACCTACCATCTACTACACAGAAAATGACAGCTGAGCTCACTGTAATCCTAAGAAATTTTTCGCAAAAAATAACTAAAAGGAAGAGAAAACTTCGAAAAACATAAAAATGAGCTGTTTTTTAATTTCTTCCCAGAAATTTTTAAGAAAAATCAGGTTATAGTCAAGAAGCAACACAACTCTTCAGCATTATACGGACATGTGTACGTGGGATGAAATGGAGTAACATTGTGGCCGGATTTCACATCTGAGTGGAGAATATTCACAAAATTGGCACATATAGGAAGATTAGGCCTTGATCCAAAAATAATAATTTTGATTACAGAAATTTAGAGTTTTTTCCGATTTGAAAGTTCAGTGCTAGTGTGCGCTGAACGCACGGAAAAAAATAAAAATAAAAGGACTAAATGCAATGCTTAAATTACCCCTTTCCCCCCAGCTCAGCCGAAAATCGATTGAAAACATCTTCGAGAATGATTTTGAAATAGCGAGACAACGTTAGCCAAAAATTTAATTCATTATAAACTTTGCACAACCCTCACATCTATAAACCTGTTTATTGGTGTACACACAAAATGTATTTCATGGTATGTTTGTCATACGGACGTTAAATATTAATACAAAAAAGAGAAAGAAATATCAAAATAAATATGAGGAAATACTATTAATTATGGAAAGAACGTTCGTTCTGCTGCACTGAACTGACGGCTGTGGTGCTCATTGTTGTCGACAGAAATAAGTAAGATGAATATGCGAATCGATTAGCAAACGTAAAATGAAATAGTTTCTAAAATTTCTAACAGAAATTTCAGGAAAAATTAAAATTTCTGATAGATGGGAAGTTCACACCGAGATGCTGCAGGCCCTATGACAGAGATGCAAAATGACGTGACACATTTACTCTAAATTCTTTTCCAGTTTTAGAGTTTTTGATATGCTGGGGAAGCTTGTTCCACAAAAAAGCTCCAGAAACTGAGAGGGCTTTTTGTCCCACGTTAGATGAACGGTAACTGACTAAAACATCGTTCCTCCGGTTTGGTCTTTCGTTTGGGATATTAGATGGAACAAATTTTACCACCTCTGCATTACTTTGGGGGAGGTACAGAGAGGAGAATACTCGTCGAGCTTTCTGTATCATGAATCTGTTCGGTATTGGGATCCAGTCGAGTTTTCTTAAAAGAGGGGTGACATGATCGTATTTATTGAAATTTCCTTTGCATACCACTTTGGCGGCGAAGTTTACACATTTTTGCAACTCTTCCTGACGACATTTAGGTAAGTCTCCCCACACAAGACTGCAGTAGTCCAGACGCGATAAAACTAAAGACTGAATCACTAATAATCTAGATTTTTCGTCAAGTGTGTTCTTTATACGATTAAAGAACATTAAGGTTCCGTTAATTTTGTTGCACATTGTTTCGACGTGTGAATTGAAAGTCATATTTTTGTCAAACCAAACACCCAGATTTTTAACCTTATCGACTGGTTTAATTGTATCGTCTCCAAATGTTAGCTTGAATGGTGGTAAATTTTCAGTCGCATTCTGTGATCCAAAAATAATGCATTGCGTTTTACTTGCGTTAAGTTTGAGGCCATTATGGTCATACCACAATTTCAGATTTCTCAGAAGGTTTTCAGCGTTGGCTTGTGTTTCTGTTAAATCCGCTGTTGAGCTTGTCATGGCAATTTGTACGTCATCAGCATACATTGAGATTTTTGTGTTTGCCGGCATGGTGGGGAAATCATTGATGAAAATTGAAAATAGGAGTGGGCCGATGATTGAACCTTGAGGAACGCCAAAATTATTTGGTATGAATGATGACATTTTGTTATTCAAGCACACTGCATGAGAGCGGTTTCGTAGGTAGCTTTCAAACCACTGAGTGTCTATTCTGAGGTTTGAAATTTTTTGTAGAAGTTTCTTATGCTCAACACTGTCGAAAGCTTTGGAGAGATCAAGCAATAGTAAGAGAGTTAATTTTTTTTGGTCAATATCATTGTAAATTTTTTCTGTTATGTTTAACAGGGCGTCCTGAGTACTGGTATTCCTCCTGTAAGCATATTGATTGCGATGCAGTAGATGTGACTCGTCTATGTAAGACGAGAGCTGGTTTGTTATTACTTTTTCTAATATTTTGGACACAACAGGCAGGAGACTGATTGGTCTGTAGTTTGACGCTATGTCGATATCACCAGATTTATGTAATGGCTTAATTATGGATAGTTTCCATTGATCGGGAAACTTGTTTGTGACTATAGATGTATTTATTATCAAGCGAATAAAGGGTGCTGTGACAAGGAAGCTGTCTTTTATATGTTGGAGGCTAATGCCATCATGTCCAGTCGCTTTAGTATTCTTTAGTGAGTATAAGATTTTTCGTATCTCTATGACGCTAACTGGCTTTGGTCTCCACTTGTTGCTACTATTTGGGGATGAAACATCGCTCAGATTTGCCTCTGTAGATGTGTCTGAAACTGTCCTGGATACTTCATTGAAAACATCTTCGCCAACTTTTGAGAAGAAAGTGTTAAAGTCATTCGCCATTTCTGAGGGGTTGTCAAAAGTGCTTTTGCAGTCTGAATTTTTATACTGAGCAGCTTCTCTAATGATTTCCCAAGTTCTTTTAGGGTTTTGTTTTGCCGCCAAGAGCTCTTTGTGGAAGTAGTCCCGTTTTGCTTCCTTAACTTTTCTTCGTAGGACCTTCTCATGATCTTTATATAATTTTCGACGCGTACTGTCTGATTTATTCAGTTTGTACTCACGCTGCAAATTTCTTTTAGCTCTGCTCAAATGTTTTATCTCATCTGTTATCCATTTAGAAATTCTTGGCTTAACTTTCTTCGTAGTGAAAGGTGCGCATTCGTCAAGAGCTGATACGAAATTTTCGTTGAAAAGCGAAACTTGTAGATTGACATCATCGGTGTTTTCCATGCCTTGAAATTCACTCCATCTGTCTAATAGCTTCTCTTGAAATATTTCAGGGGAGTAGTGGTTTTTCATGCGATATGTAATGTAACTAGATTTCTGTTTCTTTTTTGCAATATTGATTTGGCATTCTACCGAATGGTGATCAGAAAAGGACGGTAAGATTTCTGTGCTGAGTACTGCTTGGGGATTGTTGGTAATTGCTAGGTCAAGAAGAGTTTTAGAAGTGTTGGTAATTCGCGTTGGTTCTTGGACCATTTGAGAAAGATTAAGTCTGTGCAGCATCTTGCTTAGCTGATTGTTTTTATTTGTCAGATCCACGTTAAAATCTCCGAAAACATAGAAAGACTTTTTGGCTGCAGAGATTGATCTAAGCGTATTTTCAATGAAATCTAATGTTGGACGAAGAGATGCTGACGGATGTCTGTAAAGACTGCCGATAATGAAAGACTTGTGTTTGTTTACTTGAACATTGAGCCAAACCATTTCTATGTCTTCGCATTTTTCTTTTATCGGAACTAAGGATGTAGAGTAGACATCTTTGATGAAAATGCATGAACCGCTACCTCTCTTACTCTTGACTCCGTCATAACGGTACAATTTGTACCCGGTAATGCTGAGATATGAGCTTTCGACTCGTGAATCGAACCATGTTTCAGATACGCATAAAATATCGATATCGTTAGTGATCAACATTACTCGTACGTCATCCATTTTACTATTGAGGCTGCGAGCATTTATGTGCAATATTTTGATATTATTTACCTCAATAGGCAGATCTTTAGTGGAGTTATTGCATTTTTTAGGTCTAGCAGGGCATTTAGTATTCGTCTCTAGGTCTTTATTGCCGCGTTCATTGTTTGTGATTTCAGCTTCAAATTCAATTTGATCACTGTTATTTAGTCACAAAATGGGGGAGGGAGCAACACGATTTTCATCACGCATTTTCAAGAGGGCGCTATAGTGGTCCTGTTTCCGGTGTATGTTTACCGGAGGACAGTTTATCAGAGCATTTGATGTAGGGGAGATTGTCGTCTTCCAAATCCCATTGACTCTTTCATCAAATACGTGAATTGGTGTTCTCGTTACATTAGAAAGTATTTGGGGTATGAGGTCTCCAACTGCGTGATCGAAGACTTTTCTATCGATGTATTTATCGATGAGTTGTTCGAAACTGCCACTGTTCTTGTCAACGAATTTTGCATACTGGTCCTTGTTTCTGGAGCTCTCAGTTTTGATGGCTTTTTTCAGAGATATATAATTCCATTTCGATTTTTGTTGTGAAGCAAGCTGCGTCGTTACGGCGTGGAGGAGACAGTGTCCGTCACCTACAGTGTAAGCAGGCTCCAATTTGAGCGATCGTTTCAAGTCGTCCAGTGTGTGTGCAACGCGTGTGCAGATTTGATTCACTGTTGATTTTTCGGTAGCAGTATTAGTTTGGTCATTCGACGGAGGCCCGGCAGAGGCATCAGATTTTTTTCGAATAATTTGATTTTCTTTGGAATAGTTTTGAATATCAGTATTCGCTTGACTTTCCTTGGTTCCTGAGTACTCACTGGAAAGTTGGGAATTGGTTGAAAAGGAGGGCATGTCGCAATCACTATTTGTGTCTGTTGCAAGTAACGCAAATTTATTTTTCGTACTGACATTATATTTGTCTGAGATCGAATCAGGGAAAGGCTCAGGCTTATTTACGTTCCTCATGCTGTGGGTGAGTGAGTTACTCACACCTCTGCTTGATGACGCAATCAATTTTGAAGGATTTGGTGTACCATGTGCAGTGATGTGCATAGGCTTATATTCTTTTTGAAAGTCTAATGTGAGACTATTTGTCTCATTCCGTGAATTTTTCGATTCATTGGAATGATCTACAATTCCATTTATTGCTTGACATTTGTTAAAACGAGGACAATATGGCACGGTGATTCGCAATGTTGATTTCATTGCAAGTTGTTGAAGAAAACAGAAGTTCTCTTCCTGGGTCCGAGGCCATTGAAAGTTATTGGGTGCGTCACCATTTTCATTTTCTGGGTAAGTTTGAAATTGAATCAAGTTTAAACCCAGATTTTTGCAAAAATGCCTCGCTTTGTTGAATTCGTTTGCACTGCAAGCATTGGCAATATAAATACGAGAAAGTGCGTACTTTCTTACAATTTGTTGTTTGATTCGAGCAAGGTCTGAGGGCGCGTGGCAGAGACCATCAAAACTTAGTATATAATTTTTAAATCTAGGCATGCAATTTACAGTATGGAGAAGGTCATCGAAGCGCCCTGATGGAACAGTTTTGATCCAGCACGAGCGATCGATGTCCTTTCTTCTGATCGTGCTTAGGATATTATCACCTAGCAGCAAAGTATCGTAAGGTTCTCGACAATTGGAGTCGATTTCACAAGAGATACTAGCAGGTACCACAGGTGCAAGGTCTTGAGAACTTATATGTGAATTTAAAGCAAAAAGCTGTTCGGTTAGGTTCTGAATGTTTGATACTGTAGAGAAAATCGACGACGGGCTAGGAGGCTCACGTTGTCTTAGGGATTTATTGAAAAACGCTGTTGTTAGAGACAAATTGTGAATAATTTCATGAATTTTTTGAGAGCTTGTTATTTGAAGCGGGTGCAAGTAGCCATTAAAAGAAGCAACAGTGTTATTTTTATTGCTCTGTACTGGAAATTTTATTTTGTTTTCACAGCTTGCACTCTGGGGTAATTTACTGCCAGTATCGGTTTGTGCGCGAAAATTATCGAACATATTAGCTGGAGAATGAGAAAAGTCTACCACGCTTGGAATGTCCTTATTAGTAAAAACTATTTTTTCTTGTACCACTGATGAGGATGGTGTTTGTGTCCCCGCCGCTGGCGGACAGTTCGGAGCGTTGTTGTTGACGCAGAGCTGGGGAGCTGGCACGCTGTTTTGCTTGTTCAGATGAGGAGCAGGTGGTTGTGGTGCTGCGGCTGAGACTTCACTGCTTCGAACCTTCAAATGATTGCTGGAGGTTTGGCAGATATGTTTTCCCTCATCCGGCGATATTGGTTGCATAGTCTTCACTGACGTTGCTTCGGAAGGTGACACACATTCTTTGACGAGGTTACTGGCAGCTGTTAACAAGTCTCCCGTCTTTTGAGCATTAGAATCTTGTGCGTGAGAGGATGTAGGTCCCCTACTTGCAGGCACTTTGCTTGGTAAGGTCGTATTTTTGCCCCTGAGAAAACCATTTTTTCGGGATGTTGTGTAGGGCAACATTTGTGCAGAGAACGGCACTTTCCGGCCTGCGTAGCGAGTCTCGTAGTGATGCATCGTGCGTTGTAATTGTATAGCTATGATGTTTTAAACTATTCTGTGTCAGTAGGGAAGCGGAGGTACGAAACACAATAATTCTTCCGTGCACATTTCTCGTCTTCGCCACGTAGGAAGTGAACAAAAACTTCACTGAGATGTTAGACATTACCAAAAATTTATCAAATCAAACGTAATTTCTCTGGTTGCTTGGAGCGAAAAAGTTCGTCAGGATTTGCCATGCTCTGAACGGGAGGCAGAGACGGGAGGCAGGGGTACGGGAAGAGGGGGGGGGGGGAGTGAACGGGTTCGGTGAGGGGTGATTGAGGGGACAAGGACACTTCAGACAGACTGGCCTATAGGTCGAGACTGGGCTGAACACCATTTCCTTCGTGTTGCTAGCACTGCTTTGTTAGCTTCGTATTTAAATTGCATGTTTTAAGCAGAAATAAGACAAAAGTTATTTTTTTTTTCTTTTCGCAGTTCCACAGGTAGCGTCATATACACTCAACATGATGTTTTTTTACAATAACAGATGAGAGAAACCGAAGATGAAAAAGTTTTTTATCCTTCTCAGATTTTACGTCACTAGTTAACCAACATTTTCCATAAAAAAAAAAACAAGATAATAATGTAAGCCAATTTGGTGAATCAGAAATTGATTGTGTGCGTTAGAGATTTTTCAACATTCATGCTCTATTGTAACATAGAAATAGTTCGCGAATGATGGTCACTGTTATTTTCCCAAAAGATGCGAAATTACCAGAGTACACTTTCTATTTTTTTCTATTTATTTTATTTTATTTTATTTTTTTTTTAACATGGCAAATTATTTTCGAAAGTTGCTGGATCAAGTTTTTTCAATTTTTAGATTTAAAAGTTCCTTCAAAGAAGAAGGTTTTTACCCTTCTCACATTTAACGTCACTAGTTAACCAAAATTGTCCATCAAAAGAACATGATAATAATGTAAGCTAATTTGGTGAATCAATAATTGATTGTGTACATTAGAAATTTTTCAACATCCATGTTCTATTGTAACAAAAAAATAGGTACGAAACACAATAATTCTTTCGTGCACATTTGCCGTCTCGGCCACGTAGGAAGTGAAACAAAAACTGAAACTGAGAGGTTTGACATTGCCAAAAATTGATCAAAACAAACTTAATTTCTTTGGTTGCTTGCAGCGGAAAAAGTTCAGGATTTGCCATGCTATGCTCTGAACGGTCAGAAGACGGGAAGCAGGTGTACGGGAAAGGGGGGGGGAGGTGCGGGCTCGGAAAGGGGGGGGGGGGTGCGGGCTCGGCGAGGGGAGACTGAGGGAACAAGGCCACTTCACACTTCACTCAGGCCTATCGTTCGAGACAGCGCTGAGCACACCATTTCACAACCCTTGCCAGCACTGCTTTGTTGGCTTTTCATTTAAAGTGCACTGATTTAAGCAGAAATAAGACAAAAGTTATTTTTTCCCTTTCGCAGTTCCACAGGTAGCAAACACATTCACTGATAGTATAATTTTTACGCATGGCTAGGTTATTTCCCCCTTGCATTTTCAACAATTACCGCCCCATTTTCCCGCACGTCCGACCGCGACCGAGTCTGAACAGGAAGACCGAGTCTGAACAGGAAGAGTAAATATACACACGTGTATGTAAATATACACACGTTCCACAATATACAGCACGTTCCGCAATATACAGCACGTTCCACAATATACAGCACGTTCCACAATATACAGCACGTCCCACAATATACAGCACGTCCCACAATATACAACACGTTCCACAATATACAGCACGTTCCACAATATACAGCACGTCCCACACTATACAACACGTTCCACAATATACAGCACGTCCCACAATATACAGCACGTCCCAAACCTTGTATCTATTTTCCAGTATCAGTAATACCATCCTGAAAATATCATAAGCGTTTAAGTTAATTGTGAAGGATAATTTTGCTTGAAATTAAATGCTTAAGGTATTTTTTTGATGGTATTACTGATGCAGGAAAATAATCATTTTTTGTGACAGGCTGTAAATTAGGCAGTACCATAAGCACGGTAGAGAAAACAAGGTAGGGTCAAACCAGTCTTTTATTCGACTACTGTCTGGGTTGCTGACGTCACGGCAACGAACCAATAGCAGCGCTCATATTGCAACTGGTAGCACTGCTACCCTCAAATCAGTCTCAACTAATGGCCTAACGACACTGCGTTTTGGTGACGTCATAAAGTTTGTTTGAAATAAAGCCTTTCTTTTGGCTATCCGAATAAGAAGAAGTGTATTTTCCTCCATAGAAATGACCCTACCTTGTTTCCTCTACCGTGATCATAAGTCCTGGCCTGGTATATCAGAAAACGATGAGTGCAACGAATAATATCGTGCATTACTGTTTTTCTGGAGGATGCTCGATTTAACACACTGCCTATGGCTAGTGTGGCTGCTACGGTCAGTCTGGTTAGGATGGAAGAAGGTGAACTGGAAAAAGGTTCTTCTGCTGTAATACATTTCCAATCTTTTTGAAACGCGTAAAGAATAAAATTAAACTAGTATGTTTTCTTATACTTTAAAATTTATTTCGGACAAGGTAGCACATAAGTCGAAACATTATTTTCATATTCCGGTACGTGAATGAGCAATTTACTTTGTGGTACCCAATATGTACCAACACGTAATCAAAGTACCAAGACTCCAGAACTCCCGATGCAGATCATCAATAACGGACAGTCCGCAAATGAACCGCGTCAAAATGACGGAGAAAACTGACAACTCGTCAAGGAAGGCTGTCGTCAAACATTATATAGTTTGCTTAGGAGTGTTACAAGCTGTAGAAGCAGCCGAAGAATTTATCACTAAAAACTTTAGCTTGCTTTAAATTGCTGTGAATTTTGACCTAAAGCTTCCATAACACACACGGTTTTAAATTAAAACATAACAGCTGCCGTCTGTCCATCAATATTCACAAGACATCCTCGTGTCATAGATTAACAATTTGACTGCGACGTGCGCCACCGGTGGTATACGGAGGTAATTTTCATAATGCTGCTGATCGACCAGTAGTTGCAAATTCAATTTTCATAAATACCTAATCAAAGCTAAATAAAGGCATGATCCAGTTCATGTTTGTTATTTTCAATATAGTTCACTACAATTGAATTTAAATTTAAGTTTGGTGTTGAACCTAATATTTAGTAGTCGTAGTCAAAGTGTTAAGATTATAAGTGAGTTTATGCCTCTCTAACCGCTACAAAAAAAAGCATATCGAAGAGAGGAAGGAGGAAGGCACCATTTAATATGGAGATAAGGGAATGCGGAATCTATACAGAAGAGGCATGGAAACAGTAAGTTCAGGAAGAAGTTCATGAAACGAGGTAAAAGTTGTAAGTACTGAAAAACAGGTCAGCAGTGAACCGAAATAAGGTTGTCCTTAACATAACAAAAACACTTTATTACAACAAAAATAAGGCCTACCTAACTCTCAGCTCGGGCCCTCGCACATTTTCCTCCAGGGAGCGCCAATTCCCATAGATACAATAGTTGTATCCCCCTGAGGGGCCTCGCGTCATAGAGCTTTGTTCTCAAAAATGCTAATTCAGTCGAAAATTTACCGTTCGGATGTTAGTATACATTCGTTAAAAAAACGGTGTTGCGGCACAGTGTCCAAAAAAAGTGTTTCAGATGCTTTCTGAATAGAGACGATGCTGAATTTGTCGAACCACTTGGCATCGAGACAGCTTAGGAGATGCGGGCCATTAGTGGCCTGGGTGAGCAAACAAGCTTAGCAATTTAGTCTTTAAATTTTTTCATAATACAGAGGGTCGAAATAAAGTCTAACTTCGACATTAATGCTCCCCTGGTTCCTGCAAGTGACTTCGAGAGTATTTTGAGGTTAACAATTTTTTTAACTAGGAACATGTAATGTCGCTATTTTCAGTACGACATTAGGTTTATTTTAAGAGGAAGCTTTAACTTCAATTCGCCTAGCAGAATACCAGGCGGGAGCAAAGGAAACACACAGGAGGACTTCTAGTACTGTACTGGTTTCAAAAAGGGACACACATGCCTTAAGACTAGAGCGCCCCCGGAAGTTAAACAAAGCCCTTCCGGTAAATGCACAACACGGCGGCATCCGTCGGTTGCGTTTTTGACACTTCCGCCGGTGACCGCGATATCCCAAACCAAGTGTTATAAGGACATCCGGCTCCGAGGCCTATATTGAGATACTACAATTTCCCTCCCTTAAGATGAATATATGACACAAGGAAGGAAGAACTCAGCAACCTATTCGCATAACAGGTTTAGTTATTCTACCTGATCTACGAGGTTCATTTTGCGCAGGTGAACTGCTAACAGGCTGCAAAGCTGGAGTCTCTGCTGCCCCACTCCCGGTAGATCCCAAACTACTATGCAACAGCTGATTTGAAAGTCTCTTCCAGATTACATTCAATGTTAATATTTGAACATGAAAGATATTAACAGCAACTTTACTAACAATAATTCCCTTCAGCCACTTGGGACCGTTTCTTAAATTCAGAGCAAGAACATGATCACCGACATCAAATTGAGTTACATACATAGGCTTAGACCTGGACACAGAAAATTTAGGATGAACTCTATCTTTGGAAGTAACAAATTTACGATTGTTCAGCGCAACAGAGAGAGCAATTTTTGTAACACTATGCGGAATACAATGCGATTGAAATAATGCTTTTGCTAGACGGGATTTGAACGATTCGGAAGAAGAGAATTTTTTCAACAAGTCTTTAATGACTCTTACCCCCCTCTCAGCTTGACCATTGCTTGCTGGAGAGTAGGGCGGAGGTGTGAGGTGCTCAATGCCGTTGGAAATAAGAAAATCTTTAAAGTCTTGAGATGGAAAGTTAGAAGCATTGTCACTTACGAGCACATTACACAACCCGTTTCTGCTGAAAATCATTCTCAACGCATCGACAGTATCTGACACACTCGTGGATGGTACCACTTTGCATTCAATACATTTAGGTAATGCATCTACAGCAATGAAAACAATTTTATTCTTGTAGAAAAAGTGATCGACATGAATGCGTTCAAAAGGACTAGAAGGAGTGGGCCATTCTACATTTCTAGACTTAGGTTTTGCTCGATTTAATTGACATTGGGGACAACATTTTACGATGTCTTCAATAGTTTTGTCCATTCCGGGAAACCAAATAACAGATCTGGCCAACGATTTCATGCTATAAATGACAGGATGTCCATCATGAAATGTTTCAAGGATTAAACTAAGCAATGACTTGGGAATAAAAACCCGTTATATATAAAGTATACAACCTTTCATGATGATCATCTGAGGTAGCAGATTCTTAAATTTAAACAAATTAGGATTAGGTTTAGGAGGCATGCCAATCTTTATGTATTGTTTAAGTTGGCATAGTTCGCTATCCATTTCAGGATGAGTTTTTACATTTTCACAAGTGACAGGAGTTTTATCAAGAGAGTTCACTGCAAAAATCATTTCGTACGGTTCTAGCTCTTTTACAGTCGTGGGTAGTGGCAGCCTACTGAGACAATCGCTATTTACGTTACATTTACCTTTCGAATAGCTGAAAACATAGTCAAACTGGGAAAGTTTGAGAGCCCATCTTTTAATTCGAGCGGAACAGTTGAGAGGTACACCCTTGTTATGTGCAAAAAAGTTTACAAAGTGGTTTATGATCATTATGGATAATGAACTTAGCACCAAGTAGAAATTTCTTGAATTTCTCCACGCCAAAAACAACACTAAGGCTCTCTCTTTCAATGTTAGAGTAGTTTTGTTCTGCACTATTTAGAGATCTTGAAGCAAATTGAACAGGACACCAATCATGAGAAGGACAAACGCGTTGCATGAGTATGGCAGCAACTCCATAACCCGAACTATCAGTTTCAAGAAGAGTTTCATGATTGGGATCAAACAACTTCAGAGGTTTATGCGAACGAAAGATGTCTTTGATTATCTGGACACTTTTATCCTGTTCTGGAGTCCACCGGAACTGTACATGTTTCTTAAGCAACGAATACAGAGGATACATGACATTAGAAAAGTTGGGTACAAAACGACTATAGAAATTACACAATCCAATGAAGGCTTGCAACTGTTTGAGGTTTTTAGGAACAGGAGCATTGAGAATAGCGTCTACTTTCTCATTGTTAGGGTGAACACCCTTGTTATCGAAAACGTACCCTAGATAAGACACACGATCAGTTAGAAAGGCACATTTAGACAGATTTAAGCGACTTCCAGCATTTTTAAGGACAGACAGGACTTTGTCAAGAACTTTCAAATGAGCATCATATGAAGAGGTCAAAATGAGTAGGTAATCCTGATACACAATGATGTCATCGATGCCAGAAAGAGTCCTATTCATGAATGCTTGAAAAATGCCAGGGCTTGCACGTAAACCATTAGGGTAAGTAATTGTACATAAATAGACCTTCAGAGGTGTTAATGGTCGTAACTTTCTTTGATTCTTCGTTCAACGGAATTTGCAAAAACGCGTTAGACAAACCAATTTTTGAGAAAAACTTAGCGTCTCCGACTTGAGAAATGACATCATCAGTAACAGGTAGTACAGATTGAACTGGATTCAGAAAATTTTTAATGGAGGCTGAAAAATCTCCACAGATTCTCACACTGCCGTCAGACTTTAGAACATTAACGGTAGGAGATGCCCATTGGCTATCATACACTTTAGAAATTTTGCCCATACTCTGCAAGCGCTCCAGTTCGGTTTTGACAGAGTCTCTTAGTCTTACAGGAACAGGGCGTGCTTTACAAAACACAGGAACTGCATTAAGCAACACATCAAGATGAACTGTTTTTCTAACGTTAGACTGTGAATGAGATGATAAATATGAATCATATTTCAACAACAAACTTCTCGGCAAAGTAAGACAATCCGTTTTATTTATGGAGTCGTGTTTATCCGTAATGACAACGTTCACGTTGAGTTTAGAACAAATATCTCGGCCAAGTGCGCAGAATATTGAAAGATTGAAGAAAAGTCAAGGGCTCTAAGGAAAGTTTTATTTCAAACTAGAGACCACTCCCGACTCCTCCCTCCAGGCATCTCCCATCCAGCGCACACTTTTATGCCTATAAATGAAATTTCTTAGTAAATTACAGTTACAGTCACAATTACAGTCGGGGCAATAGTAATTGAACGTGTGAAATTTAAATAGTAATAGCTACAGGTTGATCTAAACAATACACGGCATTTAAAGTGAAAATGTATCAGGTTCTCGCTCAGAGGACCAGAACGTTATAGTTCATAATTGATACGCCGTAAGAGTGTTCCTGGCACACTCCACGGTTACCCAGTCTGGGCCATCAATGCGACGGTCCGAGAAGCTCCCACACGTACACGGGTCCCTCCGGACAGGCAGCCTACAGAGGCGGTGACGATGTTCTAGCGCGCAAAACAGTACGACCATACAGTAGTACAGCACGCGAACCTGGGCTGAAGTGTAACCGTAAACGTTACGTTGCCTGAATGCATTACACGGCACTGGAGATTAGATGAAGTGAACAGTGGCAGGTAGGTGAGGAATCTGACGCTCAAACTTGTTGCGTTCCGAGGTCAGCTGCGGTCACGTCTTGAATGAAGTTCCGAACAAAATGTGCTAGCACGTATCAGCCACAGGTATCTGAATGTTACATTTTGAATCTAAATTTACATCGACATGTAGAATTTTGTACACCAAGCAAGTTGATTCTATCATCTTCCACAATGAGAAACTTATGATCAAAACTAACATCTTTATAAGTGATAGTTACTGAAGATTGACCAAGCAAGTTTACAGAGACACCACTGTACCCGAGAATTTTGCTGCACGTAGGATTTACAACAGCACCAACTTCAAGTGCATCACTTTTACGTATAGTTGACACGGCACTGCCGTTATCCAGGAGAAATTCAACAGGTTTACCATTTAAGTTGCATGTAATCATAGTAGGCTCTTTAGTAACGGGAATTACAGTGGTGTTTACTCTAAAAAATTAGAATCGTTTGAGGGATAATCAGAAAATTCATGTACAGAATTCCCGTTACCACTTTCGTTCCTAGGTTTTTGTAGAACAACTTCGTTCTTCTTCTGTAGAGGCACCCGTGAACTCTTCATTAACACGTCTTCTCTTCCGACGTTGCAACGGCTACCGCTCGTCTCCGGCTGCACTGCGTATGAGCGAATGGCTTCAGATTTTTCTGCTGGAGAAGGCCGTGCTGCCGTCTTAGATTTACAGACTTTAGAAATGTTGCCTATTTTTCCACACTTTTGGCATTTCAGATTCAAAGCATAGCAATTCTTTGCAAGGTGCTTCCGCCTGGTTCCGCAGCGAATGCATATGTAGTTCGGCGAGAGTTTTTCTACAGTGAAAAACGATGAAGATGAATCCTCACGAATAATATCTTGAGCATCGGAGCTCAACTGTACGATGAGTTTTGCATGTTCAACGCATTCGTTGAATGTTTTGCGATCACACTTCTGTAGAACTGCACTGAGAATTTGCGATGAATGCAGACCAGCCACGAAAGCATCTCTCAAGAGACGATCGCGACAGCAATTTTCGTAGTTGCACGCAGATGCTAAATCATTTAACGTTTTAGCATAACTTTCTATGGATTCATTAACACCTTGCTTTCTATTTAAAATGTAACAGATGCACCGACAATGGATTTCTTGATTTCAAATTGCTGAATTAACTTTTCTTCAAGTTCCTCATATGTAGCATGAGTGAGTAATGTAGATTTATTTCTTCGTTGTAGATAAGTAATTATGTTTACAGGCAATGCTTTAATTAAAATACTAGCTTTTTTACCGCCATTATTTCCTGCTTTCTGAAGAGCGTCTGCACTTTGTACTTTCCAGCGCTCTAAGAATTCACTCACTGTTTTCACTTCAACGTCGAACGGAGGACAGCTGACTGTAGAATACGACATCTTAATTTCAGAGCACTTGTAACATTCAAATTTACTTTGGAGATTCGAAATTCTCGTCGCCAATTGTAATGTCGCTATTTTCAGTCCGACATTGGGTTTATTTTAAGAGGAAGCTTTAACTTCAATTCGCCCAGCAGAATACCAGGCAGGAGCAAAGGAAACACACAGCAGGACTTCTAGTATTGTACTGGTCTCAGAAAGGGACACACACATGCATTAAGACTAGAGCACCCCCGGAAGTTAAACAAAGCCCTTCCGGTAAATGCACAATACGGCGGCATCCATCGGTTGCATTTATGACACTTCCGCCGGTGACCGCGATATCCCAAACCAAGTGTGATAAGGACATCCGGCTCCGAGGCCTATATTGAGATACTACAGAACACTTCCACCAGCCCAAACCAATTTAGTCTACTGGACTTTGCACTAACAAGTATTTATTCGTACACAATTCTTTAGAAAACTTATATCTGGAGCCTTTAGTTAGTTCAGGCCTTTCTAGCCTCAACAAAGGTATTCCCAAGTAGAAAGATGGACGCACTATTTTACACTTTGACTGCGACGTGCACCAGCGGTGGTACACGGAGGTAATTTTCATAATGCTGCTGACCGACCAGTAGTCGCAAACTCAATTTTCATAAATACTCAATCAGAGCTAAATGAAGGCACGATCCACTTCATGTTTGGCATTTTAAAAATAATTTACTGCACTCAACTTTAAATTTGAGTTTGGCATTGAACTAATATCTAATAGTCGCAGTCAATGTGTTAGCGACCCACCGGTGGGTCGTGCTCAACACGCTGACTACGATTGCGCGAATCGTAAAGTTGATTTGGATGGGTTGTAAAAAAAGGACAGGGAAAATAGATTTACCTGCTCGAATAAGTTTCCATCCTTTTGTAAGAAATGTACGAAATATAAGTGCTCAGTAATATTTTCCTCGTATGGTATAATTCTTTCAAAAAGAGTTAGCGAAATGATTTGAAATGTCATTTATTTATATTGTTGCCTATATGAACAATTTACCTAGTGGTACACATTTATCTCACTCCGTAGTCAAAGTGTCAAGTTTATTTTAATGCAAAACGACCCATCGATGAGTCATTTTGAAACTTTTAAGTTTTTTTTCAAAATTAAAGATATTTAATGAACCCAATTAATGTTTGCTAGTTATAAAATTTCACGCAACTTTTAAATTAAAATTTAAACTGACTACTGAAAATCAGTTAACCTCATCGCAGTCAAGGTGTCAAGTTGCCACGCAGTGTCGCAACGTACAAAAGCTGTAATGTAGTGAACACGCCCTAGGGCTTGACCCTGGAGCGGGCGTGACGCAGGGGCGCACCCACGTTAAAGTTGCCCCACTCTGTGTGCGTGAGCGAGTCTGTGTACGTGCATGGCTAGTCAACGTCACCAAAAACCACGCCCACTTCAACAGCTGCCACGCGTCGCTGCGTGATATAAATGTAGTACAAACATTCATTATGGTGTGTACTTTGCCATTAGAGTATCATTTAATAGTGGATTAAAATACTTTTGTTTCATTGTACACTTGAACGTCTCAGCCGTCTTAGACGACACATATTATATGAGTTAGATCAAATATGAGCACAATTACTGCGATTCTACCGTGTCATAATGTATCGTTCGTATGTCACGATGTATTGTTTACAGTGCAAATCACTTTAGTTTATGTTATGAATATGTAGTTCATTCGAACAATTAACCCATTCTTTTTATGCGAATAAAAGTATTTTATTCACTTAAAAAGTGAATAAAAGTATTTTATTCTCTTAAAAAGTGAATGAAAGTATTTTAACTGGTTCATTATAATATGAATTACATTAAAGTATTCAAGTGCTGAATCGTTCTGCAAGATGCCTTCTATGCACATTGACGCCAAATGAATTCTAATTTAATTTTACAAATTCAGTGAAAAATTTGATGCGCTCATATCAGTATATTTACTAGCCACTTCTTTCTCGTTTAATACCGTACTATTTTGGTCGTAAAGTGAACGTAAAGGAACCTCGATACTCTCATTGGCGATAAAGAAAACTGGACGCTAACACATGAAGTAATGAATGTTATAAATTTCATCCCAAATGTTTCACCTTTTTAGTTTCCCTCGGGAAATAGTCCCCCTTCTCCTGTCATATATGCAGTGTTGGGCCTGCAACTTTGAAAATGTTGCGGCGCAACCGTAACCGCAACACTACAAAAAAGTTGCGACGCAACCGCAACAGCAACTTTGGAAAAACTAAAGTTGCGATCGCAACCGCAACTCGCAACCGCAACTTTTTAATTATCAAATATAATTTCAATTAAATATTGTTCGATTTATTTTACGTATATCTTGCTATAAATTAATATAATATTAAGATATTCATATTAGTGCATTGATTTACTAGAAAAATAATAGATCGAGTAAATGTGTGGACTAGAATTGAATGAAATATCATGAACACTGAAAGAAATGTTTTATTTGTAAATAGAGCATGAAAAATAAAATGAATTCAATTTTCTAATAATAATAACGGTGAAAAGGTACGTAGCTAGTAGCTATAATTTCATAGGAGTTCGGTATATATATTCCAAAAACAAATAAAAGAAAAAGAAAAAAAAAAGAAAAAATCTGTATTTCCAAGTTGTCACATAAGGTACATGCCAACATATTGGCTTTTAAATGTTTCTTAATATAGGACATCCTAAAACAAATGTTCCACACGAGGAGTACTAATTGACAAACTATCCGAGGTGTACAAGTAGATAAGCCATACGAGGGATAATAATAGACAAACTATTCGAGGTGTACTAATAGACAAACTATCAGAGGTGTACAAGTAGATAGACCATACGAGGCATATTAATTGACAAAAACGAGGCGTACTAATAGACAAACCATTCGTGGTGCGCTAGTAGTCTAACAAAAGTTCTATACTAGGAGTACTAATTGATAAACCATCCGAGGTGTACAAATAGATAAGCCATACGAGGCATAATAATAGGCAAACTATACGAGGTGTACTAATGGACAAGCTATCAGAGGTGTACTAATGGACAAGCTATCAGAGGTGTACAAATAGATAGACCATACGAGGCAGATTAATCGACAAAATATACGAGGCGTACTAATAGACAAACCATACGTGGCGTGCCAATAGTCTATCTCTGTGAAGGGTAGTTGAATGAGAAAGGAAAAATATGCCCCAAAAATATGCAAAGCCCTTTCACCACCAAAAACATATTTCATATCTTCTCGATATTCACCACATCATGCGGACATGGGTACATGGGATAAAATAGTGTAAGTGTAAGCCGGTTACCCCTCATGATTGACAAATATTTACAAAATATTGGTAGAAATGGGTAAACAAATATATACTCAATATCAAAATTCATAGCTTGTACAACATACGGACAGAAAGATAATTTTACTACGATTCATTTGCTCAAATTGCACTTTATTTCATTAATTATATTTGACATTAATCCGATTCACAGAAACGCCCTCTGGGGAAGTGATAGATCTATTTTTTCATCATTTCGCTAGTGCAATAAAATTTATTAACCGGATGGTTTTTGCGTAAAGAAATGAAATAGAAACATGTATATCTATATATGTAGATACATTTATATACCTACACACGTACACACACATGTTAATATATATACTTATTGAAATGAAATATTAGAAAAAAATACATATATAAAATAAAAGATAAAAGAAACCTACCATCTACTACACAGAAAATGACAGTTGAGCTCACTGTAATCCTAAGAAATTTTTCGCAAAAAAATAACTAAAAGGAAAAGAAGATTTCGAAAAACATTAAAATGAACTGGTTTTTAATTTCTTCACAGAAATTTTTTGAGAAAAATCAGGTTATAGTCAAGAAGCAACACAACTCTTCAGCATTATACGGACATGTGTACGTGGGATAAAATGGAGTAACATTGAGGCCGGATATCACATCTAAGTGGAGAATATTCACAAAATTTGGCACATATAGGTAGATTAGGCTATGATCCAAAGTGATAATTTTAATTACAGAAATTTAGAGTTTTTTCCGATTTGAAAGTTCAGTGCTAGTGTGCGCTGAACGCACGGAAAAAAAAATAAAAAGACTAAATGCAATGCTTAAATTACCCCCTTCCCCCCAGCTCAGCCGAAAATCGATTGAAAACATCTTCGAGAATGATTTTGAAATAGCGAGACAACGTTAGCCAAAATTTAATTCATTATAAACTTTGCACAACCCTCACATCTATGAACCTGTTTATTGGTGTACACGCAAAATGTATTTCATGGTATATTTGTCATACGGACGTTAAATGAAAATGAAAAAAATATATTTATTTTATATAATATTATTACGAAATAAGAAAGAAAGAAACGTTTCATTTGTGAATATAGCATGAACAATAAAATGAATTCCATTTTCTAATAATAATATTGAAAAGGTACCAAGTTAGTAGCTATATTTTCATAGGAGTTCCGTATATATGTAGAAAAAAATAGAAAACAGAAAAGCGCAGATTTGTACAGCCTATATGATGCACAAAGAAAAACCATACTTATGCTTCTATAACATATATTCCTCTGCTTTTTGTTGTTCCTCTGTTATGATTTAATGCTGGTTCATGATCTCAATGTGACAACGTCAATGCACTGTAATGACGATCAACGTTGCCTTTCAAAAATGTTAACATTTCGAAATGTTTGTCTGAAAGCCGAGCACGTCGTGGTCTCAAAATTTATTTGCCTAAGAGAACAGTCGTTCGACCGCAGCGCTCGATGGTATTGGCGTGTTAAATTGGATGAACGAAGCGACAAATTCACTTGAAGGAAACATTGCTCTGTGAACATCTGAGTGGCTAGTTCTGTTGATTACTGCCTGTTTCAGCCAATCATTGACTTCTTTCCTCGTCATCCGATATCATTACGACGTTGAAGAAGTCATCTTCGTCATTTACGTCCTCGGCGCTGCTCTCCTCAGCTGAAATACTATTTTCCGATCTGTTATTAAAATGGGCGATAAGTTTTTTTTTGTTATTAACTCCATTTTTTGTACTTCGTTTAGCCATTTTAGCTTAAAATGTATTTGCACAGAGGACGCCAGGATAAAATCGTCGTTGTGAAGTACGTTGGGAAATCGCAACATTTAGCTATGTAGAATTACTGTATAACACGTAATTTTACACTTACAGCTCACATCGTTGCTAATAACATATGTTATATAATGAGTTACATTAAATATACTTACATATTGTAAGCAAATTGTATGTGTATCACTGTATCGCCTAATGCTAACAATGAACAGTTGCCTAAACCGTACTGAACAGTACGGTTTAGTTTTAAACGAGAATGAAACGCGTATTAAACTTTATTGAAGCCATTTTGAAAATTATATTACCATCGTGATGTTGCGGTTGCGAGTTGCGGCCTGACACGTCGAAAATTGTTGCGATCGCAACAGATTCGCTACTTTCCCAAAATTGTTGCGGCGCAACCGCAACCGAAAAAGTTGCGATCGCAATTGCGGCGGCAACTTGTTGCGGCGCAACTGCCCAACACTGCATATATGACATACAAATATGATGATTCATCAATACCGATTTTTTTTTCAGTTGCTCTGGCGATGAGATAGTTTTTAAATGAATGTTGAAGCTCGTGGCCACACCATTTAATGCTAAAAAGTTAGCTATTTTTTGTGTCTTTACGTGACAACTGTGATATATTGGACGATATTTAATGTCATTTTCAAAACTTCTTACATAAGTAATGAAAAAATATTATAAATGAAAGATATTTGCATATAGTAATATTTATTTGTATATGTGATACATGCTTTCATTATTTATTTTGAATTTAGTTACGATCGCTTTTCAACTTCTCAACTCTACGACATATTTCCAGTTCTTCCCGCGTTTAAATAAAATAGAATTCGCTCAACCTTTTTACTGCAAAAGGACAATCGTTAAAATTCTATGCCTCTGCCAACCTATAAAATGCAACTTTTCGATGCAACTATCATCTTTGCACTTGAAAAGCTAGCCTGCTGGTGATCATTATTTCTACACTACAAAATATCGCTCCTATATAATAATAATAATAAACTCAGTTACCGACAACTTCGGTCAGTGACTATTTAGTTGTCGCTTTGGTAAACTACCAAAGTATTTTTTCACCAACACGACTTGATATTTCCATCCAAGTTCAAATCTCAGTGCTTCCGCCAATAACCAAATTTCGTTCGTCCATGCACGGTACTCCCAATACCCTCACTTTGCTTCTCAACTCAATCCGAACCACTAGGGTTGGCGTACAGCCCAGCTAACTGACGTCCAAATAACTGAAACATTTCGACCAGTGGAACATTCGGGGCCACGAGTTTAGTCTCACTACACAGACGAGTTCCGGAACCATGATCCCCTTGCAATGGGTTTACTCTCACAATCACCAACGTATATCACCTTTAGGCGCCCCGAGAGCGACAGACCGATGGAGACCAGAATTACCAAGAGTCGGAGAGACTAATTGCATTTGGAATTGTAGGCGGGGCAATAGTAGTAGTAGTAGTAGTAGTAAAATCGGATTTCTAGCGCTTCAGTAACAAAGACTATAACGCGCCGAAGGTCTCAATGTTCACAGTGTCCAATCAAGTGGTTAATTTCCAGAGAGTTCACGTAGGAGAGACAAAAAACTGTTTAAAAGGTCAATGAGTCAGAAAAGCTAATGTTGAGAAGTTCAGCTCAAAGAGCCACGAATTCATAAGGGATGTACAATATCATCAAACATCCTATATCTCGTCTATAAGATGAGCATCAGAAAGAAAAGCAATTAATGAATCGAAATTAAAAGCGCCCCGGGGAGGGTCTCCCAGCATACCTTCCAAGAAGGCATCATGGTTATCTCTAGGCAACGTAGGGTAATATTGCAAACGGAAGTCGGCAAGGCTCGGGCATTCCGCCAGCAGGTGGCGCACCGTGAGTGGCACCAAGCAGTCGCCGCAGAGGGGTTGAGGATTCCGCTCAATGAGGTATTTATGCGTCAAGCGAGTGTGCCCGATCCTCAGGCGACACAACAAGACTTCAAGCCGTCGGTTACGATGGCTCGAGGAGGGCCAGGCTCGGACGGTGTTCTTGTATTTTCGCAGCTTGTTCTCATCGATGTCATTCCACTGCTGCTGCCAGATGTCACTAATCGCTGCTTTGATTAGAGGATAGAAATCTCGACATGGGACTGCTGTATTTTGGGGAGGCATGGTAGAGCCCGCGGCTTGTCGCGCGGCTTCATCCGCTCTGCCGTTGCCGCGCACATCAACATGCCCAGGCACCCAACACAGACATACGTGCTTCTGAGTGCGGGAGAGTCGCGCGAGGCTGCAGGCAATTTCAGCAACAATCGGATGCTTCGAGTTATAATTTCGGATGGCTAGGAGGGCTGCCTTAGAGTCTGAAAGTATTACGTATGGTCCCTGGATCTGGCGCTCCTCTACGATACGTAAGGCGGCGAGGATAGCGAGGAGTTCCGCTGAGTAGATTGAGGTTTCGGGAAGCAACCTGTGCATCACCGTTTGCTCCTCAGTGACCGCGGCACAACCGACGGCACCGTCGGTCTTGGAGCCGTCCGTATATATCTTCACAGCATCGTGATGATTTTGCAGTAGGTGATCAATAAACAGGTGCCGCAGTAGCACGCTTGTTTGATCATTTTTCTTGGGATAGTCAAGAGCTGGGCAAAAAGTTCCAATTGGGATCCGCCAAGTCGGCTCTCCTCCCCTTGGAGCCGGAGAAATCTCAAATGGTGGGAGTTGTGAAAGGCCTAGTAAAATCCCGTAGTCGGTGGCTGATGGAAGAAAGTAGGGGAAGGCATCATCAGCTTGAGCGTCTCCCACCACACTGTCCCAAGTAGGCGAGGCAGGGATCTGCTTAAGCCGCACGAGGTACTGCAGCGTTAATTGCGCTCGACGGTACTGCAGGGCTGGTTCGCCACTCTCTGCGAGCAAACTCAGAACTGGCGATGTCCTGAAGGCACCTGTGCATAGCCTCAAAGCACTGTTGTGCACTGGATCTAATAATGATAAGGAGGAGACATTTGCAGTTTGGTAAATAATGCATCCGTAGTCGAGCTTTGCTCTGATGGTAGCTCTGTAAATTCTCAGCAGGGTCACTCGATCTGCTCCCCAGGTCAGCTTAGAAAGGCATTTCAGAAGGTTTAGCTTTCGGGTACAGTTTCCTTTTAGAGCCTTTAAATGAGGTTTCCATGAGAGTTTGTCATCAAAGATCATGCCCAGAAACGTCACAGTAGGGGAAGATCTTATTGGAGTAGCCTGTAGGAGTAGCTCGGGAGTAGGTTCGTGGGTCCAGCTGGGCTGTATGTGCAACATCACGGTTTTTTCACTGGAGAGGGTGAATCCATGGTCCCGAGTCCAAGCATTTATTCTATTAACTGCATCCTGCATACGACGGGTTAGAGCCGGCAGGTATCTCGAGGAGGCATAGATCATGAAGTCGTCTACGTACAACGAACATGAGATATTGGCTGGCAGGGCATTCGATATAGCGTCGATGGCTAACAAGAACAAGGTACAGCTTATAACGCTGCCCTGGGGAACACCCTCAGTTTGAGTCATGAGTGGGGAAAGAGTAGAGCCAATCTTTACTCTGAAGCAGCGCCGCCTCAGGAACTCCCGAAGATAAAATGCCAAGTTGCCTCTTATACCGAGCTCATGTACCCTCTTCAGAATTCCATATCGCCAAGTCGTGTCGTAAGCTTTCTGCACGTCGAAGAAGATACACATAGTGTGTTTACCTTGGATGCGGTGCCTGATAATATGGTTTTGAAGTCTAACAAGGGCGTCAGTAGTACCCCTCAGAGGTCGAAACCCAAATTGAACAGGGGAGAGGAGGTCTTGGGATTCCAAATGTCGCATCAGTCTAATGTTGACAATTTTCTCTAAAAGCTTTCCCAAGCAGCTTGTCAAGGCTATTGGGCGGTAACTTGTCGCTTCTGTTGGGGGTTTGTTGGGCTTTGCAAAGGCCATTATTATGCTTAATTGCCACGCGGAGGGGTAGGAGTGCGTTTCCCAGACTTTGTTGTAAAGAGAGAGGAGATATGTTATGGCTGTAGGGTGCATCTTTTTCAGCATTTTATAATATATTCCATCTGGTCCTGGTGCGGTGTTTCTGGATTGTTGAAGGGCATGAAATACTTCCAGATATGTAATTGGCTCATTGTAGGCATAATGTTCATCAGTAGTAAAATCAAGTTCCTCTTCCTCTTGTTGTTGCTTAAGTTGGATAAATGTAGGCGAAAAATGTCTCCCGCTGCTAATTTCCGCAAAATGCTCAGCTAGATGGGTGGCTACGCGATCTAGGTCACATACCAGTTCTCCGTTTATTTCAAGTGATGGCAGTTTTTGTCGTCCTTTTCCCTTCATTTTCTGAATTCGTTGCCATATCTTGGAGGTTGGTGTGTCGGTGTTCAGCGAGGATACATATTGTTGCCAAGATTGCTTCCTGGCTGCCTTCTTAATGAATTGGGCTCTGGCTCTCGCTCTCTGGTAAAGAATTTTATCTGCAACCGTGCGACTGCGTTGGAAGCGTCGTAGAGCTCTTTTCCGTTCATAGTTGGCTCGCGCACAGTTGTCGTTCCACCAGGGCACTCGATGTTGCACATAACCGCCTCTTGAGCGCGGGATGGATACGGATGCGGCGTCATTAATAGTTCTTCGGATTCTTTCTGCGGCATCATCCACGCTTTGGACTTCCTCTTCCTCAAGGGAGGTCAGCGCTTCGAAGGTACTCCAGTCAGCACGGTGGAGTTTGTAGCGCGGCTGAGTCTGAACGGGGTGGCGAGTCAGTAAGGTCATTATGATGGGGAAGTGGTCACTCCCATGGGTATCTTCCAGTATGGCCCATTCAATATCTGGGGATATTTCAGGTGAGCAGAGGCTGAGGTCTATGGCCGACGAGGAGCCAGTTTGGACGTGGATGTGAGTCATGACATCTGAGTTTAGGAGACAGATGTCTGTGGTGAAGATCAATCGCTCAATGATTTTTCCGCTCTGATCGCTAATAGGGTTGCCCCATGCAGCATGCTTAGCATTAAAATCTCCAGCCAGCAGAAACGGAGGAGGTAGCTGCGTGGTTAGATTGAGTAAGTCGTCAGGATTGAGAGCCAGATTCGGGGGAATATATATGTTACACACGGTGAGATAGATCGCGCCAAGTTTGATTCAAACTGCCAATGTCTGAAAGGGTGAATTTATATCTATCTTGAGTTGCGGCACGTCAGACCTGATTATAACTGCAAGTCCGGAGCCAGGAACAGGGTTAGGATTGGAGGAGGAGGCCTCCACATTGTACTGTTGGAGGTTGCCAGGCCTGATATTACCAAGCATGGTCTCCTGTAGGCATATGCATGCAGGTTGGTGTTCTCGTAATATAGCTTGCAAGTCTTCATAATTTCGTCTAAAACCACGGCAATTCCATTGTATGATATTGTGCATTGAGCAACATTAAGGGAGATTTCTTGGTGGGTCTTTTCTCGTTTCTAAATTCCGAATCTGTTGGCTTACAATGGTAGGAATAGGTCGTTCTCCGTCTGACTTTCTTCTGGTTTCTCCCCAAACCTGCATAGGGATAGCAGGCGGGGGCGTTGACGGGAGGTTAGGAGGAGGAGGATATTTCTTGAGGAGGTCTGCACTGATGTCAGCTGGGACTTCAGTGACTCTGTCTAGAGAATGCATTCTCCGCGAGTGAGGCTGCGAAGGCTTTTTAAAACTATCTCTGGAGAGGTGGGTCTGTGAGGTTGTGTTCCTTCTATTTATTGGGTATGCCCTTCCTTCATGCCTAGAATCCGATTGCCCTTTAGGGATTTTGTTGTGGCTAAGATCTTTTGGTGGTGTTCCGCTTTGAAGGCGCTTTCGAGGGATTCCGGTACTCACCTCCATTTCAACTGGCTTCCGAGTTTGGGTTTGGCTCGTGGGGTGAGCTGCATCAGGGGCAGTAATATTTGGCTTTGCTGCGATTTGAGGCTTGTCTCGGTTGGAAAGAGTCTTGGGTTTCTCAGTTTTTCGGCCTTCGACAGTGGTGTTCCTGGCATCCCTTGGATTTATATCAGGTAGTATTAGAGGGGATTCTTCTCTGGTCGAAGTTGGGGTATTTTTGTAAGGAGGATTTGGTGTAGGGATCTGCTCGGTATCTCGAGTGTCTTGGCTCTCTGTTGAGAGGCTCACTTCTGTACAGGCAGCAATGTTCTCTAGGGTACCAGCAGGTACAGTCTCCGAAGCGGGGTTCGGGGGTCTCCAACTGGAGGGAGCACTCATGGAGGTTACCGAGCGGCCTGTCCGGTGTGTCGCAGTCACATTTGTAGACTTGAGAACGTCAGCGAAGGAAGTGTTCTGTTTGACATAGCGGGCGGCTACTTTCCGCTTAGCTTCAACATATGATAGTCTATCTTTTACCTGCAGGGCCATAATCTCTTCTTCCCTCTTATAGGTTGGGCAGCTCAAGGAGGAGGCCGGGTGAGGTCCTTCACAGTTAGAACAGCAAGCAGGACGGGAGCAAGGTAACTCATGTAATTCTCCAGCACAGTGGTAACAGGTACTTAGGTCACTTCTGCACGTCCCAGGTCCATGTCCAAACTTTTGGCATTTAAAACACCGCCTGGGCTTGGGCACATATTGCCTGACAGAGCACTTCGTCCATCCTATTGAGACCTCAGCGGGCAGCTGACATGCATCGAAGGTTAACACATAAATTGGTTGGTCGATCAGGACTCCAGTGACTCTTTTTTGTTTGGTAGACATCGAGAACTTTGTGTCTCTTGAGTCCCTCGAGGATTTCACTAGGTGAAAATTTGGGGTTATTTCTGTAATAAATAGTGCCTTTTATTTGGTTAAGAGTTTTATGTGATTCAACAGTCACCTCGTGTGAATCCAAAGATTTCAGGTTCATAATGGCTCGACTCTGGGCTTGGTTTGAGACCTCCACTATCAGTTGCCCTGATCTTGCTTCATTAATATTCTTGGGCGGGCCTCCGATAGTTCGTTCTATCTCGTCATTAGCCCTAATAACGTTGATGGTAGACAGGTTCACATCAGTAGGTGAGGAAATATGGAAGAATCGTTTGTATTCAGGAGCTTGTCTCTGTTCCTCCAGCGGCGGGAAGAAGGAGACGGAGCTGTTGACTCGTGGTCTCCGGGCTCGTCGTCCTCGTCCTCTATAAGCTGGTTGGTAGGGCTCTAGGGTTTCAAATTTCGGGCCATCTGGGTTTTCAGAAAGTTTCTCTGCAGTCAAGTGAGAATCGCTGTCTTTATTGAGGGGTGCAGCAGTCATCACCCTTGGAGTGGTCAGAGGAAAATCCATATGGGGGCTCAAGGTCATCAAAGGAGAGGTAGGGCTGGTTGTCCTTTTAGACATCCCAGCAGAGTCCGAGGGAAGCGCCGAGTCATTGCCGAGAGAAGGTTGGGGTTGAGAAGGGGGCCCCATCCCCTGAGAGTTTTCAGAATTTTCATAATCGCCCATGGAGAGGCTGGTTCAAAAACGGCGGGTCTGTAGAGAGAATACAACTCCCAGTTGCCCGCCCCTGGGAGAGGGCTCTGCCAATCTGAAGAGTGACAGAGCTGAAAAAACTGCTTATTGCCGCCTTTTAACCCCGGCGACCACTCAGCTCATCAGCACAGTTAAACTTTGAGCTTGGGGTTTTGCCACCCATGTTGGTCTGATCTCTCCAGCAGAGCCACTCCAACATGATTGAATCTGCCGGGGAGACCAATTCTCCCCGAAGGCCCAGCCCCCGCCTTCCTCGAGACACGCAAGCCCCCTCCCCACGACAAGGGCAGGATGGCGCGAGGGGGGGGCGGGGCAATAACTTCTAAGTCCCCTCAGGGGGATACAACTATTGTATCTATGGGAATTAGCGCTCCCAGGGGAAAAATGTGAGGGGCCCGAGCTGTGAGTTAGGTAGGCCTTCTTTTTGTTGAAATAATATGCTTTTTGTTATGTTAAGGACCACCTTTTTTCGGTTCATTACTGTCCTGTTTTTCAGCACCTCTGACTTTCTTCTTCAACTTTTATCTTGTTTCATGAACTTCTTTCTCATCTTACTGTTTCTATGCCCTTTCTGCATAGATTCCTCATTCTCTAATCTCCATACTGAATGGTGCCTTCCTCCTTCCTCTCTTCGATACGCTCTATTTTTGTAGCGGTTAGGGAGGCTTAAACTAACTTATAATCTAATCTAATAATCTAATAACTTCTAAGTTATCTTACGGGCAGTAGTTATGGACTCCCCTGGCAGGGGTTCCAGCTACCCACCCTCACTTTGGCCGAGCGTCTCACCCATTATAAATTCGTCTTACAATGAGAATTTTTTAGTTTATTAGTTTGTTTATAAGTTAGTTTAAGCCTCCCTATCCTCAACAATGAGATGCAAAGAGAGGAAGGAAGAAGGCACCATTTAGTATGGAGCTAAGGGAACGTGGAATCTATGCAGAAAGGGCACAGAAACAAGAAGCTAAGAAAGAAGTTCATGAAACAAGAAAAAGTTGAAGAAGAAAGTAGTAGGCGGTGAAAAACAGGACAGCAGTGAACCGAAAAAAGATGGTCCGTAACACAACAAAACCTTTTCTATTTTAACAAAAGGAAGCCTACCTAACCTTTAGCTCGGGCCCTCACATAGTCCCCCTGGGAGCGCAAATTCCCATAGATACAATACCTGTTTCCCCCTGAGGGGATACAATGAGAATTTTGTGTTTACTATGTCTGCTTCTACTTGAACAATTGATTGTCATTTTCTATCAATGTGACCGTATAAAAATTTGTTTTACTACATTTTTCAGCCCGAAGGTGGTAATAGTTTCATCGAAACGTTGCATTTTTTTAGATTGATAGAGGTCTAAAATTTTAACGATTGACATTTTGCAGTAAAAAATATCCCGATTGCGTTATTGAGCACACTTCTATACAAATACATTTAAAAACTTATGAAAGACGACTTTTTTGAAAGCATTATTGCTTGCTGTGAAACACTACTGAATTGCTGAATTTTGCACATCTCTAAATTTACATATTAAGTGATACATTTCTCTTTCTTGTTAAATATTATGCTAGTGTATAACGAACTGCATTGCGGCATCTGGTCACTCATAGTTGGACGATACAACGACTTCTGGCACTGAGTTCAACTCTGGACCAGTGCACATGACGAACCCTACACGCACACAGCCGCTGCAATACACGCACACAGAGTGGAGCAACTTTGACGTGGGTGCGGCCGGGATGCCACGTTGTGTGTGCCCTCAGATCTCGCACCTCTTCTCCTCTGTAATTCCACGAACAAAAGCCTCCCGATTATTCATGTCAACTCATTATATAGCTCTCGCCTGATTCATTCTCAAAAGGTCTAGACTGTTCTAAGCCACAGAGAAAGTCTCTCAATTTTGATTCGTTGGATGCTTGCATGTCCTGAAGTTTCGCACTCTGATTGGCGCTCGCTCGATACCCCAAACACGTGATTCCTTAGAGACCACACCATTGGTGTAGATGGTGCCGCTTTCTGCTTAAGCCTTACTCCTTCTCTTTTGAATCTGCCCTCGCGCTACCCAGTTCAGCCAAAACCTCTGCCTTTTGATCACAAGCCTGCGTGTGTGTGTGTGTGTGTGTGTATTGTGTATCCCCAAGGTGGCTTGTCGATGCTCGAGAGCTAGCAAGTTTGAACGAGGCGCCGACCGCAGGTTTACGACTACACACATTCCAACGCTTGTAGCCCAGCAGAATGTAAAATTTCTCAAAATTTGTCGCAGCTTTCCGTGATCTTGCCAAAAAAAATCATGTGATATATGTATTGCAACGTATTGCAACAAAAGTAAACACAGTTCTCCAATAAAGCCGGAAGCAAAGGGTGAGCCAACAGACCTAAATGAAATATTATGACATAAAAATGTCATAGAGAAGTGCTGGCTGCATGCAAACCAAAATTTCGATTCCACCTATTATAATGATGATGAATCATTGTAGTGCATTTTTATACATATTGTCTGGATGTAATTTTTCTGTTGTGTCGCAGACCCCCTGGGACCTTCTCAGGGACCCAAGTTTGAGAACCACTGACATAAAACATTAAAGAAGGTTGCCAGAAATGTACATATTCTTACAAACACAAAAAAAGAACAAGAAACAATTCAAGATTGTGACCGTCAATGCTGGAATATAAACGAAAAAAAAAAAAAAATTTGCAATGCAAGTCTGACAAATGTCACAAGGATGCGACAAGAAACACTTCGAAATAGAATGTCAACGGCTGATTTTCATGCGTCATCCTAAAAAGCCACTCAGCAACAGAAAGAAAGTTCTCATTTCATTCGAAAAGACACATTATAAATTAAAGAAAATTGCGCAGAATAGCACGCAAAATGAAGAATGAATGTTAGGAAGGAAATAAAATTTCACCTAAAACAACTCAACCGAGGCGTTACTTACGTTAAATACGATAGTTCAGACATGTTTAATTATAAGTGGTTTTAAAAGAGGAAGGAGAAGACCTCATTAAGTAATCACTTATGGGAATGCAGGGTTTATGCACATGGTTTATAGAAACAGCACGTTTCACAGAAATTTATGCAACAAGATGAAGTTGAAGGCGCAACGAATAATGTAAAACACTGCAGTAAACCAAAAAAAGTTGGTCCTTAACAAAACTAAAAACATTTAAACCGAAACATGATCCCCATGAATTTTGGTTCAGGACCTCACATATTCCTCTCGTGAGCACTAATTCCAATGGACACAAAAGTTATATTCTCCAGAGGGAGAAGCCCGTACGATCTTTGACCACACGGAAGAGCTACAATCTTTAAAGAATGTGAATCGTGATGCAGTGATTAAACATTTGAATAGCCCATAAACCTGCATTTCACATCTTGCAAGAAAACGCATTAATGTTTGCTTGCCAGGTGTTTTTCAACTCTACCCTTTCGAGCAGAAGAATAGTTACATAATTCACACTTTAACAGCTGACCTTCACCATGTTTGCTGGCTAGGTGTTGCTTAATATTACCCTTATGAGCAGAGGTATATGCACATAATTCACACTTGAACAGCTGACCTTCACCATGTTGGCCAGCTAGGTGTCGCTTAATATTACCCTCATGAGCAGAGGTATATGCACATAATTCACACTTGAACAGCTGACCTTCACCATGCTTGCTGGCTAGGTGTATCTCAATACTACCCTTTCGAGCGGAAGAATAGTTACATAATTCACACTTGAACAGCTGACCTTCACCATGTTTGCTGGCTAGGTGTAGCTTAATATTACCCTTATGAGCAGAGGTATATGCACATAATTCACACTTGAACAGCTGACCTTCACCATGTTGGCCAGCTAGGTGTTGCTTAATATTACCCTTATGAGCAGAGGTATATGCACATAATTCACACATGAACAGCTGACCTTCACCATGCTTGCTGGCTAGGTGTATCTCAATACTACCCTTTCGAGCGGAAGAATAGTTACATAATTCACACTTTAACAGCTGACCTTCACCATGTTTGCTGGCTAGGTGTTTCTTAATATTACCCTTATAAGCAGAGCTATATGCACATAATTCACACTTGAACAGCTGACCTTCACCGTGTTTGCCGGCAAGATGTAGCTTAATATGACCCTTAAAAGCAGAGGTATATGCACATAATTCACACTTGAACAGCTGACCTTCACCATGTTTGCCGGCTAGATGTTGCTTAATATGACCCCTACGAGCAGAGGTATATTCACACAATTCGCACTTGAACAGCTGACCTTTACCATGTTTATTGGCTAGGTGCAGTTTAACATTCCTCTTTCGAGCCGAGGAATAGTCACAAAATCGACTTTGAACATGTCTGCTTATTTGAGGTCTTATTTTGCGTTTACCAGACAAAAACTGTGTCAAGTTTCCTTCATTTGCTGAAGAATGTTCGCATACTTCACACTTGTACACCATACTATTGTTTAATGCACCTATTTTAGGTGTATCAGGACTGGACTTGACAACAAAACAAGAGTTACATAAATCACATTTGCGCTCTTCCTGACCATGTTTAACACGTGGCTGTTCCCCCGTCATTTTCACACCTGGATATTGGTTACCCCCGGATAGACCTTCAAACCGGCTTTCCTTGTCATGCTGCTCCACTACATGCCGCTTCAAAATACTTATATACATAGTGTAGTAATCACACAACCCACAATCGTAGTAACATCCTAATTTGTGCCTGACACGGAGATGCAGCTCCATAAAGTCCTTTCTATCAGTGATGTAATCACAATGTTCACACAGTAAGTGCCGTGACATGAGTCTGTCAGCAGGTGCGGCCTCAATACCACTGCCGCTACTTGACACATCTGATGGTAGTAAGTCAGCACTCCCTTGAGATGCTGCAGCTGGTCCCTGCTGAACAGCACTTGTGATGCACGCACCAGAGCTGCCTTCCCTCAACTCGTCCTCCGCTTCTGCGTGCCCTGAACGTGCCTCAGCGCAGTCATAGTCTACTTCCCTCTTGAAAGTAACTGCATGAGAGCCTGAACTTGAACTGGCCTGTGAGGAAGAACTTTACTTGATTATTACTGGCAAGTGTTCTCAGAAAAAAAGCACATTGTACGAAAAATTGCAATTAAAAGCCAATATGCACTTGGTAAACATGTACTTTAGAGACGAAGTTGTGCTCTTGAGCATATGTTCTTACTTTAATCTTGAGGAAATGCGCTCAAGTGTTCGAAACAAAACAAAAAATTTATGAAAATAATACAGGAAGCAAAAAATAAAGAACACACAAAAGAAATTTGAAAAGCACATTCTGCCTTCCCTGCCGGTTAATACTTAAATATAGAGCAAAAGTTTAACGAAGTATTCGTGCAATCGAAAATTACAAAACAAGACTCAATACAATACCGACAATCAAAGATAGTCACTCTACGTGGTACAACAATTTTTTAAAAAAAGATGTATTACACTAACCATCAATAAGCAATCAAATAGACAATAAATATCAATTTAACAGAATTGAAACTCGAGAATAATGGAGTGTGCAGTGAAATTATTTTCTGGAACCAGAGTAAAACATCGCTTAACAGCTGATGAGATATTATATTCTAGTGCCCTACCTCAGTTACCCCTCAAATCATATTCTAGTCTTTTTTGTGTTCAGTTATCTTGATATGTCTCAATGTAAATTTATTCACTAAAAAGTTTCAACTCCTCCACTGCGTATCACCGATACCAACCGCAGGAGGAGCATATAAGTAAGGCTCATCAGCTTCAGCCCATCTTCGCCGCAAATGGAACTCAACTGCTGAAGCAGCAACACCTGACCTTACAATTGGTGACCCCAGACGAATCGTCAGCCTCTTTCAAATGAGCACCCTAGCTGCTCCAACAACTGGAGACCCAACAGTCTTCAGCGGTTCCACCAATGGGCTGAGGCTTCAACATCGCTTGCCCCTTACAACTTGTGAAGCTAGCAGCTCTCCAGCGGTTTCACCATCGGGCCGGGCCGATGCTTCTTAAGTGCCTGCCCCTAACAACTGGTGACCCGAGCAACACTCATCGCTGCTCTCCAACGAAGCATCCAATTGCAATTTCCGCTAAGTGTTTCTACCATCCAAGAACATTTAATGAAGCGCCAAAACGCACAACCGAGCCGCCTTATCGCACGGTATCTTCGCATCGCTCGGCCTCAGCGCATCCCTCGGCCTCATCGCAACGCTCGACCTCATCGCACGGACGGCCTTATCGCTCAACACCAACGTTCTGCAGCATCATTAATTTAATTTACTAAATTCTATCATTCGGACTTCTTTCTCTCTAGGGGGAGGGCACTTGTAGTGCCCTACCTCAGTTACCCTTAGAGATGTGACTCAAAAAAAAAACCATGCAGTTTTAAAAAAAAAAACACGTTTTTTTTACAAAAAAAACTGTGGCCAAAAAAACGTGGATATTTTGTTTTTTTTTTAAATATTTTGTCTGAAAATAACTCAGCAAGAAAAAGAACCACATTACATTATTTGTTTTCATGTCAAATTACAAAATAAAACAGCATACTTCTTAATTGATGGTTTTCCATGGTTTTATAAAATTTTTCATTTTCTGCGGTTTCATGCTTTCATATTTCATTTATTTTACAATACATGTGAATGACCTTCAACTCCCAAAATGGTGTGTTATAATAACAAATCTTTACTTATGGTCATTGATAGAGATGGTACTAAAAAACCATGCTGTTTTTAAAAAAAAAACATGTTATTTATACAAAAATTATGAATAAAAAACATGGATATTAATATATTTATGTGACCTTAAAAATCCAATGCTGTTTTTTTTAAAACATTGTTTTTTAACAGAAAAATCTTGACTAAAATACATGGCTATTATATTTTATGGGACCAAAAAATTTTTTTTTAAAAAACATTTTAAAAAAATCATGGCTAAAAAAACACGGATATAAATATCAGGAAAGTTATTTTTCTTTAATCGAATTGTCTTTAGAAACTTATAAACAAAGAATGCTGTTAATGTTGAAATCATGTTTATTAGAACTGTACTAGGTCTTAGAATAAAACATCTACAAAGAATCTATTCACTCCATAAAACCTTTCGGAGACCAACTCCATCCTAAGTCATTCAGTAAAATTTGGTGGAATGGACAATGAATTTTTACTGTTCCTTTGAAAAACATTTGACTGAATGACTTACTGAGGTTGGAGCTAGTCTCTGAAAGGTTTTATGGAGTGAATAGATTCTTTGTGGATATTTTATTCTAAGACCTGGTACGGTTCTAATGGATATTAATATATCTTATGTGGCCAAAAAATCCATGTTGTTTTTGAATGTTTTTGTTACAAAAAATTCATGACTTTAAAACACGGATATTAATATACTTTATTTTACCATAAACAACCATGCTGTTTTTTTGAAAAACATCTTTTTTACAGAAAAATCATGATTAAAAAATGTGATTATTAATATATTTTATGTGCTATAAAAAAAAACCATGCTGTTTTTTTTTAAATCATGTTTTCTTTACCAAAAAAATCATGACTAAAAACATGGACATTTGACTTTTTGTGAAAAAAACATAGTTTTTACAATGTCATGTTTTTTTTTAGTCAGATAAAATTTGATAACACTCATGTTTTTTGTAAAAAATATTTTTTTCAATAAGCATGGTTTTTTGGTTACATAAATTAAATTAATATCCATGTTTTTTTACAGATTAAATTAGTTATTAGTTTTAGCCTCTTTACCCAGCAACAAATGCAATCCAAAGAGAGGAAGGAAGATTAGATTAGATTAGTCGTTAGTTTTAGCCTCCCTACCCAGCAACAAATGCGATCCAAAGAGAGGAAGGAGGAAGGCACCATTTAGTATGGAGTTAAGGGAACGCGGAATCTATGCAGAAAGGCAGAGAAACAGTAAGTTGTGAAAGAAGACCATGAAACAAGAGCAAAGTTGAAGAGGAAAGTAGTAGATGATGAAGAACAGGACAGCAGTGAACCGAAAAAAGGTGGTCCTTAACATAACAAAAACATTTTATTTCAACAAAAAAGAAGGCCTACCTAACTCTCAGCTCGGGCCCTCACATAGTCCCCCTGGGAGCGCTAGTTCCCATAGATACAATAATTGTATCCCCCTGAGGGGAGGAAGGAAGATCATGAAACAAGATCAAAGTCGAAGAAGACAGTAGTAGGTGCTGAAAAAAGGACAGCAGTGAACCGAAAAAAGGTGGTCCTCAACATAACAAAAACATTTTATTTCAAAAAAATGAGGCCCACCTAACTCTCAGCTTGGGCCCTCACATTGTCCCCCTGGGAGCGCTAGTTCCCATAGATACAATAATTGTATCCCCCTGAGGGAGTGTTTTTTTACAAAGTCATGGCCAAAAAATGAATAATAATAACTTTTTAATAAAAAAACATGTTTTAAAAAAACAATGATTTTTTTGGTAACATAAATCCATGATTTTAGGACACGATTTTTTATGAAAAATACATAAAATAAAACAGCATGGTTTTTTGGTCGCATAAAATATATTCATATCCAGGTTTTCTTATACATCATTGTTTGTAAAAAAACATTTTTTAAAAAACAGCATGGGGGTTTTTAGGTTATTCATGTTTTTTTAGTCATGATTTTTTAGTACGAAAACATTTTATTAGTCTCATAAATATATTATTCATGTTTTTTCAGTCGTGATTTTTTAGTAAAAAACATTTTTTTTTTAAAAAAAACTGCATGGGGCTTTTTAGGTCACATAAAATATGTTGTATTTTAGTCATGATTCTTTGTAAAAAAAACAGCATGGTTATATTTGGTACCAGAAAATATATTATTATTCATTTTTATTAGTCAGAAATTTTTGGAAAAAAAACATGTTTTTAAAAAAACAGCATATTTTTTTGGTCACCTAAAATATAATAATATCTATGGTTTCTAGTCATTTTTTATAATGAAAACATAAAAAAGAAACCATACATTAAAAGTGGTGGCAGATAACCCACAATTACCTAGAGGAGTCTAAGAGGTACAGCAGGAGCCACAGAACTTATATTGATGGAGTCAAAATTCAGAGCTTATTATCTCTGCAAAGTTTGATTTTTTTGGTCACATAAAAATAAAATCAGACATAGTAGAGATAGTAAGCTCTGAATTTTGACTCCATCAATATAAGTTCTGTGGCTCCTGCTGTTCCTCTTAGATGCCTCTAGGTAATTGTGGGTTATCTGCCACCACTTTTACTGTATGGTTTCTTTTTGATGTTTTTATGACAATAAAATGACTAAAAAACATGGATATTAATATATTTTAGGTGTCCAAAAAAAATCCAGACATATACTTAACAAAATTTAGGTGTGCAAACAAACCAAAAAAAAAACACATCAAAAACACGTTTTTTTTGCAAAAAAAACACAATCAAATAAAACCGTTTTTTTTTGCATCACTAGTTACCCCTCAAATCATTTCTAGTCTTTTTTGTGCTCAGTTATCTTAATGTCTCAATGTAAATTTATTCAATAAAAAGCTTCAACTCCTCCACTGCGTATCACCGATACCAACCGCAGGAGCATATAAGTAAGGCCGCTGCTTCACTTGCCTCAAACGGAACTCAATAGCCAGAGCAACAACACCTGGCCTTACAATATTATTATTATGTAAGAAAGTTTTAGCTTCCCTTAACCATGACAAAGATGTTCTAAGAGAGGAAGGAGAAAGGCACAATTTAGTATGGCGTAGAGGAACACAGAATCTATGCACAAAATGCACAGAAACAGTAAGCCAAGAAAGAAGTTCATGAAACAAGAAAGAAATTCATGAAACAAGAAAAAGTTGAAGAAGTAGTAACTGAAAAACAGGACAGCAGTGAACCGAAAAAAGATGGTCTGTAACAGAAAAAAACCTATTCTATTTCAACAAAAAGGAAGCCTACCTAACCTTTAGCTTGGGCCCTTACACAGTCCCCCTGGGAGCGCTAATTCCCTTAAATACAACAGTTGTATCCCCCTGAGGTGTGATGAAATGGTTTAGCAATGAATTAAGCGTATCTAAAGTGAGACGCTTTAAATCATTCATAAAGTAATTGGAATATAAAATCCACTGAATGACAAGTTTTGTCAATTACGTCAGAAATGCTCAAAACAATATAAGGTGAAAGCAGTAACAATGATACAAATGTCACAAAATAGGGGCCCAGATCAAGTAAAAACAGACAACATATGAATAAATTTAAATTTTCTGCAGAATGATAAAAACTCACTGAAATCAAACCGAAGCATTCAAGAAGAAAGTGAGTAACCAATTGGAAACATCCAACAGGAATGTACGTAACCAATCGGAAACATTGAAGAGGTGAGTAAGCAATCCACAGAAAGCACTCAAAAAGAGAGTAAAGAACATATCAGAAGCACTAAAGAGAGCAAGCAACCAATTAGAAGCACTCAAGAGAGGAGTAATCAACCAATTAGAAACACTCCATAGGATAGTTAGCAACCAATAAGAAACTCTCAAGAGGGGAGTGAACTATAATAAATACAGTGTGCTCACCTCGGTAACAAAGTCGTCTAGACATCGTTTCACCACACACTTGAGGTTTGAAGCACGGACGAAGGTGAGATTGTGAACTTGTCCCTAGTTTCAAGCATCATTATTATTGTTACTATTACCATCCATGCTTTTGCTTCTGAAAGTCAACCAGTGTTACCTGTGCCAGCGGAAGTTACTCTTGGTGCAACGGACGAGTGTTGTGAAGTTTCGTTGGTACTGCCATCAAGGCCCACTGTTTAGCATGAGGACGAACATTTCTGTTCATCTTCTGCTGTCTTCACTTTTATCTTCTACCTGCATTTCAATATTCTGTGACACTTTTTTCCTTTGGGTGTTCTTAATTATTAATGGGTAACCCAGTAATTATAAGCTTACCTTAGCTGTCTTCTTAGAGAGGCAATTATTAACATACCTTTGCTGTCTTCCTCGAGAGGCGATTATTTTCTTACCTTTAATGTTCTCTTCGAGAGGCAATTATTAACTCACCTTCGCAGTCCCTTCGAGGGGCGATTATTAACTTACCCTTGCTGTCCTCCTCGAGGGGCGATTATTACGGTACAGTCATCAGATTGCCTGTCCGCAATCTAGCTAGTATTAATTACTTCAAGTTAATATTAAGGCCAACGGGATTTTCTCTTCCATGTTCTGTAGCTTCATTTGAGCCTTTCACCTTACTTATCACTAAAAGAGGAGAAACCTTACTGAGGAAAAATTTTTCAGGTAAGTTTTGATGAACCGTTGAATTAAGACAGTTTCTGAATCACATTGACTTCATTACTTCAACTCACTTCTTGTTAGCCATTTTTATGATTAAATCTTTTACAGTATAACTTTACCGCAGAGGCCCCTTCCCGTTGATCCTGCAAATTCTTTCCTTTTGTCTCGTAATGCAAAGCATTTCGTACCAAACAAGCAGCGTTAATAGTGTAGGAGTGCTAATCTTAGATCTTTTGTGTATTTCTTTTCATTAACGAGTTATTTACCTTCATCCAGTTAACGTGACAAAGTGATCATCTCGATTTTTTTTCTCCTTTTGCAGTAAACAGTAGTACATCTTCTTCCTTTTCTCAAGAACAGAGTCAAGACATCTGGAAAACTTCTTTCCAATCCTTGCTGGCTGAAGGAGACGAGGACGCGAGAGCACTTAGAAGAGAAGCGCTCTTGTCTTTGAGGTACAACAAGGTTTCCAACGCTGAGGAACTACCGGCGTTTCGAGCTACGAGTCTAAACTATAGTTAAAGACTCACTTTGACGAGCATTATCAACCACCTTGTACTAGAGACTTGTATCGTACCTGTTCACGATTTTCCTTTTGACTTCGTTCCAGTTTATTTTAGTTTTTTTAGTTTAGTTGTTTTTCTGCCCAGTGCATTACAATTAAAAACCTAAACCTGCAGTGCGTGTTGTTCACACGCACCAATTAGAAGCAATCAAAAAAAGATCAAGCAACCAATTAGAAGCACTCAATACATAGAAGAGTAAGCAACCAATTCCAGCACCTGGGGTTCCTGATGCCAGTCAATGGGCTCGTCCTTCACAGTAATGGCCTCCAGCTCAGCGTCAGGCACTTCACTTTTGATGCAAATTTCTCCTAGATGGCTTCCAGAGCTCAGGCTATCACCTGCAAGTGACACAAGCTCATTGAGAAAAATTTCATTTGAGATAACAAATCTTGTAACAGCTCTTTATGTATTAAAATACAAATTCAATTTCATGATTTTGACAATGTTAACAATTTTGTTAGTATTTTAACACATGAAAACTGGAATGATCTTGTAGGTTAGGAAAAGAAATCTAGTAACACTTATAACAGAGAACACATTGCAATTCTTTCACCTAAAAGTTAAGACTTCAAAAGCTTTGGAGGTTAAATGAGCTTAATCATATTTTAGCTTACACCAGCATATTTAAATGACAATAAGAAGCAAGAAATAAAGTCTTCAGAAAAAATGGAACTTACAATTCATAATAAACTAGCAAGCCCAATAAAAATTTGCATTAAAAAATGTATTTCCCACTTCACTATATTTCTGACGAACATCATGAAGTTTGAATTTAAAATAAGGTAAACCAATTTTTAAATCATTCATGTGGCAATTAGAATAGAATAAAATCCAGTGAGTAACATGTTTTCTCAATTATGAACCATTTCCCAACCTTGTAGGAGGAAGTTTCACACTGAAAACAAAGAACAAAACTTGACACAACTCCTTCTACCACTGAAGTCCTTATCTTTAACAGAGCAATACCACAGTTTTTTTTAAAGTTTTCAACTTGGATTATATGTGTTGCAAAGATAAGAAGGATGCAGGAACCATTTAGTATGGTGTTGAGGAAATGGAGAATCTATGCAGAAGGTGCATAAAAACAGCAAGTCAAGAAAGCATTCATGAAACAAGATTAAACTTGATGCAGAAAGTATTGAGGATAAAAAGGAAAACCAATGTGGCCAAGAATATCATGATAAAAACAAACATTTCGGATAATAAAAAATTATCTTCAGTGTTCTGTAATACAATAAATCGAAGTATTAAAACATTGTAACTTTAAATCTTCTGAATGACTTGGATGTAAGACAATGAAATTTATGACATGATGAAACAAAAAACTATGCAAAATGTCAACTAACAATGGAAAGTTTCCCCACCGTATCACATTCATTTATTGACGGACGGTTTTTAAAATGCATTTTGATTCTAAAATGCGGAGATTGGACAAATTTGATGTTGAATCCAATTTTTTTTTTAAATTTGTGTTTTCAAAAATATGGTCTTTCTTAAAACAGTGTTCTCTTATAAACGGGTTGGATGGTTTGGTCAGGTTACAGCCGGTGCAAAAGAAGATTCCCCTGTGTTGTGCACAACTCACAAACAATTGGACAGAAATTTCTCAAAGAATATTTTTACCACTGAATTACGGAAATTTTTGAGTAGAAAGTTCAGTGCAAAGCCAAGAATTCTTACTGTGCCAAAGCTAAGGTCGTATTTTCAGTTACCTTTCATAGGATCCCGCACAGAGGAATTGGAAAAGGAAATAGTGTCAACAGTTGAGAGTTTTTTCCACAAATAAATCCTTGCTGATATTTTGAAAACAATAGGAAACTAGAATCATATTTTAAGCAAAGGGATACTCCAGATGTGATGCTGCGCACCTCATTTGTATATCAATATACGTGTGACCGCTGCGAGCGCTCTTACATTGGTAGCACTGGGCTCCAATTGTTTGTGAGGTGTGCACAACACAGGGGAATCTCCTTTTGCACCGGCTGTAACTTGACCAAACCATTCAACCCATTCATAAGAGAACATTGTTTTAAGAAAGACCATATTTTGAAGATACAAATTTTAAAATTTTTGGATTCAACATCAAATTTGTCCGATCTCCGCATTTTATAATTGATACACATTTTAAAAACCATCCGTCAACAAATGAATGTGATACGGTGGTGAAACTTTTCATGGTTGGTTGACATTTTGTTTGGTTTTTGTTTTATCATGTCTTTTAAATTTCATTGTCTTACATCCAATTTATTCAGAAGATTTATAGTTACAATGTTTTAGTACTTCAATTTATTGTATTACAGAACACTGAAGAGGGACTTTTTATATTCCGGAACGTTAGTTTTTTATGATGATATTCTTAGCCACGTTGGCTTTCTTTTGATCCTGAACATGTGATTTCCCAGAAATCAATCTATTTCATTTAGAAATTATTGAACAATGAAAAACCGGACAGCAGCAAACCACAAAAAAATGGTCCATGATAAAACAAATATTGTACTCTATTTAAAAAAAGCCTACCTACTTCAGCACAGCACTTCACATATTTCCCCTGGGAGTGCTTATACCCATAGACACAATAATTGTGTCTATGAGGGGGTGATGGTTTTTAAATACTCAAAATTACACTCATAGCCATGGTTCAGCAGACAGAAAGAATAGAAGTGTGATAAGGTTTACTCTGAGAGCAATTCTTATAAAAATCCATGGTGTGAATGCTCAGGTGGCAGACACTCAAAACTGTGTCATGTAAAGGAGTAATAAATGTGGTACTCCAATGATCTACTCCAAACAGTGATTTACATGCAGTATTACACTCCCAAATATTCACACATCTACAAACATGACTGTGTACACCAAAATGCATGCAAAATGACAGCATAAACCCAAAAAACAAAAGTGGCAGATAATGTTGAGAACACTAAAACTATTTGTGTCTAGTGTTGCCACATCTCCACTCACAGCATGGGACTTTCAATTTGGCTATGCTCCTGATAATGACAAAATGTACGTACCAATTGCATTATGTTCAAACGCTCCATCTTCTGTATGGCTCAAGAAATTGTATTCAAACCAGAATTGGCTATACAGACCATGGTAAAATAATAATTGGAGAGAAATATTTTTTGTGCAATTTGGTTTTACTTCTGAACAAAATTTTTGCAACATTATATCCTATTAGTGTTCATGACCTGTCAAGAATGAGGAGATGAGATACTTTTCCTACATAAATCTCCCAGATGTAAATGACAAACATCTATATTCATCCTAATAATACCAGTGATTAAAATATTGTTTGTATCACAAATACGGTCAAGTATCTGTAACACTTTGACCGCAGTTGGTAAAACTGAAGCTCACTATTCAACTCAAATTTATTGTCAATAGTAATAGGCAATTTTGAAACAAACAATCATTAACTGAATCATACCCTCATCTAGCTTTAACTAACTAATTATGAAAATTGAGTTTGCAACTACTGGTAAGTCGACAGCATTATGAAAATCTTATCCAAGGCCACCAGCAGCACACGTTGCAGTCAGAGTGTTAAGAGCATGACAGAGAGATGGACCAACCAAAAAAGCAACAACTGTGCATACATGTAGAAACTCTGCCAATTTTAATAAAATAGGAGAAATTACAAACTAAAAACATAGAAATTCATTTATTTAAAGAGATACCTGGATCTTTATTACATTAGGATAATTTATTTTCCTTTGCGACATTTAACGATATCACAAGCAGCAGGTCTCACCCTCAAACCAGTGGGGAGAGCTTCTATCTTAATATCATTTTAGTTTATTTCCACACTATTAAGGCTTGATTTTCTACTTTGAGAACAACTGTCTTTGTCTAACACCCAGACCAGAACCAAGTCTCACCTTGCGTCATGTTCTCCGCTGCAGCTTCTTGCTTGATGAAATCCTGCCTGCAGCACAGCCTCTCCACTTCATCATCCGTTAGCTTGTGCACCATAACCACTGCACGCTCCATGCTGGGTGCTTAGGTACCTGAGCAATGGGATGCTTCTTTGCTCTAACATTTGAGAAAATTGAAGTTATAACTTGAAAAAATTAAAAACAAAATGCTGTTCTTCCATCATTACAGAACATAATAAGTGCCCACACATTTCATTAATGCAAGATAACTATACATCAAGTGGATCGGACAATTTAAGATCATTTAATGAAAGAATAGAGAAACATAATTTTTGCCTCATGTTATAGTAGGAACCACTCGAAGATTCTTCAGTGAGAAAAAGCGTTTGGTCAAAATAATTATTTCCTTGAAGTGATACCTGTTTTTGCAATCCTTCGGTTTTTCAAATGAAACACACACTATCAAATTTCTTTGTGAGTTAATTCTTTAGTTTTTAGCTGTCTGGTTGCTTTATAAAAATCAGCTAGCACAAGATGAGTATACTTATTTTTGGGTCTCAAATGATCAATCAATAATGAATGGGTAACAGAAATCAAAGGTTCATATATCAACATGAACATCAAGTTGTAGAAATTACTGTCTTCATTAGGGTCTCCCATTGGTGGGACATCATCAAGTTAGAAGTAAATTAGTTGAAGGGCTGATTTCCTCAAAGACGAATTTCACCTTGATCAAATATTCCTTAATCAAGATTACCTGATTTTTGTCTTTTTTAGGTTTCATTCTTTTACTTCTGTGATATAGCGAGTAGTGTAAGTTCTAGTTAGAGAGACCAAAAGTTGGCAACGCTCGAGAGAGCAACACTGCAAGTCAGTCTGCTAGTGGCCTCGGGTTCAACAACAAGTAAATGTTGACCGAGTGTGTATATAATTACCTACTGTGGTTGGTATCTAACTTCTTAAGTTCTAAACTAATGTACTAATTCTATTCTACTCTATTCTATATATTCCCGTCTATCTCCGCTCTACTCTTGCTAGCCACAGTACTACAAATTGAGTAGTAAGTTAAGGTATCCAAGAGGTGAGTGAACTATTTACCTAAATTGCTGTGTCATTGCATTGTCTATGTGGAACCTATACTGTGCTCTAGTGTAGGGTTGCCTAATTCATTATACTGGTGACGAGATGTTGGTAGAACTGCTGGGAATGACTAGTGAGGGAACATAGAATTTGCCTAGTGAATTTTTTTTTTGTACTGTTGTTCTGCTCACTGGTGTTGCTAGACTGGCTAGACTAGTGAAGAAACTCAGAATTGATCAAGTGATTGTACTATTTGTGCTGTGAAATTTTTTTTACTATTCACAGTGTGTTTGACTACTAAAAAGTCAAAATGCCATTGATAGGTTCAGTGGGAGAATTTAACCCTTTAGAGGAAGAATTTGGAGACTATGAAACTAGATTACACTGCTATTTTGTAATAAACAAAATAGGGGTAAAAGAAAAAGCCCCAACGCTAATTTCACTAGTGGGTCCTAAAATTGCTAGGTTGATAAAAGACCTTATGTCTCCTAAAAAAGTCCTTGATGCTACTTATGACGAGATTGTGGAAGCGTTGAGACGGCATTTTAAGCCAACAAGAAATCAGATCTTTGAGAGGTTTAGGTTCCATAAGCGAAACCAGAGACAAGGGGAAAGCATTGCTGATTTTGTGGCTAGCTTGAAAGCCCTTTCTCATACCTGTAATTTCAGACAGGAAGTGCTAGAAGAGACCCTTCTAGATCGTTTCATTTTGGGTGTGTCCAGTAATGAAATTCAAAATTGCTTGCTGAATGAAGCTGGCCTGACATGGCAAAAGGCCATGGATCTAGCTACTGCTAAAGAAACCACACTGAGAGAGACAGTGGGGTTGAGGCAACCAAATTCAATTCTAAATGTAGGCCAGAGCAGAGTTCAGCAAACTGCGTACAAGCCTCAGGGCAAGACTCAGGCCCAAGCTAGCCCCAAATCAGCATGCAGCGGCTGTGGTAATCTGCACTGGCGTAGAGATTGCCCCTACAAAGACAGTGTGTCATGGTTGTGGCCAAAAAGGTCATCTAAAAAAATGTTGTTTCAAACAAAAAGAGCAGAAATCTGCTAAAGGCAACAAAAATAATTTTGTGCATGCTATGCATGAAAAAAGGGGGAGGGAACACCACCCTAACCCTAATGGAACTAGCAATGGAACCAGTGCAGACTACCCAGCCCCCAATCCAGAATGTTATGGGGAAATATTTTCTTTAGCCGAGGAAATGAAACCCCCTATCAAAATAAAATTGTTACTAAATGGTGTGCCATTAGAGATAGAGGTAGATATAGGTGCTGCCAGGTCTATCCTTTCAATGGCCACCTACTCTAAAATACCAGCTAAGTCAAGACCCGAGCTGAGACCTTCTGATGTTAAGCTTAGGACTTATGGGAGAACCCCACTAGTGATTTGTGGGGAGATTAGGGCTAACATCCAGCGTGAATCTGGTAATATGGTTCCTCAGCTAGCAACTATTGTGATTGTAGACAGGGAGGGGCCAGCTTTGCTGGGTAGGGACCTGATTGATTCCCTTGGGCTAACTATAGTAGCAAATGAGGTCAACAAATTGATCACTTGCCCTGAAGAGTTAGCAAATAAATTCCCCGACCTTTTTCAACCAGGTCTAGGTTGCTTTAAGGGAAGGACTTTCAAAATAGAAGTGGATCCAGCCGTACCACCAAAGTTTTGTAAGGCCAGGAACGTGCCTTACACACTGAGACCTAAGGTGGAGGCAGAACTTGATAGACTGGTGCAGGAAGGTATCCTCACCCCTGTACAGTACTCAAGATGGGCAGCAGCTATCGTCCCTGTGCTCAAGGCTGATCAAAGCATCCGAATATGTGGGGACTACAAACTAACCGTCAACAGAGCCACTAGGCTTGATACCTACCCTATACCCAGAGTGGTAGATCTATTTAGCGGGTTAGCAGGAGGAGTTATATACTCCAAGCTAGATATGTCTCAGGCATACGCTCAACTACCCTTGGATGAAGACTCCAAGGAACTCACGGTAATAAACACCCACAGAGGTTTATTTGCCTACAACCGTCTCAGCTTTGGAATTGCGTCCGCATCTGGAATCTTTCAGCGTGCCATGGAAGGACTATTGCAGGGCCTCCCAGGAGTGTTCTGCTACCTGGATGACGTCCTGGTGAGTGCCACTAATGAGCAAGAGCACAACAAGCGTCTTTATCAAGTCTTATCTAAACTACAGGAGGCAGGGCTAAAACTGAAAATGGATAAATGCCAAATTGGAGTGCCACAGGTATCCTACCTTGGATACCAAATTGACAAGGATGGATTGCACCCCACTGCAGAGAAGGTAGCAGCAATCCAGAATGCACCAGCTCCTACTAATGTGACTCAACTGAGAGCCTACCTTGGGCTGTTAAATTTCTATAGGAAATTTCTAAAATCATCTGCAACCATGCTGGAGCCCCTAAATACCTTACTGAGGGATAAAACCCCTTGGAAATGGGATGCAAGTCAGGAGAGAGCTTTCCAGAAATCTAAGCAAGCCCTCCTGGACTCCCAGACTCTAGTCCACTTTGACCCTCAGAAACCCATAGTGGTAGTGGCTGACAGTAGTGCGTATGGTGTGGGAGCGGTGCTGTGTCACCTTATTGATGGGATTGAATTTTGCCTCCCGAACTCTAACAGCAACAGAACGCAACTACTCTCAAACTGAGAAAGAAGCCCTAGCTATGGTGTTTGCACTTCGAAAATTTCATTGCTACCTGTGGGGACAGGATTTCACTGTGGTTACGGACCACAAACCTTTGTTAGGACTATTTGATCCGGGTAGGAGCATTCCTCCGATGGCATCCGGGCGCATTCAAAGGTGAGCTTTACTACTGCAGTCCTACAAGTTCACCTTGCGTCACCGGTCTGGCGTGCTGTTGGGCACGGCTGATGCTCTCAGTCGTCTACCTTTGACAACTCCCGAGGAAGCCACACCTATTCCTGCGGAATGGACGTCCTTAGTAAACTTCCTCGAGTCAGCTCCAGTCACCAGCACCCACATCTGCGACGGCACCCTAAGGGACACAGTACTTTCAAAGGTATACAAATACTGCCAAGTAGGCTGGCCTTCGACAGTAATTGGTGACCCTGATCTCGCTCCTTATACTAGGAGGCGAGACGAATTGTCCACACAAAATGGCTGTGTGCTCTGGGGAGCAAGAATTATTGTACCCCAAGCTCTCAGACAAGCCATTGTGGACAAACTTCACTCTGGCCATGCTGGATCATCCAGGATGAAGGAGTTAGCTCGCAGCTATGTATGGTGGCCGCTGCTGGACAAAGATCTAGAAGAAATGCCTAAGTCATGCAGCGAGTGCCTGAGCACTCGAGCTGCACCAACGAAAGCTGAACTCCATCCGTGGGAATGGCCTGCGAAGCCTTGGCATCGCATACACATTGACTACGCGGGCCCAATGGATGGAAAATACTATCTAGTGATCGTGGATGCACACTCTAAGTGGGTTGAAATTTTTCCCACATCTACTACCACCTCTAGCGAAACGATCTCGTGCCTGAAACACACTTTTGCGACAATTGGATTTCCAGTAACAATTGTTTCGGACAACGCAACGTGTTTCACATCGGCTGAATTCCAAGAATTTGTGAAGGCATGTGGTATGCGACATATTACGAGCGCACCATACCACCCTTCAACTAATGGACTGGCAGAGCGTATGGTACAAACGTTCAAGAAGAATATACGGAAGTCAACGGAACCCCTACGCCTAGCACTAGACAGGTTTCTATTCAACTATCGGCTGACACCCCCCTCAACAACAGGTGTTACGCCGGCCGAACTGATGTTAGGCAGGAAAGTTCGCTCTCGTCTTGATCTGCTTTGGCCGTCAGAAGCAATCGCGTCCAAAGTTGCTCAACGCCAGGACGCTCAGAAAAGATACCAGCCAGGGTCTCGCGCGGTTGACATTCCGCCGGAGTCACCTGTGATGGTCCGTCAATACACGCCGGGTTCCCCAAAATGGACCCCTGCTACCACCATTGAGAAAACAGGCCCGGTCTCCTACAAGAGCCAACTGAAGGGGGGAGAGGTCGTTCGTCAACACCAGGACCAAGTTATTACCTGCTCGAACACCATCCCTGAACCCTTGGAACAACCTACGGAGGAAACCGTTGTGTTTCCACAACCTGCTCAAAATTCATACCCACCACCTCCGACCAATGAACCTGACTCCGAAACACCTGATTACCCGATTCCCACCCAGGAGGCTAGGATGCACGAGCCTCCAAGTGCTAGCATCTCACGCAGGTCTACCCGGGCTCGGAAGCCTGTGGTGAGAATGGACCTTTAGGATTGACTATATCGAATAAGGGGACTGGGGATACAGGGGGGGGTTTCTAATTAAGGAGGGAGGGGTGTAATATAGCGAGTAGCGTAAGTTCTAGTTAGAGAGACCAAAAGTTGGCAACGCTCGAGAGAGCAACACTCGCAAGTCAGTCTGCTAGTGGCCTTGGGTTCAACAACAAGTAAATGTTGACCGAGTGTGTATATAATTACCTACTGTGGTTGGTATCTAACTTCTTAAGTTCTAAACTAATGTACTAATTCTATTCTACTCTATTCTATATATTCCCGTCTATCTCCGCTCTACTCTTGCTAGCCACAGTACTACAAATTGAGTAGTAAGTTAAGGTATCCAAGAGGTGAGTGAACTATTTACCTGAATTGCTGTGTCATTGCATTGTCTATGTGGAACCTATACTGTGCTCTAGTGTAGGGTTGCCTAATTCATTATAACTTCATAACATGAAGAGTATTTTGTATTGCACATTGCTCCACTGAAAAACAATGCCAAAAATGTCATTTAATTCATTTATGTTAATACTTTGAAGGATGTTGTAGCACAAATAGATATTCATATTGGTGAATGTCTTGAGCCTGGTGGTGGCTATTTTGAAAGCCAAACAGAACAAAATAAAATGTTCAATTTTAGTTTTCTCTATGCAATAAATTTCTTTCAATCTTTTCATAACAATTTAAAAATTGGAAGCATTTACAAACTGGCTACACTATTAACAGACACCTTGTAATCACCAAGGTCAATCCCTTCCACAAAGATAGTCAACCAGCAGGAATCAAATTCACCCCTATAGTCAAACAACCCACAGATAGAATTATAAATTAGTTGAAGCATCCCTAACCCCAACAAAGGAAAGCCAAAAGGAGAAATGAAGAAAACACTGCTTAGTATAGAGAGAAAGTATTATACTAGATGTTAGTTTAAGCCTTCCTTTTCCCAACAGAGGTGTTCTAATAGGAAGAAAGTTGGAGGCAGCATTCAGTTTGGAGTTGAGGCAACAAGGAGTCTATACGAATGGTTTGCTGTCAAACTGATTCCTCTTCATACAAGAACAGCAAGTAAGGAAAAGAGTTTAAGAGACAAAATTAAAGTTGAAGAAGAAAGTTATGGATACAGAAAAAAAGGAGTAACTGAAAAAATATGACCTGTAACAGAATGAAATTATTCTATTTTAATAACAAGAATAGCTTTTTACTTTAAGCCTGGAATCTGAAAATCCTCCAGGGAGTAATAAATACTGGACACAAAAGTTCTATCCTCCTGAAAGGACAATAACTTTCAACTGTTTACTCTATTGCCTTTTGAGAGTCTCTTCCCCAGCAAGGCCCAACAGCACTATGTGGATTTACTCTTGCAGTTTTATAAGACTTCAAAAATTCCAGACCTAAAGAATTGACACTATTACACGTCCTATTTACCAAACCTGGGTCACTCCAGCAGGCTAAGAACCTCCAGCCATACCCATCATGACAATCACAGTCAGGCACTCACAACCACTATCAACTCATCTTCAACTGTTGGTCATCTTCTAAAATACTGGTGCAATGCTCTTTCAACTCCATTCATTTATCTAGTTTTTGACTAACCTCTAACATTCCTTCTCCTTGCTTCTGACTTCATTGCTTCCTTCACCAACCATTTCATTTCAATTTTCCCATATGGCCAAACCACTTCAACCAACAGCTGTTCACACTTTTTGCCATCCTTTCCACATTTGCCATACTCCTCAGCTCATTGATTTACCTATCCCACAATGTCACCCGAGCCATACTCCTCGGACACTCCATCTGGAGTACATTCAACTGACTCCTATCAGCCACTTTTGAGCTCCAAGTTTCATATCCATCCAGCACATCAGCCTGACACTCTCTTACTGTTAGAACACTTAAGTGTCTTCCTTCTCAATACAGAAATGCTTAAGGTTCCAGAAGACCAGTATAGCAGCAACTACAGAGCCAATAATTTAGGAACACCGACAGCAAACCTTATGCATGAGCAAAATATAACAGACAATCAAAGAAAACTACGAAATGGTAATATGGGTAACTTGTTAGCAATCCCACAGGCTGCACATGAGAAGACTCATTAATTTTTATCAACACTGGAAATCATATCACAAAATTAAATCAATAAAAAGTAGTTAGTTGAGTTATTAATTTTTGCAAAAATTCAAGATGACTAAACAAAAAACCTAGGATTCAATTAAAATTCTATAAATAAAATTAAAGAACTGAAATAAAACTCAAAGGTCTTGAATGTCAAATCTTGAACATAGTTGTCTAAAAACTGAAGGCAAGTCAAAACTAAACAAAACTGAAACTATAGCAACAAAGGACTAAAAAACCAATGAGTCACAGGATTAGAGAGGTATCAAAGAAGTAGAGCAGGCCATGAAAACTCACCTGTCAGACTCCAGAAGGCAATCAGTGGCTCCCACACTGCCAGGCACTCCAGCCAGCACCAACTCGCTGGTCTCCACCTGATCCTTGCTGCTATGAAGGTAAACAAGCACAAACAATCATAACCTTCAAAGTTGCAGTATGGCATCATCCTACTGTACAACTGCAATAGCAATATAAGAGGTCACTCATAAATGTTCTCCTAAATTGAAGAGAAAATGTGACTTCTCTGATCACGACTATATTTTAACATTATCAAAACGAATAGTTTTATCCTTCAATACATAAGACCTATAGTAATTAGAGACTGGCATCAGAAGCTATCTTTGAATAAAAGATGAATGACTTACCTAATGAGAGTCCTGATCACACAGGATATCCTTTTTTACAGGAAGGCAGGTTTTATGAGGTTATTCAAGTATTATATATATTAATAAAAGTTATATTAAATGATTTTTCTTTATTGTAAGATAAAGCTGAAGAGAATTAAAAAAGCATTCAATAGAGGAACAAAACTGAATACAATAGAATGAAATATAAATACAAAGGAGAATTAGCTCCATTCAATGAATGAAGCAACAAAATGCCATATTACCTTACAGTTCAATTTTTCTAGCATTTAGAGTCAGGTAATTTTTCCTTATAGCTCCTTACAAACTTTCCCATGCTTGTTACCATCGTTTAGTTTTCCCCTCATCTTATTCATTATTAGTTAAGTAGCCCATAGCCCTCCCAAATACTACAACCAACTTTTGATAAACAATTCTTATCTTAATTCTTTTACAACCACCTGAAATCTTTCCATAAGAGCCCCTATAAACACTTACCAGTCTACAATTTCTATTCATCTTAGCTAATAATGCTAAAATATCAGCACAGAGTAGCTGCAATGTATTGATGACTGTGCACCTAATACCCCCCCTCCCCCAAAAAAATAAGGTCTTGCAGCCATCTGACACTAAAACTCTATCTGTATACATATTTAACAAACATAACATCATTACACACGACTGATGCAAACCCACAAGCACTTCACACCATTCACTCATTATCCTTTCAGTCCTCACACATGCTCTACTTTCATTATAATAGCTCATTGCTTTAACATGAACATCCAAGCTAAATCCGGGTTTTAATTGCTCTATTCGCTAAAGATATGCTTACTTCACAATCTGTCAAATTTGCAGAACGATTTGAGCACTGTAAGAGGAGGAAATGGGGTTTAGAAGAGGGAGAGGGGTCCAATCAGCAGCCAGTGCCGACCAGCAAGTGCATGAGCCACGCCCCTGAAAGTTCTTTTTTATAGTTTTATTGCTCTATTCAATACAGAAGTTCTTATTTTACAAGATAGCAAAGGTTCAGAACATTCTGGGCTTTGTGAGAGAGAGAAACGGGGGGCAGGGGTGGTGGATTCAAATCAAAAAGTACTGGACAGTAACTGCTTATTATTATTAGGCACAAACCAGAAATATCTGGATTTTGTTTTTTTGGTCTATTTGACACAGAAATCCTTAGTTTACAATCTAGCAAAGCTCACAACATTCTTTGCTCTGTGAGATTGGAAAACATAGGCGAGAAAGGGTGTTGCGCGTTGAGGATGCCGCAGCATGCGCACCTGGAGCTGTGGTTCATATCAGTGACGCCAGCTCCATGCATATCTGTGATGCCTGTTGTACCAGTTCATTCAAAGAACAACAAAAAACTTACATGAAAATAAATTCAAATGTTCAGAAAGCTTTCAGAACATCAACAGAGTCAATTTTTTCAAGCAATATAGCTTGCAAAGGAAAATATGAAAAATTGTAGAAAAATGCACTTACAGAACAGTTGAAGGTAAAAGTTCAAAATCTATCTCCTCTGAAAGTTATTATCGTAACGATTCAAGTCTCATTGAATATGTGAAATGTTGCTGCATAACTGGATGTGGGTTCCCATTGAAATTCACAGTAATTTACTAGTTACATAAAAAAAGATACAGAAAAATGAAAGATTAAAAAGAAGTAATTTCAAATATAAAAAACAGCGAATTTCATAACAAACCCATGTCCAGCTATGCAGCAACATTTTGCGCATTCAATGAGACATAAATCTTTGCTCTACAATAATAACTTTTGAAGGAGATGGCTTTTGAAAATATCCTATTTTTTCACTCTTTATTTCCTAAAGTTGAAAAAAGTTAGGGATACACACCTATGACTTTAAGAAGAATACATGCCTATGCCAAATTTTATAGAACTAGTTCCCATACAACAAACTTCAATCAGAAAAATGGCTGTCACTTTTGTTGTATGGGAACTAGATCTAAGAAATTTTGCATTCGTGTGTATTTTTGATAGGGTAACAGTTGCGTACCCCAAAATTTTTTCAATTTTTGAACTAATTACTGAGACAATGGGTAAAAATTTGTGAAAAAATTTGGTACTTTCCAAAGCTATCTCCTCTGAAAGTTTCCATTGTAGAGCAATGATTTAGGTTTCGTTGAATGTGCAGAGAATTGATGCGTGGCTGGACAAAGAATGGATTCAAATTTTGTAAAATTTTGGTTTTTATGATAATACAATTTTTCTTTTCAAAGGTTATGGTTTTTCCATAGATTTTTCAATGTAACTAAAGAAGTACAATGAATTTCATATTGATTCTCCGTCCAGCCATTCAGCCACTCTTTGCTCATTCAATATCTAAATCACATTGCTCAAGATGGCAGAAAATTTCAAGATGGCAGGATCATTTTGATGGCAGAAAACTTTTGGAGATAATAGCTTTTGGAAATACCCTATTTTCCTATTTTCAACTGTTCAGAGCAAACATATCTCTAAAATTTTACTTTTTTTCATATGCAAGCTACATTGCTTGGAAGAATTGACACGGTTGATGTTCTGAAAGCTATCTGAATATATAAATAGTTTTTCATGTAAGTTTTTTTGGTTCCTTGAAGGAACTTGTACCAGAGGTATCAAGAGACATTTGGAACTGGTATCATATCATAGATACGTATCACCGCTCCAGGAGCACCCACGCTGCATCCTCCTTGATGCACTCCTACCCTTCCTACCTTCGTTTTCTCCTCTCACGCAGCAAAGAACGTTGTGAAGCTTTGTTAGATTGTAAACTAGGGAGTTCTGTGTCAAATAGACCAAAACAACATAATCAAGATATTTCTGGTTCATGTCTAATGCAGTGACTGTCTGGCACTACCAGCTTGGATTCAAAACCACCCCTTTCCCCCTCATTTCCCCTTCTCACAAAGCACAAAACGTTCAGCATATTTGACAGCTAGTGAAGTAAGCATATCTCTGATGAATTAAATTATAAAACAAAAACCAGGAATTTTCCGGATTCTGGGTATACGTTCCCCTTCAGAGAATCAAACAATTTGACTCACTGAAATATTAAAAAATTTATGCAAATCCTTCACAAGTGAAATAAGCTCTAATGTATTCATATGTTTATAACATTTGAATAGACATTTATAGCCATAAATTTTATGGAATTTACCCATACCTCTTTCCTCCCACTTCCTCCCCCTGAGGAAAATTTCTTCAAATTGCTATTTTTCAGCCAAGATTGTGCAGAGTGTTATGGAGCTTTTTTTGTGGTTCTCTTTATTTTTCCATCGTCGTTTTAGTCATTTTGCTCTCTTTTGATAGGCATGATTAAGATCACAATTATCTTATTTTATTTTAGATTGCAAAGACGTTTCAGTGTCTGTATTATAATTAATGAGCATATAAGTTGCAAATCAAATTAAATGGTAGCGTGATGAAATGCATCTCCAACAGCTTCGACAACTTTCTCCTATATAACGAGAAATTTATAAGGCGTTGACATCAATCATTTATTCCCTAATCTCGACATATGAAAAACGACATTTAATGGAAAGAATTTAACACACCTAATTTTACAATACAGAAAATATTCCTATATAAACCTATGCACAGGGAGGATCAGTACGAACATGCTAAATGGGAATATGCACAGAATAGAACTCATCTTAGTTGTTGTTGACTCCAGGATGATGACTAACGAGTGCTCCGTGACTGCTTAGATTTACGTTAAAGAGATGTACGTAATTTACACTGGTTTACATTATAAAGCAAAGACAGAACCAAGCCCGAAGGCTGGTTGACTTATGGACAGCAGCTTCTCTCTGTGGCAGCTCGGTGTTCTATGATGAAGATCTGCTCCCTCCTAACTCTCGGTCTTCCCTTAAATAGGGATAATATCCGTTAAAATTGCCGCTGCTGGTTGAGTCATCTAACGGTCATGATACGCAGCTACAATTTCCCTTGGTGGCTCTTGCCATGCTGTCGTCAGGCGAGCCGCAGTTGCTACCTGGACTCCGGAGTGCTGAGCTTGCAGTTTTGACAGTTAATGTTGTTCTTGAGGTCGATGCGAAGTTGTCGAAATGAGTAACCCGCCAGCGACCTCCGCATTCCTCAGGCTGATTTGTATCATTTTGAATTATTGAGGCGTCCCTCCTTTCGAAAGATCGTTACGTCGTGGTAGATCACGACAAGAGATTTTTTTGTTAGATTTGCAATAGACATATCTACAAAATTAGGATTCAATGTTTTTAAATTGCTTCAGAAATATTGTAACATTTTTTTTATTTTCAAACATTTTTCCTGAATCAGCAAGAAAAAATTAATAAAAAATTCATAATCAACTGATCAAAAACTACCTCTCAATTTTATAGTACTCTCCTTGATCTTTACGATGCAAAAAAGATCCTTGATCTTTACAACTTTTTCTTCTAACCTTCAAAACTGTAGAAGAAATAAAGTGGCTAAGTTGGAAGTGTTTCAGAGAAAATGGCATTCAAAGTTACCGAGCACCAGAGCGCATATGACACTGTTTCATACCATTGTTTTCCGCCAAAACTTACAACCTTAAAAACTAATAATAAGTCTAAAAGATTTTAGACAAGTCTTCCATAGTTATAATAAATCAGTAAAACTAGTAAAACTAAGGCGGGTAACAACATCTTTCACAAAATCTCACAATGTATTTTAAAAATAGAGCTTTCGAGCATATCCATACTCATTTTCAATATCGGGAATGATAAATTGAACCATGGTAAATACAGTACATGAATACAAATTGTTAATGGAAATTAAATGAAAAAATTAGGACAAGATATTTAGGTTCGCAAAGATGACATATCATTGAGACTTGGTTTAAATTGATGAATTATTATACTTTGTAGTAACTTAAGGCTATGTTTATTACAAGTTGAGACTATTTTGAAATTATCAGTGCGGATTGGATGGTCAGATTCTAATGCGTGATCTCTTATACTTCTTATACTGCTGTGCAATGGGTTTGACACTATTTCCCGTACGGACCGACACCCCCTTGTGCTCAGCTATGCGTGTTGCAAAATGGCGAGCAGTCTCACCATAATAAGTGGCCCCACACTGGCCACACGTATATCTATAGACCACGCAGCTAAGCAACAAAGTGGGCATCTTATCGCCGTACCGGAAAGAACTGCCAATGTTGAAAAAATTCCGGAAGGTTCAGACATAGAGGTTGTAAGCTCTGAATTTTAACTTCATCAATACAAGTTCTATGGCTCCTGCTGTTCCTCTTAGACTTCTCTAGGTAATTGTGGGTTATCTGCCACCAGTTTCACTGTATGGTTTACTTTTGATGTTTTTATTATAAAAAATCAAGACTAAAGAACATGGATATTACTATATCTTGTGACCAAAACAAAACAATGATGTTTTTTGAAAAAAATTTTTTTACTAAAAATTCATGACTAAAAACTGGATAGCATATTTTATTTGACCAAAAAACCATGCCGTTTTATTTTTATGTTTTTTACAAAAAAATATTGATTTTACAATAAAATCTTGATTTTACAATAAAATCTTGATTTTACAAATAAATCTTGATTTTACAATATAACTTGATTTTTTAAAATCACGTTTTTTTACAAAAACTTATCAGAAGTAAAAACATGAATATTAATACATTTTATATGACGAAAAAAACTCACTCGATTTTCAAGAACATGTTTTTTACAAAAAATCATGATGAATAAACATGACTATTAATATATTTTATGGGACCAAAACAACCAATGCTGTTTTTTTTAAAACATCTATTATTTAAAAAAAAATCATGACTAAAAAAAGCTGATAATATATTTTATGTTACCAAAAAACCATGTTTTTTAAAAAAAGTTTACAAAAATATCATGGTCAACAAGTTATAAAAAATGCACATTTTTATATTTTATGTGACTAAAAATTCATGCAATTTTTTTAAAAAAAATATAAGTTTTTTAGGCACTATTTTTTTGTATAATATGATTTTTAAAAAAAACAGCATGATTTTATGGTCACATAAATTATATTAATATCCACTATTTCAGTCATGATTTTATTGTGAAAAATATGTTTTTTGAAAAACAAGCATGATTTTTTAGGCACATAAAATATATTAATATCTGTGTTTTTTAGTATTACATTATTCTTACATGAAACATGTTTTAACAAATAATAGCATATTTTTTTTGGTCCCATAAAATATATTAATATCCACGTTTTTTACTCCTGATTTTTTGTAAAAATAAAGTTTTTTTAAGTACCATGGTTTCTTGGTCACATCTCTACCAATAACCATAAGTAAAGATACATTATTACAACATACTATGTGGGAAGTTGAAGGTGATTCACATGCATTGTAAAATAAATGAAATATCAAAACATGCAAGCACAAAAAATGAAAGATTTCATACAACCAAAGAATTAAGAAGTATGCTGTTTTATTTTATAATCTGATATGAAAAACAATGTAATGTGGTTCTTTTCCTTGATGAGTTATCTCCAAACAAAATATTTAAAAAAATCTAAAATATCCACATTTTTGTAGCCATGTTTTTTTGTAAAATAATTTTTTTTAAACAGCATGGTTTTCGAGTCACATCTCTATTCAGAACAAATTGAATATGGAAAAAGAAACTATTTAAATGATTGATTGGAGAAATCTTAGAACTTTTTTTTCCTGACATTTTATTAACCCATTAGTGCCTATGCATAGACTTTTCTACCCTCTATAAAAATGTTACAAATTTACTCAGACCTAATTTTAAGGTTTCCTACAAGTCTATGCATGCATTATAGATCTTGTGATAGCTAAGAACGCATTTCAAACACGTTCTGCAGATGTTTCTTACACAATCAAACAGTGCATGCAACATAGCCGCTGCACGTTCCAGCACAACTCACTCGTGAGGTATTTTAGGTATTTCTCACAATATGACCACTTTTTATTGAAGTGTGTATAATCAAAAGAAAGTTAAATGATTAGTTTACAAATCGGAATGCATCTTTACCATAAAAAATTACGAAGTGAAGGGGAAATTTCTATTCAAAGTTTTCACATAGATTTTTCTACACCCAGGCACTACGGCATGTTAAGTTCAGTAGAATTGCAGCTCTGAATTCTCTGAGCTAGTGTGTATTTATTTACCCTAAGCTATTACGCCATGATTAGCTTTATGTAGACATTTATGTTAATATTTATGTTTCTGTGTTAGGAAGTGCTTTTATGTCATGGATAGTTATTGAAATACTAACATATTTAGATGTTTAACTGGGCTTTTTTTCCCCTCAGGATGAATACGGATGAAGTATCAAGTTTTATGGATGAACTACATGTGTGACAATGGCCTTCCTCTAAGATGTTTCTAAGCATATCACACATCTTCATAAGCACTTAGCCTTGCTTTCATTATGTGTGATGGTGGTAAACATTCTATTCTGTATGCATCATTATATCTTCTTTTAGTAATGTCACAGTGCTGTAGTGAATGGAATATTGTTCAACATTGTTGTATCATAAATATCTACCTAGGACAGCTTTTGGATGTTTTTGCTATAAATAAATCCATTGATTTTTCTGTAAACTTTAGGCAGATTTTTGCCTGGAATACCAGTGAGTAGATTTTTTGACTTGACAATATCTCACCTTCTATCTGTACTAACTTTATTATGAAATTTATAATGTATATCTGGTATAATATGTAAAGAATTTCTGCCAAGTTTTACTGTCCTACTACTATTTCTCAACTTTCGGCCTTAAGGGCATCATCCAGGCCCCTGCCGCTCCAATGAGCATTTTTCATGCTTTTGTTGAAAAAGGACTTTTAGGTGGTAGACTCAGTCCTAAAATTTTATGGTGCTACGGACAATAGATCCCCCCCAGGGGAGAGTAAGGGGAACAAAATCTTGAATTTTTGACCCCATTTTGACCCCATTTAAAAAACAAAAAAGGAAATGGATAATTTGAAAATGTACTTTTGTTAGAAATGTTTAAAGAATTCTAAAACTGTATTTGGTTTTGTTCTTGCACAAAACTCAATGACTAGTCCTCTTTTGAAAATTAATACAAATAAACTAAAAAACCCAATATGTCCAATTTTTTTTAAAAACTGAGGCTTGAATCAAAAAATGAATAAATGAAATTGTGTTATTTTTTCAAAAGTTATACTATATAGCCAAATTTCAAAAGAATCAGACCAAAAATAAAAAATTTCAGAATTTTTATGAAAAATTTTTTTTATTTTTTTTTTGGAAATTACAATACTCAGTGTGAATATGAAGTTATGCATGGAGATTATCAAAATAAAAATGAAAACAGTAATCAATTACGTAAGTTTTAAATTATATTACTCTTCAACCAAAAATTTTGTTTTATGGCTTATATCCAACACCTCTAACTTTCAACATTCAAAAGCCTAAAAGTTTTGGAGTTTTGATGCTAGAACAAAACCAAAGACAGTTTTAGAATCCTTGTAACATTTTCTAACAAAGTTACATTCTCTTTTCTCCAAATTTGAGAAAAAAAATTATATAGCTCGAAACCCATATATAATTTATTTGTGATGTAATGCCAAAATATCACTTATCACAAAATAAGTTATTTCAAATGTTAAAATTTTACAATATAACTTTGTTAGAAATGCTTGAAGGATTCTAAAACTGTCTTTGGTTTGGTTTTAGCATCAAAACGAAATGAATGTTAGGCTTCTGAAATATCCATATAAATGTACCATAAAACAATTTTCCATAAAAACATAAGGCCCAAATCAAAAAAGTTATGTAAGTGAAAAAGTTTACTTTAAAAAAACATTGACTGGTCAATTTTCAAACGAATCAGATAAAAAAAAGTTGAAAAATCTGGATGATCCCCTTAAATTAAATTTCACCCTGCTAAGATGCACTTTTTTTCAATATCTTCAGAATAATCTTCAATATCATTTCATCCACTTTTAATGATAAAATTAAACCTGAAAAAAAAACACTATTTCCTAGAGCATGCAAGGAATTATTGACAACAGTTTACACACCTCATGAAAATATTCTTTTGTTGATATTAAGAGTGAGAATTTATATTAAATCATTGTAACATTTCACTTATAGAAAAACGTGATTACTCCAGTATTCAAAAATTAATATAGTTGAATTCATCATTATTGCAATGAAAATTAATTGTTTTCCCACATATATTGACTATTTTAATTTTGTACTTCAAACTCATTATATAAGCATTATATAAAACAAGCTAATGATCAAGTTTTCATAATAAAATAAACTCAAGCTCTCTTTCTAGTTATTAAATTTCAAGACTTCGAATAATAGCCATTAACAAAAAACTAGTACCAAGAAAATAGCCTCTCCAGTCAACAGTGAAGAAATTCAAGAATAAAGTCACTACATTTGAGGTAAACTAAAATACAGTATTACTTATGTGTACAGAAGATGACTAAAAAAGCAGCAACTTGAAAGTTTATGGGTAAAATCCAGTGGAATATTGAATTTCCAAGCCAAATTACTAAGCTTATACAGTCATACCTCATCTTACAAAAGGCATAAAGAACAAATGATTCAAGTTTCACAACAGTTTTACGTAAAATTTTTATCTCTGAAAATGAGAGAAAATTCATGTAAGAAAACGCAAATCTCAAAAATTCAAACAATGCACACTCGGCTTTGCAGCCGCAAAAGTTCTCCATAACGTGAATACACTCGTAGCATCAAGCATTTATTTTAAATTGGTTCAATAAGAGTAAATAGTAGGACATGATTTGCATGTTTTATTAATTTTAATGGTTTAATAAACAATTTTCTTTTATTTTGAACACACATTTCACACAAGATTGGTGAACTTCTAAAAAAAATTAGGGAATTTAGGAGGGAGTATTGGGGGCCTTGAAACAAATCAGGCCTACTACATGTAGAATGCGATGGTACTTATTAAAAATCACGTTACAAAACCACTTTGAGAACAAATTAATTTTGTTATATGACCTATGACTGTAGAACCAAACTTGAAATAAAATTTATAGAAACAAGACAACAATAAAATGACAAAATGTATGAGCCCAACTCAGCCTCGAAGAAAAAGAGTGGGTAAATCTGAAGGATATGTCAGTTATCAATTTTCCACTTTATGATGCCTGAACCTAATTAATTGAATCAAAATAAACAAGTTTTCTTCTATGCACTTTTTGTCTCAAATGAGGGTCAATGTGAAGTTTAATGCAACCACGGAAAATAATAATTCGGATCCAAAGAATCACTAAAGGAACACATTTAAAAATGTTTTACATGAATGACATTGTGCTCGCTGATGCTTTCTTTTCGAATTATTGAACTTTGAAGTTGGCCTTCCCGCGCCAAAGGAAGCGAGCGTAATTTAATTAAAAATGGAAGCTAACCCCCTTTTACAAACGTAAAGAGGTTGGGTAGTGAGGGGGAGGCACAGTTCTTCTAGTGAAAATTATAAATAAAGCGTCTAACCCACCCATTAGGGTGACGACCGCTATCTTGTTTACATCGGGTCTAACATGGCGACCACCATGGGCGCCGCCATCTTGGACCCGATGTCAACAAGATTGCGGTCGTCACCCTAATGGGTGGGTTAGAAGCTTTATTTATAATTTTCACTAGAAGAACTGTGCCTCCCCCTCACGACCCAACCTCTTTACGTTTGTAATAGCTTCCGTTATTAATCAAATTCCGTTTCACGCACTCGCTTACTTTGGCGCCAAGGTCAACTTCAAAGTTCAATTATTCGAAAATAACGCATCAGCGAGCAGAATGTCATTCATGTAAAACGTTCTTAAATGGGTTCCTATAGTGATTCCAAAGATCGGAATTCTTATTTTCCGTGGTTGCATTAAACTTCACATTCACCCAAATGAGTATTTTACGATTTATAGCGGAAAGTTTAGTTTTGTCTATGATGACGAATGCGCTCGAATTAACCGTTACACATCGATTTTCGAATTTGTGTTGCTTGAATCATGGTAATAACATCAAAATAAACAACTTTTCTTCTATACACTTTTTTCGTCAAATGAGTATTTAACGAGGTATAGCGGTAGGTTTGGTTTCGTCTTTGATGACGATCGCACTGGAAGCGAGTGCGCATTGCAGTGTTGCTGTCCGACGTCCTCCTTGAATTACTTGCCGCTTCAAACACTGGAGTTGCGGCAAGTCATTTACCGCTATAACTAATAAAATACTCATTTGAGACGGAAAGTGCATAGAAGAAAACTTGTTTATTTCGATCTAATTAACTATTTTTAAGGCATCGGAATTTGCAGAATCAATAAGTGACATATCCTTCAGATTTACCAAAGAGTGATCTAAAAATCAAAGATTACACGTGGTACATAGTTCTAGTCAATTGGAAAGGAATGACCATCAGTCAATAGATATTTCTGCTAAGGTATTATGGAGAGTTTGATACAATAGAGAACCAGGGCACTAGTTATGCAAGTCTACTACAGAGATGGTCACTGTCTCACTAGTCTCTTCCTCAACTTAGTACTCTTTTACTTCCACTTTCTATGCATTACTTGTAGCTTACTATCTTCAACAAGGATAATATATCATAGCATCAAAGATTAGAACTACCACATTCTATAATTCTTTTCAATAAAAAGCCAATGGAACTAATTTACAACCATGGACAGGCATCAATCAAACAGACATAAATTATTAATTATTTAAACAAAGAAATTTAGACATAAAAAAATCCCACTAACAAAACAGAACAGAGAGAGAGAGGAAAAAAATTACATTAGGGGCCTAATGACATTTAGAGTGAAAATATCTAAAGCTACAGATTGCTCTTCACCCTTGAGCAATTTTCTCATCATTCTTAACCATTATTGCAAGCATCAAATTCTCAACTGCTCCAGCATCAATACCTGTCAGTCAGCATACAAAAGTTGTGATAATATGGCGAGCTTGCATTTTTTCAATTTGTGTTCCTTGCCAACAAAATTTTTCATTTTTCAAAAAAATTGGCATTTAAAGTGTTCCTACCCCACAATGAAAATGCATCGTCCGTGAAATTGTGTTGCCTCTTACAATTATATTTACATACATCATCACATGTTGATTAAGCTTCTTCTTCTTCTTCTTCGGGGGATCCAGGAGGATCTTGAAAGTCGATGGATTTCTTCAGCAGAAATCCGTGCAACCTGACAGCTTGTAGGGGTACTCAAGGGCACAAGCAGCTCCGAATAGCAGAAAGAAGTCAGGTACACTTATAATGCTGAATCTCATGTGCACAAATTAGTTGAAGAGATCACAGAGTTTTCCATCTATTTGTCATGGTTATGAAACCAATCAAAGAATGGAGGATCCTTGAACAAACAGAAGATGGGTAATTATCACATCCAAGAACATTCTCAAGACTGAGTTCCAGATTGAGTCTAGAGAGACACATGGTAAGGTTCAATCTAGCCAGAGCATACCTTGGGCACACCAACAGGAAGTGCTCAATGGTTTCAGGAGTGGAGCACTCCGGACACAATGGGCTAGGGCACATATTAAACCTATTCAGGTGAGCAAAGACACCAACATGTCCAACACGGAATTGGCTAACAATACATTGACATTTCCTTGAAAGATTCACATCCAATCGAAACTGCGGTTTTCTGCTCAACTCAAAATAGAATCTCCCCTTCCCAGAGCCCTCCACCTGTCTGTGCCAGCACCCACCCCAATGGTCCATCATCCTCACCTTCAGCTGATTCACATTCTCCTCATAGCTGAGTTGAGTGAGAGTTGATTTTGAATTTCTATGGCCCAGTTTTGCACATTTATCAGCAATTTCATTGCCTGCTATTCCAATATGGGAAGGAATCCACTGAAGGTGGATGCTGGGTGAGGCTTCAAGCAAAATTCTCTGGATATTCCTACTAACAGTTTTATATGGTGGATTAACAAAATTAGAGATAATACTCAAAGCACTTTTAGAATCAGTAAAAATTATCACTTTTTGATTTAAGATGCTACCTTTGATCAACTTTATTGCATTTAGGATGGCAAACAGCTCTGCTCCCACCATTGAGTGACCAGGATTGAGCAGCCAAGCCGTGAATAAATTCAAATGTGGAATGTACACAGCAGCAGATGTAGAACCTGACTCCAGTTTAGACCCATCAGTATACACCCTGCAGTAATTGCCATATTGCATCACAACATAATCCTCAAATTTTCTATTGATCTCATCTCTACTAAGGGACTGCACATCCAGAAAGGTTGTGCAAACAGGCAGAGTGGGAAGTTCAAATGCAGCAACAGGGAGTTCAGTGTTTACCTGCAGGAGAGGAAAAGTGAACTGAATGCTATTCAGTATTCTCACTCTTTTAGAGGAAAAAAGCTTTTACAGGGGGAAGCAAATAGTCCAATTTTTGAAACAAATTCTGAAGGGTCACAGATAGAATTGCTGTACCTCAAACACCACTTAATATAGAGGAAATGCAAATACAGCTTAAGAGGCAAAATGAAAGTTTCAGCCTCCAATGAAGATATAGGAGATGTCTTTTGAACTCCCAATATACACCTGAGGGCTGAGTTTTGGATTTTATTTAGAAAATTCAGGCTCCTTTTTGTAAGTTCAGGGAAAATCACATGACCATAAACAAGTTGGCTTCTTACAAATGAGACATACACTTGACGCAGTAATTTTTGGGAGGATCCCCAGGAGGTCTTAGACAGCGCTCTAAGTACCTGTACCCGTCTTTGTCCATCTATTTGGAGATCTTTTACGTGAGGGAGAAAGGTAAGTTTTGGTGCATCATAAATAATTCCAAGCACTTTTTGGGTTCCCGTCCCACTTATGTGCTTGGAACATTTCTCTTTCTGGTGAATACTTCTCTAGGAACATTTCTCTTTCTGGTGAATACTTGATACTCACTTTTATTTGTATTGACTGCTAATTTCCACGTAGAGAACCACCAAGTGAGGGCATTCAAGTACTCCTGCATCGTCCGCTGAACCTCCCCAGGGGATCCCCCATTTGTGATGATAGTGATATCATCTGCATATGAAACACCTTCAATTTTCTTCATCTGGGGTAAATCATGCAACATCACATTGAAGAGCAATGGACTCAAAACTGCCCCTTGAGGCAGGCCACACTTCAGAATTTTGTCCTGAGATTGCACGCTCCCCACTCTCACTCTAACCGTTCTATTTGATAAGTACGAACGCAGCCAGAGAAGAGTGCGCAGGTCGCAGCCCAATCTCCGCAGCTTATAAAGGAGACCCGCATGCCAGACAGTTTCAAAGGCACTTTCTAAATCAATGTAGACCGCCAAACAATAACCTCTACAGGCAAAAGCACGAGTGACAGCATTCTTTATAAGAGCCATGGCATCATAGGTGGATCGTCGTTGACGAAATCCAGTTTGGCAGCATGAAAACACTTTATTTGCTTCGAGAAAAGAAGTTAGTCTGATTTTAATGACTTGTTCGATGATCTTAGATAAACATGACAATAAGGTTATGGGTCTATATCCCTCAGGAGTTGACTGGTTTTTCCCCAGCTTTTTGATAGGGCAGATTATTCCCAATTTCCAAGCCTCAGGAAAGTAACCAGTAAAATAACTAAGATTGAACAAATAAAGTATATGCTTCCTAATTGTCTCAGGTGCTTTCAACAGAAATATGTAAAGAATTTTATCATCTCCAGGGCTTGTCTGCTTTATTTTCTCCAGATTTTTATTAAGTTCACTCAGTTTTAGTTTGGAGTTATACATTGTCTCCTCTATCTCTACTGGAGATATACTTGAAGTGGTACTCTCCACCAATGTACTATGCAAATCTGTTACATTTATCTTATGTCTAGTAAAATAATTCAGTAATATAGATGCTTTACCAGCTGAGTCTTCAGCAATATCACCTACCTGTATTCGGGGGCTTGCAGTACTACCCTTCATTGAACGAATTAGTCTCCAAAGATCCCCCACCCCGGTTCTGGAGTCTAGGCCACTAATGAAATTATTCCAGCTGTTTTGCTTTTTCTGCTTTATAACATTTTTTGCTTCCGATTCACACTTACGATAGGCATCCAAATTATCAAATGTTGGGATCTAGCCAGAGCGTTGCGGGCCCTGCGCTTCTTTGCCACAGCAAGTGCACACTCTTGATCCCACCAAGGTGTTCTACGGGTAGCTCTTCCAGCTGACGAGGTTTTAGGAATATTGTTATTTGCAGCGCTTAAAAGTTTACTGGTTATTTGGGAATTTAGTTCATCAACTGATGATGGTAGAATTAAACTTATTTTATTGTGGTACAGCTCTTGCTGAAAGCCCACCCAGTTAGCTGCTTTGGTGATCCACCTTGGAGGGTTCATAATATCTAAGTTTTTAAGAGCTACACCAAAGAAACACTCAATGGGAAAATGGTCGCTGCCAAGATCTGCACCTCTCTGCAGGGAGCCACAGGCCAAGAGGGTTGGAGGAGCTATACACAAATCCAAAGTGGAGCATGTACCTGTTCTGGCATCTATATAAGTGGGAAGATCAGGAGGGTTAAGTGCACCTAGTAAATTATCATCCATAAATTGAATCAGACTCCAACCAGTGGCGTTCCATCTTTGTCTGGAGTCCCAAAGAGGTGCATGAGCATTGAAGTCTCCAATAATAATAAATATTTCACACAATTGACTAAAGTAATGATTAAACTCATCAACAGTAATATGAGCATTAGGATTATAAATGTTAAGAACATCAAGATAACCAGAAGAAGAGGACACCCTAACACATGAAAATTCTAACTTTCCATTTGGAAAGGAAAGGAGTTTCTTTTCACAAAAATTCACATCATTTCTAATAACAAAACACATACCACCTCTATTACAATTTTCTCTATGGAGCCATACACACTGATAGCCAACAAATTTTGGTTTATGATCATTGACCCTAGTCTCACACAAGCAGAGGATATCAGGTTTTTTGGTATACAAATATAGTTTTACTTCTGAAAGCTTACTCTGCAATCCATTGCAATTTAAGTGAGAGATTTGAAAAAGCCTTTCTGATTGACCACTTCTTTGAATAGATTGGTTACATATTTTAAATTTATTTTGCATTTTTCTTTGTGGTCAGTCCTTGCTGTTTAACTCCTCTATGTTGAGCCAGGGTTGTCGGTAAATCTGAAGGACATGACAGTTGTCAATTTTGCAAATTGTAATGCGTAAACATGGTTAATGACACCAAAATAAACAAGTTTTCTTCTATGCACTTTTCGTCTCAAGTGAGTATTTTATTAGTTATAGCGGTAAATGACTTACCGCGACTCCAGTCTTTGAAGCGGAAAGAAATTCTTTGACCGAGTTGTATGGCAATACTGCAATGGCGTCTTGCTTCCAGCGCTCTGTCTTGAAATACGAAACCAAACCTACCGCTATACCTCGTTAAATACTCATTTGACGAAAAAAGTGTATAGAATAAAAGTTGTTTATTTCGATGTTATTACCATGTTTCAAGCAACAAAAATTTGAAAATCGATAAGTAGCTGTTTATTCGAGCGCATTCGTCATCAATGACGAAACTAAACTTACCGCTATAAATCGTAAAATACTCATTTGAGACGAAAAAAGAATAGAAGAAAACTTGTTTATTTTGATTCAATTAATTAGGTTCAGGCACCAAAAAGTGGAAAATTGACAACTGTCATCTCCTTCAGATTTACCGGGTTGTCTTTGGAATTCTGCTTGTTCTAGTTAATCTACCTTTATGCTGAGACTCATGTGGAGAAATGTTTTTATCCGGTATTACACAGTTATCTTGAGAGGCTGCCAAATTATGGTACTCATTCAACAGTTTACTCCCTATTTTTTGTCCAAAATGATTTCTAATCATGCTTAACATCAACAAACTACGTTCATGTTTATTTTCAAATGTGAAATTAGAGGAAAGAGCTTCAACTATGAACTTACCCAGACGAGTAAAAAGATCCTCAAACATGGACTGCATGTAAGACTCTATCATTTCTTTAACAGAAGGTCCAGAGTCAACAGAGATGCTACTGTCCGCTGGAACATCCCGACTTCTAGAACAGTCTGCCAACACATTTTGACTTCCTCCATCACAATTAACATAAGGCTCAGAATACTCCATCAATACATTTTGGCGGTCTCTATTACAATTAAGGTTGGGAACCCTTCGTGGCAAGTAGTTAGTAGGACCCCAGCGACTGGTGGACATCAGCATGAACCACTTTTTTGGGTTGAGCACTCTTCAATAATGAGGCATAGGTTTTATTGCCACTAGTTTTGATTGCAGTTTGGCTACCCAAAATTTGGTGATTGGCGGACAGTTCCTTATCTGCAATTAAACTTGGCTCATGCTGACTCTGGGAGTGGATTTCCACAATTTGAGGAGGGGTACTATTTGCTTTACTTCCAGATGTAACCCTTCTACGTGCCTCCGAAAAGGATACACCTTCACTCATTAGAGATCTGATCTCTATGGAACTCTTAATAAGAGGGCAGTACCTAGAACTTGCCACGTGAGCTCCCCCACAATTTGCACAACAAGGAACATTAGCAGTGCACTTATCTTTAGCATGATTACCACTGCATATGAGGCAACGCTCCACTGATGTGCAACCACTAGCAAAATGCCCATGTCGCTGACATTTATAACTATTGATTAAGCAACACTAGGAGGGCAATCCTTAAAGTGAACTTGAACTTGAACTTGAGGGCCGACAGTGTCGGGGCCTTTGTAACGGCCTACAATTCCCTCCACAATTTTCACACAAAGAGTTCAGCGCCTGGTACCAGACTTGTCCACTAAACTACTCAGGATCTACCGATCCTTGTCACAAGCCACCATTGGAAGGCATCACCAGGACAACCAGTGTGTCAAAACACCATCCCCCGGCACATTGGGTCATTACAGCCCATTCTACCAGACTGGCTCATTCCAGTCACTGTCTCTTATTCCAGGCACGCACAAGAAACACTTTCATAGCCTCAATGATACTCGCATTACACTCCTGATCCAATCCAGCAAGACAGCTCATACCGCAATCATCTTCAGCACATCTGGCATTCCACTCATTCTCTCCATACTGCTCAGACACCACATTCATAAAACTCTCTCTCTCTTGCTCATACTTACTGCATTCCAGCACAAAATGCTCAATTGTTTCCTCCACTCCACTATCACACTGCCGACATAATCTGTTATTATTCTCATTCCATCTCCATGTACGTCTGTTCACACTCAATGACTTACATCTCACAGCAAACAAGAGTTGACTTCCAAAACTACCATCACAGAACAGCTCAAACTTAGGTGCTTCCTTTTTCATATACCAGTTAAGTGTAGTCTTTCGCATCATGCTAAGCTTCCACTTATTCAGTCCATACTCTTTTGTTTGTCTCTCAATCTCTTTCTTCCACCTCTTGCAGTCCCACTCAGGCCCTACACCTCCAACATTTATTAAACTAAAGTCATCCACAGGTCTCCCAATTCTAACATGAATAATCTTTTGCATACTGAGTTTCCTTGCATGCCCCCAACATACTTTCTCCCAACAGCTTACACTCAGATTCCATTCAAAGATTCGCTTTACCCACCTGCTATTCTGCATTCTTTCAATTCTCACCTTATAATTCAGCACAGCTTTCATCATTCTTTCTGAAAATAGGCTCCACCCAAGGTCACCTCTAATGGCTTCTATAGCTGTCCATTTTGGAGCACCCAATGCTACACGTCCTACCTTATTTTGTATCACATCCAGCTTTTCAAGATCACTTCCATTCCAAGCAAGAGCACTCATACCATACATGACACTAGGTACAGCAACATACTTCCACATTACTCTCACACATTCGTACTTGTTTGCTCTGTATCTGGCCACACTGCCTAACCGTCCACTCCACTGCATTGCTTTTGCCACTTTCTCACCTTTAGTTCTAGTACATCCATCTTCACTTATCATACAACCTAGATATTTGTATTCTTTTGTTCTACCTATTCTGATTTCTCCAATATTCCACAGTCTGTCTCTATCAGTCTCATCACTATTTATAACCATGACCTTACTTTTATCGGCCCCAAAGTTCATCTTGAAATCTGTACTATATCCATTCACAATGTCAAGCATCCTTTGTAGTTCATGACCACATTCACTAACCACAACCACATCATCAGCATACAACAAACAGCTCAGTCTCTCATTACCAACTTTCAGTCCTAAACCACTTCCTCTCAGTCGAACTGCTAATTCTTCTGTGTACAATCCAAACAACAGGGGGGACAGAGTACAGCCCTGTCTCACTCCTCTAACACTCCTCACTTGCCCTGTTTCCAAATTTCCTAACCTGTAGATAGCACTTGTGTTCTCATACAGACTTTGTACAATTTTTACTATTTTTCTGCTAAACCCAACTTTTCTCAAAACTTCAAAGAGCCTAACCCGATCCACTCTGTCATACGCTTTTTCAATATCCAGGAATGCTAAATACACCTTCTTATCATCCTTCCTCATTCGCTCAATTATTTCACTCACTACAAACAGATTATCTTCCCCACGTCTATCTTGCCTAAAACCATTCTGTTCTTCACCTAGGACTCCTAATTCCTCAACTAAATTTTTCATTCTCTCATTCAAAATACCACAAAATATCTTACATACAGTGTCACCCAGTGCAATTGGTCTGTAATTTTTAAGTTCTTTCATACTCTTATGTCCACCCTTATGCAACAGAACTACATTACACTTGTTCCAGTCATCCGGTACTCTTTCACTCTTCCATATCTCATCAAATAAACATTTCAACATACTGACTACACTCTCTCCTCCACATTTATAGAACTCATATGGGATCTTATCAGGGCCACATGCCTTTCCATTTTTCACTTTTTTCAAAAAACTTACAATCTCTTCACAAGTGATTTTGCCATCCATTTGCAGTTCCCGTTCATCAATTAGAAAATTTACGGTTTCATCATCTGTAACCTGCTCATTCATTCCACCAATGTCCTCCCAGTATTCTTCAACTGCTTTCACCATTTGCATCCTATCTTGCACACTGCAACCATTGACTACTAATTCATCAACTTGAACTTCACTACCTCTATCATTACCTTGTATAAACTTATACCAATCTTTTATTCCATCTGGACCTTTCTTTCTTAGATTTTCAACTTGGCGTCTCTCCTCTTTAACTCTAGCCTCATTAATCATTCTCCTTACTTTCTTCTGCTGGTCCTTGTACTCATTCCATGCACTCTGCCATTCATCCTCAGTAATTCTGTTTCTTTCATACATTTTCCTCATACTGCGTTGTTTCTTATTTAAAGTCTTTCTTCTCATTCGTTCTTCCTTTATCTCACTTGTAAACACCACCTGGCATTCCCTGTCCCTTTCCTACATTTTATTCTACCAATCTTTTGCTCTGCCACATCATACAAGGTTCTTGCAATCTCACCATTTAGGTCATTTACATTTCCACACCTGTTCCAGTTATACCTACTCAATTCATTCTTAAATTCTTCCCAGTTTGCCTTTTTTATCTGCCAACTTTCTTTCACACTACTGACCTTCTGCATTGACTCCTTTCTACCCCAGTTATATTCAAGCACAAGCATTTTATGGTCACTATCAATATCAAAATCATCTTCATCTACAAACATTTCATTGACACACTCTCTTGCTCTACTATTCACAATCATATAGTCAATTGCAGTTTTCCATTCCCTGCTTTGCCATGTATGCAAGCCATTTCCTATTGTGACATTCAGGTTTTCAAGTTCATTCTCATCACAAAAATCTATCAATTTTTGTCCATTTGCATTCACCGGCTCACCAAGTATACCAACATGGCCATTCATGTCACCCATCACAGAGGGCACCTGCAGTGTTCTCGTACAATCCTTGTTGATATTTCATACTTTTTTACATTCTCTTCATGAGATAAAATCCCATCAGTTGTCATATAACATACAATCACAACAATACATTCTCTGGCATGCATTCTTTCACACTTAATTGCTAACAAATCTTCACTTTCAGGTTCATTTCCAACAGGAAGTTCCTCTAATTTCCAATTTAGAGCATTCTTTACAATCAAACCAACTCCACCACCTCTTTTTTGCCAATTTACACGCCCTTTTCCTATCATATGATACTTATTCTCCTTACATTGTAAACTGACTATCACGCATTTGGGTCTCTACTACACCAACACAATCCAATTTTCCATTCTCAAATTCTACTACAAGGTCATCTAACTTTCCTGCATTCCATCCACGCACGTTTATACTTCCAAACCTTACAACACAATTAGACAGTTCAAGACATTCCTCACTTTTGCTCTGACGGATTTTCATTCATCCAGTTCCAACTTCCATTATGACATGAGTAGCTCTGATCCACTGGATATATTTCTTGGAGAGTTTCATCTCACCTTCTTTTGTAAGATGGACTCCATCTCCAAGAAAACACCCATCCTGGATCACGCTATCCATGTCTAGGAAGCTGGAACCCAGCTCACGCTTTCTCACACTCTCAGCTCTCATACTCATAATCCTTTCATGCACCTCTCTATTCACCTCCTTTCGCACCCTTTCATACTCCTCATCACACGCAGGCCTTCTTAGCAGGCTAGTCACCGCCACTCTAACATTCTTCTTCCGTGCCCTTTCAACAACTTTCATAATTGCATTCACCGTACGTTCTCTCCCACATTCAAGCAACCGATTGCCACCTCCTTGCAGTACAACCATTCCTTCATCCATTCCATCTATCACTCTCTCAGCATGCCTACAAATCTCCTCCACTCCTTTCCCTCTCATGCTCGTACATCCGCTACTGTCACTCATACATACGAACCTATCAATATTCTTCACCATGCTATCTCCACATATTCTAATCATAGGTCTTACTCTCCCTTTCATGCTACTCTTTTGCTCAATTCTTTCACTCAAATCATTCTTTCCATTCATCTTCCTTTCATTTGCTTCCACTACAGGCTCCTGCACCTCATGTGGCACCTTAACAGGTCGCTCATTCACTCTCTTTCCATTTGCACCTCTTTCATCATGCTCATTCATCCTTCTACTCTCATCTGTCACATTTGCACCATCATTTGCTTCATTCACACTCCTTGCACCATCATTTGCCTTATCATCCACTTCATTTGCACTCCTTGCAACACCATTCACCTCTTCATTCACTGCATTTGCACCATTCTCATTCTTTCCTTCGTTCAGCTTCCTTTCATCCTTCAAATCAGCCTCTAAAGCAACCATCAAAATTGTCAATCTCTCAACCTCCTCTTTCAACTTCTTACTCTCATCATTCAAACATTTCCAGCACGTAAACACAAGATCATTCAACTTTTTTTGACTCATCTCTCTCAAACCTTTGCATACATCTATATCTACCCACTCTTTACAAGTCATGCACTCAATCTCCTCATCCATTCCACTTGCACCTCCCTTCCTACGACCAGTCCCATTTCTTGCCATCCTCAAACACTGACTTCTATCTCAGTACAAATTTCACAGGCAGAAGTCTTCACTCACCAAATCTACTGAAAATCAAGTTATCAAACCAAAAGAAACAAAAACGTTTCCTACTACTCTCACAGTCACTCTCTACAATGTCACACACTCGTTATACTCTTTATATGCAAAGAAAGCTTACCAGTCAAAACACCTTAGTCAAAAATTGCAAGTCACCACACCGAAGTCCAATGCTCAGTCTCAACTCTCACGCAACAAAAAAAAAACTACTCTCACGAGCACTCCATACAAAGTCACACACTGTACTCACGTGAATATACAAACTATACCAGTTTTTCAGCAACTTCACTTTAACACCACAATTTTCGTCGGACGATCAGAAGCACGTGCACACCGCACCGCTATTCCACCGCTTGAACTTGAACTTGAACTTGAAATTGAGGGCCGACAGCGTCGGGGCCTTTGTAACGGCCTACAATTCCCTCCACAGTTATCACACAAAGAGTTCAGCGCCTGATACCAGACTTGTCCACTAAACTACTCAGGATTTACCAATCCTTGTCACAAGCTGCCATTGGATGGCGTCACTGGGATAGCCAGTGCGTCAAAACACCATCCCCAGGCATATTGGGTCATTACTGACCCAATATGCTATTCTTCCACCGCTAGTACGGAACGATGGAACGCCCGGAACGGAACATTCCTTGAAGCGCTGATATTACTGGTCCTAAAACCCGGAACACCCAGAAGAGTACCGGATGACTGGAACAAGTGTAATGTAGTACTGTTGCACATGGGTGGACATAAGAGTATGAAAGAACCTAAAAATTACAGACCAATTGCACTGGCTGACACTGTATGTAAGATCTTTTGTGGTATTTTGAATGAGAGAATGAAAAATTTAGTTGAGGAATTATGAGTCCTGGGTGACGATCAAAATGATTTTAGGCAGGATAGACGTGGGGAGGATAATTTGTTTGTAGTGAGTGAAATAATTGAGCGAATGAGGAAGGATGATAGGAAATTATATTTAGCATTCCTGAATATTGAAAAGGCGTATGACAGAGTGGATCGGGTTAGGCTCTTTGAAATTTTGAGAAAAGTTGGGTTTAGCAGAAAAATAGTAAAAATTGTACAAAGTCTGTATGACAACACAAGCGCTATCTACATGTTAGGAAATTTGGAAACAGGGCAAGTGAGGAGTGTTAGAGGGGTGAGACAGGGCTGTACTCTGTCTCCACTGTTGTTTAGATTGTACACAGAAGAATTAGCAGTTCGACTGAGAATGAGTGGCTTAGGACTGAAAATTGGTAATGAGAGACTGAGTTGTTTGTTGTTTGCTGATGATGTGGTTGTGGTTAGTGAATGTGGACATGAACTGCAAGGATGCTTGACATTGTGAATGGATATAGTACAGATTTCAAGATGAACTATGGTGCCGAAAAAAGTAAGGTTATGGTTATAAATAGTGATGAGACTGATTGAGACAGACTGTGGAATATTAGTGAAATCAGAATATATTGAACAAATGAATACAAATATCTAGGTTGTATGATAAGTGAAGATGGATGCACTAGAACTAAGGGTGTGAAAGTGGCAAAAGCAATGCAGTGGAGTGGACGGTTAAGTAGTGTGGCCAGATACAGAGCAAACATGTATGAATGTGTGAGAGGAATGTGGAAGTATGTTGCTGTACCTAGTGTCATGTATGGTATGAGTGCTCTTGCCTAGGATGTAAGTGATCTTGAAAAGCTGGATGTAATACAAAATAAGGTAAGACGTTTAGCATTGGGTGCTCCAAAATGAACAGCTACAGAAGCCATTAGAGGTGACCTATGGAGCCTATTTTCAGAAGGAATGATGAAAGCGGTGCTGAATTATAAGGTGAGAATTGAAAGAATGCAGAATAGCAGATGGGCAAAGCCAACTTTTTAATGGAATCTGAGTGTAAGCTATTGGGAGAAAGTGTGTTGGGGGCATACAAGGAAACTTAGTATGCAAAAGATTATTCATGTTAGAATTGGGAGACCTGTGGATGACTGGAGTTCAATAAATGCTGGAGGAGTAGGGCTTGAGCGGGACTGCAAGAGGTGGAAAAAAGAGATTGAGAGGCAAACAAAAATTTGTGGATTGAATAAGTGGAAGCTTAGCATGATGCGGAAGCCTACACTTAACTGGTAAATGAATAAGGAAGCACCTAAGTTTGAGATGTTCTATGATGGTAGTTTTGGAAGTCAACTCTTGTTTGCTGTGAGATGTAAGTCATTGAGTGTGAACAAATGTACATGGAGGTGGAATGAGAATAATACCAGATTATGTCGGCAGTGTAACAGTGGAGTGGATTAAACAATTGTGCATTTTGTGCTGAAATTTAGTAAGTATGAGCAAGAAAGAGAGAGTTTCATGAATGTGGTGTTTGAGCAGTATGGAGAGAATGAGTGGAATGCCAGATGTGCTGAAGATGATTGTGAAATGAGCTGTATTATTTGATTGGATCAGGAGGGTAATTTGAGTATCAATGAAGCTGTGAAAGTTATTCTTGTACGTGCCTTGAGTAAAAGACAGTGACTGGTATGGGCCAGTCATGTAAAGTGGGCTGTAATAACCCAGCATGCCTGGGGATGGTGTCTTGACGTACTGGTTATCCCAGTGATGCCATCAAATGGCAGTTGTGACAAGGATTGGTGGATCCCGAATAGTATTGGACAAGTCTGGTACACAAGCGCTGAACCCTTTGTGTGAATATTGCTTTGAGGAGGGAATTGTAGGCCGTTACAAAGGCCCCGACGCTGTCGGCCCTCAATTTCAAGTTCAAGTTCAAGTCCCTACTTCCTATACAAGGATGAAATGCCGACGTCAGCTATTGAAAATAATTTGAACTTTTACGAGCATAGTATAGAAAAAAAGGGATTGATTACTTATATATAGGAGATTGAAATACGCGGAGTTCCGTAATGGGAAAATTTGCCGTAATTTATTACGTCGAATGTCGGAACGACATTTCAACAAGACCAAAGCAATAAAACTAAGGGCAACAAAAGTACGAGTCCTTCGGAGCAGGTCTTCTGGGAGACAGGCGGGCGGTCCACTTGCGATCTGTGACTGCCGTCGTAGGAAGCAAGCACCCGTGCTCTGTGGAGTTCGTTGCAGTTAGTTAAGGTTTAGAGTTTAGTCTTAGGTTTAAAACAGTTTATCGCTTTAAGGTAAGTTTATACGTTATAAGTTGTAAAGTAAGTTTATACGTTATAAGTTGTAAGGTAAGTTTATACGTTATAAGTTTTAAGGTAAGTTTATACGTTATAAGTTTTAAGGTAAGTTTATACGTTATAAGTTTTAAGGTAAGTTTTAAGAATGCATGGGGGAAACGTCGTCCTAAGTACCCAGCTCACGGCATGGCAAGTAATTGGTTACTGAACTAATAGTTCATAAACCTCCAATAAGCTCGTGAGCATCAGGACGTGCCGGGAAGCGGAGTCAGGCGAGTGGATGGTGAGCGTAGCGAAGCGAAGGAAAACCCACTGGCTTCCCTGCGTTGGCAGCACGGGAGGTTCCGTCGGGGTTGCGGAGGCAGGTGAAAACGACGGAGGCTGTGTAGGCTCAGTTATAAAGTTGAAGTTGTGTGGTCAATGGCTGGAGGCGATCTGAATCAGCCTTGAGAAAATTTAAGAGGTCACTCTATATACAATGTCACATGGAAACCACATGGTTACGGCATGGATTGTCCATGTTTGCCATATGGGTTCTACGCACCCATGTTATGTGGAAAGCGCATGGACTTTTGGAAAGTGGCCCCATGTGGTTCCCACCAGGTTAAGACACGTGTAGAGGATGTGGGTCCTACATGGAAACCATATGCCTCATGGCCATCACTCGCTTCTGCCAGCTAGGATCCATGTGGTAATTACGCATGGGTTCCATCTATAAATCAAGCAGACTTACCATGAATTCTGCCGACGTGTATTATACATTGTTTCCATGTGGTGATCAAAGTTGGTTGGTCGCTCCGGTGCCGTTGTATTGCCACGTCTGGTAGCAGATGACCTGTTGAGAACACGTCCCCCCAAAATGCCATTCTCATCACGCACTGAACCTTGATACCGTACATGGTTGTGTTATGTAAACTGATCGCAAATGTTTCGCGTTTTCTTTGAAGTAATTCAGCAGCCGGTACAGTAATTAGCGGCGAAACGAATGGCATCTCAGTATTCATAGGGTTTCATGGCAGCCTCCACCACTCGTTGTTGCGTGTTTTAGTGACATATATACAAGTATTACACTCATATTTATGTCACAAGGCTGTTAATTCATAAAAGCGCGCATGCATTGTGAAGGAAATATCAACCGACGATCTCGGAGCAACTTGCAAATTGCGATATTTTTTCCCGAGTGCAAAAAGTAGGGTTAACAGCCAGGCTAAGATGCAGTGAATAATTCCATTATTCAAACATTTAGAATTTTCTTTGTACTCATTGACTTGTATTATGAGAAATTCAAAAATTGAATGCATCTATAAATAAGGCTTTCATAGAAGAACACAGACTATGAACCCTCCACAGCATAACTTATACCACGCTATACCGGGTGTCCCATGAAAATGTCCCCGACTTTTCAATTGATTATATCTCCGCAATAAATTAACGTATTTGAAATGTATTTTTTTTCACAGTGTAGCAAATTTAGTTTCTTTTTCGAATTATTTAAGTTTCTGAAAATCGTTTAATAACCACTTAACAGTGATCGATTTACTGAAAGAGGTAGAAAAACTAATTGTTGGAAGGAAAGTTTTAAAAACAACACTGGTGATCTTCTTCATTTCTCAATACCTACTGTTAAAAATAATTTCATAAGATGTATCCTACATACCGCCAAATCTTTAAACCCTCTGAGAGGTTATTTACTTTCTTGTTTCATCATTTGAAGACACTTAAGATGCAGCTCACTAACTATCAATGAATTTGCATCGTATTGGAATACGAAGCAATGGAAATCTATAAAAAGTTAAAAAACCAATTAATGAAACATTCCCGGAAGGGAATTCACCATATAAGAAGACTGTGTTTCTCACTGTTAGAAAATTTGAAAGAAAATTAAATGCTCTTCTTACTTTTTTACCGCTTTTCGTTGCTTCATATTCCAATACGATGAAAATTCTTTGATCGTTAGTGAGCTGCATTTTGAGTGTCTTCAAATGATGAAACAAGAAAGTAAATAACCTCTCAGAGGGATTAAAGTCTTGGCGGTATGTAGGATACATCTTTGTGAAATAATCTTTAACAGTAGGTATTGAGAAATGAAGAAAATCACCAGTGTTGTTTTTAAAACTTTCCTTCCAACAATTAGTTTTTCCACCTCTTTCAGTAAATCGATCACTGTTAAGTGGTTATTAAACGATTTTCAAAAAGTTAAATTATTCGAAAAGAAAGTAAATTTGTTACATTGTGAAAAAAAGACATTCCAAATACGTTAATTGATTGCGGAGATATAATCAATCGAAAAGTCGGGGACATTTTTGTGGGACACCCGGTTTGGGTGTTCGTAGTAAAAGCACGTTCATAAATTTTATCCAGGGCAGATATCCACCACATTAATTTGGAATGGAAAAAACTGACCGTCAGCAAGGAATTTTTTGTTTAATTTTGTAATGATTTATAGAAAAAATTAAAGTCCACTAATACTATGGCAGGGAATATCAATATTCAAACTCGAAAAATCATGATGACAGATGAATTGTTCAGTTATGAATTGCAACATTTTTATTAAAGCAAATCAAATTTCTGTAATATAATGGCACCGCAAACATCATCAATCAAAATCGAGAAATTGTACTAACTGAATTGTTCATTCTTGGATTTTGTCAACATTTCTTAGAAACAAATTCAATTCCTTAAATATGATAAAATGGCAGCGCTAACTTCAATGTTCACATTTGAAACATCATGGTTCTGTAAAAAATGAACTATGAAGAATGAATTTACCCTTCAATTGCATGAAAATTTTCTAACAATTCACTTCCAATTCGTTCAAATTCATATATAATGGTTGTGAGTACATGTTTATGCATTTTAGGGTGTAAATTTGTCCTTCATCGTACATTTCTATTGTATAATGACAAATTTAGAAAAAAATATTGCAAAATGAATTATACTCACAAACCTCATCCATAATGTGAAGACTGATAAACCCTCAAAATGAAGGTTAACAAAATGAATAATGAAATAAGAAACAACATCCTACCAACGAATAATTGTAATGATGGATTTCTTAGGCGGTATTTCAAATTGAAATGCTTACGCAAATATATTTTATAGCATAAGTACCACAAAGCAACAAAATGAATCACAAGAAAAAGAATTATACGACATTTTATTCTTTCGGCGCAAACGAGAAATGGCGCAATTAAAGTCATCATTGTCGTCGAAAGGTTTACAAATATATAAGAACTATAACTCTGTATAATAATCTCACACGATTTCCAGCGACTTATCACTTCTCATCACAACGGCGTGCTTATGAGAGAATTATTGTAATAATATCAGCTTATTGTTCACGGCTTCAGTACCAAAATGAGCTACAGTTCAACAGAAAGTAATGAAAAGAAATTCACCAGCCGTATCGCTTTAACCAGCAGCGCATGAGAACTATGCTCAGTTGTAATGTCTCTAATATGGCCAGTGAAAAGCTCGTCTTGATAATTACCCCTATCTTCCACTTAGATTCATTAATACTGCGAATTGAATGATGTTCCTAGAAATACACAGGAGCACAATTAACACGATCACGTCTTGAGCAGAACTAAGTAACGGTCACGGAAGACGGAGCACGGAAGTTTGAATAGGAGGCGCCACAACGTCTGAGAGGAGGGGTAGTTGCCAGATGCACATTCTTTCGAAATCGAAACGTCAAAACTTATCCAAATAGTTTCATGTGTGTATATCAATTTATTCATTGGTGTGTTCTGTCTTTCAATATTATTTTACGAAAGCTTTTGAAATTGCACCAGACGCATTTATAGAATTTAGTTATCCCAATTTTTGGTTCAAAGAGATTATCAGCTAATATTTCATAAGCAATGATTACTTTATTAGTTATTAAAAATGTTTAAAATGAGCATTAAAACTGAATAAGACACAACTAAGTCTTAAAAAGGCGAATGTTAGATTTTTTAGCACAAGGAGTTTCTACCTCAGCTTGAACCTGAATACTTCAAATAATAACGTATATATTTTTGACCATCAAGCAAATAATAGTTAAATTTGGGACTAATCTGATGTGTAAACGGGTAATTTGTTATAATTGCAGAATTTAATATATGCTCTGAAAGGAATCTTTGACATTATATCAAAAACATACAACAAAAATTTTAATATTTATATATACACAATATTTTCTTGAAAGCCGTTCATAAGCAAGTACGTTGCATACACACGTACCTCCCATGTGGAAAAAATTTATTTGAAGGCAATGTGGTAGCTAATAGGAAATCACACGTGGATCCCACGTATCAAATCCTGCATGCAACGTACTAATATGGCTATGATGAGTAAATTCAGTGGTAAATCCATTTTGCCAACTAAAATCCACGTAACCAGCACCTAACCACGTGGCTTCCATGTGACATTGTATGTAGGGCAGTGCAGCTTGGCTCAAATGGTGTATTCAATTGGCTGTATTCAGGATGGTAAACTAAAGTTCAAAAACCAAAGACGAGCCTAGAGCTGGGTTATAGAAATTTATATATATTTAAGTAATGAGTTCTGCTACATTAATTTTAGATTTAATATTCAGAGATTAAGTTTTACTTATAAGTTGAATGTTAATTTAATTTTAGTTCTTGATTTTAAGTTCATGAGGAAACAAGCTTAAATTTAATTAACTCTAAACGATTACAGGATAGCCTGTAAGATTTCTCTACACATAGGTTTCATCTGCAGGTTTTTTACTTCGAATCGTTATTTGTGTGTTCAATTTAGGTCATAAATTGTACAACCTGTTATCTACACGTGATATTGGTGAACTAATGTAGTGATTGACTGTTTTGGTCCTCAAAATAGATGATAATTCTTAGATGATAATTCTTTATTTTTTCAATATTTATTTAAATTGTGTAAGTCATGAAAAATCATTCAAAGAATTTCGTTTTCTTTTGTGTTTTAATATTTCATGACTCACTAGGACAAAATAACGTGCACGTAAAATGAGACATTCGTTTTTTAGTTCATTGCCGTGAGTGTTTAGGAAGGTATTTTTGCGATTACTATTATTCAGCCTAATATTTATTATGGTCTCATTGCAAAAAAATTAAAAATCGAAATAAATCTGACAGTGACGATTTAAACCTGTATTCATGATATAAATATAATATAAATTCATGAAACTCATTTATGTACTCATAAATGAATTTAAAATGTCTATATGGACATTTACATGAACATAGCACTTAGCACTGAAGTCCGTTTGATGTAAATACTTATCACTTAAGTTCTCTCTAAGATCGTAATTCCCATCTCCGTCTGTGCCAAATTTCCCGGTTTAGGATCACCAACTCCCGTTCAGGTGCAGCCAGCAGGGCAGCCTCAGTGACAGTTGGTCACTTCGATAATACTTCAATCGATCAGAAGAAACTATAATCCCATCCGTCTCATACACGTAACATGAATGCCTACAGTGAACGTAGCTGTTGTATGAAAACGTATGAGCTCCGTTCCTACACCAGCACCGTACCTACATCAGCACCGTACCTACACCAGCACCGTACCTACACCAGCACCGTACCTACACCAGCACCGTACCTACACCAGCACCGTACCTACACCAGCACCGTACCTGCACCAGCACCGTACCTACACCAGCACCGCACCTACACCAGCACCGCACCTACACCAGCACCGCACCTACACCAGCACCGCACCTACACCAGCACCTCACCTACACCAGCACCGCACCTACACCAGCACCGCACCTACACCAGCACCGCACCTACACCAGCACCGCACCTACACCAGCACCGCACCTACACCAGCACCGCACCTACACCAGCACCGCACCTACACCAGCACCGTACCTACACCAGCACCGTACCTACACCAGTACCGTACCTACACCAGCACAGTACCTACACCAGCACCATAACAACTGATGTCTTAACATAGAAAATAAGAATAAAAAGAAAACGGTAATGTATTGATTTCTACAACTATGATAATTTAAGGAACGATAATAACGCAAACAACATCAACGATGGTGGTTGGCGCGTTGATGTTCAGTTGAATTGAACACTGAAGTGAAAACGTACTTTACATGAACTTAGGTAGCTCTATATTAAAATAACTTAGTCATCCATTGACAAATGATTAAAAATTTTCAAAATTTTGGGAGATGATATTAAAATACGATAAAAACTGCGATAAAAAATAAACTTGCTGAAACTTTTATAAGACTGAATTTTCAATCATATCAATGTTTGGCAATAACCTTACATAAATGTGAAGTCGTCAAGTTCATATTCCTAAAATATAGTTGGAGCGATGCCAATTGCCCCAACGCAACGTGCATGTGGATATCAAGGTCAAATTCATATATTTTTGTAGCCTATTCGGCTCATATCGCTGTAGTTCTACCGTAGAGATGGCGAAGGGGTCGATACCTTAACGTGCACGCTACCTCCGACGAAGTAGAAGACGCAATGAAAGAAAGCTGTTCGCTTGAGTTAGTCCGTCATGTAAGTAACCGACTTCCTGAACACAAACCTGTGCTCAATTTCTGCGAGCTGCTGCCATTTTGCTGTGCAGCTTACTGCTTGAATGTTGAATGTTGCATTGTTTGGCCGTGAGTGATGAGACAAATGATGGCTGATGGTGGGGATGAATGTTAGTTAATAACTTTTGAACAGTTGCCGTGAACACAACGCCTGCAGACGCAGTAACTAGTAAAAAATTTAGTAAAACTCATTTCAAACTGAACTGTTGGTATTAAGTTTTTATTATTGTCTCTTGCAACAAAATATGGTCATTTAACTTCAAAAAACCTACGCGAGCACCTGTACTATTTTTCAGAGTGAGTGAGTTGGCTGTGTGTTTATTCGTGTTGTTAGTGAATGGGAGGAAGCTTTCGTGTTGACTTGTGTTCCGTTGTGGGGAATGTTGATGTCTTGACTGTTTTGTTGTTGTTGTTGTGTGTACTATTTTCACTTTCGTATTTCTATTATAATGTGTTGATTTTTTTCATCTAGCTGTTGTTTAATATCATCTCTTACGTAACGATTTAACAATCACTATCATCATAGCAATGTGCGCCAAATGGCCATGTAATTCCTTCCTTATTGTTGCCCTAGCCAACAACATAATATTTTGCATCGCTTTATAGGTCGTCCTGAGACCGGTGCATCTAAACAAGAGGTTGGTGATCCTAAGACGGTGTCGGGTCGGGATTTCTTGTTTTGTTATTCGTGTTGTTATCAATATGGAAAAGCCCACCTAAGATACTGCTGCCTATATAACGCGCTGTAATATCAGGCCGTGAGGCATTCAAAGACAGTCGAGAGCAGCCACCGCCGAGTATGCGGCGTGTGCCGTTCATTGTATTCCTTATATCTCAGCACATCACTCCAATAAAGTATCATCGCGATCTGAGTGTCACTCTACCTCCCCCTTCTTACGCAAAAGATACTTAGACGATCCCTAGAACCGAACCTGTCTGTGAGACACTAGATAGGACCTCAGGAAATAACATCCGTGATGAAACCGGGAACCCCCAAACCCTACAACGGGAAATTTGGTGTAGCGGATGTCCTGAACATGTGTTCACGTATTACAATGACACCAAAAGTACAATGATAATAACTCTAATCATGATATAGCGAAATGACGAGCAATGAAAAGAGTACCAAAGTTACCCGATATCATTTCAATGCACAAATCAAATTTCCATAGTTATCCTTCGTAATCATGGACCACTAAAGAAAGAAAGGAAGAAAGAAAAACGGTTTATTTCCAATAGAGATGGTACAAAAGTACCATCATTGGTTTTTAAATAGCTTAAAATTGATACACTTAGATGATACACACACACGAGTATTGAAAAACTCGTGTCACTAGTCAAAAGAAATGATTGAGGGCAATGAACTCCTAATCTAGCTTAATCTACATTTGATAATACATGTAATGATAATTGTAAGAGATAACACAATTTCATGGACGATGCATTTTCATTGTGGGGTGAAAACACTTTTGACAGTTTACATGTACATGACATAAAACTTCGCAATTCTTGACGCCAGGAAATAATATATGAAATCGCTTGTTTCGGTCAATGTTCACAAGTGTCATTTTAGGGAGCATGAAAAAAAATATATATATATAAATATATATCCATATACACACATATGTACATATACGTATGCATGTGTGTATATATCCATACACACACTCACACACACACACATACACACACACACACACACGTATATACATATGTGTACATATAAGCATGAGGACCAAGAAGATTATAGGTTTTGTAATTCTGATTCAACAATTTTAACATAACGGTCATTAGTTAACAAGCATTTTATTTAAATATAAATGGATGATCGCACAACAAATGTATAGTTTTTACATGTATGCTTTACAATACTAAAGATATGACGAGTTAGGTAATGTTACAAGTTGAGAGTGCACAGAAAAAAGACCATTATCTCTAGTAAAATGCTAGTTGTCAGTCTAGTACACACATATGTGCACGTATACATGTAAATATTTACACATACACATGCACACATATACCCACGCACATATTTACACCTAACTCGTAAGCATACACAAATGCATTTCTATGCATTTCTATGCATCGAGGCAATACATACGCATTCTACAGAGTGTCATACGCATAGCGTGGACACGTACACATTTACACAAGTAAGCATGTGCGCAAATATCAGCGTAAACTAGTCAGTATAAACCAGAATTCCAGTCGAGGGAAACGGAGAAAGTATCTTTTATTATAGCATGAATTTATAGAATTTTGTACTAAAAATAGTGGCACAAAACAGTCTACTTAAGTCAGAAACATGAAAACGATTGTGGGACGTGAATAAGAGAGAAAACATTAATGTCCTATAAAGGTTTCATATTAGAAAAAAAAATCACATTATCTTTGAAATATGGCGCAAATTGTCGTCAATTGATAAACAAACATAGGTATCACATTATTATAAGCTTATAGCTATAAGCCGAATAAGTATATTACTGCAGTATAAATGGATGATCACACAACGAATTTATTTTTTTTACATGGATGCTTTACAATTTCATATTAGAAAAAATACATTATCTTTGTAATATGGTGCAGAATGTCTGTAATTGATCAACACACACATACATAGGTACCATGACGGTCTAGTTTGATGCTTGCACAGAAACGGAGAGGAATGACATGAAATGCACCTTCGACTGGTTCATCTACTCTAGTGCACACCGTTGTACGTGCACATATACACACCCATATGCGCACATACACCTATATACGTACACACATATACAAGTAAGCATGTCCGCAAATGACAACGTATAAGCGGTCAAATCATAATACCTACGCATACTTCAAAACTGTTGTTTGATGTCTTGAATTATAAAACAATGAGCGAGGGAGATTGTTCAGCTATGGAGATACCAGGTAAATGAGATTCGTCAGTACTCATTCAGTATGTTCTGTAACTAAGGATTATTATTGAGACACAAGATGACGAGTTATATTGGCTTTAAATTCTCTCGGTCTTTGAGGGACTTTAATACTCAGGGGAAGTTTGTTCCACAGTAAGGCGCCTGATATGGACAGAGCCTTTTGCCCTAAGTGAGATGAACGATAGTTGACTAAGACATTATTGTTTCTGTTTGGTTTTTGATTGGTTACAGTAGGTGGATGGAAACGCACTATCTCAGCATTGCTCTGAGGAAGATATAACGAGGAGAATACGTATTGGGCCTTCTGCATGAGGAGCCTTTCTTGGATAGGGATCCAGCCGAGTTTATTGAGGAGAGGGGTTACGTGATCACTTCTTTTGAAATTACCGTTGCATACCACCTTGGCTGCAAAATTCATGCATTTTTGTAAGTCCCTTTGAAGGTATTGAGGTAAGTCTCCCCATACTAGGCTGCAGTAGTCAATGCGCGATAACACAAGGGATTGAATGGCTAATAATCTGGATTTTTCGTCTAGCATACGTTTTATACGATGAAAAAAACATTAAAGTTCCGTAGATTTTGTTGCAAGTAGTCTCAACGTGAGATTTGAAGGACATATTTCTATCGAACCAGATACCTAGATTTTTAACTTTTTCTGATGCATTGATTTTATCATTTCCAACTGCAAGAGTAAGATCTGAAGTTTTTTGAATTGCATCTTTGGATCCAAAAATAATGCATTGTGTTTTATTAGCATTTAATTTGAGACCATTTCGGTCGTACCATGATTTCAGGCTAGTCAGTAAAGTTTCGGCTTTACTTTGCGTCTGTGGTATTTCCGATACAGAACTTGTTATTGCAATTTGAACATCATCTGCATACATTGAGATCCGTGTGTTAGAAGGCATCGGAGGGAAATCATTAATGAAAATAGAAAACAGTAGCGGACCAAGAATGGATCCTTGGGGAACACCAAAATTGTTTTGTTGTTTTGAATGAATGGGGACAATTTGTTTTCTATGCGGACTGCATGAGATCGATTTGACAAGTAACTTTCAAACCATTGCGTGTCCATTCCCAAGTTCAGTATTTTACGAAGAAGTCTTTCATGTTGGACGTTATCGAACGCCTTAGAGAGATCGATTAGTAGCAAGAGTGTTACATTCTTTTGATCGATGTCACTGTATATTTTCAGATATATTGAGCAGAGCGTCTTGAGTGCTAGTATTTCTTCTATAGGCAGCTCAGCTTGTGTGCTTAATTTTGATGTCACATAACTTAAATTTCCATGAATAGAGAATTAATTCCAAACAATAGCTTTCGATTCAATCCATTTAAACCATCATTGTTTGGGTCGTCGAATTAGGCATAAAAGAATTTTTTCAAATTCAACTACGTCAACTTTAGAGAGTGAAATTTTGATCTAGTCTGCGAGGCAGAGCGCAACGCGCGTCTGCCTTTGCCTGAACGTATAAATTATGTGAGCCGATGTCGGCTGCCCCAATACGAGTTGACTCGCGCTACAGCGAGGGGGGAGTGTAGCGTGTGTGTTGGTGTGTCCTGTGGTGTTGTTGTCTGCCGCTAGTTACTGCGTCTGCAGGTGTTGTTGTCTGCCACTAGTTACTGCGTCTGCAGGTGTTGTCTGCCACTAGTTACTGCGTCTGCATGTGTTGTCTGCCACAAGTTACTGCGTCTGCAGGTGTTGTCTGCCACTAGTTACTGCGTCTGCAGGTGTTGTCTGCCACTAGTTACAGCGTCTGGAGGTGTTGTTGTCTGCCACTAGTTACTGTGTCTGCAGGTGTTGTTGTCTGCCACTAGTTACTGTGTCTGCAGGTGTTGTCTGCCACTAGTTACTGTGTCTGCAGGTGTTGTCTGCCACAAGTTACTGCGTCTGCAGGTGTTGTCTTCCACAAGTTACTGCGTCTGCAGGTGTTGTCTGCCACAAGTTACTGCGTCTGCAGGTGTTGTCTGCCACTAGTTACTGCGTCTGCAGGTGTTGTTGTCTGCCACTAGTTACTGCGTCTGCAGGTGTTCTTGTCTGTCACTAGTTACAGCGTCTGCAGGTGTTGTCTGCCACTAGAGACAGCGTCTGCAGGTGTTGTCTGCCACTAGTTACTGCGTCTGCAGGTGTTCTTGTCTGTCACTAGTTACAGCGTCTGCAGGTGTTGTCTGCCACTAGTTACAGCGTCTGCAGGTGTTGTCTGCCACTAGTTACTGCGTCTGTAGGTGTTGTTGTCTGCCACTAGTTACTTCGTCTTCAGGTGTCGTTGTCTGCCACTAGTTACTGCGTCTGTAGTTGTTGCTGTCTGCAACTAGTTACAGCGTCTGCAGGTGTTGTCTTCCACAAGTTACTGCGTCTGCAGGTGTTGTCTGCCACAAGTTACTGCGTCTGCAGGTGTTGTCTGCCACTAGTTACTGCGTCTGCAGGTGTTGTTGTCTGCCACTAGTTACTGCTTCTGCAGGTGTTCTTGTCTGACACTAGTTACAGCGTCTGCAGGTGTTGTCTGCCACTAGTTACAGCGTCTGCAGGTGTTGTCTGCCACTAGTTACTGCGTCTGCAGGTGTTGTTGTCTGCCACTAGTTACTGCGTCTGCAGGTATTCTTGTCTGTCACTGGTTGCAGCGTCTGCAGGTGTTGTCTGCCACTAGTTACAGCGTCTGCAGGTGTTGTCCACCACTAGTTACAGCTTCTGCAGGTGGTGTGTTCACAGCACTAGTATCACAGTCAACTAACATGTAGACAAACCATCAGCTCACACGCCTCACTGCCTACGGCCAAACGCTGCATGTGGCACATCTAGGCAGCAGCTGCACAGAACACGGCGGCGTGCTGGCAGAAACCGACCCCAGCTTTGTATTCGGGACGTCAGGTAGCCAAAGCAACGGTCTCACTGTAGCAAGCACCCCAATATACTCACCTATACTCCTTAGATGTTATTGTTACACTCCAATATGCCTCCGAAGGCTGCAAAAATATATGACAAGCAAGTGGTTTCTGACCTTGGCCTTCGACAGCAACTTGTTTTGTTATATATAAATTTGTTATATATAAATTTGATGGCTGGAAATAAATGCATGGTTGATATACAAAACTGTAAAATTAGAAAATATATTCTTCGTAGAATAACTAAAAATATATTTTGTTTACATTTTTCATCCCATTTTAATATCAATACCCACGAAATCTGTGGGAGAACATCAAAATTTCGATAACTGACTACTCGTAAATTATTTTATTATTTGGTCATCAAAATAACAATCAAGGAATTTTCAACTCTAAGTTTTAATTCCATTGAAATCAATATTTTAACCCCTTTTGTTGCACTACTGGCATTATTCTCGTTTTTAAATATTCATAGTGGGTCGAAATCAATACATTACCGTTTTCTTCTTATTATATACGTTAAGACATCAGTTGTTATGGTGCTGGTGTGGGTACGGTGCTGGTGTAGGTACGGTGCTGGTGTAGGTGCGGTGCTGGTGTAGGTGCGGTGCTGGTGTAGGTGCGGTGCTGGTGTAGGTGCGGTGCTGGTGTAGGTACGGTGCTGGTGTAGGTACGGTGCTGGTGTAGGTACGGTGGTGGTGTAGGTACGGTGCTGGTGGAGGTACGGTGGTGGTGTAGGTACGGTGGTGGTGTAGGTACGGTGGTGGTGTAGGTACGGTGCTGGTGTAGGTACGGTGCTGGTGTAGGTACGGTGGTGGTGTAGGTAGGGTGCGGGTGTAGGTACGGTGCTGGTGTAGGTACGGTGTTGGTGTAGGTACGGTGCTGGTGTAGGTACGGTGCTGGTGTAGGTACGGTGCTGGTGTAGGTACGGTGGTGGTGTAGGTACGGTGCTGGTGTAGGTACGGTGGTGGTGTAGGTACGGTGGTGGTGTAGGTACGGTGGTGGTGTAGGTACGGTGCTGGTGTAGGTACGGTGCTGGTGTAGGTACGGTGGTGGTGTAGGTACGGTGGTGGTGTAGGTACGGTGCTGGTGTAGGTACGGTGATGGTGTAGGTACGGTGCTGGTGTAGGTACGGAGCTAGTGTAGGTACGGTGCTGGTGTAGGTACGGTGCTGGTGTAGGTACGGTGCTGGTGTAGGTACGGTGCTGGTGTAGGTACGGTGCTGGTGTAGGTACGGTGCTGGTGTAGGTACGGTGCTGATGTAGGTACGGTGCTAGAATATCCATAGTACAATTGAAATAGCGTCACCACCAAAGTTTAAAGTATATAGTTAACAAGGTTTCAAAATGTTTACCACCAAAGTTTAAAGTTTGTAGTTTACAAGGTTTCAAAATGTTTACCACCAAAGTTTAAAGTTTATAGACGTCGAACGACAAGGTAAGTTTATAGACGTCGAACGACAAGGTAAGTTTATAGACGTCGAACGACAAGGTAAGTTTATAGACGTCGAACGACAAGGTAAGTTTATAGACGTCGAACGACAAGGTAAGTTTATTGACGTCGAACGACATGGTAAGTTTATTGACGTCGAACGTCAAGGTAAGTTTATAGACGTCGAACGACAAGGTAAGTTTATAGACGTCGAACGACAAGGTAAGTTTATAGATGTCGAACGACAAGGTAAGTTTATAGACGTCGAACGACAAGGTAAGTTTATAGACGTCGAACGACAAGTTAAGTTTATAGACGTCGAACGACAAGGTAAGTTTATAGACGTCGAACGACAAGGTAAGTTTTTAATGCGGATTTATCATTAAACATGGGAAGCAGTCACCCTAAAGTTCACACCGTCCCCGAACAGCCCACTTGCAACTATGCACCAGACCAACCTCCGAGTGACGTCTGGGTGTTGCCGTCCGCTCCGAGATGCCGGCTGCCGGTCCGTCCTTCTAGCGCAGGGTTTACTCGTTCATTTCCATATTGGATGAAATTACGGAGTTAAAGTTGGTGGCAGAATTAACTTCTTGGTCGAGTGGACTCCATGAGGCACGCGTGGACTCCGTTGAGGTCCAGTTGAACTGCCAGATGATGGAGTAACCTTGCCGATCAAATGCGCCCGGCACAGCTACAACCGAGATCCAGCGCCCCAGCGAAGTGCTGACCATTTAACCGGTAGTAGAGTGGATTCCGGAATACGCAGATAAGTGTTTACTCTGCGGGACCTGATGACGAACTGCGGGAATAGGAGGAGCTTCCACGCAAGTTAGTGGCGGAAAAAGGAAAGTCGGTTCTAGTACGTTAAAATTGTGCTAATCAGAGGAGCGGTGTGAAATGAGTGACTTTAAATACTACTTTTAACATTTTCTCCCAATCGTTTTATTTCAATTCCTTTTAATTACCATTAATTTAATTAATTCAAGGAATTAAACTTGATCTGATTAATGAAGCTGTTGCCTGGGTCATATTTAAAGTTACCTTAATTTTAGTCCTTATAGCTATAATGCAGGTATTCTGCACACTCCCCCAGCGAAGGTTGTCTTCAGCAAAGTTTAAGGCTGAAGACAAGAAATACAAACGAATAAACGAACAGTCTAACTAATTCAGTATAGTGAACGAAAACATATGTACAATCTTTATACAGGTTACGCTAGGCCGTTCTCGTACAGAGAACGGGTGCGTTCACGAGCATAAGCCGCAGCATCCTGTTTGGGTCGCTCGGCTGCATCTGTAGGAGAAACTTTTCTGTTAGGGACACGAATTTCGTGTCTGTCACGATCATCCCGTTCGTTAGGCAAGAGTAGAATTAGTGAAGAAGCATGGCGATACACTTTTTCACCTGAAGAACCCATCTTCACTTCCGCCGCAGTAGTCTCTCCCAAAGAATTGGTCTCCGTTCTTGTCACAATACCTAGAGGGAAGGAACCTCTTTTTGTGTATTTTTCGGCTAACAGCACCACGTCTCCACCTTGGGGAGGCCGATGAGCTACAGGCTCGTACCGACGTTTTCGATCGGTTGCTTGATCGATGAAAGTGCGTAGGAACTCAGAATGATAAAGGTCAAAAAGGCGTTCCCTGACAGCTAAGAGTTTACCGAAAATCCTTTTTATATCGGGAGGCGTACCTACTCCCGGCTCGTAAATTGGGTCAATTCGAAATTCTCTGTAGGAGCTCTGATTTAATTTAATGGTTCTCTCATTCAAGCGGCGACAAAGAGTACACTCTCTCAAAGTTCTGCGCACAACTGAAAAGATATGAAGGAAGAAAAACTTCGAGCGCAACTCTCTAAGGACTGAGTACACACTTGAATGAGCAGTTTTGTTATGAGCGTCAATAATTATTAGTTTAGTCAGGCTACTTTCTTTCGGCAAGAGGATAGGGTAGGAAGAGCTCCGCACCTTTGGAAGCTTGCATTTTACTCTGAGCAAGCCATCATTGCTAAGAAATACGTTCAGCTTAGACATAAGAGAGGGCATCTCTCGCTTCGTTCGAGTACTCGAAGTTAGGTAGGAGAACACTTCAGGAAAATGGATTTTTTGTTCTACCGATACAATTTTGTTTAGTGCCTCCAAGTATAAATTTTCCCCGTCAATGACCTCATTTTCCGACGAGGATCTGTTCAATCTTCGTTTCAGCTTTTTTACAAATAAGAGGATATTTTTAGTTACATTTACCATCTTTGAGAAGCTTGAATACTCTCCAATCGGCACCAAGTGCTCAGGCTGCGGGAGATCTACATTAGATTGTTGTGCACATACCTGTACGTGCGCACTTTCAAACTGCTCCTTTGAGCAATTTTGCCGTTCATCTCCGGGGTGCTCGCCGGGGAACGCGCCCGAGGCCGATAATGGGTTCGGCAAGGTAATGGTAAACTCGCTCTCTGTGAAAGATAAGGCATTAGACAAAATTTTTGGGCCTGAGAAATAAGTTGAGCGCGACAGCGGCTTGTAGCTAACGGGGCGAGTAACCAAGTCCGCAGGGTTTTCTCGACTAGCCGTGAAATTGAAAGAAATAGGATGGGCAGAAGACAAGTTTTCAATATTAGACTCAACAACTGATTCTCCTTCGGAGTCAGTCAAGGTTAGACAACCAGCGGTTGTACACTCTAGCTCTTCCCCTTGAGACAGAGGAACTCCGTCCAATGGAGGGTTTGAGCGACTCCCATCGTTTTTAAGTTGAACACAGGAAGAGTTAGGCTTACCTGCAAAATAATTTCGGTTAGCTGAAAGATTATCGGATAGAGAGGGAAGGTTTTTAAGAAGACGTAGTATATTTCCTGAAAGCAAGACCCCAATTTGAGACTGAATGTAGCAAGAAGGTTCGGTTTTGTTCCCGAACCTTACGTACGTCATGTCCAGCAAATGGTCTGATTCAGCTCCAACAATCATTCCAAAGTTGTCAAGGAAATCTTTCGGATTACGCTCTATCCACGAGTCCGCCAATTTGAAATTCAATTCCTTGAATTTACCGGTAACTTCTGAAAGGCCTGGCAATGAAAGAGAGATGTTTACCTCAGGAACACATACAGCGTTTACTTTGTTGAGTTTACCATGTATCAGCAACGGAACTTCAACAATTTCCGTATGAAAAGTTTTCCTAGAGTTAAATCCATGAACATTTAGGGTCACGTTATTGTCCATTATTTTGAGAGAATGCTCGTCAACTAACGATTTTAAAATGAAGTTACGTTGACACCCACTATCCTTTAAAGCACGTATTTCCGAAGTTTTACCAAGGCTCGTAATCTGAGTTGTGAAGGTCGGAAGAAGGTTACGGCAATCGCTAATTTTACTATGGAGATTTTCACTCCACAAATCAGAGTTAGTAGTGCCATGAGCCTCTGCTCTGACAGGGGTAGAGTTTCTCGAGTTTTGAACTCTAGCGCCTGACTTCCGGCAAAGATAGGACAAGTGTTCTCCATTGCAGTGTCTGCATTTAGAACTGAACCTAAATTTACAGTTAGAGGAAGAATGGTCCAGGTAGGAACACTTCATACAGGCACCAATAGCTTTGAGTTTTTCAAGCTTTTTGGTAGCCGTGTCGTATAGAGGACAGAGAGAAATGGAGTGACTTGAAGCGTTTCCATCGCTATCACAAAGATTACAGTTCACAACTCTCGGGGGCTTACGATTTACTCCCACTGCCAATGAAGTCGCATGAAATAATTTACGGTCACTTAAATCCGCCTCCCGTAGCCCAGACTTCTCGCTAGCGTCTTTATTTTTGGCAAATTTTTCATTTTATCTGAGATAGCGCTCAGTCGCTTCAAAAACACTGCCTTCAATTTGTTGAAGAGATGGTTTGTTCGTATTCGTCATCTGAATAAGATGGGTTTAGAAGCGATCGTTCAAACCATTCCAGAAAAAATATGCCAAGACGGTATTGATATCAATTTCGAGAGATTTGAAGGAATTAATGATAGTTCTCATCTCTCCTATCCAGGTGTACGGGTCACCTGAATATGAAAGTCTTATATCAGCTAACTTTTTTATTGCCGAGTACTTCCGAACAACCGTCGAAGCGAAGGCTTTTGACAAGAGATCCTTGGCAATTTCGTAAGTTTGTTCTTCAATGTCAAGGGAATCAACAAGAATTCTGGGAGCACCGGTAAGCTAATTTTTCACATACACAAATCTTTCGTAACTGGTCAAATTATGTTTATTTACCACACTCTCAAAGCTGTGAATAAATTGTTCGAGGCTTTCGTTCTTCCCATTGGCAAACTTTGGCAAGGGCACATCAGGTAATTTTAAGACTCTTCTAGCACTGACCCTATTACTCACTGAATCAACATTCTCTAGAGAGTCGCTAAATAGTGCACTAGGAGACTCAGCACTCACCGGCTGCAGTAGCGACAGAGATAGCAGTATTTTCTCCTCGTAGTCCTCCTGCTCTGCTACGGAGGCCTGAAGTCTCTCATCGTCTGCGCCTTCTTTCACCAGCGCTTCGAAGATCTGCTTGTCGAGGTCCCGTATCTCGACACTCAACGACTGCAAGCGAGATTTCTGCACCTGCCTCTGTTGGTCACTAAAAGACGCTGCCTCTCTGTCTATAGCATTACACGCTCTCGTAATGCGTTGCCTGACATATTGACGTGTTTTTATTAAAATTAGTTTGTTAGTTCCATCAGTTACCGCAGAGGGTTTTTCGGCCATACCTGCAGAGTATTAGAGAAAATTTTCGAAAGTATAAATTATTATCTGCGAATAGAAGCACAGATTAGACAATAATTATTGAAAATGCAGAAGGACGGACGCCGACCACCAGGAATCACACGGACGGCCTGCCGCTCCCCATACTGGCCACCATGTACAAATTACAGTGAAATTAGCTGTAGAAAGGGGTAAAATTTAAGTACAATCGACATTCAAGCTTTACTCAGGAAAGAGATTTGAAACGGACTTGTAAACAGCTGCAACGGACACTGGTACCGGGAACAGGAGGAGCTGTTGGAACCGTGAGCAGTTCAATACAATGTCCGAGATCCTGTCCGGGCATCGTCCATCCTGCAAAGGCATGAAAACGCGAACCGTCAATGTAGCTTCCAGAGAACATCCATAGTACAATTGAAATAGCGTCACCACCAAAGTTTAAAGTTTATAGTTTACAAGGTTTCAAAATGTTTACCACCAATGTTTAAAGTTTATAGTTTACAAGGTTTCAAAATGCTTACCACCAAAGTTTAAAGTTTATAGTTTACAAGGTTTCAAAATGTTTACCACCAAAGTTTAAAGTTTATAGTTGTCGAACGACAAGGTAAGTTTATAGACGTCGAACGACAAGGAAAGTTTATAGACGTCGAACGACAAGGTAAGTTTATAGACGTCGAACGTCAAGGTAAGTTTATAGACGTCGAACGACAAGGTAAGTTTATAGACGTCGAACGACAAGGTAAGTTTATAGACGTCGAACGACAAGGTAAGTTTATAGACGTCGAACGACAAGGTAAGTTTATAGACGTCGAACGACAAGGTAAGTTTATAGACGTCGAACGACAAGGTAAGTTTATAGACGTCGAACGACAAGGTAAGTTTTTAATGCGGATATATCATTAATCATGGGAAGCAGTCATCCTAAAGTTCACACCGTCCCCGAACAGCCCACTTGCCACTATGCACCAGACCAACCTCCGAGTGACGTCTGGGTGTTGCCGTCCGCTCCGAGATGCCGGCGGCCGGTCCGTCCTTCTAGCGCAGGGTTTACTCGTTCATTTCCATATTGGATGAAATTACGGAGTTAAAGCTGGTAGCAGAATTAACTTCTTGGTCGAGTGGACTCCATGAGGCACGCGTGGACTCCGTTGAGGTCCAGTTGATCTGCCAGATGAGGGAGTAACCTTGCCGATCAAATGCGCCCGGCACATTCGGCTACAACCGAGATCCAGCGCCCCAGCGAAGTTCTGACCATTTATCCGGTAGTAGAGTGGATTCCGGAATACGCAGATAAGTGTTTACTCTGCGGGACCTGATGACGAACTGCGGGAATAGGAGGAGCTTCCACGCAAGTTAGTGGCGGAAAAAGGAAAGTCGGTTCTAGTACGTTACAATTGTGCTAATCAGAGGAGCGGTGTGAAATGAGTGACTTTAAATACTACTTTTAACATTTTCTCCCAATCGTTTTATTTTCAATTCATTTTAATTACCATTAATTTAATTAATTCAAGGAATTAAACTTGATCTGATTAATGAAGCTGTTGCCTGGGTCATATTGAAAGTTACCCTAATTTTAGTCCTTATAGCTATAATGCAGGTATTCTGCACAGTGCCCGCCCGACTTTTTTCCTGATACTCAGTGTTCCGTGCTTGACGATACGTATGGTAGTGATCATTATCCAATCCTTCTGTGGGTCGCACGGTGCCAACCTGTGCCCGCTGACCCACGACTTAACTTCAAAAAGGCCAACTGGAGAGACTTTGAAATCTGCTCGGGGATGGAAGAACCAGATGACAGATGCAGTGTTGCTGAATTAGTCGATCGTTTCGTCGGAACGGTGTGTGCGGCTGCCGACGCTGCCATCCCAAAGTCTCAGGGAGGCTGTCAGAAACACTGTGTTCCATGGTGGAACAACGAGTGTGCAGTAGCCAATAGTGAACGAAAGCGAGTCTTACGGCGCTATCAACGAACCAAGGAGCTGGCACATAAGATCGCCTATAACCGAGCCAGAGCTCGAGCGCAACTAGTCAAGGATGTAGCGCGTAAGACATCGTGGCAGAAGTATGTCTCCGGCCTGAATACCGACACTCCCATGGCTAAGGTATGGCAGAGAGTTAATAAAATGAAGGGAATTTATGGACACAGGCGACCGTGTTTGGAAGTTGATGGCTCTCTCACCGCAGATCCGGAGCGTGTAGCTGAAGTGTTGGCCCGGAGCTTCTGTCGTGTTAGCAGCGGACATGCCTCCTCGGCTCTCAGACTACAACAGGAATGGCAATTGCTAGATTTTTCGACTGACTCCACCTATTCGTACAATGATCCCCTCACAATGATTTAATTTTATTGTGCCTTGAAAAAGTGCAAAAACACAGCCCCCGGACCTGATGGCATTCACTACCAAATGATAAAGAAAATGGATCATACGGCGATTTCATACCTTCTTTATATTTACAACAAAATCTGGACCACGCACACATATCCGCAGCAATGGCGAACAGCAATAATCATGGCCTTTGCAAAGCCCAATAAGCCTACCTCCAATCCTGATAACTATCGACCCATTGCCCTGACTAGCTGTCTTGGAAAACTGATGGAAAAGATCGTAAATGTATGGCTTACGCGAAGGCTGGAGACTGAAGAACGGGTGAATCCCGTAAAGTTCGGTTTTCGTCACCGTAGACGCTCTGCCGCGCCGTCAGAACAACCTGATAGCCAACCTCGCAGAACGTCGCCAGACTATATGTGTTTTCTTCGACTTGCACAAGGCCTATGATACCACGTGGAGATATGGGATCCTCAAATCGCTGCATGGAAATAGACTCCGCGGTAATATGGCTTTGTATATCCAGCAGTTCCTTGGTGAGAGAACTTTCCGTGTTAGAGTGGGTGGTACGCTCTCCTCACTACAGCTACAGCGTGAAGGCTTGCCTCAGGGCAGCGTCATGAGTTGCACGTTATTTAATGTCGCCCTGAATGGAATTACTATAGTCCTTCCTCCTGGCATTTTGGCCTCGCTGTATGTGGATGATTTTATGCTCTACTCTACGTCTGCATTTTTGCCTGCGGCGACCCATATAGAATGCAGAGAGCCATCAACAATGTGAGCAACTGGGCTCTTGAGCATGGCTTTACTTTTTCTACTGAGAAGACTGTAGGCCTTCTTTTCCAAGGCTGCGGCCGCTGTGATCCTCCTCGACTGGTGCTGAGGGAGGGACAGATAGTTTTTGCGCGCAGCATAAAGTTCTTGGGGATGACTGTTGATGATAAGCTCACCTGGAAACCCCATCTGGCCACTCTCAAGGTTGAGTGTGCTCGGAGAATGAATCTCCTAAAATGTATATCTGAAGTAGCGTGGGGAGCAGATCGAGTGACGTTGTTGCGACTATGCAGAGCCTTCATCAGGAGCAAGATAGATTATGGCTGTATAGTATATCAATATGCCAAAGAATCCTCACTTGCTAAGCTGAATCCAGTGCACCATGCAGCTATCAGGCTAAGCACTGGCGCTTTTCGATCCTCACCCTCGTACAGCCTGTGCGTGGAGAGCGGAGAGCCTCCTCTGTGACGTGTGAAACTAATTTTACAGTACCTAGCCAGGCTGGAACAAGTCCCTTTGTCTCCTGCATGGGCTAGTGTGCACGCGCCCCTTGGTCGACACCTGCCCTTTCCTCATTTCATACCCTCATCTGTGGATTACCCTGCGATTACGGCCGCAATGCAATTAAGACCCATGCGTATACTCCCAGTACTATTGGACAGCTCTGCGACGTGGCGCGTTCCTGTAGAAAGTTTTTGCTCTGGATGCCGGATGCCCAAGAAGGAATCCATGCACTATTACATCCTGAAGGGAATTTTCATGGACCATGTACTTGAAAAGCACGCAAACTCCGTAAAGTTCTACACTGATGGATCAAAAACGGGAGACGCCGTGGGATGTGCTGCCGTGTCTGGAGAGAGGGTTAGTGCAAGGAAATTGCTTCCAGAGTCATCTATTTTCACAGCAGAACTGTACGGTGTGATGGAGGCGCTGAAATTGATTGAGGACTACCCATGGGGCTCTTTTGCAATTTTCGTTGACTCAAAAAGCGTAATCGAAGTCACGCAAATGTGTAATAGTACACACCCTCTCATTGCTGAGATCCTCGTAATGTTGATAAACTTTGCGAGTATCGGGCAATGAGCGAGCTGACCGGGAGGCTAAGCAAGCTGCGGAGACAAATGGGGAAACGCTGAACTTGATGGTCCCGTTCTGAGACTATTACCTTCGGATAAAGGCTGCAGTGAGAAGTTTGTGGCAACAGGAGTGGGATAGAACAATTAATGATAAATTAAGAAGTATTAAACCCACCGTGCATGAGTGGATATCTTCTAGTTGTCGCTCTCGTCGGATGGAGGTGATACTCTGCCGCCTTCGTATTGGCCATACCCGATTGACGCACGGACACTTGATGGAGCGACAGCCGCAGCCACGATGTGAGCGGTGCCACGTTCCTCTGACTGTCAAACACTTTCTTGCTGAGTGCCCACGATATGCTGCTGCCAGGAATGTATGTTTCCCGAGACTACGAGGTCCTGATGAGGATGTAATGATCGGAATGCTCGAGCAAATCGAGCGCTCAACTTCCAGTGTGACAGCGCTTAAAATGTTCCTAGAGAAGCGTAACTCGATGTCTGAAATTTATTCAGAAAAAGAACAGCGTAAGCTAGGAACTTCTTCACGTCTGAGATGTGGATAACTAAACTGCAATATGGCCGGGCGCGCTGCGTAGATGCCTCTGGGGGTTTCAGCGTGGTTAAGGAGCCCGGCCATAAATGGGTGGGCAGCTGAAATCCCCTAAGGAGTTATTGGCTGCCCGTGCTATCGGTTTGTGCGTGGCTCTGTAGATGATCTTTTTTTTGAAGATCAACTGGGGCTCATATAAGATGACAATAATGTGGGTGGCACAATTAAAGCGGTTTTTGTGATGGCTGCTACTATATTTACATAATGGTGATTGTGACAAACTTTGAGCAACGATTATATAATGTGCTTTTGCTAAAATGATGTGAACTTTTGTATTTTTGAACTGTGAGACCTACGGCGCGATATAGTACGAATTACTAAAGCGCTAGCAAATCAATGATACTACTACTACTACTACTACTTAGAATAGTTTGATGTATCATACAAGTCTTTATTTCCATCCATATCTTTGTACAAATCTTTTGTTTCGATATCATAACATAATCTGTAAACAACAACTTTGCCTTATTGCCATATTTCTTTTTAATATGATTATAATGGTAATCATACATTAATGTTTTACTTACATCTAATACAGATAACCCTACGTAGAGTGGTTTGTCAAATTTCAGTCTTTGTTTTTGGTTCTGACATGCTATCAAATTTTCTGAGAATATTTTAAAACTGGTAAAGTTTGGTTTATTTGCTAATTTAATTAATTCTTTCTCTGACTTTACTAAACACTCATCTACTCTATTTCTAATATTTTCCATTGTTTTACCAAATACTGAATTGTTCATCAGCTTGTAGAAGTCTTTTTCAAATTCTGATTTAGCTTGCTGACGCATTTTTGTATTGATATCAATATATGATTTCATCCATGACTTTCATCAAACTCTAAGATTCTGTGAATTTTCTCTAACTTCAATCCTAGATCTAGATATTTTGTTAGAGATTTAAGATGTACAACATCTTTTTCTCGTTTTCCAAGATGTGGAACTAATTTATTTACATCGTTTACTTGATATTTTCTGGAGCTAATGGTAAATCATTACGTAGAGCATGTAAGTCTTTCGGATAACTTAAATCAACTTCAAAAATATAACCTTTATCTGCTCTGAGTTTCGACTTTGGATCTTTCCATTTAAAGTTTCCAGTAGGTAATGATCGACACATAGCCCAGCCGTAAAGATTATTTGCATCTATATATGTTATAAAACTATTTGGTTTTCCTTTATCGAATGTTTCTGGAATATATGGATTGTTTGCTTTTGCATATCGTGTTGATATTGTAGAAATCCCACCTCTTATTCCTTTTCGATGAATAAGAGCATATCAGGATCTTCAAACAAGTCCAATTCTATTTTTGTTTGTTTCAGTAAAGCATCGAAAGACAATCCTGGAGCTGTAAAATAATGTGCCGGACCTAGAGAATAAGTTATCATGCATGCTAGTCTAAATTGTTCAAACACTTCTGCTAATAATAATGTATCAACTTTTAGATATAAATTATGGTAATCTTTGAATGTTCTACAATTAAAAGCTCTCCATACTTTGATTGCATGCTGATATTCGTCTTCTGAAATATTTTTATTATTTAATCTACTGTAGAATTCACTTTTAGCTGGTAAACTATTACAGTTCATTTTTTCATAACGATTTACATATTCATACGGATAAATACCTTTTTTGTTAATCAACTCTAATTGTTGTTCATTGAGAAAGAACTTCGACAATTTCTTGTGCTCAGATAAATTCTTCGGAAGTTTATCTAGAGATGAAGATAAAAACCTGTAGCTGTCTAAGAACCGTAAGTCTCTGGTGATATCTTTAATTTTTCCTGTATGTTTACATGCATAAGAATTTACTTTTATGGTTTGTGTAAAACTAAAATATTCTTCATCTGTTTGTGGAATAACGTTCAACTTTCCGGATATATTTCCCAAGTCTTTCAAGAACAAATGAGCATCGTAATAAGACAGATTATATAAAAACACCGGTATAAAATTTGGATTCCTAATTTTTAAATTACATTTTAAATGAGCTGGACCACTGTAATGACCTATCAAAGGATTGTGGTCTCTAACTTTATAGTTATCTTCCGTAAATTCTCCGCCACATACATAGCATATTGGGGCTTTTTTATATTTTTTTAATTGATCTGATGGTAAATACATTTTCTTATTTATTTTTAACAGACTATAAATTGTCTCAGTTTCTTGCTCTAAATATTCTACAAACTTTTGGGAAGCATCTTTACCATTATATATTTCTAAACGGGAATATTCATCTACTTCAGATTTTGTATAGCAACAAAATGAATTAGGATTGTGCTTCTGAATGTTCATGGTGTAACTTGAATTTTGATTTGGTTGACACGTATCTATTTTTGTCAACGTTGATTCGAAATCAGCATAAATTGTAAAAGGATGCCTAATTGTTTTTTGGTGATGTTTAAATTTTAATTTACCTCCTTCAAAAACAAGCTTTGTTGGAGTGTGAACTGAACAATCATTAATGTGGTTTGTTAATAAACATTCTTTTGTGAATGGCCATGAACAATATGGACATACATGTTTTTTATGACCATCTTTAGTTTGCATAAATGGACTTATTGATTTCATTAAAACATAATGACTTTTATTTTCATCTGCTAACAGTAGAAGTGATATAACATCTTCATTTTTACCTTTGTTATTCTCAGAGGACATAATTCTTTCAGGTAATTAAAGTTGTAAACATTTATTGACACATTATTGGTCCTCTCCAATTTATCGATATCTTTCAGTTTCACTGGAAATGTTATGTCTCTGAAATTTACCTTTTCAGCTTCAGTTTTTAATCTTTTAGATATTCTATTGCCGTTTTTCTCATCTCGGCAATAATATCTCGCTACACTCCACATAAAGCATTTATTATCGGTATTTTTAATATTAATTAGTTTATTAGTAGACTTTTGAAACTTTTCAGGTAATTCTATATAACTAGAACCTTTGATAGGTTTGTATACAATATTTTTTACATTGAAATCTGATAATTTATCTGTTATCCAGCCAGAGGAGTTTTTTTGGATATTCTTCAATCTTTCTAATAGCTTCTTTATACAGATCCTCAATGTTTGTAAAGTTTTTCGATATGCCTACAAACTTGCCTGTATTCATCCATGCTGTTGAATATACCTTTTCATTTTTTCTTTGTATTTATAAAATTGAACTAAAATTGCCAATTGTATCTTCATATTATCAAACTTTTGCTCTCTCAAAATTGATTTCACAACCCGGGTCATATTCCTCATAAAAACTGTCGGATCTACAACTGATATATCAGAGAACATATATTCCGGGCATTTTTCATTTATAGCACATTTTTTCCTTTGAATTCACAGCCATAAACGTTTCTAAAATGCTTGTTTGATTTCTTATGTTGTTGTAGATTTTTTACTTATACTTTACAAATCTTACATACCTTTTTCTCAAAATATAAATCGGATATCAATTCTTTATTTATGTTTTTAGTATGCCTAGTGGATTTCTGATGTGTTTTTAGATTAGAGACATTTATATTACATATATTACAGAAATCTTTGTTTCTATCAAAATACAAATCCGAGAATAATAGTTTACTCAATTTTTTATTGTGTTTAATACTTTTCTCATGTCTTCTTAAGTTTATGATGTAAACATTACATATATTACAAAATTGTTATTTGAAGTCATCTTTACTGAAATTTTCTTAAAATTATTATGCCTTTTTGTATTCTTAGTATTAGATAGATGTGATACATCTAATGGTTCCATTTTTAATAGATTATTTTCCCAACATATTTTAAAAACTTCAATGTGTTTTTTCCAATGTAAATTTTAAAGTATTCTAAAAATTTATATTAATCAAAATGAAAAGCAATGTTCCATATGAAGTAATAGATACTCAAAAAATTGTAAACTCGATGTATTTGCTTTATTTACAACTGGAATTTGAAAAAACACTTCTTCTAATTAGATGCGAAAAAATCCCTAGAGATTTTAAAATATACAACTCTTTAGTATATGATGGAGAAAAAATATTTTCACAAAAAGTAGCTCCTTCTCTCGTTATTGCCTAACGCGACAACAAATAAAAAGAAAAACACATTGAAGAATTATACGCAATAAAATGGAAGATATTATATTAGATATTCAAAGAGAAGTTGTTCTCAATACTGCAAACATAAATCAATTGCAATTAGATGTTAATCAAATTCAAACTGATACCGAATTACATAGGGAAGGTATAAATCAATTACAGTCACATATCATTCATCTTGAAACATTAATCAGAGACGTTTCTTATGAAGTAGCAGATTTAAAAACAATGTTTAGAATTGCTACTAACAGAAAAAAATTTTGGAAAATAAGTTGTAGCTTATTAGTTATATAAAATGGTGTATATGTGGAAAGACAGTAAAAGAAATAATCAAAAGAATCACTTCATTTTTTCTTCTCCTGGCATGAGATGTCTCATCGTAGGGAGATCAAACTGTAGTAAAACTTCTTTATTAATAAAGCTTTTGATAGAAAAATTTGTCTATTTTAATTATCTTTTTCTGTACAGTAAATCAATACATCATCCAGAATATAAATTGTTAAAGAATGCTTTTGATAAAGGCTGTAACCAATCTGAAATAATTGAATTATTTGTAAAGGAAAATGGTGCTATTGACGATTTTCTTGAAAATTTACCTATTAAAAGAAACTCATAATCTAAAATTAAATATTTTCAAGATATGACAGCTATTCCCGATCCAAGTGACGTAGATTCAATAAAGAAAAATCTTTTTATTTTCGATGATATAGTAACTGAAAGAGATCAAAGTCCAGCTGATAGCTTTTACACTAGAGGGATCGAGACACATTAACTAGTTCGATTTACTTATCACAAAATTATTATTTATTACCGAGACAGACAATTATAACAAATGCCAACGTTCTGATTCTTTTTGGTGTAGACTCAACTGATTTGAAAAACATTTACATAGATATCATATCTCAGGACATGCCCTTTGATGAATTTAAAGAGTTTTGTTCTAACACATACAAAGAACCATACAATTTTATCTTTATTATTAATAAAGACAGACATCCACTTCAAGGTAGGTATTTTCAAATCTTTGATAAATTGTATATTCCTAAAAATACTTCAAAGAATGGAATTATTGCCAAACATAATACTGTTAATCGCTCTTGTTTATTAGACAAAAAAAATTTAGGTATAAAACTGAAATAGGGTAAAAAAACCCAAACAACCCCAAAGTACCGGTCCTTCATCAGATCTCATCATGTCTTTACACTTGGTGAAGATCGGTGAGCTCTATTACATGTTCTCTTTACTCAACACACTGTGTATTGGCGTCGTAATCTGATTTTTACGTCAGCCGACGCATTTCACACCATTCATACAGACTTCTGATTCCATGTAATATATTTGGGGCTGTCTCTCTTCAACTTAACGCATCGTTCACAATTCAACTATGGACACTCGTTGAATTGCACAGACACGGTTCGTTTAAGAGCCACGCGTGGGCGGCAAGACATCAAAAGCAGTATGAGAGTACTGTTACATGTCCTCGAAACCCTTGAAAACCCTTCCGGGAATCTCAGGAATCGAACCTTCAGCTGCAATGGTTTTCATAACGCTAACCCGATACGTTGACCACTGAGCTAAAGATTGCCTAATTTAAATTGAGAATTTTGGACTATTTATCCTAAAATTTTCTGAATATGGAAGAAAAAATGCTTCGATTTTTACAATTCATAGTCGTGTTAAAACTTTAATTACATTCATTCAGTAAAAAGAACAAAAAGAGAAAATACTTAATTTAGGCATCAGTCCTACCTAAGATTTACCATTTACTATCGATAAGTATCTTTTAAGGGGGTCATCCGAGGCCAAAGTGGGCCCCCACGCCAAACCCGACTTGAATTTTTTTGCTGAAAATGGATCCTTAGGGGATGGGTTATTGTACCATGAAATTTTATGGCGCTACGGACGCCAGAACTACAAGGGGACCGAAAAATGACAATTCATTGAGTTTTCATGCTAGAACAAAACCAAAGACAGTTTTAGAATCCTTGGAACATTTCTAACAAATGTAGAGAGGCTTTTTTCAAATTCAAAATTTCCGAAAAATACATAAGTCAAACTCAAATTTTTTTATTTATTTTGAAATTTGAAAAAAAATTGACAAAAATTTGAACTTGAAAAAAAGAATCCTTACTTTTGTTAGATATGTCCCAAGGATTCCAAAACTTTCTTTGGTTTTGTTCTAGCATGAAAACTCAATGAGTTGATACGGTTTGAAATGTACAAAAAATGCACTGAAAAAACTAATTTTTCGTAAAAAAAACTAAGGCCTAAATCGAAAAAATGACACGAGTAAAAAAGGTTTACTTTCACAAAATACATATACTGTCCAAATTTAAAATGAATCGGACGGAAAAATTTGAAATTTTTGATCAATGATGGTACTCAAATAAAATAGAATACTTCTATATAATTTTATGCACAATATTTCTTATATATTACATTGAAATTTACAAGGAAAATGTTGCTCATTACTCGGACATAAAAATAGATCAGGGAAACTGCATTCATGTACAAAATTTGTCCATGAAATTGCAATTCAATAATATATTGTTTTATGGGCTCTCTTGAAAAATCACACATTTTACCATTCAAAATAGGTCTCCTCACTGAGTTTTGATGCTAGAACAAAACCAAAGACAGTTTTAGAATCCTTGGAACATTTCTAACAAAAGTACGGTAGAAAACTTCCAAATTTTGTAAAAAAAAATTAATAGCTCATAACCAAAAAAATTGTATCAATGATGTAAAGAATTCTTGAATTTACAATTTTTTCCAATGTTCAAATTTTCTACCGTACTTTTGTTATAAATGTTCCAAGGATTCTAAAACTGTCTTTGGTTTTGCTCTAGCATCAAAACTCAGCGAGGAGACCTTTTTTGATATATCCATAAAAATGTACCAAAAACTGATTTTTCGTGAAAAAAGAAAACTAAAGCCTAAATCGAAAAAGTGACACGAGTAAAAAAGATTTACTTTCACACAATACATACACTGTCCAAATTTCAAACGAATCGGACGGAAAAAGGTCAAAAATCAGAATGACCCCCATAAACCGTTTTGTTAACTTAGAAAAATTTCGCGTTTAGCAGGGCTCGAACCCGTGACGTCTAGACCATACCTGCCGGCGATGGCGCCTTAGTGCATGCGGCTACCACGTCAGACGAATTTGGTTAAATTTATGCGCATAATTTTTACATATCTTTTCGTTATGTAAATTACATCGTTTCAGTATCTCTGTTCAGCATTCTATTTAGAATTTTAAATTAAATTTTGTTTGTTTTTAATAGATTTTTTCCACAATAGTTCAGACGTAATCATAAAGGATTAAAATTTGACAAGTCTACCACGAATTCACAGTTCATTTTCTATGTACACCTTAGAAAAAATAGTTTAATGGAAAACAAATTTGAATTTCGAACGATTTTTTGTGAATAAGGAAAATAATAAAACGGAAATAGTTTTTACTGATGAAACCAGGATAGATTAAAAAAATTGAAATTTATATCTAAAAGATACTTGGTCGTTTGTGTAAGTCGTTTCTGCTTATAAAAAGTCAAAAAATCGTCAACGAATAACTCTTCTATCAATCTTTTTCTTAATTAATTTTAATTATAAGCTAATTGTGGTGAATTGTGCTCTGATTGGTATTCTGCTTACGACTGGCTTTCTTTTCTATTTCTATAAAACTACCTGTGATATTTCTGAATGCTAAATAAATTAAGAGATTATCGTGCATGAAATTAAGGTCTTGCATGAACACTCGTGTTTTTCAGTTATTGTATGTGAAATGTGGGCATCTATAGAATAAAGTTTCGAATTTCTGTTAATCAAATTTTATTGTCAAATAAATTTCAATGCTACTTTTTTTCATTTCACTGTATTCAGCGAAGAACTATGTATTCTTTTCATACCAGGATTACAATGCTTATACTGAAGTGTCAAGCAACTAAGTAATGCCTCTAAATAAGCTATACAGTAACTGTGTTATTAGTTTAAATGAAACAAAAATGAGTTCGCTCTTTTATTGAAAATAAATTTACAAAAAATTATGAAACTAGAGAAGTGAAGTAGACACAACACTGTGGTAATGACATAGAAATTTTTTAGCTTCCATGGAACTACAACAATTTAGGTCATGCTGGCAGAAAATATTTTCAATGATTTTATAACATCAAGTGGCAAATCTAGATTATTCCACCTAAAATATTACGATACATAGATTTTAATATAATTACTCGTCGGATATTAAATTAAGAGAGTTATAGGAAACCATATCAAAATACTATTGCTGTGTAAGAGGGTATACAATGATTACCCAACCGCATGCTACCTACACGGATTAAATACTTCGTGGTTTTACAGTCAAATTCTTGAAAATAGTAAAATTTGAAGAGAGCCTCGTGAAAACAGAAAATTCTACCGCAGACTAACTTTTACATTTGGGTCATTATTTACTAAATCCGTTACATCAAATACAATAATTCTTCCTCAATTTTAACAAGATTGCTAACAAATTAAAAAGCAGGAGCTACTAAAGTTTTATTCAAATTTTGTGTACAGTAAATTGAGTAAAAGATAGCAAGATATGCGGGAGCATTTGTGTTCATATTGATAACGAGTAATAACGATTAGTGTACATTACTTAAAAAGATGGCGAACAACATATTATTCAATTAAAAATTCTTCGCTGTGTATCAATAGAAAAATCTGCAGTCCCTTTCGATGTAATTAAATAATTTGAACGAATAAATATAAGATCAAACATTCAATTGCTTGGCAGAGCTATATCCGCTGACGGTTACGTCATAGCAACTGTAATATTGAAAATTAATGACCAATTTAAATACACGTGTGCTTGTAATAGGTCAATTATTAATCATTTATTGATTCAAAAATTTATTTTCAACACGCTTCTTTCACACAAATCATTACGTCAACCATCAGCTGATGCAATCTGTTTGTAAACATTGCTTGAGTAACCTCAAATCGTGTTCACAGTTGCATTTTCGGATTTGGTCGAAAGTTACCCGATGAGAGTTACGCGGGTAACTCTCGGGGTTATGACTAAAACCGCCTCTGCAATGCAATTAAAAAGGGGTTGAATCGCTTCCTGGTGAAATATTGAATCTCTAGACCACTTTAGCCACTTGGCGTTTGATTGTATCACAGACACGAGTTAGGGTTCATTAAGTCATATTTTTTCTTACTCAACGTGTTAAATTTTGAAAAAGGCTTTAATGGACTCTCGATATAGATGAAATTATAAATAAAGTGTAGATGCTCTACTTTTTGGAATGGATTAGGGTCTGATTAGATAATAAATGTTATTGAATCCACAAAATGGCAAAAATGTAGGGGTAAATGTTAGGTATATCTTTTTATGAAATATTTTTTAAAACTATCTAAATGAAATCACTGCTGTCATGTTTTTTTGATACCTCTGACCTTCAACTTTTTGCATGTTTCACAAATTTCTTCATTTGTAACTTACTGTTTCAACGTGTGGAAGAAGTTATGCAGAAACATATTTTGTGCATAGATTTCCCTTGACTCCATTCTAAATAGTGCCCAACTTCTTCCTCTCTTTATATTATTTTTATTGAAGTTCTTGAATGATTTGTTTGATCAGGAGAGGTTTGTCTTTTCAGGCAGAACCTTTTGCCATTTGATCTCACATTGTAAGTTATCTCTTGTCATTTTCACAAATGTTATTGTTTAATTATCTCTCATACGTCGACCTATGAAATTGTGCGTGCCTGAGCACATCTTACATAACAATTATTATTAAATTATATATGCCTCATCTAAATTCAGCAGTTGGTGGCTGAGGCTTTATACAAGTTTGTTTCTCAAACAAATAAACATTTGAGAGTGAAGTTTCAATGTACAGAACAACATTAGTATTTTGTTTATTTTCAGAGTATGCAATACCGATGGCACTTTTAGAACATAGCTAAATAGACATTTTCTTAAAATTAAAGAAACTTTTCATGTGTTCATAAGCAAAGTTTCATGTATGCAGTTTCTGTAGGATTTTAGTTTATTTTGTCAACTTGAACTTTTGAGGGTTCCCGGTGGCAGTAGGCATTACTGAGATAGTTGCTGATGCGAATATATCTTTTATTCTCCAGTTACAGGTTGAAAACTTTGACAAACTCGCTGGTGTACTTCCAAACCTTGGCTGCCGCTCTGACTCAAGTTGATAACGTCGCTTACGATTCTACCGAAAACAAGGTGATCATCCTTGTGTTTCCTGCCACTCGTACCTATGATGTCTGTGAGTAAAATAAACGTTTTCTATTTTACAATTTTTTTATTGCACTATTCTAAAAGTCTTGCTTGTGTTAATATTTTTTTATTTAAAATCTTTAGCTAGATCTATTTCAACAAAAAAGTCATCTTTCATGCTAGCATTTGATTTAAACTAATTTTTTGTGTTCGCTTGAAGGATGTTGCAAAGAAATTGAAGGTCGCTACCACCATCACGCAAATCTCTTGATTGTTTCTTCCAATGACGGTTAGCTCCGTTACCAATGATGTAAAATGATAATCCTGAATAGTAAGCGTGGTCTTGCTATTCATGCTTGAAGACAGTTGTTGGTGCATAAGATTTATTTCCTCTATTTCCAAAGTAATCAGGAATTGATACTCTCGAGGTAACTATTAGTCAGTTCAGACACATTTCTATCAGGGTATGTTATGTTAAGATCTTAGAATAATACATTTGAAACCAAGCAAGTGAAGCTGGAGGATATGGGTACTCAACTTTAATTTGAAGGGGAATCACAGATCAGTTTGTCAAAGCAAAACAAATGAACTTGAGGTTAGCCGTGGGTTATGGGGTTTGTATTGAACTCAAATAAATGAAGCTTGATAAAATTGGGTGGATAGATTTTTAAACTTCAAGTGGGAATGGAGCCACACACAGAAACTAAAACTGAAATTTCAAGATGAAAAGTAAAGATCATAGCTTGTATAATAATTGAACATAAAAAAGGTAAAGGGGTTTAGTATTGCGGCCCTACTCCTGTTACGAGGAACAGCCTGAAATTTTCCATGCGACCAGCCGTGACATTGGTCACCTCCGTGCTGCTTTAGACAGCCTTGCGGCGAGGAAAGCTGTGAGTGAAGCGCTCGTAGTCAAACCTACTAGTTCGATGGAGGTCTGAGAAAATATATAAATGTTTCTAATGTACATGAAAATGTGCCCAAATGAAACCATAGCTGACAAATCTCTAAAGTAAAATTTTGTTAAACATACTAGTTACTAATAAAGTAGTGAAAAATACGGTGGGAAAATATCCCCAGTAGCAATGGATATGCAGAGCTTAGTAGAACGCAGACGTCTCACGTATCTGATGCAGTTTCTGAGATGCTTTGTCCTGAGAGGAAACAGTTCATGCTAAATGATCCCTTCTCTTTATTCTCTTGAAATTTCTTCTGTTATTTCTATTGAATCTTCTGCTTGAACTCTGGTAATGACTTCTTGTTCTCGAGGTGTGGTATAGCTGAATATCAAAGTATGAGTTATTCATTTAGGAGCTATTTAGGCAACCCATTCGGCATTGATTTTCAATGGAGTGGAGAGCAGTGCATTACTCCATTTGGAGTAATTTTAAAGAGGTAGACACAAGCTCAAGGTTGCAAACTTTAAAATAAGCTTTAATTTTAGACTTCTTCAAAACAAGTACCTCATGTAATATCACTTGTGAAAGTTTTCGTTACAGTTCTATTACAATTTCTTGGTTTGATCTAGAACTGCCAGGTAAGTAGGTGTTGAATCAAGAATACCAAACTTTATATTACGGTGTTTCAGCACATTCTTTGATATCCATTCAAACATTACAAGCTCGTGTATGACAAGCAATGTACTAAACATTCAAATGTATGCCTTTTTCAGGGTTAGGGGATTTATATGTGTTCATAGTTTTCTGAGTGGTGTGAGTGTGAGGAAATGTGCGCATGATATAAGGAATGCGTCTATATTTGTTTCCACTTCTTTGTGCATTTGTTCTAAGGATGTTCCAGAGGTAATTGTGCTGTTTTTGTAGGCGACTATTGATAGTATGGGCTGCAAATGAAAGTGTGTTTACTGCAAAACGTTTTTGAAATTTTATATGATACTAAATTTCCACTTCTGGAAGTAAATAAAGATAGCTATTCTACACAATTTCATTTTTCGAGTATTAGTATATCGAAATTTTAAAAATTTCAACGCCGTATTGAAGGACTGTGAGAGCAGATGTGACGTATCTAATCATGTAACTGGCTAAATCTTCGCTAGAAAACATGTATTTGTTGTCAAAGTTGTCATCGTAGTAAATGTTGGATGAAAATGAGCCAAACTTTCATCTATTTCAGAAACTAGTTACATTCTATGTCTTGTTTCAAAATCCAACTTTCTGATTACTACTCTGATGCAGATCATTTTGCCAATTGAATCTTTTTGTGCATAAAACGCAATCCAGTCTTGAAATGTTTGTAGATCATCAGACGATGTCATTTATGACTTATGTCAAAATTTGCTCAATTCCTAATTTGCCTGTAGAAAATTGATTAGAACAAGAAAGGTGCTGCTGAATAAGGATGAAAAGAGAAAATCATAATTGTATTGGCCCACTGAGAGCCTAGCTTGAACTGAGCGTGTGGGCGGGTCAATAGAAGTGATGAAATTCCCCCTCGCTGAGTGCTGCATCAGCTAAGAATCCTGACAATCCTATGCAGTTAACTGAAGCTTACTTTTGTTACTTCATCAGGTGTGTTGGCATTCGGCAAGATTGTTAAAGGCGACACGGGGTCCTGGCCCCTGCCTCTCGAGGTCCATGTCATTGGGCTGACTGATCATGAACACTGGGAGTGGGTGAAGTGCATCCTGCCGTACCTGTACTACATTGCCCAGCCTGGCATGGGGTGAGTTGAAATTTTCCAGGTTTTTAATTTATTTAACCCTCCTAATTTAGCAGCTTTTATAAAAGAAGATGCGCTGGAAAGCAATAGAATGAATTTTCCTCAATTTCCATTTATGAAAAACAATTATACTTCTTCTAATCAAGATTCTGAGGGCCTTGGAATGGACACAGTTGGTTTAAAAAAACTAATGTGGATTGTACAAGTAATGAATTGAGTCCTAATTACTTTCCTGTCAGTGGTATAGATACACACCTATTTTACCTGTGGTATCATAGATACACACCTGCGATGGCAGTGGTATAATGGATACACACCTGCGATACCAGTGGTATAGATACACTCCTACGGTAGCATTTGTATCATAGAACCGTTCAAATAGATATGAATTATGAGGAATGTTGCTCTCACACAAAGTATATCAACATATGTTCATATCAATTGTGCATATTACAGTGCGCATTGTCAGAGATGAACATCTTGACGTCATTAAAATAGAGGGAAATTAGCATTATAACTGCAGCACCGGTAGTCAGGATAGAAAGAAGGCCCACTCGACGAGGGTCATCACACAAACACAGTTGTAACTTACACAAATGTAACTGCCAGCGCTGCAAGTGTTGCGTTCAGTTGTGGCAAGCGTCAGTTTGCCGTCACTCGTGCGTTCGTCCAATGACCATCAGCAAGTCACGAGGACAATCTTGTCGCGTGTTGGTGTCTACTTGCCGGCCCTGTGTTGGCTCACGGACAGCTGCGTCTCGCGTTTGGTGCCGCACCAAATGTCAATCATCTCAAATTGGCGTTGAAATAAAATACTACCTCAGAAATCTTGAAGACAATTTATGCATGAAAAAATACCGTAAGATATACCTAGAGCTTACGTAGCATCAGGGAGGCAGTGTGATGGCAGCAAAGCTGTAGTGCGGGAGTTTATGAGCACTGCCCAGTTAAAAATTCATGCCGTTTTTAGAGCGACAGGTAGCAAAACATAGTGAAACATGGCTGCAGAAGGCCAGAATATTTCTTTGTTGGCCGCTCTCGACTACAATTTCCCGTTCGACGGCCATCCGCTAATCTAATTTGGACGTTATAAGCGCGGAAGAACCGTGCTCTTCCACAAGGCGGGTGTCAAGCTACGCTGTCGGCTTGCGGTCGACTTCGATGCATGGGGCAGTTCCAAAGTTACAAAGCTGCCGAGGGAAGCTTAATTGGTAGTCAGAGCTGCCAACTAGGAAATTGGTAAATAAACCTTGAAATTTTAATTTATGGAACGTTTTCATGTTATTAGAAATTTAAATGTCAATATAATAATTTATGCCAGTTTATTATGAATAATACTATCTCGCAGTTCGTCTGAGGGATTTTTTTCTTTGCATTCGAGTTAGAGGGCAACACTACACTGACATGTTGGGTTGGTGAACCTGTCACGCCGTCTCACGCGCGTTTTCGCGCCAGTTTTGTCCTTGGTGTTGTGTGTGACAGGTGTCTTAGTCGTGTCTCTATTATTTAAAACGTTTCAAGAAAAGTGTTCAGTGTTTATGTCAGAGCGAGTGGATAGTAAGTGAGGGTGTATTTTATTTGTAATAAATTTGTGCTATGAGGTATAGGATGTTCGCTCTCACGTGAGTTCCTAATTCCATTGAGGACGTTAGAAGCCGGATAGTACGTCTGGCCTGGTACAGGATAGTACGTCTGGCCGGATAATTTGAAACCAACAATAAAGGAAAGAGCCCAACTGTGAGTTCCACCACCTCGGTGAATTGATATATATGACAATTCATCGTTGTGGTGAGACTGGTAGAGAAGGCAATCCAATTTCAGCATCACCAACGGAAAAACAAAAACATGGAAACCATACGTGACTTTCCCCCCGGACAGTCTTCAGCAACTCTTGAATTGAAGGACCTTCTGGCAGGTAATGAACGATGTGTACATCTACATATTTGTGTACGTGTGTGCGTACGTGTGTGTGTGTACGTGTGTGTGTACGTGTGTGTGCACGTATGTGTACGGAAGGCCGGTGTAATTGAGTTCGGGCAAGGTCGAAATAATGCGGCAGGATGTTCGGAACGATGCGGCGCGTGGCCGTTTAGGTGCGTGGAAAGTCGATACGTAGCCGATAGAAGTGGAAATTTAGGAAAAGCTGCAAAGGAAATTCAATGGTTTTGAAGTCGTTTTTTACTGCCATATAAAGTGGTCATGGCGACCAAAAAAACTACTGCTTTCCGAATAATATACGGCTAGAAGTCTTGCCTACCGCAGCATAGAAACTACTTGAAAACGTCTAAAATTTTAAACTGGGTGAAGGGTAACGCAGAATGTAGAGCATGTATTGTGCATATCAACTTGTGCTGCAGTTGTTGCTTAACACTAAACTTTATATTGGGTTCCAGTCCTTGAGGTGTATATCTTCTACTGATAGTGTCACTTCAGTTCCTGTATTTTTGTTGCAGTCATTACTGATTAACAGCAGCACACGTACTATTTCTGTTTTGAATGTTCTATGTAAATTTTAGTTATAGCTCAATAATGTCTCGATGTGGGACTCCTGGTAAATTGTGCCGTCCTTTTTAATGGCTCGTTAAAGTTATTACTTGGTTATTTTAGGGAATATTTACATGCCATCACTAGTGTTAGCTGATGGCATTTCTAGGATTGATGTTACAGGACCAAACTCCTGCACGAGTGCCTCTCATGCAATGGCTGTCTTCTGTATTTGCTCTTCTCAACACACCCACTCTCACCGCTGGCTGCGTCTCGAGTGACTCGTGGAGAGCAACTTTGTAATCCCATTGTTTTGTCCAGCACGTGACTCGTGGAGAGCAACTTTGTAATCCCATTGTTTTGTTCCAGCGAGTGACTCGTGGAGAGCAACTTTGTAATCCCATTGCTTTGTTCCAGCAAGTGACTCGTGGAGAGCAACTTTGTAATCCCATTGTTTTGTTCCAGCGAGTGCCGCGTGTAACTGCCGAACCTGTATGCAGGCTTCATAAGTACGCTGAATCCCCGTGTTGGCTGAGCTTGGCAAGAAGTTCTCCACGCAACACCGCCTGTACCTTCCTACTCAAAGTTATCATCAGTATTGCGAAGCGGCAGAGCAACACAAGATCGCCCAGGAATTCAGGGACTTCTAAATTCGGTCGCAATTGTGATCACGTGGCGACATGCTGGTCACCTACAAGTGGTGCGGTGTTGTGTGCGCTGGTAAACTGCTCCAACATTTCCCCACTTATTCAGTTTTCCATTCATTTATCCATTCATTTTTTTCATTTATTCATTTTTTCATTTATTTTTTATTTCGGAAAATAGTAATTTTGATTCATTTCTGTTTTTTTTTAGCATTAAATCCGAATACCAGAAATTTATAAATCATTGATCAACCTTTTTATTAACTAATCGCCGTGTTACCAGATTGTGATTAATGCCAAAACCATGAATTCTTCAATCACCAGTGTACGTGACCTGTCAAAAATGACGGGATTCGATAGTTACTTTAGACAAATCCTCCAGATGTGGATAACTACATAGTAAATATATCCATCCTACTAGTACCCGCAATTAAAATATTCTTGTACATGTGCACTGGTGAAACTCGTATCACAGATATAAAGCATCTTCATAACCAACCTACTAAGCCACAACTGTGTATTGCTATATCATTAATATTAGCCAAGAGGTGTTTGAAAAAATTTGCAATATCATTTTCATCGGGATAAGCTGCATTTTCTTAACAATGGATTCATTTTCCCAGCAATATCTTAGACTTGCAAACAAAAGTGAGCGGTGGCCTGGGTTTTTATTTCATTTAAATTGTATCTATGATACCAACCAAGCGAGCAGATTCCCGTTGTGATTACATAGGAAAAATTACGCACAAAAACAAAATTTGTTTATGAATCTATAGAGACACTTTGTCTTTTATTATATGGTGGGTGTTGATTTTCATCATTTATTCATTTTTTTTGTTTCATAATTATCTTTTATTGTAGTACGTAAATTTCTCACAATATTGCTGTTTCTATGCGCAGGGTTGTTGTATCCTCTTACATAAATTCCCTGTTCCCTTCATTCCCGTACTAAATGGTGCCATCCTTCTTCCCCTCTTGGGAGCACTGCAGTTGTAATTAGGGAGGCTTAGACCAACTCATAAATGTAATCTAATCCGTCAGTAAAGCTGGTAACATTGAATGCCCGCAAACTGTGATGGGATTATTTAGTGTGCCCATGCTTGCGTACTGATATGCCTTCTGTGAAGTTCATGCTGCTCGACTGAACATGAAACGGGGAGTGTAGACCTCAATTGTGCCTTGTGTCACACCAATAATTTCAATAATTACCATTTGCTGCGAAATGTCAATAATTTTTGTCTGAATTCAGAAGACGGTGTCTTATAATATTTTGTTTAGTTTTATGTTCATCTCAACACTTTGACTGCGGCAGGCAAAACTGAAGTTCAATGTTCAACTTAAATTTGACTTCATTAGTAGAAAGCAATGTTGAAAAAGCAAACATTAACTTGATCATGCCTCCATTAAATTTTCAATAAGTATTTATGGAAATTGAGTTTTTGATTACTGGTCGTCAGTGAGCAGCATTCTGGAAACTCTCGCAGTGACCACCGGTGACTCATATCGCCGTCAGAGTATTTAGTAAGTTGAGTTACATTTAATAAGCTGTTAGTACAGACCTAGGTTTTGTTTAATGCTGCCTCAGTAATTGGTATGCACGCCCATTTGAGCGTTCTTTTAGTTGTGTATATTAATTTTACGGAGTATTTTACTTCTGTTCTGCACTTGTAGGTGTTTGTAGTGAAAATACATCACAGGATTGCGCGCACACAACCCTTATATCGCAGACGTTAGGTGTGACGCTTGATGTTATTGAGAGAAGAATAAAGCTGGCTGCCCCACATGGCTTGTGACGTGACCCTATGCTGCTGTGAGATGACGGCTGTAGTGAGACGGAGAATCTCTGACAGCTTCACATCTTGTAGCGCTTTTTGTAAACACACCTCACATCTTGTAGCGCTCCTTGTAAACACGCCTACATCTTGTAGCGCTCCTTGTAAACACGCCTCACATCTTGTAGCGCTCCTTGTAAACACGCCTCACATCTTGTAGCGCTCCTTGTAAACACACCTCACATCTTGCAGCGCTCTTTGTAAACAAATCTCGGTACAGTTTGCCCGTGTTGCAGCAGTGCGGTAGCATAGGTACAGCCTGTGAGGAAAGTCGCTGTGCACATTTGTGGCCTTAGTTTTGTTGCACATCGCGGTGCAGCGCGTGGCCTTGTTGCTGAGTTGCGTGAGGCAGGAGCCGTGCACGGGGCCTAGTGCAGGGGAAGGCTGGCATTGCTTGTAGTTGTTGATCATATTTGTTTCCTTTGTTTTATTACGTACAGTAACTTGTGTGTAATTAGGATAAGTTCACAGGGATGCTCCGAACATCCGGTAAGGAGGACTGGACGGAGTGATGGAAGCATCTTAGTGAACGAAAGTTTCATTTTTCAATAGGGTCTGCTAATGGGATTGTTGTGACGAGTGTGTGCAGGCAACGGTCAGCTGCAGGAGTCTCAATATACAGTCGTTCCTCGGTACTCGACCATAATCCGTTCTGAGGTGGTGGTTGAGCACCGATTTGTTCGAACACCGAAACCAATTTTCCCATAAGAAATAATGGAAAGTATTTTAATCCGTTCTTACAATTAAGAAAAATACCTAAAATATTATAAGAACGTGTATCTAAACAACAATGAAGACGTAAATGTGCACAAGCAGTACATGATAAAGATAAATGCGACGTGACTGCGACGCAAGGTCGGACACTCGTACACCACTTTCATCTTTTGCTATAATTTCCTTCTTCAGTTCAATAGTGGTCCTCACTGTTTTCCTCTTTGCCTTCATCTTATCACTGTCTTTCTTTGGACCCATTATTATGGGCTAGAGCAACACGAAAAAGTTTAAATCTGGGAAGAAATACTCGAATAAACTGCGTACTCCGCTGGCGGTCTGAGTCGAACTGACGCTTACCCGCTGGCCGAGGAGCGCGTTCGGGTCGACTCGGCTAGTCGAGTACCGAAAATCTGTTCGAGGTCCGATGCATTTTCTACTTGAATTTTTTGGTCGAGTATAGAGGCGGTCAAATACCGAGGCACGACTGTATTGTGTTTACTCATGTCCTTCAAATGATTTGTAATGTGAAGAAGACAAGTAATGAGAGCTTTTAAATGTGTGTTCATAATCTGATTTTGTATCTTTATTTTTCTGCGATTTTGTTATCGAATAATTTCTTAATGCACTGCTTTTTCTTCCACATAGTCACTTAGGCTTACAGTGAAACTTGAGTGGTATTTTTTGGCAGAGATATTCTTGCACATGACATAACCCAGTGTTGATCTGGTGGGTGTTGCTTCATTGTTCAGTTCTGCTTTGCTTTTATATATATATTATTTTGCTTTAGGCTAAATATACATAATATTGTAATGATATTGTCTGGCACGTTGGTTTTTTCATTTCTTATTTGATGATTCCGTTCTCTTTTCCAATTTTGCATCACTTCAAGACCTTTCGTAACATAAATTTTTCAAACGTTATCTATTTCTATTTGCTACCCAATGATTTGGTTTGAGTTGAATTTCATTCATATTAATTACATAGTCCATTTTTTCAGTTTCTATGTCACATTTTTTGTCACTGCATTTACCTTGTTTAGCGTAAGTAAATTTTCAGCATATTTGTTCTTTGCTTTTTATTTTACTTTGTAGTTTATTTTTCAAGAGTCTTAAGGACTGAGATGGCTTATTTCTTTTTCCTGCATTTTTATTTGAATTTTCATTGTTTTCTGGGCGTTATTTATGGTGGCTGATCTGTCTTCATTGATTCAAAGCCCTGGCAATTTTTTTGCATCACGAACCACCTGTGTCACAATAAACCATCACTTTCCGAAGCAAGTTTCATTACTCTCTCGCTGTGGAGCCAAAAATAGTTACGTGTGATGTTGTGCAAATGCCAGTGCCCCGTCCTCTCACGACTTCTGCAGTCACGCAGTACTTTTCCCCTCAGAGTTATACAACTATTGTATCTATGGGAAGCGCTCCCAGGGGAAGATGTGAGGGCCCTAGCTAAGAGTTAGGTAGGCCGTTTTTTTGTTCAGATAAAATATTATTTACTGCGTTAAGGACCACCTTTTTCGGTTCACTTCTGTCCTGTTTTTCAGCACCTAATACTTTCTCCTGCAACTTTTATCTTGTTTCATGAACTCCTTTCTCAACTTACTGTTTCTATGCCCCTTCTGCATGGATTCCGCATTCCCTAATATCCATATTAAATTAGGCCTTCCTCTTTCCTCTCTTCGATACGCTTTTTTTCGTAGCGGTTAGGGAGGCTTAATCTTTTATTAATCTACGCTGTCATTTTTCAACATCAAATCTCAGGTAAAGGGGCCCATACACGTTCAAAAAAAGCGTCAAAATTTTGCACCAAAATTTTGACGAGTAATTTTGATACAAAATTTTGATGCTTAATTGCCCACACACGTTTAGGCGTTTTTTTCATAAAAATTCAGTACCGTCAAAATCTTCGACATGGATGCATCAGTGGCCATAGCACTAATGTTCGCATTGGATTCTGATTAACCTCCTGTTAAACGTTGGAAATGGTCAAAAGACTGGTATTTAAAACGTGAAACCTACAGACACGTCAACCTCCCCCAAGAATTACGTTTTAACGAACCAGAGGACTTCCGTAACTTCCTTCGAATGGATGCGCCATCGTTCGATGAGTTACTCGGCCTTGTCGAGCCATTGATGAGGAAAGAAGACACTGCCATGCGTCCATCCATACCACCAAGGGAACGCTTGTCCATCACACTCAGGTACCTGGCGTCTGGAAATTTTTATGAAGACTTGAAATTTCTGACAGCAAGATCTCCGCAAGCGATTGGAAAGTTAGTCCCAACTGTCATAAAACCTGTTTGTACAGAAGGTACGGATAATAAATGGCGATATGTATAACTGTAACAAATTGAAAAAAATAACAATAAAAATTATACATCATGAAATAACCTGAATTGTTCCTTGTTTATCGCTTGTGTCATCATTGCTATTGGACGAGATGCTTCTTGACTGGGCAGGAGTCTCCAGGTCTCTTAAAAACATCATAGCCTCCATGAACCACGCCTGAGACTTGTACAAGTCTTCAGTGCCGGCACCTGATTTGCCACTTTTGTCCATTTTTCGAAGTTCATTGGGAAAATTTGTTCGTAGATTGTTTATTTTTTCTTCAAATTTTCTAATGTGGCGAAAGTAAAATGCTCACGATGTTTCCGCAGTAAAATTTCATAGGCCTTGGCTTTCTTGGCACGATTGCTGTAATCCTCCGACTTAATTCTCCACAGGGCTGGCAAGGTTTGATACGCGTCTAAACTTCAATCAAAAATTTATTTTCGGTCTCCTTCTTCTTAGACATGGTGATTCTGACTCCTCGGCAGTCACCCTCGGACTAACAATTTTGATCAAAATTTTGACAAAAGACCACACACGCATCAAAAATTTGACGACTCGTCAAAAAATATCAGACGGATTTGATCCATCAAAATTTTGATTCGAATCTTTTTTTTACATCAAAACGTCCCACACACAGTCAAATTTTGCATCAAAATTTTGATATCAATATTTTGACGCTTTTTTTGAACGTGTATGGGCCCCTTTAGTAGGTCTCGACCTCCTGCACTCGTATCTATGATACTGCATTTGTCCAACTCAGTCCTTATTTTCGCGCGGTGCTCCTTTCCGCCGCTGCAACGCTCTCCCAGGGCATGCGGCGGCTGCCCGCACTCACCACAGCGCTGCACAGGGCGGGGCTGGGCTGCCCACATCACGCGCACTGAATTGCAGCTTTAACGTCTCAAGGGAATCACGAGAAAACTTTCAAAAATGTTCATATTAGATTTTACAAATGCGGTGGAACGTTCAGATTGATCGCCGTAGCCGTGTGTCTATAGGCCCTGCCCGCCGGACGGGAGACCCGGGTTCGACTCCCGGCGCTGGATGGCGATTTTCTCTGTTGGGTATAGGAGAAAAATTCCACGCACAATACCCCACTCTACTCAGGTGTCTGAAATGGGTACCGGTCTTGACCGGGGGAAAGCGTCATGGCGTCCTCCCGTTAGTTATAAGGCATTTGAAAATCCAACGCACAAGGTGATATGTATCAGGCTTGAAATTGGAAATAAAGCATCCGTAGATACCTTCATTATTATTATTATTATTATTATTATTGATCTGCCCAATGTGGAAAAAGTTCCTCCATAAGTGAGCCAGTCTCCTTAAAAATGGAAGTGTAGTAAGTGAACGGTATAAAATGCTTTTGAGTTTACATCAATAGTGTGTAATGTCTTGTATTTTTTAAAAGTTTATACAGCTGGAGTTTTGCGTCAGGTGAGTGCAAGACTGTTTGGGGGAGTTGGAAATATTGGCTGCACAGTGCACAGTCATCAATACTGTGCAGCTGCTCTGTGCTGGTATTTTGCTATTAGTTGCAAAGATGAAGAGAAACTGTTGACTGGTGAAAGATATTAGAAGGATCTTTATCTTTTACTGAAATATACTCCAGATGAATGTAGGTGAGAATAAAGTTAAAAAGCATTTAAAAAGTGCTTTCTAAAGAATAAATGTAAGTTTGAATGGAAGACATTAGTTGTTTATGGTATTTGGGTGTGCTTGGGGCTGCTAATGATGAATCGGATAAGAGGGTGAAAACTAGAAGAGAGTACCAAGCATGTCAAAGTGTGTAAGCAGTTGTAAGGAGAATGTGCCTGACTATAAATGCTAAGAGATTACTGTAAGGGAATAAGACTGGCTTTGTTGTTACATTTGGTGAATGTACCTAAGTTTAATTTATATTTAAATTTTGTTTAAATTGTATTCAATTCTGTTCCTATACTGAGCGCCTGTTTGCTTCCAAGGCCTTCAGACGCCGCCTTGAGGGCGTCATCGCTTCGGATGGCGGTAATATTGAAGGAAATTAAACATTAAACACTTGTTGCTAATGTCATGAAGCTTTGTTCATTTTTGTCAAGAAGTTTATGAGTTACGGAGGGTGGAAGCTAGATTTAGGAATTGTTTATTTTTTGGGCCCACCCAGTATGCAAGTGCAGATGCATGCAAGTACGGATGTATGCAAGTGCGGGTAAATGTGCATTTTGATGGCATACATCAAGAATGTCACTACTTGCGTAGGTATAGTGCAGTGTTTGGGAAATCTTTTGATGAAGTACCATGAACTAAACTGTTGGGTGAATAATGTGTGTGTGTACGTAGGTTGTGTGAGTGTGTGTGTGTGTGGGTATGTGTAGGTGTGTGTGGGTGTTGTACATGGCGGAGTAAGATGGGTGTGTATGTGTGCAGGTGTGTAAATATCTGCGTATATCAGTGGAGAAAGTAACTCCTGTGGTACACTGTTGTTCGCGGTCTAATTAGAGTCAATAGAGACAACAGTGAGAGCCAACAACAAAAAAAAACAAGGTGTAAGCAAACGACAACAACAACAAGCTGAAGACCTCCCCAGCAGACCAAAGGGCACCGCTGCCAGACCCACCAGCGCAGCAGTAGCAGCGGGGGGGGGGGGGGGGGGGGGGAGGAGGGGGTAGACATGTAGACGTGACGGTCCTCATGCAGGAGCTCCAGGTGACCGGCCAATGGCGTGGCAGCATTTACACCTGGCTGGGCTGGGTGACGTCACCATAGCGACACGTCGTTTGGCCAATAGCGGTGACCGATATGGGCCTAGCAGTGTGGCCAGATGCAGTACCCGATTAACCACACAGACACCTCGGTTTATATCCTGTACAAACTTGGTGTACATCACCCACACTCCGGTTCGTAGCTAATTTCTGCTTCATATCACCCACAAAATTAGCAATATCTGGTTTATTTCCCCCATAAAACCCGATTTACCTCACAAAACCCGCATTGCAGGCAAAGATCTCGGAGAACGCGTCACTGCACGCCCGTGTGGAGGAGCTGGAGGGGGCGGCACCCCAGCAGGATGGGGACCACCAGGAGGGCAATGCCGACCACACGGCGCGGCTACAGCAGTGCACAGCTAGAGGCTCTAGTGATGCACCATCGCTCTGCCCAGGTGGTTGAAAGAGTGTAGTATGGATTATTGAGACGTTATTGAGGTTATTGAAGTTATCACGAAGTATAGTAGTGTTATTATTGGGTCTGGAAGGGTTATTGAGGTTATTGCAGGATTATTACTGTCTCTAGCGCAACAGGAGCGGTCTTCTGAGGTTATTGAGGATGTTGGGCGGTTTACTGAGGGTATTGGGAGGGTATCGAGGTTATTGAGGGATCTGGTGAGGCTATTGGTCTGATGTTGAGAAGTTATTGAGGGCTGTCTAGGAATTATTAGAGGGGGTTGTTGAGGGGTTATTAGAGTTGTTGAGGTATTCTTGAGGGTTTGTTGAGGGGTTATACGTGAGTGTAGTGAGGTTATTGAAGGGTGTTAAAGTTATTGGGGTGTGTAGTGGAGTTACTAAGGAGAGTTATTGAATTTTTTGGGGTCTAGTAAAGTTATTTGAAGTCTAACAACGTTATTTGGGGTCTAGTAAAGTAATTTGGGATCTAGCGAAGTTATTTGGGGTCTAGTAAAGAGTTTTGGGGTCTAGTAAAGTTATTTGGGGTCTAGTAAAGTTATTTGGGGTCTAGTAAAGTTATTTGGGGTCTAGTAAAGTTATTTGGGGGTCTAGTGATGTTATTAAGATCTAATAAAGGTGTTTGGGGTCTAGTAAAATTATTTGGGGTCTAGTAAAGTTATTTGGGGTCTAGTAAAGTTATTTGGGGCCTAGAAAAGTTATTTGGGGTCTAGCAAAGTTATTTGGGGTCTAGCAAAGTTATTTGGGGTCTAGCAAAGTTATTTGGGGTCTAGTAAAGTTATTTGGGGTCTAATAATGTTATACAAAATTTTTCCAATAGAGGTTATTTGTGAGTTAAGCTCACTAGTTTTCCAACAAAGGTGATGGAAATCGAGAGGTAGCGAAAGGAGAATTAAGGAAATTACCGTTTACATATATTATAGATAATTACAAATTTACTCTAAATCGCTTTCTGCTACCTACTTCAAAAACAACTATCGGAAGATAACAAAAGAAAAGAAAAACAGTATATGTACATTCAGGACACTAGGAAACAAATCGTAGAAAATAGTGGAATACGCACATATAGGGCTAAATATCCACATTACTCCTAGGAGTGATTTGTTATATGCAGTGGACCAGAGTCCTACGGTCACTAAAAGTACACAGAAGTTAGGGGATCTTTTCCCTCCGGATAAGGAACACTTAAAATGAGTCCTGAGGACCAACTTCGAAGAATGACATCGTGCCATTCGACATACCAAATAGATAGACAAGGACGTTGTCGTTAGATCCTTCTGCTGCCCAGGTCACTCCCGCGCCGAAGCTCCACGCTGACCCATGCTGGCCTAAAGATTTAGCAGCACCGCAGGATGACTATGGTCGCTCGTATCAAATATTGATACGTCGGTGGATGAGCCATGCCGGTAATATAGTTAGATAATAACGATGATGACAAACAATAACGATCCGTGATTGAGTGCGTACTGACTACACTGCGGTGACGGCAGGAAGAGCCGAGAAAGACCTAAGGTGCGTTACGACACATCAGGTGTACGAAGAATAAGACCTGCTCGCTGGCTGAGATTTTTCTCTTACGTCGACTTGGAAGGAGGTCTTTCACAAATATTAAAGGGCGATCAATTAAGTTACGTACGTAATTATGCGAGAGGAACAAAATTTACAAGTATGATTTTAAGAAAATTGTACACTGGCGGGGCCGGCTGAGCATTGTCAAAAGAAAATGTGAAGTATCGGCGGTAACGAACACAGACAAGGTACATACAAACATAGAACGAACATTGAACAAATTCTAACGCAACAAATACACAAAGTTCTACCATGAAACACGTAATATTCAACGCTTAAATCTACAACGAACTGGTTGAACAAGAACCTTAAGCCTAAGACATTAAATTAGCTGCTGTTGACCAAGATTTCTGTTAATCTTCTTACATTTTTCAGCAGCTTGGCGAACAGGTCGTGCTGTAGCAGCACTACGAAATTCATTCCTACAAGTTTTCTTAGTGACACGAGACAACACATCTTTATCACGAGAAAGAAATATCAAATTTTCAGAATGTCTACGGACTATTTCTCCATTCGCTTTTCTGACGTGTGCTGACGTTACTTCTCCTAAATCATTAATTTCTACTTTTAAAACTGCCGCCAAGAGATAATTAAATGGCTTGGTCATGCCCATTTTGAGACTTACCAGATCTCCCTCTTGCAACTGCATGTGGGAGACGCGTTTATATCTACCTTCGCGGTTGGTGGCTTGTAGCATCAGAGTTGTCACGAACTCCTGCTGATACTCTCGGTTCAGGTTTCCGCGTACAGCGCAAAATTTTTCATGCTCATCCCACCACCGACTAGGGTCTACATCCAAACTAAAATCTGGATCGATCTTCCCAGATTCGTCCTGTTCGCATTGCAGGAGAATCGAAATACACGGCACTTCGTACCCTCGTATTAACATTTCCGGGGACAACGAAGAAAATCCTCCGATACCCGGCTCTAATTTATCAAGAAAATTTTTAAAAGCAATGGGACGCTTGTTTATTAACATCCTCGCTTCTTGAACAAATAAATGGAATTCGTCGAATTTCAACAGGCGGTTCCCTACAGATGCCGAGATGAGTCTCTTAACTTGTTTTACAAGGCTTTCGACAATACCGCCGAGCTTAGACATTCCCGCAGGATATGGATGAAATTTCAACGATTTTATTCCGTACACAGACAAGAATTTTACAGATTCCTCATCATTCAAATAAGACACGGTATGTTCGACACCGCAACAATAGGACTACCATTATCACTGATTATCAGGGATGGGTAACCATACTCAAATATATGAAGCTGCAGCGCGTTCAAGAAACATTTTTTTATCGATCTGACGGCACAACAGCAAGTTTACAGCACGAGACCAAAAACAAGTTACAACCAAAATATAAAATTTTTGCTTCGATCCCGAATCCTTCACAAAAAATGGACCACAATGATCTATGGCGATATTGCGGAAAAGAATGGCTTCAGGGTTGATGCGAAAGTCCCTATAATCATTTTGGTTAATTTTTACAGGACGTCCATTCAGCCTACGACAAATTACACAATTGCGGATAATTCGTTTTACAACAACGAAACAATTGGTAACCCAAAATTCTTTTCGCAGCACGGAAATCACTTTATGGATGCCCGCATGTCCTAACTTTAAATGCAGGTCCCAGATGATGCTTTTTGCAACTGGGCAATGTTTATGCAATAAAATGGGGCACCTTTCGTTGAATTCTTTTTTCAGCTTCCTAAGTTTACTTTGAACACGTAAGACCTTTCTCTCATCAAGGAATAAATTCAACTGAGTGATGAGCGGATTAGAAACTGTGCGGTTTTCAAAGGCTGAAAATACATCGGGAAAAGACTGCCGTTGGGCACACATCAAATAATAATTAGGAGATTATTCACTCAAGTTAGTTTCGTCCGTGATCTCGCCAAAAGCGAATTTTAAAGATCCACGACGGTAGTTGAGGTTTCTCAGAAAGGTAAAAACGCACTTAAGTACACGAGTCGCCTTAGCAAAAGAAGAATATTTATTCAAAGGAATAATCGGCTCTCCTGCAGATTGCTTAGATAAAGAACCCACACTGCACGCAACTTCTGTTTCTACACGTGAAGCCGGCACAACAATTCTGTACTCGGAATCAACGTCGTCGCGCACAGGTGGGCCCGACAAGAACAACGTATTGCGTAGCACTTTCATTGAAACGCAACGAGTAACAGCATCGCTAGGATTGACACAGCCTTGCACATGGTTAAAAATCACGGGATGAATTTCACACAATTTCACGATTTTATCTAGCCGGTTATTAAGAAAAACATTTTTTCTATCAATCTTACCAAATGACACTTCCTTCATCCGAAGCCAGCTTTAAACGATACGAGAATCAGAAAACGCATAAATTCTGCTCATCTTTACAGGGCTGACTGCTTTCGTTAAGCCGCGATAAATGTCTAAGGACGCCTCGACACCCATTACTAGCGCAACCAACTCTAGTACAGGAATTGACTTCGAGACTAAATTTTTGTTTAATGCCAAGTTTTTGGCGAGGATGAGAGAAGCGTTCGAAGAACCTTCCTGCTGCAAATAAATTGCGCAGCCAATGAACTCTTTACTCGCGTCACAGTGAACGGCAATATTATAGCTCGACTCTCGTGAACCTACGCTACGAGGAAGAGAAATTTCCTCGCTCTTGTTCACCTGACGGGCGATTTTTCCCCAATCTTTGAGTCGATCAGGACTAAGAGGAGTATCCCAGTCTACTTTTGGATCAGTATGCAATCTGTGCAGAAAAAGCTTGGCACGGTTCATCGTGGGTAAATTAAATCCAACTGGATCAAAATTGGAATGAATGGCAATCAAAACTATACGTTTGGTGTTAGCTGCAACCGGCAAATAAATTTTACGAGTTCTTATCGTGCCATTGTCTGTATCCCAAAGTAAGCCGAAAAGCTTCGAGTCACCTTCGGCACAATCCTCAAATGTTGAACAATTATTTTGTCTCCATTCCCGTGAATTGGAGGCAAACTGCTGAAGCTCAAAACCGTATTCGGCAAATGTTTTTATGGCAATCTTAACCGCCACATCGAGCTTACTCTCTTTGTCAGAGGAATAAGCCAAATTGTCCATATAAGCCAGGTTGAACAGGCTTTTCTTTATTTCACTGACCTCATTGGAGTCGTTTGATGCTTTAATAACGAGGATATAAAAAAGAGCAATCATTAACAAAAATGGGGAAAATCTCATTCCAAAAGGAACTCTGCAAAACCGGTAACCAATCACAGAAAAATCATTTTTTTCTACGTCCCTGAACCACAAGAAGAACAGTTTATCAGTGTCTTTTCTGCGCAATAATAATTGAGGAAATGCCTTTTTGAGGTCGAAGACAACTAAATATTTATCAAAACGATGGAGCAGAAATGCGGTCTGAATCTTATGGTTCAGGTTCGCACCCATTAAGGAACACTGATTATGCGAGAGCGAAAAGTAACCCTTCTCTTTCCGGTTAGAAAGAAAAACCACTCGACATTTCGTGGATTCACTGCTCGCCTTAAAAACAGCATTGTGAGCTAAGAAAGAAACATCTTGACACTTGGCAAATTCAGAGACATTCTCTACCCGTTCGATCACACCACTTTCTTCTTGCTCTTTTATAATAGAATGGTATTGTTTCAATTTATCACCGGATAATCTCTTCCTATTTGACTTAAGGATAGACAAGGCAAGTTTGAAATTCGAGGCTAAAAGATGTTCCACATCTTGTCGCCACAAAGCTGGCAGAATTAACCTACCCGTCTTTTCATCTCTGCTAATGTTGTTCAAGACAAAGTTGATCAAATTTTGATTAGTTTGAGAAACTTCAGATTCTCCAGAATCGGAAATGTCAAGATAGTTAAGACAACTCTTTAAATTTAAGAGAATATTCTCAGGCTCTGCGCCTTCTAACCAGATCTGCGCCGTTTGGGTAAAGACGGTTAGTCATTGACTAGGTATTTCATTCGGCAGCAAAGCAGGCAAGTTTTCGATATACTTTGCTGCACTACCAGAAAGCATCACACCAGCAGAGGTTTGGAAAGGAAAGGAGGGAGTCTGGCCAGGTACAGAAAAATCCCTCTGTTGTAAGGGGAGAACGTAGCTATAGTCGCTACCTAATAAAATTTTAATACCGTCAATACAAGAAGATAGACATTCATCTGCTAATTTGTAGCCTTTGGCTTCCCAACCCTGCTTGATACGTTCAATGCCGTCAACATTGAGCCTAGTTCGAATCTGAGGAACGCAAATAGCAGTCAAGTCCACCTGACCTTGGCCTGGAACTTCGACTGGAAATGATACTACTGTGGAAACTTGAGCTTGATCATTCCACGAACATTCAAATTTACGACTCCCAGTACTTCACTACCAGGAATGCTGTCAGGAGTGCCTTCAACAAACGTTCCCTGAGAGCCTAGGTCCTTAAACAAGCGCCGAGGTATTTTTTCGTTGCCGTTTTTGACTAACGTAGTAGCAGTAGGCAAAATGACATCATTGTAGGAAGAATCGGCAGTAAATGACACCATATTATTAGAAGTTTCTTTCCTAGCAAAATTAGTTTTTTGACTGAAGTTCGCAGCGGCTCTATTATTTTGAGAAGGCTGCCCTTTCCGATAGTTCATGCACAAAAACGTCATATGCAACCGTTTACATTTGAAGCAAGGTTTGAAAAATCGGTAGGTACAATTCCTAATGTTATGAGACATAGACCCACATTTGACACAACCATTAATAGTTTTCAATTTCTCAACTCTACTACTTGCATCGGAATACACAGTACAATTACCAAGTTTGTGCTCACCAGCATTTGGAGCTTTGTCATACGAACAAAGACTACAGCCAATCTTAACGGGGTTTTCAACAGTAGGAGGAACAGTTACAGTAGTGGCAGACAAATCCACGGACTTAAGAGTGCTGGCTCGGCACTTCCGGGAATCTATGCTCCGCTGATTAGCCTTAAAACAGTGCTGCATTATTTCCTCTAATGAGGGTTTTGTTTTATTGGTAATAGCCACAAGCTGACTCTTAAATTCATTACCGAGACTCTGCCACAAAAAGTAGTGTAAGAAAGTGTCGCCAGTAATCGACAGATTTTTTATCTGTTCACTTAGAACCCTAGCTTCACTTATCCACTGAAAGTACTCGTACTCGCTCATCTTAAGAGTGCAAAGTTTACGAATTACTGAATACTGCTGTTCCAGCTTGTCACAGAAAGCTTCATTAAGCAACTCTACGGCTGATTCGTAATTTAATTCGGAAAGTGACACAGATTCGACAAGCTTCCGAGCAGGCCCTGACAATTGTTTCAACAAGTAGGAATACTTTTCGAAAGACGAAAGATTATACCTGGAAATTAAACTCTCAAAGGATGTTATGAACCTATGGTAAGATTCAGGGCTGCCATCAAACGACGGTAACTCGATATGAGGTAAGGTAACTTTGTGCTTATGACTCGCGTTGGGGTCACATCTAACCTCCTGTTCAGGGGTATCATCTGAGCGATTAGCCTCACGTAGCACTTCAAGTTCCTCTTGTAATGAAAGTTGGGCTTTACCCAATCTATCGAGATAATCCTCATCGGTCACACATTGATTTAGGTACATGTCAGAGTCCCAGATGCTCTTGCTCAGCATGTAGTCATTAATTTTCTCGTCTAAATCAATTAGCTCTATTTTAAGTTTGCTCAGCTTGTCTATGTAAAATTCGTACTCAGCAATAAGAAGATTAGGGCGTTCAATAGCTAACAAAGTCTTTGTCAAAGACTGCCGCTTGCCCCACCTGATTGTCAGCAACTTTCTAGTTGGTCCATCGACCTTACTCAGGTCAATCTGGTCTCCCGCCATCACAAAAAACACGGTATAGCAGTACAATCAATAAGAAAATTACACGAGTGAACACAGGAAATAATAGCACAATAAAGTATTCAAAACACTGTCACAAAATTGAATAAACACGCAAGGTCCCTGAAATTCTATTCACACAAATTTGATAGAAAAGCCGCATGGGCCAGCAATAAAGACACCGGCAAGGAGGAAGAGGGCAGAAGCGAGAGAAAAGCCCCACGTTGGGCGCCATTTACAAAATTTTTCCAATAGAGGTTAGGTGTGAGTTGAGCTCACTAGTTTTCCAACAAAGGTGATGGAAATCGAGAGGTAGCGAAAGGAGAATTAAGGATAAGGAAATTATCGTTTACATTTATTATAGATAATTACAAATTTACTCTAAATCGCTTTCTGCCACCTACTTCAAAAACAACTATCGGAAGATAACAAAAGAAAAGAAAAACAGTATATGTACATTCAGGACACTAGGAAACAAATCGTAGAAAATAGTGGAATACGCACATATAGGGCTAAATATCCACATTACTCCTAGGAGTGATTTGTTATATGCAGTGGACCAGAGTCCTACGGTCACTAAAAGTACACAGAAGTTAGGGGATCTTTTCCCTCCGGATAAGGAACACTTTATTAAATGAGTCCTGAGGACCAACTTCGAAGAATGACATCGTGCCATTCGACATACCAAATAGATAGACAAGGCCGTTGTCGTTAGATCCTTCTGCTGCCCAGGTCACTCCCGCGCCGAAGCTCCACGCTGACCCATGCTGGCCTAAAGATTTAGCAGCACCGAAGGATGACTATGGTCGCTCGTATCAAATATTGATACGTCGGTGGATGAGCCATGCCGGTAATATAGTTAGATAATAACGATGATGACAAACAATAACGATCCGTGATTGAGTGCGTACTGACTACACTGCGGTGACGGCAGGAAGAGCCGAGAAAGACCTAAGGTGCGTTACGACACATCAGGTGTACGAAGAATAAGACCTGCTCGCTGGCTGAGATTTTTCTCTTACGTCGACTTGGAAGGAGGTCTTTCACAAATATTAAAGGGCGATCAATTAAGTTACGTACGTAATTATGCGAGAGGAACAAAATTTACAAGTATGATTTTAAGAAAATTTTACAAATGTTATTTGGGGTCTAGTAAAGTTTTTTTGGGTCTAGTAATGTTATTTGGGGTCTAGTAAAGTTATTTGGGGTTAAGGAAAGTTATTTGGGGTCTAGTAAAGGTATTTGGGGTCTAGTAAAGGTATTTGGGGTCTAGGAAAGTTATTTGATGTCTAGAAAAGCTATTTGAGGTTTTGGAAAATTATTTGGGGTCGGGTCAAGGAAAGTTAATTGGGGTCAAGGAAAGTTATTTGGGGTCTAGGAATGTTATTTGGGGTCTAGGAAAGTTATTTGGGGTCTAGGAAAGTTATTTGAGGGTCTAGTAAAGTTATTTGAGGGTCTTGTAAAGTTATTTGAGGGTCTAGTAAAGTTATTTGAGGGTCTTGTAAAATTATTTGAGGGTCTAGTAAAGTTATTTGAGGGTCTTGTAAAGTTATTTGAGGGTCTAGTAAAGTTATTTGAGGGTCTAGTAAAGTTATTTGAGCGTCTCGTTATGTTATTGGCGGTTCTAATAAAGTTACTAAAGGTCTCGTAAAGTTATTGAGGGGTATATAAGGTCATTGGTGGTCTAGGAAGGTTATGGGGGTCATTGAGGTTGTTATTGTGTCAAGTGAGGTAGTTGAGAAATGGAGTGACGTTGTTTGGGGTCCAGTGTGGTTATTGAAGTTCCATTTCATTTCTAACTTTTTCAAAATAGTTTCCTCATTGGAAATTGTATCAAAAACAAATTGAACATCAGTATCTTCAAAATTGATATAATTCATGCATACATATCTACATAGTTTTTGATAGTTTGAGTTTTTCTCTGGAAAGCCTAAAATTTCACATTCCTAATAAATGTCGGAGGCTAAATTTCCAGTATATAAATTGTATGTTGCTTAGTTTTGAATATCGGTTCTCAGTTAAAGGTTTTATTGCAATTAAAATTTAGAAAAAATGTCCTAATTTTCAGGCACTGTTATATTTAATTTAGAATTTATTGCTGCGATATTTGAGTATCAGGTGATTTTTTATCTTACTTTATCTTCATCTTCGTATCTTGATTAGAATATCCATTTCCATTTGGCCTTGACTTGAAGTAAATAAAAAATCTTTTAGAAACGTTGATTAAATTTGAAGTTCTAAGTTCAATTGTATGCTATTAACTCTGTAGGATCAATTACCCTCCCAGGGTAAATATGTGAGGTCCCCTCCTGAGAGTTAGGTAGGCCTTCCTTTAGTTAAAATAGAACAGGTATTTTGTTTTGTTATGGACCATCTTTTTTGGTTGACTCTTTTTTGCTTTCTATCATTTTTCTATCACCTGTTGTCTTGTTTCTTCACCTTAGTGCATCTTGTGCATAGATTCCGAGCTCCCTTAACTCGATATTTAATGGTGCCGTCCTCTCTCTGGAACACCTTCGTAACAGTTAGGGAGGCTCAAACTAACATCTAATCTAATCTGATGTGCTTTCTTTTTACAACTTTTTTCTCGTTTCAAAACCAATGCCCATGTCTTACTTCCACTCTAAATGTTGCTCTCCTCGTTTCCCTCTAGGGGAAACGCACTCCAAACGGACCATTACCTCCGTAGTTACAGATACATTGAACCATGGTAGAGGAAAAGGGAAAGTCATTTGTTAAGGGTAAAAATACACCTCCTCTAGTTCGGCTAGCCAATAGAACGGCTTCATTTCAAATAAACTTCATGACGTCACCATTGCGACGTATCGTTAGACCAATAGCGGTGCAGGATTTGAGGCTAGCAGTGTTGCCAGACGCGCTGTTATTGCCATGGCGTCACGTAAATAAGGACTCATTTGATGTAGCCTAGACGATGAGTCCGAGACAATCATTCGATGTAGCCATTTGATGTAGCCTAGCCGGCACATCCAAGCCCTCAAGTTGCAGGTGAGGGGCAGGTGGTGAGTGGCGCTGCAGGTGAGGGGCAGGTGGTGAGTGGCGCTGCAGGTGAGGGGCAGGTGGTGAGAGGCGCTGCAGGTAAGGGGCGCTGCAGGTGAGGGGCAGTTAGTGAGGGGCGCTGCAGGTGAGGGGCAGGAGGTGAGTGGCGCTGCAGGTGAGGGGCAGGTAGTGAGGGGCGCTGCAGGTGAGGGGCAAGTAGTGAGGGGCGCTGCAGGTGAGGAGCAGGTAGTGAGGGGCGCTGCAGGTGAGGGGCAGGAGGTGAGGGGCGCTGCAGGTGAGGGGCAGGTAGTGAGGGGCGCTGCAGGTGAGGGGCAAGTAGTGAGGGGCGCTGCAGGTGAGGGGCAAGTAGTGAGGGGCGCTGCAGGTGAGGGGCAGGTAGTGAGGGGCGCTGCAGGTGTGGGGCAGGTAGTGAGGGGCGCTGCAGGTGAGGGGCAGGTGATGAGGGGCGCTGCAGGTGAGGGGCAGGTGGTGAGGGGCGCTGCAAGTGAGAGGCAGGTGGTGAGGGCCAATAATATTCCTTAGAAATAAATACAATAAAGTAATAGCAATGAAGTAATAAAGTAGTAAACAAATGAAATGAATTTTCAATTAATTGAAAGGGAAAGAAATAAGATAAATTTGTAATTTTTAACTGAAAATGAGTTTTTATTTATGAAATGAAAATAAATTTCTAATAATGAAGTGAAAGTAAATAAAATGAATTTTCATTCATAAAAGGAAAATTAGCAAACTGAATTTTTATTTATGACATGAGAAGGAATAAGTGGATGTTTTTAATACGTGCTGCAGCTACATGTCATTCTTGTGATAGTACATGCTGTCTTTTGTACATTATTTTCTGTAGGCACACAAAGCAATGTTCAGGAATGGTGTGCAAGTTTGAAATTAAGCTTTTAAAGCCGTAACTTTATGAAGTTGTGTATTTATCAAATTGTAAATTAAGGTTTTAACTTGAAAATTGTAGGTTTATCCCATTTGAAAATAAGGTTTTAATTTCAAAGTATTGGGTTTCGATCAAGTTCAATTGAAGGCAAGAATAAAATTGTACTTATAAACGTGAAATTGGAGACCACATGCATTGCTATTCTTGCTTGTTTGTTAAACTATAAAAAATTCGAATATTCAGACAAGTTTCTTTCGTTATGAGTTTGTGTGCATAATTTTAATATTAATAAAGTTGCTTTTATTAAAAATTTAAAGTTTAAGTAAGTTATATATTCGAATATTCAATGTTATATTGTACATTCAAATATAAATCGAATTAGTTTTGCTATAAATTTCCTCGTCGATAAATTCTACTATTGATTATTGTTTACTATTCTGCACAATTTGGATATTGGTTGTTGCTAATCATACTTTTCCAAAAATTCCATAAAATAATCGAGTGTAGTTAGAAATTTATTAAAATAACAGTAAATACCGGGGTTAAACTTTGTAAAGGAATTAATAGCCAGAGTTTCATCAGCATTTTACCACAAAAAAAGTCACCATCATATTACCCCCAAAAAAATTACCACCATTTTACCCCAAAAAATTTCACCATCGCTTTACCCCAACAGACCCGTCTTCTTCCTCCTCGTCTTCGTACCTGTCCTTAGCGCCCTTACAGCAGCTGGAGGCAGCCCATAAGGGTGCCCTTACTTTTTGTCTTCCCTTGAGGGCGCTAAGGACTCAACTGGAGCCTGTGCCCTTCAATCTAAGGGCGCGTCAAAGGACGGTGTTCTGCCCTTGGCAGGCCTTAGTAAGGACATCTGTGAAAAATGTAGCGCCTTCGTCAAGGCGCTGTGTGAGGTGTGGCTGACGTACATCGCTGAGGGAGGCCTTAAGGCCAAGGATGCCATCGTCAAGGCGCAGCAAGGTCAGGAGCTCCCCCTAGGTATTAGGACTTTGCCCTTAAGTCTCGAAACTTTGCCCTCAAGCCTTGGGACTATGATCTTAGGCCTTAGAACTTAGCCTTTAGGTGTTGGGAATTTGCCCTTAGGCCTTGAAACTTTGCCCTTAGGTCTTGGGAATTTACCCTTAGGCCTTGGAACTTTGCCCTTAGGCCTTGGAACTTTACCCTTAGGCCTTGGAACTTTGCCCTTATGCCTTGGAACTCTGCCCTTAGATCTTGGAACTTTGCCCTTAGATCTTGGAACTTTGCCCTTAGGTCTTGTAACTTTCCCATTGGTGCTTTTCCTTTAGTAATCAATCTGCTCGATTTAATCCTTAGAGTATCGAGGACTTTGCCCTTATCAGGATTGCTGTTGGAATTATTGTTAAGGGTACGAGCATACGGGCTTTTTTTGGACTTTTCCCTTAAGGGATTGGCATTATCTCCTTTTAAGACTCCATTTTTGAATTTCATCTGTAGGTTTTCCAATAAGACTTCATCCTCTAGGACTTTATCCATTATTTGTATATGGTTTGTAGCACATTAAGGATTGAGAGGCCTGAGGGACCTAACAGTGTGTAAAATTGTTGCAATTTCTCTCCAATCTAATCCCCCTAAGAAGGAATTTAACTCTCGCTCATGTCTTCAACGCACTAATGTAATTTGTTATACCCCACTTACCACCATTTTGTGGTCACCGTGGCCGAGTGGTTAAGAGCCCGCCTTCACGGGAAGGTGTCGCCAGTTCGAATCACGGCGCCGCGCGGTGTTTTCTCCTCGTTGGAAAAAAAAACTCAATCACATTTTCCCATTGGTCCCAGGTGTCGGAAGTGGGTACCGGGAGTAACAGTCATGGCGTCCTGGTGTTAGTCACAAAGCTGTGACTCCCAAACGGAGTCACCGGTAGGGTAGAAATAAATGGGTCCAGGTGTAACAATTTACTATTGCGCAGAGGCTAGAAAGAAGGCGGACATGTGCTGGCGTTATGAAGAGCACAACCAAAATGCACCTAAGCCTGAGTGACAAGCGCTTATATGTGGGAAGAGGGCAGCACGAAGCATTCATTTGAGGAACCAGTGTGCAAAATGTATCGTTCGTTGGGAAAACGTCACAAGTTGAAATTCTTGATTTTTTAGAAGTGACAACTTTACAAACTGCCAAACGGAATTAATTTTGATAAAAAATCTTCCTTTCTGTCAATTTTGAAGGTTCAATTATGACAGCTTTGCCGAACTACGTAGAAGAAATGGTGAATTTAACAGTATGGATGAGTCAATTTTCCAAAAACTTTGAGCTATGACGTTGTTCTTCCCAATGAGCGATGTGTGTTAGGTTTTACTGATTGGAATACAGCATCCTTCTTTTTACCCCCACTTACTCCCCCCTCCCCCTCAGGCGCGCAGTACTGGGAGCAGCTGGGGCCCTCCTGGAGGAGGTGTTCCGGCGCCTCGACTGCCCCTCGGAGGGCGTCGTGCCCCTCGCAGGTACTGGTGGTGCGATACTGGTGTTTGTGGTACCTGTTGAAGTGTGGTGCCCCTCGCTGGTACTGGCGGTGTGCTGGTGGTACTTGTGGTGCGTTGATACTATAGTGTGGTTGGTACGCGCGGTGTGTGCTGGTACTTCTTGTTAGTACTTTAGATTATGAAGGTACTTGTGGTTGGTCTTGTAACTGGTACTTGAGATTATGAAGGTACTTGTGGTTAGTCTTGTAACTGGTACTCGAGATTATGAAGGTACTTGTGGTTAGTAATTGTAACTGGTACTTGAGATTATGAAGGTACTTGTGGTTAGTACTTGTAGCTGGTACTTGAGATTATGAAGGTACTTGTGGTTAGTACTTGTAGCTGGTACTTGAGATTATGAAGGTACATGTGGTTAGTACTTGTAGCTGGTACTTGAGATTATGAAGGTACTTGTGGTTAGTACTTGTAGCTGGTACTTGAGATTATGAAGGTGCTTGTGGTTAGTACTTGTGCACAAAAACGAACTTTGTAATAATACTGAGTTACAACGCAGGGGTTCTTATAAAAATTTTGTATGATAAAAAACACTGTTTATAATTGATGAAAAATCCGGTTTTTAATTTTATTTTTTCAGAGAAAAGCATATTTCATTGATGAAAAATCCTAATGAGTTGTTTCTTAAATTCTCTTGATAAAAAAATCATATCGGACTGAAAGACTGCCTAATTAGGATTTATTTGATCATACTGCCTAATTTATTTGATTAGACTGCCTAATTCATCAATCAAATAAATTTGAGTGCACTGTTCATAGAAATAAGAGTTTTTCAGGACTAGGCCTAAGTTTTTACAGCTGTTGTCCGTGGTCTTTAAAATTAATAGTATCACAACGTTAATATCCCGCACCTTTAAAATATGTGCTAATTTTGCTTTCTCATATCAAGAATTTGATTTTTTGAGATCTTTTTTCATAAACAATGGCTACTCCGTAAGTTCCATAGATTCAAAAATACGTTTATTCCTCGATAAATTCTATGGCAACGGATCTGAAGTTGGCAACATCGACCCCGCCCATGGGACTGCATATGTATCTCTTCCTTACTTTGGTGCGCAGTCTGAGAAGTTAGAGAAAGAATTGGCTGGTGTGTTTTCGAAGTATTTTTCTGATAAGAATTTTAAAATTGTATTGGTAAACAACTTTAAAATATCATCGTTTTTTAATTATAAAGATAAACTTCCGGCCGGAATGCGAGCTACTTTTGTTTATAAGTTTAGTTGTGCACGTTGTGCATCAGATCGAGTACATTGGACGTACATCCCGTACTCTTCGCACTCGAGTAAGCGAGCATTCTGGTAGGAGCTTTAGAAAAGGCTAAATTTTGTCAAAGCCCCCATTTTCCGCCGTTCGAGAGCATTCTGACAGGTGCGATAATGCAATTTCCATTAATCAATTTTCGATCTTAGCAGAACCACAGTTTTATACAGATGTGTGAATTTTAGGGTCCTTGTACATTTTTAAACTTAAGCCGCGTTTAAACATCACCCTTAGTTCTTTTCATTTAACCATTGTAAATAGATAATCACAATTAATGTAATTTTAAATCTTGTTTTTAGATTTGTCATTCTAAAATAGTCTATTTTTACTTTTTACATTGTACTTTTCAGAGTACTTACCACTGATGATGGCCTGTGGCTGAAACGTTTGAAATTGAGTTTTATTCGAATATATATCATGAATGATCATAGTAGCTTATCTTGCTCTTCCATTTTCATCTGCAATGGTGATTAAATCAACTAAAAGCAAATGTGTTGACTATGATAAAGCAATATTTTTCAATGTATTCTGCTTGTATGATAAGATTGCTGTAATTTGTATCTTATCATAATAGCTGCGAAGTATTTACCATGAATTTGATGAATTCATGAACAAGAAATAAAATTGTTGTTGATTTTATTTGTTAGGAAATTTAGTTTGCTCTTCATAATTTGTGTAGGCATTGTCTTCGTTGATATGTTGCATAATATTAAAAGGCAGCCCTAATTCTCAATTTTGTTGAGAACGAGTCTGTCGAGGAACTACAGTTCTTAATCCTAAAACTACCAATTCGTAAAAACAGAAATAGGACGATATAAAATTCCAAAAACCCTATCTAAATGCTCCCCCCCCCCCCACAGACACACACACAATGAAAAAACGAAATAGGACGAAAATAGATTCTTAAAATAAACGAAAATAGGACGAAAGCGAATTCCTGAAACAACCAATTCTTAAAACCCTTTATTCATAAAAAAGGCATAAAATAACCAAAACAAACACTACAGGCAGTATGAGCGCAACGACGGCGTCGACGGTGGCGCAGCTGCGCATCATGTCGACCCTACTTCCCCCGGGGGCAGCCCAGGCGGCACTGCGGGCAGTCTAGTCGTGCTGGTCAGCCGCCCTGCCGTACCTGTCAGCCCTCTCAGCCAACTACAGCCACTCGCATAGCCACTCCACGCTCCACCGCCTGCTCGGGCTGCTGGCTGACCGGTGTGCCTCAGCCATGTGGCTGGTGGTGTGCCTCCGGTGTGGCTAGGGTAGGGTGAGCCGTGTGGCTGGTGTAGTGTGGCTCGGGAAGGGTGAGCCGTGTGGCTGGTGTAGTGTGGCTCGGGAAGGGTGAGCCGTGTGGCTGGTGCAGTGTAGGGAGCGTCTCAGTCATGCGGCTTTTGCGGGCTCCGTGTAACTAGTAAAGAATTTTAATCAGCCATACGGCTTTGGTGGTTTTTCAGTGATGCATTATTGTTGTCACCAGTTTTTCTTTACCGTAAAGCCGTGTGGCTTTTAAGATCGGCCATGTTCTTCCTACCTATGGTGATTCGAAAAAATAAGTTTCAAAATTTGAAATATTGATTCTAAAGAAGGCTTTGCATATGTGCGTCAGGGAGAAACAACTGTTGTAGTAATTGAAAATATTCTCAGGGGGAGTTTGTAAGGTCCCGCACTAAGGGTTAGGTAGGCCTTCCTCTAGTTGAAATAGAATAGGTTTTTTGTTTTGTGACGGACTATCTTTTTTCGGTTGACTGATTTGCTGTTTTTTGTGTTTTCTTTTTCATATTTTATCCTTTTTCTTAAACTTGTTTTTTAACTTGCTGGTTTTGTATGCACTGAATATTGTGCATAAATTTCCCATTCCCTTGTCGCCATATTGAATTGTGCGTCCTCCTTTCCTTCTGTGGAACACCTTTGTTGTGTTCGTAGAGGCTTAGCTTATTCAATATAATCCGGTACAAGCATGCTTATAAAACAGTTTTATGTCCATGCAATCTTAGTTAGTTCTAGAGAATCTGTCAAGAAATAATGAACAACATAATTTTGAATAAGAAGGATGCCTTTTTTTTGTTGATACTCTTGACCCTTCCCTATCTTATTTCTCTAGTTTTTTAATATCTCTATCTTTCTTTTATTCCTCCATATTTCTTATATTTCTCCATATCTCTTTTATTTCTCCATCTCTCTTTTATTTCTCCATCTCTCTTTTATTTCTCCATCTCTCTTTTATTTCTCCATCTCTCTTTTATTTCTCCGTCTCTCTTTTATTTCTCCATCTCTCTTTTATTTCTCCATCTCTCTTTCATTTCTCCATCTCTCTTTTATATCTCCATCTCTCTTTTATTTCTCCATCTCTCTTTTATTTCTCCATCTCTCTTTTATTTCTCCATCTCTCTTTTATTTCTCCATCTCTCTTTTATATCTCCATCTCTCTTTTATTTCTCCATCTCTCTTTTATATCTCCATCTCTCTTTTATTTCTCCATCTCTCTTTTATTTCTCCATCTCTCTTTTATTTCTCCATCTCTCTTTTATATCTCCATCTCTCTTTCATTCCTCCATCTTTCTTTTATTTCTCCATCTCTCTTTTATTTCTCCATCTCTCTTTTATTCCTCCATCTCTCTTTTATATCTCCATCTCTCTTTTATTTCTCCATCTCTCTTTTATTTCTCCATCTCTCTTTTATTTCTCCATCTCTCTTTTATATCTCCATCTCTCTTTCATTCCTCCATCTTTCTTTTATTTCTCCATCTCTCTTTTATTTCTCCATCTCTCTTTTATATCTCCATCTCTCTTTCATTCCTCCATCTTTCTTTTATTTCTCTATCTTTCTTTTATTTTTCATCTTTTCTTAGTTCGCACATTTTTAAAAATTTCCTTTTTTCTTAGTTTCCCTAATTCTTTTTGAAATTTTCCAAACTCTTCTTTATAGTCCCGAACTATTTTCTTAAGTCCCCAACTCTTCTTTTAGTTCCCGTGACTCTTTTCTTAGCTCCTTAATTTTTGCGTAGTTCCCAAAACTCTTGCTTTTGTTTTTTTGTTTTTTAAACTTTTTGGTCTCCGAAACTCTTTTTTTAGTGCTCATTCTTTTCTTAAATCTTAACTTGTTTTTAGTTCTCATAATACTTTTTTTAGCTCCCAAATTGCTTTTTTACGTTCCCATACTCCTTTTTTTAGGTTGCAAACTTTTTTTCAAGTTCCCAAACTCTCTTTTCAGGTTACCAAACTTTTTTTTAGTTCTCAAACCCATTTTTCTTGTTTCCTATTTCTTTTATCAGTTCTCAAACATTTTTTTTAGTTTCAATCTCTCTTAATCTCTTATTGGTACCCAATTTCATTTTCATTACTTGTACTGTTTTTTTGGTTACAAAACTTTTGTTTGATTTATGTAAACACGTTTTTTAGTTCCCAAATTTCCTTTATAGTTTACAAATTCATTTTTCAGTTCACAAACTCTTTTTTAGTTTTTAAAACTCATTTTTAGTTTCAAAAATCGTTTTTCAGTTTCAAAATATCTTGGTCTGCAAACTTTTTTTTCCGATCCCAATTTCTTCTTTTAGGCCCCGAACTCTTTCTTTTAGGCCCTGCTCATTAACACTCTGACAGCGGCAGGTAAAACTGACGTATAATGATCAACTCTAAATCAAAGTCAATTGAAGTAAGCAATTTTAAAAATAGTATACATTGACTGAATTGTGCCCCTATTTAGTTTTGATTTGAGATTCGTGAAAATTGGGTCTGTGACTACTGGTCGGTCAGCATCACTATGAAAATTCCCCCAGTGACCACCGGTGGCTCACGTCGCTGTCAAAGCGTTAATTCATACTTAGTTTAGTATTCCTCAATTTGTCCAGCAACTCCCCTTCTCACATTCTGCTCCCCCAATTTGTCCACCAACTCCCCTTCTCACATCCTGCTCCCCAAATTTGTCCACCAACTTTCCTTCTCACATTCTGCTCCCCAAATTTGTCCACCAACCCCCCTTCTCACATTATGCTCCCCAAATTTGTCCACCAATTCCCCTTCTCACATTCTGCTCCCCAAATTTGTCCACCAACTCCCCTTCTCACATCATGCTCCCCAAATTTGTCCACCAACTCCCCTTCTCACATTCTGCTCCCCAAATTTGTCCACCAACTCCCCTTCTCACATTATGCTCCCCAAATTTGTCCACCAACTCCCCTTCTCACATTCTGCTCCCCAAATTTGTCCACCAACTCCCCTTCTCACATTCGGTTCCCCAAATTTCCCCAGGAACTCTTACATTCTGCTCTCTCTCTCGCAGATGTTCTGCCAACACGCCGCTCTCAGTGCTGCCCTCACGCAGTGGGCGGCGATAGCGAGAGACGAAGAAGACGATATCGTCACCCTCGGCCTTTTGGACCTCGTCAGAGCGGTGGAGAGTTCCGTAGCCGCCGTCAGGACGTGACTGGAGGCAGGGGTGGAGAGGCAGTCGGACGTTAGAGCTAACCTAATCAACGTCCACAACTCCAGTTTGTCCCAAAGTCCCAACGTTTACTCCAATTTACCCCAAAATCCAATCGATCACGGTCTGCAAATAGACTAATTCACCAAAAAGTCCTAACGGGAGCTCCAATTTACCCCAAATCCCTGCCTGCTTATAGGGCAAAAGCCTTCATTTGGCCCAGACATGAAGCCAAGTCGTCAGAGCATTGCTAATTTGAGTCTAAATTGTCTGTCAGGTATAGGACAAGCCCCAAATGGGCTTTCCTTCCCAATAATGCAAGAAACGAGGTTGGGGAGGGACAGTGTCCCCACACCCTCTTGCCCAACCTCTTTGAGCTCCTAAGAGGTTTCTAGTATTAGCGTGAACGTCTCTACGAACGACGGCAACAGCTCAGGTAGCGGGAATCCCTCTGACTCGGGTCCCAATAGGGTCATAAAATCGCGTGGCAACGGGAAAGATATCGGCAATTTCATGGGAACCAACCGAAAAGAAGCGATTTCCGGAGAACCTAGCTGGAATACCACTGACCCCAGGGGCACAAAAAGTAGCGGGAACGCCAGTGAATTGACGCTAGCAAGGCTGGTGCAGCTGCACCGTCAGCGGGAGCGCTGGAGGCTGGAGTACCATTTGTTGTCCCGCAAACACGCGAAGCTCACGAAACTTTTGAAGGACACCGACGCTCTGAAAGCCTTGGGTTCAGGGGCGGCAAAATTGAACCCCACGTCCATCGTGGGTGAAGTCACAGTGCCTCCTGGTGGGGGAATACTGGGAGGGTGTAGGACCTCAAAGGGCACGACGTACGTTTAGTAGATGACTCCAAAGGGTGCGACGGTGGCTCCAAATGGGGTGCCGTTTCCTCAGAGGACCCCGAAGGGTATGAAAACCGCTCGTAAGGGAGCGAAGACCATCCCAAGGAGCGCAAGGACCCCAAAGGGTGCGGCGCAGACGAGGAGGACACCTGGCGCGAGTCTATGGTCAGCTGACTGCGCGCTTTGCATTGTAGGGTACAATCCCTTTAGGTACTAAGCTTTTGGGCATTGTCCTAATGGGTACACTTTTGTAATGGGTATAATTCAAATGAGTACAGTCCTAATGGTAATAATACAATCCTTCTAATGAGTATTATTCTAATGGGCACTGTCCTAATGGTTACAATCCGTGTAATGGGTGTAATTCTAATGGGCGCTGTCGTAATGGGTACACTTCTTTTAGTGGGTATAATTCTCATGGGTACACTTCCTACAATGGGTATAATTCTAATGGACACTCTCCTAATGGGTACAATCCGATTAGGTACAGAGATAAAAGGTATAATTTAAAAAGGTAATATATAATACAATTCTTCTAATGGTAGGTCTAATCGAATGTAATTATTCTAATGGTAGGTACAATAGAATACAATTATTCTAATGGTGGGTACAATACAATTATTCTTTTAGGTACAATTGAATCAACTAATGGTAGCCTACTACATTCATTCTTCGACATACGTTTGCTCTAACGTACGAATTTTTCAACATACGATGTGAAATTCGATGATCAAATTATCGTCTCTATATCCGATGGAAAATTCAACGTACGACGTCGAAGTTTCGTGGTTAAGTCCGCAATGCGGCAACACTCACGACAGACCGAGAGGTCAGTTCCCAGTTGTGTTTTGCTCCGTATTCATCTCTGGGGATCGGCTCTTTCTTCTTAGTGATAATTAGTGTCATTTTTTCATTCTTTCATGGTTCATTATCATGGGTCCCAAGACAGATAGTGCGTGTGCTGGTAGTGGTGAAAAAAAGGAAGAAGACAATGCTTTCAGTTTAATTAGAGCAAGAAATCATAGAAAACCATGAACGTGGTGAGAGTGTGGAACGAATTAAATATGACTACATGTATTCCTATGAAAATTAATTGATCCAACATAAGAATAACTCAACATACGACGTGGCATCAGAACGAATTGAATTTGCACGTCGACATGTCAGGGTTTTACCGTATTCTAATGGGTACAATAGAATCCACTCAAAATTGGCGCCACTAACTCGCCATGCCACATTGTGGCATGCCAGCAGGTGGACAGCGCCACAGTGGCGGCCTTGAAGCAGTAATGCCACCGCCTCCTGTCATTGCCCGATGCCGTCTCCGCCACACAGCAGATGCCACTGCCGCAGTAGATGCCACAAACACAACAGGTGCCGCAGCAGTTGCCATAGCAGCTGAGTGCTATGCATGTCGGTAAGGGGTGGAGGTCGGGCGAGTGTGTGGGCCAATGTTGGTCAAGTTAACGTTATGTACGTGGGGAGGCTTACTGTTTTTTTTTGTTAGGACTTTTTCCAGTTCCAGTGCTCTCCGTGGTACAGTGGTTAAGGGATCGGGTTCGTATGTTGGAGTCGCGGGTTCGTATCCCGGCGCTGGCGCGGAGATTTTCCCCGTTGGGTATAAGGGAAAGCTCAAGCACAATACCCCACTCAACCCAGGTGTCGGAAATGGGTACCGGCTTTACGGGGGAACCGTCATGGTGTCCTATATATAGGGTTAGTTATAAGACATTTGAAAAACCAATGCTTAGATCATATGTATCAGGCTTGATTGGAAATAAAGCATCCCAAAGATGCCGATGTTAACCTAACCTAACCCTTTTCGGTAGGCCTAGTGTTTTGAGTAGACAGTTTCTCCGTAGACCTGGTTTGGATATGCCTACTCCTAGTGATGAAATTCATTTTGGTTTTTGAGAACAATGATGGTTGTAACGTAATATCATGTTTGGTTTTGATATTTTGCTCCTGATGCTGTTAATTTACGGTGTGGTTATAAAATGATTTGACTGTACGGAAGTTCTGTTCTCTATTTTCTTGTTATTGTCAACAAACAACATGCCAACAGTCATTGAATAACGGTATTTCCTAGGTAAGGTGGCGTAATTAAACCAAGTTATTTTCTGTCACTCTAAATTAGAGTTAGTACTGCAAATTTCAGTGTTGGTTATCATTAAAATAACGAATATCATATGGAAATAATACGAAAATAACGCATAATTTCACTCTGAAAAAATTGCCGTGTTATTCCTCATGTGAATTTGTTATTGAAAGTCAAGGTCACGTGATGGTGGGCCTGCCAACAAGACATCTTTCTATAAGTTATCGTTCGTTATACGTGGCCTTCTGTACAGAACATTTTGAAAGTAGCAAAACTTAAAGAAAACAACAAAGCATTTAGAAAGAGATGAAATATCAAGAAAAGGACGGAACATTAAGAAAAAAAGCGAAACATTAAGACACAGACGAAACAAAGAAAAAAACAAAACATTAGGAAATAGACGAAACATTAAGGAAGAAACGAAACATTGAAAAACATGCATCATTAAGGAAAGATGAATCATTAAGAAAATTACGAAACGTCAAGAAAAAGACGAAACATAATGAAAAAAACGAAACGTTAAAAAAAGACGAAACATTACGGAAATGACGAAACATTAAGAAAAAGACGAAACATTATGAACAATATATATATATCATTTATATATATTTATTAGTTTGTATGTATTTGGTGTTCAGATGAAGGGCACGGTCTGGGTCGAATTTTGATAATGGTAGGTTTTCAGTTTATAAACTCATCTTATAGAGAATTTTCTTGCGCATCCAACGGTATAATTCGCTCTCACCTACTTGCATTGGTTCGTCTCCTAGACGGAGTAGAAGACGCGCAGTAACGTGACCTTGGCGCGCCAGTTTACGAGTGATTTCCCCCTTCCCTCCCTAATTACGAATCAGTTTTGGGCGTTCCTCTACGTGAATAGCAAGAGAGTTCATTCATGGCCCTGCTTGAAATGCTTTAATGCTCAAACGAAACATTCTAACTCTCAGTGTTAATTATGATGATGTAACTGAGTGTTTGTTTCGAGTCCGGCTGCTCTGAGTCATCAGCTAATTAGCTGTGTCGAAAAAGTGCCCTTTTTATTTATATTGGTATATGGGGGAAAAACTTTATTGGTTTTAATAACGAACACTTCAATAGTACAGTTGACAATTCTATATCTTACAACCAGCATAGTGACTCCCACTGTCGACATTTCTTCTTCGCCACTAAACTTTCCTCCTAGCTACTCATCAGATCCAATCTCAGATCTGTTGAGCCCAAAATCATCAGACCATCTTCAGCCTTCACCGGTAGCGCTTCAACTTCTGGATCTCTGACGCTCCGCTACCTCATCATCCGGCACGGCTTCTTCCGCCGTCCGTCCATTCAGTGAGCTCTGGTCTTGTTGACGCACTACGGTCGGCATGGGAGGATGCGGCTAAGCACCCTGTGAGCGCGAGTGCGCACCCGTCATCATCACCTCACTCTCCGCATGAAGGCACTTCGCTTCGTCATTAGAGCAGTAAGTCGCAGTGCTGTCGTATGTCGTGTGTAAGCATTAGATTGTTCGGCTGAAGCTCATTGAAGTGTTCCGTTCCCTCCTGTTAAATAATAGCGCCTAGGGTAATTAATCTATATGTTAACTAGTTAGAATTAGATCGGAGGTGTAGATCAGATCGGGGTGTGTTTATTTACGGGTTTAGGTGCAGATCAGATCGGTGGGCGTAACGTTAGTTGAGGTGTATGAGATCAGATCGGTGGTGTAACGTTAGTTGAGGTGTTTGAGACCAGATCGATGGGGGTAAATTTAGTTGAGGTGTTTGTAGGTGTATCAGATCGGGGATAGTTTTGGGTGTGTAACTGATAACGAATTTATTCACCGAGCAATTCAGATCATACTTCGTATTTTCTCCTTTGCTTTAACTTTTGTTCATTGTCTTGCCTAGGTGCACTAACGGAAGGCGCGGGGATTACGCCTGGAGAGACGACAGCGGCTCCGATACATCGGGCCGAGTCTCCGACGCAGCTCTCTTATCGAACGAGAACCATCGTTCACCATTGTCTAATTTATTTTTCATTGCACAATTATTTATTTAAATACCGGCATTGTTAAGTATTCGGGTGGTATTATTAAACTTTAATCTATTGTCTGTATTTCAAATTCCCCCGCTCGCTTTTTTCGTTAGGCTGTTGTGTAAACATATAATCGCCTCCCGCAGTTTTGAAGGTGCAAGAATGGCAAATATATCATTAGAAAGGGCTCAAAAAGAGCTACCAAGCGAAAGAGTTGAAAAAAAAATTTGTTAGTAATTATTAAAAATAACTTTAAAAAAACTGGTCTTCTGAAATTTGCATTCATTGTTTTTTGATATGGATCCTTTCCCACAGTTTTGAAGGTACAGGAATTGCAAACATACCAATCGATAGAGCTTAAAAAGATCTGTATTAGTTGTAAAATTTATTGGAAAAAAATGCCTAGTTCAAAAAATAATGCGAAGAAAATGAGAAAAAAATTATAAAAATGGCTTTACCGAAAACAACTTCTTGATCTTTGAAGAGGCCTTTCTCTCACAGTTTTGAAGGTACAAATATATAATGAATAATAATAATAATAATGAAGGCATCTACGGGTGCTTTATTTCCAATCAAGCCTGATACATATCACCTTGTACATTGGATTTTCAAATGCCTTATACCTAACGCCAGGACGCCATGACGCTTTCCCCCGGTCAAGACCGGTACCCATTTCAGACACCTCTGTAGAGTGGGGTATTGTGCTTGGAATTTTTCTCCTATACCCAACAGAGAAAATCGCCACCGCCAGCGCCGAGTTTCGAACCCGGGTCTCTGCCGCACGGCGGCAGAACCTCTAGCACATGGCTATCGCGTATCAGTCGATAGTGATCAAAATATTCTAGAGAGGCGGTGGTACAGCTTTTTGAATTTCAAATCATGTTGAAAATTAAAAGGAAAATAATTCCAAATAACAGAAAAAGTGACCGGTTGTGGGGAAAAAATTTCCTATAATTCAAAAAATCAAATTCTCGGAAAACCTTACCACCGGATCTCAAGGCAAGACAATTATCTACCTAGAAAACCTTTATCCTGTTCTGTAACTTTAAAATTTTGGGCGATGGACACGTTTCCGCAACACCCACTTCTTCAGTTCTTTTTTTAATCATATTTTTTATGAATTTACGAAAATAACACATGAGTTCGAAAAGAAATGCCGCATCATTTGATACCTATGGTGAAAATCTTAGAAAAATCCGTCGAGAACCGAGGGACTTTGGTCTCCGCCTGACCGTGTCCTTAAATTAAAAGGCTCAGTAACATAAATTTCTAGTGTTCAATATAGGCCTGAATGCGTTGTATGGTGTATGATTTACACACGCTCGTATGTGTGAGAGTATTCTGTATGTAGTGTTATATTGAATTTATTGTATTTTGTGGCATATATTGCAAGCCCCCCCCCCTTTACGCTCCCCCACTACCCCCCATTTCACTTTTTCCTATTGTGTCCATTTTTCCTACTCCCCATATCCCTGCTTTTTCGCTTCCCGCTAACTCCCCCACTTTCCATGTTCCTACCCCCATTTTCCCTCCTGTTTCTTCCACCATTTCCTCTCTGTTCCTACCCCCCATTTCCTCTCTGTTCCTACCCCCATTTACCCCATGTTCCTACCCCCATTTACCCCATGTTCCTACCCCCATTTCCCCACCCTGTTCCTACTCCCTATTTCCCCACCCTGTTCCTACTCCCTATTTCCCCACCCTGTTTCTATCCCCCATTTCCCCACCTTGTTCCTACCCCCCATTTCCCCACCCTGTTCCTACCCCCCATTTCTCCCCTGTTCCTACCCTCCATTCCTCCCCCTTTACCCCCTGTTCCTACCCCCCATTCCCCCCCTGTTCCTACCCCCATTTCCCCACCCTGTTCCTACCCCCAATTTCCCCCCTGTTCCTACCCTCATTCCTCCCTGTTCCTACCTCCCATTCCCCCCTGTTCCTACCCCCATTCCCCCTGCTCTTACCCCCATTCCTCCCTGTTCCTACCCCCATTTCTCCCCCTTTCCTCCTGTTCCTACTCCCATTCCCCCTGTCCCCCCTTGTGCCTACCCCCATTTTACCTGTTTTCTACCTCCATTTCCCTCCCTGTGTCCTCCAGTAGGCCTAAAACAGGCCTAGGTTGGTTTGTGCATCCTGTGTTGTGGGGGACAGGCGCCCCCAGGGGAATGCTGTTGGGTCCCCTCAGCTGTTGATATATATGACTCCTTTCATTCCAGCACATTTTGCTTCTTTCAGTTTTGATTTTTTTTTCGTTATTTGTTCTTCTCCGCTGTTCCTGTGCACCTTGTGCATAGATTCCGCGTTCCCTTGAGTCCATACAAAACTGTGCTCTCCCTCTTTCCGCTCTTCGGATCCCTGTTGTATCGGTCAGGTTTATTTAAGGAAATTATTTTATTTAATATATTTTTTGTGAGGATGTCAGGTAACAGCTCGATCTCTTCTGTGCACTCCATGCCCGGTAATGTCTTAGTAATTATATCAATATAAGCTATTTTAATAAACCTGTCTATATGTGTTTGTACAATAAAAAATTGCTATAATTATTGACTTAATGACGTTCCAATAGCGAGTTCCGATGTTCACTTACAGCTGTTACCCGCACAGACTCACCAAGCCCTGCCTCCTGTCTCCACCCCGTTCACCTAACCCACCAATTTCGTCTCTGGGCCCGCCCTTTCTGGGGCAGGCGCCATCTTTTTGGCTAGTTGCTCCGCCCCTCTTGGTTCTGGCGCCACCTCATTGGCTGGTGGCTCCGCCCCTCTTGGTTCTGGCACCTCCTCATTGGCTGGTGGCTCCGTCCCTCTTGGTTCTGGCACCACTTGATTGGCTGGTGGCTCCGCCCCTCTTGGTTCTGGCGCCACCTCATTGGCTGGTGGCTCCGCCCCTCTTGGTTCTGGCACCACCTCATTGGCTGGTGGCTCCGCCCCTCTTGGTTCTGGTACCACCTCAATGGCTGGTGGCTCTGCCCCTTTTGGTTCTGGCGCCACTTCATTGATTGGTGGCTCCACCCCTCTTGGTTCTGGCGCCACCTCATTAGCTGGTGGCTCCGCCCCTCCTGGGTCTGGCGCCCCCTCATCGGCCGGTGGGGGCTCCTCCCTTCCCAACGCATTGGCTAGCGGCTCCGCCCCTCTTGTAGCTGGCCCCACCCCATCCAGTGGCCCGGCGGCACAGACTCCAATCTCGCAGGATTTCTACACCGCCCAGCCCTCTCCCTCCACCTCCAAGCAGCAACAGCACCACCTCCAAGCAGCTACAGATTTGTTAGGTTAAATTAATTTAGGTTAGGTTAAGTTAAGTTAGGTTAGGTTAAGAGGTTAGGTTAAGTTAGGTTAGGTTGGGTTAGGTTAGGCCAAGTTCAGTTAGTTTAAGGTTAACTTAAAAAAGTTTAAAGATGCCTGTTTTTGCGTGCCGAGATGGAGGGTCGAATAGCCAAACACCAGCGGTCGTTGTAAAAACTTATTATAATGATTTAACACAGGTTAACTTTGGTATTCCGCTGTAGTATCCACTTACTAAGTACTTGTAGTGTTTATAATGCAGTGCTTAATAATAACTGTATAACGAACAGATAGGTTAATAAACCTCAGAATTACTACATAGTTAAATAATTGGCGCGAATGGCAATTTCATGTAGCAACACGGAGGTGGAGGGAGAGGGCTGGGCGGGGTAGAAATCCTGCGAGATTGGAGTCTGTGCGGCCCGGCGCCCCAATTGGCTACGATGCCGTACCCTGGAGACGTTTATTACCCACAACCCCACGTGGGCGTGGCCTCGTCGTCGAGGGAAACCACGAGTGTGAACTCAGCGCTCACCAATCACGGGGTGCCCCCCAGAGCTGTGAGGCCCTACCCCCCCTGCCTACCCCTACACCTCCGCCGCTGCCGGTATGTTATACCCTCATATTTTATAGTCATTTATTCACTTATTTATGCGTTGGCATTAATTGATATGTATATATTTTTACGTTGACGTTTGTGTATATGCATTTATTTATACGTAAACGTTAATATACATGTATATATTATACCTAAACGGAAATGTATATTTATTCATTTATACGTAAATATTATGTATTTATTTATACATAAACGTTAATGTATATGTACTTATTAAATGTAAAAGTTTTTATACATGGTTCATTTTTATAACCCTACAATTCGGAAGGTGATTACATTGCACCGATTTTAACCGGTGTTGTAGTTCTCTCTTGAGGATCTCGCATTCACTGGCATACTTCTAGCCGTCGTGACGTTTGGTCATGCCACATTATTTTATTCTGGGTAATCAAAGTTAGACGAGACTTTCCAATGTCCTCATCACAATATTAATTGATTTATAGCTACGCTGCCACCAGCTCATAAAGGAGCAAATAATCGAATAAATATCAAGAATCATATGGTACTACGATGAATGGTAAGATGGTAACGTGGTTTCATGACTATCTTTCTCTTCTTTTCAATCAAGGAATAAATATTCCGAGTAAGATCTAAATTTATTAGTAAAGAATTAACTTAACGTACATGACAATTCTGCACTAGCGGAAAGCTATTTCGGCGTACATAAAATTCAGTACAAAACGCTGTAAACGATAGTTGCATACTTGTGCGACCTGAGGAGGATTAATTGAGTGGATTTATAGACGCGAAAGCGCATGCGATACTCAGCTGAGAGCAAGGCTTCTCAACCTTTCTGCTGTCGTTTTGCTATTTTTGATGGCTGGGCCTATGAAAATTGCTCATCGTTAATATTCAATAACTATTTGTAATTGTGCTTGAAATGTATTATCACGCGTTAAGAATAATATAAAACTACGTACATTCTAGGATATATTTTAAAAACTTTTTTTCTAATTTAGCGAAAAATGCCTAATTTCATTCATTGAGTAAAATAATGCCTCAATGGTTTGGTTTTGGTTTCAATGTGAACTTTCAACAAAGTTATAATAGGTAGAAATTTTCCTCGTGTGCAGTTTTTGTACCAATATTATCAATAAAATGGATACAATTTTTGGAGCGTCTTTTGTTCATCATTTATAGGTAAAAAATATGAATAACTTAGAACGAAAGAGATCCGGGTTCAAATCCCGGATCCAGCATAGCACATTTACCGCGGTGAACAGATTCTCTGGTCATAAAAAAAAACGGAAAAAGGGGGTAGGATATAAAAAACGTGATGTAATAGTATAGAGCAAAACTCTGAGCCATCAGTGATGACGTAGAACAAAATTCTACGTTTTCGGTAATATCATAGGGCAAAATTCAACACCCTGCTCACAGTAATAACATAGGGCAAAATTCAACACCCTGCTCACAGTAATAACATAGGGCAAAATTCAACACCCTGCTCACAGTAATAACATAGGGCAAAATTCAATCCCATGCTTCCAGTAATCACATAGGGCAAAATTCGAACATGCTGTGTTGTGGATACGATAAATAACAATTATGTTCCCAAATGACGAAGAACGTTAACGAAATATTCCCTACCAAAAACTGAACGTAACACTCTAATCCGATATTATAAATATAAGAAGTATTTTCAATACTATTCATAAAATGATAGCAACCGCTCTAAAATAACCCAAATAAATTACAGACTTAATGTAATTTTTGAATGCGGACGTTTTCATTGCCCTCAAAAATATTCCAATGTGTTATCCACGATGAAAAATTATCTACGAGGCATAAGATTTTTTCAATTTTCAAATCGTGACAAAAATTTTCAGAGTTATTAGCTGGCCTTCGTGTTGAAATAATGTTTAGGGAAATTCTGTTTTTTTTCCTAAAAAAAAATGTCTGCGCTCGTCCAGATGATACCAAGAAATGGTACTTGTTGGTTATCTGTCACCAATTTTAATTTATGGTTTCCATTCCATGTTTTAGCTCAATGAAATTATTAATAACTTATATTATCATTAATTTTTGTTTGGTTTCAGGCCAAAATGAATCTCTGGGACCTTCCAAGAACTGCAGAGGAAGGTCCCAGTGATTCATTGTATATGTATGAAAAGTCGATAGATTGCATTAGAAATAAAAATAAATCAACACGGATACTTTCTAATATGAAAATTCCATTCATACGGTCCAGAAAATAAATTCACTATTCATGAAACAAATTACATTTTCAATTTTTTCCCTAAAAACACTTATTCCCTAAACAAGTGGTGACATTACCCGCAAGTACCCAAGAAACATTTCAATTTGTTCCACATGTTATGTTATCATGCTGAACAAATCGTCTAGTTCAGAATATGTTTAGGGTAAGAATTTCAACTCAAATGAAATTTCAACGGAGTAAAAGGTTTCAGCGGAATGCCATAACAGTTGCAGAACTTAATGGGGCCCACAAAGATTTATATCACAACTAGTCTATTGTCATTGCTGCTAAGTGGATCATCTGGTGTAGTCACCGTGGCCGAGTGGTTAAGAGCGCGCCCTGCCGTGAAGGAGTCGGGAGTTCAAGTCCCGGTGCTGCGCGGCAATTTCTCCCCGTTAGGGAAAGGCAGAAGTCAGCCATAATTCCTAACTCCACCCAAAGGCGGAGTAGCGAACAGCTAATTCTCTCCGCAATGCAAATACACGATTCAAAACTGCTCCAAGCGATAACAATTGCACTTCAGAGCGGAGCGGCAAGCCATGAAAATTAGCATCCATTTTGTGACAAAGGACTTCAAAAAGTCTACCTTTTCATTGTTGGACTTTTGCCATGAATAATATGAAAAGAATCTAAGAATGATGCTTTCGGTGTTCCGTATGGAAGGGTGAATTTCTGTTTGAATGTATTTGCTTGGCTAGCTGCTGAAGACTCTTGTCGTTTTAAGAAGTCAATGGATTTTGTGGCCTCGGATGTTTTTGTTGTAAATGTCTTTGTAGTTTCGATGGTGTCATACCTTAATTGGAGAGTATCTCCTGACAGATAACACACTTCGGGTACTCCACTCCAACTTTTTTTTTACCATAAAGGTGAGCCTATATGCAATACATGAGGAGTTATACTCTCCAGTTATGATTTTCTCTCCTTTGAACCCAAACTACTTCCTTCAGTTTGTCTAGAATCTAGATGAAGTAGCAGTGGAAAGCTCATCAGTCGATTTTAGTTTAAATACTTCTCCATCTTCAGTTTATACTGTCTGTGAGCGTTAAATGAAGCATGAATGACCATGAATGATAATTAAAAAGAAACATAGCAGCCTACAGTTACAGGATATTTAGGCAAACTAGCCAAATTCAGTTTTGTTTATTATCAATAACTCACTACCGATATACTGTCATTTTTTATATAATAGCAATAACATATCGCGAATGCCATCTGCGTACAATGCGAATGTGTAGCAGCCAGACCGATCAGAGAGCCAGAGACTAAATGGACTTGAGGCCTCACTGCCGGTCACAAGACTCACGATAGTGACAGCTGGACTGGGGAAGGATCGAAGTTGCTCTACGTCGTAATAAATTCAAATTAAGCTCATGATATTGATTTGAAAATAAGATACAGAAAAACTTGTTCCTTCACAATACATGGGCTTTCTTCAACACATTCACACATACCAAAAACCCACCACACACATTCTGGAAAACATAACACACCCCCCAAAATTAAACACAGTGCTCCAGTTAAACCGGTAGCAAGGATGAGCCAACAAACCAAAGTAAAATATTATGGCAGATATAAAAACATATTTTTACGTACATATTTTTTAAAACATACATATTTTGTCTGGGGTAAATTTCTTTCATTGTGTCGCGGACCCTTAGGACATTCTCAGGGATCCCCAAGGGTCAGGGGACCCTAGTTTGGGAACCACTGACATAAAACATGAACATTTTCTTACAAACACAAACAAAGAACACGAAACAATTCAAGAATGTGAACGTTAACCCTGGAATTTAAGCAAAGAAAAAGAATCCGCAGTGCAAGTCTGACAAATGTCACAAGGATGCGACAAGAAACACTACGAAATAGCATGTGAACAGCTGATTTTCATGCGTCATTCTAAAAAGTCACTCAGCAACTGAAAGAAAGTTATAATTTCAGTCGAAAAAGACACCTCACAATTTACTAAAATTCGCGCAGAATAGCACGCTAAATGAAGAATGCAGTGTCAGGAAGGAAATATAGTTGTACCGGCAACAACGCAGCTGAGGCCTTAGATTACATCAGATAAGATCAGATAGTTTAGGCCTGTTTAATTGTAAAAAGTGGTTTTACGAGAGGAAGGAGGAAGAAATCATTCAGTAATGACTTATGGGAACGTAGGGTTCATGCCGGCTTAAGGAGGAAGTGTGGTTGTAGAATGGTTGTACCAACCATTCTACAACCACATTTCCTCCTGTTGTGAGGCTAGTAAAGTGCCGGTAGATTGGAGTAGCGCGTGTGTAGTTCCGCAGTACAAGGGGAAAGGTGACAGGTGTGAGTGCAGTAATTCCAGAGGTATAAGTCTACTGAGTGTCGTTGGGAAGCTGTATGGAAAAGTTTTATTGGAAGAGTGAGAGTGATGACGGATCGTGTGCTTGCTGAAGAACAATGTGGTTTTGGAAGTGGTAGAGGTTGTGGGGATCAAATGTTTGCTGTGAGGCAGGTTAATGAGAAGTACTTGACAAATGAAAAAGATGTATATTGGGCATTTATGGACCTAGAGAAGGCGTATGACAGAGTGAACCGCGAGGCTTTATGGCAAGTTGTAAGCTTGTATGGAGTGGGTGGGAGACTGTTGAATGCGATCAAGAGTTTCTACATTGATAGCAGAGCATGTGTGAGAGTAGGGAATGAGGTGAGTGAGTGGTTCCCAGTTGTGACAGCTGTGAGACAGGGATGTAATGTCGCCGTGGTTGTTTAATTTGTATATGGATGGTGTAGTGAGAGAAGTGAATGACTGAGTGTTGGGAAAAGGTGCTTAGTTGGTGGGACAAAATGGTATGTATTGGGAAGTTTGTCAGTTGTTGTTTGCAGATGATACAGCGCTTTTGGCTGATTCAGAGGAAAAACTGAGGAGACTCGTTGCAGATTTTGGTTGAGTGTGCGAAAGGTGTAAATTGAGGGTAATTTTAAATAAAAGTAAGGTGATGAGATGTCCATGAGGTGGAGTGTTTGGAACTTTGGATGCGAGGATGAATGGTGAAGAGTTAGAGGAAGTACATCATTTTAGGTACCTCGGGTCGGACGCGGCTGTGAATGATAGTATGGAAGTAGAAGTGAGGCATCGAGTGAGTGAAGGCTGCAAGACATTGGGTGCAATGATGAAAGTTTTAGAATGCAGGAGTTTGAGTATGAATGCAAAGAGGGGACTGTATGAAAGCTTGATCGTGCCGGTTTTGTTGTATGGAGCAGAGTCTTGGGGTTTAAGAGTAGCTGAGAGGAAGAAGTTGGATGAGTTTGAGATAAAGTGTTTGAAGAGCATGTAAGATGCAACAAGAAACGATAGGATCAGGAATAAGTTGGTTAAGAGGCAGACGGGTGTTGTCAAAAAGTTGAGCAGGCGGATGCATGAAAGAGTGCTTGGATGGTTTGGGCATGTTCAAAGAGTGAATGTTGCGCGGCTGGTGAAAAAGATTTATAAGCCAGAAGTGAGTGGTATCAGAGCGCGAGGTAGACCACAGATGAGTTGGATGAATGGGGTGAAACGTGGTTTGTGTGAGAGGGGTCTGATTGTGGACGTGGCGAGAGGGATGACTGTGGATAGAAATGAGTGGAAGCAGTGCATAAGAAAGTAATTTTATTTTTTGACGCGATACTGGAAGCCTGCCCGCTTGTGCTGGGATTGAACTGTCCTGTGCGGAGGGCAGGGGCTGCACTCAATGAAGTGGTTGGGGTAAACCAGCTATGGCTGTCGGGCCTGACTGTGGAAGATGGTTGCGCTGGGCTGCTGCTGATCCTGGCAGTCTGGAGCGGCCAGTGCTGCTTCTCTCGTCTTCTAATGACAAGGAGTGATGATTTTGGCCTGGCGTCGGCTACCCTACCATGGGGAGGAGAAGCCTGGTATATGTATGTTGGTTTTGTGCGCATGGATCATAGAAACAGCAAATTGCATAGAAATTTATGAAACGAGACTATGTTGAAAGCGTAACGGATGATGAAAAACAGGACTGCAGAAAGCCAAAAAGATGGTCCTTAACTAAACTAAAAATATTTCTTTTCCACAAAAACATGACCTCCTTAACTCTTAGTTCAGGACCTCACATATTCCCCTCGTGAGCACTAATTCCCATGGACACAGAAGTTATATTCTCCTGAGGGAGAAGCTCGTAAGATTTTTGACCACACGGAGGAGCTAAAATATTCACAAAATGTGAATGTGGTGATTAAACATTTGAATAGCCCATAAATGCGCATTTCACATCTAGAAAGGAAAGGCATTGGTGCAATAATGTTGGCAAGCGAGGTGTTTTAGAACTTTACCTTTTCGAGCAGAAGAATAGTCACATAATTCACACTTGAACAGCTAACCTGCACCATGTTTGCTGTTTATGTGATTTTTAAGATTACCTTTATGAGCAGAGGAATATTCACAAAATTTACACTTGATTTTTATTTTTTCGTTTAAATAAAACCATTAAAATTTTAATTTTAAAAGGCTGGACCTGAAGTCAATTTATTACAATGGTAAACAGCCATTTATTTCAATTTCCGTATTTATAACAACTAAAACACTTTTAAGAAATGAATAACAAACCCTGAAAACAGAAAAGGAATTCACAGCGCGAAGATGATGTTTTACTTCCCACACCTGCCTAGTGACGTGCGCTGTTTCTTCAGCCTCGATCTCTGAACCACACTCATTCTGGGAGTTTAGCTCGCTAAAGCACGATCCCTATAAGTTTACAACTCTCTCACTACTGCTGCAGGACTGCGCGAGTCAGGAGGGAGACCCTTGGGAGTGGTGATCCGTTTTCAAGACTGCATCGTGGATTTGCGTGCCGGTTAACTGCTTCTGGTTAACTGCTCATCTTCACTCAAACGCTTTTAATTTTGCAAATCTTGCATACCTTTTTACATGTTGAATAGAGTTAACTTTTCTACATGTTAAACAGGGGTGACGTTTTCAGATGTTGAATTGACTCAACTTTTTTACATGTTGAATAGAGTCAACTTGTCATTCAAATTTTTTGCATTTTGAATAGGTCAATTTTTTATGTATTGAATATTTACCTTTTAACATGAAGAATAAATTCACGTTTTCATGTAAAATAAAAATAAACATTTTACATGTAAAAGATGGTTGACTTTTTACATTTAGCGAGTGTGAAAACTGGAAATCGCTGCTAAAACGTGCACATGAAATTGTCCTTTTCTCCAATTCTCGAGTTTGAAAAACATGACTCTAAAGTTTCAACTTTCCATTTTCTTAGAAAGTGCAAAATATTTTCTATTTCAACTGCCACGATGTTTCAATTGTATACAATCATGAATTTATATTCAAACTCTTGTTTGAAAAAATTGAAATTTCCTTATTTCAGATTTCCATGTTACCTGATAAACATGACAATTTTATACCTCAATTCTCCGTTCCAAAAACATGAAATTTTCTGTTTCAAATTTTCATGTTTCAATTAAAATGAGATTTTACCTTCAACTTCCCTTGCTTCAATAAAAACCTGAGCGTTTTCTATTTAAGCTCTTTATATATCGACAGAAACATGTTTCCTGTTCTAACTCTCCATGTTTCGATAGAATCATGAACGCTTCATATATTACACGTATTCAAGTCTTTTGACATGTTTCCTTGCATTTCGCACTCTGATGCACTTGCGTATTTGATCGTAATGGCGCATGTTTTAAAACATTGAAGTTAAATACTGCTCAGGAAGTTCAATAACTTTGAGAAGCGAAAAATAATTCGTTCAAATGACAATAATTGAATAAAAATTAGCTTGCGGACAATAATTTATGTAGCAATGATAATTTATTTCTAACACATATATATATATTAGAAAAATAATTAAATGATAACTCATTTACCAATAATATAATCTAACTAGTGTACACGCCCATCAAAAATGACAGGATTCTATATTTCCCTTATAATTTCTTTCTGGATTTGAATGGAAAACAAATATCACCATCTGAATGGTACCCTCAATAACAATGGATAAGTTTTTAAAGATAAAATACTAAGTGACGATTGTGAGTCCACTAACAGCAAGCAAATTACCAAACCTGTCAACTCAAGTACAAAAAAAGCTAATGTTCACCACGACCGATGATACAAGGATGAATTTTTGCCTTTGGAATTTTCATGGACTGGATCAGTTGAGCGGCCAAGTCCATTATGCGTTGTTTATGGTGATACGGATTCCAATGAATCGATGGTGCCAAGTTAATTAGAAAGACATTTCGCTACTAAACATTCTTATCTCCAAAATGAAGAAGTTAGCAATTTTTAAAGATTGTTAGATCAGCAAACAAAAAGCTTCCAAAAAAATTCGAACATATCAGAAAATGCTCAACTTGCTTCCGTCAAAGTGACAGATCTGATAGCCGTGAAATTTAGACCTCATACTTTTGCGGAGTCAGTTATTTAACTCGCTTGTAGGAAGATGGTTAATTGCATAAAAGGAGAAAAAGCTGAAACGGAAATAAACAAAATACCCCTATCAAATGATACAATAATAAGAAGAAACTTATAAACTAAGAACGCTGTTAGTATTGAAATCATATTTACTAGAACTGCACAAGGTCTTGAAATAAAATATATATAAAAAATTTATTCACTCTGTAAAACGTTTCGGAGACCAGCTGCATCCTGAGTAAGTCATTCTGTAAAAAATTAAAAAAAAAAATAAAAAATTCAGTCATATCTAAAGGACACAAGTTTTTCCATTAAAATCTACATGTAAATTTGCAGGGTAAATGAGCTATTTGTACTATTAAGGACAAGCTTTTCTGTGGCTATGTATTGAGACTCTAAAATAGGCAAGTCTAATTCATAAGGAGCAGTACGTAAAATTTTAAAATCATCTTCTGCTATGCGATCGCAGCACTGTTCACTATGAAGGCGAATAGATGAGTGATGCGGTAGGGTTAACATTCTTCCACTACGGTAGCTGATTCAGTGATGCTGGGCAATCCTAATATAAAGTGGCAAAGTCGTCATGCCGAATTGCCAGATATGCATTGTACACAACTAAACTTATAGACGACGGATGCTCTCATTCGCTTCGGAATCACGTCCTCGTAGCGGAAAAAAGAGCCAACTTTAAGAGAATTAACGGCACTGATACATAGTTTCACAGCAGGAAAATGGCATTTAAAAAGTGTTTCTAAATCTCTTGACATCTTATTAGTAAAATTTCCAAAATACGGGAATCCACAATATAGACGTTGCATTGGCTCTGGAGGAGTACATGTTATGGAATATTTCTTAGCTAGAAATTTTTTAATTTGAACATGAACTAATAGATGAAGGAAACCCATTTTGACCAAAAAAACTCTTCAGAAAAGTAAATTCACCGTGCAAGTTCACATAGTTTGAACAAATGTTAGAAGCTCGATTCAATAATGTCTTTATAGTATTAATCTTGAACCTATAAGTACAGAAACTGGAAAAAACTTAAGCCCAATCCAGTTAAAGTAACCTTCCTAAAAACAGAGGATTTAAAAGCGCGGCCTATTCTAGTTATTTGGGAATCTAAAAATGACAAACAATTATTGCTTTAAATTTCAACAGTAAATTTTATGTTAGGATGCTTAGAATTCCAGTAGTCTCTGAACATGGTGGCATGGCTAGGATCTTGAAATAATAAAAAAGTATCGTCAATATATTTTCTGTAGAATACGGGTTTGAAACTTGTGGGGCAATCTGCAAGCCATTTCTGCTCCCAATGGCACATAAAAATGTTTGCAAACGTAGGACCCAAAGGGAGACCCATGCCAAGACCTTTTTTTTTTATATAGTTTGCCAGCAAAAACAAACACAGAATTTAAAACCGAACGTTCAAGTAGAGTTTTATATTAAATTCTACTCAGCCCCAAAACCAAAATCTGTTGACGAGGCAAAAAAAGCATTTAAAATTATATTGATGGTTTCTGTTAGAGGAATGTTGGTAAATAAACTTTCAACATCAAATGAAGCCATAGTTACACTATCCGCATTTTGAAATGACGTAATCTCCTTAACGAATTGAGATGAATTTTCTAACGTATACTCATTTTTAGTTAATGGACTTTATACAGGCACTAAGAATCGAGCTAAACTGTAACTAGGGGTGTTGACCGCGGCAAAAATGGGCCGAAATTGAAATTTTGTAGAAAAGTCGGGCTCGTGCACTTTAGGTAGACCATACAAGATTCCTGGACTTGAACCAGATTCACACAATTTTGAATGCAGTTCATTGGACAGAGCGTGTAAATTTTTAAGTTTCCGCAAAAAATTATTAATCTTATCTTCAATTTTAAGGATAATTTTCTCCCATGATTCAGTTATCAATTTGAATTTTGTTTCATCAGAAATTAGCGATACCATCTTAGTTAAATCCACAGATTTATCAAGAATAACTAACGTAACAATAACTTACATGGTACGAATAACGTACTATGTAAGCCCTTGTCGGGCTTACATAGTACGATTTGGTCATTTCGGCCTAATTCCTTCAGTACAGATATATCACTTTTTTGAAAAACGGACGAGAAGTTTTCTGTGGCTTAAAGCTATAGAAATACCGATGAGCTAAAAAAAGTAGATCTTGTAGAAATCTGGTACGATCAGCACACTGAATATTTATGCACGAGTTTACAAGTTTTTCAAATGATCGAAAGTATTTGTATAAATCTAACTTAAAAATTGGCAGACAAAAATCCAGCCAAAAAGCTAGTAAAACTTTTGTACGTTCTGGTAGTGATATTGCACTATAGTTGAAAATGACTGTGATCGGATCACAATGGTTAATGTCGTATCGCCCACCGAGGTCTTCGAGTTTCTTCTTATGGGTCGTGAGAGTTGCCACCTTGAACGCATCTTCAGCCATTTCTGCTCCCAATCAGACTCGTCAGACTGTCAGACGAGTTCTGTTCTGCGGTCAGACTCGGTCGCGGTCGGACGTGCGGGAAAATGGGGCGGTAATTGTTAAAAATGCAAGGGGGAAATAACCTAGCCATGCGTAAAAATTATACTATCAGTGAACGTGTTTGCTACCTGTGGAACTGCGAAAGGGAAAAAATAACTTTTGTCTTATTTCTGCTTAAATCAGTGCACTTTAAATGAAAAGCCAACAAAGCAGTGCTGGCAAGGGTTGTGAAATGGTGAGCTCAGCCCGGTCTTGAACGATAGGCCTGAGTGAAGTGTGAAGTGGCCTTGTTCCCTCAGTCTCCCCTCGCCGAGCCCGCACCCCCCCCCCCCTTTCCGAGCCCGCACCTCCCTCCCCTTTCCCGTACACCTGCTTCCCGTCTTCTGACCGTTCAGAGCATAGCATGGCAAATCCTGAACTTTTTCCGCTTCAAGCAACCAAAGAAATTACGTTTGTTTTGATCAATTTTTGGCAATGTCAAACCTCTCAGTTTCAGTTTTTGTTCACTTCCTACGTGGCTGAGACGGCAAATGTGCACGAAAGAATTATTGTGTTTCATACCTATTTTTTTGTTACAATAGAATATGGATGTTGAAAAATTTCTAATGTACACAATCAATTATTGATTCACCAAATTAGCTTACATTATTATCGTGTTCTTTTGATGGACAATTTTGGTTAACTAGTGACGTTAAATGTGAGAAGGGTAAAAAACTTCTTCTTTGAAGGAACTTTTAAATTTAAAAATTGAAAAAACTTGATCCAGCAACTTTCGGAAATAATTTGCCATGTTGAAAAAAAAAATAGAAAAAAAAATAGAAAGTGTACTCTGGTAATTTCGCATCTTTTGGGAAAATAACAGTGACCATCATTCGCGAACTATTTCTATGTTACAATAGAGCATGAATGTTGAAAAATCTCTAACGCACACAATCAAGTTCTGATTCACCAAATTGGCTTACATTATTATCTAGTTTTTTTTATGGAAAATGTTGGTTAACTAGTGACGTAAAATCTGAGAAGGATAAAAAACTTTTTCATCTTCGGTTTCTCTCATCTGTTATTGTAAAAAAACATCATGTTGAGTGTATATGACGCTACCTGTGGAACTACGAAAAGAAAAAAAAATAAATTTTGTCTTATTTCTGCTTAAAACAGTGCAATTTAAATACGAAGCTAACAAAGCAGTGCAAGCAACACGAAGGAAATGGTGTGCTCAGCTCAGTCTCGACCTATAGGCCTGTCTGTCTGATGTGTCCTTGTCCCCTCAATCAATCCTCACCGAACCCGTTCACTCCCCCCCCCCCCTCTTCCCGTACCCCTGCCTCCCGTCTCTGCCTCCCGTTCAGAGCATGGCAAATCCTGATGAACTTTTTCGCTCCAAGCAACTAGAGAAATTACGTTTGATTTGATAAATTTTTGGTAATGTCTAACATCTCAGTGAAGTTTTTGTTCACTTCTTACGTGGCCAAGACGAGAAATGTGCACGGAAGAAGAATTATTGTGTTTCGTACCTCCGTTTCCCTACTGACACCGAATAGTTTAAAACATCATAGCTATACAATTACAACGCAAGATGCATCACTACGAGACTCGCTACGCAGGCCGGAAAGTGCCGTTCTCTGCACAGATGTTGCCCTACACAACATCCCGAAAAAATGGTTCTCTCAGGGGTAAAAATACGACTTTACCAAGCAAAGTGCCTGCAAGTAGGGGACCTACATCCTCTCACGCACAAGATTCTAATGCTCAAAAGACGGGAGACTTGTTAACAGCTGCCAGTAACCCCGTCAAAGAATGTGTGTCACCTTCCGAAGCAACGTCAGTGAAGACTATGCAACCAATATCGCCGGATGAGGAAAAACATATCTGCCAAACCTCCAGCAATCATTTGAAGGTTCGAAGCAGTGAAGTCTCAGCCGCAGCACCACAACCACCTGCTCCTCATCTGAACAAGCAAAACAGCGTGCCAGCTCCCCAGCTCTGCGTCAACAACAACGCTCCGAACTGTCCGCCAGCGGCGGGGACACAAACACCATCCTCATCAGTGGTACAAGAAAAAATAGTTTTTACTAATAAGGACATTTCAAGCGTGGTAGACTTTTTTCATTCTCCAGCTAATATGTTCGATAATTCTCGCGCACAAACCGATACTGGCAGTAAATTACCCCAGAGCGCAAGCTGTGAAAACAAAATAAAATTTCCAGTACAGAGCAATAAAAATAACACTGTTGCTTCTTTTAATGGCTACTTGCACCCGCTTCAAATAACAAGCTCTCAAAAAATTCATGAAATTATTCACAATTTGTCTCTAACAACAGCGTTTTTCAATAAATCCCTAAGACAACGTGAGCCTCCTAGCCCGTCGTCGATTTTCTCTACAGTATCAAACATTCAGAACCTAACCGAGCAGCTTTTTGCTTTAAATTCACATATAAGTTCTCAAGACCTTGCACCTGGGGTACCTGCTAGTATCTCTTGTGAAATCGACTCCAATTGTCGAGAACCTTACGATACTTTGCTGCTAGGTGATAATATCCTAAGCACGATCAGAAGAAAGGACATCGATCGCTCGTGCTGGATCAAAACTGTTCCATCAGGGCGCTTCGATGACCTTCTCCATACTGTAAATTGCATGCCTAGATTTAAAAATTATATACTAAGTTTTGATGGTCTCTGCCACGCGCCCTCAGACCTTGCTCGAATCAAACAACAAATTGTAAGAAAGTACGCACTTTCTCGTATTTATATTGCCAATGCTTGCAGTGCAAACGAATTCAACAAAGCGAGGCATTTTTGCAAAAATCTGGGTTTAAACTTGATTCAATTTCAAACTTACCCAGAAAATGAAAATGGTGACGCACCCAATAACTTTCAATGGCCTCGGACCCAGGAAGAGAACTTCTGTTTTCTTCAACAACTTGCAATGAAATCAACATTGCGAATCACCGTGCCATATTGTCCTCGTTTTAACAAATGTCAAGCAATAAATGGAATTGTAGATCATTCCAATGAATCGAAAAATTCACGGAATGAGACAAATAGTCTCACATTAGACTTTCAAAAAGAATATAAGCCTATGCACATCACTGCACATGGTACACCAAATCCTTCAAAATTGATTGCGTCATCAAGCAGAGGTGTGAGTAACTCACTCACCCACAGCATGAGGAACGTAAATAAGCCTGAGCCTTTCCCTGATTCGATCTCAGACAAATATAATGTCAGTACGAAAAATAAATTTGCGTTACTTGCAACAGACACAAATAGTGATTGCGACATGCCCTCCTTTTCAACCAATTCTCAACTTTCCAGTGAGTACGCAGGAACCAAGGAAAGTCAAGCGAATACCGATATTCAAAACTATTCCAAAGAAAATCAAATTATTCGAAAAAAATCTGATGCCTCTGCCGGGCCTCCGTCGAACGACCAAACTAATACTGCTACCGAAAAATCAACAGTGAATCAAATCTGCACACGCGTTGCACACACACTGGACGACTTGAAACGATCGCTCAAATTGGAGCCTGCTTACACTGTAGGTGACGGACACTGTCTCCTCCACGCCGTAACGACGCAGCTTGCTTCACAACAAAAATCGAAATGGAATTACATATCTCTGAAAAAAGCCATCAAAACTGAGAGCTCCAGAAACAAGGACCAGTATGCAAAATTCGTTGACAAGAACAGTGGCAGTTTCGAACAACTCATCGATAAATACATCGATAGAAAAGTCTTCGATCACGCAGTTGGAGACCTCATACCCCAAATACTTTCTAATGTAACGAGAACACCAATTCACGTATTTGATGAAAGAGACAATGGGATTTGGAAGACGACAATCTCCCCTACATCAAATGCTCTGATAAACTGTCCTCCGGTAAACATACACCGGAAACAGGACCACTATAGCGCCCTCTTGAAAATGCGTGATGAAAATCGTGTTGCTCCCTCCCCCATTTTGTGACTAAATAACAGTGATCAAATTGAATATGAAGCTGAAATCACAAACAATGAACGCGGCAATAAAGACCTAGAGACGAATACTAAATGCCCTGCTAGACCTAAAAAATGCAATAACTCCACTAAAGATCTGCCTATTGAGGTAAATAATATCAAAATATTGCACATAAATGCTCGCAGCCTCAATGGTAAAATGGATGACGTACGAGTAATGTTGATCACTAACGATATCGATATTTTATGCGTATCTGAAACATGGTTCGATTCACGAGTCGAAAGCTCATATCTCAGCATTACCGGGTACAAATTATACCGTTATGACGGAGTCAAGAGTAAGAGAGGTAGCGGTTCATGCATTTTCATCAAAGATGTCTACTCTACATCCTTAGTTCCGATAAAAGAAAAATGCGAAGACATAGAAATGGTTTGGCTCAATGTTCAAGTAAACAAACACAAGTCTTTCATTATCGGCAGTCTTTACAGACATCCGTCAGCATCTCTTCGTCCAACATTAGATTTCATTGAAAATACGCTTAGATCAATCTCTGCAGCCAAAAAGTCTTTCTATGTTTTCGGAGATTTTAACGTGGATCTGACAAATAAAAACAATCAGCTAAGCAAGATGCTGCACAGACTTAATCTTTCTCAAATGGTCCAAGAACCAACGCGAATTACCAACACTTCTAAAACTCTTCTTGACCTAGCAATTACCAACAATCCCCAAGCAGTACTCAACACAGAAATCTTACCGTCCTTTTCTGATCACCATTCGGTAGAATGCCAAATCAATATTGCAAAAGAGAAACAGAAATCTAGTTACATTACATATCGCATGAAAAACCACTACTCCCCTGAAATATTTCAAGAAAAGCTATTAGACAGATGGAGTGAATTTCAAGGCATGGAAAACACCGATGATGTCAATCTACAAGTTTCGCTTTTCAACGAAAATTTCGTATCATCTCTTAACGAATGCGCACCTTTCACTACGAAGAAAGTTAAGCCAAGAATTTCTAAATGGATAACAGATGAGATAAAACAGTTGAGCAGAGCTAAAAGAAATTTGCAGCGTGAGTACAAACTGAATAAATCAGACAGTACGCGTCGAAAATTATATAAAGATCATGAGAAGGTCCTACGAAGAAAAGTTAAGGAAGCAAAACGGGACTACTTCCACAAAGAACTCTTGGCGGCAAAACAAAACCCTAAAAGAACTTGGGAAATCATTAGAGAAGCTGCTCAGTATAAAAATTCAGACTGCAAAAGCACTTTTGACAACCCCTCAGAAATGGCGAATGACTTTAACACTTTCTTCTCAAAAGTTGGCGCAGATGTTTTCAATGAAGTATCCAGGACAGTTTCAGACACATCTACAGAGGCAACTCTGAGCGATGTTTCATCCCCAAATAGTAGCAACAAGTGGAGACCAAAGCCAGTTAGCGTCATAGAGATACGAAAAATCTTATACTCACTAAAGAATACTAAAGCGACTGGACATGATGGCATAAGCCTCCAACATATAAAAGACAGCTTCCCTGTCACAGCACCCTTTATTCGCTTGATAATAAATACATCTATAGTCACAAACAAGTTTCCCGATCAATGGAAACTATCCATAATTAAGCCATTACATAAATCTGGTGATATTGACATAGCGTCAAACTACAGACCAATCAGTCTCTTGCCTGTTATGTCCAAAATATTCGAAAAAGTAATAACAAACCAGCTCTCGTCTTACATAGACGAGTCACATCTACTGCATCGCAATCAATATGCTTACAGGAGGAATACCAGTACTCAGGACGCCCTGTTAAACATAACAGAAAAAAATTACAATGATATTGACCAAAAAAAAATTAACTCTCTTACTATTGCTTGATCTCTCCAAAGCTTTCGACAGTGTTGAGCATAAGAAACTTCTACAAAAAATTTCAAACCTCAGAATAGACACTCAGTGGTTTGAAAGCTACCTACGAAACCGCTCTCATGTAGTGTGCTTGAATAACAAAATGTCATCATTCATACCAAATAACTTTGGCGTTCCTCAAGGTTCAATCATCGGCCCACTCCTATTTTCAATTTTCATCAACGATTTCCCCACCATGCCGGCAAACACAAAAATCTCAATGTATGCTGATGACGTACAAATTGCCATGACAAGCTCAACAGCGGATTTAACAGTAACACAAGCCAACGCTGAAAACCTTCTGAGAAATCTGAAATTGTGGTATGACCATAATGGCCTCAAACTTAACGCAAGTAAAACGCAATGCATTATTTTTGGATCACAGAATGCGACTGAAAATTTACCACCATTCAAGCTAACATTTGGAGACGATACAATTAAACCAGTTGATAAGGTTAAAAATCTGGGTGTTTGGTTTGACAAAAATATGACTTTCAATTCACACGTCGAAACAATGTGCAACAAAATTAACGGAACCTTAATGTTCTTTCATCGTATAAAGAACACACTTGACGAAAAATCTAGATTATTAGTGATTCAGTCTTTAGTTTTATCGCGTCTGGACTACTGCAGTCTTGTGTGGGGAGACTTACCTAAATGTCGTCAGGAAGAGTTGCAAAAATGTGTAAACTTCGCCGCCAAAGTGGTATGCAAAGGAAATTTCAATAAATACGATCATGTCACCCCTCTTTTAAGAAAACTCGACTGGATCCCAATACCGAACAGATTCATGATCCAGAAAGCTCGACGAGTATTCTCCTCTCTGTACCTCCCCCAAAGTAATGCAGAGGTGGTAAAATTTTTTCCATCCAATATCCCAAACGAAAGACCAAACCGGAGGAACGATGTTTTAGTCAGTTACCGCTCATCTAACGTGGGACAAAAAGCTCTCTCAGTTTCTGGAGCTTTTTTGTGGAACAAGCTTCCCCAGCATATCAAAAACTCTAAAACTGGAAAAGAATTTAGAGTAAATGTGTCACGTCATTTTGCATCTCTGTCATAGGGCCTGCAGCATCTCGGTGTGAACTTCCCATCTATCAGAAATTTTAATTTTTCCTGAAATTTCTGTTAGAAATTTAGAAACTATTTCATTTTACGTTTGCTAAGCGATTCGCATATTCATCTTACTTATTTCTGTCGACAACAATGAGCACCACAGCCGTCAGTTCAGTGCAGCAGAACGAACGTTCTTTCCATAATTAGGAGTATTTCCTCATATTTATTTTGTTATTTCTTTCTCTTTTCTGTATTAATATTTAACGTCCGTATGACAAATATACCATGAAATACATTTTGAGTGTACACCAATAAACAGGTTTATAGATGTGAGGGTTGTGCAAAGTTTATAATGAATTAAATTTTTGGCTAACGTTGTCTCGCTATTTCAAAATCATTCTCGAAGATGTTTTCAATCGATTTTCGGCTGAGCTGGGGGGAAAGGGGTAATTTAAGCATTGCATTTAGTCTTCTTATTTTTATTTTTTTTTCCGTGCGTTCAGCGCACACTAGCACCGAACTTTCGAATCGGAAAAAACTCTAAATTTCTGTAATCAAAATTATTATTTTGGATCAAGGCCTAATCTTCCTATATGTGCCAATTTTGTGAATATTCTCCACTCAGATGTGATATCCGGCCACAATGTTATTCCATTTTATCCCACGTACACATGTCCGTATAATGCTGAAGAGTTGTGTTGCTTCTTGACTATAACTTGATTTTCTTAAAAATTTATGTGAAGAAATTAAAAAACAGCTCATTTTATGCTTTTCGAAGTCTTCTCTTCCTTTTAGTTATCTTTTGCGAAAAATTACTTAGGATTACAGTGAGCTCAGCTGTCATTTTCTGTGTAGTAGATGGTAGGTTGCTTCTTTCTTTTATCTTATATATGTATTTTTTTTTCTAATATTTTATTTTCAATAAGTATATATATATATTAATATGTATGTGTACGTGTGTAGGTATATATATGTATCTACATAAATAGATATACATGTTTCTATTTCATTTCTTTACGCAAGAACCATTCGGTTAATAAATTTTATTGCAATAGCGAAATGATTCAAAAATAGATCTAGCACTTCCCCAGAGGGCGTTTCTGTGAATCGGATTAATGTCATATATAATTAATGAAATAAAGTGCAATTTGAGCATATGAATCGTAGTAAAATTATCTTTCTGTCCGTATGTTGTACAAGCTATGAATTTTGATATTGAATATTTGTTTGTTTACCCATTTCTACCAATATTTTTTAGATATTTGTCAATCATGAGTGGTAACCGGCTTACACTGTATCTCTATTTTATCCCATGCACCCATGTCCGCATGATGTGAATATCGAGAAGATATGAAATATGTTTTTGGTGGTGATAGGGCTTTGCATATTTTTAGGGCATATTTTTCATTTCTCATTCAACTACCCTTGACAGAGATAGACTATTGGCAAGCCACGTGTGGTTTGTCTATTAGTACGCCTCGTATATTTTGTCTATTAATATGCCTCGTATGGTCTATCTATTTTGTACACCTCTGATAGCTTGTCTATTAGTACACCTCGTATAGTTTGCCTATTATTATCATGCCTCGTATGGCTTATCTATTTGTACACCTCGGATGGTTTGTCAATTAGTACTCCCAGTATAGAACTTTTGTTAGACTACTAGCACACCACAAATGGTTTGTCTATTAGAACGCCTCGTATATTTTGTCAATTAATATGCCTCGTATGGTCTATCTACTTGTACACCTCTGACAGTTTGTCTATTAGTACACCTCGTACAGTTTGTCTATTATTATGCCTCGTATGGCTCATCTACTTGTACACCTCGGATGGTTTGTCAATTAGTACTCCTCGTATGGAACATTTGTTTTAGGATGCCCTATATTTAAGAAACTTTTAAAAGCCAATATGTTGGCATGTCTCTCATGTGACAATTTGGAAATAAACGTTTTTTCTTTTTTCTTTTTCTTTTTCAGCTTGCCGAAAACCTCGCACACACACCGCATCCAAGCAAGAGAAGAATGTGGAAGAATGGTGGAAGAATGTTAACCCAACCGCCTCACTCGTCTATTGGCCTTCATAGTGAACAGTGCTTCGATCGCATAACAGAAGATAATTTTAAAATTTTACGTACTGCTCCTTTTGAATTAGACTTGCGTATTTTAGTCTCTACACATAGCCAATGAAAAACCTGTCCTTAATAGTACAAATAGCTCATTTCACTTGCAAATTTATATGTAGATTTTAAGGAAAACCTTGTGTTCTTTAGATATGACTGAATTTTCCTTTTTTCATTTTTTTTCAGAATGACTTACTGAGGATGGAGCTGGTCTCCGAAATCTTTTACAGAGTGAATAGTTTTTCTGCATTTATTTCATTTCAAGACCTTGTACAGTTCTAATAAATCTGATTCCAATATTAACAGCGTTCTTCGTTTATAAGTTTTTAAAAATAATAAGAAGAATGTTAGATTTGTCATCGAATATTGAAGAAACTAGAGGACAGAACTTTATGAAAGTGTCACAATTTGCCTTAATAGTTGATGAATCGACTGACTTGAGCAACAGTGCTGAGTTGCTTGCATTCGTGCGTTTCATTCATGGAGATGAAATCATCAATCACTTTTTGTCCTGTAAGGAGATGCAAACAACTTGTATAGGTCAGGATATTTTTAACGTTGTGACAAGCCATCTTGAAAAAATTAATTTTAGCTGGAAGTCTTGGGTGGGCATATAATCTGATGGAACACAATGTATGGCTGGCAGCATAGAAGGCTTTGCTTCACAAGTACAGAAAGAAAATCCAGAAGTCATTCGTAGACATTGTATTTTACGTTGAAAAGTTCTAGTTTTAAAAGTATCACAGGAAGATTTGAAGGAGGTGTTGCAGCAAGTTATTGAAAAAGTCAATTAAATTAAAAGTAAGCCATTAAAGTCGAGGGTGTGCGAAGGCATGGATTCTAATCATGTCTGCTTACTTATGCCTACCGAAGTTCGATGGCTATTGAAAGGTAATGTCTTAGCTCGTGTTTATGATTTCACAAGAAATTGATTGCATTTTTCATAAATAGGAAAGATTGAACAATTTTGTAATTAATATGTAAGTTTTGGAAATGTAATTATCGGATGTCTAAAATGAAATATGTGACAGACATATTCTGTCGTCTTAATACCGTTAACAGTAGCATGCAAGGCTAAAATAAAAATATTTTCACATCAACGGATAAATTGGTATCTCTCAAAAATAAAATTGTAGTTCGGAAGGTCAGAGTCGGAAACGGCGAAACGGATATGTTCCCAATAACGCGTAGCTACTGCGAAAAAAAAGTTCCATATTATAGTAAAAAAATTTGTCTACACTTGGAGGAAGCATTGGCCGTTGTTTTCCGTCAGAGAAGTATGACTGAATTCGTTTTTCCTCATAATGAAAAACTTCAATTACATGAAGAAGAGAAGAATTATTAGCAAAAATTTCAAGTGACCGCAGCTTGAAAGTAGAACATTTTGTGATCCCTATCGACACTTTTTGGATTTCCAACAGAAAAAAATAATATCCAGCCTTATCAGATAAAGCTCTGGCAGTCCTCTTGCAATTTTCCATTTCTCATCTGTGTGAATTAGGGTTCTCTACATTGCACAATGTATAAAAAAAGAAAAGACTACGCTCGTTGAGGAAGAAATGAGAGTGTGGTTATCCCATGTTCACCAAAGGATTGAAAAGGTTGCAAAACCTCACCAAGACCACGTTTAACCCTAATAACGGCAAGTGGAAACAACCAACACTAAAAATTTTCAAACCAAGTTGAAAGGTAAGTTTTGTTACTCGCATTTGCAATTTTTCCCTTTGAGGCTTAGATCTTTTCAAAAATGTAGCTATTGTGTAATAATTTTCCAGAATAATTTTCCATAGTTTATCGAAAAGTTAGCGGTATGTGTGCCGCGACATTTCAATGGTTGATAAATTTTCCGCGAATAACAAAACTTTGAGAAATACTGGTCTATATGGTTGGTAATGGACTTTCTGTTAGCTTTAGGATTGGACTTGGTGTAGAATCAGTCGCGGTCGGACGTGCGGGAATAATGATGCAATAATCGTCTAAAATGCAGGGGAAATATAATCTAACCAAGTAAAAATCACACTATCAGTGAATGTATTTGCTACCCATTCAACTGCGAAAGGAAAGGAAAAAACTTTTGTCTTATTCTGTTTAAATCTTCGAAATTTAGATGTTAAGTCAGCAAAACAGTTCTAGCAAGAAAGGGGAAATGTTGTGCTCGCCCCGGTATCAAATGATGGGCCTGTTTGAAGTGACCTTGTTCCCTCAGTCTTCCCACACCAAGCTCGTATTCCCCACCTCTGCACCCTTGCCTCCCGTCTGCTGACCGTTCAGAGTATGGAAAATCCTGAACTTTTTCGCTCGAAGCAGCCAGATAAATTCATCTTATTTGATTTGATGAATGTTGGCAGTGTCTAACCTTTCAGTGATGTTTTTTGTTCCCCTCCTAGGCGGCTCGGACGGCAAATGTTCGAAAAAAATTATTGTGTTTCGTACCTTCCTTCCCTACCGACAGCTATATTTTAAAGTGAGCTACGAATTTCAATTAGAATGGCGGGCGAACGAGAAGTTGAAAAACATATACAATCACCTGGGAACATAAGATAAAAAGTGCAACATATCCCGAATTGTAATTCAAATATGTTCTTACTCAAAGCGTTAGTCATCCCACAGACGATATTTTCCCCTTATCCTACAAAATTACTGTAGCGAAAGGAAGTCTATTCGAACGAAGAAAAAGATTGAAGATGTAACTGCACACTGCGATACCCTTCTCTCTTTAATTAATGAGACAAAATATTTAATAAATGTCGTATCCCTCAATATTTCACATCACTCTTTGCACCTGATCTCTTTCTGTTGAAAAATTAAAACGTCCTTCAAACAGGGAAAAACTCTAGGTAAACTAAAAATAATCACGACACGTGTCGGATATAGTGACCTGGTCTTAAGGCCTGTTTACACAATCATCGAGTGCGCGTCAGCAGTGGAGAGAAGCGCAAGCCCCGCCCACTTGCTCTCGCTTCAGGCGCATTTTCTTGCTCAATGACAGTGCGTCTGTAATGACACTGACAAGCTCTAGCCAGCGCCATGAAAACCAGCATAGTCCGCATTGTCAATGAGCAGTAAAAGCGCCTGAAGTGAGAGCAAGTGGGTGGGGCTTGCGTTTCTCTTCACTGCTCACGCGCGCACTCGATGATCGTGTAAACAGGCCTTTACAATGTGTAAAATAGAATTCAACCAATTTCAAGAAACATACATTTAGAGCTCAGAGCACCACTGAGCGTATGTATAACTAACCATCATTATGTAGACGTCATTGTTCAAGGCCGACTCCGCTCTCCCGGTTCCTCGCCTCTCTCCTCCAGTATTGAAGGGCAACACTATCTTCTCTCAGCTGTGAGCTTAAATACCTCGATGATCGGCTTGAATTTATCCCACTTTTCATAAAATACTTACCGAGCGTGGCAAAAATTAACACATCAGTATCACCGCTAAACATATCAAAGCTACTTCGGTTTTGGAATCCAGTTATAGCTTTGCATAAATAACGCACATTGCATCCTTACGGGACTCGCTTCGCAGTTCGGAAAATGACCCTATCTAAACATACGCTGTCCTCCAAGTCATCCCGAAAAAATATTTTCTCAAAGGCCGAAATAAGTCCTGACTAAGCACAATGCCTGCAAATAGGAGATCATCACCCTCACACCCAATGGATCCTAGTGTTCAAACGACAGGAGACTCGCAAACAGCCACCAGTAGTCCCGTCAGAGGATGTGTGTCACCTTCCAAAGAAACGTCTGTGAAGACTACAACCAATATCGCCTGATGAGAGAAATAATACATGTCAAACCTCCAGCAATCACTTGAAGGTTCCAAGAAGTCAAACCTCAGCTGCAGCACAACAACCACCTGGGCCTCATCTCAACAAAAGCAACAGCGTGGCTTCCCCACAACTCCACGTCACCAACAACGCTCAGAGTTGTCCATCATCGACAGGGACAACCACGCCATCTTCATCAGTAGAACAAGACAGAATAGTTGTTTAACAACCAGGAATCCTGTCCAGGTTTTTCAAGCGTGGTAGACTTCTTCTCATTCTATGAATGAAATGTTCGATAAAATTCGAGCACAAACCAAATCTGACAGTAAAATACCCCAGAGCGTAAGCTGCGAGAACAAAGAAAAATTTTCAGTACAGAGCAATACAAAAACACTGTTACTTCTTTTAATGGGTACTTACACCCGCTGCAAATAACAAGCTCTCAAAAAATTCATGAAATTATTCACAATCGGTTTCTAGTAGCAGTTTTTTCAATAAATCACTAGACAACGTGGGCCTCCAAGCCCGTCGTCAATTTCCTCTACTGTATCAAACTTTCAAACCCTAACCGAGCAATTTTTGTCTTAAATTCATTCATAAGTTCTCAAGACTTTGCACCTGTGGTACTTGCCAGTATTTCGTCAGAAGTCGACGCCAATTGTCAAGAACCTTATGACACTTTGCTGCTAGGTGACAATATCCTAAGAACAATCAGAAGAAAGGACATTGATCGATCGTGCTGGATCCAAACTGTTCCCTCAGGGCGTATTGATGACCTTCTCCATACTATAAATCACATGCTTATATTTTATAATTATATTTTAAGTTTTGATTGTCGCTGCCACTCGCCCTCAGACCTAGCCCGAAACAAAAAATTAACAGTAAGGAAGTTCGCACTTTCTCGTATTTATATAGCTAATGCTTGCAATGAGCAAGAATTCAATGGAACGAAATTTTTTTTACAAAAACCCGGGTTTAAACTTGATCCAATTTCAAACTTACCCACAGAATAAACATGCTGATTCGCTCAATAACTTCCAATGGCTTTGCACCAATGGAGAAAACTTTTGTTTACTGTCACAACTCGCAATGAAATCAACATTGAGAATTACCGTGCGTGGCGCATTGTCCTCATTTCAAGGAATCTCAAGCAACAAGTGGAACTGTGGATCACTCCAGTGAATCGAAAACTTCACGGAATGAAACAAATATTCTCACTTTAAACTCTGAAAAATAAAATTAGTCAATGTACGTCAATGCACATAGTACACCAGACCCTTCAAAATTGAAAGCGTCATCAAGTAGAGTTTTGAGGAACTCACCTATCCACAACGTGAGGAACGGGAGTGAACCTGAGCCTTTCCCCAATCCGATCTCAGACCACTATAATCTAGGTACGTACAATAAATTTGCGCTACTTGCAACAGAAACAAATAGTGACTACGAAAATAATAGCGAGGAAAAAGGCTTTGAAACTTATCATTTCATATTAAAAGCTTTACTGGTAAAAACTTTTTTTTTCCAGAGAATTCAGTTGAGAATGACTCTGTGAGTCGAAACGTTCAATTTTACCAGTAAAGCTTCTAATATGAAATGCTAAGTTTCAAAGCCTTATTCCTCGCTATTATTTTCGTAGTTAAAATTTGTAAAAAATACAAACCGGCATGTGCTTCCAAATAGTGACTGTGACATGCCCTCCTTTTTAATCAATCCTCAACTTTCTAATACGTACGCGGGAACAGGGGAAAGTCAATCAATTGACGAAATTCAAAACCATTACAAAAAGATCAAATAATTCGGAAAAATTTATTGCTCATCATGCCTCTTTCCGGAAACCAAAATCCCTCGCGCAGTCACATAGAGAAAGCTGCAATGCAAAACGATCCCTGAAAAACCTCCCACCGCAGCAAAGCCCCCAACGTACTACTAAACCGATACTGATGCCGAAAAATCAGCAGTGAACTGAATTTACACACGCGTTCCAGACACACTAGATGACTTAAAACGATCGCTCAAAATGGAGTCTGTTTTCTTACATTTTAGGTGACGGACACTGTCTTCTCCACGCAGTAACGACACAGCTTGCATCAAAACAAACCTTGCAATAGAGTTGTTTATCTCCGGAAAAAACAGCAAAACTTAGAGCGCCAGAAACGAAGACCAATTTGCGAAATTCCTTGACACGAACACTGGCAGTTTTGAACCACTTAACGTTAAAACATCGATAGAAAAGTCTTCGATTATGCAGTCGGGACCTCATACCCCAAATACTTTCTAATATGGCGAGAACACCAATTCACATATTTGATGAAAAATACAATGTGATTTAGAAGACAACAATCTCCCTCTACATTAACTGCTCTGATAAATTATCCTCCGTAAGCATACACCGGAAAGAGGACCCCCATAGTTCCCTCGTACAAATGCGTGATGAAAATCGGGTGGCTCCCGCCTCCAATTTGTGACTTAATAACATTGATCAAATTAAATTTTCACCAAAGGCTGATATCACAACCAGTGAACGCTGCAATTATGACCTAGAGGTTATGACCAAATGCTCTACTTAACCTAGCAAATGCAATACCTCAACTAAAGATCAGCCCATGGAGATAAATAATATCAAAATAGTGCACATAAATGCTCGCAGTCTCGATGATAAAATGAATGACATACGGGTTATGTTGATCAGTAGTGATTTCGATAATTTATGCGTATCTGAAACATGGTTCGATTCACGAGCCTAAAGTTCATATTTTAGCATTACCGGCTGCCCACTGTACCGTTAGGACAGAATCAAGACTAAAAGAGGCAGAGGTTCACGCATTTTCATCAAATATGTTTACTCATATCCTTATTTTCAATAAAAGGAAAATGCGAAGACATAGAAATGTTTTGGCTCAATGTTCAAATGAACATACACAAGTCTTTCATTATCGGCAGCCATTACAGACATCAGTCAGCAGCTCTACGTACAACATTGGAGTTCAGTAAAAATACGCCTTAATTAGTCTCTGCAGCCAAAAGGTCTTTCTATGTTTTCGGTGATTTCAACGTAGATATCTGACCAATAAAAACAATGAGCTAAACAGGATGCTGCACAGACTTAATCTTTCACTAATGGTTCAAGAACGAACGCGCATTACTAACACATCCAAAACTTTTCTTGACCTAGCATTAACAAACCATCCCAAGTAGTACTCAGCAAAGAGATTTTACCGTCCTCTTCTAATTTCTAACGTCCTCTTCTAATTCGGTAGAATGTCCAATCAATATTGCAAAAGAGAAACAGAAATTCTGTTGCATCACAGATCGCATGAAAAACGACTACTTCCCTGAAATATTTGAAGAAAAGCTATTCGACAGATGGAGTGAATTTCAAGGCATGGAAAACACCGATGATGGCAATCTACAGTATAAGTTTTGCTTTTCAATGAAAATTTCGCACCGGCTTTAACAAATGCGCACCTTTCACTACGAAGAAAGTTAAGCCCAAAATTTCTAAATGGAGAACACACGAGATAAAAGAGTTGAGCAAAACTAAAAGAAATTTACAGCGTGAGTACAAACTGAACAAATCAGAAAGTGCGCTTAGAAAGTTATATAAAGAACATGAGAAGATCCTACGAAGAAAAGATAATGGAGAAAAACGAGACTACTTCCACAAAGGACTGTTGACGGCGAACAAACCCCAAAAAGAACTTAGGAAATCATGTGTGAGTGTGCATATAAATGTAAACACGCACATGCATGGATAAATCAGCGTGTATGAGTGTAGGTATATGTATATCTACATAAATATTTGTTTATATGTATTTCTGTTTTTCTGCGTGAAAACAATCCAGTAAATAAATTTACTGCCATGCTAAATGATTCAATAATAGATCTATCATTACCTCAGAGGCTGTTTCTGTGAATAGAAAAAAAGCGAAAAATATAGACAGACAAATGAAACAAAGCGCAATGTTTGACTCGTGAAAAAATTATCTTTCTGTCTATGTGTCGAACAAGCAAAGAATTTCATTTTGTGTGGACGTTTGTTTACGCTTTTCTAGATATGCTTGCTATGTTGAGCGATGTTCTTTATAAATTACTTTGAGACGAACTTTTTCTCAATACTTGATAGTCATTTACGACGGTGTTTCAATCTGCTTCTATATAGCGTCTTTTGTTCTATAGCGTTTTATAGTTTTATAGCGTTTTTCATTACTTCGACTTCAATTAATAATTTAAAAATTCCTTAGAATTCTCTAGTAGCATTCACATTATTTATAAGCTGTCAGCAATCTCTTAGAGTATAAAATTACCAAGAGATGATATTTTTTATTTCATTAGCCCTCGACAGGGTAAATCTATAAGCACGCCTCGTATGGTTTGTCTATTAGTACGCCTCGCGTGGTTTATCTAATAGCACGCCTCGTATAGTTCATCTATTTACACGCCTCGTATGGTACGTATGTCTAAAGATGTCTGATATTAAGATTTTTTTAAAAATCTAATATCTTGTCGTGTATCTCATATGTCAACTTATATGGAAGCAGTTTTACTTTACTTTCTCCTCTTTCATCTGTCAATTTTTGTGTATTTTTATGCTTTTTCATGCATATTGTGTTCACTACTTGCTTAAATTACCGACAGTCTCCGAATTAATGATTTTTAACGAAAATTAATTTGTCTCTGCGATTTTGTTTGTATTTGAATCAGTAAGCCCCTTTGAGCAGTTCAATATTTCAGCATCACAGACAGTAATACAGTTAGCAATGAAATAATTCGTAAGCCCCTCGTTTTTCAAAACTTTCTAGAATTACTCAAAAACTATAGTTGCCACAGGCATAAGATTTTCACAGGGTTTGAAGCACATATTAGTGACAATAATACGAAATTTCTGGAATAAATTCTTATTTTTTAAAGATTTAGCAAGCTGAACTTCAGAAACATGATTAAACAAAATTATTCATACCATTGAAAACAATACATTTCATTGGGAAGTACTAACCGTTATACGTGTTTTATTGAAAAAATTTGTGCCTAAAAATTTCTTGAACATCTAGATGTAAGATCATTCTAGAAAATTGTGCCAAAACTAACGGTGAGCCGGATGAGTAGAGCTTTGTCATTCGTGCACTAGCGCCACGAAGCGAAAGACTGAGGAACTCGGTGTGGACCACAGATAGAATATTATTGACTGCCACAAAGCTGGAAATAATCATGACGACATATCTAAGCTTTTGAGCATTCTAAAATCTACAGTACAATGTTATAAAAATGTTTGCTTAGTATGATACTGTGAAAAGGTTGCCTGGGGGTCATCGCAAACAAAAATTTTCGGTGAGAATTTCTTGAAAATTGTGTCGTGAGGTCAACACTAATCCATGAATGAGGCTAGATGACATTGCCTAAAAATTTACCGCTCCGAGAACTAGCGTCAGCAATCGCTCAATCCAGCACTGTCTGAACAAGGAAGACCTACTTGGACGCCGACCTCGAAAGATTCCGCTCCACAATCCATGTCATGCTGCTACTCGCTTGAATTTTGCAAAGTCACACTTGGATAAGGACAGAGGCTATTGGGAGAAGTATCATGGAGTGACGAAATTATCGAACTTTTTGGGGCACAATAACGTGAAGAAGGTTTCGTAAAAATGGTGAAGCTTTTCTGCCGAACTACACTGTGCCAACAGTTAAACACGGAGGTGGATTACTGATGTTCTAGGGTTGTTTTGCTGCATCGGGTAATGGTAAATTGGTTGTAATTGAAGGGAAGATAAACTCTGTTGACTATATTTCTATGTTAGAAGAATATCTGAAGGTATCAACTAATAGTTTGGGACTTGGAAGACGGTGGGTATTTCAACAAGACAATGACCCAAATCACACTGCCAAGTCTACAACTAACTGGCTCCAAAAAGATTAGTTAAATGTGCTGCCGTGGCCTATGATGAGTCCTGATCTCAATCATATTGAAAATTTGCGGCAGGAATTAATAGTCAACATCAACAAGAGAGCTCCAAGGAATCTTCATGAATTGAAACGTATCGCCATTGAACAATGGAACAATATTTCATCTGCAACTACAGAAAAGCTTGTCAATAACTCTAATAAACGGTTTCTAAATGCTCTGGAGATGAACGGTCACGCTATTGATTATTCAAAATTTACTCAAATGATAGATTAACTTCAATGAAGTGTAATACTACTCGCTGTATGAATAATGTTGTCATATCGTGTTCTGAAGTTCAGCTTGTTTTATCTTTACAAAATAATGTTTTGTTCAAGAAACTTTGTATTTTTGTCACTAATATATGCTTCACACCCTGTAAAAATCTTTTGCCTTTGGCAACAATTTTAGAAAGTTTTGAAAGACGAAGGGTGTATGAATAATTTCGTCGTTAACTGTACGTGATGGATACAAATGTCCTTTGCATAACGTGACCGGCACTTTGTTAAAAAACTTTAATTTTAGGTTAAGACCGTTTTCGAGACTGGCAACAGTTCTCCTGATGTTACACACTTTAATTCAATTTCTATGCTCATTTGAAGAGTTTGGTTTGTGAAACAACGACTCATTCTGAAAAAAAACGGTCTGTAAAATTGTTGAAGCCTCCGCAATGATCCATGGAACTCTTGGCGTTTCCGATGGCGTCCGACAATCATTGCACCGGCGTTCGAACGCCTGCATCGCAACAGACGAGCGCTACGTTGAACGTCTTCTACATATGCGCTGCCTAATTCCATACCCTCGACAGCAAAAAAGAAAGGCAAACTGTGTCAAAAAACTAAAGGACTCAAAAGAAAATAATTCTAGGGGCTGTAGAGGGATATCCATCTAACGACACGTTGTAGGTACTTGCATAACTTGTATCAGTTTCAATTCCAAACTGGAAAAAGTTCTGTAGTCCGTGAGATACACATTTTGTTGAAAACTGCTTCCACAGGGTGTTGGCGGAACTCTTAGTACAAACTTCGGCTACTAGTAAGAAATACAAATTTAAACACATTTTCGTCAGCGAAAACATATCGAAAAACGCTTAGTTTTTTGATTATTGGTCTTAAAAGTTTTTAATGCTACGCTACAAGAACACAACAGCGATTTCGCAACAGACAGGAATAAGGGCAATATGGGGAACAAGTGTTAGAATAGAACAAGTGTTGGCAGAATCGAACATGTTTTATTTACAGTTAAAAACATTAATTCACAGATTCAGGAAATTTCTAGAAATTCTTAGTCAACGCTAGCGACCGCTGGTGAGAAGCGTATGTGTATCTTTTGTCAGTTAGCACTGTGACATTGAAGTGGTACGATGTATCGCCTTACAAATGCACAAATGGCAGACATGCATTTCACTTATGGTGCTACTAATGGTAATGCAAGACGTTCCGCGAGAATCAATTACGATTGTTACCCTAATCGAGAAGTCCCTGATCATCGATTATTCACTGCATTGCACCGAAGATTGACAGAAACCGGCAGTTTTAGTGTAAACGGAGTAGACGTTGGTCGCCCAATAAATGTTGAATCATTTCCGTAGAAACCCGCGTACGAGCACCCGTGCCGCAGCAGCATCTTTGGGTATTCGTGACCTCAATACAGTGTGGCATGTATTGAACCGGAATAATTATCATCCGTATCACTTCCAAAGAGTCCAGGGTCTCCTTCCCGTTGATTATGGTCCTCGTGAGCGATTCGCGCAGTTGTTTTTAGATCGGGGGGTAGAAGATGCCAATTTTTCAGGGTGTGTGTTGTTTACGGATGAAGCAACCTTCAGCCGAGATGGAATTTTTGATTATCATAACTTTCACTCATGGCAGCAGAACAACCCTCATGTCATCCATGAACGTCATCACCAACATCGCTACACTGTCAATGTTTGGGGAGGTATTGTGCACAATCAACTCATTGGTCCATACATTCTGCCAGAGCGTCATACTGGAGATGTGTACAAAATCTTTCTTGAAGAAGTCCTTCCTGGTTTATTGGAAAATGTGCCATTAGGTATTCGTAGATGATTTTGGTTTCAACACGATGGAGCTCCGGCACATTATGCTCTAAATATGCGACGGTTTCTTGACCAACAATTTCCAAATCGATGGATTGGTCGTGGTGGTGCTGTGTCCTGGCCACCGAGATCACCTGATTTGACTCCGTGAGATTTTTTCTTTTGGGGGCACTTGAAATCTCTGATTTATGCGACACCTGTGGAGTCGGAAAAAGACCTTGTCGCTCGAATTGCAGTCGCTGCTGGAGATATCGCTGACAACCCAGGAATGTTTGGCAACGTACGCAACTCGCTTCGACGAAGGTGTCGTGCATGTATCGATGTTAATGGTCGAAATTTTGAACACGCACTTTGATGCGTTACTTTCTATTATTTATTAAAGTACCTCATGTTATTTAACGTTTTTCATTACCCTCGTGTGTTATTATTGAACATTAGTGCATGTGGTTAACTAAGATCGCCGTGAGTTCTTGAAGCGCTGCATTAAAAACTGCTAAGCCCAATAATTAAAAAACTAAGCGATTTTCAATATTTTTTTTCACTGAGGAAAAAGTGTTTAAATTTGTAATTTCTACTAGTAGCCGAAGTTTGTACCAAGAGTTCCACCAACACCCTGTATAATACCTGTTTGCGATCGCCACGTTAATTACAAGCACTTTTACCATAAATTTTCTTTGAGTAACGAAAGTTGCATTTTAATTTCACTTTTGGCATGAAAATATGATAAATATCGTAAAACGCACATTCGTGCGCCCTTTTAACAATCAGTGCTACTTAAGGATGCTATATTTTGCCGTGATTTTTCGCTGTCGAGGGCCATAAAAATCCGTTTTTTGTTGTAATAATTGGCGCTGTAAGTTATTCTGTTTCTTGTATTATGACAGAAACGATTTCGTAACTCACACATTCGATTTCATTTGCTGGCCACTCCCAGAGTGCGATTCTTCCCTGAAATATTTCACTTTTCATATCCTTGTAACAACTGAACTGAACATTTCTGACCCCACGGTTGATGAGTGAAACGGTCCCATCCTTCTGTTGAAGTTTGTTCGGCAAAGTGCTTGTCAACAATTGTATATTTTACCTGTATTTATATGACTTATCAATATTACAATAGCTCAGAAAAGGGAACATGTTATAGGTTTTTCTAGATCATTTGTTCGATTATTTTCGAGACATCCAAATGTTTTATTTCAGTTGTTTAGAAATGTATAAATCAACATTTCATTTGAATCCTTATGGGAAATGTTTCATTTTCTTTTTATCTCTTCGGTCAACAAAACTGAAGGACTTTTAGTGCCAAGTTAGCGTAAAATAATCATTGAGAAAACATCACCTCAAATACATCAAAAATTAAGCGATGAATTTACTTGAAATTTTGACGGAATGTTGGCACTTTTGATACGCGCAAAAGACAAGAATTGCATTTTGATGGTAAGCTGTCATTAATAATGGCATCGTTCTGAACAACTCGAGGTCTCGCGTGTCGAGCTATTATTGAAGGTTAAATGAAACGCGTCAAACACGTGAAATAATTACTTCAATTCTTCATTTCTGTATTGATATAGAACTGTAAGCAACACATTAATCACGTAAACTACTACATGTACTACTAATCTAATTTGAATGAACATATCTACAGCATTAGCATGATACGTGCATTCTTTCTTCGGGATGACATGAATAAATTGTAGATGCATAGAATTCTGTAATTTCAAGATCTCACAGCAGTATTTTAATATGTCTATGGGAGCTTCTGGCAACTCACCCTTGTTCATGAACTGACGTCCATTCGCAGAAAGTTTTAGTTTCAGAATCCTCCTAATTTTTAGTGTACTTAAATTCGACAAATTAGCAGCGACTTGATGTTTTGAAGCGTACTTTTTTTGGAGTGACTCAGTTACTTACATACGAGAGGCGATATTTTGCATGGAAATAATCATTTTCATTCATAAACACCAGTTAAAAACGGATCAAAGCTTTGTAAAGTTATTTTTGACCTAACATTCTAACGCAAACGACCTAATCCAGTTATTGTTCCCCGAATTTATTCATGCATATTTGACCGAGTGGAGGCCAACTGAACTGAAGTCCATGGGCGGTCAGAATAATAGATGTGAATACTTATATACTCAGAAAATAATACAGAAACAGTTGGATATGATAGCACCCCTGGTTTGATAATAAGAAAAAATAAAAAGGTTCAATTCCACAATGGTTTTTAGAAAATCTTCAGTACTAGTAGCCGTGAATCTACTTTTAGGAGCATCCTCAATTAATAGAAGTTGAATTAACAGAGGGCATAGCAATACAAGTGCATTTCCTTGGCAGCACATTAGAAAACGAAAAAGGAGGTAAAAAAAATTAACTTATAGGACGACAAGAAAACATTTTCACATTCGTACAATAATATTTCCACGAAAAAGGAAGACATCATATTTTCAAAAAGTTTTTGCACGAAATTCATTATAACCCATTTCAGTTTTGAATAATGCTCAACTCAAAAGGCTTAAGTTGAAAGAAAAACCGTATAAAATAGACAACAGCTGCGATAGGGGTTTAATAATTGATTGATAGAATTGAAATTATAATCTATTCTCGTGAGTATCTTCCTCTAACACTAGCACTGGAAGTTTCTGCATACCGTCAAAACTACTGAAATGCCTTGGCGAAAGTCTCTTCTTACATTCACACATGAGCTCAGTCTGCCACAGCAGTAGTTGATTCTGTTAAAGGTATAATGGATGAAAATAAATTATTTTGATACGAATCGTCGAGGTTTTAGAAATTTGAAATTAAATTTTCCTACATAAATCCACACATACATATACATACCAGGCTTCTCCTCCCTATGGGAGGGTAGCCGACAGCAGACCACAATCATCACTCTTAGTCACTAATAGGCGAGAGAGGCAGCACTGACCGCACCAGAACTGCCAAGATCAGCAGCAGCCCAGCACAACCACCTTCCACAGTCAGGCCCGACAGCCATAGCTGGTTAACCCCGACCGCTTCATTGAGTGCAGCCCCTCCCCCCCGCACAGGACAGGTTATCCCATCCTGCGCGAGCAGGCTTCCAGTACCGCGTCAAAAAATAAAATTACCTTCTTATGCACTGTTCCCACTTGCTTCTGTCCGCAGTCATCCCTCTCGCCAAGTCCACAGTCAGACCCCTCCCATACAAAGCACGTTTCACCCCATCCATCCAACTCATCCGTGGTCTACCTCGCGCTCTAATACCAATCACTTCCGACATTTAAATCTTTTTTACCAGCCGCCCAACATTCATTCTTTCAACATGCCCAAACCATCTAAGCACTCTTTCATCCACTCGCCTGCTCAACTTTTTGATCACACCCGTCTGCCCCCTAACCAACTCATTCCTGATCCTATCTCTTCTTGTTACTCCATACATGCTCCTCAAACACTTCATCAAACACATCCAACTTCCTCCTCTCAGCTGGTCTCAAACCCCAGGACTCTGCTCCATACAACAAAACTGGCACGATCAAGCTTTCATAGTAGCTCTCCTCTTAGCATTCATACCCAAATATTTTTCTTACATACATGTCAATAAAAATGGATCTAATCACTAATTCGGGGAATGTGATTTATAATTAGACAAAAATTTTGTCTTCAAATTCTCACCAAAATAAGGCTGGCACAAGAGGTTCCCAATCGTCCCATACAAGAAAGATCGGCCGTCCCACAAGGCTTACCAAAACATTTCACCATCAAAAGAAGTGAATTAAAATGAAAGTTTATTGAAAACATAAAATTTGATGTATTGGATTATAGAAAACTCCTCAATGTAAAATTACTTATGTATACTTATTTGCAGTAAAATTAAAGGTATTCTAATAATAATCTCAGTTAACGACAACTTCGGTCAGGGACTATTTAGTTGTTGCTTTGGTAGTTTACCAAAGTTACCTTCGTCATGATGCAATTATGATTTCATAGCAATATTATTAAGAGTAACTTAGACCCGTTAGCTCAATTTTATCCACCGAGAACCTCGCAGAAGCAACCACACCGCGGCAAAACTGAAAAGACACACAAATTTGGAGCACATCATAATTCTTCCTGCATTTGAGGATAGATGGGGATTATCCGGGGTTGAATTTCCTTAATAGTAGCTAGAGCCCCCGGGTGAGGCTCCAGCTACCCGCCCTCACCATGGCCGAGCGGTGACCCACGCTGTAACCCCCTCTCGACACAGAGTTGAGAAAATCAGTACAGTGCGCTCGGCCATTTGCTTATCAAAGTTCACAATGAGCGACTTGTCAGAAGGAACGCTCGACCCGACCAGAGCCGAGGACTGCCGACTCTTGAATCAAAATGCCAAGGTAGTGTCCGTCACACCTCCACTTGTCGACTTTCACCCCTACAGATTTCCAAACACATTAATTTCCTTGATGAAATTCAGTACTCTACGGAAGAGTCCTCCGTACCGCAACAAGTTTTCCGTATTACATTCTCTCCGGTTCCCGATTTAATTATTCGGTCTCTTGATAGCTGCAGCGCGGTACATTCATCCATGACATGTTTCACAGTTACGATCGCTGTTCCACACCATCCGCATATGGGTACCTGGAACTCTGTCTGAGGGTCTGCGGGTCTAGGAGATAACTATGAGTTAAGGTTGTATGGTTCAGTCGCAACCTATTTATGACTACCTCTTCCTGTTGGTTCAATTTCAAGTCGGTTTTCTCACTTTTCGGGCTGGTTTTTATTGCTTTTAAGTCTCCTCGCTCCTGTTGCCATTCCAAGCTTCAAATCTAGTATGTTCTTCTCCTGATTACCTGGAACTCGTCGCTGTAGGGAATGAGCAAAAATTCAGCAGATCTGGTTGCTGCTGCCTTTGCCACATGGTCCGCGCGTTCATTGTCAACTATGCCCACGTGGGCTAAACCCAACTTTTTGTTATCTTCTTTCCACCCGAAATAATTTGGTGCATCTCAAGCATTATTTTTCTTATAAGTTCAATATTTTCAGTACAACTATCGATCAATTGAATCGAGCTCATTGAATCGCTGCATATTACGAAGTTCTGGGCTTGCGTTTCCTTGATGATATTCAAGGCGAGCTTGATGGCATGCAGTTCGGCTGTCATAATACTTGCCACGACTGGGAGAGAGGAGCTTTTGATGATATCGCTCATCACGGCCGCTACTCCAACTCCCGTCGGTGACTTCGATCCATCCGTGTAGATGATTTTATGCTTTTGGTACCTCATCATGTTATCCCTGTGTATGTGTCTTTCGATGGATGGGGCTATTTCCTCATTTTTTATATTTGCCGTGTGCTGTTCCACTTAAGATCTCCTCATTGCAGGTGTGAAACTCGGCTGGACGGGCTGAGTTGGAATGTTATACTGAGTTAAAGCCTGACGTGTTCTCTGGATAACTGATTCTGAGGTGCACTTGCAGCTTGTAAAAAAAATTCAAGTTTAGTATTGTTGACACAACAATATGCTGGGTTAAGGATATGACATTTAAACTTAAAGAAATATCGTAGAAGCAAGTCTTTTCTTCGTATCTCCAATTTTGGTTCGTTACAGATGATATGAAGGTTCGCTATTGGTGTCGCCTCAAATGCGCCCGTATAATACGCATCGCCCCGTTCACGACAGCATCGATTTCCCTTAGCGCCGTTGCACTGGCAGAGCCATTCACTATACTTCCAAAATCAATTTTTGACCGGATCAGGGATCTGTATTTCATTAGAATATCTTGATCTGCACCCCAAGTATATGCAGACACTGATCTCATCAAGTTCAGGTCATTTCTGTATTTTTTTTGTCTTATGGATATGAGTAATCCAATTGAGTTTTCTATTCCAGAGGAGATCAAGGAATTTAGGGCTTTCAACGGTTGATATTGTTTTTCCTTCTCGTTGCAGGGTTGGAATAAATTTTGGTTCCCTCCCTTTATAAAAAATTTTTGCGGTCGTCTTCGTTGAGGAGAATTTGAATCCGTTCTGCATTGCCCATAGGGTGACTTTATCTATTGTTGTCTGTAACTCTGCTTGACCTTTAGTCTTGTCGTAATCTGCAAATGCGATGAGGAAATCGTTCACGAACAGAGAACTGAACACTTCTGCCAGAATTTCACTTGCCAATGAGTTCATTTTTACTGCGAAGAGTGTGACACTTAAAGTGCTTCTCTGAGGTGTTCCTGTGGCTAGATCATCAGCTTGAGGAATTTTCTCTCCAAGTTTTACTTTAAACGTTCGATTTTTGAAGAATTCCTCCACGAATTTTGGCAATCGTCTCCTTAGACCAGCTTTTGCCAAATCTCTTAAAATTTCGTAGCGCCACGTCATTTCATAAGCTTTTTCCATGTCAAAGAACACTGAAATGACAAATTTATTATTGACCAGCGACTGTCTAATGAACGTATACAACCGTATAAGAAGATGATCTACAGCTGCTCGATGTCTTCTGAAGCCACACTGCACACTGGAAAGGAGTTTAATATTTTCGAGGTTTTCCATTAGCCTTCTGTTGATCATTTTTTCGTATGTTTCGCATAAACAACTCGTCAACGAGATTGGTCTATAGTTATTAGGGTTTGCGTGATCTTTGCCGGGCTTTGGGATAGGGATTACAATAGCCTGTTTCCATGGTGGGTAGACGAATTCGAAATTCCATAGCTTGTTGTAGACTTTAAGCAGATATTGGGGAGCTTTAGTCGGTAGATTCTTGATCATAAGATTACTGATATTGTCCGGTCAAGGTGTCGTGATTTTGTTACTCTTGATGGCAGATGATAGTTCACACATGGTGAAAGGAGCATTATATGGTTCTTTGTAGTCGCATGTGAAGTCTATTGGGGTTTGTTCGATAAGTTGCTTATATTGTAAGTATTGATTCGAGTAGTTTCTATTGCTGGATATGATCCTGAATGTCTTGGCTAGTTTCTCCACTATGACCTTCAGCGTTGAGTATTGAACTCCATTCTCGCTTGGCATTTTTATTTGTCTCTTCGCTCTACCTCGGATTCTATTTATTTTCTCTCACAAGCAGCTGCTAGGCGTGTTGGTACTAAGAGTTGAGACGTCTTCTCGTCAGCTGCTCTGTTTTGCAGCCCTGAACGTCTTAACGTCTTCGTTGCCACTGCTCGTGCTCTCTTCTACTTGACTTCATCTTCCATCAGTCCCGTCCTCTTATATATCCTGTAAAACCTTTCTCTTTCCCGCCACGCTGCTTTGCACTCTGCTGTCCACCACGACTTGGCATAACACCGTCTTTCTTGTATTTAGGCACCCACCTCTCAGCAGCACAACTAAACATTGTGTACAGGTCGACCACTGCCACCACTCTCTCTTTTCCATTTCTCTGTCACACTGGGTGGTTCCAGCTGCATGGGGTCCCCTACAGTGAGCACACTTCAGCTGCTCAGATCTTCTTTTCGGGAGAAATGGCCCGCCTCAGCACACTTCCTGCCCACAAGCGAGGTGCTGCGGCATCGCTTGGCGGTGTGTCCGTATTCTTGACAGTTAAAGCACATCATTGGCTTACTAATAAATGAGTATACCTTGGTGTCCTGTCTTTCTCCGGGGATATAGATCCTGTATGGAACTGTCGGTTGCCGGAATGTTATCAAAAAAGCTTGAGTTCCGGGATATCTTGGTTTAATGAAGGTTGCTCTTGTTACTTCCTCTACGTTGTACTGTTCCTGCGGGCCAGACTTGAATTCTTCGATATCGGCAATGTCGAAGTTACTGATATATATTAATACTACTGAGTGGTTAAATCGACCGTATGCTGTCGTCTGGTACGGTACACATTCCATGCACGTCACGCCAACAATCCTTTCTGCCTGAACCGCGCTCCGCACCACCACCATCATCATCACACGGCCCATGTTGAAGACTCTTTTTGGTTTTGTTCTTATTATCTCTCAATTTTGTGGACGATGTTAAATGGGTCGATAGTTCTCTTTTTTCTGTTGCAAATGTCATTGAGAAATACTTCGGGAAATATTGTTTATCGGCTCTCACGACTAGAGGCAAGTATTTCTTTTTTCTTTTCTTGGTTTTTCTTTCTTCTCCGTTGGTAGACTTTGTTTTGCAGGTAAGTCAGATTGTGCCAACAAAATTGCCTTCTCGATTTTCCTCAGCCGCCCCTCAATCTCACTCACTCCACCAGCACCACCCACTTCCACAGCTGTGGCTTCTCGACTCTCTGCAGATCTATCGTTCATTAAAGCAATTGCTCCTGCTATCAGCTTTCGAATATATTCAATCCTATTCCTCTGCTCCATTTCACAGTGAGAATCGCCGCTATCTTCACCTCTCATTCCACTTTACGAGCTTTCTATCCCCCCCAGATCAACTCCCGTCGGACATTCTTCACACATCATATTTAGTTTCAGGGGGGTGAGTCCCCTTGATAAATCCAGCGGGCTAGTTAGTATTTTCTTATTATATACGCCAGACCCAGATGTTGGTGGGCGCATCCCACGTTGGTTCTACCCACTGCCAATAAATTAATAAATAATCCTATAAACACACTGTTATCAAATTTACATACACAATGTGTAATGAGTTATACCTCCAAGTGGGTATACTAACAGTACCACCTCGGGAAGGTGTGGGTAGGCTAGAATACTCACTAAGTGAAAGTAATCCTTATCAAATCCTTGTTTATGTTCTGTTCCCTTCACGATACACAAATAATAATTCAGTTCGGCGCCAGTAAAACTGGTATAGAGAACAGTGAAATTCCGTGAGCACCAATTCCCATGGATACAAAAGTTACATCCTGAAGAAGGAGAAACTCGTAAGATCTTTGACCACACTGAAGAGCTACAATGTTAAAAAATGTGAATTGTTTTGTAGTGATTAGACATTTCAACAGCCCATCAATGTGCATTTCACATCTAGAAAGGATAGGCATCAGTGCAACAATGTTGGCTGGCTAGGTGTTTTAGAACTGTATCCTTTCGAGCAGAAGAATATTCACATAATTTACACTTGAACAGCTGCCCTTTACCATGTTTGCTGGCGAGATGGAGTTTGACATTCTTCTTTTCAGCATTGGAATAGTCACATAACTCACATTTGAACTGCTGACCTGCACCATGTTTGCAGGCTAGGTGTCGTTTAAGACTGCCTTTATGAGCAGAGGAATATTCACAAAATTCACACTTGAACAGCTGACCTTCACCATGTTTACTGGCTCGGTGTAGTTTGACACTCCTCTTTTCAGCATTGGAATAGTCACATAACTCACATTTGAACAGCTGACCTGCACCATGTTTACTGGCTAGGTGATTTTTAAGATTGCCCTTATGAGCAGAGGAATATTTGCAATATTCACATTTGAACAGCTGACCTTCACCATGTTTACTGGCTCGGTGTAGTTTGAGACTCTTCTTTCCAGCATTGGAATAGTCACATAACTCACATTTGTACAGTTTACCTACACCGTGTTTGTTGGCTAGGTGATGTTTAAAATCGCTCTTATAAGCAGAAAAATATTCACAGTATTCGCATTTGAACAGCCGACCTTCACCATGTTTACTGGTTCGGTGTAGAATGACATTGCTGTTAAGAGCATTGGAATAGTCACATAACTCACATTTGAACAACCGACCTTTACCATGTTTGCTGGCTTGGTGTCGTTTAACATTATCAATCATAGGAGAGGAATATTCACAAAATTCACACTTGAACCGCTGACCTTTACCATGTTTGCTGGCTAAGTGTAGTTTAATACTGGTCATACGAGCTGAAGAATATTCACACAATTCACACTCGAACAGCTGCCCTTTACCATGTTTGCTGGCGAGATGTCGTTGTACACATTCTTTATGAGCTGAGAAATACTCACATAATTCACATTGGAATAGATGACCTTCACTATGTTTGCTGGCTCGATGGATTTGTACATTTTTCTTTTGAGCATTGGAATATTCCCATGATTCACATTTGAACAGCTGACCCTTACCATGTTTGCTGGCTAGATGTCGTTTTAAATTACGAATTGCAGCAGTGGAATAGTCGCATAACTCACACCTAAACAGTTCACCTTTGTCATGTTTGCTGGCTAAGTGTAGTTTAATACTGGTCATACGAGCAGAAGAATATTCACACAATTCACACTTGAACCGCTGCCCTTTACCATGTTTGCTGGCGAGATGTTCTTCAACACATTTTTTATGAGCAGAGGAATATTCACATAATTCACATTTGAACAGATGACCTTCACTATGTTTGCTTGCTCGGTGGTATTGGACATTTTTCTTTTGAGCATTGGAATAGTTGCATGACTCACATTTGAACATCTGACCTTTACCATGTTTGCTGGCTAGGTGTCGTTTCAAATTGGTAATTCTAGCAGTGGAATAGTCACATAACTCACATTTGAACAGTTCACCTTTACCATGTTGGTTCGCTAGGTGTAGTTTGACTTCATTCTTGAGAGCATTGGAATATTCACAAAATTCACACTTGAACCGCTGCCCTTTACCATGTTTGCTGGCGAGATGTACTTCAACACATTTCTTTCGAGCAGAGGAATATTCACATAATTTACATTTGAACAGCTGCCTTTCACCATGTTTGCTGGCTCGGTGTAGTTTGACATTACTCTTTTGAGCATTGGAATAGTCACATGACTCACATTTGAACATCTGGCCTTTACCATGTTTGTTCGCTAGGTGTCGTTTCACGTACACCTTACGAGGAGAAGAATATTTACACAATTCACACATAAACAGCTGACCTCTACCACATTTTCTGTCTCTGTGTTGTTCAAGTTTTTCCTGACCTTGTTTATTACGTCGCTGTTGCCCCGTCATTTTCACACCTGAATATTGGTAACTCCGGGATAGACCTTACTCCGGTAACTCCGGGAATCACACGACCCACAATCGTAGTAACATCCCAATTTGTGTCTGACAAGGAGATGCAGCTCCATAAGATCCCTCCTACCGGCGGAGTTATCACAATGTTCACACAGTAGGGGCTGTGACACTTGTCTGTCAAGAGGTGCGGCCTCAACACCACTGCCGCTACCCGACACATCTGATGGTAGTGAGTCAGCGCTTCCTTGAGATGCTCCAGCTGGTCCCTGATGAACAGCACTAGTGTTGCACGCACCAAAGCTGCCTTCCCTCAACTCATCCTCGGCTTCTGCGTGCCCTGTTTGGGTCTCCGTGCAATCATTTTTTACTTCTCTCTTGAAAGTAACTGCATGAGAGCCTGAACTTGAACTGGCCTGTGCGGAAAAACTTTTCCCGATTATTACAGGCCAGGATTCTCTGGAAAAAAACTGCCTTATACGCAAATTGCAATTAAAAGTACCTAAGTACTTGGTAACCAAGATAAATTTGTGCACTTAAGCAACAGTTCTTATTTCATCTTGAGCAAATGCGCTCAACTGTTCACAATACAAGAAAAATATATGAAAAATAATATAGGAAGCAAAAAATAATGATGGCAGAAGAGAAATTTGAATAGCACATTCTCTCTTCACAGCCGGTTAATACATAAATACATAACAAAAATTTAACGAAATATTAATGCAATATCTTCTACATGCAATAGCGCCTCTCGTGACCATATTTTGGGTAAAGATTCCTGCACAAAATTTTACTGTTGATATTTGTCTCTTTAAAATATGAAATGAACTTGATTATTCTTCTTAAATTTATAAGCAACTTCAATTGTATTAGAAATATTGTATCAGAATAATCGAGAGTGGCAATAATCGAGAGTGGCAATAATCGAGAGTGGCTGAAGTGATTTTTTCCGCTAGCAAAGCAACCAAAAATTATTCATTCGTTGGTCTCAGACACAAAGCAAGAAACACGTTTAAAATGAAAAATCTGACTCCTCAAGTAATTAATACGGTTTCACGGGTGGCAAGAGTTCCACAAGGTCAGCTCCTTATCAAAAATTTGGTAACAAATGTTTGAAGAAGTTGAGAAGGCAAAAGAAAACTTCAGAGCATCTTGAAACGATCTCTGGCGTAAACCAGTTAAAATGCGTCGTTCAAGTCAACTCACTGCGGCACAACGCAATTAAGAAAGGGCTCCACGACACTGAGGATACAAGAAGCATGCTAAAGTTAGCTTCAATACTATTAATCTATGAACTATAGTTTAACCAACACTAGCTGTGGTTGGAGAACGGAAATTAAGTGGATCACATCGAGAATTACAAAACAAGACTCAATACCAGGAGTCAAAGATTCTATCACTCTACGACAGGCGCAAGAATTTTTGAAAATAAAATATATTACACTAACCACCAATTAGGAAATCAAATAGACAATAAATCTCAAACCAACAGAATTGAAACTCGAGAAAAAGGGAGTGTGCAGTAAGACTGTTTTCTGAATCCAGAGTAAACATTGCTCAGCAGCTTATGAAACGGTTGAGCAATAAATTAAGCTAATCTAGATGCTTTAAATCATGAATAAAACAATTGGAATGAAATCAAATCCACTGAGTTAAAAGTTTTGTCAATTAGGTCAGGAATGCTCAAAACAATGAGAAGTGAGAGCAGTAATAGTGATAAAAATGTCACAAAATGGTGGCCAAGATCAGGTAGAAACAGATTGCATTTGAATTAAATTCTAATTTCGCGTGTGATAATTAATATTCCTCCGAAATCAAACAACGCATTCAAGAAGTAAGCAAGTAATTGGAAGCATTCAAGAGGAGGGAAATCAGCCAATCAGATGTATTTAAGAGGAAAGTAAGCAACCCATAGGAAGCACTCAAAAGGAGAGTAAGCAACTAATCAGAAGCACTCATGAGGAAAATAAGCAACCAATTACAGCACCTTGGGTTCCTGATGCCAGTCAATGGGCTCATCCTTCACAGTCACGGCCTCCAGATCAGCGTCAGGTACTTCACTTTTGGTGTAAATTTCTCCTAGATGGCTCCCAGAGCTCGGCTTGTCACCTGCAAGGGACACAAGCTCATCAAAAAAATTGTATCTGAAATAACAAATCTAGTAACAGTTCATAACATGTTAAAAACAATGATAATTTCATAATATTGACAATGATAATAATTTTAAGTTTATTATAACACCTGAAAAACTGGAACGATTTAGTAGGTTTGGAAATGAAACCTAGTAATACTTAAGGCAGGGAACACAGTACAATTCTTTCAACTAAATAGTTAATACTTTAAAAGCTTTGGAGATGTAAACAGCTTAATCATATTTTAGCTTACACCAGCAAATTTGTATGACAATAAGAAGTGAGAAATTAAGTCTGCAGAATAAATAGTACTTATAATTCATAATAAAGTAGCAAATCCAATAAAAATTTGCCTTAAAAAATGTACTTTGTGTCAGGATACAATGCTGGTTAAGCACGTAACGAATGGGGAATCTCGATCCCGAAAGTAAGAGTATGAAAGGAAATATAAAGGGGTGAAAGACACAGGCAGAGAATTGACAGAAAAGGTAGGAAAATAGATAAGCGGGATTTACATAGTGTGCGCTCGCGTGTACCTAGTTAACTTGCATGGGCAAATGACAAACTTTGAAAGATTAAAATGGGTTTGTTTTAATAAACACGTGGGAAAAATATGAGGATTGTTTACACATTTTGGCCCAAAATGACACACAAAATGAGAGATGCAGGCCAGCAAATTAATGAACGCCAGCGAATGATTGCATGATTTAACGCGACACAGCATTTCTTGGCAACCATCAAACAGGGAATTTACGTACACAAACTGAGATTAGAAACATAAAATGAACACCCTGGCTAGCACACACATGAAATAAAATGGTTATGCCTAAAAGTAGAACCTTGACTTACAGCAAGGTATCAAAATACAGAATGCTTCGCATTATACAAAACACAGTATCAGAACATGAGCTGAACACCCGCATCACACAAATGACATTTGATTGCGCGCCAATCGGAACGCACTATTCCACGTGCTGGCTGTACTGGAACTTTTACACTTAAAATCACTTTTCTGAGTCCCCAACCAGTAACTTGGCATAAACACTTTCTTGTAATTGTAGATCATGATGAATTAATACACTTCCAATACTGCTTGAGAATTCACGTAGTGCAGATCAGACCGCCCCGCGGTCCCGAAGTTCCCTCTCGCTCGTTGGCCGGTCGTGGTACGGAAGCGCTGCACTCAGTCCCCCATTTCGAGCTCTGAGTTCCGAGTCTGCTTGACCACTGCAGGACTCGCAGTGGCGGCATTGTTGCAGACTCTGAAGGCTGTGCGGCTGCAATATTTTCTGCTGAAGTTGCTGGTGAACCCGGGATTGATGTGGACGTATTTCGAATGCTTAATACTGCACGGGTACTTTGCGGTTCCTCCGTGAGGCTGAGGTGCTTCGTGTAGCTGTTGCTGCAAGATTGGTGCTTCGACGATTGATGAAGATCAACACGGGTTTCTTGAAAGTTTCGATGAGCTAACTATACTTCCTGCTTATGTAGAATGCACCCGGCAGCGTACTGGAGCGCCCGTTTGCGTCCCCTCAGACACGTGCACCTCTTCCGCACTAGTCTTCCACCAAAAAGAACCCCGATTTTCTCTCGTCGCACCCTTCTCAAGTGTTTCACTTGACATTTTCTAGAATAATCGAGATTGTTCCAAGTTTCTGCCCCAACATATCAGCTCTGATTGGTTGAACACTTGACTCACCTGCCGTCTCGATATCTAATTGGTACGTTCTCTGACACACCCACACGCGTGATGCCCTCCAGAGCGCTGATTGGCGGAAGGGATGCGGCGCTTGCCCGAGGTACGGGCGTTCCAGCACCTACGTATGTGTGTTGTACGTTTTGTGTTGTGTGTGTGTGTGTGTGTGTGTTGTGTACTTGTGTGTGGACGCCTGAGCCAGCCGTCTGGTCGAAACGCTAACCACTTGAGCTCGACAGATATTTATGGCCAACTTCTTGTCCCTTCGAAATATGAGAACAACGCAGTCCTTTTGCTAAATTTCCCCTTCACTTGTTTGAGGTGAGGCTCGTAACCGTTTGCTTAGAACAGAGAAAATCACCCTTAATGCACATCTTGGTGTTCTCACGCTCAAGCCAACGGTTTTTCCGACATTCTTAAATGTCGCACCTTCGCAAAATGTTATATACCCAACATGTTATATTTCATTTCCTAACATTTGCACTGTACTATATTTTTGAAGGAATTGCAATTTTGAATTAAAAATATGTGTACACTACATCTTAAATCAATCATGAGACAATTGAAATATTAGGAAATCCACTGAGTGACATGTTTTCTCAATTATAGCAGCATTTCTCAACCTCGTGGAATTGAGTTCCACACACATACAAATACCAGGCTTTTCCTCCTTTCAGGAGCGTAGCCAACTATCCTTAGCCAACTTATCATCCTTAGCCCCCAGGCGGCGAGAGAGGCGCCAGGCCGCACTAATGTGACTTGCCAGATCACTAAGCAGCCCAGCACAACCCCTTTCCAGTCAGCCCTGACAGCCATTGCTGGTTTATCCAACCACTTCTTTGTTGCGAGCAGCCTCCCCCGCACATGACAGGACACACCACAACCCCATCACATGCGGGCAGGCTTCCAGTGATCGCATCAAATAATCACATCCTTTACACTGTTTCCACTCACTTTTGTCCGCAGTCATCCTTCTCGCCAAGTCCACAGTCAGACCCCTCTCATTTTATGCACATTTCACCCCATAAATCCAACTCATCCGTGGCCTTCCTCGTGCTCTAATACCACCACCTCCGACGCATAAATCTTTTTTACCAGCCGCTTAACGTTAATTTTTGTACATGCCCAAACCATCCAAGCACTCTTTGATTCACCCGCCTGTTCATATTTTAAACACCCATTTGCTCCCTAACAAACTCATTCCTAATCCTATCTCTTCTTGTTACTCCATACATGCTCCTCAAAACTTCATCTCAAACACATCCAGCTACTTCCTCTATACTGCTCTCAAACTCCCAAGACTCTGCTTCATGCTGCAAAACTGGCACAATTAAGCTTTAAACAGTCTCCTTTTAGCACTCATACTCATTCTCATACTCCTGCATTAAAAAAACTTTCCTCATTGCACCCAATGTCTTGCAGCCTTCACTAACTCGATGTCTCACTTTTACTTCCATACTTCACTGCACATCCGACTCGAGGTACCTAAAATGCTCTATCTCCTCTAACATTTCACCATGCATCCTCACATCTGATGTTCCAAACACTCCATCCCGTAAACATCTCATCACCTTGCTCTCATTTACTTTCCCTCTCAACTCAAGCTTTTCGCATACTCTACCAACCTCTTCAACCAGTCTCCGCAATTTTTCTTCTGAATCAGCCACAAGCACTGCATCATCTGCAAACAACACCTGACATATTTCCAAAGTTGTACCATTTTGTCCTACCAACTGCGCGTTTTTCCCAGCACTCTCGCATTCACTTCTCTCACTACACCATCTATAAACAAGTTGAACAATCACAACATCACTGTCTCACACCTGTCACAACTGGGAACCAATCACTCGCCTCATTCCCTACTCTCACACATGCTCTGCAATCAATGTAGAAACTCTTGATCACATTCAAGTTTCTCACCCACTCCATACAAGCTTACAACCTGCCATAATGCCCCACGGTCCCCCCTGTCATATGACTTCTTCAGATCCATAAATGCCCGATACACATTTTTTCCTTTTGCCAAGTATTTCTCATACACCTATCTCACAGCAAACATTTGATTCATACCTCTACAACTTTTAAAACCACATTGTTCTTCAGCAAGCACACCATACGTCATCACTCTCACTCTTCCATACAGCTTCCCATCACACTCAGTTGACTTATACCTCTGGAATTACTGCACTCATACCTGTCACCCTTCCCTTAACACAACGGAACTACACATGCGCTACTCCAATCTACAGGCACTTAACTAGCATCAAAACACACAATAAGGAGGACTACCCAGCAATTTTCAAACTTTGATCTGATTGGTCTGATATTAGGCCAGTTTATGTATTTTATAAAAAAAACATATTTTACTCATGTAAATTTTCCGATTTAGGCCAAAGTTTTTTTAAAAAAAATTGAAAAATTAGTTTATTAGTTCATTTTTAAGGATACAGCATTTCAAAATAAGAGAAGTCAAGGAGTTCTTACGCTAGAACAATTTCAAAGACAGTTTTGAAATCCTCCTAACATTTCTAACAAACTAATGGTTCCAAATTTTCTATTTTTTTTTATGCAACTTTTTATTATAACTAAATCATCCCAAGTTATTTCTTTTGAACTGTGATAGAAAAATTAAATGTATAAATTGTGAAATCGGGATCCATTTGTAAAAAATGTCCTAAGGATTTTAAAACTGTTTTTGTTTTTTCTAGCATAAAAACTCACTGACTTTTATTCTTTTTAGGTTGAAAATGATATTTTTATGTAAAAAGTGAACAACATAAATTTTGTGGTAAAATGAAATACAATACACATTTTTTTACGTGAATGCTGTATTCATGTTGTATTATCATCTGAAAATAATATGCATACATAATTTCATTTCATCACTGTGAATTATATTTTACATGCATAAATTAAATATAAATAAAATGTACATTTTTTCGTGAACTGTGATACAAGAAATGGAATGTAGAAATTGGGAAATCCGGATCTCTTAATTTGTTAGAAATGTTCCAAGGATTTCAAACTGTCATTGTTCTTTATCTAGCATGAAACCTCACTGACTTCTATTTGTTTTTATGTTGAAAAAAAAGTGTTCACCTAAAAGGCAAAAAAATTTTGCACTGAAGTGTAATTTAATGGACATTTTTTTTACTTGAATGATGTATTCATGTTGTACTATCATCCACAAATAATATCATGCATAATTTCACACCAACACTGTGTTGTATGTTATACATGTATAAATTGAATGAAAAATGTCACTTTTTCATTTTCAATGAATGGTAAATTTTTATTTATGGACTGATCATTCTGATATAAGCCAATGTATGTAATTTTTAAAATGAAACACATTATGTTCTATTAATTTTTTTTATTTTGGCCTTAGTTTTTTAGAAAATGGGAGATATATGATTATGTTATTTTATATAATTCAAATGAATACAAGTCAATGAGTTTTCATGCTACAATAAAACCAAGGACAGTTCTACAATCCTTAAAATTTCCAACAAACTAAAAGAACCAGATTTTTCATTTCCTTTTTGTTTAAAAATCATAAAAATCAGAAGAATAAAAATTATGAATTTTTATTCTTCTTACACCCCCTCCCGCCTTGGGGGAGGAGGGGTTCTAGTGCCTATAGCCCCATTAAATTTTAGGGCAAAATAGCCCACCACCTAAGAATCCTATTTTAACAAAAAAAATCAAATGGCCAATTGGGCCGAAAAATTCTGGTGTCCCTCTTAAATAGACGTACCAACCATTCTACAATCTCATTTCCTCCTTTCTTTAAACATTCAACCATGCAGCTATCCATACCTGAAGCTTTCCCATTTTTCATCACATTCAACACACTTTTCACTTCACTTCTTATTTAACTACTATTCACTTCTCCAAACACAGGGATTCTTACATCACTTCCAACAGCTACCACTCTTGCAACCCTATCATCCTTCATGTTCAGCTGTTTCTCAAAATACTCCGCCCATCTCTTCTGCACATCACATCCCTCCACCAGCAGTCAACCATTAGCATCCTTCACTCTTGCCTCACTCTTCACTTCCTTCCAAAAACCTTCCTTCTCTAAATGAAGTCCCCTCCTAACTTCCTCCCCCCCTCCTCATCCGCCGCCCCTTTCGCTCTCCTTACCATTCTTCTTACTTCTATCTTCCTTTACCTAAACTCTTAAAAATTATGCAGGCTGCCCCTTTGCCCCTTTGCACCATCTTTGGAAAGCCCCCACTTTCTTCTCACAGCTGCTTCTACACCTCTGTTCCACTATTCACTACTCTTTCTAATCCCCCTCCAACCTTCCCACTCTCACATTCAAGTCCCCCATCACCACAACTCTACAACCATTCCCCACTCTTGCAACATTTGGACAACTTCTCCCAAAACTCCTCCATCTCCTCCCCACTCTTCTCTGATCCTGGTCCATATATGCTTGCAAACACCCATGATTCTACACCACATTTTACTAACACCTACATTATTCTTGTTCACACCTCACAGCGTTCAACTACTTTCTCTCAGATTTTTTCTCTCAATAATATAGCCACTCCATCTCTTGTATCTCCCTCACACACACCAGATATTCTTCCACACACATTCACAAACATCATCTCACCACAACTTTTCAACTTTGTCTCACTCAGGGCCAACACATTCATTTTCCACCTCATCATAATTCTTCCAACCTCTTCTTTCTTACTCTCAGTCGTTCTACTTCCACACTCCCCTACATTCACAGAGCCTAGTATTAGTCTTTGAATGGTCTTTTGACCTCTGAAAACAAACACCCAAACTCAACAAAACTTTTTTTACCACTGATGTCATCTTCAACAAAAAAATGCCATTTTTTGAGAGCTTTCAAATTGGATTAGATGTAAGTTTGAACCTATTTAAACCTACAAATCCGCAACTAGGGTGTTCCAAGGAGAGGAAGGAGGAAGACACCATTTACTATGGTGTCTAAGAGATGTGGATCCTATGCACAAAGCACACTGAAACAGTTAATCAAGACAGCAGTTTATGAATCATGATTAAACTTGAAATAGAAAGTAACAAATGCTGAAAAATCAGACAGCAGTGAACAGCAAAAAAAAGGTCTGTAAAAAATTTATTCCATTCTATTTAAAAAAAAGGAAGGACTACCTAAACTATAGCTCTGCACTTCACACATTTCCACTGGGAAGTGTTGATTCCCATAGAAAGAATAGTTGTATCCCCATGAATGGTGACGGTTTTTAAACACATATTATACTCATTGCATGGTTCAGCAAATAGAAAGAATATCACTGAGATAAGGTTCACTCTGGGAGTAAGTTTTATTCAAATCCATGGTGTGAATGCTCAGGTTGCAGACATCATAAATTTTGCCATGAAAATTGACAAAAAAATAGTACTCCAATGATCTATACCAAACAGACATACAGGCACTATAGCGTTTGCAATTATTCGCTTATTATCTCCGCATTTGACTGGCACACCAAAATGCATGCAAAGTGACAGCATAGAAACCCAGAACAATAAGTTTCAGATGATGTTGAGACACTTCAACTATTTGTGTGTAGCGTTGCCACATCTCCACTCACAGCACGGGACTTTCAATTTGTCTATGCTCCTGATACTCACAAAATGCATATATCAATTGTATTATCTTCAAACTTTGTTTCTTTTATTTGTTTGACTCAATAAATTCAATACGAACCAGAATTGGCCATACAGACCATGTCAAGATAATGATTATAGAAAAATATTTAATGAGCAATTTTGTTTTTTTATGTGATTACAATTTTTGTGACATATCCTATTATTGTACATGACCTGTTAAAAACCACCAGATGTGATATTTTTTCTTAAATTAATCTTCCAGATGTATATGACAAACTATTTGAAATTTTTTCATCACAAATATTGCCATCAAGGATCCTTAACACTTTGACTGCAATTGGTAAAACTGAAGTTCAATGTTCAATCAAATTCAAAGTCAATTTTAATAGACAATTCTGAAACTAGCAATCATTAATTAACTGAATCATACTGTCATTTAGCTTTAATTAAGTAATTATGAAAATCAACTTTGTCACTACTAGCCAGTTAGCAGTATTATAGAAATCTCCTCCATGGCCACCAGTAACACACCTTGCAGTCAGAATGTTGAGAGCATGAGAGAGAAACGGACCGACCAACCAAGCAACAACTGTGTTCAAGTGTAGAAACTTGGCCCTTTGTAGGAGAAATTACAAGCAAAAAATATATCAATTTTTTTTATTTGAAGACATGTGGAGTTTTATTATGAATAGATAATTTATTTTTCTTTGCCTATATGTTAAATTCCATAACATAAACAGTGGGTCTTGCCCTCAAATTTGAGTGGAGAACTTATAACTTATGACCATTTTAGTTTTCCACACTAGAAAGGCTTAGTTTTCTGCCATAAGATCAACTGTATTTACCTCATATCCAGGCCAGAACTAAGTCTCACCTTGCACCCTGTCCTCTGCTGCAGCTTCCTGCTTGATGAAATCCTGCCTGCAACACAGCCTCTCAACTTCAGCACCCATCAGCTTGTGCACCATAACCACTGCACGCTCCATGCTGGGAGTTTAGGTACCTGAGCAATGGTCAATGGAATGTTTTTCAGCTCTAATGTTTGAGGGAAAAAAAGCTACAATGTTGCCGTTTGTCTCCCGCAGGTGAAATAAAATCATTATTTGCTTGTTTCTGAATGGCAACTAGTCAAGGAAAATGAAATTCTTCTACTTTATAAATTGCTATTGGATAAATAGTGATACAAATGAAAATGTAATGGATGAGAATGATTTGGTCAATGAAATATAGACTAAGGAATATGAATGGTAAAAACTAAATGAATGGAACTGAATTCATTGGAGTAAATTAATGTAACTTAAATGGATTAAATTAATGGAGTGAATTGATGGAACTTAAATGAAGTTAACTTGAGTTAACTGGAGCAAATAAATGGAACTCAAATTTATGAAGTAAATCAATGGAGCTTAAATGGAAGTTAACTGGAGCATGAACAAGTGGGAAGGAGACACGGTAGAAAATAAACCAAAACCTTGAATTAATTACCTGACTCCACGAGAGACTAAGAGACCAGTGGAGGGAATGTGAGGGGACTGGGGATGCAACATGCAAACATCTTCAGGGAATCAAACGATTTTTTTGTATAAAACTTCAAAAACTAATAAAAAATACTTCAAGAGCGTCATGAGTGAAATGAGCTTGGAGGTATTCACAACATGTTTAAAACATTTGAATGGATGTTCAGAGCCCTAAAATTTTTTAAATTTACCATTAGCACCCTCCCCCCTCTCACAGGGAAATTTCTAAAAAATCTTATTTATCAGCCAATGTTGTACATAGAGGATGAATTGGTCTACAAACTGTAGTGAAAATATTTCACTACGTGTTTGTACCGCAACGGTACCGCTGTGTTGTACATAGAGCTCCATCCTGCAACCGCCTGGCTGAAGCTAAAGTTGGCGGATGCACGACTGAAGCGTGTTAGTTGCGGTAGGACCTTCATAGAGTGCACTTGACTAAGAGCAGGCCAACAAAGCTGTTTTGCTTGATGTCTGTAAGTGTCATGTGTCGTGCTTGCTCAAATCCTATGCCTTTCATTTGTTGAAGCTTAGGGTGTTTTATCGGGGTGTTTAGTCAGCGGGAGTGTAAGAGAGATGGCTACCGCAAGACATGCCCCTAGTCTGTTAACTATCATACCTCTTTTTTATATATAACCTTGTTACTTGTCCGTGCCATACCTTAACCTAGTCTCTGGGCCTAGCTATTTAGCCTGAGTAGCTAATTCCTGCCTGGTCGGCATCCTGAAGGGTCGGCTTCCAGTGGCAAAACATATAGCAGGCTTGTTTCGTTACAAAACTTGAGATCCAGTTTTTTGATATCACTTCAAAAAAAATTTAATAAGTTTTTAATTTTTTATCACAAAATATATCAACTTTTAGTTATTCCTTCAAATGTCAATAAAACATTTTCTAATTTACTTATAAAAAAACTACACGGGTTTATAGTACTCACCTTGATCTTTACGATGCAAAAAAGATCTCCTACATAAGTAAAAAACTGTTGGGAGAAATAATTAAAAACTGAAACGCTTTTTCCTCATAAAAAGTTTTTTTGGTTTTGTGGCTCAATTTCTCCTCAGTTTTTCACCTATGAAGGAGACCTTTTTTGCACCATAGAGATCAATGTGAGTACTATAAATGCTAGGTTTTATTTTTTTGAGAATTCTAATTCTAATTTTTTTTATTGTCCATAGAAATTGAATTATTATGTTTTTAATAATCAAATAGGTATAATTTCTTTTAGAGCAAAATCAAAAAACTGCACCTAGTTTTGGTAGATATTTGTATTATGAATATAACAAAAAAAAAAGTTTGTCTCTATGTACAATATTGGTCGAGAAATTGAAATTTTAAAGAAAATTGTTTGAGAGGGTGGGAGGGGGTATGGGTAAATTTAAAAAAAATTTGGGCTATAATTGTCTATTCGAATGTTATAAACATGCTGTGCATACCTGAGAGCTTATTTCCCTCTGGAAGTATTTTTTTTCTTTTTCAAAGAATTCATAGGAAAAAGTGCTTGCTTCCCTTAACTAAGAACACAATATAATACATGCAGAAGATATTTACAGAAATAATAAGAAAATATGGTATTTACAAAGAAATACACAACTTGAAGAAACATAGTACACTATGGGGATCATCCCAGATTTAGACTATTTTCTTCCGATTCGTTTGAAATTTGACCAGTATATGTATTTGTTGCAGGTAAACTTTTTTCTACTACTGTAACTTTTTTGATTTAGGCTTCATTTTTTTCACAAAAAATTAGTTTTTGGTACATTTTTGTGGATATTTCAAAAGAGGACTTTTAATTGAGTTTTGATGCTAGGACAAAACTAAACACAGTTTTAGAATCCTTGAAGCATTTCTAACACAAGTACAGAAGAAAATTTAAACATTTGGAAAAAAAATTTTGTGACAGCAATATTTTACCATTACATCAAAAATACATTTTTGAGTTTTAAGCTATATTTTTTCCCAAATTTGGAAAAAAGCTTCTGTACTTTTGTTAGAAATGTTTCAAGGATTTTAAAACTGTCATGTTAAACCTTGCAATGGCCACCACAATAATCAAAACATACATTCACACAATGAAATAATTTGCTAGAATTTTTCATGTTTAGTGGAGACTTGGATGAGCATAATGACTACTCATATATACAATTAAATTGTGAAAAGAATTCTGCCTGGAAACAAAACCTGATGAATTGCCTCAACAAAATAGAACTACAGCCCATGAAATACGTGAAACCATGAATTAGTTGAAGGGCTTATTTCTTCAGTGACTAATTTCACATAGATCAAATTTTCCCATCATAAAGATTACCTGATTGGCATCTTTTTAAAGACTTCATTTTTTGATTTGGTAACATGATTAGTATTTTGTATTCCACAATGCTACATTGCTACACTGAAAAACAATGCCACAGAAGTCATTCAATTTATTCATCTTAATTCTTTGAAGAACGTTGTAGCACAAATTGATATTCATATTGATGATGATGTCTTGAGACTTGTGGTGGTTATTCTGAAAGCCAAACAGAACAAAATAAAATATTACATTTTAGTCCTCTCTATAGAACCAATTTCATCCAAACTTTTCAAACTTTTCATACAACAACTAAAAAATCAAAAGCATTTAAGAACTGGCTATACTATTAACAGACACCTTGTAATCACCAAGGTCAATCCCCTCCACCAAGGAATGATGGCCAACCAGCATGAATCAGATTCACCTCTATTGTTAAACAAAGAAAAAGAAAAAAAGAAAAACAGTTTATTTCCAATAAAGACGGTACAAAAGTACCATCATTGGGTTTTAAAATATCTTAAAGTCAATACACTTGAATGATACACAAACACATGAGTATTTTAATACCCATTTCACTAGTTGAAAAGAAATGATTGGGGGCAATGTACTTCTAATGTTGCTTAATCTACATTTGATGATACATGTAATGATAATTATAAGGGAAAACACAATTTTGTGGATGATGCATTTTCATTGTGGGGTGATAACACTTTTGACAGTTTACATGTACATGACATAAAATTTCAAAATTCTTGATGCCAGGAAATAATATAGGAATCACTTTTTTTGGCCAATGTTCAAAAATGTCATTTCAAGGAAGCATGAAAAAAAAAAAATATATATATGTTTCATTAAAAATAATGCCATATTGACTATTAATAATGGTTTTGTTGAATTTTTCTAGTTTTTGGAAGAGATTACTTTGATTGGAATTTATTAAATATAAAAGCTCCCCAAACGCTTTGTGTTTAAAATTTTGCGACGCATTTTGTCCTGTGTCCACGGACATCATCAGGCTAAAAATAGTTTGAGCTGTGCAGCTAATAGAATGGAGATGTGGGCAGAGTGGCTGCGGTTACGCAAATGTAGAGAATGTGCATTTGAGGCAAGTTAGAAGGTGTACAGTTGGTCTGCGAAGCGAGGAGGGCTAGGCAACCTAGGTTCCGTAGTCGAAGGTACAGCTAGACAAAATTATTTGTGTGACTGTGTTGTGAAGCAAGAAACAGACTGTTGTTTGGACGTGGATACAATGGTTTGATAATGGTTACTGTACCATCCCTAGGAGTAGAGTTTCAAGATGCGTTGTGTTCCTGTTGATTGGTGGTTGATGGTTGGTTTGCGCGTTTGAATAAGAAGTGATTCCATTATTTGCAGCCTGTTGTAATCTAATTGCTTCTTCATTATTTTAGTGTTGTTAACTAGATTTTCGCGTGTTAGGATGGTATTGTGGTTGTCTTTAGCATGTTTTTTTGGAATACCCAGAACATGCAAAACATCCTCAAAGAACACCCAGACTTGATAGTACGACGGGCCGACAAATCCTGCGTTTTTGTTATGAATAAAACAGACTACAAAGAAAAACTAGACACCATCTTGATCGATCAGAGCAAATTCACCTGGATAACATGCAACCCTATTGCTTCATTAAAAACAAGTCAACAAACTCATAGGAACAGTCAACAAAGGTAAACCACAAAAAATACTCCAGCCAATAGTAGGGAAATCTGGCCCTGGGTACATCCACGGAACTGTTAAAACTCACAAAAACGGAAATCCATTACGCCCTATAATACCTCAGGTCACGACTCCTACCTATGAAATAACAAAACAACTTAATAGTGTTATTAGTCCATATTTATAGCAAAATATCAAATAAATTCTACAGATGATTTCATTCAGATACTGAAAACGACCAATCCCACAGGTATTATAGCTTCCCTTGACGTTGAATCCCTATTTACTAACGTCCCTGTTATTCCAACAATCAAGATAATCTGTGATACAGCATACAAAGATCAACTTTCCTCTCCTCCCTTAGAAAGAACACTTCTAGAGAAACTGTTAATAGCCTGCACCACTGAATGTCCTTTTGCACACATTGATGGGATATTATATCTACAAACAGATGGGGTGAGCATGGGGAGTCCACTTGGGGTAAGACTCGCCAATTTCTATATGACCGCACTTGAAAACCATATCTTCCATAGCCATCCGGAGCTCAAGCCCTCTATACATTGTCGCTACATAGGCGATTGCTTCACTGTCATCAACTCCACAAACTCTCTTAACAATCTAAAAAATACGTTTGAACTTAATTCTGTCCTCAAATTTGCTACCAAAATGGGCAGTAACCGCAAACTAAACTTCCTGGACGTAACAATTGACACAACAGGTAATAGGTTCATAATATCTGTCCACACAAAACCAACAAACTCTGGGATATACCTCAATGCAAACAGTGAATGCCCCCAAAGGTACTAAGAAAGCACTTTACAAGCTCTCATCCACATGACATATAAAATAGCTTCAACATGGGAAAATTTTCATGAAAATGTTTCCAAACTCAAGCAATCGTTTATCAATAACGGCTACTCAAACTTCCTTTTCGATACCACACCAAACAAATATTTAAATACGATAGCTTCGAGGAACATAAACAATAGCAAGATACACAAAATCTATTACCAAAACCAATACTCTAAAGCATACAAAACAGATGAGAGGATACTCGAGCAAATTCTCAAAACAAACACAAAATGTACTAACCAAGACGAAAACCTGCAATTAATAATTTATTACGAATGCCGCAGCATCGTTGTTACCGGGAGGCCTCCTAAGGTTTTCATCACGCACTATCGGCTGTGTCTTTTGTGTGCTCTGTGATAGCATTGCATGGCATGCTTAATTTGTGTTTCTTTTTGTTTGTTTCAGCCTAGATTCTTGCTCTGCTATAAACTATTATTGTACATAAGTTAATCTTAAGCCGGGAAGACCTGGCTTGCTTGAGTGCTACCATCTTGGGAGGTGAGTTGAATGGTTTTTTTAATTAATTAGCATGTGCCTGGTTGGAATTTTCAGTTCATCAGTTTTGGTTTCTGATTTGATTTGCTTCTTTTATTCTTTTCCCATTGTGTCTTGAGATGTTCATTTTGATTGATTTCCTTTATTTTGAGTTGAAGTTTTGTTCTTTATGTTCATTCAACTTATATAATTTGCAGTTTTGATTTATTTTGATTTACTTTGCATTATGAGATTTATTTGCTTCAAATTTCTGTCTATGTTTGTTTGTTTGTTTTATTCTTTTTGTAAAGCCTGGTCATGGGAGTTGCTTGCGGTTCTTGTACTTATAAGTTGCACTCATTCTTTTCAGCCAGCAAGTCAACACATGTCCATGCTCCCTATGCTCCCTACTCTTGGCTCATTTTATCATACCGGTCTGTACATTTTCTTCTATTTGCTGTGCCTCTGGATTATTTATTTTTCATATTCTGGTTCTGAGTAAACTATAACAATCACTAAGGTTTCATTTCACCAACAGTTTTAGACTCATTATGCAAGATCAATGGTGTATTATAGGAAATTCTGACCACGCAACATCGCAAGTTTAATCTGTCGTAACAACCAATGCCCTATACAGTCGCATCTAAAACAATGTAATGTCATATTAATTGTACCCAAGGGGAGTGCGAGCCCCTGCAATCTGCGTATATCGGCATGACAACAACCACCCTATCAAGATGCTTAACAATGCACCTAGCTTCCGGTGGACCAAAAAAACATGCTAAAGACAACCACAATACCATTCTAACACGCGAAAATCTAGTTAACAACACTAAAATAATAAAGAAGAAATAGATTACAACAGGCAGTCAATAATGGAATCACTTCTTATTCAAACGCGCAAACCATCAACCACCAATCAACAGGAACACAACGCACTTGAAACTCTACTCCTAGGGACGGTACAGTCCCTAGTATCAAACCATTGTATCCACGTCCAAACAACAGTCTGTTTCTTGCTTCACAATACAGTCACAAATAATTCTGTCTAGCTGTACCTTCCACTACGGAACCTAGGTCGCCTAGCCCTCCTCAATTTGCAGACCAACTGTACACCTTCTAAATTGCATCAAATGCACATTCTCTACATTTGCGTAACCGCAGCCACTTTGCCCACATTTCCATTCTATTAGCTGCACAATTCAAACTATTTTTAGCCTGACGATGTCCGTGGATACAGGACAAAACGCGTCGCAAAATTTTAAGCAAAAAGCGTTAGGGGAGCTTTTAAATTCAATAAATTCTGATCAAAGTAAACTCTTCCAAAAACTAGAAAAATTGAACAAAACCATTATTAATAATCAATATGGCATTACTTTTAATGAAACCTGTATCAAGGAAGGGCTTTTACCAAAATATACTGAATATATATATATATAAGCATGAGGACTATGAAAATTACAAGTTTTGTATTTCTAATTAAACAATTTCAACATAACGGTCATGAGTTGATAAGCATTTTATTTAAATATAAGTGGATGTTCACACAACAAATGTATAGTTATTATTTTAATGCTTTACAATAATAAAGAGATGACAAATTTGGTAATGTTACACGTTGAGAGTGAACAGAAAAAAACATTATTTCTAGTTAAAATGCTAGTTGTCAGTTTATACACACATATGTGCATATATACATGTAAATATATACACATGTACATGCATATACATACACGTACCTACGCCCATACATACACCTAACACACAAACATACGCAAATACATATCTATGCATCGAGGCAATCGCAATAAATACGCGTTCTATAAAAATGCTGTGCAATGTTCTGAAATATAGGATAATGAGCAAATTAAGGAGGTTTAAAACATCTTTTTTAGTATGTGTTGCTGTTTACAATTTCTAATGAAATATTGTAACTTAATTTAATTAAATTTTGCAACAAAAAGATTGGTTGATAAGCGTCGTATTTATCATATGTGGGTGATCGCGCAACAAATGTATGTATATCTTTTTATAAATGCTTTACAACAATGAAGTGAAATGATGTATTATGTAGTGCCATATCCGCCCACATACGCACGCACACAAAGCGTGTACAAAAACACATATACACAAGTAATTTTGTTTGCAAATATCAGCATAGACTGGTCAGTATAAACTAGCATTCGAATTGAGGGACTCGGAGAAAATATCTTTTATCACGGCATGAATTTTATGATATTTCCCTACTAATAATAGTGGCACAAAACAGTCTACCTGGGTCAGAACCCACAGATTATATTATAAATTAGTTTGAAGCCTCCTTTACCCTAACAAAGGAGAGCCAAAATGAGAAATAAAGAAGGCACTGCTTAATCTAGAGTTAAAGTATTATACTAGATATGTGAGTTTCAGCCTCTATTTCCCAAAAGAGATGTTCCAAGGGCATGAAAGTTGGTGGCACGGTGATCTTGCGATGCAATACCATGAGATGTGCATGCTTCCTAACGACTGAGAGATTCTGATTCTTATGTTTACTTTCATAAACTCTCCTATTTGAGGAATTTAGTGATGAGTTCAATTCATTTTTCATATTCATCGGTTTTTGATTGATGCTTCCTAATGACTGGGAGAGTCTGATTCTTATGTTCACTTTCATAAACTCTCCTATTATAGGAATTTAGTGATGAGTTCAATTTATTTCTCATATTCATAGGTTTTTGATTGATCAGTTAGGTGTGATACTTCTGCAGTAAATGTAAATGTTATGTGAAATGTTTCCTTCTGTTCTGTTGCACTAGGGTTATGCATTGTACGATGGATCATAAAAGTCCAGGTTCGATTCTAGTTTGGCACTGCTGGTGTTTGTTGAAAGTAATTAAGCTTCATTACTGCCATAGAAAATGGGTGAAAAAGATAGAAGATTAGTCTAGTATTCAATGAACTTGATCTTTGCTCACTTCCTGATAGTTATGACAAAAACTTATCTGGCCATTTTAATAATGGAATGACAAATGTATGTGGAGACTTCAATTTTTGTTACTAACTGCTAAGACAGAAAATGTCACCAACTGTCAGCAGTTGCAGACATTGGACAATTTCTCAACATGTGTGAATTCAGTACACATTTTGCTCTCATTTATTTGTTTCAACTGGGGTCTGTATGTGTTGAAATTTGTGATATATATAGAGTTATCCATAATCATTATTGTAGTGTAGCTGAAACATATCTTCCAAATGCTACAAGTCATGACGCTTCATATGCGTATTATTGAAGGAAGTTCCATTACCTTACCATATAAAGCATATTCAAGTTGAGGGTATCATCAAAATAAAAATTGTGGTTTTATTTGGGTATGCATAAGGTTTAGATGGGAAGAATTGAAAAATTATCACAGTCATCACATGTTCATCACTTGAACTTAATAATTTTATAAGTAATATTTAATGTTATTTTTATACCAATTAAAATTTTTGTACAGCACTTATTTTAATTTTTTGGGTGTTGCGTTTTGACAGATTGTGTGCATTATTTGTTAGCAAGTGATTGTCAGAAAAGTCTTTGAACATGAATATCTAAATAAACTCATATTGGCTGAAGAAAGTATATTGTTCACCCTGTAAATTTTAGTGTCATCAGACTTATACTGAATAAATAGGAAAGCATCATTAGAAACAATTTTATTTTTCTGAAATTAAACTAAAAAAAGCAGGAGTAAGCAAGTGAAAATAAAAGAATGCAATTGATCCAAAAATGAATGGTCAAGAGAGTAGAAGTTGAAGTCTACACTGGAAAAAGTACTCTAGACCAGGGGTCTCCAAACTTTTCAATGTACGGGCCACATTATATATTTCCCACATTGATGCGGGCTGAAGCAGGGTTGGCACATAAAAAACCCACCCAAAAAAACCCACCCAAAAAAGCCCAAAAAAACCCACATTAAAAAACCCACTAAATAGTGGGTTTTTTTGGGCTTTTTTGGGTTTTATTGGTGCTATTTGAATTTCACTTGTTTTCAAGATTATAGAATCAAAATGAGCTAAATATTTATATTGTCAAAAATTTGTCCAAGGCATTTGCATGACTATGACAATAAATTTTGGAAAAAAATACCACTATAAAAATAAAATAAGAAAAACCATAATCACAAAAAAACTCGAGGGGCTAGTATATTTCCATGAGTTCCATTTCCAAAATAAAAAACAAAAACTAAGAAACAAATGCAGTTTGACTATTTGAGAGTAAAGAGACTTCTGAATTCTTCCTCTGTCTTCTAGACTAGACCGCTACTACAGTACTACTGTATTTCTCTTTCTACATCCACTGCCATTTCATCGTTATCATCCACATCACGATCATTTGTCAGGTGGCGATATAATGAGACCAATTTCTGTGCGCGTTCCTATCCTAATCTATTTCTCAATTTATTCCACACAATTCCAAATGTTGAGAAAATTCTCTCAATAGATCCTGAACTTGCAGGGCAAGAATGAATATTGCTTATAAACTTGCAGAAACCCTCTGCCAGTATTTTTTCAGGAATCTGCATTTTTTGCTGTTTCATGTCTTGAATATCCCACCATCAACGAGGAGTCATAGTCTTAGTGATATTCTTGTTGAACATGTGTTTTGGGAAGATGTTGGAGTCCTTCAATTTATACAAATAAATTGCACCGATGAACTCCAGATTGTACTCAGCCAACCACTCTTCAATATCTGTCTTCTGTGAGAGCTTTGCCTGAAATAAGTCTAACAATTATAGTCAGATGGGGTAAGACACGACCGCAGCCATCATGGGATAGGAAAGTAAAGAAACGACTGGCCTATGGTGAGCATTCAAGCTGCACTTGAACAAATTTGACGATAGAATCTGTTAGAGCATTTATTTCTTACCATTTTGGTGTTTGTTGCCATCCTGTACTGCAAAAAGTGATTTTTTTGGTAAATTTTTAAAAAAAATTTTAGCATGTCACTACAAAATGTAACGTGTAACAGTGTGGTTGACTGACTTGGCTTGCGCTGCTAAGCCCTCCAGCTCACACAATACACATGTTAAGTTGTTAACAGCATGGCTGTTAAGTGATGTGCAGCTGTCTTGCTTCAAGTTGCTTGTGGTGGTTACTTATGATCTGCATGGTGCTTCCCTCTCACATGACTTGCGTCTGTCTGCTGCTAAAACAACTTACTATGAATTGACAAGCATAGCAATTCTCTTTGCATATCTTACATCTTTACAGACTGCAGAGCTATGTCCCTATGCATATGGTAAGTGGTAATTGTGATGGACAAAGTTAATTCATATATTGTTCATATAATGTAATAATTCATCTAATAATGTAATATAATGTTGGAAATAAAGTAATCAAATAACAATATTTACTCAATAAGTGTACATATATAAATCTGGAAAAGAGGCAACTAGAGCTGTGTGAATACCTCTTTTAAACAAAAACAGGTATTACAAAAAACCCAATAAAGCCCCAAAAAACCCAATAAAACCCATAAAACCCAATTTAACCCAAAAAAACCCACGTGGGTTGGGTTTTTTTTAAAAACCCAGGGTTTTTTCCATCCCTGGGCTGAAGGAATAAAAAAATTTGGTGCCAGTAATTTAATTTCTTCAAATATTAGAGTATAATCATGAAAAAATTAAAACATTTCTTGTTGGAAAAAAATCAGGGTAAACTAAATAGATTCCTGCCTAAAGTTTTATGCAACCAAATTAGTGTGGTAAATGATACTATGTTGTTTTGACTTCAAAATTTTATTAAAATCAGTTTCCAGATTTGATAAGTCAATTGTAAGAATTGATTTCAAATGATCATCAGACAAATTTGCTCGATAGTTAAATTCACACACTTCATTTTGGAAAATGTTTCTTCACACAAGTATGTTGTACCAAAAATAGACCCAAATCTATAGGCAACCTTTATCAAATTTGAACACTGATCTGGCTGCAGGCATTTATAAAATTCAATCAGATTTCCTTTTCTATACTTATCTTTTAGTCTGTCATCTGCCTGGAGATCGATAATTTCTATTTGAAATTAAGTTGGAAAATTCTCAGCATTGTAGTTGAATGGATTATAAAAGATCCTAATTTCATTTGCTTTTGTATCAAGGTCAGCAAATCGCTCCTGAATTTTTTTCATCAAATCTGAAATTATTGCATTTGCAAATGAAGAAGGAAATACCCCTTTCCTTTTTGCATAAAACTTTTCACATCATGGAAAATCGGCAGAATTCTTAACTACCACCTGATCTTCAAGTAGCGCAAGTTTTGCTCTGAATGCCTTGACATGAACAAAGTAGTCACTAATCTAATTTTTTTCGCCCTGCAACTTCAGATTCAATGATTCATATGACCTGTCATATCTGTAAAAAATGCCAATTTACAAATCCATTTCCTGTCTGTTAATAATGGTTGAGGTTTATATTTCTCTGTGAAAAATAAATCAATTTTTAATCTGAGCTCAAAGATATGCAGCAAAACCTTCTCACAACTAAGCCACCTAACAGAAACAAGTTTCATGACACAGAACACATCATATTATAGGCACAATGTGTGTTGATGGATACGGCAAAGCAGAAAAATGGGTCTTGAGAATCCTCCAACCTCACAAGCTGTACTTTGCCCAACTCATAATCAACACACACTCCTCAAATCAATCAGCAATGCACCAACAGCAAGAATAATTCAGCAACTACAACAATCAATCAATGTCACCCATCATTTTATTGAATGCTCAGATGCCACTCTGTATAATTACAGTGCTTTACTCTAGGCAGGGGTCTCCAAACTATGGCCCACGGCCACATCCGGCCTGCCACATAATTTCATCCGGCCTGCCATACAAATCCCTGCGTGTTGGCCTTGAAAAAATAATTATTGTACTACTTTTTTGTGAAAAAAAAATGATTAAGCTTTATGCCACATATGTAGAGACAGTGTTGCTGTTCTGAAGAAATAAAATATCAGTTGGCACTATGAATCTAAATACAGTTCAAGTTATTCTTACATCACATGTGCAGAATGCACTAAAAAAATTTGAGCCATTTTAGCTGAGTCAGCTTTCTCAACAAGCTGTTTTCAGTAAGAAAAAGTCTGAAAATGAAACTTCAACTAGAGCCAGTTAGACAATTTGCTATGCATGTCCAAAAAAGGTAAGCCTTTCACTGATGGTAGTAACCTAAAGGAGGTATAGTGGATGCAGCAGGAGAGGTATGTCCATAAAAAGTAAATCTCTTCAAAAAGATAAGTTCTGATAGTGAATTTAATGTGACCCAAGAAATAGCATCAGTTCACATCATGCACACCACAACAACTGGAGAGAACTTTTCAATGAAGTTAGTAACACCATGACAGAATATAACCTAGAATGTAAAGAAGTGCAGTGTGTGACAATTGATGGAGGAAAGAATATGCCTGGTACAAAGAACTGAAAGAAGGGTTTGGTTGGGCAAAGTACAACAGCTTGTGAGGTTGGAGGATTCTCAAGACCCATTTTTCTGCTTTGCCATATCCATCAACATACATTGTGCTTTTAATATGATGTGTTCAGTCATGAAACTTGTTTCTGTTAGGTGGCTTAGTTGTGGGAAGGTTTTGCTGCATTTCTTTGAGCTCAGATAGAAATTGATTTATTTTTCACAGAGAAATATAAACCTCAACCATTATTAACAGACTGTAAATGGATTTGTAAATTGGCATTTTTTACAGATTTGACAGGTCATGTGAATCAGTTGAATCTGAAGTTGCAGGGCGAAAAAAAATTAGATCAGTGACTACTTTTTTCATGTCAAGGCATTCAGAGCAAAACTTGCGCTACTTGAAGATCAGGTGGAAGTTAAGAATTCTGCCGATTTTCCATGATGTGAAAAGTTTCATACAGAAATTAAAGGGGTTTTTTCTTCTTCATTTGCAAATGCAATAATTTCAGATTTGAAAAAAAAATTCAGGAGTGATTTGCTGACCTTGATACCAAAGCAAATGAAATTAGGCTCTTTTATAATCCATTCAACTACAATGCTGAGAATTTTCCAACTTAATTTCAAATAGAAATTATTGATCTCCAGGCAGATGACAGACTAAAAGATAAGTATAGATAAGGAAATCTGATTGAGTTTTATAAATGCCTGCAGCCAGATCAGTGTTCAAATTTGATAAAGTTTGCCTATAGATTTGGGTCTACTTTTGGTACAACATACTTGTGTGAAGGAACATTTTCCAAAATGAAGTGTGTGAATTTAACTATCGAGCAAATTTGTCTGATGATCATTTGAAATCAATTCTTACAATTGACTTATCTAATCTGGAAACTGATTTTAATAAAATTTTGAAGTCAAAACAACATAGTATCATTTACCACACTAATTTGGTTGCATAAAATTTAAGGCAAGAATCTAGTTTACCCTGATTTTTTCCAACAAGAAATGTTTTAATTTTTTCATGATTATACTCTAATATTTGAAGAAATTAAATTACTGGCACCGATATTTTTTTATTCCTTCAGCCCGCATCAATGTGGGGAATATTTAATGTAGCCCGTACATTGAAAAGTTTGGAGACCCTTGGTCTAGAGTACTTTTTCCAGTGTAGACTTCAACTTCTACTCTCTTGACCATTCATTTTTGGATCAATTGCATTCTTTTATTTTCACTTGCTTACTCCTGCTTTTTTTAGTTTAATTTCAGAAAAATAAAATTGTTTCTTATGATGCTTTCCTATTTATTCAGTATAAGTCTGATGACACTAAAATTTACAGGGTGAACAATATACTTTCTTCAGCCAATATCATGAGTTTATTTAGACATTCATGTTCAAAGACTTTTCTGACAATCACTTGCTAACAAATAATGCACACAATCTGTCAAAAAGCAACACCCAAAAAACTTGAATAAGTGCTGTGCAAAAATATTAATTGGTATAAAAATAACATTAAATATTACTTATCAAATTATTAAGTTCAAGTGATGAACATGTGATGACTGTGATAATTTTTCAATTCTTCCCATCTAAACCTTATGCATACCCAAATAAAACCACAATTTTTATTTTGATGATACCCTCAACTTGAATATGCTTTATATGGTAAGGTAATGGAACTTCCTTCAATAATACGCATATGAAGCGTCATGACTTGTAGCATTTGGAAGATATGTTTCAGCTACACGACAATAATGATTATGGATAACTCTATATATATCACAAATTTCAACACATACAGACCCCAGTTGAAACAAATAAATGAGAGCAAAATGTGTACTGAATTCACACATGTTGAGAAATTGTCCAATGTCTGCAACTGCTGACAGTTGGTGACATTTTCTGTCTTAGCAGTTAGTAACAAAAATTGAAGTCTCCACATACATTTGTCATTCCATTATTAAAATGTACAGATAAGTTTTCATCATAACTATCAGGAAGTGAGCAAAGATCAAGTTCATTGAATACTAGACTAATCTTCTATCTTTTTCACCCATTTTCTACGGCAGTAATGAAGCTTAATTGTTTTTTAACAAACACCAGCAGTGCTAAACTAGAATCGAACCTGGACTTTTATGATCCATCGTACAATGCATAACACTAGAGCAACAAAACATAAGGAAACATTTCACATAACATTTACATTTACTACAAAAGTATCACACCTAATTGATCAATCAAAAACCATTGAATATGAGAAATAAATTGAACTCATCACTAAATTCCTATAATAGGAGAGTTTATGAAAGTGAACATAAGAATCAGAATCTCCCAGTCATTAGGAAGCATCAATCAAAACCGATGAATATGAAAAATGAATTGAACTCATCATTAAATTCCTCAAATAAGAGAGTTTATGAAAGTAAACATTAGAATCAGAATCTCTCAGTCGTTAGGAAGCATGCACATCTCATGGTATTGCATTGCAAGGTCACCGTGACAGTGATTAAGAACGTGCTCTCTATGAAAAAGTGTCGGCAGTTCGAATCCCGGCGCAGCACAATGATTTCTGCCCATGGGGAGAACGGAGAACTCGGTCGCAATTTCCCACTCTACCCAGGTGTTGGAAATAGGTACTGACTCGATCGGGGGTAATCATCATTGAGTTCTGGTGTTAGTTATTATGCATTTGAGAAACCAATTAACAAGATATGTATCAGGTTTGATTGACTGCATGGTGCCTTACCTTAGTTACCCATCAAAATCTTGATTCTAGTCATTTCATGTTCAGTAATTGTAATACCTCTCAATGTAAATTTAATCAATAAAAAGTTCCGACTCCTCCTCTGAGAATCACCGATACCGCCTGCAGGAGGAGTATAAGTAAGGCTGCTGCTTCGCTCGCCTCAATTGGAACTCAACGGCCAAAGCAGCAACACCTGGCCTTACAACCTGAATAAATCATCCTTAATATTTTCTATTAAAATACTTTTGGCTTGTGTGTGTGTTGAGGATCTGAACAATGCGGTCCAATACACAAAGTCAATTGATAAAAAATACGTATTCAAGGACTAAAATTGACTGATGTGCTCTGTAATTCTCAAGTCCATAGCTCGTTGTGTCAAGCCCCCTCACTGAATTGCATACCTATAAAATTAAAAAAATGTAGCACACTTGAAGCTAACAATAAGTTCAATATCTACCCTATGAACTACAAAAAAGTAAAACAAACTTTAATTGTTTATAACACTCAGTGAATATAGATAAGTTAATTCTGTTTGTATTAGTGTGGTGTTGAAGTGTTTGCCGCCGCAAGAGAGCGCTGCAGCGATGTGCGCTCCACCGCCTTACTTTGGGATCTTGCCGCCGCTGCCGGACGGCTGCGGCTGGATGGCGGCAGTGTACTTACGGAAATGGTGGAGTGCTGACGCGTGTGTTTTTGTTCTTCGTTCGTATTGTCTTCGCCGCGGTTCGGTACTTGTGCAAGGCCGGCAGGTGCCTTGCTTTCGTTCCATTGGGACAACGAGGAAGGTCAAACAGCTGCGGCAGCTGATTGGCGGTTGCTGTCGGTGTCGGAACCGGGCAATGTTCAAAGGTAAGCCAACAAGCTATCTAGGCTTTTGGCGGTGGTAGCCATCTTGTTGGTAGCGAGATGGCGGCGGCTGGAAAGGCTGCGTCAGCTGAGGTAGCTGACGCAGCTGAGAAGGCTGCGGCAGCCGGAGCTGGCGATGTGGGATCGCCAGTGCCGCCGGCGGGGAGCATGTCGGGAGTGCTTGTGGATGTTAGCCTGTTGGCTAACATCCTGACACAGGCGCGTGGTCCGATCCTCGACCGGTTGTCTAGGCAGCTGCCTAAGTTACCTGGCGATGGATCGGTCGACGTGCTGGAGTGGCTGGAGAACCTGGAGAGGCTCTGCCAGCTGGAGCGCGTAGCTCCGACAGACGTCATCGGGTTCATGCTCGACGGCAATGCCGCTCGGGTGTTTCGCTCTATGACTGTCGGTGATGCTGCTCAGTGGCAGGTAGTTCAGTCTACGCTGGTCTTGCAATTTGCGTTGCCTATGCAGAAGGCGTATAGGCGGTTTACCGACCGTCGGCTTGCAGCCAGGGAGTCGGTGGACGTGTACCTGGATGACTTGGCGCGTCTGGGTGAGAGAGTGGGGTCGACTAAGAAGGATTTGATTTTTAGGGTCAAGTTCTACGAGGGTCTCCCCACTACTCTGTATACGTAGGCAGTTTCGCGTGAGGACGCGTATACTGCGCCGTTCGATGCTGTGGTGTCGAAAGTGCGGGAGAGAATGGCCGCACAGAGGGCTGCAGCCGGGCGAGGCCAGGAGGCCAGGCTCGGGGCAGACCTTGCTGCTTCGGGGAAGCAGGGCAGTGATGGCATGGGTGCTTGCTACCGCTGTGGCGGTGCACACCACGTGCGGGTTTGCCCGCAGAAGCAAGGCGCTGCGACGCCTGCTGGTAGGGGGGCCGTGAAGGCTCCCGCAAAAAGGAAGTTCGCATGCTTTGCGTGTGGAGAGGTCGGGCATTTTGCTTGCGACTGTCCGGCGGTAGGTAGGCCTACGGTTGGTGGGTCGGGTTTCTCTGCGGAGGACGCCAGTCGGGGCGACGCGTCCTCCTCAATGGAAACCGTGTAAGCCGAGCTTACCGGAGGTCTCCTCTCCCCGAGGGAGGTGACGGCGCCCCCTCGGAGAGAGGGACCTTGAGCGGCACGAGTGTGTCGCTGGGGCGGGGCGATCTAGAATCGCTCGGAGCGACTGGCGTTACGACGAGGCGGCGGTTGCCAGTCGTTCGTGCCAGCTTGAATGGGCTTTGTTCTTGGAGTCTGGTAGACTCCGGGAGCGAGCGGACGGTGGTTTGTCCGCGGATGGTGGTGGGCCAACGCCCCCGGCCGGGGCGGCCGTTGCTAACGGCGGACGGCAGAACTTCCCATGTGGGGAAGCACTGTCGTGTGGTAGTCGGGTTGCAGGGGCATTGCTTTGGTGTCACTGCGCTTTTCATGCCGGAGTTGGGGAATCTTGGCGTGGACTGTCTCCTGGGGAGTGATGTTATTGATCACATGGGGGGCGTCACCGTCAGGAGAGGTCCTGACTCGAAGTATGCAGTTGACTGGGGGAGATCCTGGTCAGCTGGATGCTGTAGGGGGCCCAGCAATGGATTCGACTGTGCCAAGCTGGGAGCCGGCCTAGTGGCAGGGTTGGGGTCGGTGGGGTCGAGAGGTGCACCAGCGCCGATCGAGATTGTCGACCCTGACTTTGTTGCTAGGTTCGCTGACGGTCGGTGGACCGTCGGTTGGCGGTGGTCCGAGAAGCCGCCCGAGGGGTTGCAGACTCGGATCGCGGAGTATGGATGTACTCGGGCGCCTCTCGTGCGTGAGCGCTATGATGCGGAGATTCAGAGTTGGATCTCGAAGGGTTGGTTGAGGCAATGGCATGGCCCCATCCAGGGCGTCATTCCGTAGCTGGCCGTCGTGCAGCCAACGAAGGACAAAGTCCGTCCGGTCATGGATTATCGTGAGTTGAACGGCTTTGTCGAGTGTCATACTGGTGATGACATGGTCGCTGTGTGTGGCGACAAGATTCGGAAATGGCGGCAGCTGCGGGGCGAGCTTGAAGTTGTCGACCTTAAGTCTGCGTACCTGCAGATCCACGTTTCCGAGGATCTGTGGCGGTACCAGATCGTGAAGTTTAAGGGTGTGCCTTACGCTTTGACGCAATTAGGCTTCGGCCTCTCGTGTGCGCCTCGAATCATGACGGTGATTCTCGGCAAGGTTCTGTTGTTGAACGACCGCGTTCGTCGAGGGACGGACCACTATATCGACGATATAGTGTTTTGTGAGTCCATTCTCAGCGCGCAGGAGCTCCGGGAGCATCTGGCGCGGTACGGACTTGCGGCGAAGGAGCCTGAGACCCTGGATGGAGGCCGGTTGTTGGGGATTTCTCTACGCAAAGATTCCAACGGACATTTTCGGATGTCGCGGGGGACTGCTCTTTCCGAGTTTGGTTCGGTGAATGTCGGCTTAACGAAGAGAGGGCTGTTTTCCTTGTGCGGTCGGTTAGTCGGCCATTACCCCGTGGCGGGTAGCGGGGTGGCTGCGTCCTTGTTGCAGTTTCTTGAAACGGCTGGGGTGCAGTGGCTCTTGGGACGACTCGGTTGACGGTTCTGTCAGCTCGTTGGCTGCGGAGCTGATGGCGCGGGCTCGTCGGGAAGACCCTGTTGGGGGCGTGTGGGGTGTCGACCCGCATAGTATGGTTACCGTGTGGGCTGATGCCAGCTCCCTCGGAGTCGGGGTGGCCCTTGGGTCGATGGCCTCATTGTGGAGGATGCGTCTTGGCTCCGAAAAGAGTCAGACCACCTTCATATCAACGTGGCCGAGTTGGAGGCGGTGGCGCGGGGTATCAATTTGGCGATTGCGTGTGGTTTTAAGACTTTCACGGTCGCCAGTGACTCCCGGACAGTCGTCACATGGATGGACAACACTGTCGACGGCCGCAATCGTGTTCGCACGAAGGGCGCGGCGGAGATGCTCGTGAAGCGACGTCTTGGGGTGTTCCGTGAGACAATCGCTGAGCATGGTCTGGTCGTGTCTGTTCGCTTCGTCTCGGCGATCGAGAACAAGGCCGACCAGCTGACCAGGGTACCTAAGAGGTGGCTTAGTTACCGTGATGGTGGTGGAGCCGTCGCAGAGGTGTCGGCCGTGCTTGCTACTGGGGAGAGTCTCGAGGATGCCATTTGGGCGGCTCATCTGCCGCATCATTTGGGCATCGATCGGACGTTCTACTTGGTGCATCAGATCCGTAGTGATCTGTCGCGCGAACAGGTGAAGCGTGAGCTGGCTGGATGCGAGGCCTGCCAGCGGATCGATCCTACGCTGCGGGAGGAAAATCTCGTGGAACGAGGGGGTCTGTCTGTGAAGGAGAGTTGGCGCCGGGTTGCGGTTGACGTAACCCATTATGGCAACAAGCTCTACTTGTCCATGGTTGACTGTGGACCCTCGCGGTTCGCCATCTGGCGGCGGCTGCTGAATGAGTCTGCAGTGAGTATCGTCGCTCATTTGCGTGAGGTCGTAATTGAGCGAGAGCCGTGTGATGAGTTGTTACTGGACAATTCTACTGCGTTCCGATCAGCGACTGTGGAGCAGTTCGCTGATGCGTGGGGGATTTCGCTGCAATTCCGTGCCGCCTACGCCCCAAGCGGCAACGGGATCGTTGAGAGAAATCATCGGACAATCAAGAGGATCGCCGCCAGGGGAGGTATCACTCCTGAAGAGGCTACATTTTGGTACAATGTGACGCCCCGGAAGGACACTGAGGCGGGTTCAGTCCCTTCGAGCGGTATTTTTCGGTATCGCTGGCGAGTGCCGTTCGACGTCAGTCTTCGGGCGATTGATGGCTGCGCGCACAACAGCTTTGCTGTTGGTGATGAGGTGTGGGTGAAACCCCCACTGCCTTCGTGTACGAAGCAGTGGACGTCTGGTGAGGTCACCAGCGTCGTGTCTAAGTACGAAGTCTGCGTAGACGGCATGCCTAGGCATGTGGGCGACGTCAGGAGACGGCGATTTGGCGGTGACCGGGTCATTGTTCCTGAAAACCATAGTGGGGTTGCTGGCGCCGCGGAGCCTGAAGCAGTGAGCTTCGTTGGAGGGGGCGGCGGCGGTGCAGCTACTTTTGCGCTGCCCGATGCAGTTGTTGTCGACGCACTAAACCCGGCGCCCGTTGTGCCGGTGGCAGAGCACGCGTCGGCTGAGGACTCCCCTGAAGAAGAGGGCAAAGAGCGCAATGCTGTCGACAGTGATACGGAGCCACAGCAGGGGGAGCCCGAGCCATTGAGGCGGTCACGCCGCGAGCGACGGCGTCCCACGTACTTGGATGAGTATGAGTGCTAGGCACCAAGCACTGCGAGTTTCGTGAGAAACTGGGGGAGATGTGGTGTTGAAGTGTTTGCCGCCGCAAGAGGGCGCTGCAGCGATGTGCGCTCCACCACCTTACATTGGGATCTTGCCGCCGCTGCCGGACGGCTGCGGCTGGATGGCGGCAGTGTACTTACGGAAGTGGTGGAGTGCTGACGCGTGCGTTTTCGTTCTTCGTTCGTATTGTCTTCGCCGCGGTTCGGTACTTGTGCAAGGCCGGCAGGTGCCTTGCTTTCGTTCCTCTGGGACAACGAGGAAGTTCAAACAGCTGCGGCAGCTGATTGGCGGTTGCTGTCGGTGTCGGAACCGGGCAACGTTCAAAGGTAAGCCAACAATTAGGTTGAGACAAATTTTTTCCTGAAAAAGTTTAGAGTTATATTGAAATTGGTTGTATTAGTAATGTGATGAATAATAATTGTAAAATGTTGTATGTTTAAGTAGGTAGATACTAAAAATATTGACAAAAATGTATATTCAACAATTTTCAAAACAGTCGTCTTGGTTGGAGAGTTTCTTTCCGGAAATCTCTGTTTGAATTCATTTTGAACTTATTCTTCAAACTTCCAAAGAGTTTGAATTTATTTCAAACTCTTTCTTCCCATGTAGATATTAATAAAAATTTATTCCTCCCTTGTTAGTTGCATAATGTTGGGTTCAGTCACTTAGAAATTTACATTCTAAGGTAAATTTTCTGATCACTTGGACCTTATTTATACTTGGACCTAAAGCATTGTATTCAAGATACACATCTCTGTTTGTGATGCAACAAATGGAACTGAAATATTTAAAGCCAATCTTATTAAGATTTATAGTTGGATTAACTTTTTTATGGTCCTTACAGCACCTGTATATTGTACATATATATAATTATATGTGGAGAAATGACGAAACAAATAAAAATAAAAACAAAGACAACCTTTCTCCTCCTACATCTAAGTGATGGCCATATTGCTCAGTATAATCGAAATAGAATTAGTTGTGGAGAAGTAAAAAAGACTGAGAAAGTTAAAAATGAATCACTTTGTGAATTGCAAGTAAAATTTTGAAGGAAATCAAGTTACAGTCTAAGAACAAAACAAAACATCACAGGTTTCCCATTCTCTTGGTATTCTCCTCAAACAACACAAGGACATGGGGTACGTGGGATAAAATGGAGACACGGTGATAGCCGGATAACAATTATAAGAAACCAATATCTACAAAATTCTGGCACATAGACTAAGCAGGGGGCTTGTGCACTACATTAATTTACTGAAATTTACAGTTCTTTCTGATTTGAAGTTTAGTGCTAACTGGTCGTAGAGAAAGAAAGAAAGAAAGAAAGAAAGAAAAATGCTTATTTCTTTAAAATATTCAAGATTTAAAATGTATCCAATACCTTGGATTTTTTTAATTTTGTTATTTAACACGTGAAGTGCGGTGGGTTAAACTGAAGTTAATATCCAGCTCAAATTTAGTGTCAATTGTTGTAAGAAATTTTGAAAATAGCAAACATTGACTGGATCATGCCTTCATTTAACTTTCATTTAGTATTTATAAAAATCAAGTCAGTGACTGCTCGCCGTCTAGCAGCATTATGAAAATCACCTAAATGACCACCAGTGGGTCATGCCGCACTTAACGTGGTAAAGACCCTCACAGAAGACGACCAAGGTATTTTCGAGCCCAATTGGCCATTATCTTCTTCATTGAAAAAAATTCTTACATGGTAGGCTAATGTGCATTAAAATTTCACAGGGCTGTGGGCATTAGACTCCCTTCAGAGGGGATGTAGGGGACAATAAATTATGAATTATTGACCCCCTATATAAATAAAACAAAGGAAAATGAACAATCTGGCTCTTTTAGTTTGTAAGCAATTCTTAAAGAATTCCAAAACTGTCTGGTTTTGTTGCAGCATGAAAACTCATTGCCTTGTACTCACTTGATATATCAGATAAAATGACAAAAAATATTTCCCATTTTTTGAAAAACTAAAGCCAAAATTCAAAGAAACAAATAAAAAAATGTTTCTCTTAAAAATAACATATGATGGCATATTTCAGAAGAATCAGTCCACAAATAAAATACTTACCATTGTCCAAGAAATGAAAAATAATTTTTTTCCATATAATTTATGTATCTTACAATTCACAGTGTAAATATGAAATTTTGCCTGCAGATTATTAAATAAAACCTATAAGCAGCATAATATTACAGTTCAACAAAAAAATTGTTTATGGCCTCTTACAATAAAACCTCATTTTCAACATTCAAAAGAATAGGAGTAGTGATGTTGCAATACCATTATTTTAGCTGATACCGATACTTCAATACTTGGAAATACCAATACCTTGACCAATACTATGTACAACTTATAGCGATACTCTTACAATTATATTAAAATCAAACCATTATAAGCCCAACATAGGTATTATCATAAAATTATTTACTAATAAATTAATAATATTACAATATTTACACTTAGGTTTTTGATAATAAAAAAAAACTGCTCTTGCTATGTTAACTACAGTTGTACCTAGGTACTCGACCGCCTCTATACTCGACCAAATCGGTGCTCTACCAAAAAATTAGAGTAGAAAATGCATCGGACCTTGAACAGATTTTCGGTACTCGACTAGCCGAATCGACCCGAGCGCGCTCCTCGGCTCTTCTCAGCCAGCGGGTAAGCATCAGTTCCACTCAGACTGCCATCAGAGTAAGACGTATGCAGTTTGTTAGGAGTTTTTCTTCCCAGATTCAAACTCTTTCATGTTGCTATAGCCCTTAATAATGGGTCCAAAGAAAGACTGTGATAAGGGGAAGGCAAAGAGGAAAACAGAGAGGACCACTATTGAACTGAAGAAGGAAATTACAGCAAAATATGAAAGTGGTGTACGAGTGTCCAACCTCGCGTAGCAGTACGAAATAGCAAAGTTGACCATTTCCACTATCTTGAAGCATAAGGAAGTAAGTGTTAAAGAAAGCTGATGTTGCAATGGGAGTGACAGCAATTAGTAAGCAAAGGCCTCAGATAATGGAAGAAATGGAGAAGTTGCTTCTTCTCTTCACCAAGGAAAAGATGTTGGCAGGGAACAACATTAGTGAAGCTCATCTGCAAAAAAGCTCTTCAAATTTACGAAGGTGAAAGTGCTCGTTCATTTACTTTCAAGGCAAGCAGGGGATGGTTTGAAAAATTAAGAAATAAAACGGGAATTCATAGAGTTACCAGGCATGGGGAGGCAGCCAGTTTGGACAAAACAGCGGCTGAGAGATATGTTACAGAATTCAGCAAGACCATCAAGGCTGAAGAGTATGTTCCTGAACAAGTGTTCAACAGTGACAAGACCAGCCTGTTTTGGAAGAAATTGCCAGCCAATACGTACATCACCAAGGAGGAGACAAAAATGCCTGGTCACAAGCCTATGAAGGACAGGCTTATGCAGTTATTGTGCGCCAATGCTAGTGAAGACTGTAAGATCAAGCCCTTATTAGTGTATCATTCAGACAATCCCTGTGTATTCAAGAAAAATAACATCATAAAAACGAAGTTGCCAGTTATGTGGCGAGCAAACACTAAGTCGTGAGTCACAAAAAATTTTTTACAGAATGGATCCATGAAGTGTTTGCACATTTACGTCTTCATTGTTGTTTAGATACACGTTCTTATAATATTTTAGGTATTTTTCTTAATGGTAAGAATGGATTAAAATACTTTCTATTATTTCTTATGGGGAAATTGGTTCTGGTGTTTGAGGAAATCGGTGCTCGACCACCACCTCAGAACGGATTAAGGTCGAGTACCGAGGTACGACTGTATATTGTTGAGAATGAATATGAAATCCGTTCGATAGATAAGTGTTTCTAATTGTCTTGCAACGTAATGTACTAGCTATAATAGCAACTGGTTACAAATGTGGACCAAAACAATCTCTCTATATCAATTCAAAACAAAATTAGTTCTAAAATTATCTCAAAACAAAAATGATTCCAAAGTAAACTCTCAAAACACAAATGGCTCCAAAACAATCTCTCAGAACAAATTTTTCAAAACAAAAATGATTCCAAAATAAACTCTCAAAAATGAGTTTGCATGGCAAAAATGTGCCCAGAAAGTGCAATATTTTCATAAAATATTAATGGATATAAGAAAATTTTAGGTTTAATAAATAATTTCTCTACAAAATGGTTATCATTTTTGTGTTTTTCAGCCCAAAATACATCCTTCTTCTTTGTAGAGGATCCGAAGGGATCTTGAAAGTCGTTGGACTTCTTCAGCAGAAACATGTGTAACCTGACAGCTTGTACTTTGGCAGCATAAGCAGGGTTAAGCAAATCCCCCAATACTGCAGCACTTTTCTCTTGAGTCCTCAATATTGCTTGACTTCTCAAGCTGCTGTCTGCAGAAGCTGACAGCTTATTGTTTCAAGATAATTTCATTAGACATAGATGTGACACAGTCAAATAGAAAACATTTAAAGTAACTTACATCAATTAGCAGCACCAAGGAAGTTCACCAAGGAGTGGAGAATTGTAATTTGTACATGGGATTGATATTCACCAAATCCTAAGATATTTTTCAGATTCAATTCAAGATTAAATTTTACAAAAGGTAGACAAAAATGCAATCTGGCAGCCTCAAATTGTGGGCAGCTGAGCAAGTGTTCAATGGTCTCTGGAACACCACACTCAGGGCAGAGAGGGCTTTGACACAGGTTAAATCTACTCAAATGAGAAAGAACACCAACATGTCTAATTCTAAATTGGCTAATAATACACTGAAATTTTCTTGACATGGCACCACCCAATCTAAACTTTGGTCTGCCACACAATTCATACCTAAATCTTTCCTTGCCAGATCCCCTGACTTGATTTCCCCAACACTCGCTCCAGTAGTTCAACATTTTATTTTTCAGTTTGCTAACATGCTCCTCATAATTAAGATGAGTGAGTACTGATTTAGAATTTTGGTAACCAATTTTTGCACACCAGTCTGCTATCTCATTTCCCATTAAGCCTGAATGAGCAGGGATCCATCGTAACTGAATGCTGTTATTACAACTGTACCAACAATTTTTTGAATTCTACTAAAAATCTTATAGGTGGAGTTATTCAAGTTCAATATAATATCCAGAGAACATTTAGAATCAACAAAAATGATCACATTATGATTTGATAAGTTATCAACAGTATAATTTACAGCCTGAAAAATTGCAAATAGCTCTGCTCCCACAATTGAGTGACCTGGATTCAGGAGACAAGAAGTACATGTTTCTAGATGCGGCACATAAATAGCAGCAGATGCTGAACCTGACTGTAGCTTGGAGCCATCTGTGAAAATTCTATAAGAATTACAAAATTTACATGTTACATACTCTTCAAATTTATGATTTACTTCAGCTGCAGAGAGATTTAACATCAGGAAATTCAACACACACATTAGATGAGATGTCAATGCATGGAGAAATGAAATGTTCAATATGGGATCCTGGAGGAGAAAATTTAAACTCAATTTTGTTTATTGTTTCCATGCATTTCAATGCAAGCCCACTGTTTGGGGGAGATCTGAATAGCTCAATTTTAGCTGGGAACTCATTGGGCTCTGCATCCAAGAAACTGCAGCTCAAACACCACGTCAGAAACAAGAAATCCAGGTATAATCTCAAAGGCATAATGAATGCTTCAGCTTCCGTAGAGGAAACTGGAGATGTCTTTCGTGCACCTAAGATAGATGGCAAAGCTGAGTTTAGAATCACATTAATTAAACAGGTTTATATCACTTTCAGGCAGCTTTGTAAGGATTACATGACCATAAGTAAGTTTACTTCTAAAGAATGATATATATATACCTGACGCAATAATTTTTGAGATGATCCCCATGAGACACTGGACAATGCCCTGAGAACCTGCAGCCGTCTTTGACTCTGTTTTAACACATTGTATTTGTGGTAAGTAGGTAAGTTTAGGGGAGTCCAATGTTATTCCAAGTAAATGCTGTTCACCAGTTGTACTTATTGTTTTAGAGCTTAATCTAAAGTTAATCAATGGTACATATTTTTTTAGGCATAAAAATTTGATACTTTGTTTTATCAACATTTATGGCTAGTTTCCACTGTATCAACCAGTTTGTCAGGTAATTCAGGTAGTTCTGCATCATCCGCTGAATCTCAATTGGGGATCTCACACTTGTAACTATTTTCAAATCTGCATTTGTGATGCAGTGGATGCTCTCCATCTGAAGCAAATCATGGAGCATTACATTAAACAACAGAGCGCTCAGCACTGCACCTTGAGGCAAACCATAAGCGAGAATCTTGTCAGATGAGACAGCATCTGCCAATCTTACCTTAATTAACACGTCAATTGTTTAAATATTATTGTAGCCATAAGACCGTACGCATGGCACAGCTGATGTTTATTAGTTTATGCAAAAGTCCAGCATGCCATACAATATCATATGCTTTTTCCAAATTAACATAGACAATCAAAAAATACATCTTTTTAAAGAAGGCTTGTGAAATACAGTTTTTAATTAGAGCAATAGCATCATATGTAGATCTCTTTCTACAGAATCCTGTTTGACAACAGGAGAAATTTTTTTTTTTTTTTAAATAATTAAGCCTGCGTTCAACAATTTGCTCCATGATTTTTGAGAAACACAAGAGCAAAGTGATGGGTAAATCCCCACTGGGAACCCAATGGTCTCTTTTAGACTTCTTTATTGGACATAAAATCCCCAACTTCCATGCTTCTGGGAAGTAACCACTAGAGTAACTTTTGTTAAATAAATAGATTACATGTCTCAGAAATGACCGTGGTGCCTCAGTAAAAAAAGCGCAAGGAATTTTATCAAAACCAGGAGAAGAATTTTTCGCGTGTTTCAAACTTTTCAGGAATTCGGGCAATTCAATTTGAGAGTTAAGATTTGTATGTTCTACCTGTACTATTGCTAGATTTGAAATGGCATTTTCAATTGTTTCAGAATATTTATCACCTAATTTTATCTTGTGTCTACAAAAATGGGCCAGTAATAATTGAGTTTTGTCTGCTGTGCTATCAGCTATGTCACCAACAGTTGGGCATGGATTTATATGAATGCCCCTCATTGAATGTATTATCCTCCAAACATTACCAACACCGGTGTTAGAGTCCAGACTGCTTACATAACTAGTCCAACTTTGGATTTTCTTTTGCTTATGATTTCTTTGGCATTAATTTCACATTCCTTGTGCAGATGTTGTGAGGAAATTCCTCACACACTCCCGGGGGGGCCGAGAGAGTCGTCGAATATCTCCTTCAATCGAGCTCGACAACGCATCGCAGCGGCTCTGGGTGTTCGCCTTCTCGGAACCGAGCCGCTTGAAGTATCTGTGTTAGACGAGGAATTCAAGGAATTAGAAGAGGTATCGGGTTCCTGAGAGTAAGGTGTAGCAACGGCATCAGCAAAAAGTTCTAAAGGATAAAGTAACGAGACCGCGTAATCGCCGAGAGACCGATCGGCCCTCATAAGCTGCACAGAGCGAGTTCGGCCGTCTGCACCGGTATACAAACGCACCACTCGCCCCAATGACCAGAAGGGCCTTGATTTCACGGGAGAAGCTATAAGAACTACTTCGTTAATTTTTATGCGGTCTTCCCAAGAGGGTTGATAAGTAGGCAGGTGCCGCTCTCTTAGAGAAAGAAGGTAGTCTGAAAAAAACGACTCTTTAAATTTTTCGAAGGCTTCTTGACGAAGCTCCAAGCTTTTCAAGATAGAAATACGTGAAGGGCTAATTAGTTCGCTTCCAGCTTGAGCCAGAAAGGTGACATTACCACCATTAGAAAGTTTAAGAAAGGAGTTAGGAGTTATAACTTCGAGATCGCGCTCAGCGCCATCTCGGTAAGTTAAGGGTCTGTTATTGATAGCTTCTTGAACGTCAGACAAGAGAGTTAAGAAAGTGAAGTATTCTATCTTTCCTCGGCCAACGGCTTTGAACAAACAGCGCTTTACAACGCCAACCATACGTTCCCAAGTAGCCCCAAACCAAGCACTGTATAGAGGTATTTTTACGTGTTTGACGTTGTTCATGAACAGATGCTGAATGAAAACGTTATCTATTGAAGAGCCAGCTAATAATTCACCCCCCTGCGTGAAAGTGGGAGCGTTGTCACTATAAATAACTTTAGGCATACCATATCTATTTGCGAACCTTACAAATGCAGCGATGAACGCATCGGCGCTCATGTCTGGCACTAGCTCTAGATGAACCAAGCGTACACATAAACAGGTGAAAAGAAGCACGTACATTTTTGTTGATTTGTCCCCCAGTCGTACATGGAAAGCACCAGTGAAGTCTATTCCAACTGCTTGATATGGCTGGACAAAATTCACACGATCTCCAGGTAGATCCGTAGGCTTAGGATAAGCAAAGGGACGGACATTAATTTTTTTACAAATTATGCACTCTTTTAGAATGCTCTTGATTAAGGGTCTGGGCTTAGGAAGCCAGAACCCAAAGTTGCGCAAAGCGTTCAGCGTGGAAGCCAAACCCAAGTGACAACATTTTCTATGGCAATCTTCTACAACAAGTTTCGTAAAGAAGCTATCTCTGGATAATAAAATGGGGTTAGCAATGTCAAAGGAAAGGTAAGTGCATTTATTAAGTCGACCACGAGACCGAATTAACCCGTCTTTGTCAAGGAACAAGTTCAAATTTCTCACTAGTTGAGGCACAACAGTAGACTGAAGGTCCGCAGACAGAAATCTATACTCTTCATCAAAATATTTACGCTGTTCAAGTCTAGCCCAATAAATTTTAGCAGCTCGTACACATTCCTCCCTGGAAACAGATTTACGTTTAGTGAAAAAAAATACAGAGAATATTCTAGCGGTCACGCCGACAAGTTTGTCCAAGGTTGAAAATTTACTTACAGGGAAAATCGGTTGAGGGCTCTCTGCAACTCCAGAAGCAGCAGAGCAAGCAATCAAGGCACGATTAGGTGCAGAGATGCATCCCAAGGCATCAACGGGCCAGTGACCAGGGGTTTTAAGGAAATCGGGACCTGTAGTCCAGAAGTCGAATTTAGATTCAAGTTGTTCAACCGTTAAACCCCTGGTAACGAGGTCAGCAGGATTACTTGCAGTAGGAACAAACTTAAATGAACAGGTCAAATTGAAATCGTCCTTGAGTTGTTTTAGAAATTGATGAATATCTTTTACCCGGTTATCGGCAAATACATTTCCAGATTTGGTCTTCCTGTTTAGAACCCATGAGAGGGCAATTTGAGAATCTGTGGCAATAGTCAAGTCCGTTACAGTTACTCTATCCAAAGAATTTAATATGGTCAGAGAACACTTCAAGGCCAGGTAAATGGCAAGTAATTCAAGAGTAGGTAAGCTTTTCGCTTTTAAGGGTGCGACTTTAGATTTACTGAACAACAAAGTAGAGGACTCTTCAGACAATGCGTAAACGCAAAACCCGTAGTTAGATTTAGAAGCGTCAGTGAAGATAACCAAGGAAATTTTGCTCCCCGAGGAAAATGTTCTGCGGTCAAACAACAAATTAGGCAACTTCCCCAGCTCTCCCTCCTGTTTTAGCCAAGTTCGTCGGATCTCGTCGGGCAATTCGTCATCCCAGTCCAGGTTTTCCTGCCAAATTTCCCGCAAGATCTTTTTCCCCTTCACCAGTACCGGAGTAGCCAGCCCAAGAGGATCGAAACATTTAGCAAGCTGAGATACAACCTTCCTTTTGGTAATTGTACCCGAAGGTTCACAATCTACAACTACGTTCAGGCTCAACTTATCGGTGGTTCGGTGATAGCGGTATCCGAGTACCTTCTCACCTGTTTCTTCAGGTGTCACTTCCAAACCTTCGTCGCGGAAAGTCCCCTGCAAAGCTTCGCTATTGCTGGACCACGAGCGAAGATCGAATCCTCCCTCACTCAAGCGAGATCTGGCTGATCTGGCAACCTCTGTCAAGGTGTCGAGATCATTACCTGTTAAGTAAAGGTTATCAACATACATCATTTTTAACAAGAAGTAGCTGCAAAGGTCTGAAGGATAATTCAAAACGTGTTTTCTGATGACATAGTTGAGAATGAAGGGACTTGCGACAAAGCCAAACACTACTGAGGTATACCTATACACAAGCAGTTTGTTGTCTTTCATCCACAATATGCAAAACCTATTCCGGTCTTCCTCGGAAGCCAACTTGATCTGTAAAAATGCTTTCCGTATATCAGCCATAACCAAGTAATTGTCGTGCCTGAGTCCGAGCAATATGCTAAACAGATTACCCATTAAATCCACTCCCGGAAAGGCGGCTTCATTGAGCGACGGCTTTTTCCCTACTCTCACGCTGCAATTAAGAACTGGCCTTATTTTAGTGGTACAGGCAGGATCAAGCTTTACAACCTCTCTATGGGGCAAATAAATTCTACGACCTTGGGAACGCAGAGGAACTTCCTCCAGAATACCCTCGTCGAGTTGTTGTTGCAACACAGCATCGTAAGAATCGTACAGGTTTTTCCTTTTCAATCTATCAACCACCTTTCCAAGCACAGCACGGGCAATAGGAAAATTATTATCCACATCCGATAGGTTATCGTTCCAGACTAATTTAACCTGGTACTTGCCTTGATTGAAGTCTATTCCGGCGTCAAACTCTTTCAGCTTGTCGTTGTCAGACTCCGCAAATTCTTGCTCGGAGATGCCGATAGACTCAAGCTGGAAAATCTTGTCCAGGTTTGGTTCTACTTGAGTTCCGGACAACACGCCCGCAACAGGGTCGAGGCTCGTCTCGCGAGGCTCCAACACAAAATTAACAGCAGACTCGTACGCAGATTTTTCGGCATGCAAGTCTTTATACATGACAACGGCCTCGCGTCGATTTAGGAAATGTTCGACATTTCCAAACGGTATCAGCCTATCACACCAAGAAAACGCGGAACCTCTCATGCAAGGAACCACCTTCAAGTCGCGTACATATTGTATCAGGTCGACACCTAAGATTCCTTCAAAAGTGACGGCATCCAAATTATCCTTGAAGGAATAGTCCGCCAACTCGCCGCATCGGCTAACATTACTGACAGCTTTCTGCAAGCTGTTAATCTCAAGCGCCATCTGGAAGTTTTGATCTATTAACACTGGAGCCTGGATCTGCTTTGTACCATCCAACAAATTTATGGTCATGCTCAATTCTGCGAATTCTCGCACACCCTTCTGCAAGAAGGAATCAACTGAGAACGGAGAAACCATTAAATTCCCATCAAACCTAATACGGTCCAATATTTTTGCTGAAATGTACGAGCGCTGGGAGCCGGTATCCAACAGGAACCGGACATTAGTAACAGAGTCACCACGACTCACAGGCAGAGTTATACTTGGCAGCACGTAACCACATCTGACATCTGCAACAGAGTTTAAACAAAAGTTCGTGTTCAAGTTACTGGAAAAACTCCTGGCCTGGGGGCAAAGAGCAGCCACGTGAGTTTTCGCATGACAAAACTTACACTCGTAATCTAACCTGGCGTAACACGCGCCAGTTTTATGCCTCCCACTCGTGCAAATGCTGCACAAGTTCAATTCGGCACATCTCTGCTTTCGGCTAGGGTATGACGGATACGCAGAACAGTTGGTCATGGAATGAGCCTGACTCAGGCAGAACTTACAAGCCCGACGGTCAGGGGCAGCCGCGGCGGAGTTCGCGAACACCGGCGCGCCCAGGACTCGAGGTGCAGTCGTGGGGGTAACTGATTTCGGAGTAGCGAGGTTAAACTGCCCTGGAGCGTCTGAAGGAGGCCGGAGATTTAAAGTAGCAATGACATCAACATAGGAATCTAAGACCTGTTGGAGAGTGGGATAATTGGTGTCCAGCTTTCTTGCCAATTCCTGGCGAAACACCGAAGGCAATTTCGAAAGGACAACATGCCCGAACAATTTGCAGCTAGTTTTTTCACTCAATATATCATATTGATAAATTTTAAGGTCAGCCAGCAAACTTCTCACTTCGCTTAGAAAAACCCGGGTTTCCGCAAAATTTTTATCAGTCTCGCACCTCAGGTTAACAAGCTTCAAGCACAATTTATACACCAATTCTTCTTCATTTAGAAATTCACGCTGCAGCAAAGTTAACGCCACAGGATAATTTTCGTCGTTCACAATCAAATGTTCAACCAACTTCGCGGCATACCCTGCTAAGTAGCTCTTCAAATAAGTAAACTTGGCGGAACTCGACAAACCAGGTCTATGCCCAACAACATTGTTGAAAGAAACCATAAAACTGTGAAACGTCAGACAATCCCGAGAATCTCCCTTAAAGGGCTCTATTTTAATGGCGGGCAGTTTCACATCCTTCACAAATTCAGCTTTCACAGAAGTTTCCCCTGAAGAGACGCTTTGCTTAGCAAAATCTCTCAGCGCTAGTTCCACCTCTAGGTGATATGCCAGCTGAGCATCGATCTCCGCATCAAGTGCTTCTTCTGAGATTTTTCCTTCCATCATCTTTGCAATCAAAGCCTCATCACACTCCCTCACCTGACGTAGGTTACACTGTATGAGATCGCGATGTACTGCAAGTTCAGATGCAGAGTCTCTGGCTTGGGCCTCCCGGGCCTTCTTCATAGCCAGCGTTATCTTACGCTTGAAGACTCCCCGCTTTTGCGCGAGGGTACTATCCATTTTGGAACGGTAACAAGTTCTGCAAAACAGCAATCTATAGAACCTGGAAGACGCACCCGTAGTTTAAATGACGAATCCTGCCACTGGAAGGAATTCAAGGTTAGGTTAGAGGTAAATCACTCATCACGCTAGACAGCGAAGACAGGAATCCCACCGGGAACCTGCAAAATAAGTTCAGTATTAAAGTTGTGTGGAGATTTTCTTCACACAACTCTTGCTGGAGGGTCAAACAAAAGTAATATTACCAATAGATTTATTGGATCTAACTCGGAACAAGGCGCAAAACAAGGCGCAAAGCTCCAACGGGAGCCCAAGCTCAACGCAGTAACAAGAGTAGGCGTAAAACCCTCCAGTTTGGTGACAAATTTTTGTCAGTTAATTAAGGCCGTTAAGAGGACATCCAGAAATAGCAACGACTAGGTTTACAAATTCTTGAATGAAAATAGACGTCATAGCCAGCACTTCCGTTAACTTCAGCGAAGAACAGACGGCTTAAGAACTTGGAAGGTTGAAATTTTGTCGGTCGAACGTCGGGGCATGCAGAGCGAGGCAGCGGCATGCGAACACCGCTAAGGCCGACAAACGACAATCTAGAAAGACAAATTTAAATTAGAGGCAATAGGAGAAAGAAAGTGAAGTTTGAGCTTAATTTTAATATCTCTCAAAATTTAGAGGAATTTAATATGGGAGTATTTACCTCATAGTCAAGGACTGAGTGAAATCGAAAGAAGTAGCAATAACTGGTCCAAGGGAGCCATTGCAGCGAGAGTTATACTGAAAAGAAAGATTAAGGCATTGGTAAGCATACAGCCAGAAACTTAAGAAATATAAAGAAGGAATTTATCAAGTTATACTCAGATTTAGATTGGATTACAGACAAGATGCCCCGTACCTGAACTTATTTTGGTCCAGTGTGCGGCGACTTTCGGACGTAGACTTGTAGTTGAGAAAAGATTTAAGGTTGCAAAGGCAACAAGAAGAAAGAAGGAAGAATTGCTCGGAGAGAGTTTGCACTCTCTTGCTAGATGAGCAAATCTTAGTTGAGGTAATATAGGCAACAGCCAAGGTAAGGTGAGGTAATATAGGCAACAGCCAAGGTAAGGTGAGGTACGGTAATATAGGCAACAGCCAAGGTAAGGTGAGGTAAGGTAATATAGGCAACAGCCAAGGTAAGGTACAGTAATATAGGCAACGGCCAAGGTAAAGTAAGGTACAGAAATATAGGCAACGGCCAAGGTAAAGTAAGGTACAGAAATATAGGCAACGGCCAAGGTAAAGTAAGGTACAGAAATATAGGCAACGGCCAAGGTAAAGTAAGGTACAGAAATATAGGCAACGGCCAAGGTAAGGCAAGGTAATTTTACCTCGCACACTATTATACACACACACACAAGCACACATACACAGTCACACCAAGCATTAAGGAAAGGTGCAAGTAAGGTAAGGGGAGTTGAGTAAAGGAGAGAAACGATTGCGAGAAGATTGACTCGCACTTGCACTTGCACTTGCAGATCTTCCACACAGTTGAAGTTACGCTAATCTTGGCAAAACGGCAACATGCCAGACGAGCACGCATGAAGAACGCAGATCGCTGGGCACATAAACTTTAAAGAACGTAAAGGTGTTCGACACTAACTGACGAAAATAGCTAGATGGACGAGCTTTCCGAATTAAAGGCTGGCCTGGAGATCACTGCTCTCCATCGTTCTACTACACCCTAAGTAAAACTTACAAAAGAATCCACTGACACAACAAAAGGTTGGCCCGCAATGTTACGGTCAGACCCCCACTAGAAAATGTGAGGAAATTCCTCACAATGTAAATTTTCTGCAGTGGGATGTTTTGATAACTTGTTGCGTGCTTTCCTTTGCTGTGCCACAGCCAAAGCGCACTCTCTATCCCACCATGGTGTTTTCTTTCTAGCTCCCCAAGCTGAGGAGGATTTGGGGATGCTCTTCTTAGCTGCATCCTGAAGCAATTTTGTTAGCAGGGTACTCAATTCATCAACTGTAAACTGAGTTATCTGACTTATATGGATTTGTGATAATTCTTTTTTAAAACCAACCCAATTTCCGTTTTTTAAAATCCATCTATACAGATGGTTATCAGATATTTTAACTACTGGGCCAAATGTACATTTGATTGGATAATGATCACTCCCAAGATCTGCACCTCTTTCGAGAAACCCACACGCAAGGAGAGTTGGAGGGACAATACACAAATCTAATGTAGAACTTGTCCCCACACTTGAGTTAATATGAGTGGGCAAGTCAGGAGGGTGAAGTACTCCAAGAGAGTTCTTATCTAGAAGTCTACACAGGTTCCTTCCTGAAGCATTCAGTCAGTTTTTACGGTCCCACAAAGGTGCATGAGCATTCATGTCTCCAATGAATATAAACAATTCACTCATCTGAATATTATTATATTATAAACCAAGCTTTTTCCTCTTTTTACTAGAGGGTGGCTAGCATCATTGACATGATACTTTACAGGGAGTGTACATGATCGGGGTTTCCCAGGCCCCTAGTCCCGCCCGAGCTTTAGGCCTCATTTTCCTCTCGTGTAGTGCTCAGGTAACATTCCTTGAGGACAGTGACTACACTGCAGGCAAGGACCCTGATATGCCGCATCAGCGTTTTTCTCGCCAACTGCCACATACAGGGCTCAAACCCATGCAGGAAGCACAGAACACAAGCGCTCTGTACACTCGGCCACTGCGAGGTACCCATCTGAATATAATAATGATAAAACTCTTCAAAATCAAAACATGCATTAGGATTATAAATCAGAAATTTACAAAAAATTTAGGATTATAAATATTACAGATACCAATATATCCATAAGAACAGAAAACTTTAATTGATGCTATTTCTAATTTGCCATTCAACAACATATCAACATTATTCACAGAAAAGTTATCATTCCTGATCACAAAGCATAACCCACCTTTGGCCCTATTTTCTTTATGGGACCACACACTATGAATTTAGGCCCATTAGTTTTAATCCATGTTTCACATAAACATAGTATGTCAGTTTTTTCTGTAAAGATAAAGTTTCACTGCTGCTAACTTTGAAGGTAACCCATTACAATTGAATAGATACAAAGAAAGATTTTTTTCTGAGCCCCCACTTCTTTTGATCTTCTAATCACAAAGTTTATAGTTATACATCATTTTTTCCTTGAAGCTGTTCCCAATCTCTTGCATCCTTTAGAATGGAAAAGGGGTATTTGAGATGTTTCAGTATTTTTTCCCGATATTGTATTTTTTACAACTTTTTCATTTGCTACAACTGCATCACATTATTGTGAAATTTACTGAGCAGTTGAGAGCCAATTTTTTCTGGCCAAGATGATTTCTAATCATTCTCAGAAGCAGTAGATCTTGTTGATGCGTGTTTTCATGATTTAAGTTGGATTAGAATGCTTCCATCATAAACTTACCCAGGCAAGAAAAGAAGTCCTCAAACATGGCTTGCACATGTGATTCAATTTTTTTACCACTGCTTGTACTAAACCTTCACTAGAGACAATTGTTTCTTGTGAGGACTGACTGCCTTCAAAATGAGTGGCTAATACATTCTACTCTGGTTGATTTGGTTTGGCTTGGAGAATCCTTCTTGGTATATAGTACAATCCTTGAGATTGTTGTACATCAGCCGGGACAGTCACATGTTTAGTTTGGGAGGTTTTCAGAGCTGAAACATATAGATGTTTCTGATTTCTCATCGAGCTTAGGATTTGGGAACTTTCTTGCATGGAGGCATCTTTTTCTTTATTCAATTGAGAACTCATCACAGTGGAAGTAGTCTTGGGTTTTTGAGAGATAGATTCAAGATTTATGGTCTCAGAAATGACTTGCTTCCAAGCTTCTGAAAAGGAGACTCCTTCTTTAATCAGTGATTGTATTTAAATAGCATTTTGCATATAGGGGAATTCTTTAAAACTGGCTACATGATTCTCCTTGCAGTTAGCACAAAGGGGAGTGGGGGCATTACATTTGTCATTTGAGTGGCCACCACCACAAATTAAACACCTTTCTACAGATGAACTCGCAAAATGTCCATGACGTTGGTATTCATAGCATCGGATAGGTGGAGGTGAATATGGACTGACTTGGAAATTCATGAATTTTATTTTTATTGGCTTTGGAAGATCTCTGCCTTGAAATTGCACTTTTACACTTAAAGAACTCTTTTTTTGCATTAGAAAACTTTGACAGCCTTACCATGTTTATAATTTTAGCATTTTCACTGGCGGCAATTCAAATAAGATTTTCTAAATGGACATCATAATCAATTGGTCTGATTACTCCAAAAGTAGACTGTGCAGACTCAGAACATAGTTTATGACACCAAACTGCAAACTTTCCAACATTGCTCACTTCCAACAATCTTACTACTTCATCTTCAATGGCTTCTTTGAGCTCAAATGCGGTCAAGTTTTGTTGTTTGTTAACTCTTATTTCCTTGACAAAGTCATAGTTTAGTATTTTTTTCAATCCTTGGGCAACTCCAAATGGATCACATGTCATTTTTCTCTTATTTGCTACAAGTAACTTGTTATTTGACTCCTGCAGTTGTGTGATCAGCAAAGTACATGCCTTATCTTTAGATGCCAAAGTTTTATTAGTTGGATATACTCTTCTTGTTTTGGGTGAGGTGGATTTAGAATTTTTTTTTTGTGGTTTCACAATCAGAGTTAGAGCTTGAGAGGCTCACACTAGTTTTTTCTCTTTTTTTACAGTATATTGTTCATGAAGCATGTGCCCTGAATTTCAGATTCTTTGTTTCTTCAGTGCTCATCACTTTTTATTCTCCATTGTTAGGCTCTTCTTCACCAGCAAGGGTGGCGGCCAGCAGCTGCATGTCTTCAATTTCACTGCGGGGATCATCCAACTCTCTTAGATTGCCATAACGATTTGTTAATGGCAGTTCAGCCATTTTAAATTTGATAGTAGCCCCAGAAGGAGCCACCTACAGAGAGTAATGAACAATCACCAGAAAACAATTAGTAATTTAACAAATGCAACAAAACAATTAAAAAAAATTGAAATACACCAAGTACACAATTACAATAAATATTAATCCAGTAAACCGTGGTTAACACGTTAACGGCGAAGGGTTAAACTGAAGTTCAATATTCAATTCAAATTTAAAGTCAATTCTGGTTATTAACTTTGAAAATAGCTAACATTAACTGGATCTGGCCTTTACTAAGCTTTCATTGAGTATTAATATACAATAAGTTAGTGACTGCAGGTGGGTCAGCAGCACTATGAAAATAACCTAAGGGACCACCGGTGGGTCCCTTCGCAGGGAACGTGTTAAGGGAACAGTGGGAATTCCGACCAAGAAGTCACGACACCCTCCGCACCCCCATCCCACCACAAATGAAATATTGCTATGTAGCCCACACCAGGTGGAGGGGAGAGAGTTAGTTGCAGATATATGAAGATGACTAATGAAATTTATTAGACTAAATCTCAAAAATATTTATCGTTTTTTTTGCAGGAGCTTGTCAAACTATGGTCCTTACTCAATGAATGCAACTGCCTCTCTCCCTGTGAACTTGCAGTTGAGGGCCGACAGAGTTGAGGCCTTTTTAACGGCCTATAATTCCCTCTGCAAGACTCACAATATTCACACAAAGGAGTTTAGCGCCTGTGTAGCAGACTTGTCCAACAAACTACTCAGGATCCACCAATCTTTGCCATAAGCTGCCACGGGGCGGCATTGCTGGGATAACCAGTTTGTCAAAACAACATCCCCAGACAAGGTGGGTCATTACTAGAGATGCAGCTCAAAAAAAACTGTGCTTTTTTTTTTAAAAAACACGTTTTTTTACAAAAAAAGGCTAAAAAACATGGATATTTTGTTTTTTTTTAAATACCTTGTTTGAAAATAACTCAGCAAGGAAAAGAACCACTTCACATTATTTGTTTTCATGTCAGATTGTAAGATAAAGCAGCATACTTTTTAATTCATGGTTTTCTATACTTATTTGAATTTTTCATTTTCTGTGGTTTCATGTTTTGGTATTTCATTTATTTTACAATGCATGTGAATCACTTTCAACTTCCCAAATAGTGTGGTTTTATAATATATCTTTACTTATGGTCATTGATAGAGATATGACCAAAAAACATTCTATTTTTTATTTAAAACATGTTATTTTACGGCTAAAAAATATGAATATTTATATATATTATATGACAAAAAAACCAATGCTGTTTTTTTACCGAAAAATCATGACTCAAGGGGTATATCCCGGGCCCTTGCCAGATCCTGTCGACCTCATGGTCATTTTGCATGTTTTTGTTGGAGAAGGACCCTTAGTTGGTGGACTATTCTTTCCCAAAATTTTATGGCGCTACAACAATAATTTCTCCCCTCCCGGGACCAAAATTTTTCAATTTTTCCCAATTTTGACACCATATAAAAAGAGAACAAATGGGAAATAGAAAAAAAACTTAATTTGAGTTTGTTGGAAATGTGTCAGGGATTTTAAAACTGCATTTTTTTGTTCTAGCATCAAAACTGAAGGAGGAGTTCTATTTTGAAATATCAAAATCAATGAAAAGCACCCAAAATTTTCAACTTTTTCGTGATTTTGACCCCATATATAAAGAGAACCAATGGGAAATGGAAAAAACTTGAACTTGGATGTGTTAGAAATGTTCCAAGGATTCTAAAACTGTCTTTGCTTTTGTTCTAGCATCAAAACTGAAGGAGGAGCACCATTTTGAAATTTCAATATTAGTGAAATATCAATACCTAAAAAACCTATGTCAAATTTTTGCAAAATCTAAGGCCTCAATCAAAAAAATGAATGGAATCAATTGCGTTTCTTTTCAAAGGTTACATACCATAGTCAAATTTCCTAAGAATCAAACTGAAAATGAAAAAAATTATTTTTTTTGATAAGAAAAATTATTTATTTTTTTGAAATCACAATTCACAGTTTGAATATGAAGTTATGTATGGAAAGTATCGAAATGAAAATTAAAACTGAATTCAATTACATCAATTGTTCATTATATTACACTTCAACCAGAAATTTTGTTACGGCTTATACCCCAAAAAAATAATTTTCGACATTCAAAACAAAACTCGTCCTTGAGTTTTGATGCTAGAACAAATCCAAAGACAGTTTTAGAATCCTTGGAACATTTCTAACAAACTAAAATTCGGCTTTTTTTTCAAACTCGAATTTTTTGAAGAAATATATAGCTCTAAATCCAAAAAAATTTTGCTGATTTCAAAATTTCAAAAAATTTTGAAATAAATAGAAAAAAATTGAATATGAAAAAAAGCTGAATTTTAGTTTGTTAGAAATGTTCCAAGGGTTCTAAAACTGTCTTTGTTTTTGATCTAGCGTCAAAACTGAAGGAGTTTCAACCTGAAATATCAATAAAAATATACCAAAAAACACATTTTTCGTCAAAAAAAAAATAATAAGGCCTAAATCGAAAAAATGACATGAGTAAAAAGGATTTACTTTCACAAAAGACATACTGGCAAATTTTCAAACGAATCGGACGAAAAAAGGCAAGATTTCGGGATATTCCCTTTAAAAAACATGGATACTATTATCTTTTATGTATAAAAAAAACATGCTTGTTTTTTACAAAAAACATCATTTTTTACATAAAATTATGACTGAAAAATGTAGATATTGATAAATTTTTAGTGATCAAAAAACCCAATGCTGCTTTTTTGAAAAAAATTTTTTTTTTACAGAAAATTCATGACTAAAAATTATGGATGTCAATATATTTTATTTGACCATATACAACCATGCTGTTTTTTTGAAAAACATCTTTTTCACTGAAAAATCATGACTGAATATGTCTATGTTACTGTATTTTATGTGACCAAAAACCATGTTTTTTGTAGAAAAATGGTTTTTTACCACAAAATGACGGTCAATGTGAAGTTTCATGCAATCACGGAAAATAAGAATTCCGATCTTAGGAATCACTATAGGAACCCATTTAAGAACGTTTTACATGAATGACATTCTGCTCGCTGATGCGTTATTTTCGAATAATTGAACTTTGAAGTTGGCCTTGGCGCCAAAGGAAGCGAGCGCGTGAAATGGAATTTAATTAATAACGGAAGCTATTACAAACGTAAAGAGGTTGGGTCGTGAGGGGAAGGCACAGTTCTTCTAGTGAAAAGTATAAATAAAGCTTCTAACCCACCCATTAGGGTGACGACCGCAATCTTGTTGACATCGGGTCCAAGATGGCGGCGCCCATGGTGGTCGCCATGTTAGACCCGATATGTAAACAAGATTGCGGTCGTCACCCTAATGAGTGGTTTAGAAGCTTTATTTAAACTTTTCACTAAAAGAACTGTAGCTACCCCTCACGACCCAACCTCTTTACGTTTGTAATAGGGGGTTAGCTCCCGTTTTTAATTAAATTACGCTAGCTTCCTTGGGCGCGCGACGGCCAGCTTCAAAGTTCAATAATTCGAAAATAACGCATCAGCGAGCAGAATGTCGTTCATGAAAAACGTTCTTAAATGGGTTCCTTTAGTGATTGTTTGGAATATAATTATCAATTTCCGTGATTGCATGAAACTTCACATTGACCAAAATGACAAATGAATATTAATGATTTTTTGTAAAAAACATGGTTTTAAACATGTTAATATCCATTTTCTTCACAGAAGTCATGTCAAAAAATTAATGTTAATGCCTTGTAAAAAAACATGCTTGAAAATAGATGATTTTTTTGGTCAAATTAAATATATCAATATCCCTATTTTTTAGACATGCATTTTTGTAGTACATTCAAGTATTCACTTCCCCAGCCAAGCTATATTTTTGGGTGACAATGTTTATTGTGTTATTAACTAAAACATCCTAGAAGTGGGTTCAGGCTCCGCGAGGTCAGCCGATAACAAACTACAAAGTACCCAAGCATACCCGACCTAATAACATACTCTAACAGCAGGGTCGGCTAATAATAAATTACAAGTACCCAAACGTACTTTAACAGCTTCAGCTCAAGCATGAAACTGACTGGAACTGACAGCTATGGAAGACAAAAATTTTGAAGTTAAATAACTCAAAAATAATACATCAGCAACCAGAATGGCATTCGTGTAAAAGGTTTTAAACATGCTCCTTTAGTGATACTTCGGAACGGAATTTTTAACGTGAGTGCATTGAATTGCATATTGACTAAAAAATGTGAAAAAATCAGCATGGTTGTATGGTCACATAAAATATTACAATATTAACGTTGTTTTACAATTAATTTTTTGTTAGAAACATGATTTTTTAAAAAATCCTTATTTTTGATTTTTAATTTTAGGTCACATAAAATATATTAATATCCAGTTTCTTAGTCATGATTTTTAGTAAAAAAAAACTGTTTTTAAGAAAAAACATGGTTTTTGGTCACATAAAATCCATTAATATCAATGTTCTTTAGTTGTGATTTTGTCTATAAAAAACATCAAAAGAAAACCATACAGTGAAAGTGAGGGCAGATAACCCACAATTACCATGAGGAGTTTTAAGAGGAACAGCAGGAGCCACAAAACTTATATAGATGGAGTCAAAATTCAAAGCTATATATCTCTACCATGTCAGATCTTTTGGTCACATAAAAATAAAATCATAGTAGAGATAGTAAGCTCTGAATTTTGACTTCATCAATATAAGTTCTGTGTCTCCTGCTGTTCCTCTTAGACGTCTCTAGATAATTGCGGGTCATCAGCCACAGTTTAAAGGTATGGTTTCCTTTTGATGTTTTTATTCCAAAAAACCATGACTTAAGAACATGGATATTAATGTATTTTATGTGACTAAAAATAAACAGACATATACCTCACAAAATTTGGGTGTGTGCAAAAAAAAACAAAAAAACAAAAAAACACATAAAAAACACATAAAAAACACGTTTTTTTGCAAAAAAATACGTCATTACAGTCCACTCTACATAACTGGCTCATTCCAACCTATGATAGCGTGGATAGCCCTACACTGGAGCACAGTATAGGTTCCACATAGACACAACACAGTTATAGTGCTGACAGTAATACACAATGCAATGACACATCAATTTAGGTATAGTTCACTCACCTCTTGGATACCTTAACTTAATACTCAATTAGGAGTACTGTGGTTAGCAAGAGTAGAGCGGAGATAGACGGGAATATATAGAATAGGGTAGCATAGAATTAGTACATTAGTTTAGAAATTAAGAAGTTAGATACCAACCACAGTAGGAGATTATATACACACTCGGTCAACATTTACTTGTTATCGAACCTGAGTTCACTAGCAGACTGACTGCGAGTGTTGCTCTCTCGAGCGTTGCCAACTTTTGGTCACTCTAACTAGAACTTACACTACTCGCTATATTACACAACCAGTGACTCATACTCCAGGCACATACAATAAAATTTTCATAGCTCTAATGATACTAAATTACACTCTTAATTCAATCCAGCAAGACAGCTTTTACCACAATCATCTTCAGCACATCTCGTATACAACTCATTCTCCCCATACTGCTCGAACACCACATGAAACTCTCTCTCTCTTTAGCTCATACTCACTACATTCCAGCACAAAATGCACAATTGTTTCCTTCACTCCCCTTTCACACTGCCAACATAATCTATTATTACTCTCATTCTATCTCCATGTACGTCTATTCACGCTCAAAGACTTACACCTCACAGCAAACTAGAGTTGATTTCCAAAACTACCATCATAGAACATCTCACACTTAGGTACTTTCTTTTGCATATACCGGTTAGGAGTAGTCTTTTGCGTCATGCTAAGCTTCCATTTATTCAATCCATTCTCTTTTGTTTGCCTCTCAATCTCTTTTTTCCACCTTTTGCAGTCCCACTCAGGCCCTTCAACTCCAACATTTATTACACTCCAGCCATACACAGGTCTCCCAATTCTAACATGAATAATCTTCTGCATACTAAGTTTCCTTGCATGCCCCCAACATATTTTCTCCCAATAGCTTACACTCAGATTCCATTCAAAAAATTTCTTTACCTATCTGCTATTCTGCATTCTCTCAATCCTTACCTTGTAATTCAGCACCACTTTCATCATTCTTTCTGAAAATAGGCTCCACCCTAAGTCCCCTCTAATGGCTTCAGTAACTGTCTATTTTGGAGCACCCACTGCTGAACGTCCCACCTTATTTTGTATTCCAACCAGCTTTTCAAGATCACTTCCATTCCAGGCAAGAGTACTCATACCATACATGACACTAGGTACAGCAACATACTTCCACATTCCTCTCACACATTCATACTTGTTTGCTCTGTATCTGGCCACACTACTTAACCGTCCACTACACTGCATTGTTTTTGCCACTTTCTCACCCTTAGTTCTAGTGCATCCATCTTCACTTATCATACAACCTAGATATTTGAATTCTTTTGTTCTACCTATTCTGATTTCTCCAATATCCCACAGTAGGTCTTCATCAGTCTCATCATTATTTATAACCATAACCTTACTTTTGTCAGCCCCAAATTTCATCTTGAAATCTGTACTATATCCATTCACAATGTCAAGCATCCTTTGCAGCTCATGTCCACATTCACTAACCACAACCACATCATCAGCATACAACTAACAGCTCAGTCTCTCATTACCAACTTTCAGTCCTAAGCCACTCATTCTCAGTCAAACTGCTAATTCTTCTGTGTACAATCCAAACAACAGGGGAGACATAGTACAGCCCTGTCTCACTCCTCTAACACTCCTCACTTGCCCTGTTTCCAAATTTCCTAACCTGTAAATAGCGCTTGTGTTCTCATACAGACTTCGTATAATTTTTACTATTTTTCTACTGAACCCAACTTTTCTCAAAATTTCAAAGAGCCTAACCTGATCCACTCTGTCATACACCTTTTCAATATCCAAGAATGCTAAATATACCTTCTTTTCATCCTTCCTCATTCACTCAATTATTTCACTCACTGCAAACAGATTATCCTCGCCACGTCTATCTTGCCAAAACCCATTCTGTTCTTCACCTAAGTATCCTAGTTCTTAAACTAAATGTTTCATTCGGTCAATATTGAATATAATGTTGTCAACGAATTTCATAATTTTGTAGGTATAGATAGGTAATATAGTCGATTTTAAGACGTTTTACAACAATGACAATGTGCCCGGAAATGCTTAGTTTAGGAGATATAGGATAAATAACGCCAGGTAAGAATAGCATTAACAGCAGTTTCGATATGGCTCTTCCGGCGTTTTGCGGACGCGGACCACGCCAAGTTTTTTGGCGGGAGTCATCGGCTTCGGTATGGTTGAGTTAAATTAAGATATTTTAGGCTTACTTAGGTTAGGATACTTAACTGAATTAACTTTACCAAACCTAACCTTACCTATCGTTATGTCAGAACCGGATTTCTGCTTATTTACCTCTCCGTTTTTTCAATTTTATAAACGATGTTCATATAACTTCAAAGTTAAATATCTCCAAAAATAATCATTTCCGGGCACATTGTCATTCATGTAAAACGTCTTAAAATCGACTATATTACCTATCTATACCTACGAAATCATGAAATTCGTTGACAACATTATATTCAATATTGACCTTTCATTCTATCATTCAAAACAGCACAAAATATCTTACATGCAGTGTCAGCCAGGGCAATTGGTCTGTAATTTTTAAGTTCTTTCATACTCTTATGCCCACCCTTATGCAACAGAACTACATTACACTTGTTCCAGTCATCCGGTACTCTCTCACTCTACCATATCTTATCAAATAAACACTTCAACATATTGACTACATTCTCTCCTCCACATTTATAGAACTCATATGGGATCCTATCAGGGCCACATACCTTTCCATTTTTCACTTTCTTCAAAAAACTTACAATCTCTACACAAGTGATTTCATCTTCCATTTGCAGCTCATGTTCATCAATCAGAAGATTTACTGACTCATCATCTGTTACCTGCTCATTCATTCCACCAATGTCCTCCCAAAACTCGACTGCTTTCACCATTTGCACCCTATCTCGCACACTGCAACCCTTGACAACTAATTCGTCGACTTGAACTTCACTACCTCTATCATTACCTTGTATAAACTTATACCAATCTTTTATTCCATCCGGACCTTTCTTTCTTAGATTTTCAACTTGGTGTCTCTCCTCTTTAACTCTCTCTTCATTTATCATTCCCCTTACTTTCTTCTGCTGGTCCTTGTACTCATCCCGTGCACTCTGCCATTCATCCTCAGTAATTCTGTTGCTTTCAAACATTTTCCTCATACTGCGCTGTTTCTTATTTAATCTTTCTCCTCATTCGTTTTTTCTTTATCTCACTCGTAAACAACCTGGCATTCCCTGTCCCTTTCCTACATTTTATTCTACCAATCTTTTGCTCTGCCACATCATACAAGGTTCTTGCAATCTCACCATTTAAGTCATTTACATTTCCACACCTGTTCCAGTTGCACCTACTCAATTCATTCTTAAATTCTTCCCAGTTTGCCATTTTTATCTGCCAACTTTCTTTCACACTAATGACCTTCTGTATTGACCCCTTTTCTAGCTCAGTTATATTCAAGCACATGCATTTTATGGTCACTATCAATATCAAAATCATCTTCATCTACAAACATTTCATTGACACACTCTCTTGCTCTACTATTCACAATCATATAGTCAATGGCAGTTTTCCATTTCCTGCTTTGCCATGTATGCAAGCCATTTCCTATTGTGACATTCAGGTTTTCAAGTTCATTCTCATCACAAAAATCTATCAATTTTTGTCCATTTGCATTCACCGGCTCACCAAGTATACCAACATGGCCATTCATGTCACCCATCACAATCAGAGGGCTCCTGCAGTGTTCTCGTACAATTCTTGTTAATATTTCATACTTTTTCACATTCCCTTCATAAGCTAAAATCCCATCAGTTGTCATATAACATACAATCACAACAATACATTCTCTGGCATTCATTCTTTTACACTTAATTGCTAACAAATCTTCACTTTCAGGTTCATTTCCACCAGTAAGTTCCTCTAATTTCCAATTTAGAGCATTCTTTACAATCAAACCAACTCCACCACCTCTTTTTTTGCCAATTTACACACCCTTTTCCTATCATATGATACTTATTCTCCTTACATGTTAAACTGACTATCACGCATTTGGGTCTCCACTACACCAACACAATCCAATTTTCCATTCTCAAATTTTACTACGAGGTCATCTAACTTTCCTGCATTCCATCCACACACATTTATACTTCCAAACCTTACAACACACTTGGACAATTCTAGACATTCCTCACTTTTGCTCTGATGGATTTTCATTCATCCAGTTCCACCTTCCATTATGACATGAGTAGCCCTGATCCACTGGATATATTTCTTGGAGAGTTTCATCTCACCTTCTTTTGTAAGATGGACTTCATCTTCTAGAAAACACCCATCCTGGATCATGCTAGGAAGCCAGCTTCCATGTCTAGGAAGCTGGAACCCAACTCATGCTTTCTCACACTCTCAGCTTTCATACTCATAATCCTATCATGCACCTCCTTCCGTACCCTTTCATACTCATCACAAGCAGGCCTTCTTAGGAGGCTAGTCACCGCCACTCTAACATTCTTCTTCCGTGCCTTTTCAACAACTTTCAAAATTGAATTCATCGTATGTTCTCTCCCACATTCATGCAACCGATTGCCACCTCCCTGCAGTACAATCATTCCTTCATCCATTCCATCTATCACTCTCTCAGCATGCCTACAAATCTCCTCCACTCCTTTCCCTCTCATGCTCGTACATCTGCTACTGTCACGCATACATACGAACCTATCAACATTCTTCACCAGGCTATCTCCACATATTCTAATCATAGGTCTTACTCTCCCTTTGATGCTACTCTTTTGCTCAATTCTTTCACTCAGATCATTCTTTCCATTCATCTTCCTTTCATTCGCTTCCACTACAGGCTCCTGCACCTCATGTGGCACTTCAAGAGGTTGCTCATTCACTCTCTTTCCATTTGTACCTCTTTCATCATGCTCATTCATCCTTCTACTCTCATCTGTCACACTTGCACTATTTGCTTCAGTCACACTCCTTGCACCATCATTTGCCTCATCATCCACTTCATTTGCACTCCTTGCACCACCACTTACCTCTTCATTCACTGCATTTGCACCATTCTCATTCTTTCCTTTGTTCAGCTTCCTTTCATCCTTCAAGTCAGCCTCTAAAGCAACCATCAGAATTGTCAATCTTTCAACCTCTTCTTTCAACTTCTTACTCTCATCATTCAAACATTTCCAGCACGTACACACAAGATCACTCAACTTTCTCCGACTCATCTCTCTCAAACCTTTGCATGCATCTATATCTACCCACTCTTTACAAGTCATGCACTCAATCTCCTCATCCATTCCACTTGCACCACCCTTCCTACAACCAGTCCTATTTCTTGCCATCCTCAAACACAGACTTCTATCTCAGTACATATTTCACAAGCAGAAGAAGTCTTCGTTCACCAAATCTACTGAACATAAAGTTATCAAACAAAAAACATTTCCTACTACTCTCACAGTCACTCTCTACAATGTCACACACTATACTCTTTACATGCAAAGAAAGCTTACCGTCAAAACACCTCAGTCAAAAATTGCAAGTCACCACACCAAAGTCAAATGCTCAGTCTCAACTCTCACGCAACAAAAAAAAACTACTCTCGCGAGCACTCCATACAAAGTCACACACTGTACTCACGTGAATATACAAACTATACCAGTTTTTCAGCAACTACACTATAATTCACCACAATTTTCGTCGGAGGATCAGAAGCACGTGCACACCGTATCGTAAACGCACTGAAACTCTTATAATATATTATAACATACAATCACTTACTTTACTTTGGTTACTTTGGTCCAATTAGGCACATCACCAGTCACAGGTAAGAGTGCCAGATATCACAGCAACTAGAACGTGGGGCATTTAGATTTGATTTATCATCCCAATATTGGCAATGAATTCAAGGATCAGCTCAGCACTGAATCCTTCACCAAGCACGCTACTTGTATCAAAGGTCTCTGGCCAGTTTTTGGTCTCTGGCCAGTTCTCTTATTGTTTTACGCTGAGGTTCAAACATAGGACAATCAATCAATATATGAGAAATGTTCAAGTTACACCTACAATGGCTGCATTTGGGTTTCATTTCTTTGGTAAATAAGTGTTTATGCGTTATTTGAGTAGTAAGAAGCCTGAGCCTGGTTAGTATCACCTGATCCTTCCTTGATACATCAGTGTTCACGGAGGGTTTTAATATAGTTTTAATTTTGTGATACAGGGATTGTTCCCTATCCCATTCTTTTTGCCATTGTCCTTTAAAGTGCAAGTGTATGTATACTCCCAGATCTGTGTATTGAATTAGATTAGAGCTATTGGTATTAAGAAGACAAGCTGTTCTTGCCAACTGATCTGCCTTGTCATTTCCCATTATTCCTACATGGCTTGGGATCCATTCTATGATTATGTGCCAATACGGTCACGCATTTCTCCTCGTACATAGGTTAGTACGTACCTTCAGTGCCACGCCTGGCGCGACTTGGGCGTCGTGCGCCGCTGAGTCAGCAATTTGTGTGTATAAATGCCCCGTGTTCAGCTCTGCAGAGCGCATTTGGACCTACTACCTCTTTACGTCAAGTACACGTTGAAGTCTACTCGTCTACTCACTATCCACCTTTAGATACGGCATACTGGTGGATCAGTTAATTACGTACCCACGACGTGTTGTAATATTGAGACTTGTGCTGTGAACGTGGTTCAGTGACTTCTGTGATTGAAGGAAACGGAAGTTGAGTCAAAAGCTTCGTCGGTGATTCTACTTTGATCGTGTTTTTACGGAACTTATCGTAGTGTGGAGGTCTGCTCATCGCTTCGTGTGAAGAAAATCTTTTGGATCAAGCGTCGATATTATTATGGAGGCATCTAAAGCAACGGGAAGAGAAATTGAAGAAGCACCGCAAGTATATAACAACGTTTTTAAGTTTATAGTGAAACGTGTTCCTGAAAAAGATATGCTGGATTCTTACAAATTGGATTTGCATATACCCGTAGGAGTGCCCTACAAAGCGCGTGTCGACCTGGAGCAGGAAGGAGATCACTGCGTCATGAAATTGTGCGTAAATTTCCATCGGAAAAAGTAACGTGGTCATTTACCAGTTGAATGCATCAGTGGTTGTGTTCATAAAATTCTACGAACATTTACTGTGATACTACAACTTCGAGAACATTGTGTAACGTGTATGTGATAAATAGATTGCATACCCAAGTGTCTTTACTTAAAGTTTATAAAGAAACTGTGTTAACGTTATTAATACGTATAAATAAACAGTGATCTGTGCAATTACGCACATTCAGGAAACGTGAACATACGTAAACAATACAAGAGACGTGCTACGTGCTAAAAACTGCTACTCCGCTGTGTGTCGGCGCTGCGTGTACGACCTTGGCATCCGGCACTCTCGACATCTGGCTGTGCTGTGCCTGTGCTACGCAGACGACCTTGAGATCGGCGCCGCGTCTGGTACTACTGTTGCTGAGCAGTCTACTTGGGCGTCCTTGACATCAGCTGTAGCTGTTCTGCCTGCTCCCTGTGGCTACTGCACTGCCTTGGCGGCGTTGCTGAATTATCAGTTAAGTGTTCTGTAACTATAAAATTTTTATTGCATTTTTAGGATATAATCTGTGTGACTCAGTCAGTTTTTTTTTCGTCTAGTTCTTTTCGATAATTTGGTTATTGAGTGACTAATAACATTGGAATCGTGTACCAGTATTCCCTTGTTAGTAATTTGATTAGGTTATTTTGTGAGATCAATGAGGACATTACGGTAATTCATCTTTTTTAAAAATAGTTGTGGTTTGCTGCCGAACGTTCATTTGATTTTGTAGTAATTGGATACTCTGTAATAGTGATCGTTTTCGTTTTAAAAATTTTTTTTGGTGGCGGTGCGAATATTATTGTATAAGGGTATTGTTTGGTATTGTGTTTAGGTGAATTGCTGCGTTAGCATATTGATTTTGGTATTTATATTGACGATAATTTTATTGTAGGTTAGTACCGTGAGGTTAATTCTTACGGTGGGATCATATTAATTTTGAGAGATAGGTTTTTAACGCGCTGCCGCGTCGATCAATTTATTTTTGGGTGATAGGATTTTGAGATTAATCGGTGTCACTCGTTTTTTTTGCGGCGTAGAAATTTTGCGTCGGTGAATGGGATTATTAAAATTGAGTTTTGCGTCTTATGATGGGAGATTCTGATTCAGATCCTGAATTTATCCGTTCGACGAGTACAATTACTGGTAGCGGAAGAGTTTCTGTTCCAGCATTTAGTGGTACGTTACCTGGTACGTGCGTACATACTCCATCAAGTGTGATTATGTCTGGACCACAGACTACGACAGTAATTACGACCACTGTTAGCACGCAGACCGTGTCGTTCAGTACGCCGAGTGTTACTACAATGACGTCTTCTAGTGGACCGATGGCGGGTGGTAGTGTTTCAACAACTTTACAACGGGGGAGTACTATTTTGTCCAGTGCGGAGCTACCTCTGTTTAAAGGCCGTCAGAGGGTCAGAGACCCGATTTTCTGTGAAACGAAAAGTTTTCGAACGCATGTGGCCAATCTTAAATCGTACATGTGCTTGTTGCCCGACGTCACTTCAGATGACGCCAAAAAAGAGTTACTTGTGCGCAGCGCACACAAAAGCGTTGGCGACTTTAATGGCGTCGTCACAAAATTAGTAGACCCTGCTATTAATTATTCATTTGATCAGGTTATCGATATTCTCGATGACATCTTGTCGCGCTAACCACCAAAGCGCCAACTTCCAGATAAACCTGGCATTGACATAGTCTCTTCTGCATTAAGTTAAATGATAATATGACAAGCAAAGACAATAAATAAGGATTGCTCACCTGAACTTCGAAGAAAAGTTGTCCAGGGAACACTTCCTCAATGATAGCCGGCTCTCCGGGCTCTCAGATGCCCGAAAGCAGGACCGGTTTAGAAGTCGTAACGCACAGGGCACGTGCTGCCGACTCCATAGGTGGTTGTCTTCTGACGTGTCAGCCGGCGAAGGCCTCGACGTCACGTGCGCTCCGAATCCGTTGCTGTGACTTCGGATGCAGCTCGCAAAGATAAACGAACACATTAAGGATGTTCGACATACGCATTTGTTGCCAGGAAGGGGAGCAATCCATTATTGCCTGCTTGTCATATTTAATTAATATAATTCTTTTAGGTCAATTAAGAATTGATTTTGACCCAGTCCCTTATACTACAAGATATTAATTAACTTGCATGGGACATACAAGAGGAGCAGGCTGGAGTTGCGACACAATCCCGGCAAAAGAAAAAACGGAGTTTTCATTTGAAAATTCCGTGAAATACACAAAGACATGCAATGTCCTTCCAGCTCAATACTGGAAAGGACCAAGTAATAATATCTGCGCATAACACATAATTGAAAGGGTTTACAAATGCCCTTTCTTAATAAGATAAGTTAATTTACTACGTTGCTGACGCGCCGCTTGCCTAAGAGGGCGGTCAGCAGGAGTAACTACCGGTTCTTCGGACAAGACCGAAGAATCCGTATCAGAAGAATTTGAAGAATTAAGCTGCTGAACTCTAGGGTGTTCAGAGGTAGAACTACCCCTTTGAGTTTCAAACCTCGCGGGAGGCTCGGAACGAGGGTATGATTCCGCGTCCGAACCACTCCCGTCTGCGCTATCTCCCACCTCCTCTGGAGTAGGATCGGTCACAACTAACTCCAGTGGGTACAGTAACGAGACTTTAATGACGCTTTCGGTGTTATCAGCCCTTATAATTCTTACAACACGGACCTTGCCGTCGCGACCAGGAAGCAAAGCACTGATGCGAGCCAAGGCCCAAAATGGTCTGGGTTTTATAGGGTGTTTTACAAGTACCACTTGACCCACAGATAAGAATTTATTTTGCAAAGGTAGAGATTTCAGAGGATATGAACCTCGCAAAGAAATAAGATACTGAGAATACCAAAGCTCCCGGAACTTAGCGACCATGACATCGCGTCTCTCCAAAAGAGTAAGCAAATGCTCGCGATGCTCAACATCGTCAGTCTCCAAGTCCGGAAGCTCATCGGACAGAATAAGAGAATTAGATGTAGGATAAAGCTGAAGAAATTGAAGGGGCATTATAGGTAGAATCGAGTCCCCCATCTCAGTGTAAGAGAGGGGACGCCGATTAAGGTTAAGAGAAATATCAGAAATGACAGTAATGAAGGAAGAATAAGAATAAGTGCTACGTCCAAAAAGTTTATATATGCAATCCTTTATGGACTTGAACAGGCGTTCCCATATCGCTCCAAATTGAGGACTATAGATAGGGATAGTTTTGAATTTAATATTAAAAGGTCGAAACCGCTCTTCATACAAAGAGGAAGTTAACACTTCCGATAGAAGATCGGGAGCGGCGGTGAAAGTTCTAGCATTGTCAGAATAAACAGTGTTAGGAATGCCCTTTTCGTTTGTAAATCTAATGAAGGCAAAGCAAAATTCCTCCAAAGTCATAGATGGAAGAACTTCAATGTGAATAGCCCTAGTCTGAAAACACGTAAATAACAGTAAGTACACCTTTTGCTTGTGACCAAAAGGGTCTAATACCCAAAAGTGGGCAGAGAAATCCATGCCAGTTGTGGCAAATGGCCTCACGAAATTAGTACGCGAGTCAGGTAAAGCAGGAGGATCGGGATAGGAAAAAGCTTTGGCGTTTAGCTTCTTGCATACAATGCATTTAGCCAAGACGCCGCGAACTGTGCGCTTGCAGCGTGGCACGACATAACCGTCTACCTTAAGTTTCTGAACGGTGATGTCGAGCCCCTGATGGTTAAGAAGTTTGTGAGTGTGCGAAATTAATAAATGAGTCAAATGTGAAGAACTAGACAGCAAGATGGGGTTGCGAGTGTTATAGTCTAATTCCTCAGCATTCGCAATACGACTATTCGAACGAATGATACCGTGCGAATCGAGAAAAAGGTTTAAAGTTCTAACTAGCAGCGGCGGCCGAGGACTTTTGTTTTTCAAGGCCTCGAGCTCGCCTGCAAAGTGTGTACTTTGCATAGAAGAAATAAGGAACAGGAAAGCTCGCAATTTTGCATTGCCCAAATCTGCATGTCGAAAAATAGCGACAGCTTTAAACACCTTCTCAACCGTACCTAGTAACTTAGGATAGGAGGAGAAGCGTTCAATCTCCAGAATAGGAGCTTTACACGGAGGGACAACATTAACATTAATACATGCAGAGGATATAAATTGATGGGGAATGCATCCCAAGTGGCCCTTGGGCCACTGGTCCTTACCTTCGCGAATCCAGTCAGGACCTGTTAACCATACATTTTTACTCTCGAGAAACTTTGATGCTTTTATGCCTCGAGTTAACATATCTGCCATATTGTACATGGTGGGAACGTATTCATAGTGAAAAGAAGGTATAAAGAAGCTTTATACCTTCCAACGTTAGTCGCATGCTGTCTATATCCTTAATTCTATTACTGACAAAAATATTCTTTCGGGGAGGCTTACCACTCAATAACCAAGCCAGGGTAACCTGGGAATCGGTAAGAAAAGTTACACTTGAGACCGTGTAGGGAAAATTGACGTCACTCATCAGAGAAACAAGACACTGGTACGCAAGATACACAGCCAGAAGTTCTAGAGAAGGAAGAGTTCGTTGCCTAGGAGGTGAAACTTTAACCTTAGAGAAAAGAAGTGAGCTGCGCTCTTTTTGGACACCGTACATACAGGTTCCAAAAGCTCTTTCACTAGCATCACAGAAAATTACGAGGTCAACTTTCTCAGTTTCAACAAGATTCATCCTAGGGAACTCAAATTCATGCAATTGAGAAAATTCCTGACAAAAATTACGCCATTCTTTACAGATATCATCTGGAACGTCTTGATCCCAGCCTAGTCTCAACGGTGTTAATTTACGTAAGATGAGTTTTCCTCTAACAGAGAAAGGTAACAGAATTCCTAGCGGATCATACAACGAAGCAATGTCTGACAGCATACTTCTACGAGTTTTACAGGAAGGATTTAAGCTTTTTACAGATATGGAAAGAGAATCAGAAGAAGAGTTAAAGTTGTAACCCAACACTCTGGAGTGCTCACTGGAGCTACAAAGAGAAGGGTCAATCTGAGACAGAAGATTAGAGTTATTAGACTGCCATTGACGCAGTGGAAAGCCGCTTTCTCTGAAAGCTTTGTTTGCGCGTTGAAAAGTGTCAAGCGCAAGCTCGGGACTATTAGTTGTGAATATAAGGTTATCAACGTACAGTTTGTTAGACATGATGTCTCTAACCACCAAATCACTAATAGTTTTAGCATGTAGTTTGAGAAGAAAATTGAGAATGTAAGGGGAAGCGACAAAACCGAATAACAAGGTTGTGTACCTAAAATATTTATATTCCCCATTTTGAAAGAGAACAAAACTAAACTGATTTCGGTCAAAATTTTTGGCTAACTTCACTTGAAGGAAAGCCTTGAAAATATCAGATAGCACAACAACAGAATTAGAGCGAAAATACACCAACAAGCCAAGCAAATCATTCATGAGGTTAGGACCTACGTATGAGGCCTCATTTAGACTAGGCAATTTACCTCGCTTGAGCGAGCAATTAAACACTGGGCGTATCTTGGAAGTGGTAACGTGTTCTCTCACGACAGGCCTATGTGGTATCCACTTATGTTCACACACATTTAAATTCTCGAGAGAAAGAGGCTCAATTATACCTAACTCGAGTTGTTCCTGAAAGACATCGTTATATTGCTTCTCTATCCCTTTACGAGAGTTAGAAGCAGCAACTTTCTGCGCGAGATAGCGTGCCAACCCGAAACTATGTGGAACTTTCGCTAGTATATTACGATTCCAAGGTATGTGAACATGATAGCGGCCTTCGTCATAAACTACGCTACTCTTAAAGTCTTTTAGCTCTTTATCATTCTCCACTTCCTTAGCAGGCACCCCTATTAATTCTAAGTCTAGAAGTCTATCAAGACCGGCCTGCACATCACACTCAGTGCCATCCAAGGCAGAAGAACAAACTTTAGGAGGTTCAAAAAATGCCTCCAACACACCATGATAACGCTTAGCTTTAGGTTTACTCTTTTTTGTTTGCTTTTTTTGTTTATTTGCAATAGTCAAGGAAGAAGAAACTTTATGCAGAGCAGAAGAAGAGGAAGAAACGTCAGGCGAAACAACAGAAGGAGAAGAATTCTTAGGCGAAACAACAGAACAAGGCGAGCCACCGTCTTGCTTTCTAGCGGCCGAAGCCACGATAGGAAAAGAGGATTTATAACATTTTAGATCCCCGAAGGGTAAAAAACCGTTAGCTACACGCATAACTTTATAGCCAGCGACGTTTTGCAATTCAAGCACTCGAAAAGCTTGAAGAGCATCAACCCCCAGAATGCCGTTGATTTGAATATTGTCATCAACGACTTCAGGAAAGGAAGTAGACAGAGGAAGCTTAGTCTTAAGGAGCTCGAGTTTAGATTTCAAACCCTTCATCCCCATCTGTAGGTGCAAATTTTGCATTGCAAAAATATCAAGCTCATGCTTCTCACAGTCAGGAAGCACGAGCTCGACGTTAATGTGCTTGCCCCGCAACGGGACAGAGGCACCAACCGTGTTTACAGTAATTTGCTGCAAATCATCGTTAGAACTATTAGAACTAACGGTATTCAGGTCAATCAACGTTTGTTGACTTCCTGAGTCAATGACGAAATTTACACGTTTAGAAATATTATTAACTTTAGTAGAAAGAGCGATTACAGGGCACATTCGAAAACGTGCCTTTAACCGTCAAGAAGATGAGGCGGCAAGAGAAGAAAAACTTACAAACTTAGGGCATAACGGGCTAACGTGGGTATTAGCCTTACATAACGAACAATGAAAGGGCAAGCCTCTGCTTTTTGCAGGGCAAGACTTAGCTACGTGGTTGTGACTAAGACATACGGAACACAATTGCAACTCGCCTACTTGCTTCACGCGTTTTTCGTGAGTATCAAATTTACGGCAAGAAAAAGACGTGTGACCGGTCTGCTTACAAAACCGGCACACTTTCACGTTAGGAAGGTTAGAAGATACAGGAGAAGATTTAAACTTAGTTTCAGCTCGAGTCTTCTCCTCCACCCTATCATTGCGAAGGGAGAGATATTTCTTAGGTTTGGATTTAGTTTCCAACAGAGACAGCACATGATGCGCGTTCTCAAACATTTCTAAAGAGAAGAAACTAGCTTTACAGTAACGAAGAAGTTCTAACAAAAAAAAGTCAGGCAGTTTGGTTTTAATTATAGCAGAAAACAAGAGATTGCCTGATTTCTCGTTACGAAAATCTACTCCAAGCTTAGAGAGCTCAAGTAGACGAAACTTAACTTTAGAAAGAAAAGTCCCTATTTCTGCAAAGCTAAAGACACTGGGAGAATTTATTAATTCGTCCAGTGCAAGAGAAACTAGTTTGTCTGCGTTCAAAAATTCCTGCTTGAGCAAAGCCCAAGCAGCTTGGAAACAATTCTCATTGGGAAGTCCCTCAACCAGACTAAGGGCTCTTCCCTGTAATTGATTTTTTAAGAATATAAACTTTTGCTCCTCGCTCATATTAGGATAGGCTTGAAGAGCATTAAGAAAAGATTCCTGAAAATGGAGAAAAGAAAAAGGACAGTGTTCATTATCACTGAACTTTCTTAAAGTTAACTGAGGAGCTCGGAAAATGTTTAATGGTACATCCACAACAGAAACCTTACTAGCCTCAGAAGGAGGCGCGGTATCATTAGAGTTTGATACCTGTGCCGAAAAACCTGAATTTTTTAATTCAGCTATTAATTCAACAATTTGTACTTCATATTCAGCTCGTCTAACTAACTCCTCCTCAGAAATTTCCTCAAGGTCAGAAGGTAGAATAGAGGAGAGATGGCGAAAGTCCTTTAGAAGGCTACTCAACTGAGGAATAGCCTCCCTTAGGAAAGAAGGTGCACAGCCAGGAGCTAGCACTTTCTTTCGCAAGGCGGTAATACTACATTTTACTCCCCGCATTTTCATGCTAAGGGCTGAGGCGTTAAACGTTTCAGTCATGTTACGTTTGCAAAAAAAGTAATAAGTAAATAGTTAATAGGCTTATTAGAAAAAAGTTCAGCTAATAAAGGTCTACACTTTTTTTAAGTGGACAAATTAGGTTACATCCCTATATTATATAGATAGAAAAAATAAAAAAGACACATAGAATACACAAAAGGTTCTTCCCCACCAATTAAAGTTTGATCACATTATAAATGGTTACACAATTAAATTTTTCACAAAAATATTATTTTTAAATTTTTGCTTCAATATATTTAATTTATTACTTACATACTAATACACAAAAGTGCAATCAGAAAAATTCTAATTGTGCAAGGTAAACAAGAGACTAGCTTCCAAAAACACAGGGAGCCAGTAATACGAACAATAGTACCTTGCACAAAAACGACACGAAAAATGCACCTTAAGCTAAATGAGAAGAGAACCACCCCGGCTTCAAGCCCGGAAAGCTCGGCAATCAACAAGATTTTCCTAATTACGGAAAATTTATTACATTTATTTTAAGTTTTTTTTTTATGAAAAACAGTTATTTAAACTGGAGAAAGAAGAAACAAAAAGATATAGTCACCAGGATTATTCCTGAAGCAACTCCAGCCTTACTTAGCAGCTGACGAACGAATTGCGCACGTCAGAACTGCGAACTTTCAAATGAAATGAAGAATTTTATAATTTAAGAAATTCTTCATATAAATGAATAATGAATTGAATTTCAAAGAATAAAGATTTTGAAGATTAGATCACTTTCTTCAAACGAAGTATTTGAAGATTAAATCACTTTCCTCAAAAGGTTGCGAAGATTACAATTACGTTAAACTTGACTTCGAAAAAAGGAACTTTCGAAGATTACGAATATAAAGAATTACAAAACTTTTCTTCGAAAAAAAAGAACTATGTCGCGCTAACCACCAAAGCGCCAACTTCCAGATAAACCTGGCATTGACATAGTCTCTTCTGCATTAAGTTAAATGATAATATGACAAGCAAAGACAATAAATAAGGATTGCTCACCTGAACTTCGAAGAAAAGTTGTCCAGGGAACACTTCCTCAATGATAGCCGGCTCTCCGGGCTCTCAGATGCCCGAAAGCAGGACCGGTTTAGAAGTCGTAACGCACAGGGCACGTGCTGCCGACTCCATAGGTGGTTGTCTTCTGACGTGTCAGCCGGCGAAGGCCTCGACGTCACGTGCGCTCCGAATCCGTTGCTGTGACTTCGGATGCAGCTCGCAAAGATAAACGAACACATTAAGGATGTTCGACATACGCATTTGTTGCCAGGAAGGGGAGCAATCCATTATTGCCTGCTTGTCATATTTAATTAATATAATTCTTTTAGGTCAATTAAGAATTGATTTTGACCCAGTCCCTTATACTACAAGATATTAATTAACTTGCATGGGACATACAAGAGGAGCAGGCTGGAGTTGCGACAATCTACGTCTCGAAAGGTGAACGATCTGTACATGCTTTAGCTTGCGACCTGAACCAGCTACGGCTGTTACGAAACGAAGGATTGTCTGCCCAATTGGTTATGGCAATGTCAAAAATAAGAAATTTGAGTGATCATATTCTTAATAGTAATGAAGTAGCAATACAAAGACATCCATTTGTAACTGCTAGTACAAATCAAAACGAGTTGAAAAAATTCTCTGGAGATCTAGTTGTTTTCAGCCTTGCTACAGCACTCCTTGCTCCATTATTGGAAGAGAATTTCTGTAAAAAAATATTTTCACGACCATTCATAAGTTCAGAGGAGCTTTTAGCTCGTCTAGTTTCCGCTGTGCGTAATAACCCTGAGGGAAGAGAAATACTTGCGCGCAAAAATAATACCCATTACCCGTATCAAACCAGAGAGACTTATCTAGCGGTCGTGCCTGAAGAGGGAGAGTGGGATGAGAAAGATTCGTCCCCCGAGGTCTTCTATGCATCACAAAATACCAGCCGACGATTTCAAGGTCGGAGACCATTTTTTAGAAGCAATTGGAGACCTGCTAGATTTCCAAGGGGGAGACAGCATGCTTACTTCGGAGACCGACCTTTAGGTTCTTTGGAGTGCCACGAGGCTCAGGTAGTTAACCCACAACAGAGCGGTAAAGATAAATCGTTTTGTTCACTGTGCAATACCGCAGGTCATGTTCAAAGTATGTGCACGAGTAAAAGAGGCCAAAGCAAATCAAATTTCCGAGGCCATGCTTGCTACACTTGTGGGAAGACGGGCCATTTTGCACGCGAATGTCTTTCGCGTGGTCGTAGTAGAGGGCGAGGCGAAGCGTACTACGCTGCATCTTGCGAGGGTGAAAATTTTTTAGAGTAGACAAAGAAAAATCGGAAAATTCAGAGTGTCTTGCAGTAGAGAAGGAGTTGCCAGTGCCCGGGGTTGGAGCTGCTATCCCCGTTACAAAAAATGTGGTGTTGAAACCAGATACTATTATACAGTCGACTTCTGTGGTGGATCCGCTTTTCTTGTGTAAAAATAAATTCGAATTACTAGGTGAACAAGAACTTGATGTAGGTGCAAATTCTGAACTACCTGTAGAAGTTTGTTTGTCAGCGACGATAATGAAAGAAGGTCGTTTAAGGAAAGAAAGCGATGGTTTATTTTCATTACGGCGTTCTAAGAAGCCTACAATTATATTACGTAATGATAACAAATTGATGAGCGCTCTAATCGACAGCGGTAGCGACAGATGTTTAGTGAGTTACCGGAATTTAAAAGGTATAAACGAGCGAATTAAGCCTAGTGCCTTGAGTATTCGGGGTGTGAATTCCAAAAGCCAGGTATCAGGAGAACTCGATCTTTGTATTACGCTGCCTAATAGTAAGGAAATCAATACCAGCGCTTTGATTTTGAAGGATGCCGAATTTAAATATGACGTGATCCTTGGCAGAGATATTTTGCAGGACGCCGTGCTAAATTTTAAAGAAGGTTTTATAGTTCTTGACGGAGTTAAAGTACCGTTTCATGATGTGCAGGAATTGCACGAGCAAAGTAGGAAGGAGATATTTTTGAATACTGTAAGTAATCCAGAATGTCTGATGGCGGACATGCTTGCGAATAGGAGGAAAATAAGGAGATATCTGCTGAAGCAGAGAGAATCAAAAATTGCGAGCCAGGAAAGTGGCGATAATAATGGTCTAGAGGTAAATACTGCAGAAGAGAGGGGTACCCCAGGCCCAACAATAGGGCGAGAGAATAATGGGAAAGTAAAAAATAAACAGGATGCGAAGAAAATAAGAGAAACTAAGGAACATGCGAGAGGTTTGAAATATAGTAAAAAACGAGAAATAGTTGTTCATTGTGGAGCAGTGGAAATGCCCAGAAATTGCTTACGTGTTATTAACGGGTATGTCAAAAAGGCTAAGCCCGGAAGGTATATTATGAATAAGACAATTCTCGCGAATGGTATTTATGTCGCCGAATCCGTTGTGGATATCAAGTCAAATGGGTTTGTCCCTGTAATGCTTTTGAACGTCTCGGAGGACGTGGTATATATGAGCGACAATACGATGTTAAGTACGATTGATGAGATTGACGACATGGAAATTGAACACGAGACTTACATGTCTACCGTGCACGAAGCTGTGCGAGATGCAAATTTGTGCGATGCCCGAGATAATGCGGATCTACCCAAAGTCGACAGTGTTAATGGTGGAAAGTTCAATGCCATCTCTGGTAAAGACGTTGGTTTAGTATCTGCAGAAACGAGGCATTGTGGTAACGATAATCGTGTTGATGAAGTGGGAATTAATGCAAACAAAGATGTTGTACCTGAAGGAGGTAGTAACGAGAGACGTCCTCTGACGTGTGACGATGTAAATTGTGAAAATGGTGATGCTAAACCATTACTGATGAATTTATTAAACAATTTTAGAGACGTAATTACTCTCGAAGGCGAAAATATTGCAGTAACGAATGTCATGCGACATAATATTGTATTAAAACCTGATGCTCCAGTACTTAACATCCCTCCATATCGAATTCCACATAAGTATCAAAATGAATTGTTGCAAGCCAATAAACAGATGTTGGATCAAGGAATTATCGAGCCATCGAGCTCCGAATACAATTTTCCTTTAATCGTTGTGAAAAAGAAGTCGGGCGAGATTCGACCCGTCATAGATTTTCGTGAATTAAATAAAATAATTATCAAGGAAAGTTACCCCATTCCACGGATAGACGAAGTTCTTTATTCTTTAGGTGGTAATTGTATTTTTTCAAGTCTTGATCTCCGCTCAGCCTTTCATCAGGTCGAGTTGGAAGAGAAATGCCGTAAATTCACCGCGTTCAGTATCGGTTACGAGAAATTTCAGTTCAAGAGGTTGCCATTCGGGTTATCCTCGAGTCCATCAGTTTTCCAAAGAATCATTTCTTCTGTTCTTGCAAATATCATCGGTAAATTATGTTTTGTATTCCTTGATGATATACTAGTATTTTCCAAATCCATGAACCAACATCTGAAGGATTTACAGAGTGTTTTTGAGAAGCTACGTAGTGGAAATCTGTCCCTTAAACTTGAAAAATGTCATTTTCTAAAAAGCTCAATTGAATATCTTGGACACATTGTGTCGGCAGACGGAATCCGTTGCAAAGAATCGGAAAAACTACAAAAATTCCCGATTCCAAAAAATGTGAAAGAACTACAAAGTTTTCTAGGTGTGGCGAACTATTTCCGCAATCACATCCCGATGTTTGGTTCAATTTCATATCCTCTCTATCAATTGTTACAAAAAACGTTGAATTTATCTGGACGCCTGAATGTCAGAAAGCTTTTGAAAAGATTAAATCTGTCTTAACATCAGATACCGTTTTAAAGCACCCTGATTTTTCCAAGCCTTTTCATGTATTTACAGATGCTTCAAACTATGGCATTGGAGCAGTACTTTTGCAACAAGATAATGATTCAAAAAAATCCATGAAGGCTATAGCATATTACAGTAAAAGTTTAAATTCAACACAAAAGCGCTATTCAACGACGAAAAAAGAATTCTACGCCATTGTGAGCGCACTTAAAGCATTTAAATATCTCATTCTTGGATACCCGATCAATATCTACACTGATCACAAACCCCTACAACCTTTATTTTTCAAAAAGCTTCCTGACGATTCGGCTATGTCTCGATGGTGTCTAACAGTGCAATGTTTCGAACCCGTAGTAAAGTATTTCCCCGGTAAAAAGAATCTAGTTGCAGATTGCCTAAGTAGATTACCCGAGCATTTAACTATTTCTGATCTTGAAGAATGCTCAGAGTTCGATGAGGTTGACGTCTTGGCAGTAACTACCCGCCGTGGTGCACTGACCGCCGACGTAGACGATACAGACGCGACGCCCTCTAATCAAGTGGCGCCAGAGTCGACTGAAAAACCCCGACTGATTGACTACGTACCTCAGTTAAAAGACGTATCATGGACTTTAGACGAATTCCGAAACGAGCAACAACTAGACCCATTCTGTTCTGAGGTTAAGGACGCATTACTATCTAGTAGACAATCTACGATCCCTGACTTACAAAAATACTTAATTCTGAACGACATACTTTATAGACGACGACAAATAGACTCTAGGGAAAGTACTATTCTCACTTCGGTTATACCGACATCGCTCATGCACAAGGCGGTGCTGAGTATCCATTCCTTGTACCATACTGATGCCACGCATACGTTGTTTAAATTTAAGTTGCGTTATTTTCATTTATTGGAGAAGAGTATCATACGTAAATTTGTCAAAATGTGTGATGTATGTAAGATTCTGAAAGCAACCAGTACTGTGCCTATTAAAATATTAGACGCTCCCATCGCTAAAGAACCGTTTGAGGTGGTATCAATGGACTTCCTTGGTCCTTTACCTGTCACAGATCAGCAGAATAAATATATTCTAATTTTGATTGATTTATTTTCGCGTTACTGTAATCTTTACGCGACAGCAGATCGATTAGCAGATACAGTTGTCTCTTGTCTGGACAGCTGCTTCTCAACCTTTGGCTATCCTAAAACACTTCTAAGTGACCAAGCTCTTGAATTTAAGTCTGCGGCAGTTAAAAAATTCTCTCAAATTCATTGTATTGCGAAAAAAGAGGTCCTCCCTTGGAGTCCTCACAGTAACGCTATTGTTGAACGTAATAATCGCAAAATTACGAATTTGTTAAAACTATATATTAATTCTTTAGCGCATACGGAATGGGATCAGTGTCTCAACAGCACAGAGAACGCGATAAACAATAGTTTAAATACCACATTGGGGGATACACCCTCGTTCATTGTTTTCAATCGCGATACGTGTCCGAGTTTTAGCGCTGTAACTTTCGAACCTAATTACAGTCACGACACGAACGTGGATATGATAAGATTTCGTGCTCAGGAAGCAGCCCGCATTGTTGAAAACGTTAGAGCTACAATAATAAATAACACAAGTGAAAGAACTATGTATCACAACCTTCGACGCAAAAATAAAAATTTTGAACTGAATGACCGTGTCTTATTGCGCAATCACATGCGAAAAAACAAGCTAGATATCGCCTGGAATGGACCAGGTATTATAACAAAAATTAACCGAAATTACGTAGAAATCAAAATAGGCAATAAAACATTCAGGAGTAATAAAAATCATGTACTACCTTTACGTAAAAAGTGTTGAATGAATACTATGCGACTTACGACTGACGATGTTACTAGGTCCACATAATTCTATTGTGTGATGCTTGTTTCGATGTTAATTTTACGTATATTTTAATTGGAAATTTCCTTATATAACCGTATGTATTTACCTTAAATTTTCGTTTCGTTCTTGGTGTACCGTGTTATTACGTGCGAAATTGAGTAGTGAACATTTCCTCTTACCTCCAAGGTTTACATCTGCCCGAGAGCCATGCTCGGTTCAATAACATCCTGTGTTTAGAAACGCGGCCCCTCATTGCTGTGGGAGCGAAGGCTGGCTCCCGATTTGTTTTGCAAATAGGTGTGCAGCTGTCGATGCCGTGTGGGATCAGCTACGTGCAGATTTGATGTTTTTTTTTTTTCTCATAGCAGCTGTCACCAACTGTGACTATTGGTTTCTTTAATTAATTTGACGTAATAATAATTGATTGATAAATTTTTTTTTGTATGGCCATGCTAATTGAACTCTGTGTTTGTTTCAATTTCAGACCGAGCACGCTCACGTTCCTGCCTTCCACGATGGGAAATAAGATGACCCATGTGTCGGTGGAGGCACTCACAAATGCCCTGGAGCAACACCAGGGAAGAGTGTCCTCCGATTGGGTTAAGGCAAATGCCCTCGTCGACATCCTTCCCGATCGAATATCTGATTTAGGTATTCTCCTTCTCTTTCCTTTAACTCTGGGATTAGGGGTTTCCTTCTTCTATCTTCGTCGTGAACTTAACTTGCTGGCGGATCGCCTTCGCGCTGAAGATGCATTACTCCGTCGTCAGCAGCTCAGATCGAGCAACGCTGACCAACCACTGCGTCACCTGCAAGCAAATAGCGATGTTTAGGTGTCAGTGAAGCATGTGTTTTTTCTTGTTTTTTAAATATGTGGACTTTATTTTTTTGCGTGTCTTCTAAGCGACACTATTTTTCTCATGCGTTATAAAACGGAATTCTAGTTTTATGTTTAACATATACCTCAGGAATTAGTTATAAGGTACTAAGTTGATTCCAGTTTTATTTTTGTGGTAATTCCTTCTAATTTTTAGCATTGATGTTCAAAAAATATATGATGTTCACGTAACTCAGTATGTATTAATTGGTTTCCGAATTCAGTAAATGTTATGCGATTTTCTGATCAACTAAATTTCATAGACAATGCGTTGGAATTATTTTCATGCTTGATTATTCTTATATTTAACGAATGTAATGTTCTTACTACAAATTCATGGCAAGCATAAATCTTTATTTCTTAATTATGTTTGAATAAAAAGTATTTTACTTGTTGTTTCACAGATGCGGTTTTCTATTTTTACTGCGTTTAGCATTTACACTGTTCATCACGAATTAATGTTTGCGGTAATTGTGATTTCATGGCGAATGTTGATGTAAATGTAATCGGTACATACATGCGATGTTTAAAAATTATCCTATTTCATACGTAATGAATATAAAATTTTTTTTTTCCAAATATAACAAATAAATAAATTCTAAGTTGAAAATTTTATTAACGAAATTGGTTGTTGTTTTCAATTTAATATGATGCCTACGTAGTCTGATATTGATGTTGTTCGTTAATGTAGTAACGTTTCTTTTCTTCGATGAGTTCCTTACGGGTATTTCCAACGGTAGAGATAGTTAAATGTTGGTAGCTGGTACCGTAGATTTTTTTTGGTACGATATTTCTGAATGTCTTGACTATTTTTGCGGTATGCTGATATTGTTCTGTTGCGATTCTTGTCGACATTACTTCGACGCGTTTTACTTTTATTTACGGATGTTTTTCTGTTTCGATAAATATATTATTGTTGTTGTACTAGTGCGCTTTTCAATACAGGTTATTGCTTCAAAACGAGAATATCTTTCACTATTGTTTACGAAATATGTTCCTAACCTGCGGCTATGACCTTATTTTTGTTGGTGGGGGTATATTGCGCATTTTCACTTTGCATACCTAAATCAAATTACATGGATGTGTTTATTTCTGTCACGAATTAGTAATTTTCAATCTTAGAAATTTTACGCCTTTAGATACCTTTGTCATTTCTTGGAGTTATGATTTTTACATTCTGAGCGATTTATTTCAATTTGAGTAATAATACAGGTATGGTGGGGGAGGTGTGTGCCAATACGGTCACGCATTTCTCCTCGTACATAGGTTAGTACGTACCTTCAGTGCCACGCCTGGCGCGACTTGGGCGTCGTGCGCCGCTGAGTCAGCAATTTGTGTGTATAAATGCCCCGTGTTCAGCTCTGCAGAGCGCATTTGGACCTACTACCTCTTTACGTCAAGTACACGTTGAAGTCTACTCGTCTACTCACTATCCACCTTTAGATACGGCATAATTAGTTTTCTAGGAGGAAGGTGTTGAAGCAAATGTTTAATTTTGGCAACTAGATGGTGTTTAGATGGATGAAGTTGATTTATAGCCTGAATAGCACTGAGTGAGTCTGTGTACAAAATGAAGTCTTTTATTTGGGTTTCTGCAAATTTCAATGCATAGTAAATCGCAGCAAGCTCTGCTGTGAGAATTGTAGACCTATCTGGGATTCTAGCCAGCATATTAACTTGTTGGGACCAAACTCCTGCTCCAGCTTTAGGACCTTGAACTGACTCGTCAGTGAACAATGCCATTCTATCTTTGTATTCTTCATGCAGTTGATTGTAAAGTTGTTTCCAGTCGCTTTCTGATATGCAGTTTTTTTGAAAGCACCCCAGACTGACTTGACAATTTCCACTGATAGTTTGGTATTTATATTTGTTTGGGATGAGGCCTATATCTTCCATTTTAACTTTTATCTCTTGAAAGAGGTTATATATGCGACCAGTGACTGGGAGAGGTTTTTTACTGTTTTGGAATAGCTGGTATGGGTGCTCGTCGTGTCGTGAGACTAGCGAACTTGCCTCCGTCCAGGCAGACCCTGGTTCGAGTCCCGGCGCTGGTGGCGATTTTCTCTGTTGGGTATAAGGGAAAAATTCCAAGCACAATACCCCACTCTACCCAGGTGTCTGAAATGGGTACCGGTCTTGACCGGGGGAAAGCGTAATGGCGTCCTGGCGTTAGTTATAAGGGATTTGAAAATCCAATGTATAAGGTGATTTGTATCAGGCTTGAAATTGGAAATAAAGCATCCGTAGATGCCTTCATTATTATTATTAGTCTAAACATATTGCTCGGACTGGATGGTTAGGAATGCTAAGTATCCTCAATGCATATTGACACAATTGGATTTTCCTTGCATATTCAAGTGGTAGTAAATTTGCTTTGGCTTCCACATTACTAACTTTGGTGCATCTCATTGCACCCAACATCAGGCATGCAGCAGCATACTGGACTCTGTCCAAGGATAACAGGTGGGTTGCACAGGCAGTGTCAAACAGAAAACTTCCATATTCTAGTTTTGGCAATATAATGGTATGGTAGATAATTTTTAGTATTTTGTATTCTGCTGACCATTTCAGGTTGGATAAAATGCGCAGAAGCCTCAGGTCTTTTTGGCACTTTTGCGTGACTTCCTTGATGTGCAGACCCCATCTCAGTTGTGAGTCAAGGTTGAGTCCTAGGAACTTAAACTTCTTTACAAATTCTATATTTGTGTTGTTGTATTTTAGTTGGAAGGAAGGTTTTGTGTGTTTGTGGGTAAACACCATGCACTTGGTTTTTTCAGCAGATATTTGAAAGCCCCAGCATTGTGACCAACTTAGAAGAATGTCCAGAGCTTCCTGCAAGATACTGAGAGCCTGAGCTAGGTTTGTATGAGTTATCCAGAATGCTCCATCATCTGCATAAAGAGATGTTTCTAGCACTGGAGGAAAATCCTGAAATATATCATTAATCATAACGTTGAATAGAGTAGGGCTAATGACTGATCCTTGAGGAACACCAGTATTTATTGTGCATACTCTTGATAAGACATTATTTATCCTCACCCTGATGTTGCGATTTTTTATAAAGGATGCAATCGTCTTAGGTAGATTTCCCTCAAGACCCATAATTTCCAACTTTTTTAGCAGCCCATGATGCCATACCGTATCAAAAGCACGCGTTATATCAATAAATATGACAATGCAATAGTTCTGGAGCATGAGGGCTTTACGAATTGAATTTTCTAGGCGTGACATTCCGTCTAGAGTGGAATGAGTGGCTCTGAAGCCACTTTGGTTTTTATCAATTAGATTATTACTCTCCAGATAAATGAGGAGTCTCCAATTAATGATTTTTTCAAATATTTTGCATAATGTTTTTGTGAAAGCAACTGGCCTGTATGATTTTGGGTCTGTAGGATCTTGGCCAGGTTTCAAAACTGGACAAATTACTGCCTCTTTCCAAGGCATGGGAATTTCTGAGTTCCAAACTATGTTAAACAGCTGTAAAACTGTATCTTTTTGACTTTCATCCATATTTTTTATGAAGTCTATAGGGATCGTATCTGGGCCTGGTGTTTTGGTCTTGGAGCTGTTCAGTGCTCTTTCAAGTTCAGCATGGGCAATTGGTCGGTTATATTGATGATGAGGAGCAGGAGTGAAATGTATAGGCAAATTTTCACTGATAACCTTATGTTCAAAAAATAAAGGATCATGAGTCTTACCTGTGCTATAGGATTTATATTGTTCTACTAGAATATCAGCCACATCTTTTGGACATGTGACCACCTCATTCAGGATTTTCAATGTTATTTGACTTCAGTTCTGTCTCCCATTTATTGCCCTGATTTTTCTCCATACCTCTGTTGATGAGCTTCTATTGTTTAGACTGGCTACATAACTTTTCCAACTTTCCGTTTTTTGCTTCGAGCACCGCCTTTCTAGAAATAGCTCGAGCCCTCTTAAATGCAATCCATTTTTGTAGATTTCCACGGTGTTTTTTATATTGATTGTATGCCCTACGATATTCCCTGTGACTTTCTTTACATTTTCCATTCCACCAACAATTCACCTTCCGTGTAGCTGGGCCCATGCTACTCTTTTTCACACTGCCCTCTGTTGCATTAACAATTGACTGTGTCACCACTTTGCAGGCCTCATCACATGTTAAGTTACTAAGATTGGGGAAGATCATGGCTTCTCTAAATTTGGGCCAGTTGGCTGATTTAAGGAGCCACCTATCTGGGAAATTCACCTGCAATATTTCTATATTTGAGCCCATGTACACTGGAAAGTGGTCTGACATCATGGTGTCTGGATGAGTTTCCACGTACGTTAGGAGGGAGTGCAAATCTTCTGTTACTAGTGTCAAGTCAATATGAGTGTAGTTTCCATTTGAGGATAAAAAAGTAGGGGCAGTGTTGTTTAACACAATCAGATTATTGTTGTAATCCAGTTCTCTATAATTCTGCCTCTTCTATCTATAAAGTTTGAGCCCCATGAATAGCTGTGGGCATTTGAATCCATCAGAATGATGCTGGATCCCCTATTCAAGTTGCTTTTCTCTAGTAGATTATGACCTATTATATCATTATCAAGTGTTGGTGACAAATACATATTGATAATATTGACTGGTTTCTTATTAATATACACTCTACATGCTACAACTTCTAAAGGAATGTTGTTTTGGATGGGTATACAAGGTATAGTATTATGTACATAAGTCATTACCCATCTCCTCTATTATCTCTATCTTTCCTGTAGGGTGAAACATAGTTATTTAGTTTAGTTTGATTGTGATTTTGTAGGTGAGTTTCTTGTAGGCAAATAATTTTTGGTTCATATTGATTAATAAGTAGCTGTAGGAAGGGAAGTTTAGAGAAATATCCTCTCATATTCCATTGCAATAAAGATAGGCTCATTATGGGCTTATTAAAGAGGTGACATTTAGTTTAGTTAGCACTTCCGTTACAAGGTCTTCTGCATTCAGGATGTTACCAAGTTCTGTTAGTAGTTCAATACGTTCAGTGATTGAATTGGAGATTAGCATTTTGACAATTGTTGTGAGAAGTTTAAATATTATAGTTTTGAGAGATATTTCAATTTCCTTTTCTGAGATACTTTTATTGCTTTGCTGGTTTTCAGAGGCAGGGTGGTTCCTTTTATTCAACTGAGAATTTACTATGTCACTATTAGTAGCCATTATGTTGCAAGTTTCTTCTGTGTTCTGTAAGGTTGGTGTGTTATGGTTCACAAGTTGACTAAATTCTATAGCTTTGTTTTCCATTGTTTTTTTTTGCGTAGACTGCTGCAATTCTGGGCTTTTATGAGCATTCATAAGGGTGCCAGGATTCTGTGTTGATATGCCACAACTATGATGCAAGTTTTCTGAAATGATTACGTTTGCATATGTTTTTGGTATCAAATTTTGAGATTCTGTTTGGGTTCCTGATAGTACAAGTGGGGGGAAGGAGTGTCTTGATTCTAAATTTGGAGGAGTATCTTGCTGCTGGTGGACTTGGGTTTGGTTTTGAATTATTTTCCTTGCATCTACAAATGAGATATTTTGACTTGCTTGGAGTTTACTGACTTTGTGTTCTTGTATATAAATAGGACATTCTTTTGAGGCAGATGTGTGGTTTCCTTTGCAGTTTGTACATACTGGATTTTCAGCGGCGCAGTCTTTTCCATCATTTTCTCGAGATGAGCAATTTTTGCAGACTTTCCGGTTTCGGCAGACTGAGGTGGTGTGCCCCCATCGCCAGCATTTGGTACATCGAATGGGATTGTTGTAGTAAGGATCTACTTTATAATTTGAATAGCCTGCTTTCAGCTCTGTTGGGCAAGTTCCAAGGAAGGTGAGTACAAACAAGGGTGAATTGGCACGCTTTGGGTCCATGTACATCTTACGTATACCGACAACACCAGAAAAGGCAAGTTGTTGCAACAAATCTTCCAATGAGTCTGACAAAAATTCTGGGGCATAAATCTTTCCATAGGAGGTATAAGCCCCCTATACTATTTGAGTCTTAACTGGTATTTCACCAAACTTGTTTAGGTTCATCAATGTTTTTACTTGCCTTTCTGTTTTGGCTTTTATAATTAGGTTGCCTGATTTTTTATACTCCACTTTTTCAACTTCCCGACAAATTAAATTTATTGTAGCTTGTAATTTAAATGGATTCAGTTTTGTCAAGTTCTGGCTATCATCTTGTGCACTTATTAGTACATGCCTAACTGTATTTGGAATTTTGTCAGCATTTTCTGATAAATTAAGATCGATTTTAGCAGATTTCCTTCCTGCAGCATAGTTGAGGTTTTGATTCAGCTCTTCTTGATTATTTGGGATCATTAAAGTTGATTCAGATAGTGATACATTGCTGGAAAGGACTCCTGAGAGCTCAGACTCACTGCAGATTGATATATTGTGCTGGGACATTTCTGAATCCAAGACATTATGAGTTTCCCTCTTTTTTTTGCTCTGCAAGTCCAAAAACTCTTGGCTACTTTCCAGTGTTCTCTTAGATGTGTTGTTACAGGATCTTTTACTTTTTTGTTTTGGGCTCCCATTGTTAGGATTTGCTGTTTGGGTTTCTGGTCTTGTAGTTGGTTGTGATTTACTCTTAGGAGTAGAGGTGGTCATGGGTTTTTTTTTGTTGGGTTTTCTGGCCTTGTTCAGCTCTTTTTTCTCCAACTCTGTGGTAGATTGAGTGTAAGTGTGGGTAAATTTTCCCTTGACACTATTTTTACCTTCCCCAGGATCATCCGGAAGTTTGCTTTTAGGAGGCATTGAATTATCAAGTCTTTTGATAACGGTAAAGAGTTTCTCCTTGACTGTATCTATTGCTTGGTGGTGATTTGTCCCTGAGTACTACTTTACTCACAAAAATATTGTTGAATTGTTGTTTGTTGATTTTTGTTGCTTAGTGCTATTCGTAAGAAAATTTCTTTTTCAAATATCAGTATTATCAAACTTACGGCAAAACAGAAGTACTAATTTGGGTTTACTGGGGGCCTAAGGCCCCAGTAGCGGTTTACAAAGAAAGGAGGTAAAACTGTTTGATTTGGATCACTTTCCACTGACAGACAGGTTTTTAATTGAATCACTTGCCAATAACAGGTAAATTTCTCAGAAAGTTACGTCTGACAAGCCAGCACGTTCTAGCGCTACAACATCCGCAGTCCCTTCATCTTCACCAGCATCTTAAGGCCCTTTTACACTGACGGTGTCTTCGCGCTCCACACCGTCGCTCCATCCCGCCAGCCAAATAAGCTCCGCCCACAGCAGAGCAAAATGACCCTTATTGCAACGCTCACGGTGAGGAGCGGCAACATTCAGCATGCTAAATATTGGCGGCGTGCACTGCCAGTCAAAAACGTTCAGTTGCTCTTGAGACCATTAAGAGCATGTGTAGTCATGGCTTACATATTATGGAGCAAGGAAGAAATTAAAACTCCAATCGTAAAATGTAAAGAATTTCCGTGTTTATGTAAAGTTATGTTCGCAGAGTATATAAACAGATTGTCTAGAGAGATTGCTTTTAAAAGTATGGCATCTCACTTCCCAAATTATAATATTGCCAGTGTTGGGCACGCAACTTTTAAAATGTTGCGGCGCAACCGCAACAACACGAAAGACTGTGGAACGCAACCGCAACAGAAACTTGAAAAAAAATTGCGATCGCAACCGCAACATTTTATTTATTAAATATAATTTGAATATAGTACTGTTCAATTTATTTTACGTATATATTGCTATGCATAAAATAATATTAAGATATTCAAAATAGTGCACTGTTTTGCTAAGAAAATTAATAGATAGAGTAAATGTGTGGACTAGAATTAAATGAAATATCAAGATACAGGAAGAAACGTTTCATTTGTAAATATAGCATGAACAATGAAATGAATTTCATTTTCTAATGATAATATTGAAAAGGTACCTAGCTAGTAGCTATATTTTCATAGGAGTGCCATATATATTGCAAAATAAATAGAAAAAAGAAAGGCGCAGAACATTTGTACAGCCTAAATGACGCAAAAATACAAACCATGCATAAGCTCCGTTAATATATGAAAATCTACTGCTTTTGGTTGTTCCTCTGTTATAATTTAATATTGGCTCATGATCTCAATGTGTCAATGTTAATGCACTGTAATGACGATCAACGTTGCTTTTAAAAAATGTTAACATTTCAAATGTTAGCCTGAAAGCCGAGCACATCGTGGTCACTAAATTTTTTACCTACAGTCGTTCGAGCGCAGCGCTCGATGGTATTGGAGTGTTAAATTCGATGAACGAAACGACCAATTCACTTGAAGAAAACATAGCTCTGAGAAAATCAGCTAGCTCTGTAGATTACTGGCTGTTTCAGCCAATCAACTCACATCATTCTTAATAACATATGTTATATAATGAGTTACATTATATATACTTATATACTGTAAGCAAAGTGTATGTGTATCACTGTATCGCCTAATGCTAAGAATAAACATTTGCCCGATGGGTTGTACCCTGTACGGTTTAGTGTTAAGCGAGCAAGAAACGCGTATTAAATTCGATTGAAGGTTTTTAAAAAATTAAATTACCATCGTGATGTTGCGGTTGCGAGTTGAGGCCTGACACGTCGAAAATTGTTGCGATCGCAACAGATTCGCAACTTTCCAAAAATTGTTGCGGCGCAACTGCCCAACACTAAATATTGCAATGGTTAAGATGAAAATTCAGACACTGAGAGGCCAAGATAGGAAACAGCTCCCACTATTCCAAAATTCAAAGAAATATACAATGCGTATGTAAACGTAAAATTAATTACAGTGTAATTAAATTGCATAACGTACATGGTTCTCAAGAAAATTACTTCATATACACGGAAAACATTCGGCAGGTGTCATTAGAAGACTATTCAAATTAAAGAAAAAAATACACCTAGAAAATAGCAATTGGTATTTATTTTTTGGTTCCATTTACAGTGTTTTTTTAAGGTAATTGGGCAGTTTTGAAGTTTTTAGAATATTAGATTTTTACTTCTGCAAATTATTCTGTAAATATTCTGCAAATTGTTCAGCCAAGTATTCTGTCAGTATTGCAAAATTAATACTGACGATTGCTGCCTCTGGGGAAGGAGCGTCGTGTTGAGCGGCAGTGTAAAAGCAGCCCGGCGTGCACTGACGCTCAATCCTCTGGTGGGAGGAGCTATAGCAAGGTTACCGCCGCTCCACACCGTCGCTCCACACCGCAGGTGTAAAATGAGCTTTACAAATCTTACATACAATCACGTTAGTACGGAAGGATGCATGTTTGCGCTGTATTCCGCTACCACGGGTAAAAATAATATTATTGACTGTGGATCCTCACGCTGCTTAAAAAAAGTAGATATAACAATCGATTTCAAAAAAATTGACATTTACAATGTCATTCATTAATTTCTTGAATGCATTTACATTAAGATCCTTATTTTTTGTACACACATGAGTATCGTAAACCCCATTTCAATTGTCAAATAAATGACTGACAGATATGTGTCGGGTTTAGCCGTTAGATGGTTTGAACCGGAATGTAGTTCTTGACGACCAAACTCAAACAACTCTCGACAAGGTTTTTCGAAACTTATGAGAAAGGAAAATAAGACACTTTTATTGGGAATTGACTCAGCTGAGGAGTTTATTGGTGGAAAGCCGGGAAGACCGACGGTGAGCTTGACTTGAAGATCTTGTCTAGGTGGGCACTCCGTGCCAGACGAGGTCAGGCGGGCGCTGGTGGAGTCCGGCGAGCGATGGTGTCGGCAGGATGTAAAGGAGTTGTGTTTGGGGAATTTTAATAAGCTCAATTTAGACTAACTGGCAGCATACGCCTTTAAAATAGTGACAGAGGACGTGTCACTTTATGGTTTGAGCTTTATTATTTCCAAGCTGGACAAGCAAGTTATCGTAGTAGAAGCAGGTAGTTTAGCTAGCCTGTGAGTGTAATCTTAGGCTTACTAGCTTCAAAATAACCCAAATGAATTTGCAAAGGGAATAGATTTTAAATGAGGTCTCTCGGGTGTAAGGCTCAAGCGTGAGCCTCAGGTAGATTTTAAACTAGTATATCTCAGGAGCCCAGGGAGAGTGTGTGGTGGTGGCGTTTGACGATGTCGTTGAGGTTCTGTAAGAATCGGGGACGCAGGATGAGAAGTTCCAGGAGAGACATCAAATAAATTCCACCACTGACAATCCCCACACCGTATGATAATTTTCCCACAACGGAGAAACTCTGAGAATTCCTACAGATTTGACACGAGCTAATTTTAATTGTTCTCTCTTTTGTCAAGCTCAAAAGTAGGATAGATCAATTTAGAAACTCTCGTACGACTGCCCTTGCTTTATATTCAAGGGCTCGAAATGTAAGAATTTTTGTAAGGGAATAAGAGTGATTTATATTGAAAATAAATGCGATTAAGCGCAAGATTTATGGAGTAATGAAATGTGAAAAAGAACTAAAACTTTAGCAGTCATTTACATGAATAATCTTCGCACTCTATAATCCGAACGAAATTAATAAAAGGCATTCCGAATTATTTACACGTCAAACACATTTAAGAGAAACACTGCAAGTATGTTGCAAAAGAGGTATGATTTTTCCACATGAATATAGTGCAATTTAAATCACAAGGTACTGACACGAGACGGCAGTTATGCTCCGCCATTTTGGAGAACAAAGACACCGGCGACAAAGACACTATCAACAAAGGACGCCGGCAGTTTAGCCGCGCTCTATCACGAGTTATTTTATGAATAAATCTCGATATCATACTGGCAACTGTAATATATAATTTTGCAGTAAAGAAAGGGCGTTAGCTGAATATCTAATATGAAGTCTTAACACATGAATTTGAAAATGACACGCAATATTCACACTATGTCGTTGAGTTAGCACTCGAAAGAAAAAAAACATGCTAGTCTAAGAATTTTAACACTATTTTCAAGTTTATCCCTACATCACGACGATGAACAGATCCTTAAGTTTAAAACACAATGCACACTAAAACACATGGCAACATATACTTTACCAGGTTTCTTTCTATTCTAACACCTTAACCTCGTTCACTTACAAGAACGTTGTATGCACGAGCCACCAAAGCACAAGAGAGAGTGAGGAACGCTCAGTTCAAGCGTCGCGCCTGGATGTTGCCACTTCCGGAGGCTTTAAACTCGAAAATGTCAATTGTTATTTTATATTCCATGTATTTACACAAAAGCTTCAAGAGTTTTCAATTATAAGTTGAAAATTATTAGTAATAAATTAGAGTAAGATTTTTGATGCTAATAGTTATGCTATTTAAGTGCGAATGAGAATTTATATAATTTTACGCTTTGTAGCGAAAGCTACATATGTATGAAAGAATACGTTTTCTTTGTTGGATTGAACTAAGTTTGATAATGTATATGAATAAAAAAAAATGAAATTATCACAATACGGAGAAAATATATCTTAAAATGACTCGCGCTAGTGCGCATTTACATTGAAATACGAGCTTAAGGGGGCCCTCCGAGGCCCCTTTTCTCTCCGATGGTAATTTTTCATGTTTTTGTTGGAAAAGAACCCTTAGGTGGTGGACTATTCTGTCCTAAAATTTTATGGCGCTGCGGACAATATTTCCCCCCAAGGGGGGGTAGGGGACCAAAATCTTAAATTTTCTACCTCATTTTGACCCCATATAAAAGAAAAAAAGAAGAAATGGAGAATTTGCGAATGTACTTTTGTTAGATTTGTTCCTAGAATTCTAAAACTGTCTTTGTTTTTGTTCTAGCATAAAAACTCAATGAGTTCTATTCTTTTGAAATTGTCGCAAATCCAGCCGTTGCTCATAACTAAAGTCATGCAAGTCAATCAACATCTTGCATAATAAAGGACTAAAGGCTTTGTCACTTTAAAACAAGCCTAAATAGTTAAACGCTGCTAATTTATGACAGAGCGGGGCAATGGTGGGAGTGCTTCACTTCTCCTGGCGACATACATCATGAACATAAATAATTTGTTCATCTTGTTTTCTTGATCGAATCCAAACCCCTATCGACGGATTTGAGCAAGATGAGGTGTGGGCTGCGCCTGGCCGGCACCTCAGACCTCGACAATACTTGGTCGAGAGCGCATGTGCTTCTGCGCGCTCTGACCTGTTCAGACCCCTGCATCCGGGGCCTTCTGCCCTAGACAGCCGGCTTAATTGAAGAGGTGTCGCCTGAAACATTCTCTTCGAAGATCTTCAGGGGAGCCTCCTATATTTTGTTCCCTTTGTCATAAAAAGCGTTTTACTTGCAGCGTCCCCTGACCTTCTCAAGGCCAGTTGGTGAGACTATGTCCTCTGGGCCAGTTAATTCTGGAAGTTTCGCCGTGTTGTCGGACGGCGGGACAAAATATCAATACCAGTGGACTAAAAACCAATATGTCAATTTTTTTCAAAAACTAAGGCCTGAATCCAAAAAATGTAGCAATGAAAATGTGTTTCTTTTCAAAAGTTACATATAATAGTCAAATTTCATTCGAATGAGACTGAAAACAAAAAATTTCATAATATTATGAAATGAAATATTTATTTATTTATTTGTTTTTAGGTAAAATGCATTTCACAGTGTGAATATGATGTTATGCATGGAGATTATCGAAATAAAAATGAAAACATGTTGAGATCCAACTTCAGTATATATATTTATTATTAGATATGAGTTGTCACAATCGCCCATTAAATTGCTTCCGTCCCGTTTTCTATGTTCGTGTGTTAACCGCCTTTGTAGAGCGATCGAGCTCCTTCTTCTTGTTCTTGCCGCCGTGCTCGACGGGCGTACAGTACATGTAGTTCCTAGATTACCAACTGTGTTTTCTCTACCCCACACTCATACTTATAATCGTTGTCGTACTCCATTATTCCAAGATGGAAAGAGGCCTTTCTGGTCTAACAGGTTATGGGCCCAGTAGCCAAACTTTTGATGGCAATGACGAAAGGTATGAGTTGTGGGAAGTGAAATTTCGGGCCTACCTAGATTTGAAATCGTTGGATGCCGTCCTTGAGGGCGAAGAATCAAATCTGGATGTTGAGATGAATAAGAAAGTGTTCTCCGAGCTTGTACAAAGGCTCGATGATAAAAGTCTCTCGTTGATTATCAGAGACGCCTATGGAGATGGAAGAAAATCCATGAAGATTCTGCGTGATCATTACCTCGGTAGCAGTAAACCGAGAATTATTTCTCTGTATTGCGAGTTGGCCGCTCTGAAGATGAAAAATGGAGAGACGGTTACCGACTATTTGCTGCGAGCAGAGACCACTGCATCCTACCTGAAGAAAGCCGGCGAGAATGTCAGCGATGGACTGATTATTGCCATGAGTATCAGAGGATTGCCAGCTGCCTACAACGCTTTTTCTACCGTCATCACGCAAAGTGACAGTAAAGAAATGGACTTCACGAAATTCAAATCGGCTCTCAAGAGTGAAGAGGAAACAAAGAAGACCCGACAAGGCTACAGTGAAAGTGAAGAAAGAATTATGAAAGTGAAAGATTCTAAAATTACTTGTTACTTATGTGGTAAGTCAGGTCACAAGAAATATGAGTTTAAAAGTCACAGTGCAAAGAAAAATCGATGGTGTTCTATTTGTAAAAGTGCATCTCATGATACTAATTTTTACAGAAAGAGAGATACCGCAAAAGCGATGGCTACTGATAGCAAAGATGTGAAAAGCTCCTTTTGTTTTAGAGTATCAACAGACTCAGAAAGTGCTTCTGTTGTAGACAGTGCAAAGTTTCTGGTGGATTGTGGAGCTACTGCTCACATTATCTGTGATAAATCTAAGTTTGTATCTTTAGATGAAAGTTTTGACCCTAGTAATCATTTCATTGAATTAGCGGATGGTTCTAGGATGAACAATATTGTAGAGTGTAAAGGTGATGCGAGAATTACTCTGACTGACGCCAAAAATAAGACACACAATGTTCTTTTGAAAAATGTTCTTTGTATTCCTAGTTTTAAGCAAAATATTTTCTCTGTCCAGGCTGCTATTGATCAGGGTGCATCATTTAATTTCAATCAAAATGGTTCAAAGTTGTTTGCTTCAGATGGGAATGCGTTTAATATTAAAAAATGTGGTAAGCTTTATTATTTAAATTCTGTAAGCTCTGTTGATTCTATTAATGCTGTTGGTGAACACACTCTGGAGGAGTGGCACAATATTCTTGGGCATTGCAATGTAAAAGATGTGTTGAGCCTAGAAGGTATTACTAAAGGAATGAAAATTACCAACAAGCATAATTTTTATTGTGAGATCTGTGTCCAGGGTAAAATTGTCAGTATAGAAACAGAGACCCTGATGAAAAATCAAAGAAACCTTTGGAGCTAGTCCATAGTGACTTAGCTGGACCTATAAGTCCTACTTCTTTTGAAAATTCCATGTATGTCATGTCTTTTGTAGATGATTTTTCAGGCCTCATTTTTGTGTATTTCCTAAAAAGTAAAAGTGACACTGTTGGAGCATTTAAGAAATTCTTGGCTGATTCTGCTCCATTTGGCTCTGTTAAACGTCTAAGAACGGATAACGGCACTGAGTATTCCTCAAACTTGTTCAAAGCTGTTGTCACGGAGAACAAAATAAAACATGAATTTTCAGCTCCGTACTCTCCCCATCAGAATGGGACTGCTGAGAGATCTTGGAGATCATTGTTTGAGATGGCTAGGTGTTTGTTGCTACATGCAAATTTGCCAAAAGAATTGTGGAATCTTGCTGTAAGAACAGCTGCTTACATTAGAAATAGGTGTTTCAACAAAAGGACAGGAAAAATTCCTTTTGCGATGTTCACGGGAAAGAAACCTGACCTTTCCAATATGCACATTTTTGGTTCAAAATGTTTTGCCATGGTTCAAAACCCAGGAAAGCTTGACCCTAGGTCAGAGCATGGTATTTTTGTGGGATATGACCCGTGCAGCCCTGCTTACATGATTTATTTCCCTGAAACTTGTCAAATATAAAGAGTCAGATGTGTCACATTCTGTGATAAAATTTCTAGAAATGTGGTGGGTGAGGATGAGTTCATTGCCGTAGATAACCCTGCTGACCTGAAACAAAGTGAGAAGGCTGAGGCTGAGTTGAAACCTGGGACTGTCCCAGAAGTGATTCAAAATGAAACTCATTCAGATGCAGAGCCCACTAGAAGATTTCCTTTGAGAGAAAAGAAGCCCCCAGCTTATTTGAAGGACTATGTCGATCTAGATGAATTGGATATCACTAATAAATTTTGTTGATTATTGCCACAGAGTGAGCAGTACCCCTAAGTCTTACTCTGAGGCAATTTCATCCCCAGATTCTGTTGAATGGAAACAGGCAATGACCAATGAGATGGCTGCACTAGCCGATAATGAGACGTACTAACTTGTTGAAAAGCCAAAAGATAGATTTGTTATTGGGGGACGATGGGTCTATAGTGTTAAATCAGGACCCAATGATCAGGAAACTTTCAAAGCTCGTTATGTAGCCAAGGGATATTCCCAAGTAGCTGATGTCGATTTCAAAGAAACTTTTTCTCCTACAGCACGTCTAACTTCTGTTAGAATGCTGATTGATATTGCTGTGCAAAAGTCATATATTGTGCACCAGATGGATGTGTGCACAGCTTATCTTCATGCAAAAATAGACTGTGATGTTTATGTTGAACAGCCTGAGGGATTTGTTGAACTTGACAAAAATGGAGAGAAGTTAGTCTGCAAACTCAAAAAATCTTTGTATGGCTTGGAGCAAAGTGGCCGTAACTGGAACAACCTCTTGCATCATTTTCTTGTTGAACAAAATTTTGTTCAATCTCTCAGTGATACTTGTGTCTATGTGAGGGAAAGCGACTCTGGAAAAGTGATTATTATTGTATGGGTTGTTGACTTAATTTTGGCCTCTTCTAACGCCGTTGTATTGAAGGAAGTCAAGTGTTTGTTGTCAAATAAATTCGAAATGAGAGATCTTGGACAAATTTCATGTTTTTTGGGCATTGAATTTGATGTGAAGCATGACTCAATTGAGATGAAGCAGTCAAAGTATGTTGAGAAAATTTTGTCAATATTTATGATGTCTGATTGTAAGCCTAAGTCTATTCCATGTGATCCCAGTGCCAACAAGCTTGATGTAAGCTCTGATTCTAGGAACTTGTGCGATCCAAAACTGTTTCGTGAGATAGTTGGCAGCCTGATCTACTTGATGACTTGTAATAGGCCTGATATTTGCTATGTTGTTACATTGCTGTCACAACATTTAACTTTTCCAACAAATGCTAATCTGAATTTGTGTAAATTTGTGTTGAAGTATCTTAAAGGTACTATTTCATATGGTTTGAAATTTGTGAAATCCGAGAACCCCGTGCAAATTACTGGTTTCTCTAACTCTGACTGGGGTGGATCCTCTGACCGGAAGAGCATATCAGGATATGTGTTTAAGTCATCTAGCAACAGTTCACTGATATCTTGTAAGTACAAGAAACAAAATATTGTTGCTCTTTCAAGCTGCGAAGCTGAGTATGTTGCCCTGACTGATGCTGTGCAGGAGGGAATTTTTCTCAAACAGCTACTATGTGATATGGATGGATATGATGAACCTGTTGAAATTTTTGTAGATAATAAAGTCGCTATTGACCTAGCCAAAAACCCTGTTCATCATCAACGCTCGAAACATATAGACATAAGATTTCATTTCATTCGAGCAATTATTCAAGACAACAAAGCAGTTTTGAGCTTTGTTCCTTCAGAGGAAAACATGGCTGACATGTTCACAAAGCCTGTTACTAGACAGTCGTTGCTCAAGTTCAAAGTGTGTGTTTAATTCTAAGTTACTGTGTCTGACGACATGTTTCTAGTTTAGCTTTTGTGTACACCAATTGCAAGAAAAGGTAGAACTTTCTTGAGTACAATACTCTTAGCACTATTGCGGGCTATGCATTATTGAGCGTTTAATTTTTTTTGTATCGTGCTCAGTGTAATCCGTTGATCTACACTGATTATTTTTTTTATGTTGTTTTTCTGCTGTTCAATGTTCAATGAAAGATCTGAACGTTGAAATGTTAGCTCTAATTGATTACTATGTGAATTGATGCATAGAGGGATGGAATACTTCAGTTGGAGGGGGTGTGTTGAGATCCAACTTCAGCATATATATTTATTATTATAAATGAGTTGTCGCAGTCGCCCATTAAATTGCTTCCGTCCCGTTTTCTATGTTCGTGTGTTAACCGCCTTCGTAGAGCGATCGAGCTCCTTCTTCTTGTTCTTGCCGCCGTGCTCGACGGACGTACAGTACATGTAGTTCCTAGATTACCAACTGTGTTTTCTCTACCCCACACTCATACTTATAATCGTTGTCGTACTCCATTATTCCAAGATGGAAAGAGGCCCTTCTGGTCTAACAAAACAGCATTCAATTACATAAATTTTCCATCATATTACACTTCAACAAAAAATGTTTTTCGCCTTTACTGAAAAGTTACTTATTTTCAAAATTCAAAAAGATAGAAGTCAGAAAGTTTGTATGCTAGGAAGAAAAAAAAGACAGTTTTAGAATCCTTGGAACAATTCTAACAAAGTGACATTTCTTGATTTGCCAATTTGTACGTGGTCTTTTTTTTCTGCCAGTTCAAAACCTAAAAATTTGGTATATTTTAGGTATTGATCAAATATCGCATATCGAAAAAAAATAAAGCTTCAAATAGAAATTCCAGGTCAATCAGTTTGTTCGCAATATCACGAGGATTCTAAAACTGTCTTTGAATTTGTTCTAGCATAAGAACTTTTTGACTTCTATCTTTCTGAAATATGTACAAAAATTACTCAAAAAACTTATTTATCAATTTTTTCGAAAAAACTAAGGCCAAATCAAAAAAAGTTTTCCTGCCAAATATGTTTCTCTTTCCAAAATACATATACTGGCTGAATTTCAGACCAATCGGATCAACATTCAGGTTTAAGCGGAGGGCCCCCTTAAGAACACCGGCTAGCAATTTTTGGTTACCTAACTGGGACCCTTTGAAGGAACTTCTGAATTACCGGGACAAATAGAGCAATTTCTAAACTATATGACGAATTATCTTGAAATTAGCACCTTCCAAATCAATGCTCGTGACATGTACAACATTTTTATGAACGTTAGTAATTTGTTACGCCCTCGTGGATGGCAGGGAGCGAAGTTCCTATGGCTGCTCAATAGTCGGACGATTATCTTGATAAAAATCATTTGGAGCATATTCTAATTCATAAACTATTGCACCGACAAACTTCAAAATTTGTTCTAGTTCAAACATCAATTCTCTATGTTCTGCATCTTAATAACTCAACATTCGGATCTATCTTTTCACTCCTACTTATCAACACGTATTGCAAAAATTAATTTTAGAGAATGTTAATATATAAATCTTCACGCAACACTAATTTATGATATTTCCTAAGCCAATAATGCTAGCAGAAGTTCAATGGAGTCGGAAACATGAAAAAGAATTATGATACGACGTGGATTCCCATGTGAAAGTATCCTCTAAGTTTTGCAATCTTTCGTAAGGAATGTAAAAATGAACACAATGAGGTGATGCGCTTATGACAGTCTTGATGAACATTGACATATGAGCTTTGGATCCTCTGACATCAAGGAATAATGTTGAAAATGTACTAATTCGAATGGTGTAATGATTTGTACTGTTTTTTTTAACGTAGGAGCCCTATCATTTCAATGAGAAATTTTGCTACTAAGAAAAACTACCCTATCAAGAAAAATTACCCATCAATAAAATTACCCCATCAAAAAAAATCACATCGCTGGAAAGATATGACTTGACTGCCCCATGTCATTAATATTCAGTGGAAATAGGGACTCAAGATTAGTTTTTGGAAGCTTGTATGAACTCTTTCCAAGGATCTCAGCATCAATCAAAATGTGAAGTTACTGGGTTGATGTAAGCTTAACAGATGCTGATCATCACCCCAGCATTCAACGGTTGGTTAGAACTTTGAGAGCAAGCAGAAGGAAAGAAAATCAAAGACTGGATGTACTCAGCTCTAAAGTTTATTTCTGGCTGCCATTGGAATAGAGAAGAACGGCAGGATCTTGAGTCTGGTGACGGACACGAAGCTTGGCTGGAGAATCCCCAGCGAGGTGGCAGAAGTGGCAACCCGGGAGGCACGAGGTGGCGAAGGCAGTGAACAGTTGTTTATGTTGGTGTTCAGTCAAGCCACAGCGTCAGGTGTTTACGTTTGAAGTTCAGTTAGTGCTTGAATAACAAAATTTCACCATTCATAGCAAGTAATTTTGGCGTTCCTCAAGGTTCAATCATCGGCCCGCTCCTACTCTCAATTTTCATCATTGATTTCCCTGCTATGCTGGCAAACACAAAAATGTCAATGTATGCTGATGACGTAGAAATTGCCATGACAAGTTCGACAGCGGATTTGGAAGAAACACAAAGCAACGCTGAAAACCTTCTAAAAATCTGAAATTGTGGTATGACCACAATGGTCTGAAACATGACACGAGTAAAAGAAAGAAAGAAAAAAAAAGAAGAAAAAACGTTTATTTCAAAGTTGCCACATGCAACACATGCCAACATATTGGCTTTTAAAAATTTCTCGTAGGTGAACTTGTGAAAACGCCCTCAGCAATCTGTTTGCACCAATGTAGTGATATCGAACTCCAATTTTATAACAAATATTAAAAAACAAAACAGAACCGTTTATTTCCAAGTTGCCACATGAGATACATATGCCAACATATTGGCTTTTAAAAGTTCCTTAATATAAGACGTCCTAAAACAAAAGTTCCATAGGAGGAGTATTAATTGACAAACAATCCGAGGTGTACAAACAGATAAGCCATACGAGGCATAATAATCGACAAACTATACGAGGTGTGCTAATAGATAAACTATCAGAGGTGTACAAATAGATAGACCATACGAGGCATATCAATAGACATAATATACGAGGCGTACTAATAGACAAACCATACGTGGTGTGCTAATAGTCTAACAAAGTTCCATACGAGGAATACTAATTGACAAACCATACGAGGTGTACAAATAGATAAGCCATACGAGGCATGATAATAGACAAACTATACGAGGTGTACTAATAGACAAACTATCAGAAGTATGGAAATAGATAGACCATACGAGGAATATTAATTGACAAAATATACGAGGCGTACTACTAGACAAACCATACGTGCTGTACTAATAGTCTAACAAAGTTCCATACCAGGAGTACTAATTGACAGACCCTCCGAGGTGTACAAATAGATAACCCATATGAGCATAATAATAGGCAAACTATACGAGGTGTACTAATAGACAAACTATCAGAGGTGTACAAATAGATAGACCATACGAGGCATATTAATAGACAAAATGTACGAGGCGTACTTATAGACAAACCATACGTGGCGTGCTAATAGTCTAACTCTTTCAAGGGTAGTTGAATGAGAAATGAAAAATATCATCTCTTGGATATTTTATATCCCAAGAGATTCCGGTGTAGCGTCCTTTGTCTTTTTCCTACTTCGATAATTTCAACTAAGAACTTGTGAGTTTCGAAGAATTCTTTAGTAGTATTCGAATTATTTATAAGAACATCGAAGTAGGAAAAATACAAAAAACGCTATATCAGAGCAGATTGAAACACCATCGTAAATGACAATCAAGTATTGAGAATCAAGTATACACTCAAAAATGAAATGCATGGCTTGTTCGGCATACAAATATAGAGAAAATTTTTGCACGAGCGCTTCATTTCATTTCTCTGTTTATACTTTTAAGTTCTTCTATTCACAGAAATGTCCTTCGGGGTCGTGATAGATCGATTTATAAATCATTAAGCCAGCGCAATCAATTTGTTTATTTCTGAAATTTGGTTCAGTGTTAACTGATCGCAGAGCTTTAGGTAAAATGTTATGTGTCCTGAGGTTTTGCTTTTTACGCAAAAAGTAGAAATAGAAACCGATATATGTACATGTGCGCATATATGTGTGCGAAACGTGTGCATGTTGTACACTGATACATAGACATTTATGTTTGCGTGCGCACACATACATACTCACGCACACACCAACACACATATTCATATATATACGTATTGAAAATGAATATAAGAAAAATGCTAATAGACATGAAAAATAATCTTGCACTTTCAATATTTAAAATGACAGCCCAAGCTCTGATGAATCGTAAGAAATAACCTGAGGAAAGATAAGGAATAGAATAAGGACTTCGAAAAACGTATAAATGGAATGGTTTTTTAATTTCCTAAAGGAAATTTTAAGAAAACTCAAGTTACCGCCGAGGAACAACAACAACAACAACAAAAACATATATCTTCAATATATCATATCATATATCATATCTTCTCGATATTCTCTGCAACATCATACGGACATGGGTACATGGGATAAAATGGAGATTCAGTGTAGGCCAGTTACCACTCATGATTGACAAATATCTACAAAATTTTGGCAGAAATGCGCAAACAAACATATACTCAACATCAAAATTTATAGCTTGTACAACATACGGACAGAAAGATAATTTTACCACGATTCATACGCTCAAATTACGATTAATTTCATTAATTGTATCTGTCATTAAACCGATTCACAGAGACGTCCACTGGGGAAGTGGGAGATCTATTTTTGAATCATTTCGCTAGTGCATAACAGATGTGTGTGTAAACATTTATGACATCTGTGTGTGACATTTTGTAACAACGCAATTAGTAATTTTTCACCAAACAATATTACTGTGAATTCTTCTTTATTTACCACTACAGTTATTATTATGAGTAAACCATATTAGCTGATTGTATCATTGTCGTCATAATCGTTAAAAACTTATTACCTGTTGTATGTGAACTCGTGAAAACGCCCTTAGCAATCTGTTTGCACCAATGTTGTGATATTGAACTCCATTATCATTCGCTCATGGACTGAGTTTGTGTGTACTCACGAAATTGCGCTAGATTTTTCTTTTTTTCCACTATTCTCTCTTACTTAATAAGCTACATTTTAGACGGGAATATCCCTTTAAGCTTTACTCTGTATTTCGTTTTAAGCTCTATAGTACCTAATTCTTCCTGTTTACTTATTTTAAATGCCTGATCACCCTGAGATATTCGAGGAAATTGACCCAGATCTCAATCATTTGAACAGAATATATCCAAACCTAAACGACTCTCAAGAGTGTAGGTATACTAATATATCGAAATTCAACGAAACCATACGAATAACTGACCGAGATTTCTCACTCCTGCGTTGGAACTGTAGGTCACTCTATCCAAAATTGGAAGAGATACAATGTACTATTACTGAACTTAAATATAACCTAGAGGTGATTAGCTTCACCGAAAGCTGGCTAGATGACTCGACTAAAGACATGATTCGATTTGAAAATTATCATAGTTACTATTTGCTAAGAAAAAACCAGCGGGGCGGAGGCATCAGCACATATATATCTAACCACATAGACTCGAGAACCATAGCAAGTGCAACAATGAATCAGGATCATATAGAATCACTCTTCGTAGAACTGTCTAGAGATGGTAAACGCATTGTGCTTGGAACGGTGTATAGGCCTCCTACAGCCTGTCCTATATCCTTCCTGAATGATCTGAATCGTATTATTTTTCAGTTCAACCGGCCCTTATACAATGACATAATAATATGCGGTGACTTCAATTATGAACTATGGAAACATGAAAGCTATGAACCAATCTCTAATTTCCTAACAACCTTTCAGTCTCAATCCTTCCTTCCGATCATTACAAAGCCTACACGATATTGTGAAGATATTATCTACAAGATATTGCCAAGTTACGCTGCTTGACAATATCTTTATGACAGACCCTAGTGATTTTCTTGCTGGAATAATTACTTCTGACTTATCAGATCACTGCCCAGTTTTTCTTATTAAGAAAAATGTCTATATTGCTTGCACCAAGGCACGGGCTGAAACTTACTCATATCGTAAAATAAACGAATCAAATCTTGAAGAAATGCGCACCGTTCTAAAAGAATCAATGCCTACATTGCACATCTCTCAACAAAACAATAATACAACGAGCATTGATGAAGCAGTAGTGAAGTTGACTGAAATTATAATGACCGCATACAATCAGTGTTGCCCAATTGTAACTCGTACAGTTACCCCGAAAAATAAACGAAAGCCCTGGATTACTAGAAACATCTCGATAAATATAAAGAAACGTCAAGCGTACCTAGCCCTCCTTTGCAAAGGGCGAATATCTAGAGAAACATATAACCGATTCAGAAACTACGTAACAAACCAGATAAGAACATCAAAAAAGAACTACATTACGCTGAAGATTACTCAATTCAAAGCTGACGTTAAAAAGACTTGGCATCTCCTTAACTCTTGCTGTAAACCGAATAATGCCGATAAAAAGAAAATTGAATATGTTATTCAAGATAATGTAAAATACCATGAGAAGAAAGAAATTGCTAATCTCTTTAACAACTTCTTCGTAAACGTAGGGAAAACTATAGCTGATGGTATTCCAAGTGAACCTCCTGATCACCTGGAATTTATGGATCATATTCGAGAGCCCAACTCCTTTTTCTTTACGCTTACAAACCCCTCCGATGTTTTTACGTGCATAAACAACATGAAAAATAAATCTAGTCTGTTACGTACGTTTCCGACTAAAGAACTTAAAGTTATTGCTGACATTGTAGCTTCGATGATATCAAATATTATTAACAAAAAACAAAAACAAAAAACAAAACCGTTTATTTCCAAGTTGCCACATGAGATACATGCCAACATATTGGCTTTTAAAAGTTTCTCAATATAGGGCGCCCTAAAACAAAAGTTCCATGCGAGGAGTATTAATTGACAAACCATAAGAGGTGAACAAATAGATAAGCCATACGAGGCATAATAATAGACAAACTATACGAGGTGTGCTAATAGATAAACTATCAGAGGTGTACAAATAGATAGACCATACGAGGCATATTAATAGAAATAATGTATGAGGCGTTCTAATAGACAAACCATACGTGGTGTGCTAATAGTCTAACAAAGTTCCATACGAGGAGTACTAATTGACAAACCATCCGAGGTGCACAAATAGATAAGCCATACGAGGCATAATAATAGACAAACTATACGAGATGTACTATTAGACATTACTATCATAGGCATACAGATAGATAGACCATACGAGGCATATTAATAGAAAAAATATACGAGGCGTACTAATAGACAAACCATACGTGGCGTGCTAATAGTCTAACTCTGTCAAGGGTAGTTGAATGAGAAATGAGAAATATTATCTCTTGGATATTTTATATTCCAAGAGATTCCGGTACAGCGCTTCCTGCCTTTTTCCCACTTCGATAATTTCAACTAGGAACTTGGGAGTTTCGAAGAATTCTGCAGTAGTTTTCGAATTATTTATATGATTATCGAAGTAGGAAAATACAAAAAACGCTACACCGTACTAGATTGAAACACCACCGTAAATGACAATCAAGTATTGAGAAAAAGATAGTCTCGAAATAATTTGTAAAAAACATCGCGCAACACAGCACGCACATTTAGAAATGCGTAAACAAACTTACACTCAAAAATGAAATGCATGGCTTGCTCGGCATACAAATATAGAGATAATGTTTGCACGAGCGCCTCATTTCATTTGTCTGTTTATACTTTTAATTTTTCTGTTCACAGAAATGCCTTTCGGGGTCGTGATAGATCGATTTATAAATCAATAAGCAAGCTCAATCAATCTGTTTATTTCTGAAATTTGGTGCAATGTTAACTGATCGCAGAGCTTTAGGTAAAATGTAAAATGTAATGTGTCTTGAGGTTTTGCATTATGGAAAAAGTAGAAATAGAAACCTATATATGTACATGTGCGCATATATGTGGGCAAAACGTGTGTATGTTTACATTGATACATAGACATTTATGTTTGCGTGCGCACACACACATACTCACGCACACACCAACACACATATTCATATATATACGTATTGAAAATGAATATAAGAAGAATGCTAATAGACATGAAAAATAATCTTGCTCTTTCAATATTTAAAATCACAGCCAAAGCTCTGATGAATCGTAAGAAGGAACCTGAGGAAAGATAAGGAATGGAAAAAGGACTTCAAAAAACGTGTAAATGGAATAGTTTTTTTAATTTCCTAAATTAAATTTTAAGAAAACTCAAGTTACCGCCGAGGAGCAACAGCAAAAAAAAAAACAAATCATATCTTCAATATATCATATCATATATCATATCTTCTCGATATTCTCTGCAACATCATGCAGACATGGGCACATAGGATAAAATGGAGATACAGTGATTGACTGTATTTCCATTTTACAGTGATTGACAACCACTCATGATTGACAAATTTCTACAAAATTTTGGCAGAAATGTGCAACCAAACATATACTCAACATCAAAATTTATAGCTTGTACAACATACGGGCAGAAAGATAATTTTACCACGATTCATACTCTTAAATTACGATTGATTTCATTAATTGTATTTGTCATTAATCTGATTCGCAGAGACGCCCGCTGGGGAAGTGATAGATCTTTTTTTGAATCATTTCGCTAGTGTAATAAAATTTATTATACCGGATGATTTTTGTGTAAAGAAATGAAATAGAAACATGTATATCAATTTATGTAGATATATATATACCTACACACGTACACACACATATTAATATATATACTTATTGAGAATGAAATATAAGAAAAAAATACAGATATAAAATGAAAAGATAGAAACAACCTACCATCTATTACACCGATAATGACAGTTGAGCTCAGTTCAATCCTAAGAAATTATTCGAAAAAAAATTAAAAAAAATAACTAAAAGGAAAAGAAGACTTCGAAAAACGTAAAATGAACTGGGATTTAGTTTCTTCATAGAAATTTTTAAGAAAAGTCAGGTTACAGTCAAGAAACAACACAACTCTTCAGCATTTTACGGACATGTGTACATGGGATAAAATGGAGTAACATTGTAGCCGGATATCACATCTGAGTGGAGAATATTTACAAAATTTGGCACATATAGGTATATTAAGCAATGGTCCAAAAATAATAATTTTGATTACAAAAGTTAACAGTTTTTTACGATTTTAAAGTTTAGCGCTAGTGTGCACTGAACGCACGGAAAAATATAAAAAGACTAAATGAAAATACTTATATTACCCCCTCCCCCCAGCTCAGCCGAAATCGATTGAAAACATCTTCAAGAATGATTTTGAAATAGCGAGACAACGATAGCCAAAATTTAATTCATTATAAACTTTGCACAACCCTCACATCTATAAACCTGTATATTGGTGTACACACAAAATGTATTTCAGAGTATGTTTTCCATACGGATGTTAAATATTAATACAGAAAAGAGAAAAAAATAATGACAAAATAAAGATGAGGAAATAACCCTAATTATGGAAAAAACGTTCGTTCTGCTGTATAGAACTCTCGGCTGGGGTGCTCATTATTGTCGACAGAAATAGTTAAGATGAATGTACGAATGGCTTAGCAAACGTAAAATGAAATAGTTTCTAATTTTCTACCAGAAATTTCAGGAAAATTAAAATTTCTGGTAAATGGGAAATTCACACCGAAATGCTGCAGGCCCTATGACAGAGATGCAAAATGACGTGACACATTTACTTTAAATTCTTTTACAGTTTTAGAGTTTTTGATATGCTGGGGAAGCTTGTTCCATGAAAAAGCTCCAGAAACTGAGAGAGCTTTTTGTCCTACGTTAGATGAACGGTAACTGACTAAAACATCATTCCTCCGATTTGGTTTTTTGTTAGGGATATTAGATGGAAAAAATTTTACCCCCTCTGCATTACTTTGGGGGAGGTACAGAGAGGAGAACACTCGTCGAGCTTTTTGGTTCATGAATCTGTTCGGTATTGGGATCCAGTCGAGTTTTCTTAAAAGAGGGGTGACATGATCGTATTTATTTAAATTTCCTTTGCATACCACTTTGGCGGCGAAGTTTAGACATTTTTGTAACTCTTCCTAACGATATTGAGGTAAATTTCCCCACACAAGATTGCAGTAGTCCAGGCGCGATAAAACTAAAGAGTGAATCACTAATAATCTAGATTTTTCGTCAAGTGTGTTCTTATTGCGATGAAAGAACTTTAAGGTTCCGTTTATTTTGTTGCACATTGTTTCGACGTGTGAATTGAAAGTCATATTTTTGTCAAACCAAACACCCATATTTTTCACCTTCTCTACTGGTTCAATTGTATCGTCTCAAAATGTGAGCTTGAAAGGTGGTAAATTTTTAGTCGTATTCTGTGATCCAAAAATAATGCATAGCGTTTTACTTGCGTTAACTTTGAGGCCATTATGGTCATACCACAATTTCAGATTTCTCAGAAGGTTTTCAGCGTTGGCTTGTGTTTCTTTTAAATCCGCTGATGAGCTTGTCATGGCAATTTGTACGTCAGCATACATTGAGATTTTTGTGTTTGCCGGCATGGTGGGAAAATCATTGATGAAAATTGAAAATAGGAGCGGGCCGATGATTGAACCTTGAGGAACGCAAAAATTATTTGGTATGAATGATGACATTTTGTTAGTCAAGCACACTGCATGAGAGCGGTTTAGTAGGTAGCTTTCAAAACACTGAGTGTCTATTCTGAGGTTTGAAAATTTTTGTAGAAATTTCTTATGCTCAACACTGTCGAAAGCTTTGGAGAGATCAAGCAATAGTAAGAGGGTTAATTTTTTTTGGTCAATATCTTTGTAAATTTTTTCTGTTAAGTTTAACAGGGCGTCCTGAGTACTGGTATTCCTTCTGTAAGCATATTGATTGCGATGCAGTAGATGTGACTCGTCTATGTAAGACGAGAGCTGGTTTGTTATTACTTTTCTAATATTTTGAACATAGCAGGCAGGAGACTGATTGGTCTGTAGTTTGACGCTATTTCGATATCACCAGATTTATCTAATGGCTTAATAATTGATAGCTTCCATTGGTCGGGAAACTTGTTTGTGGCTTTAGATGTATTTATTATCAAGCGAATGAGGGGTGCTGTGACAGGGAAGCTGTCTTTTATATGTTGGAGGCTTATGCCATCATGTCCAGTCGCTTTAGTATTCTTTAGTGAGTATAAGAATTTTCGTATCTATATGACGCTAACCGGCTTTGGTCTCCATTTGTTTCTACTATTTGGGGATGATACATAGCTCAGATTTGCCCCTGTAGATGTGTCTGAAACTGTCCTGGATACTTCATTGAAAACATCTTCGCCAACTTTTGAGAAGAAAGTATTAGAGTCATTAGCCATTTTTGAGGGGTTGTCAAAAGTGCTTTTGCACTCCGAATTTTTATACTGAGCAACTTCTCTAATGATTTCCCAAGTTCTTTTTGGATTTTGTTTTGCCGCCAAGAGTTCTTTGTGGAAGTAGTGCCGTTTTGCTTCCTTAACTTTTCTTCGTAGGATCTTCTCATGATCTTTGTATAATTTTCGACGCGTACTGTCTGATTTATTCAGGTTGTACTCACGCTGCAAATTTCTTTTAGCTCTGCTCAACTGTTTTATCTCATCTGTTATCCATTTAGAAAAATTCTTGGCTTAACTTTCTTCGTAGTGAAAGGTGCGCATTCGTTAAGAGCTGATACGAAATTTTCGTTGAAAAGCGAAACTTCTAAATTGACATCATCGGTGTTTTCCATGCCTTGAAATTCACTCCATCCGTCTAATAGCTTTTCTTGAAATATTTCAGGGGAGTAGTGGTTTTTCATGCGATATGTAATGTAACTAGATTTCTGTTTCTCTTTTGCAATATTTATTTGGCATTCTACCAAATGGTGATCAGAGAAGGACGGTAAGATTTCTGTGCTGAGTACTGCTTGGGGATTGTTTGTAATTGCTAAGTCAAGAAGAGTGTTGGAAGCGTTGGTAATTCGTGTTGGTTCTTGGACCATTTGAGAACGATTAAGTCTGTACAGCATCTTGCTTAGCTGATTGTTATTATTTGTCAGATCTACGTTAAAATCTCCGAAAACATAGAAAGATTTTTTGGCTGCAGAGATTAATTTAAACGTATTTTCAATGAAATCTATTGTTGGACGTACAGATGCTGACAGATGTCTGTAAAGACTTCCGACAATGAAAGACTTGTGTTTGTTTACTTGAACATTGAGCCAAACCATTTCTATGTCTACGCATTTTTCTTTTATCGGAAATAAGGATGTAGAGTAGACATCTTTGATGAAAATGCATGAACCGCTACCTCTATTACTCTTGACTCCGTCATAACAGTACAATGTGAACCCGGCAATGCTGAGATATGAGCTTTCGACTCGTGAATCGAACCATGTTTCAGATACGCATAAAATATCGATATCGTTAGTGATCAACATTTCTCGTATGTCATCCATTTTACCATTGAGACTGCGAGCATTTATGTGTAATATTTTGATATTATTTATCTCAATAGGCAGATCTTTAGTGGAGTTATTGCATTTTTTAGGTCTAGCAGGGCATTTAGTATTCGTCTCTAGGTCTTTATTGCCGCGTTCATTGTTTGTGATTTCAGCTTCAAATTCAGTTTGATCACTGTTATTTAGTCACAAAATGGGGGAGGGAGCAACACGATTTTCATCACGCATTTTCAAGAGGGCGCTATAGTGGTCCTGTTTCCGGTGTATGTTTACCGGAGGACAGTTTATCAGAGCATTTGTTGTAGGGGAGATTGTCGTTTTCCAAATCCCATTGTCTCTTTCATCAAATACGTGAATTGGTGTTCTCGTCACATTAGAAAGTATTTGGGGTATGAGGTCTCCAACTGCGTGATCGAAGACTTTTCTATCGATGTATTTATCGATGAGTTGTTCGAAACTGCCACTGTCCTTGTCAACGAATTTTGCATACTGGTCCTTGTTTCTGGAGCTCTCAGTTTTGATGGTTTTTTTCAGAGATGTATAATCCCATTTCGATATTTGTTGGGAAGCAAGCTGCTTCGTTACGGCGTGGGGGAGACAGTGTCCGTCACCTACAGTGTATGCAGGCTCCATTTTGAGCGATCGTTTCAAGTCGTCCTATGTGTCTGCAACTCGTGTGCAAATTTGATTCACTGTTGATTTTGCGGTAGCAGTATCTGTTTGGTCGTTCGACGGAGGCCTGGCAGAGGCAACAGATTTTTTTCGAATAATTTGATTTTTTTTTTGGAATAGTTTTGAATATCGTTATTAGCTTGACTTTCCTCGGTTCCTGCGTACTCTCTGGAAAGTTGAGTATTGGTTGAAAAGAAGGGCATGTCGCAATCACTATTTGTGTCTGTTGCAAGTAACGCAATTTTTTTTTTCGTACTGGCATTATATTTGTCTGAGATCGAGTCAGGGAAAGGCTCAGGCTTATTCACGTTCCTCATGTTGTGGGTGGGTGAGTTATTCAGAGCTCTGCTCGATGACGCAATCAATTTTGAAGGATTTGGTGTACCATGTGCAGCGATGTGCATAGGCTTATATTCTTTTCCAAAGTTTAAAGTGAGACTATTTGTCTCTTTCCGTGAAGTTTTCGATTCATTGGAATGATCTACAATTCCATTTATTGCTTGACATTTGTTGAAATGAGGACAATATGGCACGGTGATTAGCAATGTCGATTTCATTGCAAGTTGTCCAAGAAAACAGAAGTTTTCTGCCTGGGTGCGAGGCCATTGAATGTTATTGAGTGCGTCACCATTTTCATTATCTGGGTAAGTTTGAAATTGAATCAAGTTTAAACCCAGGTTTTTGCAAAAATTCATTACTTTGTTGAATTCTTTCGCACTGCAAGCATTGGCAATATAAATACTAGAAAGTGCGTACTTCCTTACAATCTGTTGTTTGATTCGAGCAAGGTCTGAGAGCGAGTGGCAGAGGCCATCAAAACTTAGTATATAATTTTTAAATCTAGGCATGCAATTTATAGCATGGAGAAGGTCGGCGAAGCGCCCAGATGGAACAGTTTTTATCTAGCACGAGCGATCGATGTCCTTCCTTCTGATCGTGCTTAGGATATTGTCACCTAGCAGCAGAGTATCGTAAGGTTCTCGACAATTGGAGTCGACTTCACAAGAGATACTAGCAGGTACCGCAGTTGCAAGGTCATGAGAACTTATATGTGAATTTAAAGAAAAAAGTTGCTCGGTTACGTTCTGAATGTTTGATACTGTAGAGAAAATCGACGACGGGCTAGGAGGCTCATGTTGTCTTAGGGATTTACTGAAAAACGCTGCTGTTAGAGACAAATTTTGAATAATTTCATGAATTTTTTGAGAGCTTGTGATTTGAAGCGGGTGCAAGTAGCCATTTAAAGAAGCAACAGTGTTTTTCCTATTGTTCTGTACTGGAAATTTCATTTTGTTCTCACGGCTTGCTCTCTGGGGTAATTTACTGCCAGTATCGGTTTGTGCGCGAATATTCTCGAACATATAATCTGGAGAAGGAAGAGAGTCTACCACGCTTGAAATGTCCTTATTAGTAACAACTATTCTGTCTTGTACCACTGATGAGGATGGCGTTTGTGTCCCCGTCGCTGGCGGACAGTTTGGAGCATTGTTGTTGACGCAGAGCTGGGGAGCTGGCACGCTATTTTGCTTGTTCAGATAAGGAGTAGCAGGTGGTTGTGGTGCTGCGGCTGAGACTTCACTGCTTCGAACCTTCAAATGATTGCTGGAGGTTTGGCAGATAAGTTTTCTCTCGTCCGGCGATATTGGTTGCATAGTCTTCAGTGACGTTGCTTCGGAAGGTGACACACATTCTCTGACGGAGTTACTGGCAGCGGTTAGCAAGTCTCCTCTCTTTTGAGCATTAGAATCTTGTGAGTGAGAGGATGTAGGTTTCCTACTTGCAGGCACTTTGCTTGGGAAGGTCGTATTTTTGCCCCTGAGAGAACCATTTTTTCGGGATGTTGTGTAGGGCAACATTTGTGCAGAGAACGGCACTTTCCGGCCTGCGAAGCGAGTGTCGTAATGATGCATCGTGTGTTATATTTGCATAGCTATGACTGAATTTTGAGAACGAAGTAGTTTTTGTATATGTATCGCTGATACTGATTTGCTAAATTTGACCTCGCTCAGCAAGTATTTTATGAAAAGTGAGGTCAATCCAAGCCGTTCATCGAGGTATTGAAGTTCGCAGCTGAGAGAAGAGGGGTTGCCCTTTAATGCTGGAGGGCAGAGGCGAGGAACTGGGAGGCTTGGGGTTGGCCGCGAACAATGACATGCAATTTTGTATTTTGTACGACTAGGTCACAGTCTCTGACACGAGTCGTGATTTTTTTTTTGGCCGAGAGTTTCTTCCTATTTGAGGGACGCTTTAATTATTCAACAGAATGAGATCTGGTACAAAATGTGGTATGATGATATTGAGGGACAGCACAATTTTTTAAATTTTAGTCTCATTGATTATAAAGGGAGCGTATCTTAGCATGCAGCCTCATCTTCAGTCTTTTCCTTCTTTCGGATGGGCTTCCTTTTGCTGCGGTAATTTTGCAAGAAATTTTGCAGGATCAAGAAACACATCGTTTGTAGGATGACTAACGCTTTTAGTGGGAACATATTTGAATTACAAATTCAAGGCTAGTTGCACTTTTTATACTATTTTCCCTGGTGATTGTAAATGTTTTTCAACTTCTCGTTCACCCGTTGTTCTTACTGGTAGCTCACTTTAAACTATCGGTGTCTTCAAACTATTCAGTGTCAGTAGGGAAACGGAGGTATGAAACACAATAATTCTTTCGTGCACATTTGCCGTCTCGGCCACCTAGGAAGTGAACAAAAACCAAACTGAGAGGTTTGACATTCCCAAAAATTGATCAAAACAAACGTGATTTTTTTGGTTGGTTGAAGCGGAAAAGTTCAGGATTTGCCATGCTCTGTGCTCTGAACGGTCAGAAGACGGGAGGCAGGTGTACGTGTGCGGGCATTACCGTACATGTCTGTATCTGGATGCTGTATTCTTGAGATCGCACCTATATAAACCGAGTTTGCTTAGGTTGTGGCGCTCTTCCTATTCACTTGTCCTCCTGTGCCCATGACATCTGGTTGCCTTAATAAACTTACCGCCAAGCTAACCTCTGTGATCATTTAACCACCGTATATTGGTGGCCCCAGTATGTGGTAAACTGAACTCACTTAACCGTGTATAATTAATTAAGAGGATACAAAGTGTCCCGAAGCTGACTAATTGGAACATTATACAGTCAAATGTGTACCGGAAACAATAACCAGGTGTGGCAGCCGCAAGCATCCGTGTTTGTGTTCGGTTTCAAAATACCGGTAGACGCGTTGGTCGGAGCCTACTCCGAATTCACCGTGTGGCTTAACATCGGGTCACCGTTTCGCACCAGGATTTTGGTCTATGAGGCAGAAGAAGACATAGAGATCGTCTTCGAAGTCACTATTAGTGCTACAAACATTTGAGTGAACAAGAACTTGTTTTGACTGGTTTAGAGACACATTCCTACGTCCTAATGGTGTTGTAAATCGTGCCAAAAACTGTAGCAGTACTGAGTGATACGTGGTACCAAATTAAAATCATCAAATCATCAACGTGGTACCAAATTAAAATAATTATCATCGTGTATCATCTGCAACGTGGTATTCTGTCCTCGACATCCTACATAGACATCGAGTTACCAGCGGCAGCATACCTCCAGCACCAAGCGACGTACGCTGCAGTCTACATTTTTGTTGCAGTTAAGTGTTTTCCTGAAATTTTTTTTTAACTCTTTTAGTGCACATGTACCTAGGGCATACCGCGCGAGTCTCTTTGTTTTTTTTCTGTCGCTTTGCAGGCTGTTTTTTTTGTATGCACTTAATGCTTCTAGACTCTGTCTCTGCGACTGTGCGTCAACCGCACTGCACTGTGCAGTAGCATCAGTTTCCAATTAAACGTTGTGTGAGGCGCACTGCGTCACTCGCCTGTGGATTTAGCAGAACAGACGTCAGTTTTCATTTCCAAACCCAGAGTAAGTGTACATTTTTGCTGTTGTATTTAACAGGCTTAATAGAAGCATTAAAGCATCTTGATTTTGTTTATGCAGTGCTAAAATTTCAAAAGAAGTTCGTTTTGTAGTTGATTTTTTCATTTAGCATTTATTTGAATTATTTGAATTTAAAGGCTATTTGTTTGAATTATAGTTGTTTTGGTTATTTTAAAAAAAAACACTAGTTCACAATTCTTTCCATGTTTTTAATGTGTGATTGAATTGCGGTAATTCCAATGATTGATGTGTAATTTGCGGAACCTGTTATTTAAATTGAGTTGTTTTTATGCGGTTATGTTGACACAATAAGATGTGGCGTTTTTATTTTTTTTTGAACCTTAATGCTGCCGTCGTGCTGAGGTTTTGATGCACGGTAAGTGAGTTGAATGCTTTTGCTTTGCTGGGTTATTGCTTTTGCTATTTGCTTTTAAATATTAATCACTTATTTCCTTTTTTAATATATTTTCTCTGTATCCGGTATAATCTTATGTGTACGGTGTTGAAGATTTATTTTTTTTTGGTGGTTTGCGGAGTATAAATTTTTCGTTGTATATTTAAAAAAATTTTACTTTATCGTTTTTTTTTTTTGGCGTTTTATGATAAATATTAATAATTAATATTCTCGTGGTACTAGCGAATGTTTTTCTTTATTTAGCATGTTTTCTGCGATTTGAAATTCTTTTTTGGTCTCTGGCATGGGTTTATTTTAGTTGCGTTTTTGTTTTAGATGCGTTTAGCTGCGGTTTTATTCTTTTAATCGTTTTGGTAATGTAGACGGTTCTTTATTAGAAGTTTTAGCTGTGCGTTTTTTTACTTAAGGTTTATTAACCATAATGTAACGAGTTTTTTTTAACGTTACGTTCGAACAGGGCTACATATTAATTTGTTCTTGCTTTAGCTGCCCTTGTTATTGCTTGTTTTTTTTTGCCGATAACTATAATAATGCTTGGTTGGTGTATTGGTAAATTTGTTTAGTAAATTTTAACCTTTTAATGATATGAGTTGCGAGGCGTTTAACGTGATTTAAGGTAATGACGAATTTTAGAGCGAGACAGTTGGATTAAATTAATAGCGATGCCTTTCATTTAGACTTGTCGTTTTAATTTTTTATTTTTTGAGCATATTTGTTAACTTTTAACTGCGAATTAAGTTGCTCCCCGGTTTCCGTTAATTCTTGAGTTTTATTTAACCGTTTTAATTTTGGGGTTATTGCTCACTTTAGCTGCGTCGGGGGGGGGGGGGGGGGGGGGGGGGTGCAAAGTGCGGGCATTGCCGTACACGTCTGTATCTGGATGCTGTATTCTTGAGATCGCGCCTATATAAACCGTGTTTGCTTAGGTTGTGGCGCTCTTCCTATTCACTTGTCCTCCTTGGATCGCACCTATAAACCGTGTTTGCTTAGGTTGTGGCGCTCTTCCTATTCACTTGTCCTCCTGTGCCGATGACATCTGGTTGCCTAAATAAACTTACCGCCAAGCTAACCTCTGTGATCATTTAACCACCGTATATACGGGAAGGGGGAGGGGGGTGTTGCGGGCTCGGTGAGGGGAGACTGAGGGAACAAGGACACTTCACACTTCACTCAGGCCTATCGTTCGAGACCGGGCTGAGCACACCATTTCACACCCCTTGCCAGCACTGCTTTGTTGGCTTTTCATTTAAAGTGCACTGATTTAAGCAAAAATAAGACAAAAGTTATTTTTTTCTTTTCGCAGTTCCACAGGTAGCAAACACATTCACTGATAGTATAATTTTTATGCATGGCTAGGTTATTTCCTCCTTGCATTTTCAAACAATTACAGCACCATTTTTCCGCACGTCCGACAGCGACCGAGTCCGGTCGAGAAAAAAAACAGTCTCTCATACTAGGCACTTTCCCGAACTCCCTCAAAGTTGCTAAAGTAACCCCTATCTTTAAAAGTGGTGAAAAAACCTGTGTAAACAATTATCGACCTATTTCCGTACTACCAATTATTAGCAAAGTATTCGAAAAGATTGTGAATAAAAAAGTGTACTCTTATTTTGAACCAAAATCATTTCTTTACGATAAACAATACGGCTTTCGCTCAAAAAATCAACAACACAGGCTATATTAAATCATTTACAATTCCTCTATTCTAATAAAGATGAAGGAAAGCCTGTCTTCTCTGTATTTCTTGACTTTCGAAAAGCATTTGTTCGTTTGGACCATAAAATACTACTCTCGAAACTACACTGTTATGGCATTCGAGGGATTGCCCATGATTGGTTCAGATCGTACCTAACAAATCGGAAGCAATACGTTGTCATTGACGACGCAAAATCAGACCCACAGACAATTAGCCATGGAGTTCCACAAGGATCTGTTCTTGGGCCTCTCATGTTTCTGATTTTTATCAATGATATTGTAAAATCTACATCATGCTTCAAATTCATACTTTTTGCCGATGACACTACGCTTTCTGCGGTCCTTCCGAACCAAAATCCTGCTATGATTGTGGAGAGTATAAATACTGAACTTCACAAGGTTTCATCGTTCCTCAAAGCAAATAAAATAAGCCTTAATATTGATAGAACAAATTATATTACATTCTCATACAAGAAAGATTTATCTCTCCAATGCATTAAAATTGGCGAAGGTGAAATCGAAGAAACCAACTCAAGTAAGTTTCTGGGCATTATAGATAAACATCTGACCTTCAAAGAGCACATCACTCATATTAGTTCTAAATTATCAAAATCCATCGGAATCCTAAATAAAGTTAAAAATTTTCTGCCTGAAACAGCTTTACAAATGCTCTACCGAACGCTCATTTCTCCATACTTGCAATACGGAATAGAAGCATGGCACGGAACTGATAAAAATAAAACCAACAAAATTTTTACTCTGCAGAAAAGAGCTGTCAGAGTGGTAAAGAACCTAGAATATAATGCTCACACAAATGATTCTTTCAAAAATTTACAAATACTTAAACTTTCGGATCTCTACAAAATCTCCATCTGTAAATTCATTTACAAAACATTAAAAAATGATGGCTACGATAGCCTAAGACAATTATTGACTGCGCAAACTGGTCATCACGAGCATTTAACTCGAAATAGAAGTAAATTCATGCTTCCTTATTTTTCAAAGGCCCGGTCGCAACATAGTATTCTCTTCGTTGGAACCAAAACTTGGAACTCTATACCTGCAGAGATCCGTGAATGTAATTCGTACAAAGTATTCAAAAGACATCTTGAGTCTCATTTCCTATCAGAATACTAGTCGTGTAAGATCACCGTGTCAAAATCTTGCCTCCTACATGTAACTAATGATAATGTCAAAATGTAACTTGCCTTGGGTACCATAACCAATCTTCTCTCTGCTCTTGAATCGTTTTATCGAACATACTGTTAAATATAGCCGATTTGACCTATATTGTAAAATACAGCATAAAACATCGAGTTAATTATCTCAATGATCAGTCTAATGCGAAACTAGGTTAAGTGAACTAGGTTAAACATTTTTGTACACCATAGGATAACGTGATGGTAGGATGCCCTAGAAGTCGCTGAACTTGTTCGGGCCCACAAGTAGCTATATTTTACGTTGGTAGGGTTGGTGATACTTTTCGATAATACCAACTACCAAAACGCAAATGAGCTCGAGAAGTACGTTTAAGATCACGATAACGAGAGGGTAATGAAGACAGATGGAAACTAAGCTGTGTTCTAGTTTTTATTTGAAGAAGCCGGAAGGACCGCTGCGTCGTGTTGACTGAAGAACTTGACTGACGATGATGCGCAGTCCGTGCAGGCGAAAGGCTCCGGCGAGTGACGGAGTCGACAGTGTATGCGTGTTTGTGTGTTTTATGAAATTCTCTTCATGAGTGAGGGCAAATTAGCAGGCAAGAGAAATCAGTGTGATTTCAGGGTTAAGCTCAAGGTCTGCGTAATTTGAGCAGGTGAATGAAAATCAATTTGAGCCGTGATTGATGACGCTAATCGATCTTAATCCTGTAGTGATTAAGGATCAAGGCAGGCTGGATTTAGCAAGATGGCGGCTAATTATTTTTGGTGCCCGTATTCGGGGCAGTGTCAATTAGGCCAATAAATAGGTAATATTCAAGGCCAAAGTCCAAGGCTGAGTACCAGACTTAAGTACTCGGCTAAGACAAGTTACGGCAGAGCTAAAGGCAATATCAAGGCGTAACTCTAGGCTGAGTTAAAAGTCAAAGCTCGAGGCCCAGGGATAAATGTGTTGTGGCGTTGTTGACGTCGAAGAATGAGACGCTGACCCACACGAGCTACCCACAAGTAAGAAGTGACGGTCCGACAATGGCGTCGGCTGTGATGTTGCCATCACAACGACTTAAAAATCGAACAACTGTTGATAATATTTTCATTTTTGTGCTTTTACACAAAAACTTCTAAGATTACTAATTATAAGTAGAAAATTGTTAATAATAATGTGAAGTAAGATTTTTAATGCCAATAATTATGCTATTTAAATGTTAATGAGAAATTTCTGGATTTATACATTTTGTAGCTACTGCTACATTACCCCTCAAGGCACAGACAGAAAGGTCCACCCGCTACAATCATTTGTAGCGGGAAGGAGTGCAAACTACACAACCATGCCGAGTCCGGAGGTCGGAAAATGTTACTGAGCGGGGAAGCTTGACCAAACGGGTCTGCAAATTGAGATCAGAAAGAGTTCTAGGAACGAACAGCAGTTACTGCAGCCGTCTCGTCTGGTTTCTCCAGACTTGTCGCTGTTTCACTAGGAGAGCTAGAATTAGAGTCTACGATAGGGTTTGAAAATGCAGGCAAAAAGAAAGGGTTACACTCAAGTCGACTAGGCAACAATGCAGCCAAATGAGGAAACTGAGGTGGACGATATGATCGAGTCTCAGTGGAAAGAAGGTTCTGCGGAGAGAATGAAGAGTTAGTAATCACACTATTATCGGAGATGTACGCGGCCTTGAGCCGGTCTATGCTTACTGAATCGGATGAACCAGATTTTTCAAGAACGAAATACTTTGGCGTTCTTTTGACTACCTTGAATGGGCCATCATAAGGGCGGGTGAGGGTTGGTTTTATATTATCGTTACGTACGTACACACGTGTGCAATGTTGAAAGGCAGGATCTAATCTGTCTTCCGAATGTGGCATTCGTGGAGCTACATACATGATCTGACGCATGCAATCCTTGAGACAAGTTACATATGCGGACTGATCAGCAGGTGAATATGCAGGCAATGGTTTTGGGTCTACAATGTCGCCAGGGAGGCGAAGCGTCTTTCCATACAACATTTCTGCTGCCGTGCACTGCTGGTCTTGCCGATACAAATTTCGAATGCTCAATAATACTACTGGAAGTCTGTCGGTCCAATCGTGACTGCAATTAAGGCAACGCAGCGCGCGTTTGAGATCTCGATGGACCCTTTCAATGAGTCCATTCGACTGCGGGTGATTCGCCGTAGTGTTGATATTTGAACAACCTAAGGCGGCACTAAGCTCACTCCAGAATTTGGAGGTAAATTGGAATCCCCGGTCATGAGTGACACTTAAGGGAACCCCAAATCTGTAAATCCAATTTGCTACGAAGGCGCCAGCTACAGTATCAATTTGGGTATCAGGAAGAGGCACGGCCTCAACCCATAGCGTGAATCTATCGATTATAGTTGACAAATAAGAATGACCGCGAGATAAAGGCAAAGGACCCACCAAATCTAGGAGTACGCCATCGAATTTTTGACCTGCAAAAGCACAACTCTGCAGCGCTACACGGTTACGTTTCACAACTTTGCTGCTCTGACATGCATGGCAGTCTTGCACAATTTGCTTGACCTCCTTACGCATCGCTGGCCAGACGAAACGATCGGAAATCAAACGCAATGTACGGTTAATACCTGGATGAGAGAAAGCATGATAGTAAAGAATGGCTACCTTGCGGAGAGTCGCAGGCAGATACAAACGAGAAAGTCGCTCAGCGTCACGGTACACGCCGTCAACCAAGGTTAATTTCAAAGAAATAGTGTTAGTAGGTTGGAGAAGGTCCTGGAGTTCAGGATCCTCCTTCTGTGCATTTGCAATGTTGCCGAAGGTAATTTCTCCACTGGTTTGGACGGAATTAATTCGAGAGAGACAGTCAGCGACTGTATTCTCAAGTCCCTTGATAAAGCGGATATCCGTGGTGAACTGACTAATGAAAGACAGATGTCGAGCTTCTCTTGGTGAATGATGCTCAGACGGCATTTTGATCGCTGAGGTCAAGGTTTGTGATCTGTATAGATCACAAACTGTCTTGCCTCTAAAGCGTAACGAAAGTGTCTCACAGATAAGTAGATAGCAAGGAGTTCCCTACCGAACGCGCTGTAAGCACGCTCAGTGGGAGATAGCTTTTTGGAAAAGAAGGCAAGAGGAGAGATGTTAGTCCCTACTTTTTGTTGCAGCACAGCACCTACGGCAGTACTGGGGGCATCAACCACCAAGCTGAAGTCAGCATTTGCAATAGGGTAGGCTAGCTCTGCAGGAGTAGCTGGCTTGTGTTTTATATCATCAAAAGCTTTACGTGCATCTTCCGTCCATTTTACGTCAGTAGATTTATCTTTTCTCTTTGGTTCCAGCTAATCTGACAAAGGGGCTAACGTTTGAGCACAGTTTCGGATAAAGCGATGGTAGAAATTAACAGAACCTAGGAACCTTCTCAGTTCCTTCTGGGTCTGTGGAAGAGGGAAGTTTTTGATCACCTCTACCTTGGAAGGCAGAGATTTTAGAACTAGGCTAGAGATTTCGTGACCTAAGTAAATCAGTGATGGCTTTCCGAGCTCGCAATTGGCAGGATTGACCAGGAGTCCATTATCAGACAGTCTTTCAAACACGATCCTCAAATGGTCTTTATGTAGCTCCGGGGTTGCGGATGCCACCAAAATGTCATCAAGATACACATAGGCAACGGTGAGATCCGAGAAAATTTCAGACATGTGTCTCTGAAAAGTTTGAGGTACATTTCTAAGCCCATATGGCATCTTCAAGAATTCAAAGAGACCAAACGGAGTGATTACCGCGGTCTTAGGTATAGCACTTTCCTCAAGTGGAATTTGATGGAAGGCACTTTTTAAAACAATCTTTGAGAAAATATATGCTCCCTCTAAATTTGCACTGAAATCGTGCAGGTAAGGGATGGGGAATCGGTCAGGCTGTGTAACAGCATTCAGCCTTCTGAAATCCCCACACGGTCGGAAATCACCGTTTGCTTTGGGCACTAACAAAAGAGGGCTAGCCCAAGGGCTTTTGGAACTGCGGATGATGCCGCATTCCTGCATGCGCGCGAATTCTTTCTTGGCTAAAGCCAATCGATCAGGCGGTAAACGTCTAGCTTTAGAGTAAACTGGCGGTCCAGTTGTCACGATGTGATGTTTAGTGCTAGTCTGCATATTTTTAGAAGCTAAGTTAGAGTTTGTTAATGCAGGGTATTCTGCGAGAACCTGCTCGAAAATGCACTCTTTTTTGAAAGCAATAGAAAAGGAATGCAAGACATTAGCTCTAGTCATGCCACAAGCGGGAATTGAGATCTGTGTCTCCTCGTCCCTAATTTTACGGTTTTTAACGTCCACAATTATTCCAAACTTTGCTAAGAAATCAGCTCCAATAATAGGTTCAATGACCTGCGCAATTAGGAAATTAAAAGTGAAATTTCGCCTTAACCCCAGACTGCAAGTGAGTACTTTGTCCCCATAACACGCTATTGGCGTGCCATTTGCGGCTCGTAATGTTGCCAACAAATTGTTATTTTTGTCTTTCGCCGTGGCTGGAATGATTGAAACTGAGGAACCGGTATCGATCAAAAATCGATACTTGGTAATGGGATCGAATACAACAAGGAGGCGAGTAGTCTGGGAGTTAGGCAACGCAGTACTCGCTACTGTGCGTCGCTGTTCGCGTTTCCCGAAGTAATTTCGGCGTAACGAGGGCAGAATCGTGAGGCACAATTGCGCGCTTGGTCACCAAATTTTGCGTGGTACCAGCATAGGTTACTACTAGCATCGCGAGAGCGCGACCTAAAGCGGCGGTTTTGAGCTGACCTGTCATAAGACCTACCTCTCCCAAAGCGTTGGGGAGGAGCGTAATCATAAGCATTGTTATCGTAACGTGCAAATCTACCTGGGTTTTGCTGAATATGAGCTACACTGTGACCTAACTGGCAATTCTGGAAAGCATGCTTTAGCTCTGAGATCTCGCGCTGCATTGATTCCATAGAAGTAGGAGGTTGAATATTGGAAGCATTTGACGGGCTAAAACTCGCAGCTGATGCGTTCAAGGAAGCTGCCTGCGGCGTGTGGAACATGTTTAAGTTCCTCATCACTGTTTCTGTGGCTTGAGCTAACGAATCAAGGCTTTCGTCCGGACCGATCATTGACAAGAACGGCCGCACGGTAGTCGGCACTTTTGTCATATACAATTCTTTGAGGAATCTTTCAGCTATGCCTAAACCGGCGGCAAGTTTCTTAAGTTCCTTCACTAACGATGCTGGAGGGAAAGCAACGGACACACTTGGAATAGCTGAGGCATCAACAAGAAACCTAAGCTTGTCCGCATCGGACATTTGCAATTTTGACATTATCTTGTCCTTTAAAACTGTATACAGGTTGATTGATGGCGGATTGTTCATTATTTCGTCAGAATCAGATAGCATTTGCGTGGGCACAGCAGCTATTAACGCATAAAAAAATGTCCCGCTGATTGGTAATATTATTGTAAATAAAGATCGCCTCAATTTGATTAAACCAAGTCGTGCTTTCTGCTGGTATGAAAGGCGGAAGAGTTATAGGCTTAGCGCGCGTTGGATCTGCAACTTCACTTGCATCAGGCATACTGGCAATTTTTTGTTTTTACTGCAAAATTAGCAAAATTACTCTATAACGGCACGGAATTTACGTAATCAACACCTAATAACTTTATCATTAAGGTATCAAAAGGTGTGCTTTTAAATACACCTACTCAGTCATTCAAATAAAGACATGAAACGAGAAAAGGAAAAAAAAATTTTTCGATCTTCAGGAATAACTGTAAGCACGAAAGAAGGTGAAAAATTTTTTTTCTACCTACTGTGGCACATGAGACAAAAGAGACAGGAAACAAAAATGAGAGAAAAAAATTTTTTAGAGCTGCTCAGAGAAACTCATTAGCACGGTAAGTCCACAGAAAAAAAATTCTCAGGGAAACAATAATGAGAACTTATCACTACAATGTTATGCCAACATTACCCTCTCTCACGTTTTCTCAAACACTTCTCGAGTTGAATAGTTTTTAAAGTTGGGAGTCACCCAATATAAAGTCACTCTGGGGTCACCACTTTTACGTTGGTAGGGTTGGTGATACTTTTCGATAATACCAACTACCAAAACGCAAATGAGCTCGAGAAGTACGTTTAAGATCACGATAACGAGAGGGTAATGCAGACAGTTGGAAACTCAGCTGTGTTCGAGTTTTTATTTGAAGAAGCCGGAAGGACCGCTGCGTCGTGTTGACTGAAGAACTTGACTGAGGATGATGCGCAGTCCGTGCAGGCGAAATGCTCCGGCGAGTGACGGAGTCGACAGTGTATGCGTGTTTGTGTATTTTACGAAATTCTCTTTATGAGTGAGGGCAAATTAGCAGCAAGAGAAATCAGTGTGATTTCAGGGTTAAGCTCAAGGTCTGCGTTATTTGAGCAGGTGAATGAAAATCAATTTGAACCGTGATTGATGACGCTAATCGATCTTAATCCTGTAGTGATTAAGGATCAAGGCAGGCTGGATTTAGCAAGATGGCGGCTAATTATTTTTGGTGCCCGTAATTGGGGCAGTGTCAATTAGGCCAATAAATAGGTAATATGCAAGGCCAAAGTCCAAGGCTAAGTATCAGACTTAAGTACTCGGCTAAGACAAGTTACGGCAGAGCTAAAGGCAATATCAAGGCGTAACTCTAGGCTGAGTTAAAAGTCAAAGCTCGAGGCCCAGGGATAAATGTGTTGTGGCGTTGTTGACGTTGAAGAATGAGACGCTGACCCACACGAGCTACCCACAAGTAAGAAGTGACGGTCCGACAATGGCGTCGGCTGTGATGTTGCCATCACAACGACTTAAAAATCGAACAACTATTGATAATATTTTCATTTTTGTACTTTTACGCAAAAACTTCTAAGATTACTAATTATAAGTAGAAAATTATTAATAATAATGTGAAGTAAGATTTTTAATGCCAATAATTATGTTATTTAAATGTTAATGAGAAATTTCTGAATTTATACATTTTGTAGCTACTGCTACATATACTCAAATTTGACCATTGTACTAGACTTAAGAAAAATTCTACCTCTGTATCACCTGTGGTAAAACGTAAATAAAGCACCCTTTACGCCAATACAAACGAACTGCTGCGTTCCTTCGAAAGCCGTTTAAAATGACGAGAACCGTTCAAACAGATTTCTTCATTCGATTTTGAACTTTCACTGTTCAACTCTGAGAGCCTGAAGCATTTTATCTGCTTACATATTTTGAAGCTATCATGCATCTGCATACACCTTCCCGATCCTGTTCCATTCTATTGAAATTCTCCCAGCACAGAGTTTTGCGTTCGTTTTGCGTTCATGAAACCTCGCTAAGCAATGCCATAAGTTAAATCCGGGACAGTGCATCTGCGCAATTTTAAGGTTAAGGTTAGGTTAACATCGGCATCTTTGGGATGCTTTATTTCCAATCAAGCCTGATACATATGATCTTAGCATTGGTTTTTCAAATGTCTTATAACTAACCCTATATATAGGACACCATGACGGTTCCCCCGTAAAGCCGGTGCCCATTTCCGACACCTGGGTCGAGTGGGGTATTGTGCTTGAGCTTTCCCTTATACCCAACGGGGAAAATCTCCGCGCCAACGCTGGGAACGAACCCGCGACTTCCAGCATACAAGTCCGATCCCTTAACCACTGTGCCACGGAGAGAAAAAAAAAGATGGACACAGTGATTAGAAAATATTGATGTTTGAGTAAAAACACACGAGTTCGTTTTCTTTTGTATCTTTATTAATTAGGCTCCGCAAAAGATAGATTTGCGCTCATTTCCCCTGAACTATCGAGTCATTTATTCTTCACTGTTGTGTTAAGAGGTTCTCCCAAAATAAAGGTTTTTAAAATATGATTCCTGATTCATGATAATTTTCTGTAGATGTTCCATTTTAGAACGATACATGTAAGTGCAGTGTGTGCACTCACATTTATTTTATTTTCTTACATTTAAAACATCAATCAATTCTTGAAGATAAAATGTTATTCATTTTGAAATTAATCGAAGCTGGGTCTAAACTAAAAATCCGAGATTTAAATGGTGTACTGTACTCACATCGACACCGCGGCCCATCTTTTGTACTATTTTTTTATACCTCATGGTTACTCCGAGATTTTCACTCTCCAAATAGAGAAAAACGTTGGAATAACTTAGAAATGAAACACCTGGCCACTTTTAAATATTATCACCATGCTAGCCATGCCTGAAAGTCTGATCCGGAGTCAGAAAATCTGACAGAGAGGCAGGGTCGATTGCAGGGTTATTTCCTTCTGTTGGGCAAGCTCTGCCCAAGGAAGTTGGATACATGGAACCGGCATCCCTATCTTTTGCCAGTCAAGCGAGTGAAGCCACTTCTGCCGTCCCAAGCCCCGCCCACCCGGCATTAGGTCCCTGTGTGGAGGTGGTGTTGCAGTGGAGGGGTAGCACCACCTCCATCATCAGCGACTGAAGACCGAGCTGTTAAATGGCAGACTTGCGCTACTCTGTGCTATACGTTTTTTTCTTAGGCATATATTTCAATTGCGTCCTCGCTGAATGATAAAGAAACTCATATTGAGGAAACTCGTCCTTGACCGCAGCGTGGATAGCGGCGCCCTGTCACGCTGAGTGTCTGACACGCACTGAGCCCCATCTCCGTGTGTGTGCCCGTATACCCTACAGCTACCGAAAATTGGCTTCACTTTAGAGCGCTGATGCCGTCTCCATTCTTAAACCTCCTTGGCTCTGCCAGTCTCGTCTGGGCTTCTGCTGATAGAGAAGAGCACTCGCAGAATATAGTGAAGTCGCGCCCAGGAAGTTTTTTGTTCAAGAGAATGGAGAATTGCTCTTCTGTCAAGCCACATCCAGGCAGGTACAAAACCGACCACCTGTGCGTGATACGAAATGAATGTTTCTAATGATCATTCAGAACTCCTTGAGTTTGATAAGTTACGAGTAAAATGAAATCTTCCAATGAAATGAATATTTTCAAATGTAGGAGTAACATTTAAACAAGTAAATTTACGCCTTGTAGTAAGTTTACGGTCGAAACATGTAGACTTTTAAATGTTTTAGAGGGTAATTGATGAACGAAATCATGCGACAGCACGAAATCTCTAATTTTATCCTATGCAGTTATACTTGGACGATGAAAATCATAGATACCCCGAAAAATAAGTCAGACTGAGGAGGTATTGAGTAAGAGGCCGACGACATCATTGCCGGGATCCGGTTTACTGAGCTAAATCTATTGAAATGACTGTTAAACATAAAAATAATTACTTGTTTCATTGAATTCGCTTGAGAAGATTGAGATAAGTGCTTTGTAAAAATTTTGATACTAAAGGAATCACTTTGCAATGTTAGGAACAGGAAGCATTCAGCAATATTATTTGTTGCTGGTTAATATTGCATTAATGAATGTAATTTTCTTAATAAAATTAGAACTAACGAACGCTGGAAAATTGGTCTTGACAGATGTGTATATAATAAAACTGTTTTGGAGTAGAGTCTCTGCATAAAGGTCTTGACACTGATATTGATGTAAAATGAAAAATATTACAGAATTTAGTTGTAAATTTAACTGAAACTTTTTCACCCATTTTAACATTAATAATTATCCAACAATTGTTTGGCTCAATGTAATAAGGATATGTGATAAATGTACTCTTATGACCCAAGATTTGACAGGCAAATTTAATTTTCGTTCAGTTTGCGTATGAGAAACGATGGGCCGTCAGATGAGACAAATTTTTATCTTATCACAGTCTTCAAACTAATATAACACAGTTTTTTATCAAAAACTTCGTTATTCAACAAAACTATGAATGGTAATTAATTATTCACCTGTGAAGAAACTATCAACTTCAGAAAAAAATGTAAAACCAATTTTCATACTGAATTGTTAATAAATTTACGAACAAGATTCGAACCTAGAGTCAAGAAAGTAATTGAATGAAACATTATCAATACTAAAAATACAGAACTTTAGCAATACTTCATCCATTGAGGAATACTGAAGACTGTCGGAATAATAACCTTGAAAAACTTCCAATTAACATTAAATTTCAAGTCTTTTCGTCTCGCATACCATTCTGCATAACACTCAGGCGCTAATTGTTAAAAAAATAACTCTGTGATGAGAAGGAGAACAATTCCTGTCTCTGGAAATAAGATATACATAACTTCTTTTGATGAACGTGTTTGAATTGAACTGGAAAATAAAAATTGCATGTCGGTACCGAACGCTACCAAATTTTCGCATCCTGATACCTGTATCACATAGTGGATGTTTAACATGCTTCTGTGGAGGGAGTCAAAATTACTCGCTGATATGCTTGAAGACACGACCAAAAAAGTTTTAGCGTTTGTGGAATATGATTGCAATTAATTGCTAAATAATCTTGCAGAAAAGCCGGTTGCAATACCTACACTCGTATATAGTTATTATTATAATAATGATATTTAAATTAAAGGCGATATTTCCGTCCATCCTGAAGGAATTTCGTTAGCGTTCTCTTCACAGTGCATTCATTGTGTGTGAATATTAGGTCTCAAGCTGGTTAAAAAAAAAATTTGTCATAATTTCGAAGAATATCTTAAAGCGCCCTCTTCACAGTACATTCATTAATAGTGAATAATAAACCCCTGCTGTATTTGTGTCCCTGTTATGTAAAGTTAAAGTAGGTGGCATCAGAGTGCCTGTGTCAAATCGTGCTCATCACACGCGAGGCAATGACGGCGATATCAAAGCGCACACCCAGTCGACGTCTCCGTCTCGCAGGTCAGGGAAGTGCCAAAATGCTGGTATCCACCCCAGCTGCGCGATGCGCTCTCCAGCTTCTGCGTGGAGACCTCGGAGGCAGCAAATGCCTGCAATTGCAACGAAAAACTGAAGCAATGTGAACTGATACATCTGCTTTGTTGTTTATGGTCGAATTTCAAAATTATGAATTGATTGACATGTGTTTCATTATGTGTACAAGACACTGTGCATTCAGTAACATGATAAAATATTATCGTAATGACAAAATTTATACATCAATTGAAAGGACATTCATGATTACAGCGAAATTCCAGGTTTTTATTTTTTACGCTGTTTGTTAACAATACTGGCCAACGTTCAAACATCCCTGAAGAATGCCGTAATAATATGTAAAACATGTGTAACAATGATGAAGTATTTTATTCATTTTGTTTTATTTTGTTCAGCACATACTGTTCAGTCTGATATCAGATTAACTGCATAGACTAGCGTAACAGAGCCATCAAAACTGATGGCTTTATTTTGAGTTAGACTACACTGCAATCCTGAAATTAAATTTAAAAAAATTCTAAGGTGCTAGCCTCTCAATGTTTAGATTTTTCATGGTTTCATATGGCTGCTAAGCTCAATGATTGTAGCGCTTACTCCTAGATAAAAAATTAAGGAAACCTTTGATCATAAAAACAGCATGCTGGTAGGTGCCAGGTGTTGGAGTTGTTTTTTTTCTCTTCATAAAAACTGGAAAATATTGGAGTGAGGGTTTTTATTTAGTACGTAATCGAATACTTTTTGTGAATCTTAATCTTGGGGAATCGAATTGTTAAACAAATAACACAGCTGAACTCAGATCCAGGAGTGTTTTTTTATATTTTTATTAGTATTATTCATAACTTTTTACCATTTCATATTCATTTTTTATATTGCTGTCATTTCCTTAGTGCGTCATTTATTTATTTTTTTATCTAATTATATTTCATTCCAAAAGCTGATTGATAATTATCCAAATCGAAGTGAGTGTTTGAATACACAAGACTGTCAATTGTAATAAAATTAAAAAACGCGATATTCCCTCTGACTACACAATAAGTCATTAATAAGGAACTGTATGGATAACGGTTATTAATTCTAATTGATAGTCAAGTATGTATTGTGACGAATTCAACATTGTATTAACCTAATTATTAAAACATCCTTGTAACGCGTTGATGTTCCAGAAAGTTTATTCGACACTGCACTCTAATGCCAAACATTAATGCGTTTCAGAATTCTACCAGTTGTGATCGGTACGGTAATACGTCATTCTTCAAATGAAGAACACTCGTATAATAATTTTTTCAAAACAATTCTCCTCATAACAGTTCTTTGTAGAAGCTGTGTAGTTGATAGAGAGCATCACTCACTTTCAATTACCAAAAGGAAAAAGATAAATAAAGGAAACAACGTAAATTTAATAGGCATAATCAAAAGTGCGCATCCATTTCGTTTTAAACTGTCATCACGAACGTTCTAAAATTTCTTGAATTTTGCAACTTACTGCGAGGGTGCTTCGTCAGCGCTTGGCATGTGCACACATCGGCCCAGGAGGAGACGTCAAGAAAAAGATTGGAGCGACCTCTAGCGTGAGAAGCTCGAAGTACTTGCTCAGGGGAGCCATAGAAGGACAACACTCTGTTGCTGCAACCAATAATTATTGTTAGCTGAAAATTAGTTAAAATGTTACCGAACTTGAAGTTTTAATAGTTCATCCGTTATGGTCAGTGCGATTGTTTGTCCTAACGCTGAATGGTATGCGGAAGAAAAATGAGCATTGTTGTTTCAGTTCAATTAGGGTTACTTGATCCCTAAATGTATAGATTGTGTGGGATCGATCAAGTGTATGGATAGTGTATAGTGTAATATTGCATCCTGATTTCTACTCCACTGTATGTTAATGTTTTATGAAAGAACGGGACACAAACATGAGTGAAGCTACAACAACCAAAAAACATTGCTTATCTTAATTATTTGATATAATTTTTGAGGGTAAATTGATGTTATATTGATACAATATTAATAGAAATCAACCAAGGTTTCTAATGAATGATAACACATTCAATTATGTATGTGAAACATGTTTTTTTCAGGGAATCATACGTATAAAGAGTAAAACAATTAATGCAATAAAAATCATTTTGTACACATTCGTACCAATCGAGTGTCGAATAAAATCACCTTCAGTGATTGTCATCTGCTAGAACGTTAAGTATTAGCTTATGTTTTCTTATTGTTTAACCTGAATTCGTTGTTAGAACACAGATATGTGCACTTGATAATGACGTCAGTCAGAGTGAGGACGCTATTTAATTCGCCTACTAAAATGAACACTAATTAATCTTCCAAAAATTCATTCTGAAAATGCTTGAAAGGCTTGAATGTGTTCTTCTAAATAGACTAGATGCACGCAAGTATAAAATTCACTTAATATCTTGAAAAAACAAACCTAGCAAATTTCAATTTGAGGTTCAAAGTATAGGTACGGCTCGATGTTTTTCTTTAGAATTAGGCGGTGAGAACATGCTCCTTAATGTATGGTTATTCATTTATTTATCTTTCATTTATTTAATAGAGGGCACAATATACCACAATCATTCATTATCGTCGCCAACTCTAAAATACACCAATTCTAGGCCGACACTGATGATAAAGTTCCTAACTTTCCTGCCACCGCCGCTGAAACACCAAAAAATTTACATGAAATACGAGATCGTCTGAAATATGTTTTATCGTCGAAGTGCTGAAGATTACAAGAATTCTAATATGAGAAATTGATTCGTTGTTCTAGAGGTCGTTTTGACAATATTCAGTTGAGACCTTTTCTGCAGCTGTTGTCGCGTAATTACATAATACACCCGACAGTTTCCTTCGGAGTTATTTCAGTGTAGCTTAAATTGTTAAAATCAAATGAAGTTTTCGCTATGTATCATACGAAACCAATATGTAAGCCGAACCAATTCAACATAATTCGATTTAAGGAGAACTTTATAGATCAAAATATTATTTAGGGCTTGCAATGCGATGTTATACCAGTAAAGTTTCTTGTTTTTTGGATATTTCCTATGCTGACTTACAATGAAGTTTTTGTCATCCGAATCAAACTGCATGATGGTTTTTAACATTTTATTCCTAATTTCCTTCTCTCCTTATTTATAAAATATTATATAGGTATAGTCCAGATAACTGAGCAGCGGTGTTTAGCAACTATGGCTGTTTTTTAATCACGCATGGAAAAAATGTCTTTGCCCCATTATTAACTTCAAATCTGAAAATGGGTGAGGCACTGATAAATACTTGGTAAATCCAATGAACGATGTATTCAGATTTTATATTGGTACTTGATTACTTGAAAATTGAAATACTTTGTATTATTATTTACTGTACACTTTGCTATTGCCAAATTATATCAATGGATACCCGTCAACAAGGACAGAGAGTAGCCCAATATCTTTGAGGGAGTTTCACTTTCAGATTGAACAAAAATGACCTCTGGTTAGCACAACTGTTTCAACTTAGTAGCTTATGATTTTTACAAGAATTTCTAATCAATTTATACTGGCCCATTAAAAGCTTTTTATAGTTTGCATGTGTAAACTGAGAGTTTTGTATTCCAAGCCGTGTTTTTTCTCACCATTGGGACAGTAGTATTCAATATCGTAATCATTCTCAATTTCCCATCGTGTAACGGTCTTCTGTAAAAGAACACAAGAAAATGGTGAGGAAACTAGCTCTAAAATATCATACTAAATAAGGATATCTATTATATTTCATTTTGGTATAGAACCTGATTTATTTAACATCAAAGTTCTCAATGTAAGTAAACGTACGTATGGAAATTATGGAAACGTACGTTAACGAACGTATGGAAATTATGAAAACATTAAGATCAAGAAGTATTTTTCTTTACCCCTAGCTGTTGATGAATGTGTGCAGTTAAGCGTCTATTTCTGGATTAGGTCTCCAAAATGATTCTAAAATCTTCACCTCTATGTCCCCAGTGCAAGCGCTGCCTAAACCACTGAGAATTTCAGAAAGACAGCGAAGGGGTTCGGCTGGAGAAGGAAAAATTCGAACATAACTGGTCGTCGACCTGCGTTGATTAGGCGTAAGGCGCTCAGAGCTTCTGCTTGGTTGGTGACCGTCCATTGGCGGCGGTGAGAAAACTGATCGTTGGCCATGGAGGATTTGGAGTTAATCGAAGAGGCAGTTTCTATAAACTGTGATCTACTTATTTTATACTAAAATATACGAAAAAATATTGAAGGAACACAGTTTTCTTGATAAATATATCAGATTGTTTACTGATTTTACTTCGGAATAAAGAAGAAACTGACTTTTAATTTACTGATCATGATACTGCAGAATTACCTAGCCTAAAATTGTACTAGCCTTCAAAATTAGAACTAAAATAAATGAACTATTCATTTTAACTACGATTCACCAACAGCGGTGTATGAATCCTACCATTCCATGAATGTAATAGTTTTACGGTTTAATTTTGCAGTACCATTGTGGGACTCAATAATAATACTCATTAACGGCATTAGAAAGAAATAGTTTGTTTTTTCGAACGATCTTCTTCAAATTCAACGTATACCACTTTTACTCCTACCATTCCGGAATTCATCTTCAAATTTTTTCAAAATGAAATGTTGTATACAAACATACACACACATATATGTATTTATATGCATATTTCTCTACTCTATAAAAATCGAGAAATTAAATAAAATATTTGCGACAATAAACTATGTCATAATTTTCAACCCCCATGTAGATATGAAGAACTGTTTTCCAAATATATGCATTATATGTACAAAAATATATATTCAAATAAAAATATACTTAAACATGTATATTTAGCATTCGCTATTCCAACATCACTCCCGCATTGCAGTCCGATAACCTTACCAGCAACGTACACGCTTATCTTGGTAGCATGTTTAGTTATTGGTACAAATGAGGCACAATGGATTATTTCCTTCTCTAAATAATTAAAAATAGGGACTCGTAGAACAAGTGAATGAGCCATAATGGAATCATCCATTTTTTTAACCCTTGGTACCAGTTATATTTTGCCATTGATCAACTCCAATCCTGTTATTACGATGAAGGTCTATGTTTCCACTGCAATAAATACCTTTAAGTAAGAGAATTTTCAATCTGATACAGAATATCTGAAAATTCGCATTTTTAAGAAAAAGAACAGAAAAATTAGACTATTTGCGACAGAACAGGAAAATTTCCAAGTAGCATAATCCAACATTATATCGAACAGCGATGTCACTTCTCCTGGAAGAGATACCCATTCCTAGAGCGATGACGCACACGGAAGTAAGATGTCGACGGTAAACTAACACCAGTCTAATAGTTTGTTACATGAGTGTTTAAAAAAAATAAACAAATTGCTCTGAGATACACGAGCTCCAACTGATCCACAAATAACAGCAAGTGATGCACTCTTAGAAAAAAGAGAGAAATAAGAACTTCAATTTATGTGATTGACGCTATTAACAGCTCCAATTAAAGTTTCCTTGAAAGTACCTGAATTTCAGCTCACCAAAACGCTCATTGCAGTCGGAAAAATTATTATCTCTTCTGCTCGTGCGTTGAAATCTTATGGAAATGAGCTAAAGTGTTTGTGGTATCTGATATGACAGCAAACACAATCGTATGGAAAATTTCATGTTTTTCTAATAATACCGCTAGTTATAAGAACTTGTTTGGAACAAAGAAAATTTTTGCAGCAATGAATATACAGAACATTAAGATTTGTGTTTCTAAAAACTACATCCCTGAGTTAGGATTTGTTTTTGTTAGCAAGCCTGATCAACGGAATTTACAATTCATATATCTGCTGAAAAATAGCCTTAATTAACTAACATTTAAATTTGATTGTCAATAAAAATATATGCGGTACAAATTATAGAAAGCGAAATGCCTCAATTCCTCTTTGGGCTTCGCTCAAGAGTTTTAATAAGTTTTTGCTCATATCGTGAGCAAACATCGGTTGGCATAAAAATTTCAGTACACTAGGCTGAAGCGTTGGTTTTAAATTTAAGGACAATTATCAGTAGTGCAAATAATTCAGTCAAATTTCAAATACGGCTCATCGTATTTTTAGACTGAGAAATCCATATCGAATTTAAAATTATAAGCAAATTTCTCAGTTGTTTATGAAAATCATGTGATCATCAGCTGTTAATGTAAAATTCCTCCGATTAATTTCCTATTTGAACGCTTTCGAGAGTCTACATTCGTTAAAACACGTTGAGGCCTAAAAAAATAGGCATACTTCTCTAATCTAATGAATCATAGGTTTTCAAAGAGGAAACTCGGATGAAAGCATAACTGGCACAGCAAGTCTGGTAACTGTTAGATCTGTCCTGCACTTTTGATGTTTGTTCACCAGCCCTCGGCTTGATGTGCACTGTCAAGTCTGCAGTCAATCAGGAGTGGCCGAGAATAACTTTTACAACTTTACGATGTTAAAGCTTATATCATAATACCTAAAGACGTGCAACGATTTCGGGCTTCAATCTGATGCCAGTTAACTCATTCTTCGTGATTTTGTAGATGCTGTGAAAATTTTTCGCATACGATGAGTCATGAACACCGCAAGGCATTAGAGGTGGCTCTCACCCAGAAATCCCCTGATGTCGGGCGAGGCCCCGATGTAGGTAGGGACCGCCAGAGCGACAATCCCCGCGTTGATCCCATTTAGCGTTCTGCCGATGACCAACATCGCGAAGGACTGAGATGAAAATCCTGAGAAAATGAAAACTTAATAAATCAGCGATACGAAATACACTTTCGAAGATTTTAAGCAACGATCCTGCCTTAAATTTTTACGGTATATTGTAAGTAATAAAGAGGCGCACTGATGGATATATCTAATTAACGAAAAAAGCGAGCGGGGGGAATTAGAAGTACAGACAATAGATTAAAGTTTAATAATACCACCAGAATATTTAACAATGCTGTTATATAAATAAATAATCGTGCAATGAAAAATAATTTTGGTGATGGAGAACGATGGTTTTCGTTCGATGTTTGCGTCGGAGACTCGGCCCGAAGTGTCGGAGCCGCTGTCGTGACTCCAGGCGCAAACCCCGCGCCTTCCGTTAATGCACCTAGGTGAAACAAAATAGCAAAATTTAAAAAAAGGAGTAAATACGAAGTATGATGATCTGACTTGCTTGGTGAATCAATTAGTTAAACACACCCAAACTAACCCCGATCTGATACCTATAAACACCGAAACTGACTAACACCCACCGATCTGATCTCACCGTTATCTAACGTAACACCCACGATCTGATCTACACCTAAACTTACGTAACACCCACCGATCTGATCTACACCTAAACTCACAAATAAACACACCCCGATCTGATCTGCACCTAAACTCACAAATAAACACACCCCGATCTGATCTACACCTAAACCCGCAAATAAACACACCCCGATCTGATCTACACCTAAACCCACAAATAAACGCACCCCGATCTGATCTACACCTACCGATCTACTTCTAACTAGTTAATATATAGATTGATTACCCTAGGCGCTATTATTCAACAGGAGGGAACGGAACACTTCAATGAGTTTCAGCCGTACAATCTAATGCTTACGCACGACACACGACAGCACTGCGACTTACTGCTCTAATGGCGAACCGAAGTGTCTTCATGCGGTGGTGAGGCGATGAGGTGATGATGACTGGTGCGCACTCGCGCTCACAGGGTGCTTAGCCGCCTCCTCCCATGCCGACCGTGGTGCGTCCACAAGACACGAGCACCCTGAATTGACGGACGGTGGAAGACGCCGTACCGGATGGTGAGGAGCGGAGCGGCAGAAGTTCAGAAGTTGATGCGCTAGCGGTGAAGGCTGAAGATGATCTGATGATTTTGGGCTCAACAGATCTGAGATTGGATCTGATGAGTAGCTAGGAGGAAAGTTTAGTGGCGAAGAAGAAATGTCGACAGTGGGAGTCACTATGCTGGTTGTAAGATATAGAATTGTCAACTGTACTATTGAAGTGTTCGTTATTAAAACCAATAAAGTTTTTCCCCCATATACCCATGTAAATAAAAAGGGCACTTTTTCGACACTAATCAAGCAGAAACCTATTTATACCTATCGGTGAATCGGTTACCTGTTATTATACATCGGTATAACCTATTAAATTCATATACTACGAATATTATTGTTACTTATTTAAAATAACATCATATTTTTATTCATATGAGTTACTATATTTATAGTTGGATTTGCGAAGAACTTAGCCCAATATCGACCACTGTCCTCTCAAAAGGAAATTAGGAAATCACTAACATCGTTATTTACGAAATGCTTCAATGAACGGTTCACATTTAGTGGGTTTCATTTGATGATTCAAAAGAAGTTACAGTAATATTTCATTACTTTCTTTTGCGAGAAAAGAGACCGTGACCTTATAAATTCAACTTAATAGGTTCACGGCTCACATATTCGAACCCCGCAGGTGCTTCCGCACAACAATTAAGCATGTCACCGCTCAGACAATTAAAATATCGTGATGGAAAGGGCAACTAATGCAAGGATCACCGAAAGTCGTTTATTATTTGAGTATAAAACTGTGGTGGTTTCGTCAAGCTGTACGTGCTCACCACCACACAAGCACAAAAGCGCCACCCCACTGCCTCGAAGCGCTCTCACTGAACGACCAATCAGCGCTCGAGGCTGGCGCTGGGGTGCCGGACCGAGCCTCTACAAGCCGCGCGCACCGAGCAGCCAGGCAACACCTCTGAACACTCACGTACGCTTAGCTCAGCCTCAACTGCTTCAAAAGCGCCACCCCGAGCGTGGCGCTTGTGGTGGGTAAAGTGGTGGGTAATCTGCCACCACTTTTACTGTATGGTTTCTTTTTTATGTTTTCATTATAAAAAAATGACTAAAAACCATAGATATTAATATATTTTACGTGACCAAAAAAATATGCTGTTTTTTAAAACATGTTTTTTTACAAAAAGTTTTGACTAATAAAAATGAATATTAATATATTTTCTGGTACCAAATATAACCATGCTATTTTTTTTACAAAGAATCATAATTAAAAAACAATATATTTTATGTCATCTAAAAAGCCCCATGCAGTTTTTAAAAAAAACATGTTTTTTACTAAAAAATCATGACTTGTATAATTGGCCATTCCACTCTCACCACTGATACTACGCAAGTATCAGTGGCACGCATGCGCTCTTTTTGCACCCCCTTACATAATTTTTCATGTAATGTACACATAATATTTTTGGGCAAAAGCTTCGGAAGATGAAGTATACTTTGGAAGGCTACGTATGTATACAGAGGTAGCGTAGACTGAACAGGTTGTAGATATTACATCAGGTATTTAAAAGAAAAATTCCTTTGTGTTATGAATACAAGGCTTGAGATGGAGCAGAAAATATATTTTTCACCGTTCTGGGGCAAATATGATTTCTCATCGCCGGAGATTAATCTACAAGTGCAGTCTGTAAATTGGTATCAAATACATGGTCTCACAAACCATAAGTTTCATGTATCTGCCTAATACACCAGATATTCGTTGGCAGTAGTAGTATGACAAAGGTTATAATTCGTTTGGTGTAATAGAAATCTTGTTATATACTGGCTATCCAAATTTGAAAGAAGCATCAGTTAGCTATATTCAGTGACCTTGAAACAAGGAGCTCAGCCGAACCAATCACGAATCACAAGTACTTCGGCTGGGAGCGATGCACTGGCAACTCAGTCGCTCTGAATGAAAGAGTTTGACTGAGATTAATTCTCTTTCGTGTTGGGACATGGTTGCTCAGTTCAGGCGGTGTACATCATAAGTACTGTGAAACTCGGTATCAAAAAACTGCCTCTGCGCAACACACTTTTATACGTTTTTACTGTCCCGTGGATAGGGAAACATGGTCAGCTGCATTTCTTCTACCATTTACCGACCTTCACTAGCTTCATTAACAAAGGGTTGCAGAATATACCGCAGAATTTTTCTATTAATATCATTGAAGGTCATTGAATGTGGTCTTTAGGAATCTACTTTTATAAATAAAAGTCTAGAATGGGGCTCGTTTCTTTGTTTTTACACGTACAAGATTCTCAAATTCATGAAAAAGAAAAAAAATCAGATTTTGCTCAAGGCTGAGTAGATTCACTCATCTACTTACGGTTTATCTCTCAGTGAAGTAAAGTTCACACGCTGATTTAAAAAGTAAGTAACAACGCTGACAAGAAATGGTAAATTGTATAACATCGAGGGAAGAAACATGGAACTTGTTGTCATTTTTTACACGCAGACGAAATGGATATCTAAAATTGTTTTCCTACATTACAATTTATGCAAATGACTGCGCACCTTTTCTTCACAATACTAGAGATTAGGATTTACTATTTGTTTTAGAGGGAAATTGTCTGAGAGAGAAATAAGAACAAGTATCCGAGAAAAAATTTAATATATGCACAATGCTTCCACAATTTAAGGTAAGTTGATTTTAACTTGAGCAAACCCGTACATGTTAATTGCTGATTTTAGGGCTATTGCGACATCTGCAGTTTTGCCAAACGAAGCTATGTCCCGATATCAAGCAAAAAATGCACTTTCAATTTGGAATCAGTAACGCGAGAGTTTTTCATTTAATTCTTTAACGCACTGTAATGTTTCTCAATTTCTGAAATATCTGCTGATACATATTTAAGGGGATCATCCGGGGCCCTTGCCAGATCCTGTCGATGACATGGTCATTTTTCATGTTTTTGTTGTAGAATGACCCTTAGTTGGTGGACTATTCGTTCCTAAAATTTTATGGCGCTACGACAATAATTCCCCCTCCCGGGGGGAGTGAAGAGACCAAAATATTTCAATTTTCCAGATTTTGACCCCATATAAAAAGAGAACAAACGGGAAATGGAAAAAAACGAACGTGAGTGTGTTAGAATTTTGAAACATCAATTTTAGTGAAATATCAATACCTAAAAACCAATATGTCGAATTTTTGCAAAATCTAAGGCCTGAATCAAAAAAATGGATAGAATCAATTGTGTTTCTTTTCAAAAGTTACATATCATAGTCGAATTTCATAAGAATCAGACTGAAAAAAGAAAAAAATTATTTTTTTGATAAAAAAGGAAAAATTTTTATAATTTTTTTTTTTTAAATCACAATTCACAGTTTGAATATGAAGTTATGTATGGAAAGTATCGAAATGAAAATTAAAACTGCATTCAATTACATCAATTGTTTATTATACACTTCAACACAAAATTTTATTTTTGGCTTTTCACGTATTTGAATTTAACACTTTGAATTTTCAACATTCATCCTGGGACTAGTTCTCGAGTTCTTATGCTAGAACAAATCCAAAGACAGTTTTAGAATCCTTGGAACATTTTTAACAAACGCTCGTTCTGCTTTTTTTTTCAAATTTGAATTCTTTGAAGAAATATATAGCTCTAAACCCAAAAAATTGTTGCTGATTTTCGAAATTTTCAAAAACTTTGAAAAAATAGAAAAAATTTGAATATGAAAAAAAAACTGAACGAGCGTTTGTTAGAAATGTTCCAAGGGTTCTAAAACTGTCTTTGTTTTTGTTCTAGCATCAAAACTGAAGGAGGAGTTCCAATCTGAAATATCAACAAAAATTTACGAAAAACACATTTTTCGTCAAAAAACAAAAACTAAGGCCTAAGTCGAAAAAATAACATGAGTAAAAAAGGTTCACTTTCACAAAAGACATATACTGGCCAATTTTCAAACGAATCGGACAAAAAATGGTCTCAAACCCGGATGATCCCCTTAAAGGTAGAAGCCTTGAATCTAGGGTGGTCCATCCGAGTTCAAGTTCATGTTTGGGTTTAACAAACATGTTCAAGTTTGGGTTTAACAAACAAGTTCAAGTTTAGGTTTAACGAACAAGTTCAAGTTTAAGTTTAACGAACAAGTTCAACTTTAGGCTTAACGAACAAGTTCAAGTTTAGGTTTAGCGAACAAGTTCAAGTTTAAGTTTAACGAACAAGTTCAAGTTCAGGCTTAACGAACAAGTTCAAGTTTAGTTTGACGAACAAGTTCAAGTTTAGGTTTAACGAACAAGTTCAAGTTCAGGGAATAGAAATTCAGTTAGGCTGCGGTAATTTTATGATAAAAGGATCGAGAAACGGGATGTTTACCAAGGAATAAGTTCTTGGACCTACGGACTAGGGTGTCTGACAAAAGCGCCCATACCGACAGCACACTCACCGCGTCTGATACATCCCTTGGGCTCGCAAGTAGAGCAGCGGAGAGTCGACGTCCCAGGTGCCGGACTAGTGCCTCTAGAAGACACGGCCCGAAAACGTGGCGAGACGCCGACGACCGGCTCCAGCGCCGTCCAGCGAACGCGCCCCCCGGCTGAAGAGGCACTCGGGGAACCTAGCAGCCCATGCCTAGGTGGCACTCCATTGTTCCTGGGCTGAGGTCGAACATAATGGTGGCAATGACAGGCTGAACAGAGCTGAGACGTGTGTGCGTGGTTGGGTTAGAGAGGTGTCCGACAGTCTGACGACCATTGAACAGTACGAGCTGACCACACGTTGGCATTGACACTATAGTTTGCAATGAGTATGCCACTGATAGGACGTAGTCAGACACCGAAGTTTATTTGGTCTTTTAGGATATATATATTTTATAATCGGATATTCATATTTTATACAGAGGCAGTGCCTCCATGTTTTCCTCTGACAGGTTGTGTGTGTGAGAGAGGTTTTTCTCTCTTTTTTTTAGAGAGCCTCCAGCTGTTTTGGAATTTTTTCCAATGGTTGGCATTGCAACTTCCGGTCTGTACAGTACCTTATGCCAAGTTTATGATATGTTTTCTATTTGAGACCCTTATAAGGGTTGTTTTGAATGAAGGAATGGAATTCGAGTTACAGTTGTTATTCAACAAAGAGTGCACTACCCCTAGTAGAAGAGGGTCATGGGGCCCATATGGGGCCCCACATGGGAAAATGGGAATCAGATGGGCAATGGTGATATGTATATAAAAACACATGGGCAAAAGGTGGGTAAAATATGGTTAGGTCATTAAACCTAATAATGTGGGCTGTACGTGGTTTTCCAACATGGCTACATAGTGGCCAGCCCAAATTTAGACTTTGTACCGTACTATGTACATTTACGCAAATAAAATTTATTTTCCTAATAGAGTAGCTATGTATAAATAATAAATAATATACCATTAAATTATATTTGGAAAAAAAGCGTTCGGCATTATTATTTTAAAGAAGTGGCTGTCTTATGGGATTCCTATTTTCAGCAAATGAAAAGCGAGATAAGGTAAAAGAATAACATTTCAATGTTGTGTTTTTATTTACTTAACTGTAGTTATTTCATATTTTTCGATATTATGGCAGTTCTTCCCATTAATTCAAGCATTAAAATAATAATGCCGTATAATTCCTCAAAAAAATTAAATATGTAATCCATATTCATGTTATCATTTCATGAGTCCATTCCCAGCAATTGTTTTTTGATATTTATGCGCTTGGAATTCAAGAAATTATTCTTATGGTACTAATTTTTGTCCCTCTTCCGTATTGAAAATCGAGGACGGTGCACCGGTGGAATAGGGTTGACAGGGCTTATTATCCGCGATTTATTGGTCATTCGGCCATCCGACCGATAAAACAACGGTACACCGCCCAATTTACGAGCATTTTATGATTGGCACTGCCATCCGTGGCCTCCCGTTCATACACCGTCTTTAATTCGCGGCATCTAGTAGCGATTCGAGGTTGACTTGGCCAAGGACGGCCATCTGGCTCAGAATCGCTGATACCGTGTTTTTCTGACACTTGTTTCTCATGCCCTCTCCCATTCAATAATTACTGCTCTGCATTTGTGGTTAATTCTCAATTGCATAAATTAATCCTTAGTGCAGATCGTCAGTAGCTGCAGCAACTGGTTTTAAATGTGCACCCAAACCAAATACGGTAAATAGGACACATGCTAATAGTTTACTTCCCGTTTTAAAATATGATCAACTCTATGGTCGAGTGAAACTGCATCAAATTGCCGAGGTGTATTGTGAAACGTTTCAATTATATTTGAACTTGTTGGGATATAAATGCACAGGCGTAGCCAAATACATTTCAACAATATCATAAAATTATTATTTATGTTACGGAGGTGAATACTGTATTTCATGCTGTGATTACACATGATGGGGTTCAACAATACATGGAGAAATATTAATTCTAAACACTTCAACTGTTTGTCGTTTCATTTAAAATGATAAACATAATGCAATAGAGAACTAATTCTATGATCCTATCGAAAAAGCATAGTAAATATTTCTACTTGTGAATAATATTTGGTATTTGAACTTGGAATCTCGTAACAGAATTATAATTCAAGTTACTCACTAGAACAAGAAATAACATAATAAAACGCCTAGTGGCAAAGTTTGTTAATCGTGAAGTTTAGGATGCAGTGAACAAACGAAGTATCGGACATTTTTCTGTCATTCTCTAATCAGAGTTACTAATTCATCTTTCTTCGATATTTAGCCTAAGACAAAAACGTCCATGCCAAATATATCTCCCAATTTGGATGATGAAGGGTTTTGAAGCTGCTCTCGATAAATTATGCATATTTTGAATTGAGATTAGTCTCATCTAAATGTCATAAATGCTTGGCAACTCTGAGCTGCAGAATAGGTTGTTTATTGGTATATAATACATCTACGACAATCATGCTCAAGTATTGTGTAGTATTTTCTCATTTCGATATAATATTATATCATCAAAGGTTCAAAAAATATCTTAACTCAAAAATATATCACGCTCCCAGTTTTGTGCACAAAAATATTTCTTCACCTTCGGTGAGCAAATGATTGTTCGTACTTCTAAAATTCACTTTGCTATTATACACTTCGTGTAAGGACCTCAAAGAGCTCTAAAAAATTTACAGTATGGTATCTCACACTTATCCGTTTATGTTTTCGTATGAACGTTTAAGCAGAAAAATGCAATTGGTAAATTGCAATCGGTTATTTTGGCTTTTCAATGTTGCACAGTACTCGATTCAGTGATTGTTGAGTTAACCGTTTTCGTCAGTCTACATTGTAGGCTAATTGTAGACTCTCATTTTGATGTTTTAAAGTTATTATTGGTAGAAATAGTCATTTTGATAATACATTTTCATTGGGAATATTGGCCATATATTTTAAGTTAAAAATTACCACCGAACAGTGGTAAAGGACAAGTTCAGGATTGGATGATTTTAAACATTTTAACAGCCAATTGAGGTCAACTCCAACATTCATAAACATTTTTCACAAATATCTACTAATTTTGTCAAGGTTTTTTCTATATTTTAGTTAGTTCATACCAAGGCTTTTGGATTGTCTGAGAGTTTTTTGGTCAATATTCACTGTAATGTGTTTCAACGATTATCATAATTTCGTTGCGAAGAATCAATTAAGGAACACATTTAAGAATGTTTTACATGAATGACATTCTGCCCGGTGATGCGTTATTTTCGAATTATTCAACTTTGAAGATGGCTTGTGCGCGCCATGTAAGCGCGCGCGGCTAGCGTAATTTAATTAATAAAGGAAGCTAACCCCCTATTACAAACGTAAAGAGGTTGGGTCGTGAGGGGTAGCCACAGTTTTTTAGGGAAAATTATAAATAAAGGTTTCTAGTGACGTTTGTTTACATCGACTACAAGGTGGCTGCCGCCATGGCGCCTACAGGTACTGAAAATGGTGGCAGCCATCTTGGAGTCGATGTAAACAAATGTCACTAGAAACCTTTATTTATAATTTTCACTAAAAGAACTGTGATTACCCCTCACAACCCAACCTCTTTACGTTTGTAATAGGGGGTTTGCTTCCGTTTACATTGCAAAAACAATGACTGTTTTTGGGCAAAAAAGGCCATTCAGGAGTGCCGTTCGTATAACTTCAAACTTAATTAACTCGAAAACTAAGCATTTCCGGGAACATTGTCATTCGTGTAAAACGTCTTAAAATCGACTGTATTACATATTTGTAGCTACGAAATTAGGAAAATCGTTGACAACATTGAAGTAAATATTGACCATTTTTTATTTGCTTTGATATTTACATGAAACTTTTTATAAACACAAAACATTCCAAGTTACTTTTGTTATTGTAACTAATTTTTTGTCTAATTTTAAATATTTGATTGAAATATTTTTTCATTTTGAAAATAACTTATTTAGCTCAGGTACATACAAAAGTGTCTTAATTGTTCAGTCAGTTTGGATGATGGTGGCACAAACCTGCTTTAAATCCCTAATTGCCAACAGTTCATAGTTTTTAATATTTTACATATCAGCACTTATTCTGAAAAAAAAACCAAAAATTTCTTTAGCTATACCTAGGTATGAAGAAACGATTATCTTTCTTTTGAATATATATATGCCTAACTTCCACGAGAAAGAAACATCAATTTGAATGCAGGATTTACAGAGTCATATAGAATTATATATGAACAACTTATTCCAAGATGTGCAATATCTCTAATTTTCAACATCTTAGAGAATATATTTTTATTATCTTTTGTTATTTACTGCACCATTCAAATGAAATTTTTTCATTATGCATAAAATATTCTAACCCACATCTGTTTATTTAAAGCTTTTGAATTCTTTCAATATACAGTGAAATTTTTGTTTGAAATTTCAAAAACAATTATTTTAATGTATGTGCTGCAACTCAAAGAAACTTTTGTATTGGTTATAAATGATTGTTGATAAAATTAGTGTGAATGGTAGTCACGTCGAAAAGTTCGGGGGCCCCCGCGCCACTCATGATGCGGCCGGGGTAAACCAGCGGTAGCTGTCTGGCCTGGCTGCTGAATTCAGATGCCTAGAATGCAAAGTATGTGCGATTGTGATTAGATGGAGATGTATGAACGTTGAAAAATTATTTTCTTATCTATGTTTTTTGTAATTTTTTGGTTCTCTGCACTTGTAGCTACCTTCCCTTGTGGAGGGAGAAAGCTCTCGGCTATACAGTATACAGACATGCATCGATATTATTCGCTTGTAGTTTATAGAAAAATATATTTTACGAATTTTGTTTCATATCCTTCCAATTATTTTCATTCTAATACTCGATTTTTGACGGACGTAGAGGTTGGTTTTTGAGTAAAACACCTGACCTACCATAGGGGCGATTGAATATTTTTTTATATCAGGCTTGAGGCTAGAGGTCATTCGACAGGGCTAAATTTTTGAGCTTGCCTAAGTGGCTTATTAATAGATTGATTTGTATACCAAATATCTGATCGTAGCTACCAAATATCCACGTGAATGTATTGGTTAAGGTTGCGCAATTGATTCATATATCCTAAATAAGGTATATGATATTTAATATTGGTGTGCGGTTAGCATGGTATGTTAATATTGTTGCTTCTTCACCCTAGCAAAATCGGAATCACAGGTGATCTCTGTACGATGGATAAGAAACGCTCCCAGCTGCCAGTGTATGACGTCGCAACCATATGTATATATGCTCGTGACGTCATACACTGGCAGCTTGGAGCGTTTTTTAAACGATTGCGTAGAGGTGGCCACCCGTGATTTGGAGTTGATTAAGGTTGCGAAGCGAGTGGTTCATTGGATGAAGAGTTGGGTTGAGGTTGATTTGAAACCATTCACCGGCCTAAGTTGGTTTTAGAGGTGATTTGAGGTTGATTTGAAGCTGTTCACCGACCAAAGTTGGTCGCAGTATGGACGTATTGAGGGCGCAGTATGGTCGCGGAGACTGGACAATTTACCCTCAAGTAGACGGTAAACCAACCTCAAATCGTCCATGTTTCCACTCATATTCCACCGGTGCACCGTCCTCGATTTTTAATAGGGTTTTTTCATTGGTAGAACGCACTTCTTTGCAGTAAATTGGTTACTTCCAGTTATGTAAGAAGCTTTAAACTTGGATTTCCTAGTGGTCCGAATAAATAAATGAAGCAAAATAACATATAAACATGAAAAAACAAGCTCTTCCAATGTTATGAAGCTTATTTGTGTAGTTACCGACTGCGTCAACAGTCAAAATGCACCCAATTTGAACGGCATTCTTCGCGTGACTTTGACAGTGTGCAGTGTTTGTCATGTGTACACGTCGTGTTCGACCCATAATTTTTTGTGATCTGTCATTTAACTCGGAGACTTCCTGACCAGGTGCTCTAAAGAACATAACAGATTTTGAGAGTTGACTCTGAGCGTCGGATACTTGAATAAGTATTTGCGTTCATCAACTCGATTATATTTGTGTGTGTGTGCGGTGTTGGAGTTTAAGTATTTTTGTGAGGCATTGGCTTGTATTTGCCGGCCTCATGGGGAGCCCAAAAAGGACAAAACATTAAACGAAGGGAGGGGCCTTCTCAAAGTCACCTGCCCCATATGCAAGGCCAAAAAAAGCACAAAACATAGCAATCGCTAAACCTCTAAACCAAACTTCTGTTTCTATGGGTGAAGAAGCCAATAGCGCTTCCACTTCTGATATGCATGGAGAAGTCATGGAAACTCAGAAAGAAAGCTTCCAAATAAACCTAAATGACACTTCAGACGCTACCCAAACTGGTGCAAAGCGTCCTAGAAGCTCATCACAGTCTTCACTACCATCAAATCTATCTCTCAATTCAGACCCAAACTTTGCTGGCTTTCAAACCTGCCAGCTAGAAACAAACAATTCTGTTGCTACAACCACTGAAAACAATTTTGATGATACTCTGCCTTCATACCAACCTCAATCAACCGGCAATCAAACACACAATGGTGGTGCCCCAGTACTTCTCATTGAACCTGCAGAAAATAATAGCAATGCTAATAAATTCCCGTCAAATGAGTTCCAACTTTCAAAACTTCTTGCCAACTCTCCTTTCGGAACAGCAGGAATTACCAACATCCATAAAAACTTCAAACGAAACATCTGGGTACTCAAAACGTCTTCCACAGCTGCACCAAAAATATCCTCACTTCTAAAAATAACAGAATTAGGCCCCTGGCTGATACGCTGTCGCTTACCTGCCAACCAGTCTCAATCCATCGGTGTCATAGGACCTTTTGGGACCGATACGCTGGATTTGGAAGTTGAAGAAGCCCTGGAAGAGGCAGGTTATGAAAACCTAAAAGTAACGCGAATACAGAAACCCAAAAACCAAGGCCCTACAACAATGGTAAAAATAGTTTTCCATTCTACTTCTCTCCCAGAGTACATCTATCTAAATTATCAAAGATTCAAAGTCAATCCATACATAGGTAAGCCATGGCAGTGTTACCAATGCCAAAAATTTGGACATAATGCTCAACAATGCAGAAACCAACCTCGATGTGTAGCCTGTTCAGGCCCACATCAAGTAAAGGACTGTCCTTCAGGCTCCATGCCAAAATGCACAAATTGCTCTGGCTCCCACACTGCAAACTATGGTAGCTGCCCCTTTGTAAAGCAAGCAAAAACAGTGGAAAAAATTCGAGTACAGCATAAACTTTCATATAGAGATGCTTTGGCAGAAGTCAAGCAAAACTCAACCCAAACCACAAGAAGAGACCTCCAATCAACCCATACTTCAATGCCAATGAAACCAAATTTACATAAATTGACCACCGACAACTGAGCTCAAACCTCAGTAACAGTAGCCACCCAAACTGAAGCTTACTCCATCTCTCCAAATGGAATACAGTCAACATTAAAGGAGTTAGTTTCTCTTCTATACAAAGTACTCAACTTCTGTCAACCGCAAAATTCGACCACCGACCCTGAGCTGTTGAATAGCATTGCAAATGCAGTCATCAGCATAGTGTATCCCCACATTTCTGGTAATACAAAAGACAAACACACCATAAGTTTAGAAGAAAACCAATCAGTTCAACAACATGCAACTGAAATGAATCTTACAGCCAAATCCAGTTCAACCCAACTAACCACAGCATCCGTAGCCCCCAACATGTCATCCAGCCGATGGCTAGAAGATGACATCTCCCCCTAACCAGTTATTGGAGGCAAGTACTTGAAACCCCAAATAGCCAAGCTCACTTCTATTGAACCATCTCCGGTGCTAGGACGGAGACATGATCCCTTGAAGTCACATCCAAACCAGCATCCTCAATCCCTAAATAAAAAACCTACAAAATGCCTCCCCAAAAAGAACTGAAGATTCTTCAATGGAACTGCCACAGTATACGAAATAAACTCTCACTTTTTAAGCTTCACTTATACTCAACTCATCCACATGTTGTATGTTTGAGCGAGACTTGGTTATCTGCTGATTTTGAGCCCACTTTTGTCAATTACACTCTTATATACTCTCATCGCCCAAATGGACAGCAAGGAGGGGGATTAGCAATGTTAGTACGCAATGACATTCCTCATCTGCCTTTAAACTTGGTTCATTTTCCTAATGGCCAACTAGAGGTCCAAGCCCTATCCATATCACTAAACCAGTCACGCTCCCTTGCAATCCTTAATGTCTATAATCCAAATTGTCCTATCACCGTTCAGGAAATTAATCATCATTTTACTTCCTTGGGAAACAGCTTCATAATTCTGGGTGACTTCAATGCCCATAGCACATTATGGGAGCCCAATAATAACCACAATACTAATAGTACTGGAAAAAATATAGAACTGTTTCTTCTCCAACACCCAAATGTTGCCCTACTCACTCCCCTATCTTTCCCTACCTACTACAATACTTACCATAACCAACACTCTACTCTGGATCTTTCCTTCTCATCTACAAATCTCCTACCAAGTGTCTTTGTTTGCTCTGGCCCAGACCTCACCAGTGATCATTACGCAATAACTACAACTCTTCCGTTAACCCCTCAACTGGTCCTGCATCGCACCTTACCAAGATGGAAATTTGATCAAGGCTCCTGGGATGGATGGGTGAGATCCTTACCAGGGAGGGAAAGTGACATGATAGAAGATGTCACTACGAGTAATTCAGAACTGACACACTGCATCATAACAGCCTCCTCAGGAAATTTTCCCCAGACCAAAGAAACTGTTAACCCTCGTTTTAGTAAAACTTGGTGGAACCAAACTTGCAAAACAGCCTTTGGAAACAGAAATATAGCCAAAAAAATCTGCATAAAACAACCTACTCAAAAAAATCTCCTAGCCTTCAAACGTGCCGAAGCTCAACTAAAGTGGGATATCAAGGAAGCTAAACGTTCCTCATGGACTAAGTTTTGCAACTCCATAACTTCAGACACCCCTCCTTCTATACTTTGGAAAAAAATCCACAACTTGAGATCCTCTCCTCGAAAAACCCAACCTTTTGTAACGCCAACTAACATAGTGTCAGACTCGCCAGGAAAAGCTAACCTTCTGGCCCTCTCATTTTGAGAGAACCTTTTCAGCACCAGCTCCTCAACCCTACCCCACTTTTATTCTATTACCTCTGTCTATTGCACTACTAAATGATAGCTCAATATGGTACAACTCTACAATTGCAATGCATGAACTTGATAGAGTTATCTCTACTTTAAATAATACTTCTCCTGGTATAGACAGAGTCAGTAATCAACACATTAAACACTTGCCTTCATCCTACAAAGAATGGTTAATAGACATTTATAATCAGAGCTTCAACACTGGGGACATCCCTCAATCATGGAAAAAATTCTTTCTTTCACCCATTCCAACACCTTCAAAACCTCCCTCAGATGTCTCCTCATATCGTACTATCTCTCTGCTATCTTGCATTGGGAAGCTAATGGAAGCATTAATAAAAAACAGACTGAACTATTTTCTTGAAGATACTAATGCGCTAAGGCCACAGCAGGGGGGATTCCGACAGAGGCTGTCTGCGGTGGACCAGGTGACAAGGTTGGAATCGGCAATTCGAGAGGCACAGATAAACAAACATCACTTATTAGTAGCTTTTTGCGACCTTTCACAAGCCTTTGACCGCGTCTGGCACACAGGCCTTCTATATAAACTCTCTAGATTGGGTGTTCACGGCAGGCTTCTCCGATGGATTAGAGAGTACCTGAAAGACCGTTGCTTCCAGGTTTTCTTTGAAGGAGAACGGTCAGCTGAGAGGAAAATGAGGACTGGTGTACCGCAAGGAGCAGTCCTATCTCCCCTGCTTTTCAATGCAATGTTGAGTGACCTGCCCTCAACTTCAACAGTACAGACTGCAGAATATGCAGATGACATTATTTATTTTAATTCTCACCAAAACCTAGCTACAGCTGCGCAGAGAATCCAAGGCGCTCTAACATCTTTTCACAACTGGGCTTCAAAATGGGGCCTTGCACTGAATATTGGAAAAACAAAATGTATGCTCTTCACTCACTCCCGAGTTACTCCCCCAACAATAATGATTGCAGGGACAACTATAGGTTTTGTAACACAACACCAATACCTGGGAGTAACTCTAGACGCCCCTAAATTGAACTGGTCTTCCAATATTGCTTCTCTCAAAACACGTTGCATCCCACTTACAAATCTCATAAAAGCTATCTCTCACCAACATTGGGGTACTGACCGATCCCTTTTGCTCAAATTATACCTTACACTTATTCGTAGTCGCCTAGACTACGAAGCTCCCTTATATTCTACAGCCCCAAAATATTTGCTGCAAAAATTAAACATTATTCAGAACAACTCACTTCGAATTGCGCTGGGCTGTCTCAAAACAACTCCTATAAACTCTTTAGAAATAGAAGCAAATATCCCCCCCCTCTCTCTACACAGAGCTCACCTGTTGATCAATTATACCCTCAGAATCTTACAACTCTCAGAATTCCTGAAACTTTCAAACACACCCCAGATCAGACTATTGAGCAGGACTTCTTTTTTCCTAGCACTTGCTGCCAAAACCTTCAAAGAGTATCAACAACCCTTTCCTCGCCCAATGGTTACAACCCTGCATTCCTCATTCTCCCCCCTCATAAGAGCAAGTACCATATTGATCTCAAACTTCTCCCAAGACTCATCAAAATTTTCTTCAGAATCTATTGTCCAACTCTTTCATGATCTTTTCCAGACTCAATATAATTCATATTTGCATGCTTACACCGATGGCTCTCACTTTGGAAACCCCACGTCCTCCACAACAGCCGCACTGGTAATCCCATCAAAAAATGTAACACTCAACTGGAAACTCTCTCCGTTTGTCTCCTCATTTGGAGCAGAGCTATTTGCAATTTTTGAGGCTTTAAGATGGGCACAGTATAATCTACAAGATGGGGAAGGGTATGTCATCCTCTCTGACTCCTTGTCATCCATGCAACTCATACAATCAATCAAACTAAAGAAATACATTACAATGGTATACAATATCCAGCAAACCCTAACATCCTTGAACAAAAAAAAATAATGTAAAACTCCAGTATATTCCAGCACACAAAGGAATTGCTGGAAATGAAGCAGCTGACAATCTTGCAAAAGCAGCACACAATCTGCAGTACCGCACATTATCTCCTCTCCTCACTGAGGACATCCAGACTCACCTACATAAACTTGTAACTGAAGAGTGGAGGAAAACCTGGCACACAGCAGTACAACAGGGGAAGGGCAGATTCTTAGCTGCAAAAAAAAACTCAATAGGTGAATGGCCGTGGGCTTCTCATCCCAATCGCATGGTTGAGACCTCAACAACCAGACTTAGACTTGGACACGTGAGACTATCTGCACACATGTACCGCTTTGGCCTGTCTGACCACCCAGACTGTGAGTGTGGAGGCACAGAAACAATTGAGCAGTTTCTTTTGAACTGCCCAAACCACAACACTGCTCGCCGCACCCTTAATAACTACCTCAACACCATACGAGTGCCCCTAACTTTAAAAAATATACTAGGAGGAGGCCACTTTGAAGAGTCTGTGCAATTCTCAATCCTGAATGCCCTTACTCAATTTTTAAGAGACACAAAAAAATTACCCACATTGTAAAATAATTTACTCAGCTGGAATAAAGTTAGAGAATATAACTAAGGAACTTATTCAAAAAACCAACTCTCCTTAATAATAATGACCAGTATTTTACCTTCACTCTGGCTTAACCCCCACCCCATTGTGCCGACATGGTTACGTACTTGTTTCGTACCCATGTCAGTAAGTACGTAATGCCACTCCTTGGTGCGACTCGAGCACAGTGTGCGCCGCTGAGTCAGCGAATTATAGCTATAAATAGGGCGTGTTCAGCGCTGCAGAGCGCATTTGGTTGTATTACCTCTCTGCGACAAGTACAAGTAAAAAGTCTACCCGTCTACTCAATATCCACCCTGACGTAAGCCACAGATACGGCACACTGGTGGATCAGTTGGTGCGTAACCACGACGTGAGATTAACTTGGTACTTATGCCGTGATTTGGATGGTGCAAGTACGGTGATTGAAGATATCGGGAATTTCCATCTGTTTTGTCGACGACGATTTGGAGATCGCGTGTCTACAGAGGTTGGAGGAAGTCCTACGTTGGTGATCTACGCTTCACTTCGTGTAACGTGAAAATTTTTGGTGCAATCAACAACTGTGCTATGGAGAAGACTGCGGCAACGGGACGAGAAATTAAAGAAGCACCGAAAGTATATAATAACGTGTTCAAATTTATTGTGAAAAGGGTTCCTGAGAAAGATATGGTCGATTCCTACAAATTGGACCTGCAGATTCCCGTAGGAGTGCCCTACAAAGCGCGTGTAGATCTGGAGCAGGACGGTGATCACTGTGTGATTAAATTGTGCGTAAATTTCCATCGGAAAGAATAACGTGGTAATTTATCAGTTGAATGCATGAGTGATTGTGTTCATTAATTTCTACGAACATTTTCCTGTGATACTACATCTTCGAGAACATTTGTGACACGTGTATGTGATAAATAGATTGCATACCCAAGTGCGCTTACTTAAAGTCTATAAAGAAACTGTGTTAAAGTTATCCATACGTGTACATAAACTGTAGACTGTGATATTACACGCAGTCTGGAACCGTGAAAATACGTAGAGACTCGGAGAGCGTGCTCGTGCTTCCATCGCTACCCCGCTGTGTGTCGGCGCTTCGTGTACGACCTTCGCATCTGGCACTCTCGTCGACTGGTCTGTACCTGTGCATCGCAGACGACCTTGAGACAGGCTGGGCGACACCTGCTGCTGCTGTTCCTGGGCAGTATACCAACTCGACCTTGGAAACAGCTGTAGCGTCTCGCTGGCCGTTGGGCTGCTCTGCCTGCAGTACGCTGATTCCAAGCTGAGTATTCTGTAAGCTATAATATTATTGTTTAGGATTGATAGGTTATTTTCTGTGACTTCGTTAGCTTATATTTTGTTGCTTTGTGTAGTTTAAAAATTTAATGGGATCGATACAATTAAATTCGTGTAACAAGTTCCTTGTTATTAATTAATTTCAGTTCGGTTTGCAAGTAGCAAGGAAAAATTTTGGGATTTAAATTTTCAGTGATATGTAATTGGAGATTTCACCGTGTACTATCTCCACGATTGGTGTAACGTGTGTCTTTAGCGTTACGTTATGTGATTAATTTTTTGCGAGGTAAAGTAATTTTTTTTGAGGTTCTACAGTCTTATTTTTTTGTGGCGTTGGAATATTGCGTTTGGTCGGTGGCATTATTCATTTTTAGATTTGTGCGAAAAAATTGTTTTCTTGTTACGATAACTGATGTGTGACTCGGATTCAGATCCAGAATTTATCCGTTCTACGAGTACCATAACTGGTAGCGGAAGAGTTTCTGTTCCGGCATTTAGTGGTACGTTACCTGGTACGTGTATACATACTCCATCTAGTGTGATTATGTCTGGACCACAGACCACGACGGTCATTACGACCACTGTTAGCACACAGACTGTGTCTTTCAGTACGCCGAGCGTTAGTACAATGACGTCCTCTAGCGGACCGATGACAGGTGGTGGTGTAACAACCACGTTACAAAGAGGCAGTACTATTTTGTCAAGTGCAGAGCTACCTTTGTTTAAGGGCCGTCAAAGGGTCAGAGATCCGATTTTCTCTGAAACGAAAAGTTTTCGAACGCATGTGGCAAATCTTAAATCCTATATGTGTTTATTGCCCGACGTCACTTCAGATACCGCCAAAAAAGAGTTACTTGTGCGCAGCGCTCACAAAAGCGTGGGTGACTTTAATGGCGTCGTCACAAAATTAGTAGACCCTGCTATTAATTATTCATTTGATCAGGTTATCGATATTCTCGACGACATCTATGTCTCGAAAGGTGAACGATCTGTACATGCTTTAGCTTGCGACCTTAACCAGCTACGGCTGTTACGAAACGAAGGGTTGTCTGCCCAATTGGTTATGGCAATGTCAAAAATTAGAAATTTGAGTGACCACATTCTTAATAGTAATGAGGTAGGAATACAAAGACATCCATTTGTTGCTGCTAGTACAAATCAAGCTGAATTGAAAAAGTTCTCTGGAGATCTAGTTGTTTTCAGCCTTGCTACAGCCATTCTTGCACCATTATTGGAAGAGAACTTTTGTAAAAAAATCTTCTCGAAACCGTTCAATACCTCTGAAGAATTGTTAGCTCGCCTCGTTTCCGCTGTGCGTAATAACCCTGAGGGAAGAGAAATACTTGCGCGCAAAAATAATACCCAGTACCCTTATCAAACCAGAGAGACTTATCTTGCGGTCGTGCCCGAAGAGGGAGAATGGGATGAGAAAGATTCGTCCCCCGAGGTCTTGTATGCATCACAAAATACCAGCCGACGATTTCAAGGTCGAAGACCATTTTTCAGAAACAATTGGAGAGCTGCTAGATTTCCAAGGGGGAGACAGCATGCTTACTTCGGAGATCGACCATTAGGTTCCTTGGAGTGCCATGAGGCTCAGGTGGTAAACCCACAACAGACTAATAATGATAAATCTAAGTCGTTTTGTTCACTGTGCAACTCCGCAGGTCATATTCAGAGTATGTGCACGAGTAAAAGAGGCCAAAGCAAATCAAATTTCCGAGGCCATGCTTGTTACGCTTGTGGGAAAACGGGTCATTTTGCACGTGAGTGTCTTTCGCGTGGTCGGAGTAGAGGACGAGGTGAAGCGTTCTACGCTGCATCTTGCGAGGGTGAAGATTTTTTAGAGTAGACAAAGAAAAATCGGAAAATTCAGAGTGTCTTGTAGTAGAGAAGGAGTTGCCAATGCCCGGGGTTGGAGCTGCTATCCCCGTCAATAAAAATGTGGTGTTGAAACCAGATACTATTAATAAGTCGACTACTGTGGTGGATCCGCTTTTCTTGTGTAAAAATAAATTTGAATTACTAGGTGAACAAGAACTTGATGTAGGTGCAAATTCTGAACTACCGGTAGAAGTTTGTTTGTCAGCGACGATAATGAAAGAAGGTCGTCTAAGGAAAGAAAGTGATGGATTATTTTCAGTACGGCGTTCTAAGAAGCCTACAATTATATTACGTAATGATAACAAATTGATGAGCGCTCTAATCGATAGCGGTAGCGACAGATGTTTAGTGAGTTACCGGAATTTGAAAGGTCTAAACGAGCAAATTAAGCCCAGTGCTCTGAGTATCAGAGGTGTAAATTCCAAAAGCCAAGTATCAGGAGAACTCGATCTTTGTATTACGCTGCCTAATAGTAAGGAAATCAATACCAGTGCTTTGATTTTGAAAGATGCCGAATTCAAATATGATGTAATCCTTGGTAGGGATATTTTACAAGACGCTGTGATTAATTTCAAAGAAGGATTCATTGTTCTCGACGGCGTAAAAGTACCGTTTCATGATGTGCAGGAATTGCACGAGCAAAGTAGGAAGGAGATATTTTTGAACACTGTAAGTAATCCAGAATGTCTGATGGCGGACATGCTTACGAATAGGAGGAAATTAAGGAGATATCAGCTGAAACAGAGAGAATCAAAAATTGCGAGCCAGGAAAGTGGCGATACTAATGGTAGAGAGATAAATACTGCAGAAGAGAAGGGTATCCCAGGCCCAAAGACAGGGCGAGAGAATAATGGGAAAGTAAAAAATAAACAACATGCGAAGAAAATAAGAGAAACTAAGGAACATGCGAGAGGTTTGAAATGTAGTAAAAAACGAGAAATAGTTGTTCATTGTGGAGCAGTGGAAATGCCCAGAAACTGCTTACGTGTTATTAATGGGTATGTCAAAAAGGCAAAGCCCGGAAGGTATATTATGAATAAGACAATTCTCGCGAATGGTATTTATGTCGCCGAATCTGTTGTGGATATCAAGTCAAATGGGTTTGTCCCTGTAATGCTTTTGAACGTCTCGGAAGACGTGGTATATTTGAGTGACAATACGATGTTAAGTACGATTGAAGAAATTAACGACATGGAAATTGAACACGAGAGTTACATGTCTACCGTGCACGAAGCTGTGCGAGATGCAAATTTATGCGATGCCCGAGATAATGCGGATCTACCCAAAGTCGACAGTGTTAATGGTGGAAAGTTCAATGCCATCTCTGATAAAGACGTTGGTTTAGTATCTGCAAAAACGAGGCATTGTGGTAACGATAATCGTGTTGATGAAGTGGGAATTAATAGAGACAAAGATGTTGTCCCAGAAGGAGGCAGTAACGAGAGACGTCCTCTGACGTGTAACGATGTAAATTGTGAAAACGATGATGCTAAACAATTACTGATGAATTTATTAAACAATTTTAGGGACGTAATTACGCTCGAAGGCGAAAATATTGCAGTCACGAATGTAATGCGACATGATATTGTATTAAAACCTGATGCTCCAGTACTTAACATCCCTCCATATCGAATTCCACATAAGTATCAAAATGAATTATTGGAAGCCAATAAACAGATGTTGAATCAAGGAATAATTGAACCTTCAAGCTCCGAATACAATTTTCCTTTAATCGTGGTGAAAAAGAAGTCGGGCGAGATTCGACCCGTCATAGATTTTCGTGAACTCAATAAAATAATTATCAAGGAAAGTTACCCAATCCCACGAATTGACGAGGTTCTTTATTCTTTAGGTGGTAATTGTATTTTTTCAAGTCTTGACCTCCGCTCAGCCTTTCATCAGGTCGAGTTGGAAAAGAAATGCCGTAAATTCACCGCGTTCAGTATCGGTTACGAGAAATTTCAATTTAAGAGGTTGCCCTTCGGGTTATCCTCGAGTCCATCAGTTTTCCAAAGAATCATTTCTTCTGTTCTTGCAAATATCATCGGTAAATTATGTTTTGTATTCCTTGATGATATACTAGTATTTTCCAAATCCATGAATCAACATCTGAAAGATTTACAGAGTGTTTTTGAGAAGCTACGTAGTGGAAATCTGTCCCTTAAACTTGAAAAATGTCATTTTCTCAAAAGCTCCATTGAATATCTTGGACACATTGTGTCGGCAGACGGAATCCGTTGCAAGGAATCGGAAAAATTACAAAAATTCCCGATTCCAAAAAATGTGAAGGAACTACAAAGTTTTCTAGGTGTGGCGAACTATTTCCGCAATCACATTCCGATGTTTGGTTCCATTTCGTATCCTCTCTATCAATTGTTACGAAAAAACGTTGAATTTATCTGGACGCCTGAATGTCAGAAAGCTTTTGAAAAGATTAAATCTGTTTTAACATCAGATACCGTTTTAAAGCACCCTGATTTTTCCAAGCCTTTTCATGTATTTACAGATGCTTCAAACTATGGTATCGGGGCAGTACTTTTGCAACAAGATAATGATTCAAAAAAATCCATGAAGGCTATAGCTTATTACAGTAAAAGTTTGAATTCAACACAAAAGCGCTATTCAACGACTAAAAAAGAATTCTACGCCATTGTGAGCGCGCTTAAAGCATTTAAATATCTCATTCTTGGATACCCGATCCATATTTACACTGATCACAAACCCCTACAACCTTTATTTTTCAAAAAGCTTCCTGACGATTCGGCTATGTCTCGATGGTGTCTAACAGTGCAATGTTTCGAACCAATAGTAAAGTATTTCCCCGGAAAAAAGAATCTAGTTGCAGATTGCCTAAGTAGACTACCCGAGCAATTAACTATTTCTGATCTTGAAGAATGCTCAGAGTTCGACGAGGTTGATGTCTTGGCAGTGACTACACGCCGTGGTGCACTGACAGCCGACGTAGACGATACAGACGCGACGCCCTCAAATCAAGTGGCGCCAGAGCCGACTGAAAAACCCCGACTGATTGACTACGTACCTCAGTTAAAAGACGTATCATGGACTTTAGACGAATTCCGAAATGAACAACAACTAGACCCATTCTGTTCTGAAGTTAAAGACGCATTACTATCTAGTAGACAATCTACGATCCCTGACTTACAAAAATACTTAATTCTGAACGACATACTTTATAGACGACGACAAATAGACTCTAGGGAAAGTACTATTCTAACTTCGGTAATACCAACATCGCTAATGCACAAAGCGGTGCTGAGTATCCATTCCTTATATCATACTGATGCCACGCATACGTTGTTTAAATTTAAGTTGCGTTATTTTCATTTATTGGAGAAGAGTATCATCCGTAAATTTGTCAAAATGTGTGATGTATGTAAGATTTTGAAAGCCCCCAGTACTGTACCTATTAAAATATTAGACGCTCCCATCGCTAAAGAACCGTTCGAGGTGGTATCCATGGACTTCCTGGGCCCTCTACCGGTCACAGATCAGCAGAATAAATATATTCTCATTTTGATTGATTTATTTTCGCGTTACTGTAAGCTTTACGCGACAGCAGATCGATTAGCAGATACAGTTGTCTCTTGTCTGGACAGCTGCTTCTCAACCTTTGGCTATCCTAAAACACTTTTAAGTGACCAAGCTCTTGAATTTAAGTCTGCGGCAGTTAAAAAATTCTCTCAAATTCATTGTATTGCGAAAAAAGAAGTACTACCTTGGAGCCCTCACAGTAACGCTATTGTCGAACGCAATAATCGCAAAATTACGAACCTTTTGAAGCTATACATAAATTCCCTCGTACATACCGAGTGGGACGACTGTCTTAACGTAACAGAAAATGCAATTAACAATAGTTTAAATACCACATTGGGGGATACACCATCGTTTATTATGTTCAACCGCGACACGTGTCCGAGCTTTAGCGCCGTAACTTTCGAACCTAATTACAGTCACGACACGACTGTGGATATCATAAAATTTCGTGCTCAAGAAGCTGTCCGCATTTGTGAGAACGTTAGAGCTGTAATAATTAATAACACCAGCGAAAGAACTATGTATCACAACCTTCGACGTAAAAATAAAAATTTTGAACTTGGTGACCGCGTATTGTTGCGCAATAACATGCGAAAAAATAAGCTTGACATCGCCTGGAAAGGTCCTGGAATTATCACTAAAATTAATCGAAATTATGTAGAGTTGAAAATAGGAAACAAAACGTTTAAATCTAATAAAAATCATGTCTTACCCTTACGTAAAAAGTGTTGAATAACATAACTATACGACTGACGACTAACTATGTTACAATGTTCACATAAAAATTATTGTGTGACTCTTGTTTCGATGTTAACTTTAAATATCATATTAATCGGATTTATAGTTATATGATCATATGTAATTGTTTAAGTTCAATTTCTTGATGTACCATGCTTTTATACGTACGCATTCAATGTTCTGTCGCATTCAGAATTCTTTCAAATTCAAAATGTATCGCATTCAATAATCTATCGCATTCAGAATTCTTTCAAATTCAAAATGTATCGCATTTAATATTCTATCGCATTCAGAGTTTTTTCAAATTCAAAATGTATCGCATTCAATGTACTATCGCATTCAGAGTTCCTTCAAATTTAAGATGTATCGCATTCATCTGTATCGCATTTGATTTTACAGCTAAGGTTTGCACCTGCTCGAGAGCATTACACGGGTCATTACACTCCGTATGTTTAGAAACACGGGAGCTCTATGTTGTGGGACCGTGTTCTGGCACCACATGTTGTTGGGGAAGGCGTTCCGATTTGTTTTGAAACTATGCCCGGCAGCAGAGGAGCCGTGCGAGACTTGCAGAGTGCAGACATGTTTAGGGTCTGTAACATGCAGACATCTGTTGGTTTCTTTTCATGTTCACTATTCTTTCATTTCCTTGTTTTTTTTACGATGATTAATTTACTTTGTTTAAATTAAAGGGCCATGCTAATTTGATCCGTCTTTGTTCTCAATTTCAGATTGCGCACGCATCGTTCCTGACCTTCACAATGGGGAATAGACTTACGCATGTCTCGGTGGAGGCTCTAACCAATGCGTTAGAGAACCACCAAGGACGTGTTTCCAAGGACTGGATTGCGGCAAACGCGATGGTAGACATCCTGCCTGACCGCGTTACAGATTTAGGTCTTCTCCTTCTTTTCCCAGCGACAATAGCAATAGGAGTCTGTCTCTTCTATTTCCGTCGTGAGCTAAATATGCTTGCAGAAAGGTTCCGGTCTGAAGACGCGTTGCTCCGTCGTCAGATGCTCAGGTCGAGCACTGCCGATCCACCGTTACGTCATCCAACGGCGACGAGCGAGATGTAGGCGTCGCGTGGACTGCTTGTGAGAGCGTGATGTAGTTACACGCGAATATCGTTTAGCGACAACGATGTTTCTTTTTCTGTAAACGGAATGTTTAGTGTTTAACTTCAATATATTCTCAGGAATTAACTTTTAGATTTTGCGTTCTTTTTCTACTTTTCTATTTGTATGCGTATTATAAACTTTACAGTATTGTCGATGATGTTCACGAAGAATACCATGTTTAAGTAAAACAGCATGTATTAATAGATCTCCGATTTAATTAAATGGTTCGACATGAATGAGTCATAATTACATTTAGGTAAGAATGCGTTTAAAATTTTCGTGATAGTTTCTTTTTTTTTCTCGTTCACGAATGTATTGTTTATTAACTTTCACGGGAGGTATAAATATTACAGGCTTAATTACGTTTGAAATAAAATTTTTCTGGTTCATGTTTCGACGTTGCTACTTTCTATTTTTATTTTTCCTAAGTTAGCAATTGAAATGATTATCAAAAATCCTAATAAATATTTGCGATACTTGTGTATTAAGGGCAAATGTTATCGTACCTATACGAGGTACATTGATGCGTTGTTTCAAAATATTTTTTTTTCTTGGTAATAAATTAATACTTCTTTTCAAATTTTTTTTCTCAATAGTAATTAAAATTTATTTCATGAATTTCCTTGTTCCTTTAGCGTTGCATAAGATGACTGCGAGTATTAATAATGTATTTCTTTTCTTCCATGCTTGCGTTTTATTTGCGAACTGTTCTTTACGTAAAAACGATTGAAAAGATAGTTAAAAATTTGTTCCTTTATCCGTGATTTTTTTTTTCGTTTCCTATTGCTACATGTTCTTGCTTCCTTTAAAAAGTTAATTACGGGTATTTCCAATATAATAGATAGTTAAATGCTGGTCGCTTGTACCGTAGATTTTTTGGTACGATATTTTTGTATGTGTTCACTATTTACGTGGTACTCTGATATAGTTTCTGTTGCGTTCTTGTCGAATTTACCTCGACGCGTTTTACTTTTATTTTACGGATGTTTTTCAATTTCGATGAATATATTATTGTTGTTGTACTTGTACGCCTTTCAATACGGGGTATCGTTTAAAAAAGAAGATATGTTTTCACTATTGTTTACGGCACAGGTTCCTACCCTGCGGCATATCACCTTCTTCTTTTGTTGGTGGGGGTATATTGCGCATTTTTCACCTTGCATACCTAAATGCCAATTACATTGATGTGTTTACTTCACTGATTGTCACGAATTAGTAATTTTCAATTTTAAACACTGATGCCTTGAGATACCCTTGTTGATTTTGAAGTTATGTCTTTTCAAATTGATTGTTTTATTCAAAAAGGGATTTTCACCAGGCATGGTGGGGGAGGTGTGTGCCGACATGGTTACGTACTTGTTTCGTACCCATGTCAGTAAGTACGTAATGCCACTCCTTGGTGCGACTCGAGCACAGTGTGCGCCGCTGAGTCAGCGAATTATAGCTATAAATAGGGCGTGTTCAGCGCTGCAGAGCGCATTTGGTTGTATTACCTCTCTGCGACAAGTACAAGTAAAAAGTCTACCCGTCTACTCAATATCCACCCTGACGTAAGCCACAGATACGGCACACCATGTAAATATTTGCAAATCTCTTGAACTGGTATGTTGGACCATTCCTTCTGAATTCCTGCAGTAATAACTAACATAACTCAAACAGAGTTTGAGGCATCACCCGGTATAACCCAGTAGTCATATTTAGTAGTTGTCACTAACACATGCACTGGGTGATGTCTCAAACTCCTCCTTGTATTGCTCCTTCAGAGACCTTGCACACAGGCATCTTTCTTCTAAATAGTCATGCAATCCTAGAGCCTCCAGGCTGCCCCGCCCAGGCTGGAGCCTCATTTAATCAACTGTTGAGATGCATGTGGTGCTTAATAACGTAATCAGGAACCTTTTCTCAGGAAGGGATGGGAAAAACAAAAACAGGTGACTATGTCCACTCTAAAAACATATTGGCTCCCTTTTTATACAAATAATTATCCTTTACCATAGAAGTCAGAAACCCTTCCTGCTCTGCTTGGAATATTCTCACACTCTCCCTCTCTTCACGTTTTCATTCTCTCAAGTGCTCCTATCATTTCATGTCCTAAATCTACCTCACTGGGACAACTTATCAACCCTGAACTACTTATTCCTTATTGCTGCACATATATACCTACGCATTGAAAACTTCTTAGAGATCCCAAATCTCCTCAGTCATAAGATAAGCAAATAAGCTATGTACTTTTTACAACCTTTTAGTAAAATGTGAGAATGGATGTGTGTGTGTTTCTTTTGTTCCAGGTTCCTACAGGTTCCTTAACAACCTAGCAAACAGAAAACAGTTTAGTGATCAATGTGCTGCATCAAAAACATCCAGAATAACAGTGAGAATTAGTGTCTCAAGATTCCGTACACTCACAGTGGTAAAGACCTGAGGCTGTGTGAGCTCGATCTCAATGCCTCGATAAGCCCTGAGTGAACAACAACAACAACATTCAACTCGGAGTGTTCTTGAATGAAATCGTTGTAACTCTGTGCATTCAATATAACTAGCAGGACCCGTGGAAAATCCACGGACAATGTAATCAATAAGCTTTGGGGACCCGTGAGAACATTCCGTCAACATTATTTAACAAATTTGAACATAACATATTCTAACCTATCTTGTCCTAACATATGCTAACCAAATCTATCCTAACCTAACATATCCCATCCTAACCTAACATATCCCATCCTAACATAACATATCTCATCCTAACCTAACATATCCCATCCTAACCTAACTTTAACCAACGTCATCCTAAGGCTAGGTGGACCCGTAAAAAAATTTGGTCAATATTACCTCACAAATTCTTACATAACATATTTGAACCTAACTCATCCAAAACTAACATATACTAACCTATCCTATCTCCAAGTATCGTATCCTACGTGAAGCTATCCTGATAATTAGGAAAACATAAAAAACATCAACCAGTAAAAAATTTCGTCGACATTACCTACCTAACCTACCCTAATCTAACATATCCTAACCTGCCCCAACCAAAGCTATACTGATAATATGTCAAACATAGAAAACGTGGACCCGTGATAAAATTCTGTCAACATTACCTAACCTATCCTAACCTAACATATCTTAACCTATCCTAACCTATTCTATCTTAACCTGTCATATCCTACCCTATCATATCCTTACCTATCATATCCTAACCAATCATATCTTCACCTATCTCATCCTATCATAACATAACTTAACCAATGTCATCGTTAGGCTAGGTGTACCCGTGAGATAATTAGGTCAACATTACCCAACAAATTCTAACCTAACCTATCCTAACATGTATACACTAACCTATCCTATGCTACCCGAAGATTTTCTGATAAATTGTCAAACATAAAAAAACGTTGACCCGTGGATGAATGTCGTCAACATTACGTAACCTATGCTAACTATATATCCTAACCTAACCTATCCTATCCTGACCTAACCTATCCTAACCAAACCTACTCAACTAACTCAACTTAACCAATGTCATTGTTAAGCTAGGTAGACCCGTAAAAAATTCGGTAAACACTACCCTAGAGATTCTAACATAACATATTCTGACCTAACCCATGCTAACCTAACATATACCAACCTATCCTATCCATTCTGCTGGTTTTCGTATATATAGTGTCTTCGTAGACACGATAACGCGAGTCATGGCGCCTTCAATAATTCCTGTAATTTGAAATCAAATATGTATGCAATGCAAAGTTTGAAAAAAATGAAAGAAATTAAAATTAAAATAAAAAACAAATAAAAAAGTAAAAAAATGAATACATAAAAATATTAAAATAGAAAAAATTAAAATAAATAAAAATTTGTAAAAAAAATTATACATGAAAATAAGAAAATAAAAAACAAAAATGGAAAAATAAAATGAAATAAACAACCTATACATAATTTAGAAATGAATATGCAAAAATAGAGAAAAATAAAATAGATAAAAAAAACATTGAGAAAAATAAATGAATTGAAAAAAGAATAAGATATGTGAAAAAAATTAAAATTTGAAAAATTTGAAAAAATAAAAAGATGAAAAATGAAAAAAAAATTGAAGTTTGGAAAAAATAGAAAAATTAAATAATTAAAAAGATTAAAAATTAAAAATTAAAAATTGAGCATGAATAAAAAGTTGATAAATAAATAACAATTACATAACAATGAAAAAGTTTGAAAAAAAATTGAAAATTTAATAAATAAATGAATAAAAAATAATTGAAAAAAATTATAAAATAATCAACAAATTAACACAAGTTAAAAAATAAATTACCAAATAATATAAAAAGTAACAAAAATATCTTGAAAAAATTGAATAAATAAAGATAAATGAAGAAAGGAGTAAATGAAAAATTTTTTAAAAATGATACATAAAAATTAAAATAAATTGAAAAATTAAAAAAAAATAAAATGAAATTAACAACCTAAACATAATTTAGAAATGAATATGCAAAAATAGAGAAAAATAAAAAATATGATAAAAATAACAAATTGAGAAAAATAAAAAAATTGTAAAATATGAAAAAATTTGGAAAAATGAAAAAGAAATAGAAAAAATTAAAATTTAAAAATAAATAAAAAAAATTAAAAAATTAATAAAAATAAAATGATGAAAAACAAAACTATTAAAAATTGGGCATGAATAAAAAATTAAAAAATAAATAACAATTACAAAAAAAAGGAAAGTTTAAAAAAAATTGAAAATTTAAAAAATAAATGAAAAAAAAATAATTGAAATAAATTATAAAATAATTACCAAATTAACGAAAGTTATCAAATCAAAAATAAATTACCAAATAAAACAAAAATTAATGTATTATAAATACCTAATAACAAATAAATAATATAAATACCCTCCCCTAACTCACCTATCCTATCAAGCCTATTAGATGTAGAGCGTTACCCACGAATTTAGTTTTAAGCGTATTAATATATAGATAAATATTGACTCAAATGATATTCTATTGGATATTGACAATATAGGCAGCTCAACGTGAATAAAGTGCATTGTGAAAGCTAGGAAGGCTGCTACCGACGTTCTTATGCCGTTATTGGACATATTTAGTTCCCTAACTGTTGACTCATGTGTGCTGTGTGTTGAAAAAATATTTAATAAATTTGTGTGTTCAGTATTATTAAATAGTACATAAAATAATTTTCTATTTAGTCTCGATAATTTAGGCTAGTTAGTCTAATTCGCGAAGAAATTGCATTGTGGTTGCTCACCCTGCTTGATGTGAAATGCTCCAGTGTAGCATATTTGATTTAGTCCTTAACTTCTTGGTTTAGGTATGCTGTGTGTGTAGCTTTCCTTTAAATGCTCTTTTTGACTAGACTAATATACCCTTTGGGGTGACTTTAAGTAGTTTCTCCTGTGTAAGAAACATGGACTTTACAATGCATACAATGTTGTCAGGTTCTGTGCAACAGAACCAAAATATCTGAACTTTCTTATGAATATCTAGCCTAAATACTGTCTAATGTGTTGACACAAACATATCCTGTGTAATTTGTCTATAAATTATTTTACAGAATGCTTCAAGCTCTAAAGCTTTTTAACTTCAACTTAAAAAGCTCAAGTTCAATTTAAAAAAACTCTAGTCTAATTAAAAAAAACTCAAGTTTAATTTAAAAAAGCTCAAGTTTTATTAAAAAAGGTCAAGTTCCATTTAAAAACCTCAAGTTTAATTTTAAAAAGTTCAAGGTCAATTTTAAAAAGCTCAAGTTTAATTTAAGAAAGATTGAGTTTAATTTAAAAAGTATCAAGCAGACTATATTTAAAAAAATATGAATTTCAATTTTAAAAAGCTTGTGTCTCTAAAGTTTCATACCTATGTAATAATACAAGTAAAGTTTATTTGTGAGAATGCATATTTATATAAAAGTACTGGCACTGAAAATATATAGAGTAAATCAAATATCAGACAAACCAAGCTGCTGTGATTTTGTACCTAATTTGACATTCTTCAAATTTTAGGGTCGATTCGCAGTTTAGGGGATTCACGGAAATCGAAAATTCCATTCCCAAGAATAACTAAAGGAACCCATAAAAAACTTTTTACACGAATGACATTCTGCTCGCTGATGCGTTATTTTTGAGATATAACAATAATTACGTTCAGAGAGAAATAACATTAGGCCTATATGGTTGGCTGCTTATTTGCTGCATTGTTGGGTCACGCCCCCTTTTGGGCGCGAAAAGAACAGCGTCGGTTTGGGAAGGTTAAGGTAAGCTATTTTAGGTTGATTTATGTTATTTTAGGTTATTTTATTTATCTAACCTAATATTACCTACCCTAACCTCACCCATCATTTTGTCAATACCGTATCACAGTATACATCCGTGTTTGTTCCTTCACTTTTATATACGACGTTCCTATAACTTCAAAATTGAATAATTCAAAAATTACGCATCGGCGAGCAGAATGTTATTCATGTAAATCGTTTTTAAAATGTTTCTATAGTGATTCTTTGGAACAGAATTTTTAGTATCCGTGAATCCCCTAAACTTCAAATTGACCAGTTTTTACCTATGAATCATTTGCTAAATCATTTGCTAAACAGATCATCGGTACCTACTTATATCTATTGACAAAATTGATCCATATAAATTTTATGTAATAAGTAACTGTGTGACAATTAGCAAACTGCATTGACTGAAAAGTTAAACATAACATATATTCAAAGTTATGTTTAAACAATAAGACTGCTACAGCAATGGTTTTATAACATGTTATTCAGTATTACACATAAAATGTGTAATACTCACATTCTCACAAATTACATTCCCACAAATCAACTTTCCTTATATTATTATTACATAGGTATGAAATTTTAGAAACATAAGCTTTTCAAAATTGAAATTTATCTTTTTTTAAATATAGCCTGCTTGAGACTTTTTAAATTCAACCTGATCTTTTTTACACTATTGAGCTTCTTGAAATTGACCTTGAACTTTTTAAATAAAACTTGAAGTTTTTTAAATGAAAATTTACCTTTTTAAAATTAAACTTGAGCTTTTTAAATGGAACTTGACCTTTTTTAAATTAAACTTGAGCTTTTTTAAATTGGCCTTTAAATTAAATTTGACCTTTTTTAAATTAAACTTATGCTTTTTAAATTGAGCTTGAGCATTTTTAAATTAAACTTGACCTTTTTAACTTGAACTTGACCTTTTTTAAATTGAACTTGAGTTTTTTTAAATTGAACTTGACCTTTTTTAAATTAAACTTGACCTTTTTTAAATTAAACTTGACCTTTTTTGAATTAGACTTGAGCTTTTTAAATTGAACTTGACCTTTTTAAAACTAAACTTGAGGGTTTTAAATTGAACTTGACCTTTTTTAAATAAAACTTGAGTTTTTTAAATTGAACTTGACCTTTTTTAAATTAAATCTGACCTTTTTTAAATTAACCTGAGTTTTTTAAATTGAACTTGACCTTTTCAAATAAAATTTGACCATTTTCAAATTAAACCTGAGCTTTTTTAAATTGAGATTGAGCTTTTTTAATTAAAGTTAAAAAGCTGTAGTAATGTTACCGCCTATTACAAACTACACCTATACCTAGTTAGCTTGTGAAAAATACCACATTCAACAAACACTCAGAGGAGTGGCAAAACTCAGTAACTATATGAATGCCTTTGATGCTGGCATCATTTGTGAGTTCTGTATATAACACATAGCTGCTTGATCACTAGAAACTGGCTTTAATTGTGTTTTTTTCATTCAATGGCCATCACTACATTAATATTAAGATGACATAAAGAACTTTTAATTCAAAATAACATAACCCAAAAGAATGTTGTTCATGACCTTGCTAAAGAGAAAGAGAAGTTGCCTTGAAAGGGCATTAGTTTTCAACAAGGTGTGTGGATCTACATGTAAAAATTGGTCTTGGGTTAAAGTCAAACTTGTTAATCACTTTTTTCTTCAATTAATTTTTTTAGTGATAATAATCATAAATATTATCACCAAATTTAAATCATGAATGCCATATCTTACTGCTGGAAGAAAATTGAAATGAAAGTATACTTGGTAAGCACACAATAATTGTTTTTTGTGCAAAGGATTTGTTTCCCATTTTGTGGCTCGGACCGCTTCCGGAGGCTTGTTGTAGGTAGAGTTAAGGGGGCCCTCCCGTCAAATTGAATTTTGATCCAATTGGTCTGAAATTTGGCCACTATATGTATTTTTGCAAGAGAAACATATTTTATTCGAAAAGTTTTTTGATTTAGGCGTTAGTTTTTTTTTTAATTTTTTTTGGTTCATTTTTGGGATGTTTTCAAAAGAATAGAAGTCAATGAATTTTTATGCTAGAACAAATACAAAGACAGTTTTGAAATCCTCGTAACATTGCGAACAAACTGAAATTCCCGAATTTTCTATTTGAAATTTTTATATATATATATGCGATATTTGATCAATACCTAAAATATACCGAATTTTTAGGTTTTGAACTAGCAGAAAAAAAAGACAATGTACAAATTGGGAAATCAAGAAATGTCAGTTTGTTAGAATTGTTCCAAGGATTCTAAAACTGTCTTTGTTTTCTTCCTAGCAAAAACTTTTGACTTCTATCTTTTTGAAAATTGAAAATAAGTAACTTTTCAGTATAGGCGACAAACAAAATTTTTTGTTGAAGTGTAATATAATGGAAAATGTATGTAATTGAATGCTGTTTTCATTTTTATTTCGATAATCTCCACGCATAACATCATATTCACACTGTGAATTGTAATTTGCACAAAAAAAATAAAAAAAAATATTTCACTTATATCATATTATGAAATTTTTTGTTTTCAGTGTGATTCTTATGAAATTTGACAATTATATGTAACCTTCGAAAAGAAACACAATTTTTCCTATACATGTTTTTGATTCAGGCCTTAGTTTTTGAAAAAAATGACATGTTGGTTCTTAGTCCACTGGTATTGATATTTCAAATGAATAGAACTCATTGAGTTGTTATGCTAGAACAAAAACAAAATCAGTTTTAGAATCCTTGAAACAAATCTAATATAAGTACATTCGCAAATTTTCCATTTCTCTTTTGTGTTCTTTTTAAATGGGGTCGAAAATTTAAGATTTTGGTCCCCTTATCCCCCCCTCCTCGGGGGGATCTATTGTCCGGAGCGCGATAAAATTTTAGGACCGAATAGTCTACCACCTTAGGGTCCTTTTCTAACAAAAACATGAAAAATGACCATCGGAGAGAAAAGGGGCCTCGGGAGGGCCCCCTTAATACGCAACTCATAGAAGGCCTGTTCAATATAGACCTACAGCTTTTTAGCGTTAATTAAAAAAAAGCTGCAGTTCAATTTAAAAAGCTCAAGTTTGATTTAAAAAAGCTCAAGTTTATTTTTAAAAAGCTAAGTTTAATTTAAAAAAACTCAAGTTTAATTTAAAAAAGCTCAAGTTTAATTTTAAAAAGTTCAAGGTCAATTTAAAAAAGCTCAAGTTTAATATAAAAAAGATCAAGTTTAATTTAAAAAGTTTCTAGCAGGCCATATTTGAACAAATGGATTTCAATTTTGAAAATATTTTGTTTTTAAAATTTCATACTTAGGTGATAATAATATAAGTAGAGTTTATTTGTGGGAAGGCATTTTCATTTAAATGTACTGGCCCTGGAAATAGAGTAAATTGAATAGCAGACAAACCCAGCTGTTGTGATTTTGTACTTAATTTGACATTCTTTAAGTTTTTCTTTACGAATCATATGCTAAATCATTTGCTAAACAGATCATCGGTACTTATATCTATTCATAAAAATGATGCGAATAAACTTTATGTAATAAGTTACTGTGTGATAATTAGCAAACTACAATGACTGAAAAGTTGAAGCTCAGTAATGTTCACTTTTTCAGCCAGTGCAGTTTGCTAATTGTCATACAGTTACTTATTACACAAAGTTTATGAGCATCATTATTTTCAATTGATATAAGTAACGATGATCTGTTTAGCAAATGATTCATAGGTAAAACTTGAATGTCAAATTAAGTCCAAAATCACAGCAGCTTGGTTTGTCTGATATTCGATTCACTCTATTTTCAGTGCCAGTTCTTTTAAATACAAATGCATTCTCACAAATAAACATTACTTATATTAGCACGAGGAGCTCACGAGATTAGAACTCAGGACTTAAATTCACCGCACCAGAACGCTATCGATCGCGCTACCGACCACCCTAAAAAGGTGGTCGAAGCTCAATGAAAGCAATCTTGGCACAGTGAAAGCAGGCACGAACTTGGCCCGACAGATATATTTTTCTTAAGTATCGAGAGTTCAAAGTCAAGTCAGATACGAACAGTTACGAATAGTACGAATAGTACGGAAAGCTACTGCTTCCACAAGGTTTTTCAAACAAATAAATGCACTCGTGAGCTCCTCGTGCATTTATTTGTTTGAAAAACCTTGTGGAAGCAGTAGCTTTCCGTACTATTCGTACTATTCGTAACTGTTCGTATCTTACTTATATTATTATTACATAGGTATGCAAATTTAGAAACATAAGCTTTTCAGAATTGAACTTGATCTTTTTTACATTAAACTTGAGCTTTTTTGAATAGAACTTGAGTTTTTTTAAATTGAACTTGAGCTTTTTTAAATTGAACTATACCTTTTCTGAATTAAACTTGAGCTTTTTTAAACTGAACTTGAGCTTTTTTAAACTGAACTTGAGCTTTTTTAAATTGAACTTGAGCTTTTTTAAATTAAAGTTGAAAAGCTGTAGTAAATTTTTTACTACTAAGTTGCCCCAAAACTTCTATTATCGAAAAAAGTATATGATATTCATATGAATAGGCTTTTATATTTTAGCCCTCAGCTTAGCTTATGAAATACTAAAATACTCATACGAACATCAGTTTAAAGTTTTCCTTGTAACAGAATTTAAGAGGCAGCCTAATACTAGGACTATAAATACCAGGACTGCAGCATATCAACACATAAAAAATTGTGTATAAATGCTTCTGGGTGAAAATTGCTAGATCATTAATCAGAAAACTATTAACACATAGATCGAGTGGTTTCAGCAGAGTTCCGTGCTCTTATGAAATAGCTACACGGTAATGAATTTATAAAAGCTAAGTCTTCTCTATGATCACCTAAATCTTCTTTTTCCGGAATGCAAGAAACACAAAGTAAACCTCAGGTGATTGTTCGGCTGCTTATATCAATTAGAACTTTAACGATTAACGAAAAGAAGATTGGAGAGGAGAAAATTGCTTTTTCATGGAAGAAGGAATCGTAGCATATGTATGCGTTGTTTGGTGCCGGTACCGTCCTTGTATTTCGTATGAAACACTTAACTGCACGATCACTAGAATCTGGCTTCAATTATGTTTTTTTGTGCATTCAATGGCTACCACAACATTAGCAATTAGATGAGAATCTTTAACTTGAAATATAACCCAACAGATTGTTGTCCATGACCATGCTAAAGAAAATTAAGTGGCCTCGAAAGGGCATTAGTTTTCAACAAGATGTGTGAATATACGAGTCTAAATTACTTACCTAGAGTAAGTCAAACTTTCGAGCTCAAATGAAAAAATTAATTTCAAGAACTTCTAATATTGTCTTGTATAATCAGCCTGGAGGTTTGTTTATGAATAATTTATTCATAAATATATCTCTAAAACACGCAACAATGAGTGGTGAAAGCTGCCGTGATACCCTTTAAGGAGATCATCCGGATGATCCCCTTAATACTGATATGCGATAACATGGAATTTACTACTGTTAAAGATAATTCTGTCATTTAAATTGAGTCCGTAATCTAATTAAAAAAATGTAAACAATAAATGGCATTTTGGGGGGACGTGTTTTGCTGTTTCAAGCAGCTTCCACGGCATAAAGAACGACGCCAGTCACAAATACAAAGAAGCATACAGGTTCCCATGCAAAATTTATTGCATGGTAGTTATCAAAAGTTTATTGATGATTTCCTTAATAAGTGTACTTTGTGACAGCCCCTCCTTAAAAAGGTTTCAACATTTCCATCGAAATATTGGGTAATGAGAGATTTATCGTGGAATAGGAAATCTTCTGCCTCACCATTATAGCAATAAATGCAAATTGAGTGTGATGTATTCACTGTTTCAGCACAACTAGGCCTCTGAATATTAATTTACAATTGGTATTTTCAGATGATGCTGTGTATGGACATCATGTCCGTGTGAGTGCGTCTTGATGTTTTGCACGGCATCATATCGGACCCCTCGAATTTTTCTGCTCACAGGGTGGACATCTATGCAGTTCAATTTATTGGATCAACAATGCCATGACTCTGCATGCGCTATTTCTGCATGATTTGCTCATGTGAGTTGATACTATTAACGCTTCTGCATTTTCATTTATGTTGCCATCTATTTATATGGCATTGAAACTTCTGTTCTGTTGCGCTATGCCAGTCATTTTGGACGATAATACACTGGAGTTAGAGTACTCAAAGAAAACGCAGAGCATAATTTCAGTCTTAGTTTCATATTTTAGAGTTTTTCTCACACTCAGATTCTAGGAATCAGGCTAAAAAATAAATTTCATACTCGAAGAGCTCCATTGAAGACTGTCAAATGCTATAGCGATAATCATCATGAATAAAGAGCGAGAAATTAATTCAGAATAGCCGTACAGATCATCTGTTGCTCCAATGTGACTGGTCGGAAGATTGTATTTCTTCTGAGAGTGAGGGCAAAACCTGACTTAGACAGGGATATGCTGGGTAAAACAGACAGGGGATATATATGTGGGGTTAAATAGACGGGATATGTGTCGTAAAACAGACGGAATATGTGAGGTAAAAATGACAGGAAATGTGAAATTAAACACACAGGACATACAGTATTGAGGTAAAATAAACTGGGGAAATGTGGTGTAAAACAGACGGGGGAATATATGGGCAAAACATATATAGTACTCATGGGAGAAAAACACGCGGAGGACATGTGGGCAAAACACATAGAAAGCATGGGGGCAAAACACATGGAGGACATGTGGGCAAAAAACATGGGGAACATACGGGAAAAACACATAGAAAGCATACGGGCAAAATACATGGAGGACATGTGGGCAAAACACGTTGGGAACATTTAGGCAAAACCTGGGTTACTCGGTGGTTTGCCCAGAAAATACCCATGTAAAGCCCACCTGGGTATTTTTCCAAAAAACCACATAGGCCCCACATGGGCTTACCACATGGGCCCCAATGGGCAAATCACATTGGCCCCACATGGGGCCCAGCACAGATTCTACTTGGGACGTGACGTTTGAAATTGACGAATCTTTGTTGCTCAGAACTTGCTCGAGCTATGGGGCGAAGGCCCGAGCAGATTAGGCAATTATTGTCCTCAACAACTGCCTCAATATTCAGTTATCAAACCAAATTAATACCAATACTGTAATAAAGTTACTCGCCAGTTTCAAGCCAGTAATATCGTATTCAGCCCCCTCTTCCTGTCCGCTCAAACATCCGCTAACGAATCCTATTGAGAACTAACGCTGTCGCCGACTTGCTGTTTGAAAGGTTTGATTTGATTTGAAGTTTAAACCCGCCTTCAAAGCTAATTTTACTCTAAAAAGGTGAAGTTTAATTGTTCAATACCGTAAGGCTTGAATGTTCGAAACTAATTTTTCTGAGAAATACATCATACTAGACGAAACAATTATGAAAATATTTCCCGTGTGTGAGCACGGCTGCAACAGTGATCACATTTTAACTTTTTGTTTAATTCTAATTCAAATGTGCAAGGCTAGAATAGTTTGAAGATTTAACTCGTGCAGGATTTAGCAAACTAATTCAGCTAAAGTGCGTCATATCCACAAGTACCTTCATAATAAATATTTTCATGTCAATTTATATGGACTAGACTTTCAATTGACGTGAATAGAATTTAGTTGATCATAAGTGTAATGTATTTTGATAATAATCAATCTTCACATTTTATTTAAGATGACAGGCAAGTTTTACAGTAGATACAAGTTCAGATCATATTCTCGAATATTTTACCGTTTACAAAATGTCATAGATAGATATTTACAACCTGTAATTGGATAAATGTTTACAAAAAATTATATATGTTATAATATGTTTGTTTTTGGGAGAAAATCTGAACTAAAAGATGTATTATTAGTTTCTTGGAAAACATTTCTTCTGAAATATTGATATAGTCTAAATATATTTCTTTTCATAAGCAGTCATATTTTATACATGTTTCTCTGAACGGTTCGACCAGACACTGCAACTTCTTAGGATTGAAATTCGTTCAGTTTATAAGGCAACAGTATAATATTGTTTCGAAAATTGTTAAATAAATGAGAAAACAGATGAAAAATGAAACAAAATAGAAAAAATCTTCCTAGTATTTTCGACAATGGTTAACCAATATTCATTTATGGCACATCCAATTGCATTAAAAATAAATCAATTTTATAATCAACTGAATTTCAATCACGACAATTCAAATTTTACCACTAGAAGACATTAAAATTTTTTTCTGAGACACTTCATTACCTATGTGACATATTAGATATTCTTGTTGACAAGTATGATAGCCTCGACGACAAATTAGGTATAATTAATTGCAAATTATGTATCCTTGATGACAAATGATATTTCATCGGTGACAATTTAGAAATCCATCGCGACCAATTAGATGGCCTTTTTGATGAATTTTCTATCTTTTGTGACAAATCAGATGTTCTTCACACATACGAGCATTGAACTGTTGCACGGTGTCAGGCAACGCAAGTGGTTTCGACTCTATTTTGTTATAGTTACCCTTAATCTTTGACATTTTTTCAAGTGTTCAGCTTCCTATACGCCTCCTAGGTCTGTTTCCTACCCTGATGATGTTTTTGTGTAGTTACTTTAGTTAGCCCTTAAGGGCTCCTTGTATTGCAACATTCCATGATTAGTTTGATTACTAATCTAAATAGCACTAATATTTCAAATGTAATTTTGCGTGTTGTACTATGTCATGCGGTAGCTCATGTTTGTACGCACTATTTTTGCAAAAGGAAATAAATCACTGCTCTTACTGAAATGTATCTGCGTATGTAAGAGGCGCTGCAAAGAGATTCTGCAACATACAATTCACATCCTGAGGTGCAAAGAGTTTTCCTTACTCCTTTTTGATACAGGCTTTATACGACACCTCGCCTAAAAAGGGGCTTACGGAGCCACCTTGGGAGGACAAACTACTCCGCGTAGTTTGACGAAAAGGTAGACGGTGTTGCAGTTCGGCGATTCAGGGAAATTCCTGAGGAGCCCTAACGGACTGATTACGGTGCAGACAGTTGCTCGTTTTCTTACCTGTACCGCCATAGTTCACCACAAACAGAATTTACTTCTGTTGCCCTAGCGGACTAATTACGGCGTAGGCGGTACCCACACAAACCTCACTCTCGTGGTACCGCCGTAGTTCGGCACAAACAATAATTACATCTGTTGCCCTAGCGGACTAAATACGGCGTAGGCTGTACCCACACAAACCTCAGGAAGGACAGCTGTGCGGAAAAGCTAGCGCCCCCAGAAAAAGGTAGCTGCACAGAAGGCAGCCCCCTTTTTTCCACTGACCCTCTCGTCAACCGCACGGCGGTATCGACACACGGCTGCATGTAAAAGACTACAAAGGGAAAATTCGGGATTAAGTGAAGCCCAAATCTCAAATACTGTGTGTTCAACGAACTTTCAGAGGTTACGAGTAAAAACTTCCTACGATTCATTAAAGGCGAACAAACCTGTATACGTATTCTTATATATATGTATATATATATTATTTCGGTGCTCTCCGTGGTACAGTGGTTAAGGGCCGGGCTCGTATGTTGGAGTCGCGGGTTCGTATCCCGGCGCTGGCGCGGAGATTTTCCCCGTTGGGTTTAAGGGAAAGCTCAAGCACAATACCCCACTCAACCCAGGTGTCGGAAATGGGTACCGGCTTTATGGGGGAACCGTCATGGTGTCCTATATATAGGGTTAGTTATAAGACATTTGAAAAACCAATGCTAAGATCATATGTACCAGGCTTGATTGGAAATAAAGCATCCCAAAGATGCCGATGTTAACCTTTAACCTAACCTTTATACATAATTTCAAATCAGTGACTTGTTCAATATCAGCTAGAAAAATATTGTCGCGAAAACAAATGGTGGCAAAGCACGTAACGCAGGAGGAATTGCAACCTCCACAAATAAATAAAAATTGTACACCTTGTGTTCGCGTGAATACTACATAAAAGCATGGACAATAGAAGAATAGAAAGAATTAATGGGTTTTATTTTAGAAAACACGTGGATCAAAATTACGAGCACAAAAATATCTCAATGCAATGATTAAAAATCACGAGTGCAACAATTGTAATGACATGCGCACCAGTGCAATATTGTAAGATGCTCATGACACTAACGTAACAATTCCATCAGGCACAATGCGATAGCTACATCTTAGCTGCATAGACCGACCCCAGACACAAATCGCACTTCGGTACGCTTCGTGTAGTACTGAATGGGTCAACATATTCTGGCCCAACATGATACACAACATGAGAGATACGAGTTTGAAAATTAATGAGCGCCAGCGAACGATTGCATGATTTAACGCAACACAGAATTTGTTGGAAACTATCAAACATGGAATTTACGCACAATAACATGAAATTAGAACATAAAATGAATGCCCTGACTAGCGCACACATGAAATGAAATGGTTATGCCAAACGGTAGAACCTTGACTCACAACAAGGTGTCAAAGAATCGAACGCTTCGCATTATGCACAACACAAAATGAGAACCTCAGCTAAGAAAACACATCACACCAATCACATTGGACTGCGCGGCAATCTGCAAGCAACGTTCTGTGTGCTATTTTGATTTCCTATTTTCCACTTTACAGCATTGTTTCAAAGTTCTCCACACCACAAAATTTTAACTCTTCTGTGATGCGCGGTCGCTGAATGTTCGGTGTCGAGTCCTTCCAGCTTCGCGGGATTCTCAACAGAGTTCTCAGAGTTCTATCGCGGCGGCGGTGATACTCATGCTCCGTCGGGCATGCGCTGCTGCCCTCCATTTTTCGCACACCCATGCTTCGCACGTCTGAGTCTTGGCGGCGTTGAAGGGCTGGCTAACTGTAGATCTTTTCTTGTTTCCCTCCGCATTGTTGGTAAACGCGTGACTTCACATTTTAATGCTGCGATTGTTTGTGAGCTTATAATTGGCGTAGAGATTCTCCATGGGTGTTTCTCTTCACGTTGAATTGTTGATGCGCTCAGGCCGTAATTCTTCGAGCGAGTGCTCGTTGCAGGGTAACACTTCGACGACACAGTCGCAGTCTCCTTGAGCGTTTGGAGAGACACACTTCGAGCGGCTGTTTGTTGCACAAGCTTGTCGTTATTGAAGGAGTTTAAACATCGGCTTCGATTTTTCGTGTTAAGTCAATCCTGAATTAACACTAGCCCGGGAAATTTCGGCCTATCGCCGAGATTTCCCGGTTTTTGCACTCCAAAGCCTGTCGTGTCGCTTTTGGCGTCACTGAGACCAGAATCCTCTCAATCCTTGTCGTGAATTCTTTTTATCCGCGTCGCTTCATTCCTTCTCGAAAAATCCAGATCCTTCGCCGTTTCAGAGCAAGTTCTTCTCTTTTGATTGGTGCTTTTTGTCGTTGTCCTGACGTTTTTGATTTCCATTGGCTATGTGCTGGTGCTCGCTCACCGTCCGCCAATTCAATTGGTCTGTAAGGTGCACAGCTTCGATGACCACGTTATTTCAAGGGTATGATTGGCTGGAGACGGAAGGCTCGCTGTGTGCCACGCTCCTTGTAGGCCGTCGCTGGTTCCTCTCTTAGACTATCGCTGGTTTGTGTTATAGAATCTTGTGTTTGTGTGCTTTTGTGTTATGTGTTGCCTGTATGTGTTTGTGTTTTTGGATGTCTGCGCCTTAGCAAGTTTGGGCGAAATGCTGACCACTTGAGCTCGACAGATTTATAGCCAGACTCTTTTCGAAACCTGAGAACAACGCTGTCCCTTCGCTTAGAACAGAGAAAAATCGCCCTTACGCATATATTGGTATTCTCACGCTCAAGCCAAAGCCAACGGTTCTTCACATTCCCAAATGTCACAGCGACTCACGGGATTTAGCCAAAAAAAAATCATGTCAGAAGAAATATAATATTATCTAATATGAATATAGCTTTACGTGATTTATCCAGAACTATCATGAAATATGAATGTACATATATATCGTAACAATATAAGCAACTGCCTAACGGTCGGTGCAGAGCTGTATTCTGGGTCTGACGTGCATACTTAAATATTTATCAAGTTTCCTTTGAATTTATGAAATATGGATAGTGCAGCATATAAATCACATATTTTAAGAAAGACTGGTATTTCCCCCTGTAACGAATATTATAAAATACCGTCCTCTCTTTGATGTGCCGCCAACGCTGGTCAAGGTAAGAACAAACAAATGAGCACACAAGTGACACCAATGCTTTCATTGTCCAGCACAGCTAATTGTTATTTTATATTGTTGAGAACATTTTTGCAGCAGTGAGAAAATTTTAAAACATGCGACAAATATTTTCAGGCTTGATGAATTGTACATAACAGGAAAGCACACGTTTGATGCTTATGTCCTTCTATATTACGGCCATAATTCTACGATATTTATAAAGCAGTAAGCCACCGATGGACGTCTTTAAATTAACTGAAAATTGTGCGGCCTGGAATCATATTTGGCCATCTTCGAATATTACTTCCGTGCTCGACCGTGTGTAGTTAAGAACGCGGAGAGACAGTTACAAGGCCGAGCTGTGCTACTTGGCTTCAATCCATCCCTGATCAACCGTCTCGTCCTTAATTCACCGACAACTCGTCCTTGATTTTCAATTGGGAAGGCTCTTAATGTGTCCTTCTTGCTAAAAATGTTCTGCCAAAAATACTAAAACTAAATTTCAGTGTTGTAGACTCTCATAAAATAGAAGTATTTGTAACGTAAACTCAAACTAGATATCACGAGTAATTATGCAATTAAGTTTCGTCCTTCAAAACAATAAAGCAGTTAATATCTAACAACCCTAATTTTTTCAGAAATTTTCATTGAAGAAAAAATGCAAATTTTCCCTTTTCTACTTGGTTTGCAATTTTGTACCTCTTGTCCTGAAATTCCTTCTATATGGAATTGCTATGAATAAATAAAATAGCAAGGATAGTCGCTTTTAAAAGATCCATTATCAGTTAGTTGTTTAATACATAGAAGGACCTAAAATGATATATAAAATTGAACGTTTCGACCATAGGAGTATCTTCAGCATTAACAAGATCTATGGAAAACAAAAAAATGCATTTTTATTCAAAATAAGTGCAACAGTAAAAACAAATAAAAAGAAGGGGACGAAAAAGGATGGAGAACAATACTAACATGCTATTAACAGAGGGAATGACGATTCAGTTTCATTTAAAATAGGTTTGTCTTTCATGATAAAAAGAGATTCTAAAATACGAAGGTCTGATTGACTAGATGTGGTTCCTATTATCTGGAAGTTGTCCAAGCGGACTAGCAGGTCACACTTCTCGGCATGAGTGCGTACCGAAGAAGTGAAGCTGCTGATTGTCTCCGTTTTTAGATTGCACAATTACGCGCCACAATGGCAAATTTCAAAGCTCGGTCTATCGTAAGCCAACTTTTACTGGGCTAGGGACCAGCTTTTACAGTTTTTGTAATTTTAACCTTGAGATGATTAGTGCTCTCCGTGGCACAGCGGTTAAGGGATCGGACTTGTATGCTGGAAGTCGCGTGTTCGTTCCCAGCGCTGGCGCGGAGATTTTCCCCGTTGGGTATAAGGGAAAGCTTAAGCACAATACCCCACTCAACCCAGGTGTCGGAAATGGGTACCGGCTTTACGGGGGAACCGTCATGGTGTCCTATATATAGGGTTAGTTATAAGACATTTGAAAAACCAATGCTAAGATCATATGTATCAGGCTTGATTGGAAATAAAGCATCCCAAAGATGTCGATGTTAACCTAACCTAACCTTAAAACATTGTTATGCAGGGGTTATAATGTCTGTTCAAATTTTAATGCTTTTCACTGTGAAATGGAATTTTTGCGGCAATTCTTTCTTAATAATGGCTTCCCGTCCAGATTAATAGATTCAGCCATGAAGAAATTTTTAAATGTTAAGTTTCATAACAGATTACCTTTAAAAACTGTGGGAAAGAAGGATTTTTACTTCTGCTTGCCCTATTTTGGATACCAATCCGAGAAACTCAAGAAAGAGTTACTTTCATTGTTAGCTAAAAATTTCACACATATCAATTTTCGGATAATATTGTTGAACAGATATAAAATAAATTCTTTTTTTCACTACAAAGATAAGCTCCCTAAAGCATTGCTTTCGCACGTCGTTTACAAATACTGTTGCGCACTGTGTGCGTCTGAATATGTTGGGTCCACAAAAAGGGCCCTCCATATTCGTGTGGCAGAGCATGCTGGAAGGAGCTTCCGAACCAATAATCCCCTTGCTTCTCCCCCTCACTCTTCGGTACGCACTCATGCCGAGAAGTGCGACCTGCTAGTCCGCTTGGACAACTTCCAGATAATAGGAACCACATCTAGTCAATCAGACCTTCGTATTTTAGAATCTCTTTTTATCATGAAAGACAAACCTATTTTAAATGAAACTGAATCGTCATTCCCTCTGTTAATAGCATGTTAGTATTGTTCTCCATCCTTTTTCGTCCCCTTCTTTTTATTTGTTTTTACTGTTGCACTTATTTTGAATGAAAATGTATTTTTTTGTTTTCCATAGATCTTGTTAATGCTGAAGATGACTCCTGTGGTCGAAACGTTCAATTTTATATATCATTTTAGGTCCTTCTATTTATTAAACAACTAACTGATAATGGATCTTTTAAAAGCGACTATCCTTGCTATTTTGTTTATTGTTAAACTTTGCAAAAAGCAAAACTTAGATGTGTGGAATTGCTATGCATTCCGCGAATCTTCAGCACATGAAAATTGTTACGGGAGGGTGAAGTCAGTTGCAAGAACTAAATCTCATTCAGAAGAAGCAGAAACTAAAGGAAATGATTCAGAAAATGTACAAAAATTCCAATATGTGTGAAAAAATATTATAAAAACAATAAACTGATGCCTATAAACATTTGCAAAAACCATTCATCTAAATATTTAAAACAGCTTGAAGCTATTCTGTTAACAAAATGTCATGTCCCCAAATACTCAGGGCTCTTCATAGGACATTTCTTCGAAATATTCATATAATACCTTAACAAAACTACATATATTTTTGCCAATTTCGGATAATTTGCTTGTGTGTTTAGATGGCAAACCATTATTCGACCATGTATCAGATATTTATCGTACACACTGTGTTGAAAAACATTTACACGCTACCTATTTGACGCCCCACGACTTGTCGCGTAGGGATTTCCTTAAAGCCGATTGTAATTTCACTGTAATAACGCACAAGTCTGCCCATAAGCAAAAATTTCATGATCACAATAAAATTAGACAAATTTATTCAGTCAACATGCAACAACCTCGTTTTTATTCAAAGAAGTCAGTTACCGGATCACAAAGGGCTTAAACAGGAATATATCGAAATTACTTGGATACATCACAAACGGGAGATTCCCCTTAGAGGCTGAAATCCAGTTCACAAGTTACATAAATGATAAAAATACCATTACAATCATGTTATACGACTTTACGCCGCCATTCGCCAAAGCAATCTGGCTACTTAATAATTGATCCATGAATAAAATTATTAGCAACGGTGAAAATCGCATCACTGCAGAAAAAATGAATAAAATATATTATTATATGACATCAGTAATGCTCAAACCCTATCAAATTTTTGAATTTCATTTCATTTGATCATTTGAGAAAGCCTAATTCCGATCTCTCTTCAACGAAAATCAATACCATTTGAACCAATAGCGTTTGAATAAAATATGAACGAATGCTGACACTAGAATTTCAAATAAAGAGAGCAGCTAATTGAGTACCTGAATTGAACAACTGAATATTAATCAACATCTGAAATTATTTAAAAACTTTTTAATTGACTTGAAACATAATTTATCAGTAATAATTTCCTAATTTTACATATACATTGAATCATGGCAATTAATTGAATTTTAACTACTCAGAAATGAACAAACACAATGGGCAGTGCATTTGTATTAGGGATCAGATTTCTAAAATTAGAAAGCAAACAAATATTTCAAAGCGGAATTTGAGCTTGAAGTTTTTCTACGTTAAATATTATTTTTTGGTCAAGTTAGTTCAGTGGGAGAAAATTTTCTTTAGTAATGCATTAGCTCCTCTGATCCCTGGCCACAACTTCGCTATCAATTTTGCCTGTTTTTTTGTTCAAATAAAAACATATATAAATGGTCTGATAAATAAAGAACTGGTTCAAACAAGAGGTACAATGTCTAAAATATTAACTAGATCACCATTGGCTGCTTTTTCCGCAGATGGCCAGACAAACGTTTTTGATCAATGCAAATATGACATCACTAAAAATGACCTCGTTGCAGTCCGAGTTGATTGATGTTCTGAAACCAACATCCCAAAATTTATGAAAGACAAAGCGTTCTGTAAACCAACGGACTCAGAATATTTTACCCATTTTTATTTTTTTAGTATATTTACATAAAAGGCGTGAAAAATATGTAGGAAAAATTCAATTTATTTATTACAATGCCTAAACTCAGCATTGTGATAAGAAAACATAAATAAGCAGGGAACACTCTGCAACGATAACCCTGACCACGTCCGCTCGCTAGATGAAGCGTTGCGGTGTGCTGCGGTTACATATTGCGGTGAGTCAACATTTTTCTGGATGTGATGGCGTTGCATGATAAGCACATCAGATGTGCCTCTCGTTGACAGGTTGCGGCAGGTTTGACATTGAGTGTTAAAATGACTGGAAAATTCATTGCAGGTGGCAACATTTATTGTGTGGTTAATTGGTTAATTTTCAAAGCACCACATTAGTTTTTTAATTTATATTGCAGTAGATACTTAATGCTTGTACTTATTTTCGAATTTTATTAATGTTAACTTGAATAAACGAGTGCCCAACTTTCTAAGTTAAACTTGAGATATTCTTTCTACTATAAATGTTTTACAAAAATATCAGGGCAATAATTTCGTGGGTGACAGTTCTTCTATATTCCGCTGATACGTACACATTTAAAAGATCACATTAAATTTAAACCTAGCACTAAAGGCTCAGTTTCATATGTCATTTTTATACCAGCTTGCAGGTGTATATCTCGAATCATAGTAATTTATACCCTGACTCGCAACATTCTCAACGACTTTTCGGGCAATCTTTCATCGTAAAATTGGGATCATCATACAGAGGTTGGACAATATAATGGATATACATAACATTATGAAACCAATATCTTTGAACATTTATATACAACCAAATCTTCACATATTTTAGTGTTGCATTTATTATTAAAATTATAACATATTTTATTTAAACTAACTGTTTATACAAATACCTAAAAGAATAATTTCGTTTTAAACTTATAATAATGGCCGACATTTCAAATTTTCTATACGGGCGGAGGTTAGAGATACGCTGGTTACGTGCGACGTTTACTGGTGGTGATGTTAACACTGGATGGGGTGCGGACCAAATGCGCGGGCCCTAATGAGCTCACCGCTTATATGATCTCTGAGGTGCTTAGGGTAGGGGGGGCGAGAGTATGCGCGCGTGCACATTACCTCCCCCCTCCAACAATTTTAGGTACTTAAATCACAAATACAAAAAAAATAATTTTCAGGCGTGAGCAAAAAAAATAATTTAACTTTGAACAAGATTTCGTCTCCGCCTTTCATGCGTGTCAAACTCGAAGATAACACCATTAATCCAAACAATTGAATTTGATCAAACTCAGTAAAAGATTCCTCGCCCAAGAATTATTTATAACACTCTGCAACACAAGCAAAAAGTACAAGGGCGCTGAAGCGATATAACATAATGCCCTTATCCTCAACATTGAAAAGAAAAAAAAAATTAGCTGCTACAAAAAAACAACAGCACAACAATTGAACTTACAATATACTTACTTACGTCAACAAGACACAGTAAAGGGAAGTAAATGAAACGCCAGATAATATCATTAAAACAGCCAATGGTCCAAACGAATAATTTCGACAACCAATTTCGCTTCTTTTACAATTAGAAGTGTAATGTTGCAACAATTTTTGTCAATGTCGCAACAATTTAGACCTCAGGTAATCACATGGATTATTCAGAAACGTTACCACAAAAATTACCTCTACTGATACCATCGACAGATTGATTGAACATCGTTCTTTGACGTTAACAAAGCCACGCATAAACATGAGTATTACTTCTAAAACAAAACATACTAGTGATTACAGGGATTATATAGGGATTATAGATTAACTCCGAGCAAAACACGAGTTCTTCGACAATTCAATTTTGGAAAAAATTATTATGAACAACGCTATTACCTCGTAGGTGACGAAAAATAATTCAGAAAAGATAATGAAATTAGGTGGACATCAAATTAAAGAATCATTAAAGTTTTCACCAAAAAGAAAATATTGACGTTAGGTAATGATAACAAATCGTCGGATGCGTTTCCGTAGACTTCAGAATAGAAGTTAGATAATGTTATAGCCAAACATCGCACAAATTAGAACGGAACTTTTCCACTATTAGTAAAACAATAATCGGAATGAACAGAGTGCCGTAGACTCGTAAGACTTAATTCTATCGGTAACATAATGATATAGAACGTGGAGTAAGATATAAGAAAAAATGTAGTAAAATCAAACACACGCTAGTTTAAAACATCAAGTATGAATATGGAAATCGGGTTTCGCACCCTGCAAAAATAAAAAAATAATCACTAACACGTCTCAAATTATCGCAATCCATTAGTAATAAAATGTAAACAAGTCCACAATTTTGAAACGACTCAGAATATATAATTACCACATTTGAAGTTACTAAATTCATTAAACCACGTTTGCAACGCTACGAAGATGGTAAAGTAACATCGTAGACAACAAATACTCTTTTTCAAGTTGAAATATTTTTGTTTGTTAAGTCAATGGTTCACCTTATCAATGGTTCACCGTTTGAAGTCAATGGTTCACCGTATCAATGGTTCACCGTTGTTCTCCTTCCCTATCACGAAGGTGAATTATCCCTAGTTAGTATGGGTAAACTGCGCACGGAGCTTAAGTTGTTGACTGCGCGCGGAACTTAAGTTGTCGTCAAGGCCGCCTCATTTGTTGACAGGCGCTCTGCCGCCAGGCCTTGCACACCTATCGTACATTGCGTGAACCCACGCAATGCTCGTGCACCCACGTGAAGCTGAAATCGGAACGAAAACAAGAAGATTAGCATGGTTAAAGCACAAAATTTAGTACATGAATGATTGAATAAAGTAAAATGAGAAACACCTTTAGTGTCAGAGTGATCCTTTACCGAATCTTACTATTAATTTAATGACGGGTAAACTTCCTTAAAACTTTAAAGTCGATGATTTAAATGTCCAACAAAAACAAGTCTCTCATTATAATTTAAGTTTTCTCAGCGAACAAATAGCTGGCTCAATAAAGATCTGCTGAATTGCGAGTAAGCATTCAATTTCTTGAGAGATCGAAAGCACTGTTTCCACGTTAAAATCTCGGCATCAGCAGCCGGATGTCGCTAGAATTTTCCAATTTGTAATTAAAGTGTGAATCCAGCATATTAATTTTCAACGAGACATGAGAGTGCGCACCTGAAACGTTCCCAGACAATGCACGGCAAAAAAAATTAAATATGTGCAAAGTCGTCAATTCTTGCAACACATACCAACAATCACGTGCGGCTTTAGCACAAGAACATAAGAAAATTGTTATTCTGTGATTGTTAAACCTTTATACTGTAAACGGTTACTTTACATTTCACATATCGCGTTACGTTAATGCCTTAATCAAAAAGGGTAAATACTAAAGCATATACGTGGTTAACACGAAGCATAAGCAAATACAACAAAAAGACACAATTGAATACATAAGAACATATTTTTTACGCTACATACACGAAAAGTTGTCAATGTAAAAATCAATATTGACGTTAAACACTCAATTTTAATCGTTCAATCAGTTGTAAATTATCCCGGAGAAACTTTGGGAGACTTGACGATAAATTTTGCATTCTTTTACGTCTGATTAATTTTAAATTACATAGCATAAAGCTTTACTGATCATGAAATTCGAGTAGGCTTGAAAAATTACTGTATGACGCACTAGATCGTTTAAACGTGCTCAAAAAATATTAAAAACAGCCACTCTCATTTCACAAATAACTAAGAAATAAATTAAATTTTGTTCTTACTTTTAATTAGTTTGCACTATTCAATTATTCGTCAACTGTCCAAAACACATCTTATTCATGACTATTCACCAGTCATACTCATGAATATTCACCAGTCATACTCATGAATATTCATTTAGTCATATTCATGATCACGCTGTCGTACATCAGCTGTCAACTGTTGCTAAACAGAGCCACCGGAAATAAAGCGCTCACGGCCTTGCTAGAGTTCAATGCCTGCATGGTACAGCATGACTACTTGTGGCCTTGAGCCAATGCAAAAAATAAACTGCAAAACTACTCACTCGTACTGCACGCGCTGCAGCTCAACTGCACATGAAATTATGCGTGCTGCTCTGCACACTCTGCACTCTATTACTCGTTACTCTTAACTTATTACCAGACCACCACGTGTTGTTAATTACTGAGCTTCTATCGCCTCTCATTATTACTCTCGTATGGTACTTCTGTTCGCCAGCACAATAACAACCGCAATCTGCAATGCTAAACTCTGACCGTCATGGTATCAATGGTATTACTTCCACAACATGAAATTATGAACTAAAATCAGAGTCCCATCAAAAATCAACGGTAACAGCTTCTCCTAAAGCTTATTCATTTGTCTGCGCGCATTACTTTAATACTATTTCTCAACAGTATTACTCGACCTCGCTGGTAAATTTACCTGGTAACCTTAAACCATTTTACCAGATATTTCCACAGCCTTGTCGGTATCTTTTACCAAGCGCTGCAACGCTCACTGGGTTTACCTCTCTGGGTTTACCTCTTACGTACACTAGAAGAGTCTTTCTCTTCTTTATTTTCATTCTCTCACGGACATTCACTCTGCCGCGGTCTCTGCTCTCTCGTACTGCAATTTAGCGGTACAACGCCACAAAATATTTCATCATTATTTCATCATTTCACTGCATTGTACTACTTGTACATCATCTTCCACTCAATTCCTGTCCTCTTAATACAGCGAATTGTTCTTTCAATAATTGATCCTTTGATCAGTAGTACTTCCTCGAAATCATAATGCAATGATTCTCTTGCAAACAATTCTCTCCTTATTCGCTACTGCTTGAACGTTGAGTTTTACAAAGGTCTTCAGCATTACCTTTGGGCAAATTGGAACGCACTTCCCCCCCGCAACATCCTATCAGACGAAACCAGCAAAAACTCAAATTTAATTTTTAAAAATGACACAATAAATGTCCAAAATATTGTCACCCCAAAAATGTCCTTCCTGCCCGCAAACAAGCAGGGATTACTCGTAAAGAGCATGGTTTGCAACTGACCGCCTCGCTCAAATTACAGGTAGCATTACATGACCTACAGGTTGCAATGGCTACAAAAGGGATTTAAGGGTGCTTATTTCTCTTTCGCCTATATATCATCGCTAGAAAAAAAACCGTTGTAGTCATTGTACTCGCTACAGGCGCGCTGGTTACTGAAATTTCAGGCATAGTAACGTTACTAGTTTGGTGTCTAGGTATTACACAAAAATATCACTGCTCAACTGAGCTTAACGATTGCTCAAGCGCAAATTTATGCAACAGTTACTAAATCAATACAAAACTACTCAAATCGCCTACAGCAACACTCCAAGAAAATAGCGCCACTCACTTTAAAAAAACTCTCTTAAACTCTTTAAAAAAAAACTCATGTCTAGGGTTTACTGAACACATTGCTTGCTCTCTGCAAGTACAGCCTATGTTTGACCTTGACGCCTGCGCGAACTGGCTAATGCGAAAAATAACTGACTGGAGAAAAAACACTACCACTTCTGCTGCACGCTGTCTGTCTCACGCGCAATGAATATCTAGGCTGCAACGGAACTGTAACAATTATAACAATTAATTGTTGCTGCGTTACTTATCTTAAATTGTAGTTTTAGTTGTCACACGATGGCGCGATCTTTGCAGTCGTTGTAGGCGATGTACCGTTACTGCTTCGTCCGCAGCACGCAGATACGTAACTGTAGTTTGTTGAACCACCTCGTAGATGTAGTTTTAGGTCTGTAGCCGCCCTTTCCGTAGATCTCTGAAGCTCTCTGTCTGTAGATGCTGTCCTTATAATCGATTTCTCGTTGCTCTGACTGTCTCTGCAGATCCTCTTCTTAGACTTTACAATAATTCTCGTCACCAGACGATCGTCACGGTAGTTCTGTTGATTTCTCTTTAGTTATCTCCGCCGTGTTGATTTGCTGAAATCACTGGATCTTCTTCTCAAACTTCTGTAGGTTTCTCGTCGAATACCATATCTTCTTGACTTCCCAATTATATCTTCTTCACTTCGTGGGTCCGTCAACTCTCTGGCCACCAAATATACTGGCAGAGGTTAGAGATACGCTGGTTACGTGCGACGTTTACTGGTGGTGATGTTAACACAAGATGGGGTGCGGACCCCCATCCCCAAGGAGGTCAAATTGTTGGTGCTCGTACGGCAGGTGTAGTGTAACAGAAACTGCCCGAATGCTTGTGCTTGACGTGTCAAGAGGTACTGTCTCAAAAGTAACGACTGCCTTTGAAAGAGAAGGAATAATGTGCTCAACAAAGCACAGGTCTGGCCGAAAGTCGAAGTTCTCTGAGAGAGACCGTCGGACTCCAAATCGAATCGTGAGAGAGGGTTGCAAGACAACATCTCATATAATCACTGCGGACCTCAATGAACACCTACAGAACAAGTTTTCACAATGACTGTTCGTCGGCAGCCTCAAAAATCTGAATTCTACGGAAGAGCTGCAATTAGAATGCCTCTATTCTCAAAGACAAATGTTTCGAAGCGTTTAGAGTGGTGTAGAAACCACCAGAATAGGTCCGCCAAGCAGAGGAAAAAAGTTATTTTCCCCAACCATTGGCCGAGTGTATATTTTTTAATCCAGACTGCTTTCGCCCAACCGTAAAACATGGCGGTGGTTCTGTGATAACCTGGGGGCTATTTCGTAGAAATTCGCCTGGCTAATGATTTGCCTCATGGAAGAATTAACAGCCGAGACTAATTAGGAATTTCTGTTTTCAAAGTTCATCCTATGGTTCAAGACCCTGTTTTCGGAGGGGATCACAATCTTTCAATAGGGTAATGGCCCGATCCATTCGGCTAGAATTGTTGAAGAATGGAGCGAGGAACATTCTAATGAAGCTGAGTGAGGAACTCATCTGGCCACCACAACCCCTAGACCTACACATGGTTGAGCAGTTATGGTCGGTTTTAACGATTCAAGTAAAAAGTCGATTCCCGCCGCAATCGTCTCTAAAAGAACTAGAGGGTGTTTAACAGAAGAAAGAGCTAAAATTCCGTTGGAAACAATTCACAGTTCGCAGGAATCAATACCTCGGAGAATTGAGACTGCAATTGCCTCAAAAAGTGCACCTACACCATTTAAAATATATTTAGCTGATTTTCCAGAGTGTTGTTACCAGATTGTCCAATCCCTTTGTCTTGCATTATGGTAGTATATTATAATTTCAATCAACGCACAGGTAGAAGGGTTGTTAATGTGTTGAAAAAATAAAAAATTATTTTGACCGTTGCTTCCTAGTTAAAATGAACATTTTTTCGTTTTGTTGGTAATACTTTCTTGATCAAAGTACTTATATTTTCACCTCGAGAAGAGGAAAGAAAATAGGGAATGTATTTTTGAAATTTTTTTGTACTGTTTCTAATTTGTCATTCTTATGCATTTTAACGAAATTAAAAGAGGATGACGCTTATACTCGTGAGATTCGGATGCATCATTCGGACTCTAATTAAGTAATGTAGAGGTTTAACTATTGATATCCGTGGTATTTCATCTTTATTCATCAGCTTCAATCAAACAATGATAGATATGATTAGTAAATCTTTAAAGAATAATTGTCGAAAACTATCATTCAATCATCTTGTTCATTATCATCCTGTGGCTATGTGTAGCTGTAGTGGAAATACTTACTGCTGAAGCCATGCCAAATAGAACTTAAGCTGTGTTATTTCTCCTTGTGCGATTAACTCGGAAGAGACACGAATAAGTTTCAGGCTGCACTACCTCTTGATTGTGCAGTCATTGAAACTTACAGTACAGACGTGAAACAAAGAGTGTTGCCAATTTAGCACATTTTATACTAAATTTAGCATATCAAATGAAGCATATTTTTGAACTGTTTAGCATCCAAATGTGCTACTCTAGCATCTAGCATATTTTTGGCCATCAAAATATTTTTTAAGCATATTTCAGCACATTTTGAAGTCAACTTCAACTTAGTTCAAAACTACAGCTGAACGCGTTTGATATGAAACGAGATATGAGGGTATGAAACGAGATAACTGCGAGCCGCCTGTGCGCACAACGCATCCTTCGTTCGTCAGATCCTGAGATCAGTCTAGCGGTTGATTACGAATGATTCGTGACACCAACAGCAGTGCGTTGGCGGTTATGGAAAACTTACATAAACATAAATTGATGGTTGAATTTATACCTAGCTTAACATAGTGATAAATACGAACACTAAAATGAGTGAAGAACTTAAAAAAATTGACATAAGTTTAGGACAGAGTGGCTAAAAATGAAGGAGTTCAGTGCCTGGTTGTACCGGGCGACAGTTCGAAAGCACACTGCAAGTTTTGCAAGTGTGATATTGAACCAAAGTTGAGTGTGTTATCAAGGCACGCCAAATAAAAAAAAACACAAGTCTGCTGTCCCACGTGAAGTGACCTCTTTGCAAAGTTTCTTCGCACCAAAATGCAACGAAACAGCAAAAATTGAAGGTAGTCTTGTTCTTTACGTCTGGTGCCATTCATCGCTCAATTCATGTGATCATTCATTGGATCTATGTAAAACTGCAATCAAAGACACAGTTCTGTGCATTCAAAGGTTAAAATGCATCGCACTAAATGTACACCAATCGTTAAAAACGTTCTTGGCGTTTACTTTGAAAAGGATTTGATCACTGACATTAGATTCAGAAATTTAGCCTGCTACTAGATGTAAGCAATGGCGTGTCGGTGTACGAAATACTTGGGCTGCCCTAATTCACTTCATCAAAAAACACAGAAAAGTTATTCATACATTTATGAGTTTAACTGTTTTAGAAAAATGTGATGCCACGTTTCGTTTTTGCTGTAAAACAAGAACTGACATGGCTGAAGCCTAAACATTACTAAACCAGTTGACACTGGTACAGACAACGCTCTAGTGTGATGAGACTGCCCGAAAACATTATTTTGAAGCGAATCTCATCCTTTCCATTTAAAACAATTGAAAACATATTAAAGATTCAGTGTTCCCAATATTGCAAGCCACGCTCAAAACTGATGAATAAGTAGCTGCCGCTGAATTGCAGTATAATAATATTCATTTAAGCAATTGGATCCATATCTCTAAAACTGAATAATTTTGGATTGAAGTTGATTCTAACAGACACTCTTCACTTACTGATCCATTCAAAGAACTAATCGGCTGTGCTTTGAGTTTGTTAGTGTTACCTAACTCGAATGCAGGAATTGAAAGAATATTTAGTTCCATGAACATTGTAAAAAGTAAATTAAGAAACAGAATGGAACTGTCCTTGCTAAACGCAACCTTAAAAGTCAAGTACGGCCTGAAACGTCATGGCAAATGCTGTCAAGACTACGATTTTCCAGCTTGGACGATCAGATCAACTGGTACAATGGCAACGTACAGAAATGATGAACCGAGTACTAACTCGCTCGAAGGTGACGTTGTTGCTGTCTTCAATAACGAGGCATACTTATGCTGCTAAAAATACTTTTAGAAAGAATTATCAGTCAAGTATTGACTCTGAAATTGGTAAGTTAAATTAATAATGGGTTTCATAGAGCATATTTTTAACATATTTTAGAAATTTGTTATCATATTTAAAATTATTTTTTCACTGTTTTGGCACATTTTACAGAATTTTTTCTGCAATCATGGAAACAAATAACTTAGTGTAAAAAAGTCTAAGCAAAAATAGAAATTTCTAGTTATAGCATCCACTGAAGTCTGAATACTGTGATCAATATAATCGTCATCGAGTATGATATGTTATTTATAAATCGATTTGTCTCATTCGAAATTGAACTTGGCAATAAAGGAATCTCTTCTCTTGAAAAATGAAATTAAATATTTTAAGAAGGAAACCACTTCAAAATAAATTTTAATTATCTTTTAAAATTAGCTATTTATTGAAGAAATATATTTTTTCATTAGCTAAATTGAAGCTCTTGCAATTAAATTTACTGCGAATAAAGATTTAGGTATTAACAGAGATCAGATATAAGTGCTATTACAGATAACTGTAATAAGCGCATGCATTTACTTTTTTAAATTTAGATACTTTTATTGTTATCCATTTGTTGTAGTAATGGTGGTAAACACAAAAACATAAATTTGTACACATCACTAGATTAAATATTCACCCTTCATTTAGGGACCCATGCAATAGCAGGTATATTCTTGGGGGCAAATTGAATTGAATCAAAAAATGCATTCCAGTGTAAGTCTTAACTTGCACTGCAATGATAAGTTTGTCAGTAGAGTAAGCCGGGCCGAAAGTATTTCTTCCAATCTTGGGGATCTTCGTCGGCTTGGAGTATTGAATGTCCTTGAGATTGTAGTACCTCAGCAACTGATGGTTGGACACATATTTGTACCTTCATAGATATTTCAGTACAGTCGCTGGTAAAAGTTAAGTTTCGGAATATGTTTATCCATTAACATCAAATCTTCTTTTTTCCTTTTAAATGCGTTGGTAGTTTTTTAATAATAAAAATACAAATCACAATGTCTGATATATAACATTAAAGTACAATGAATTGTAGGGATTAAAATATTTCATGAGGAAAAAACATTGTATGACAAAGAAAATATACAAAAGAAACACGAAAAATATAGGTATGAAACAAAATTGGGTCGGTGATGAAAAGTTTGCTACCTACTTACTATTTACAAAGGGTATGAACTGTTCGTATTGTTCAGATCCGGCTTTTGCTTGAATTTGAAAAGACTCTATAATTCTGAGGTCACAAGGGGTCGAAATAGTTGACTTTGAAAGTTATTTCTCTTTAACTACGATTTTACTGCTCAGTGAGACGATACAGTATTGATTGATGTAAAAAGTGTTCAGATGCAGCTCATATCAGCAATTGAGCGCTGTCGATGAAAAGTATTTTAATATTGCTTACGAATATACTTTCATCCCTATACATTTGTAAAAAAATATGTATACATTGTCTGAACAAATGTTCATTTCGCTTAAATAGCAAATTCACTAAAAGTCTAATCATTGAAAAAATTTATCTTTGTGAAAATTTAATCATAAGAATCTCTGCATATTTTTAAGGAAAACCAATTTTAAACAAAACGCTTAGCTCGTATCCCCTTCAGATAGTTAATGCATAAGTTGTCCTTTTTTATATATTCTAGAATTTAGTATCGACCGTGTTTTCATGCTTGCGTTAGATTGAATATACTTTGTATTTTACTGAACTGACGATGGAACTGGTCTCCGAATAGTTATCGACTTTTGTTCCTTCTTTTGAATAAAAATGACTAATTTAGGTAGCATTTTCTTCTCTTTGAAATTTTTAGTATTTGTATACCAATTTTTAAAGTAACATTGTCTTGATTTATCTCACATAATCTTTTTCGCCGTATTTACCGACTGGTTATGAGAGAATTTTTACGGTCATGTGATCACTAACATATGGCTCCCAAACTCACCAGATTTGATTCCTATGGACTATTTCGTGCGAAGCGTCATGGAAAGAAAGACTGATAGATAGCCACATCAGTGGCGCAGTTTGCCAAAAAAATTTTTGTGGGGACCAGGATCAACAAATCAAACAAATATCTTCGGAGGGGAGGAGGGGGCAGACATTAATTAACAGCAATATTTTATTATTTTACTTAAAACAGCGGCTGAAGCTGGCCCCTCTGGCTGCGTTATAGATCCTCATAGTACTATAGCTTTACTGGAGACCCCCATTAATTGGATAGGTGATGTCCGAAATGAACAAGGACCACTTCCTTTCAGCTTGTCAATGGTTTAGGGCTGGAATAGAAGCATTTACTGAAGTGAAAGGTAGTTTCATAGAATAATTTCATAAAAATTATCATAAAGGATATATGTATAAATCCGATTTCTTTATAGATATTTTTTTAAAAACTTCGTTGTTCATATAACAAGCTTAAAATGTCCTCATATTACCCTCAAAACGTGTATTATCACAATAGAGAACCAATTTAGGTCAATAACTGAGAAATTAACACGGATCACGCATATGCAAAAATTCAGATTGTCTCGCACCGAATGCGTTTCATTACGTTCATAGCTGCATGCTGTCACACAAACAATCAGCGTCGATAATTTTTCCAAACACAAATGGGGAAAAATTTTTGGGTGAATATATTCATCCGCTGCAAAATCATTCAAACTTTTCTGATGCGCAACACGAAAAATTTTGCCACCTACATTTCGACGAGCGTTATCATGACTCGGCATAGCTGCGATACATCACGGGGCGGGGGTAGAAAAAACTGTGAGCTCATTTTTTATGAACTCAATCAAATATTAAAATCCTAACTCGATTTCTCAAATATCGAAATAAATATATTAATCGACTTTCTCTGTATCACTAATATCGTGTTCCTTGTTCAACTTGTTGTTGGATTTATCGCAGGAAAAACAGGCAGAAATTAATCATCACACAGCGATAAAAATATTGAGAGACACACTGTGCATGACTCGTAACTGATAACACTCGGTATGTAATGCTCTGCATGCATTTTGCATCTGCCAGTTGGGCGACGCTCGTCCTGTAATAAAGGTGAAAAATTCAGCGGATGCGCTAACGGTAATGTACCTGATATCAATATCGAAATATCTAACGAGTAGCCTACATCCCCAACACGTTGTAATTTGTACAACTGTCGACTATTTTAATCAAGTTTGACACTTGAAATCACGGTGGCTGGTTCGATACAACTTTTGCGTTCCATTGATGACGTGTCACACACACACACCAAAGCTAGATTAGTGTCACGCAGTTCTTGCAGGTATATGAAGTAGGAGAACTAGGGCACCAGCTTGATAATCTTGTGTTCACTTTACACCCATAAGTATTGTCGCTCTTTTTACCTCTGTCGGAAAGGATATCATGCACTAGATGAGTAAGAGTCTCATCACGAGTGACTCAACATGGTACATTTCGAAATTTTGCCATTCAAACCTTGCTAAAACGAATTTATTCGAACGTAATTTGAGGAGTTCAAAATAGATAAGGGTACGAAACATCGTTTGTCAAATCCCTCCTGAGCTGTTTAACCAGTGTCGTTCTCAACTCTTCTATTTCTCCAAAAGTACAGCAATTCTTATATCAGTGGATGTCAAGCTATCTGTTTGGCTTAAGACAGATATCGTTGAATGTACAACTGTTAAAACGTGAGCAAAATTAACCATTCAAAATCACGCTATAAAGTCAGTGCAGGAGGCAGTCTGGGTGTCGAACGCTCCTGATTCCCATCAAACTTTACCAGTTTTCTTTTAAAAACAGCTTCGACTGAACGTAACCAAAAAACTAGACCTCCGGAATCATAAACAATCAAATGATACGGTTATCAGTTAGAAATAAAGGATATTGACTAAGATTTTGAAATTAGAAGGATTTCTTCGATGAAACTTTTTCATTAGGGCTGCATGCGGCTTAGAACTCAGGAATGCAAAAATAAACCATAAATGCCTGTTTGTTTGGGCTAAAAGTCTACCAACCAAACATTGTTGAGAAGCGAGACGTTCGTGTTGTGACATCTTTCTGGGCTGTGAAAGCCTAACATTGAATGACTCAAAGAATGTTACAATGAACATAGCAAATTTGTTAGCAGGAATAATTATTAACTAACATCATATTTATTAGAGCTTTATCAATTCTATTGCCTGTCATTCTCAGATATCGCTGATGTGAGTATCTTTCTTATGTCGTTCCTAGATATCGTTGAAGTAAGGAGACCTTCAGATGAGGTGCGCTATCACTATCGGGTCTCAACGCGATAGTGGCGACACTGTCGGTGGTATCAGGGTAGTCGTTATCAATGTTGGAGACTCGACTGAAGTGTTCAGGGAATAATTAAGTATTTGTTACGTATGAGAATGTATTTAATGGAACGTATACGTACAATGGTTGCAATGAGGGCCTGAGTCGCATGTTTCAGGAAGGACTCGGAGTCGTTTTTCCGAATGTGGTGTAGTCGGAGTCGTTCATTCGGATGTGGTGAAGTCGAGGTCGGAGTGGCTAGTTTTAGATGTCGTTGACTCCAATTTTTGCTAAAAATTTATTTTTAATAGTTTAAAACCATAAGCAAATAAAACAGAGTTAAAATGTTGTACTTTACTAAATAGCTAAAAAATTTGTAATGTCTTAGTTAATTATTTTGTTCAAAGTACGGAACACTGTACAGTACTACATACTGTCATTGATATCTCGTCATTGTGGGTTCTTAAACATACGTATGATATATACGGATGCAAAATATAATTTTCATGCAGGACTATAATGATGAACTTCTGCAGTTAAACAGCAGAAATTAGTCATTCAAAGCATCGTAAATTCATTGTGTTTATTTCTGTTTCGTTTATTTCCCCTTCAATAAATATGAAAGAAACAGCAACAGTATTAAATACTCTGCAAGTTACTTGCAGGGCAGCCCAGATGATGCAACGCATTTTACTCACACACTGAGTGTAATATCTGTACGCTTTTAATGTGTCTGTACTACATGCCAGTGGTTCCGTAAAACAATATAACAGTACTTTAGTCTTTAGGTCATGTTATGATGTATTGCTTGAAAATGACTTGTCTTTGCACACACCTTAAGTTATGTTATGATCACAAAGATTTCAAGTCTTTACGTATGATATATTGATCATCACTAGTCTCTGTCAAAATTTAAAGCTGTGTTGTGAAACCTAATGACTGTAGTCTTCAGGTTATATTTTCACAGTTAATAATGGAAATTTAATTAGCTTAATCTAATGTTAGTGACTGGAATATTAGTTGATATTTTGAGTAAAATTAAGCACTTATTCACTTCGTACGGATCTATTTGCTTTGTTTACTCTCTAGTTTTGGGGTCAAGTTAACACGTACATATTAACAATGGAAATTTCTACACATTTGTAATGTTATACCTCGAATCTTGTTTGGTGCTCTCAGAGTTATTTTGTCTTTCGATATATCATTACCATATTTTGTTTTTATCTTCTGCTCACTCCCAGTTTTTAAGTGAGCATGCGCTAATATGGAGATTTTATTATTAGATTTTCATAATTTTAACAATTGAAATAGCCTTCGCCTTTCTATATTAGATAATTAATAATTTCTTCTCAAAGATTTGGAAACGTTTGAAAGAAATCAGTATCGATAATGGGATGCATCTAAATTAAAATAAAATGCAAATGAGCTGCAGATAAAACAATAACACAACACTAGTAAATAATTTTCTTTAGCCCCACGCACTATGTGACTGAGAGCAATGCACTGTCTCAGCTGTAAAGATCGTTGCGTTTTATGCAATAGGACAAAATATCTCGCAGAAAACTTTCCAAATCGCACAAAAATACAAAATGGATCGAAAATGAGCATTTATTGAAATAAAAAAGTGTCAAATACATAGTAAACAGTTGGACGAGAATAAAACATTGAATCATGTTTCATACAAATAAGCTAAAAGTGACTTTTATTCGTAAACAAACCGTACCAGAGACGTCAAGCCCGCTGAGACGAAATCAGAACGACTTTTTCCTATTAAAGCTGTGATGTAACATAGAGTTGGGCAATGATGTGACACCTGTACTGAATTGTTACTCTTGTTGTGAAGATACAGAGAAGAAAAGGAACTTCAAATCGTGTAACCTTCCTTTTCATAAATATGTCAAAATGTATCTTATTTCAAGCTCAGTTATTAGACCTACTATTATAATTTCGTTTGATATCTTTAGTAACAGAAAGAAACTGTTGATGCTAGTCTATACTTCTCTGGGTTGGCACTGCGTACCTTGCCTGCTCGGAGTTACAAGTGTGTGTAATGCAAATGCCAACTGAGAGGGCGCGTGTCTACAATATACAGAATAAATATATAATAAACATTGATTATTAACGTGCTGTTCCGATTCAAATGTCATCTGTAAGAAAATTATTTAAAATATACATAGGTTCCAACACCTGCAAACATTAAGAAATAAAACTTTAAGGACACCGTCTACGTAGAAATCAGGATATGTGTTGATTTTCTGTTTTTATATGCATCTTATAGAGAATTTTCTTGCGCTTCCATCGGTACTATCCGTTTTCGTCTACTCCAAATAGTGCGCCCACCAGAGGAGGGGAAAGCGATGGGGGTAGCGTGACCTTGACCCCTCCCCCCCTCATAACTGGGAGTCAATTGAGCGTGTTTCTCTGCGGCAATGGCAATATAGTTCGTTCATGGGCTGCTCAAAGTGGTTCCATTATTCAAACGAAACATTCTAAGGCTGAATAAATGTTTTTTTATGAAATTTTGAGAATTTCAGAATTTAGCTGTTCTGCCGTATCTATGACACCGCAGCCTTCACTCATAGCGCAATGACAGCTGCAGTATCATAGCTACAGCTATGGCTAGCACACCAATCCAAAGGGCTTGAAAAGAGCTGTGAAACAAAGGAGTTGACTTGACAAAAAAACGTATTTCGGCCGAAAAAAATGAAAAAATTAAACAATTCATTATTTTCAAAAATTACACCTATTCTCTTTTGTTGTATATTTTTTCTCAGAGTTACAGAGCTACAGCAATGAAAATTATATCAATCGAAAGGGCTTGAAAAGAGCTACAAACGCTCAAGAGTTCATTGTAGAAAACCCTGTAGTTCAACAGATAAAAAGAAAAACAATTTTTTTATGTGAAAAAGGCGTTTTTCTGGAAACTTGATAATTGGTTTCTCAAATGTATCTTCTTCCACAATTTTAGAGCTACAAAAATGGTTTAAATACCATTCGATAGGACTTAGCAAGGAGTATCGATATGCAGTGGAATTTTTGGATACATTCATTATTTTGAAAATTACACGACATAAAAAAAAAATGAAGAAAATTTTTTTTTTTTCAATTCCCAAAATCCACAAAAAGAAGTTATCGAAATTCCCTACTGCATATGGGTATATAGAAATATAAGCAATCTAAAAACGAAGTACTGGTTCTGTACCTTCAAAATTGTAGAAGGAGATAGATTTTACAAAACCCCCTTTTTTATCATATTTAAAAAAAAAGTGCAGCTACAAAAATTTCGTCGAAATAACAAATGATCTATGCACCATTTTACACCTACTGTGAAAATTTCAGAGAAATCCATTCATGAATAACGGACTTTTTTTACGTAGACGGTCCCTTTAAAAGTTAAAGTTGTGACTAAGTCGATTCGCTGTTGGAGTCGCCAAATTCTGGAAAAGAAGAGGCGGAGCCAGAGTCAAAAATGTATGCCTCCGACTACTGGAGAGCAGCGAAACCCTGGCTAAAACAAATCTCAACCATTGGTGACACGATTCGCCGGTTCCCTCTGATCAGTCCACAACGCGTCTTTTCAGTTCAGGGGGTCGGTCTAATATATCAAACGGTTTGGCTAAACATTTCGTACACGCAATGTTAGAAAACTCATCTAGCAGCTCAATCAGAACTTTGGAAATATTTGGAAGTAGTTGAGACTGTAAGGTGGCGATTCGTCTGGGGTCACCACTTTGTAAGGGCTGTGATGTTGTTGATGCCTCAGCCATCGAGTTCCGTTTTTTTAGGAGTTGGAACTTTTTATTGATAATATTTACATTGGGACATGTTAAGATTACTGAACATGAAATGACTGGGAATGAGATTTTAGGGGTAACTAAGGTAGGGCACTCACTACAAGTACCCTCCCCATGGAGAGAAATTATTTCGAACGATAAAATTTAGTAAATTTAAATAATGATACTGCAGCAACGTTGGTGCCGAGCGATGATGTACGATGCTGTAGAGCGTTGAAACCGAGCGATGAGGCCGAGCAATGCGATGAGGCCGAGCGATGCGATGAGGCTGTGCGTTGAGGCCGAGCGATGGGACCGAGCTGTAGGCGTTTTGGCGGCTTGGTTGTGCATTTTTGCGTTTGGTTAAACGTTCTTGCGGTGTCTAATCACCTAGCGGAGAATGCGACAAAGATTGGGCGAAGCTGGAGAGCAGCGATGGGTGCGGATGGGTCACCAGTTGTTAGGGGCAGGCAATGTAGAAGCATCGGCCCGATGGTGAAACCACTGGAGAGCTGCTAGGATCACCAGTTAGTGTACCTACTGAAGAGCTGCTGCGGCCACTAGACATAGGGGCAAGCGATGTTGAAGCCTCGGCCCATTGGTGAATCTGCTGGAGATCGCTGGCAGTGCTGGGTCTCCAATTTTCGGAGCGGCTGGGGTCACCAATTGTAAGGTGGCAATTCGTCTGGGGTCACCCCTTTGTAAGGTGGCGATTGGTCTGGGGTCACCACTTTGCCAAGGCTGTGATGTTGTTTTTGCCTCAGCCATCGAGTTCCGCTTTTTTAGGAGTTAGAACTTTTCTTTGATTAAATTTACATTGGGACATATTAAGAGTACTGAACATGAAATGACTAGGAATGAAATTTTAGGGGTAACTAAGGTAGGGCACTACACGACTAACGTAAGTAGAAACGCACTAAAGCAGTTTCTGGGAATGAGCGAATCTGTTTTCTTACATCTAGAAAAACTTCTTAGTTGAAATCAATTATCTGATTTTTTTTATTTTGGGTACGATTATGGAAGAAGCAAGCAAGGCTTTGGTGTGCTGCACAACGGTCAGACGAAACGAAGATTGAGGTATTTAGAAATCTCATATAATGGTGGTGATGTCGTTCTCAAGTTTTCTCTGTAATGTTAGGCCCTAGAATATTTTTCCCGCATGTGAATGTCAGTGTAATTCTAACCTCCTTTTCAATGTGAAGTTTAGAATTAGGATCAACCATGGTATCAACGCGGTTGAGAGCTTCAGTTCACATGTGTTTACAGATTACAAATTCACATGCAGCCAGTGCCAGTGGAGCGACTGACGTTGCGAAGAGTGGTTGCAGCGTCACTGCTTGTGTTCATGCACTCATACCCCTACCAGATCGTATTAGCACTTGGTGTTTTTCTCTTACAAAAAAAATGTATTGACGACTGTTTCCATTACTTTGCTTTATGAAATACAGAAAAATTGCTATGGTGTAGTAATATGAGCCAAATTCACTAATCTGTTGCTGAAAATTTGAAATTACGTATGTTGGTACGTCATTGCATCATACAATAAGGTAATTATGAACTTAAAAACGAAGAACGCACTACATATTGAAATCATATTTATATTTAATTAAGATTCTACACTAACTATATATTCAAAAACTAAGTCAATGCTATAAAACGTTTTGGAGACCAGCTCCATCTACAGTTAACCGTCTGCAAGTGAAAAGTAAAGAAAATCAGTCTTCTATACAAAATACAAAGGTACAATAAAATCTACGAGTGAATTTGCAATGGGTATGAACTATTAGCGGTATTGAGATTCGGTTTTTCCTTTGAAATAAAAAGAGATTCTAAAATACGTAAATCTAAGTCATTGGATGCTGTGCGTAAGATTGAAAAAATTTCCTCTGCTATTCGGTCACAGCACTGCTCGCTGTGAAGGCGGATGGATGAATGAGGCGGTTGGGTCAAAGGTCTTCCGCTACAGTAGCTGACTCTATACCGTGGCTGACTCCACGGTGTTGGGCAATTCTAATATAGAATGGCAAAGTCGTCATGCCGACATAGCCAGATGTACACTGTACACAACTAAACTTATGCACAATGGATGCCCGCATCCGTTTAGGAATCACGTCCTTGTAGCGAAAGAACGACCCAACTTTAAGTGAATTAACCGACACAATACACAGTTTTACAGCAGGAAAATGACGTTTAAAAAGAATTTCCAAATCTCGCGACATTTTATCAGTATAGTCTCCAAAATACGGGAAAACGCAATAAAGACGTTGCAATGGTTCTATCACGGCATTTGTGACGGAGTATTTTTTAGCCAAAATTTTTTTAATTTGAACATTGGCAATAGACGAAGGGTACCCATTTTTTCGTAAAAATTTTTGTAAAAAAGAAAACTCCAAATGAAGATCAACGTAATTAGAACAAATATTGAATGCACGATTTAACAATGTTTTTATAGTATTAATTTTAAATCTATAGGTACAGAAACTAAAATAGCTTAAGCCCAAACCAGTGAATGTAGGTTTGCGATAGACAGATGAACTGAACGTATGGCCGCTTCTAGTAATTTTAGAATCCAAAAAAGATAAACAATTGTTTGACTCAATTTCAATTGTGAATTTTATTGACGGGTGTTTAGAGTTTAAGTAATCTCTGAACAAAGGTGCATCACTAGGATCTCTAAACAATAAAAACGTATCGTCAATATATCTGCGGTGGAATTCAGGCTTAAACTCTGTGGGACAATCTGCCAACCATTTTTCTTCCCAATGGCACATGAAAATATTGGCAAACGTAGGCCCCAGGGGAAGACCCATACCGAGACCCTCAACTTGCTTATACATCTTTCCTGCAAAAATAAACACAGAATTTAACACGGAAAGTTCGAGGAGGGTTTTAAAATGAGATTTTCCTAGACCTAAAATCGTGTTTGTTGATGTAACAAAAAGGGTATTCATAATTATATTTATAGTTTCCGCCAACGGAATATTAGTAAACAAATTTTCTACATCAAATGAAGCCATTGAAAAATGGTTGGCAGATTGTCCCACAGAGTTTAATCCTGAATTCCACCGCAGATATATTGACGATACGTTTTTATTGTTTAGAGATCCTAGTGATGCACCTTTGTTCAGAGATTACTTAAACTCTAAACACCCGTCAATAAAATTCACAATTGAAATTGAGTCAAACAATTGTTTATCTTTTTTGGATTCTAAAATTACTAGAAGCGGCCATACGTTCAGTTCATCTGTCTATCGCAAACCTACATTCACTTGTTTGGGCTTAAGCTTTTTTAGTTTCTGTAACTATATATTTGAAATTAATACTATAAAAACATTGTTAAATCGTGCATTCAATATTTGTTCTAATTACGTTGATCTTCATTTGGAGTTTTCTTTTTTACAAAAATTTTTACGAAAAAATGGGTACCCTTCGTCTATTGTCAATGTTCAAATTAAAAACTTTTTGGCTAAAAAATACTCCGTCACAAATGCCGTGATAGAACCATTGCAACGTCTTTATTGCGTTTTCCCGTATTTTGGAGACTATACTGATAAAATGTCGCGAGATTTGGAAATTCTTTTTAAACGTCATTTTCCTGCTGTAAAACTGTGTATTGTGTCGGTTAATTCACTTAAAGTTGGTTCGTTCTTTCGCTACAAGGACGTGATTCCTAAACGGATGCGGGCATCCATTGTGTATAAGTTTAGTTGTGTACAGTGTACATCTGGCTATGTCGGCATGACGACTTTGCCATTCTATATTAGAATTGCCCAACACCGTGGAGTCAGCTACTGTAGCGGAAGACCTTTGACCCAACCGCCTCATTCATCTATCCGCCTTCACAGCGAGCAGTGCTGTGATCGAATAGCAGAGGAAAATTTTTCAATCATACGCACAGCATCCAATGACTTAGATTTACGTATTTTAGAATCTCTTTTTATTTCAAAGGAAAAACCGAATCTGAATACCGCTAATAGTTCATACCCATTGCAAATTCATTCGTAGATTTTATTGTACCCTTGTATTTTGTATAGAAGACTGATTTTCTTTACTTTTCACTTGCAGACGGTTAACTGAAGATGAAGCTGGTCTCCGAAACGTTTTATAGAATTGGCTTAGTTTTTGAATATATAATATATGATTTCAATATGTAGTGCGTTCTTCGTATTTAAATTCCTAATGATCATTCGCCTGAAGAAAAGCAACTTCTCTGACAATAAGGTAATGAACAGAGAGAGATGTTTGGTATAACGAGTTATTGAAAGTGATGTTTTCTTTAATTATGGTTCCTAACGTGTTTTCCTTCTGGAGAGCATGATAAAAAAGAGACGGTTTTGCTTGGCCGGTGCAATCAAAGTATCAATAGCAAATCATTCGTGAAACCTCCTGATAAATAATTAGTCAACGATTTACTTTAACAGTACGTAGTCGTTCCCAGTGAAATGGCTAAAAGCTCGAATCAAATTTAATCATATCGTATATATTAACATAAACATGAATCTTGCCGTGGAAAGATATGAGGATAACTTGAGAAAGAATATTGGCTAGTTAAAAAGTACAATTCATTTTAGTTATTCACCAACTTCAACCTTACTAGCAGGGTTGCCAGATGGCTACATGAATTTTAGGCCAAATTTTACCAAGAAAAAGGCCAAAAAAGGCCAAATTTATTTATAGGTAAACTAATATAGCAAGTAGATGCCCATAGGCGCAGGGGTCTCCAAACTTGCCAGACTTAGGGCCATTTGATTGCTCCAGTAAGTTCCAAGGGTCAAAAATGTCTTGATTCTCCTGCCAGTATCTATAATTTCTAGAATACTCGACGAGTACGCGGTCGGCTTAAGTGTCGCGGGCCGGATTGATCACACTGGCGGGCCGGATTTGGCCCGCGGGCCGTAGTTTGGATACCTGTGCCTCAGGGTATCATAATTCTACTAGACATAAAAAAATCTAAATACAAAGGAAAAATAAACCTAACTTGCACTTTTCTTCAAGGAATAACATAAATTACTTTGACTTCTCATCCTCAGCAGAAGTTTGAGAGGTAGAAGCAGCTAGAGAGCTAGTTTCTTTATTTCCGTTTGATAAAAGATGCTCGATTTGATATTAGGTTGCATTCTTGCGGCCACTTCGAAGTCCTTACAACATAATAAATATTGTTGAGATGTGCACGGATTTGCACTTTCTCATCTAGCTTTCAAGTTCGTAATCTAATATTGGGCTTTGTTTTGACTGCTATCACCATAGAAAACATTCTTCCAACAATAGCATTGCTAGCGGGAGTCACCAGGCAATGAGCGCATAACCTGAGAGTTCTTTAACCAAGTCAAAACTGCATGGTGTCTTCAGGAATCTCAACACCGCCAAAATACCCTCCTGCTTCCAGTCTATGATACTAATTTTTCGGTACTGCGGCTCACTAATGTTGATACAATCTTGAGCTAAATACAGCCTGTGCAAATCTGCAAATTCTCCTTTGATTACTTGATTTGATATTCGCAAAGGATTTTATAATATTCAGCAAGATCTAGCAGATCCTGTTGGAGACTAGCTGATCCTGTTGCTCTGCGTTCAACTGTCACGTTTCAGTTTTACGCCTTGTACGGCACAAAAACCGGAAAATGACTAAAAAAGCCAGAAAAAAGCCAAATTTAAGAAAAAGGCCAACCTTATAATCACGAAGCCAAACGCTTGCAAAAAAAGCCAGATTTGTGATATTTGGCCTTAAAAAGGCCAATATGGCAACCCTGCTTACTAGGCTATACACTTGAAATTATTGCTCTCAAAATCGCGTAGCCTATTTCGTGTAACAGTGCTCTACTATTGTCCTGTAGAAATATTCCTTAGTTGAACCATATGATAACTTTGAAATGTCATTAGTAGAAAAGTTCCTTGAAATAACCTTAGTTTCTACAAACCTAACATCAACATTCATCCCCAAAATAATTTCCATCAAAGCATTCTTGTCGTGCACGTTCGAGGACGACGAAATGAGATCATGGAAGTCCAAGGAGGTAATTGGTTATATTCGTACGCGAATGCAGACTACGGACTGTACCGACAACGGTGGAGTGACTTGCCGAGTAGATGAGGCGGTAATTGGTTATATTCGCACGCGAAGGCAGACTACGGACTGTATCGACAACGGTGGAGTGACTTACCGAGGAGATGAGGCGGCAATTGGTTATATTCGAGCGCTAATGCCGACTACTGATAGTACCGACAACGGTTGAGAAACTTGCGGAGATGAGGAGTGGTGTAGTTGCACCATCATTTTTGGAGCCAGGAACAGGTTGATGACGAAGCCTACGTGCGGATGAGCCAAGCGCATTCAATATTTATTGCTGTGGGACGTGCTCAGCTGAGCGGGATGTAGTCGCACCAGATAAACGGTAAAGGGAACTCGCGATGCCCATGCGTAAAGTGTTATAAAGTATTGCATGAAAATAGAATGAAAATATTAATTCAATTTAGGGCGTTGTAAAAACACATACTAAGCGATTTCCTATTTTAGTGTATTCAAGTAAATAATTGGAAGCAAGACAGACCATGACTGTCTATTTTCATTGAAAGGAATGGGTTCATGAGCCTGTCGAGTCATATTATTGGAATGTGACAGTGATACGAAGACATTTTTCGTTTTTCGTCAGATTACAGGAGCGACACGTACTGACCGGTGTGGAACCTGGGAAATTATGATGCAATGAGTCGCGTGTTCAGGATGTGTTTTGTCAATTCGTGTAATAATACCTTTAACGTACATGTTCGTTAATTAAAAAAGGAACGTACAAGGAAATCCTGTGTGTGCATTCTGATATTTACGTGTGCACTGTGGGATTTATATATATGAGTAATAGAATAATATTTAATAATTCATATGTTGATAGATGGATTTGTGAAAAAGTGCTTATAAACTCTTGAAACTTACTAGTTTTTTTCGATTATTTTTTGAAAAAATATCATATTCTTTATGTGCTGTCCCCCTGAGTGTGGACAAAAAATAGGCACGATTACGCAGGCTGTTCGTTGCGGCACTGGTGAGATAAGATCCAATTCACCGGATTTCTTCTTCGACAAATGCCAAGCGATGATGTAGATTTGTTGTTTTTTACTGTACAATTTATTTATTAATTTTTTCAATTCTGATTCAACGTAACCTCGATAGGTGAGATGGGAAATGATATCCCCAAGAAATGATGAGTTTTTCTTTTGTCCAGCTTGTCATTTTTTTGTTTAACGCTAAATAGTACTCATTTTTTATTTAATTGTGGCTTTTATACCAGACTGTGTAACTTGGTCACAAAATATCTAAGCTAGCACTTTTCAAAATGTCCTATATGCATAACTTTGCTGTTTTTAATCTATTCACTAAAATTGAAATTGCCAAGCATCTTTTTAGGCCCTTATTTAAGAACCACCATGTACTTGCATATCAACATGTTTTTCTACCTTCCTCCCATATCAACGTTGTGTGTCATGTTTCTTTCACTTAACATGTCATGAATGCAAGGCGTTCACAGTTCACTAGAACGATCGGCTTAAATTTCATTGACTTAAACTCACGTTCACGCACCAACACATGAATTTCAAAGTACGCTTCATTCATTTGCAAATTTTCTGCCGGTTCGATAAAGAAACTGCGCATTTCTCCCCATCGTTTTATGAAAACTTTACTCATTGATTTAATTTCAGCTCCCACTAGTACCTCTAATGAAACTAATTCAACAGCTACCTATTCAACGGCCAGAAAAACTGCCGTAACGCAAATGCGTTTCACTACGGTCTCTTCGAGTTTGGAATAACATTCTAGCGTCTGTGCGATAGTATTACGTTAGATGTTGTATAATATTATGCTATTTTATGTTGTTACTATATTTTGAATGAATCTTTCATTATTCACGCAATTAAAATTTCCTTCTAGCAGATATTGAAGCCGCATCCTGCACGTAACTAGTGTCACTGCTCAAACATCAGACTAATACTTTTATAATACGTGGAGAAAAGAAAGCTAAGTATGTACTGATGTTAATGAGAATGTACCTTGTAAATCAAATTTTTTGCAAGTTTGCTCATTTTTTGTCTCATTGAACAGAACTGTCTTGCCCCAAGCATTAAGCAAATTACAGATAGCGACGAAATTATTCGTACACCCCTCGTCTTTCAAAATTTTCTTGAATTACTCAAAAACTATTGTAGCCACTGTCATAAGATTTTCACCGGGTGTGAAGCACATATTAGTGACAATAATGCTAAGTTTCTAGAACAAAATGTTAATTTAGAAAGATTTAACAAGCAGAACTTCAGAAACACGATATGACAAAATTATTCATGCAGTGAGTAGTGTTACACTTTATTGAAGTGAATCTAACATTTGAGTACATTTTGAACCACCAATATCATGAATTTTCATCTTCATAACATTTTAAAGCCTTTTATTATAGTTTTTGACAAGCTTTTCCGTAGTTTCAGATGAAATACTGTTCTATTCTTCAATGGCGATGCGTTTCAATTCCTGAAGATTCTTTGGATCTCTCTTGTTGCTGTTGACTGTTTATTCCTGCCACAAATTTTCAATGGGATTGAGATCAGGACTCATCGAAGGCCATGGCAGTATATTTATCTTATTTCTTTGGAGCCAGTTAGTTGTAGACTTGGCCGTGTGCTTTAGGTTATTGTCTTGTTGAAATACCCATCGCCATCCAAATCCCAAACTATAAGCTGATACCTTCAGGTTTGCGTACAAAACTGAAATATAGTCATCAGAGTTCATCTTCCCTTCATTTGAAATCAATTTCCCATTACCCGATGCAGCAAAACAACCCGAACACATCAGCGATTCAGCTTCGTGTTTAACTGTTGACACAGTGTTTTTCGGCAGGAAAACTTCACCATTCTTACGCCAAACCTTCTTCACGTTATTGTGCCCAAAAATCTCGATCTTGGTTTCGTCATTCCACAATACTCTCTTCCAAAAGCCTCTGACCTTATCCAAGTGTGACTTTGCAAAGCTCAAGCGAGCAGCAACATGACATGGCTTTTGGAGTAGAGTCCTTCCTTGTTCAGTCAGCGCTGGATTGTGCGATTGCTCACGCTAGTTCCCAGAGCGTTCAATCTCTCGGTAATGCCGTCTTACTTCACTCTGGATCAGCGTTGACCTCACAACACAATTTTCGAGGAGATCTCATCGAGAGTTTTTGTTTGCGACTACGCCCAGGCAACGTTTCTGCAGTACCAAACTTAAACTTTTTATAACAAATTGCACTGTAGATCTTGGGATGCTCAAACGCTTAGATGTGTCGGCATAATTATTTCAAGTTTTGTGGCCGTCAATAATCTTCTGTCTGAGGTCCACACCGAGTTCCTTAGTTTTTCCCATCGTGGCGCTAGTGTGCGAATGACAAAGCTCTACTCCCCCGGCTGCACAGACTCCAATATCGCAGGATTTCTACCCTGCTCACCCCTCTCCCTCCACCTCCGAGCACCTACAGACGTTTTAGGTTAAGGTAATTTATGTTAGGTTAAGTTAACTTAAGTTAGGTTAAGTTAACTCAAGTTAGGTTAAGTAGGTTACGTTAGGTTAGGTTGGGTTAGGTTAGGCCAAGGTCAGTTAGTTTTAAGTTAAAAAAGTTTAAAAATGCCTGTTCTTGCATGCCGAGATGGAGGGTCGAATGGCCAAACACCAGCGGTCGTTGTCATAACTTATTATAATGATTTAATGCAGGTTAACTTTGGTATTCCGCTGTACTATCCACTTACTAAGTACTTGCAGTAGTTATAATGCAGTGATTAATAATAACTGTATAACGAACAGATAGGTTAATAAACCTCACTAGTACTACATAGTTGAATAATTGGCGCGAATGGCAACTTGATGTAGCTACTCGGAGGGTGGGCGGAGGGAGAAGGGTGGAGGGAGAAGGGTGGGCGGTGTAGAAATCGTGCGACACTGGAGTCTATGTCCCCCGGATCCCCGTTTTCTCTGGCACGATTTTCTAGAATGATTTCACATCTAGAATGTTCAACAACATTTTAGACACAATTTTTTTTCAATAAAACATTTATAATGGTAAATACTTCTATATGAAATGTAATGTTCTCAATTGTGTGAATAATTATGTATTTTCGTGTTTCTGAGTTTCAGCATGTTAAATCTTTCCGAATTAATATTTTGTTCTAGAAACTTCGTCTTATTGTCACTAACATGTGCTTTACACCCTGTGAAAATCTAATGCCTGTGGCAACAATTGTTTTTGAGAAATTCTAGAAAATTTTGAAAGACGAGGGATGTACGAATAATTTTGTCGCTAACTGTTGCTGTCGTTGCTTTTAGTCGGCAGATTCATTTCAATACAGTCCCTGAACTTCTTTTACGGCTTAAAAGAAATGTTCACTGTCCAGCCTTAAAAGTGTCAATAAATCACCAATATAATCCAACACTCTTGCACATGTAAATGAGTTATTTACACGGAATGATGTCAGATGCGTTACGTGCGATGTGGGTGATATTTTAAACTCATTCATTTCAAGCCCTATGAATTGGTGGGTTCGCGCTAAAATGTGCCAACGCCTAAACAAATTAATAAGGTATGGGACTGTATTTTTCTCTTGCAGCGATCAGTTTCGCAATACAACTCGTACTGTAAGGAAATAACTTTTACAAGAAGTCTTTCAAATTTCCCCATTTTGGCTATCATCACCTCTATGAAGTTAAATAACATAGACTTTCTTTTGGCTTAGGTGGAGCGAATCACGAGGGAAATTGCGTAGCAGATTTGAATACTAATTCGTTCATGAAAATTTCATAAATATTTGATTTTGTTGTTGAAGTATGGTGGGTTAACCCTTCTTGAAAATAATATCTGGAGAAGGGTCAACAAAGGAGTAAAACTATATGCGGCAGCCATGACTTTACTGAGCATAGGTACGAACAGTAAAAATGAATAGAACGTTAAATGTATGGCTTGGCCGGCACGGTTCGCCCCGATGACATAGCGGTGGGAGCCCGGAGTTTTAACAACGGGCCAGCGCGGTTACCCTCCGCACTCCTCCAGCTCGCTTCAAGAAGTCTGAGCCAGTACTCGTACTTTTAAGAGAAAATATAATTTTAATATTTAATTTTATACCTTGCAGGGAAACTAAATGGTCATGCTGACGTGGCTCACAAAACTTTAGGAAAGATTTAAGATTACTCTATTTTACGAGCTTGCAGCAGCGGAACAATATTAGCCCAAACAATGGCATTTAGCTAACCAGCTAGATTGGTTGCTAGGTTACAAAAGAGTTTAAGCTTATTTGAGCCTAAAGTTTAAAGTTATGTACGGCTCAGACAAAATTTAATTTATATATAATATCCGTTCTCACTGGCAATTATTAAAAAAATCGACGCACTGAGATGGAAAGAGAACACCGCACTGGAATTGCTTCCCAACTCACCATAAATGACGTGCTTAGAAGGCCGTTCCTCCGTGCAGTAGGGCTCAAGAGACGTGCGCCGGCCGAGGAGTGCAGCTGAGCCGCTGCGACGCCTCCACTGCGTGAGGCGAAGACAGAATGGCTCGAAGTCGCTGCAAGCACTTCCCCATGCCGCGCCGGGCAACGAGAGCGCAGAGCTGCCCCGGCTCCAATCTTCGGTTTGGAGCTTCACGAAGAGCTTACATGTTTATGAAGAAGTTCGTATTTTCACAATAGTTGACATCCAATTTTCTTCGTACAATAATAAACAAAAATAGAATCTTGAATGAAAATGTCTTACATCTAGGTCCCAGGTAAACGACGATGATGTCCCGAAACCAAGGAGAGCTAATGGAGCCTCCTTTCCTGGTGACCGAGTGCTGAAGCCTTGATGATGGCTGATGATCCAGTGCTGAAGCGCTGAAAGCCTGCAGCTCTCAAGTGCTGAAGCGCCTCCCGAATCTGACAATTTTCGGTAGAGCTCGTTTGCGTTCTTAATCTGCAGGTGACTCAAGAAGAAAAGCGGTAATCAAGAACAGAAAATGTGTCAGGGTTAGGCTTGTTGGTAGACAAGCCCAGCACAAGCGTTAACTCTCTTCACAGTGCGTTTAAATTTTACTATTGAAACTAGATTTGTTTTAATTGTTGTCACAAAAATTAAACTTACAATTTGCCTATGGGTCGTTTTATTCTACAACCCTTTAAGGTCCGAATTTTTGTACTCATATTACCGTTAACACAACCACCGTCACTAAACTGGCGCTGGCATCAGGCAGTCACCGATTTCAGGATGAGATAGGAACTGTCACTCGGCAGAGAACTTCAAAGAACACATTTGGGAACTAATTGAACAAGAAATAAAATATATTGAAAGTATTTTTGAAAGAGGACACTGGTGTCCTCTTAGGCGTTAAAGTGTTAATTGAGAGCTGCGAATTTGACAAACATTACTTCAACTTTAGTTAATGCAAATAAGTATTATAAAGTCATACGCTAACTACATTGTTTTTTTTTTCATTCTAAGAGGTTAAAATATACGTGATTCATACTTGCGTACAGTATACCTTTTTGTTGGCCTCCGTTTTCTGTCCAATGGTATACTGATAAATAAATAGATAAATAGTAATGCTGCCGCTGGGTGACTGAATTGAATTGAAGCCTGACGTTAGTTTTCAAGCGGTTTTTCAAATGTAAATATTGCCGTTCCATCAACAGTATACGACCAAGAAGAAACAAAGAAAAGCGATCTGATTTTGTCGCAGGAAATTCATTGGAAGTTGTAGCCAGCTAGTAATGTGCCCAAAACGTTTGCACGACTCAATGAAACTCAAACAAATCTCTTCACATGAAGTATACACGTAAGCACATGATCGGCCAGAACAATTCAAATCGTCGTGGTCTAAGCTTCCACTGGCATTAATGCCCCTAATACAGCTCGGATTTCATTCTGAAAGTAGCTCAACTTTAGTGGCGTCAGTATTCAGTGCATGAACTCGGAGACGTCAGCACTTCCCTGGTGAAGAAGAAGCACTTGAAGTGATGCTTAAACTCAATTAATGAGAAACCTGTTCAGAAGAAACGACGAAAGTTACTAACTGCTCAACTAAATGTTATTAAAATATGGAAAAAAGGAGTCATGGGTAAAATATGCTTTAATAATTTTGTGGTGAAGAAACAAAAATAAATAAAAATTAATTGAGTGCGTCTTTCCCACGTGAAACTGTTTTACTTCCACATTTTGCTTCAACTTACGTTTACTTTACTTTTTTACTTTCACAACTTCACTGATTTTTTTCCAAAAAATACTGGGTCCAGGCACTTTTAAAATTGCGTGAAATGAAAGAAGGGTTTGTGTCTTTTTCAACACAGCTAGTCTCGTACATATTTATGGATGTTATAACAACCAGAAGCTTCATTACGTTCATAAGTTGCGGATAACTTCCTTGCTTTCAATCTAGTTCTTCTCATGTTGAGCTAATTTTTGATACTTCAGGTAAATATTCACCAAGCAAAGTATACATTTTACCTATAAACTGTTCGATGAACACACATTTCATATATTTCTCTCACATACAGAGTCAGTATGGCGGCTGCAGTGAGTGCTGCCAGCGCTGCTGGGCCCTCATCATCACTGGCAAAAGACATGGAATTGGTCCACAATAGCATCATTGGCCACCTTGAACTGAGCCCAGCGTATGTGAGCTACTTTGTTAACGTAGAATGCAAAGACAAGCATTCCGGTGAGACTTATAGAGATTATTGTGAGAGGGTGTATGGATCGCCTCTATCTGATGAGCAGTGGAAGAAATGGTGTTATTTTTCGTACGAAAAACTCCAAATGGATAAAGATCCAAACAACATGGACATCACCGCTTTAGGACACCTTTTTCACACTCTCTTCAGAGCCAAACGTGACACAAGAGATAGAAGACAGTTCATAAAGCAACTTAAGAATTTGAAAGATCTGCGCAACAAAGTAATGCACAGCAGTTTAGCAGCGAAGGATCCAGGAGCGCTTGGTGAACTCGAGGCTGCTCTTCAAGCCTTCATTAAAGAAGCTGGATCTTTTCATGCTCTACCTTTGGCTGAAGTGCAAGATTTGCTGCTGAAATTGAAACAAGATGTGAAAGCAGGTTTTTCTCCAGGGAAAAAGAAAGAGCTTTACGCTTGCTCGTGCACACTTCAGGAAGGATGGATTACCATGGAGCTATTTCATCAGTATCACTTCACGACGCAAAACTTGCTGTTCGAGATCGGCCGTGTGCGAAGATCTGACGTATTTTACTCCCCAGAAGTTTTGATGGGAGGAGATGAAGAGATGAAGCCAGTTCCATTCTGGGAAATTTTCGAGCAGGGAGAGAAAATAACCATTGTGTGGGGCGGAGCTGGGTCTGGCAAGAGCACTCTCTTTGAAAATATTGCCTTGCAGTTCATCAATCGACAGCCCTGCTCTCCAGGGCTCCTTCAGGATTTTCAGCTGATGGTGTACGTGCAGTGCAGAGACCAATCTTGTAAAAGCCTGAAAGACGTAATTCAGCAGCAATTCTTCGATGTGTGCACTAAACTTGGAGTAGATGGTGTTCTTGATGCTGTACTCAAGCTCAGAACACTTTTCCTTATTGACGGCTTTGATGAATACCAACAGTCCATGACTGTGGTTCAGGATGTGATCAAAGAAGTTTGGAGGGCGGACTGTAAAGTCATCATCAGTACTCGGCCCCGTGCTGCTAAACAGTTGAGGAACATGCTGTCATACAGTAATGTTTGTTATTTAGAGTTCGGAATGGCTCCGCTTGTAGCCTTGGAAAAACAGCTTGACTTCCTATCCAGATACGAACCGCATTTAACGCGCATTCGATCCAAAGGTGAACTGCTTGAGTGTTTCAAGTCAATTGCAGAACCCGTGAGAAGCCTGTTCTCAGAGCCGATAAAATTGTTACAGTTTTGTAGCGTTTTTGAAAAAATGCCTGACAGAATTGCAAACTGGGAAACTATCAGTGATGTCACCGAAGATGTATTTCTCATCTATAAAACTCTCGTGGAAAAGAAACTTTCAGGAGTTCGATACCCCAACCTTGACATCGTAATCGACGACATCTTCCAGGTGATCTGCAAAGCGGCGTTTGACTTCATCCGGTCAAATATTTTCACTTTCACAGACGCTCAATTCACTACTGCGCAGCGTTCATGCCTGTCAAAGATCCGTGAAGATCATGGCATCAAGGATTTGGATGTTGAAGTTGTTTTTACATCAGTGATGAAAATGACAAGATCTTTCATGCCGCGGGAAAAAGTTATTTATTCGTTTAACCACAAAAGCGACCAGGAATATTTTGCGTCCAGGCACGTAGTGCATCTTTTGGAGCTGAGCACAAACTCTGTGAGAGAAATTCTGCAGAGGGAAACACGGACGTACTCCAGGTGAGTGACATACTGGGACATTTTGATGCTATGAAGAGTGATGCTTTTTTGACATAAAACATTTATTGGACAAAAAATTGACGTTTTAGTTGATGCAAAATACTTAGTTATTTAATCTAACAACTATCATGGTTACATTTTTGATAAAGAACAAAGTTTATACGTCAATCGTCAAAAAATACTCGTAGGTTGAATCCCTGTTCATGCAGGGATTAAAAATGCACTCTCAGCAGCCTTAATTTTTCAGCGGTGCGTCTCTCCAAATACGATTTGTTTTTCACTCTCATTTTTCATTATGAATTATTCCCGTGAATATCCCGTGTCTGTTGGCTGCATTTGCAGCTACATGGAGGAACTCGCTCGTATTTTCCCGGGGATGCCGGTCCCCAGCACCGAATGGGATGAACTGAAGCACGAGTTGCAGCTGTGAGTATTCCCGAGCTGGAATGGAGAATATCTTTTTTTTTTTATTTTAAGACTCAGTTCTATTATAATCTTTTTTAATGCTCTCAATAATAAAGTTAACTAGAAAGCCCACATATTTCTACGTAAAAAATATCAGTTATTACGTGAATGTATTCCATGATGTCACAAAACTTCGTACAGGAGTGAGAGGTATTCTTTCATTGGAGAGTAACTTGCAATTATGCAATGATTCATAATTTTGAGAAGGCAATAAATATTAAAATAACAAGTTTACTAATGCAAATAATATCATGAGTCGAAAATTTTTTTACGCCCTAGAGAGATGGCTGTGGTATCTGGACCAACTGATTGAAAGAAAAATCAAACGGCACGTGTGGGATTTTGAACAATTTAAATAATTCATAACAATTTAAACAATTGATTAACCACAGGTGACACAGAGGTAGAATGTTTCTTAAGTCTAGTAAAATGGTCAAATTTGAGTATATCTACCTGTGGGCCCGAATAAGTTCAGCGACTTCTAGAGCATCCTACCATCACGTTATTTGAAGGTGTACAATAATGTTCAACCTAATTCACTTAACCTAGTTTCGCATTAGACTGATCAATGAGATAATTAACTCGATTTTTGATGCTGCATTTGACAATTACAATATAGGTAAAATCGGCTATATTTAACAGCATATTCGATAAACGATTTAGCAGCAGACTGAAGATCGGCGATGATACCCATGGCAAATTACATTATTAGGACCAGACATGTGGGAGGTAAGATTTGACTTGGTGATCTTACACAACTAGTATTCTGGTAGGAAATGAGACTCAAGATTTCTTTTGAATACCTTGTAAGAATTACTTTCACGCATCTCCGCAGGCATTGAGGTTCAAGTTTTGGTTCCAGCGAAGAGGATACTGCATTGCAACCGGGCCTTTGAATAATAAGGAAGCAGAAATTTACTTCTATTTCGCGTTAAATGGTCGTGATGACCAGTTTGCGCAGTAAATAATTGTTTTAGGCTATTGTCGCTATCATTTGTTAATGTTTTGTAAATTAAATTACAAATTGACGTTTTAGTTGATGCAAAATACTTAGTTATTTAATCTAACAACTATCATGGTTACATTTTAATTATCTTGCTTTCTTCTGAGCATGATACTAATCTTCAACTGAATACAGTTTATGGTTTGATACAGAACAAAGTTTATACGTCAATCGTCAAAAAATAGGTTGAATCCCTGTTCATGCAGGTATTAAAAATGCACTCTCAGCAGCCTTAATTTTCCAGCGGTGCATCTCTCCAAATGCGATTTGTTTTTCACTCTCATTTTTCATTATGATTCATTCCCGTGGATATCCCGTGTCTGTTGGCTGCATTTGCAGCTACAGTGAGGAACTCGCTCGTCTTTCACCGGAGGAGATACAGCTCACCAGCGCCGCTTGGGATGAACTGCAGCACGAGGTGCAGCACGAGGTGCAGCACGAGTTGCAGCACGAGTTGCAGATGTGAGTATTCCCGAGCTGGAATGGAAAATATCTTTTTTTTTTTAATTTTAAGACTCAGTTCTATTATTATTTTCTTTTGTGCTCTCAATAATAAAGTTAACTAGAAAGCCCACATATTTCTACGTAAAAAAATATCAGTTATTACGTGAATGTGTTCCATGATGTCACAAAACTTCGTACAGAAGTGAGAGCTATACTTTCATTGGCGAGTAACTTGCAATTATGCAATAATTCATAATTTTTAGAAGTCAATAAATATTGAAATAACAAGTTTACTAATGCAAATAATATCGTGAGTCGAAAATTTTTTACGCCTAGAGAGATGGCTGTGGTATCTGGATCAACTGATTGAAAGAAAAATCAAAGGGCGCATGTGGGATTTTAAACAATTTCAACAATTTAAAACAATTTAAACAATTTATTTTACCGCAGGTGATGCAGAGGTAGAATGTTTCTTAAGTCTAGTAAAATGGTCAAATTTGAGTATATCTGCCTGTGGGCCCGAACAAGTTCAGCGACTTCAAGGGCATCCTACCATCACGTTATTTTAAGGTGTCCAATAATGTTCAACCTAATTCACTTAACCTAGTTTCGCATTAGACTGATCAATGAGATAATTAACTCAATTTTTGATGCTGCATTTGACAATTACAATATAGGTAAAATCGGCTATATTTAACAGTATATTCGATAAACGATTTAGCAGCAGACTGAAGATCGGCGATGATACCCATGGCAAATTGCATTATTAGGACCAGACATGTGGGAGGTAAGATTTGACTTGGTGATCTTACACAACTAGTATTCTGGTAGGAAATGAGACTCAAGATTTCTTTTGAATACCTTGTAAGAATTACTTTCACGCATCTCCGCAGGTATAGAGGTCCAAGTTTTGGTTCCAGCGAAGAGGATACTGCGTTGCGACCGGGCCTTTGAATAATAAGGAAGCAGGAATTTACTTCTATTTCGCGTTAAATGGTCGTGATGACCAGTTTGCGCAGTTAATAATTATTTCAGGCTATTGTCGCCATCATTAGTTAATGTTTTGTAAATTAAATTACAAATGGAGGTTTTGTAGAGATCCGAAAGTTTAAGTGCTTGTAAATTTTTGAATGAATCATTTGTGTGAGCATTATATTCTTGTTTTTTACCGCTCTGATGGCTATTTTTTTTTTTTGCTGAGTGAAAATTTTCTTTTTTTTCTTTTTTTCAGTTCCGTGCAATGCTCCAACTCCGTATTGTTTGTATGGAGATATGAGCGTTCGGTATAGCATTTGTAAAGCTGTTTCAGGCAGGAAATTTTTAACTTTATTTAGGATTCCGATTAATTTTGATAAGTTAGAACTAATATGAGCGATGTGCTCTATGAAGGTCAGATATTTATCTATTATGATGCCCAGAAACTTACATGAGTTGGTTTCTCCGATTTCAACTTCGCCAATGTTAATGCGTGGGAGAGATACATTTTTCTTGTATGAGAATGTAACATATTTTGTTTTATCGATATTCAATGTTATGAAGAGTGTTGAAGTTGGTATTTTCACGTTGGACAGTTTTCATACCTTTTCTCCAATATCTGCGACAATCAAATAGAAGGTACTGCCTCTCTGGAGCGATGGAAACGAGATTGAGGCGTCGGCAGGAGTCTCCTATATTTTTAAGGCCGTAGTCTTACCTCAGACAGGCCTCAGCACTGCCGTTAACGGAGAACTTCAGCTCGACGTCACTGCAATGGCAATTTTTGTTTATTTATTCTAAATTTGTTCTCGAGAGGGTTTGTGCATTGCCTCGTTCATATTGAGGTCTGATAATGGAATTCGTAAAGCTATAAGGGTTGTTTACGATTTCTCGCAATTTGTGACAATTTGAAGAGGTAAAATTAACTAAGTTTCTCTTAAATGCTTTTTCTAAGATTTCTCTTAAAAACTTTGCGGACCAAGCTTTGAAAAATCCTATCGAGGTACGCACTGATACCTGTTCTGTAAAATAAGGGTGTGAAAAATGTTCAACTGAAAATCATTATTTCCGATATGACAGAAAATACTAACGAAGCTGACTCTGCTTGGGCCCAGTATTAACCCTCACCATCAGATTAAAATATTTAAACTGAAGTAGTATTTATTATTGCTTTTTTCAATTACTCTAGGTTAAGGTCTTCATTTCATGCCTGGAACATAACAGTACATAGTCAGTTTATCACCAGTTTTATTCTCACGTGTATTCTACAAAACAAGAGGTTGTGAAAAACCGTTTGGTACAACAAAAGTTTAGCACAGTTCAACAAACCAACGAAATAAGGGCTCCAAAATGGGCACTTACAGTGATATTTGCAGGGGCAGCAGCCTCAATTTTCTAGTGATGCATCTCTCGTAACGGGATTTTTTTCACTCGTATTTAAATCACGAAGTACATAATAAATAAGCTCATGGCCCTTATATACGTAGATTAGAACTCAACAGATCTGTACACATCATACAAGTCACTTTTGATCATTCATGCAGAATTCAATAAACGTTATCATGGAATTAGACGGAGGTACTCATTAACTTCATTTGGGTTTCTTTAAACCTCACGTCGTTGTTATGACCGGTAGAGTGAAGTCATTGCCACGTTGCTAAGCCTAGGATCAGACCTGGAGATGTAGCAGGTATTGCTTCAAGCATGCTTGAACCACAGTTGAAGCAACACAGCGCTTGAAAGATTGGGGCTGTTGTCTCGTCAGATTTAAGCGATTGCGCACAATATTGAGCCAATGCGCACTGGTTTTTAGCTATATGCTAACTGTCAGAAGTGACTACTTTTAACCAACTCGTCTTTACGAGGACATAATTTACATAATTTAAATTCTCTTGAGCGGGCTAATGTTTAGCCAAAACAAATTCAAATGCTTTTTTATTTTTTATCTTTTTAGTAATAATCAAAGAAATTAAATTTTTGCACCCACTTATTTTCCCCAAAAATTATATCACTGCTCATCGAGGAATTTCCTGCTCAGCCCCGCTCGATGGAAATCAATGATTGATTGAAAGGAACTATATTTCCCTCTTTCGGCTTATCATATACGGCTCAAAATCTCTGAAATCTTAGGTCAGTGTTTCTATGAGCCTGTCCAGACCCGTAGTTCGGATTGCAAGACAGAGGCGGCCGAACGTCATTAAGGCAGAGTTTCATACTTGATCTTAGTCAGTCATCCAGGGTTTTATGATGTGCGGGGGCATCTTACGACGTTATGGTGGTCAGAATTTTAAATTTTCTTCACAAGGTGAGACCTTCGTGCACCAGATCTCTCTCTATTGGGCAATACGGTTAAATGTTACTACTCAGGTTCAAACAACACCGACTGCATCGTAGTTATATTTGAGGTCGAGATAATAAACAAGATCCCGTAAGCGAGGTACATGATGGTAGACACATAAAGGATCTATCAAGCGTCCAGGCCAAAGGTAAAAATGCTGCTGTCTTATGCTGTTAAAAATAAGAAAGCTGTTGTCTCGCGACGCTTATTCGAACACTCATGACGTCGCTCGAGCAAATGCATGGTTAACAGCTTTTTTCCACTCATCTTCGGTGACAAACCTGCACACTGTAGCCACTGCCTACAGATATGCTCTTCCTCTCATTGCAACCCGAGTTATTGTCAGTCTCGAATCTTTTCCCAAACATTTTCGAATTTATCTATCAGTTGACAACTTGGAGCATGAATGGACAAAGTTCCAGTCCCTCAACCAGCCAGCGGCGTTGTTGACTGTCATCTTATTAACTTGTTGTAGCTTGATGATGTCCGATTTGTCCGCACGAAGCGAAGTGTATATTTCAGGTATTTTTGCTTGTATTGCGGTATAAATGCTACTTAGCACCTATTGCTGCATGAAATAACTAAACGAAATCGTAAAATATGGAGTGTCAACGAAAACTCCTTTCCCACTTAAGGTGAATTCTGGGCAGAAAATATGACATGTGACAGAATTTTCACAAACCCGGTATATTCAACATCACATAAAATTTCGCATTGCTAAATACTATGCGCGTATTCTTGCAGAACAATGGCTCAAATTCATAAGAGTTAACCTGGCAATTCATCATTAACTATTAAGAAAGATATCTGAGACTTGGGACTAACGTGTGGTGATCTTCATTTAATACAATAACATAATAATCCCAGTGAAAAATTTCAGTTTTAATCTGATAATGGGGATTCTATCTTACCTGAACCTATTCGGAAACTTAAGTTACGTGAATTTAATAACTAAATTTCAACACTTGATGTTATATGATTAAGAAAAATTCAAACGCATTTCACGAATTTTTGTGAGGTAACGTTAATTGTATATTGGTACCACGACCTTTCATCACAACTGTGAACCTAAACTTTGTAAAATTTAATTTTTTCTCTAGCGCCCCTGTAAAGGTGGGGATAAAAGGCCTCATCTCTGTGCAGAAACATGAAGTGTTTCATTGAGCTATCGCATAAAATTATTTTATTGTGTCGTTATTTATTCAGTGAAAACTGTATTGGAAGAAACTGACAACATAGTTCAAAAATATCATTATTTCCATTTATTTTCCCTTCTTTTTTTTTAGAATGTGACATATACTGCACATCCGTTTCCTCGCAGAGACGATTGCTATAAATTCTAGTAAACGTTTAGATTTATGATATCAAACCTGCAACTTCAGTAGATGCTAACAATTCTAATTTGCTGAATAATTTATGTTTTGAATAACATAGAGCGTTTCTTGAGTTTTCTCACACGCTGGCAAGATTTTCAAACGATTCTTTCTTTCGCGTTTTCAGCTCTGATGTTGATGAAAGACTCTTGAATGCCTCTCCGCCGATCTGGAAATCCCTCTTAGAACACTTGCATAGCCAAGCTCCAGATCGTCCTTTCAATCGGTAAGAATATTTTTTTCTCTCTGTATTGGTCTAAATTTGTGTTATCCCTAAGTCATTTACTGCGTCTTTCTAATATATGTACATCTGTTTCAAAGACGTTACTTTCAGTGATGTTCAGTGATGTGTTCACTGCAATTTTCTGAAGAGAAGCAATATACTGCAATCTAATGTTATTGAAGAAAATGTTTCACATGTGTAGAAAACAATTTTATCGGTAACGAGAAAATATAAGCAAAAGAAAATGAGCCGAAATTCGAACTGGTAATTCATATCAACATCATCTACCGTGCATGAGAGTTACTCAGCATCTGATGCGAAACAAGAATCAAAAGCGTAAGAAATTTTCAAACCTTGTCATTTTTATTACAAAAATTTCGGCGATCACCATGGTGGTTCATTAGACATAGTTACTCACAATGATATTCAGGACTATGGCTTAGTTCTTGGGTAATAAATAGAATAAACTGTTTATTTCTAATGGAGTCAACACGTAAAATGTCATTCATAAGTTAAGGTTCTTAATTATTGGATTAACCGTGTTATTTGATGTATTCGAAAAGCCAATTGTTGAAAATTTGAAAATATATACATTCAATTTTACTTAATTTTCTCTGAGTTTGTTCAAATTCATGAGCACTGGTTACTGAATATTGTGTCGGTGAGACGCTTTTAATGATCACCTGAATGACAAAATCTCCGGACACAATCTCAGTCAACTTGAACCTTACAGTTCGGTTGTACGGCATATTTTCGAAAATATAATGAATATATTTTATGGTTGATCTTAAGGAAACCAATAGTTTGAACGCTCAACTTCTGGACGGATGAAACTTTGCATTTTATCTGAGAACAAAACATAATTGCGAATTTCTTTATCGCATGGTTGGAAAAAATTATTTCTTTGGAAAAAACGGCCCAGCTGTTTTTTCAGTTTTATTGGGTTTTATTTTTTGTTTTTAGCTTGTATTCCCTTTCATTTGGTTGAATTGGTTTTTATTTCTTTTTTATTGGAGAACGGTTTCCTTCATTTCATTCATGAGAAATTTTTTTAATGCATACATTAATGATTTGTGTGTGTGTAGTGTAAACCCAGCTTGAGCTACTCCAGTCAAAAGCAGTAGCTACCAACCAAGCTGGAGTATTATTTGGTAACTTATTAATTTTTGATTATCAGTCTCTCTCACTCTTGCTGTCAGTATCGTCAAGTGTAACATGATACTGCAGGCTTGGTATCTGCATTTGCTGTTTGGACCAATTCCCTGTCAACAATTTCCGTTTCTACTGCACAAGCACCAACTAAGTGAAGTCAACAGCACCACCACCAGTAAAACGGAGTCGGACTTTTGAGTTCCTTTTTCATGTAGTTAACGAAAAACTAATGTTCAACTGGGAAAAGTTTTTCTTTAATACAAATATTAATTCTAATGTGAAGGAAAATATAGAGTACCACAAGTTCTGTTCTGTGTTGTGATCAGGATACATACTTCCAGACAATACCGCCAGTCTGCATTACCTGTGACAATGTTTGGTATAGGTTCGGGGCAAGGACAGCTCAAATGCTCCTTAAAATGTTTAAGATTAAATCAAATTCAATATATTACTGTAAGTTTGAAAATGGAGTCAATAAAATACAAAAACCTGCTCTGTGTCTTTCTTACATGTATGTGCATTCATTTGTGACTTAATTGAAAACACCAGACCGCTGACTTTTGTGTTTTTTGGTTATTTGTTAAGTGTTTTTTGTGGGTTTTTTAATGCCAACCCTGCTGTAAACTGCAGTCCTGTAAACAAAAACTGACAAATTAGGGATGCAAGCATTTCATTGCGTTACCGACTCCCAAACTTTATAACACATAAGAACTTCTTTCAATTACAGTCAAATACAGTAAATGCACGAATAATATTTTTTTTATCGAGGTATAACGTCGTTTCCTGCTACGCATGGCAAGGCTTCGTCGCGACCGATGTTCTGAACAAATTTAGATTTTGTGAAAAATATTTATCATTCATTGGAGGGAAGCATATTTTATCTTCCACGTTAAACTGGCGTTAATGTACTTTTAACTGCTAATTGTGTTGTGCTGTTGTATGGACAATATTAATTTTACATGCGTTTTACTTTTTATATGCGTGGTAATAAAGTCAAAAATTTGCCAGCCGCTCTCCCAAGTTCAATCCTAACCAGTGGGAATATTAATGAAGTGTTAACTACTGTAAGCCCGTAAGTACTTTATATTTTCACGAAACATATTTTATTTGAAGTAACTCGTATGTTTCGTGAGAGGATATAACTTCTAAGCTTGGTTAAGAAAATTTCTGAAGCATCCTTGCATGGCATTTGAATGTCTCTGCAAACTGTGTAAACTTGTAATTGTGATCGTTTTCTGAGAGTGTGTGTCCGGTGCTCGAAATTGATTGTGCAAGTTCTTTCATTAGAAGTTGTTGGGAGATTATAAATATTTTATTCTATGTTCATGTTTTTGGGGAAAGGACATCAAAAATTTTGAGTAGAAATTTATTCAAATGAAAACAACTTTTTAATTTCACATTTGGCAAGCAATACGTTTTCATTTTATGTAGAGTTGGAATAACATTTTAAAAGACAAAAAATGGTACGTGAAAATTCTGTTGGACGGTTTATCTATTATTTTTCAACGCTTGCCTGCTTTATTCCATGAATGATCAACTTGGCTAATTGGACATTTTCGATAATGAATTTGATGATAATATTTTCACATTTTTCTTCTATCTTTGCATGACATTTAAGTAATTTCGTCCCTTATTGCTTTACTATATCAGGTTTTGACATTTTTATGTAGTAATAGCTCTAAATGTTCGAGTCTGTTTGACCGTTTTCTCAGAACAAATCTGAACACTGGAGATAATTCGTGTATGGCATGAATATTAGCAGTCATTTCTAATACCTCAAGTTGTTTGAAATTTAAAATAGGTTATTAAAATTACTTTTTTAGTTAGAAAGAGTTTAAATTTCTATTGAGCATCCTGTGCTTGATTTAACGCAAAGAGCGGGCCCAATCTCATGAACCTCTGAATGAATTTCCTTATGGTAATTGTGTAAATAGTGATATTCAATTAAAAGCATTTTTTACTCGTGGAAAGCTTTGAAATTCATCCAAATGTTCACTGAACAGTCATATTCATTTTAGGCTTGGACAAAAAACATTGCAAACCATGGTTTGTTCCTTAAGTGCTTCCCTGACAGCGTATAATTATAAGTATTTTTGAAGGATCACTCTTTTCCAAAGTTCAAGCCCAAATTCTAATTTATTGCAATAAACGAGTTCTGTTCCATTTGTTTCTCCTTATGTACATCATTAGTAAGGTTATACTTCCTCCGAATCACGTTTTAGCGGAATAATCGTATTCACTCTTTTTCTTCACAGCATTACCGTTGAGCGATTCAACGAAACAGTTAAAACAAATATATCACGTTTTGAAAACTATTGAACAACGAGATGTTATTAACGATGAGTTAGTAACAGTTGTTTTCACAGTTGGAATCTTTTCTCGTGAGGTACCCTGCATGTTTCCCTAGAATTGGCGAATTAGTTGTAAGTCTCATTTAATGTGCTGTAAATGTTACAATCAAATGTTGTATTGTTTGAGCATACCTATTCCCTCCACCGTTCCCCTCCATTATTCGACGAAGGTGTAAAGACACATGTTGTGTTGAACTTGAAATTAGTGCATTCTAAAATTTAGCAGTTAGCAGTTAAGAAGAACTTCTTGAAGGATTATTTATAACCAAATATATTAGAGTAAAAATTTATCGGTCTCACTGAGGAATACGTGAACTCAACTTCCAAAAGCTTCTAAGAAAATATCAAACAAACATACGAGTACACTCGCATGCAATTTGATTTTCGATCATTTCCCTTGAAAAGAAAAAATTCTCTTCAATGCGTTTCTTCGTCCACTGTTAACTATAAATTTTCCATTTCACCTGAAATCATTCATATGGTTCGCATCTAATTCATTAGCTCTCTTGAATAATTTCATTTTTATTAAAGCTGGCGAAAACAATAGATAAGAATATCAGCTATCACGAAATAGCTTATATCTGCGTCCAAGTATTCGGTCTTACATCACACCGCACGTCTTTAATCGTTGTCATACCAATACTAGTCGCAGTTTCGTAAGAACTTTACCTAACATTTCTTTTAAACATTTTCTTTTGAACAGAAGCGAAGGAGCGGAAATGCAAAGGGTGATGCAGAGCGTGCCTGATGTGATGCCGATGGTGATGAAGAATTTTGGACCAACCATCATGCAAGCAATGGTTCACGTGAACTCGTGAGTTCTAGAAGGTCACGCTAGTACTCCACTACTTCTTTGATGCATATCTAGCGTTTTAAGGTTCGAACGATTGCTGCAATTCAATTAAAAACTAATTAATTTTCGAATGAACCTAGTTGAATTCCTTATTCTCCTACTTTATAAACCTAGTGATTTTATTTGTAAAACAATTATCTAGTGTAATAGACGGAAAATAAGTAATACGAAAGGTGTAAAGGTGTAACGAATTGCGAATGTCATCTGATGCCTTACTCTTTTTCGACAGGGCCGTCAAATTATTTCTGCGAAATAATTGGGGTTATCGAAAACAATTTTTAAACCGTGAACTGATGAAGTGCGCAATGGAAGGCCATTTGGATTTCAGCATGATCCGGCATCTTCAAAAAGAGCTCTAGTAACTGTCTTAAGATCTTTTTTAGTCTTCATCAACTATATGATGTTATATTCTTTATATATCAAATGGATGCTTTTAACCGACGACAGAATGTTTTCTTCTATTCTCTCTGATGAAAGGTTACATTATAATAAACAGCAAACTGCAAAAACTTTAATATGGTTCAAGGCGAGTAAAATATAGATCAGTATCGGTGAAAGAAAACTCATCGTATTCTATTGCATGCGGAATGCGTCTTCTCCATTAATCATGACTGAATGGCAAGATTGAAGAAAACTCCGTTGAGTTAGTGTGTATTCATAAAGACTAAGGCTAAAATCCGAACAAAACTTTCAAAATTCTTTGGATTCATTTTTGAAGTTGAAAATACGCTTGACTCATGAGGACGCGGACTCATGAGGGTGGCAGCAATCATAAGCTATAGCTATGAACAGAAAATGGCTATCTTGATAATATTTTATGGGAAATAAATGGTAAATTCAATTTTTATTACTATTAAAAACTTTGATCTCCACTCAGCTTCCTCTTCGCTGGGACCAAAACTTGACATTCGATTCTTGTTTAATCTGCAAAAAATATAAGGCAAAGCTTCCAAAACTATGGTGGAAACTTTATTGCGGTCAAAGTATAAGTTACACTGAGTAATTTGAGTAAATATTTTTAACACGATGATAAAAATTGATAAGGGTATTTCATTAGTATTCATACTGTACTGTTCTCTTTTGGCTCATTCAAAATATGCTTGTTAACTTATGCATCAAATTTTGTGCAAATCCATTGATTGATCCTTACATTTGGCGTGCGACTAGGCTGAATGCACTAGATTAGGCATAATAGTTTACCTTGTAATACCCATGTTAACTAACCTTCATGCCCGAGTGTGAACTCTCCTAGCAAAAAAATTCATGCCAAACGAATGAGACAACTTGGGTGCTTGTTTTCTCCAAGCAGGGTTGAGAATTGCATCGGTTATGCGTACGATACCTCATCTATTAAACAAGCTTCGTGTGTGTGTTTGTGTGTGTGTGTGACAAATGATTCGAAGCGTGAGACACACGTTCAGAAATAATTCAAAGCATTAAGTATGAATGCCCAAAAGTTGCTGAACATATACGGGTTGGTAAGAAACTGTATTCATTTCTATGTAGATAGCTTTAAAAAACGATTTTCCTGATGTGTCACTTGCAGTGACAAAATCACTTGAATAATTTAAAATCACGTATGAGTAGTTGTTGTTTTGCTTAGACTACGACGAACGGACACAGATACACGGGCTTATTCTACAATTATTGTTGTAGAACTCGGCAATCTAGGTTTCATTTGGATGACTTAAGGGTTGTTCTTTTACTAAGAAAAACGAGAAATAAAACCCACAACAGACAGTTATCAATCCTAATGACCACGTAACACCCACTGCGTCTCCTTCAAACTGACCAAACACGAATTCCATGCACTACAATACTTCGTACAAGCGCAGTTGAAAAGAATCATGGTTTTCTGCGAAAACTAAGTAGTGCAGCTCCATTGTCCATGCGAGGTTCGAAATACAGTATATTAGAATCATGAACTGTTGTGGAAGAAGTATATCACTCAACAATTGTCATGATATATTTTTAATTCAATTCTTTCCCTATAAATGCTGACTCAAGAATTTGTTGGATACTAGAAACAATGCTCTACTGGAGTGTGGAACATGTATTCTCATATTTTTTTTCATTCTTCATAAACTCTTGTCGACAAGTACAAGTTAATAAAATTGTATGAAATAATTGAGTTTGTATGCACGTTTAGTGTAATTTTCAGAGCGCTGGTATGAAACTATACTTCTATCTTAGTAATGAATGTTTGGATTTCGTTCTAGAGACAAAGCTGCAGACCAAGCAAAGCCGCAGAGATACGAAGCTGCAGACCAAGCAAAGCCGCAGAGATACGAAGCTCCAGGCCTAGCAGAGCTGCACGAAGCTGCAGACCTAATAAAATTCATTCGAATCGACCTGCCAAACATGCTGCGCAGTCTAAGGAACGACCTGATGCCGCTTATGCAGAAGATACCTCACATGAACATGTAAGAGATTTGGATGGACAGTTCACTATATTGAGTCGCATGTGTCAATATACGCTGTAGTGCAGTATTTTGTCTGTGTGCGGCGGATATGTTATTTGCTCTCCCAAGCCAGGAAAACAGTTTGCTCTGTGGCGATTCTCAGTTCTCGGCCTGAGCGATATTTGCTGCTGAAGGCACCAAATGATTTCATGTGCAATGCTCTCAAGTAAAAGCAAATAAATCAATGATCAAAATATAACATTTGTTTCTAATTTCATTAGGTTATTTATTAATTTCCCTAGACTCTTAGGCGTAGTACTTCCATTATTGATTTTCGATCTGTGAATTTTGTCGGTTAGAGCGGTTGCTTTCTAGTGAAAAGTTGAGTGTTCAAGACCCGGATTGCTAGCAATGCGTTCCTTCTCTGTGGGAAAATGTATAAATGTAACTCCATTAACTACATGACTGGTTAGGCCGGTAAAAACCTTGGTTGCGTCTAGGGTTTTTTATAATGTGTTTTAGAGATTACTGAATGTTAGGACTCGAATCTACATGATAAAAATTAAAAGTTATTTTTCAATTGTCAAATTTTGGAGCTCATTTCCTCATTCAAATGATTTCGTGAGGGACAGAACAAATAACAGTTTCAAGAGAAAATATCAGAATGTTTGTTTACTGATTTACAGAATTTAAAAAAATGAAACCAAGAAGAGCTCGTTATTATGAAATGTTTTCGTCGATTTTAGATTCAATATTCTGCTGTATGACTGTGTTCCCATTGCTTTAGTTCAATTAGTTTTGATAGGACATGTTTCTGGACTCGGATTTTGGCATTTTTCTGTTTGATCCTTTAGGTTTTTTAAACACATCATCGCTAATATTGTACTTTTTGGCTTCTTTACTGAATTAAGTGCAATTTCTAAATAGCAAGCGAACGCTATTCCCAATTGAAATTGTTGCCGAAAACTTAATGGTACTAGATTTTGCATAAATTTCTTACAGTAGTATAGCAAGCAAATGAACATATTCGATCGTATTCGCACCAGGATGCACTCCATTGTTTCCATTCGGAATATTCCGGTGTTGAAGAGTACCCTGTACAGCTAATATCTTTTGGACATTTGATCATGCCAAATTTTTAATTGGAGAATCTGCCGATACACCTAATTTTGAATGTACAATAAATGAGAGCAATCAGGAAACTGTTTTATCACTTGAAGAAATATCTAACACCATCGAGGTAGCAAACGTAGTGAAAAAGAGTATCGGTCGGTCAACTGATTTGCTAATGAGACTCTTTGCTCGGAGTTGTCGTCGAAACTTACGAATGAAAGTGAATGATGGCGATTCTATGACGTATATAAAAAGAGTGAACAAAAAATTGCGGAAATCTTTTTTGAAGCTCTGATTAGACTACTTTGGTTCACATTAAAGTAATTTTTATACCCTATTTCAGCACACCAGTTAGGATACTTGAACACACCAGTACTTAAGCACGTAAGGGAATACATATGTGATATACACCATGCTCCGCTGACGAAATTTACTAAACACCGTGGCACCTTTCTACGATTAGAATCTTGGAAGCCAGCGAGGAAAAACTGTCGGTAAACCGTTACTCTGGGCCTCTATCGCCTGTAATGACTTGGACTTTGATATATCTTTGAACAGGTGCCATACACGGAAACCATACATCGTACATCCGTCCCTTTATCAATCTATCATTAATTGATGAGTTAAGCACAAAATTAGCATACAATTGAACTACAATTATCTTCACTTCTTAATTACACTTATAATACGATCAAAAAATACCCCTGAACGTGATGTGCCATCCCGAAACTGTCGTTGGGAGGAGAAGGGATAAATGTCTCTTAGATGAACAAAGTAGAGCGGCTTCGGTAAGCCGATCGAACGATCCCTCAATTGATGCACCTGAGCTTGCTCAGACCATATAAATTAGCAAACAGCCCGGCATACAATAGAGGGTTCAAATAGCGTTTCTCATCACCATGTAGAAGTTCTTCTAAATCATATTCATTTTTTTAAATTTAATTCAAATTCTTGGTAGGGTAATTTACTCAATGGAACGTTTTTTTTCATGTGCGGAATTACAATATAAACCTTTCGGATTTAAATTAATTTTTTTGTAAAAATTTTATTCAGATATTTTCCTGCCGAGGCGAAGAAAGTATGTTCAGCTACAGAATTCCCTTTCGAGATTCATTGAACAATCAGTGCCATATTTTTTTCAACTTTCGGTTCACTCATGCTTGTGCGTATTTGTGGTGGTGAGATTTTGCTAATTCCTTTTGAATTAACTTCCGTGCATCTAGAGAAAAAAAAAACTTGCACCATTAAGGACAGCGTCCCCCATAGGAATCCATGTTTTTGAGATCACTTGAGAAACAGGGATTTTTGCTGCTATAAGAAGTGTAAGAGGTCAGGTACATCCTGTGAAAAATGAGACTCGTACGTTCACTCGTTCGCCCGCTACAGGGGTTTGAAGAATGGGAGGGAGGGGAGGGAGAAGTGGTATTTTATCATGTTACACCTCCCCCATGGCACTTTCTTCACGGCGCGACGTTGCTATGTCATCTCTTATATCTCTGGATTACTCTGTAATGATTTCAGGGGTCTAACCTGAACCAAAATTTTAAAAAATATTAATTAAAATTTTTTACATATCTTTGTTTTGCCCATACTGAACACCTCGGACCTTTGGGTTTCAAAATGACTCTTCTCCTACAGTGTTTAATCTACAGTGATGATTTTGGCATCATTGGATGTGGAAAGAAACAGGGCTTTTCAAAATTTTCAATTTTTTTCAAAATTAACTGTTGTTCTAAAGTTATGACGTCATAAATCCGCATTTTTTCAAATTAAAGTTGCTCTCGAATTTTTTTTTTTTTAATGAAAACTGGAAATTTGGGGATTGGGTTTAAAAATTTTGGAATGTCCACGTCTTTCCGCATCCAATGATACCAAAACCATCACTGTAGCTCAAAACTGTCGGACAAGAAGCATGTTGATAACCCCCCAAAAGTTTTGTTTCTATGAATATCTTGTTTTCTTCGAAGAAAATCGCATTTTTTCATAGAAGATAAACGGTTCGCAACTGCATTTTCTATTAGGAAGCCAAATTTCATGGCTTTAGGTTTAATAATAAAAAAGAAGTCCGTATGGGCGACGCTGTCCTTGAAGAAGCAAACTGCCAAACATCCATGGAAATTGTGACATTAAGAATTGAATACGAGGGACGTTTTTGCCCGATCAACATGTCATTTTTTATAATAATTTTCCCTCGTGAATTTTACTCGCTTTACCGAGAGGAAATTCCTTTGATTGTCTTCAGTTTGAATGGCTTAGGTTTCTCGATTTAAAAAAAAGTCGTTTTGAGCGCTCGAGTGAATTCGCCACAACAGGATTCAAGTCATGCAAATCGGTTGCAAATTTGAATCGGAAGTTGGTTATTCAGATAAAGGGGATTTCAAATTAACGAACTCACCATCTTTAAGCTTCTCAATTGCCTTGCTTTTCATGAGTACCTAAAATGGGTGGTTTTATCGATGTAGATGATACTGGCTACAAAAAGATAATTGTGGTAACGCCTCCTGAAACACGATAAATTAAAAATTGAGGGGGGGGGGGGGGGGGGGAAGTGGATACTATTAATTAACATTGTACCACATTACCTCTCTTTCAGTCAAACTTGTAGATGTAGAGCAGCATACTCGGAAAACTATCACGACATGGCATTCAACGAAAAGTATGCTTCAGGTGATGAAGAGCGACACAACGAATTCTAAAGAAGCGTACCATTTTGTCTTACCGCGTCTATTAGATTTTCTCAATTCACTCTGATTCGTGGTAACCATGCGCATAATTTAGAATGTACCCGCAGCTCAAACATAATTAACTCTGGAACTGTTATTGTATGTTAGTTGAATCTTGAAATGGAGAGCTTTATCCTGATCACATTGATGCAAATCATCTCCATGACTCACTTTTCAATTGACTTTTACCCTATGCCTTGAAAGATTGACGGTTACCCTTGTCAAACCTGGGTAGGGAGAAGGAGGTCTTGTATCTCCCATCCTGTTCTGAACAAATAGAAACACTGGAATATGAGGGGTTTCGCACTCATGAAACTTCCACAAAAAAGGACAAACGCTATTAGCCACATGGTCAAGATAAAAATGTAGCCTTTTCAAGTTAGGTTACGTAATTAGCTATATGAGAATAAAATGTAAAGCTTTTGTTTTTTAGACAATCAGAACACTGGTCATGAAGTTTGATAGTGCTTTTACAACTGAAACCAGTGTTCTATGTGTAGAGATACCAATATTTTCATTACTACATCGAATCAATCAATACTACATCGACCAGAAATGCATAATAACTTCTCTGCTATCCCATCATTCTTCTGCTAAATCTCTACACCTAGTACCCGTTCATAAGTTGGGTTTTCTTTTCAGAGATTTAGTAGAACTACTGACCCAACAGTTCAGTCCACTTAAGAGCTTCGTTGACAAGCTCCCGGAAAATTTGCTTCCCATGAATCCGTGAGTATCAAATTGAAACCTTTTCGCTAACTAACTCGAGGTATTAATATCGCGGTAAAACAGGCGTTCATATTTTATTTTAATAAATTGGAGTTGAATCATAGTCTATTATTTTCGGTTTTTATTTCTTCTAAGGTCCTTAATAATTTCGTTAATAATTTGCTCATGTGAAATTTTGCAGTCAATTCGAAACTTAGCTAAACCTTTTAATTGTTTATATTTTTCACTCAAAGAAACACTCTCTGAGGTGGAATCTTTGAATTCAGTCTTAGGATTTGTACTGTTGTTGGTAAATGAAAAGAAATTAAAATTTATTGCGTCAAATGGAAAAGTGTGTCTCACTCACCTGAAGGTCTCTCCGATAAATTCGACCAAACATAAAATTGAATACAAAAAGTCAAGCCCCGAAGAAAGATAGACACAACTATTGTCTCTATGAGAAATATCACGGTTAGGGGGAAAATGAAAGGTCTTGAGCTGAAAGTTAGGTAGGTCATACTTCTATTCAAATAAAGTAAGTTTGGTTTACTTACGACCATCTTTTCGTTTCATTTGTGCTATGTTTTTCAGCGTCAACTTCATTCTTCATCAATTTTTACTCTGCTTTGTTATCTGTCTTACTCGTTCTTTCTATGCGTTGGGGATCTTCTGTAGGGAAATCGATTGCTCATAAATCCTTATTAGATGGGGATTTCCTTCCTCCTCTTTTTTAACGCATTGTTAAATGTAGGGAGGATTGAAATAACCTGTAATCTATTCTAAAGGAATATGACAAAGATCTTACTTTCAAAAAATTTCTATGGCCTTTGAGTAGCGAGGTAGTGGTGGGATACATGCGTCGCTCTTTTCAATGTCATTTGGCTCTGCATGCCATCGAAACAAGCTTTTATGGACGAAAATTTGTTTGAGAACGAATGGAATAATCGAACTTACTTACAAAGTCATAGACATTGATTGCAGGAAATCAGAAATAATTTTTTTCATGAAAATGTTTAAAAATTTACATTTCATTTCTTCTGTACTCATTCGTTCAGCATGTGTCGAATCCTAAGCCAGGAAAATAACGCACGTGTTCAAGTTGCATAGCTCTGCAAATAAAGCGTGCCAGAAAACGAAATGTCTCAACACTACCTTGACCAGAGAACCATTTTTGCCCAAAATATTTTTCGTCATTGAGTTTAATTTCTTGATCAATGAAGACAAAATAACTTTCATTCAAATGGTGTCGTGCATGACCAGATCTTTGCTGAAGGGAATTTCTGTCTCATAAATGCTAGATGAACTACGGCTGTTGCGAAGCTTACTATAAGGGACTTTCCAGAGAGGCTCAGTCAAAATCTATTTTCTTTTATCAGAGAGTGGCTGCATCTCTTGAAAAACATTAACGTAATCTTTCTTATATAGCTGTTTGTCGCCAGAAAGATTTAACATTAGTTTTCCTTCGTAATTCCTGAAGATATCTTCCTGTCTTCTACGAATATTTTGCTAGCTTCAGCGGACTTGAGATTTGAACGCAAAATTTTTTCACGTTGGGATAGAGATTCTATCTTTGATTCTGTGTACTTTCAATATACTTAGAAATTCTAGACTGACGAAAAAAACTAATTTTTTCTTGAATAAAAGACGCTGTATTTCGTCTTTCAGGTTCAGTTTTACCTACGAGTACAATTTTGTGTGGTTTGGATTCAAGGCTGCTCAATATTCCCCTCCCATGTACTTCAATGCTCCATCAATGCTAACCTCAAACAGGAAAATGATAAGAAAACTAACTTTCGGCAATGAAATCTTTGTGCAAAATAAAATGAACTAACATATTTCTACTCATTTTTTTTTAAATTGAAATACTTATGTTATAAGCTCATATAAATTAAATTTAAAATTACATGTCTGCCTATCATGGTTGAATGCTTCAATAGAGTACATTCAGTTGAACGTATTATAAAAACAATATTTACACATAGTGTTTAGCTGGATGGTTATTTTATGAATAATTTTTTACATCCTAAACCTATCATTCAAGGAAAACTACAACTCTGATTCTATTTCAGGTCCCTGTCAAGAACTGTAACTTCACAATTCTTGGTAGACTCAAACTGTAGTAGTTTTCAAATTGTTACAGGCAAAAAAAATCAATGCAGAACATCATTGGTATGAAAAAGATAAAATTGTACTGAGAAGCACTGATCGTGAATTGAGCTCCATTTCAAATATCTGCCAATAATGCAAACCCTATCAGTTATTCTTCCAGTTAAGAAATTTTTAAATAATAATTATTCGTGTCCATCTGAATATTCATGTTCACAACATCCCGGAGGTTGCTCAAAGCAAATAATTCCGTCGCATAAGTGAAAGCATCGATAGGAATTGAGGTGGTCAAATCACTTACTACTTCTATTACACGTTGCTCATATCTATGACAACCGACGCTCAATTTATTCAATTTCTCCAGCAGTTAGTTGTATGTTCAAAAAGCTCAAAAGATTATTTCATTATCAGCCTAGAATTTCTATACCATCATTATACGTAACTATGCACGCAAAAGTTTTAATGTGAGTTTTTTGATTTTACCATTTCTTGAGCTAAATAGTGAGTACAAAATGTGAGCTTCATATATATTTTTTGATTCTCTTAGAAAATGTCCTAATGCAATTCGAATGCATGACCAAATCGTCCACTTCGTACGCAAAACGGTGAGAAATGTTAGAATTTTATGCAGCCGTAAACCGAAAAGTTTAAAAGTACACATAACAATGCCCAATAAACTTGGAAGTGCTTTCTTTGAAATTTCCATGTATAATTTCTCTCAGTATTAAGTCTTAATTTGATACATCGAAGTGAAGTTAGGTTTTGATTTGCAGTAGGTTGGGTTGAGCAGAGCAAATTGAACCTTGTTTCAGCTATGTGGAAGTACTTCAAAACGTCATCCGTGACTTGAGCGCACGCAACCATCTACTGCTTCAGTCTTACTGGTCTGAAATAAAGGAGGTGCTCGAAGAGTTGGGTGCCAACTTCAGCACCTGGCGTGACATTGTGTTGAACTCACCGAGAGACACTTGGTTGGTCAGAAGTGCAACACAGGCCGCCATCGAAAGCAACACTGAGTGGAAAATGATGTCTGGTAAGTACTGAAAATTAAAAAATGCTAAACAGCAATTCGGATACCGCATGACTATGACTGTTTTAGAATCAAGTAGTAAAAATGAGGGAATTTTTAGCAAGGTGAAATCAATATACGCAGGTATAAATATTCATTCATATGTGTCTAATTTCGTCAAAAAATAAAAAAATTCATGTGATCTGTTTTATTGACGTGAATTATGTATTACACCACAAACCAATGGATAGCCTTACCTATGACTTAATTTAATAAAGGTCCAGGTTTCGTACCTACAAAAAAAATCGAATGGTGTATGTGCCTCGCATCAACTTTTCGTCAGGGTAGATCGACGAAACTGCGACTACACATGCATGAGAAAATAGCGATAGCATTCTAAATGAATTTAAATAATTCACAAAATTGTAGCTGCTGAACTAAGTATAGCGTTATACGAGTATCGTCGTGTTAAAATGGTTCACTGGAATAAAAATTGTTTGAATTGTGGGTCGCTTTCTATAAGAACGTGTATCTCAGGAGACATATCACATATGGCACAAATGATGAGTGTATCGAACATGAATAATATTTTTCATACCAAGTTTTTTGTTGCCTCAGGCTGTTTTTTCCTAATGTCATAATAATGATTGAGAGATGCGTATCGAGTTCTTTATAAATTAACCGATAATTTTACGGCATTCTCCAGATATTGGCATTTTAAAAATTATTAACGAATGACTTTGAAGAGTTGTTTGCTCGTATTTTCAAGTAACTCGTATATCACGAAATTGTGTCTACCAGTGGCGCCGACTAGGTGCACAAGATTTTACGACTGAGCAAAATTGAAACTCTTGGTATAATTACCAATGATTTTTCTTAAGAAAAGTTACAGTATAGCTTACTGAATGAGTTAAAATTTACGTAATTCATGAATTTGCATCGTATAACTGATCTTTTTAGATTTCGAAATCACATCTCTATTTTATTACACACTTTAAAAACGTCGTTATTGAAAAGAAGAGCATGAATAATTATATTCTTCGGTAAGTATTCCAGCGCATTTAGAATGCGCTCCAGAATATCATGCTTTGCCTTTCAGATGCAGTAATTAGTGGGAAAATATTAAGTTTACCTGTCGCAGCCCTGAAAAAATTGATATTAGTGAGGAGCATCTGAGACACTGCATGCTCTGTGAATTCAAAAAAGGCAACTCAGGTGCAGAAGCCACAAAGAATATTGGAACTGCCTATGGGATGAATGTTCTGAATGATCGAAAATGTCAACGGTGGTTCGCAAAATTTTATTTTGAAGACTTTAACGTGTCAGATCGGCCCCGTTCGGGAAGGCCAAAATCAATTGATGGAAACGCCACCAAAGACGCAGAAAATTGGTGTCAACAATTCAATACAAGCCACACCACAATCATTTCATGCCTTCACAAGTTAGGAAAATTTTCAAAACTGGGTCATTGGGTGTAGGGTGTAGTGATGCAGCCTGATAACGCGAGACCACACACAGTAATAGTTACTTAGGAAAAGGTCATGAGTTTCAATTGGGAAGTTTTGCTTCACCCACCCTATTCACCTGATGTATCTTTACCCAACTACCATCTTTTTCGATCGATGAAGGGCAGCTACACGGAAAAAGCAGCGCTCCGGAAAGGTAGCTGCACAGAAGACAATCCCTTTTCTCGAGCTCACACGTCGACCCGCACGACGGTATCGATAGACGACCTACTAAAAATTACCTGAATTGGTTTTTCTCTAAAAATTATGGATCTTTTTGAAGAAGTCATCAAGAAGCTAGTTGATCGTTGGACAGAAGTCATAGAAAATGAAGGAAATTATTGTACAGATTGAAAATGACGTGATGAGAATATTTCAGATGAAATAAATGTGTCGGATGAAAACGACATTACTTTCTTTCCATCCTGATATATGTACACACACACACACACACACATATATTGGGATTCCCTTTCGGATGATATTGAGATAATTTAAAAAATCATGTACAAGTGATGGTAATCGGACAAACTATTTCAATACCATTAATAATATGAATAAATAATGATAGAAGAATAATTAAGGCATTAAATGGACTCTATTTTTAATAGAATTTAAATGATAAAAGAGATTTTGAGCTTTAGATGATTAATAAATGATAGATTTGTGAGAGAAAGGTAATCGAATGAAATATTTTAATGTCATCAATAATATAAATAAACGACGATTATACAGTAAATACTTCTTTATAAGTTGCGATCGATCAATTCATTGCTAAACGTCTTAAACTGGGTTTTACAGAGGCAAACTCGTATTACACTAAATTTGAAAATTAGAACTCCAATTTTCATAGCAGTAGTTACACACAATTTATCGAACTATGATACTCATTTCATTGAAAATGCTTAGGAAAATTGAAAATTGTCAGGAATGTCGAATGTCATCACACAAACTAGTGAACAATATCACAGTTGGAAGAAAAGAAAAAGATTATTCATAAACGTAGAAACTCGAAAAGAATGTAAGATTTCACCCGACTTGTGGTCTATGTACACTGAGGTCTATCCTACTTTCGGTAGATGAGCAATCAAAAAATGTATCGGATCAGAAAGAATAATCGATGTTATTTTATGATGATTACAGTTTTAATTAGTCCAAAATATATATCATACCATAAATAGACAGATAGTTATGGAAAAATGCCATAGAAAAGATTACCACACTGAAAAGAATTTTACAGCAGACTAATGAATTAACTAATACCAGAAGATGACTATTTGCATACTCTTGAAGTATTCAATTGTAAAACATTTATTGATTATTATAAATAATATTTGTCTCAGAGAAGACACGTTATCAATCAACAGAAGTTTACGAAGGATTTAAATCAATCTGTACGATAACATCATCTCAAAGCGTCAGAGTTATCATTCGACACATGGCTATAACACAAATGTAATTAGCTTGGCATACCGTCCTTGGTATGATGCTTCTCATTGAGCATGGAATGAAAGGTAAGATTTTACAATGACAACATATTTTGATAAAATACTTTACAAAAACGTCTAAAGAAGAAAAACCAAATAATTGCATCACTAACCTGAATGAAAATAATTCATTCAGTTGGACTATGACACAAGCATTACCAACAGAAAGCTTTAAGTCTCGCAAATAAATCCGTCATTTTCCGACGGAATTTATCTTAAATTTTCATCAAATCAAGCAACGATTTTCTTTGTTCGAGTGTTATCTGTATTAGTAGTAGAAAATTGATTTTCCTCGGAAAAAGTGAAAAAATTCCTGCAATTTTGAAATCAGCCAAGTAACAATATATTTTGTAGGTTGCTAAATGTATTATCAAAACATTGCTGAACGTGTCTCTCGAAACTTTGATTTCTTTAATGTAATGATTTTTTTCCAAAAATTGCACTTCTATACTTTTTGCTTTAATATCTTTTGTAATTTTCAATCTATACCACGTATGATAAAAAGTGTACAGAATTTTAATGCTCATTTCAAGCCATGTCGAAAGATTTATTAGCTCTTCTTGTATCTTTGGAACTGTGGGAGAAGGAACATTTCAAGTGAGAACAAATTCCAGTTTTTTGAGAGCCTGACTAACTAGTAGCTCTGTGTGGCCTGCTGCTAACCCTAACCTAATTAGAATATGTTAACTGTTGTTAGAATGCTTCGTTTTCGTACTAAAGCATTTCGAATGTGGACTATATGGCTAATTCCCTTATGCTGAACGTTCGTAACTGCGTCGTTGTCAGGAGGGGGTCCCGGCTCATTAGGTTCGTAATAGAATTCTCTATAACATGATATAAACAACAGAGAGTTGAAACGGTCCTCTTTGAGATGAGATGGTCCTCTCAAATGGAGATATCCTGAGTCGATCCTGCATAAAATGTGGGTTAATTTTTAGTATTTCATTCAACTTATAAAAAAATACATGATATTCACAATGATTTGCCATTGCCCCTGAAAATTCTAAATTGACTATGCAAATAAACTGAATCCAGAACTGGGTATATGAAATAAAACATGCTGTACATTGTAAATATCGTAAAAAATATTTAGATTCAGCGTTAAAGTTAGAAAAAGTTCATAGAAGCTTAAAATTTCCCGAAAGTCCTTTGATGAAACCATAAGTTGATATCAATACAAGAATACATCAGCGAGCTAAATCTGATAAAAAATAACTGATGGACAATTTGGTATTTGGAAAACAATGGAACACATAGGAAATAGTTTGGAAGTGCATTCACTAAAATCAAGAAAAAAAATGTAAATAAGTAAATGAACTAAACTTTAGTAGTTTTAAATTATAGTCAGAAAATTTAATAGTACATCATACGCAGAAACAAAGTATGATATTTGATAAACCAACCCATGTACGGTGTTCCATGTAAGATTTAAGTAAAACATTGAGGTTCGATTTTCATTACTGTCACGTATAAAAAAATCGAAATAAAGTAAAATTGTTATTCACAAACTCAGATTATTATGTTTTGATATAGAAGCGAAAGCATTATAAATACATACAACTGTGAATGATAATTTTAAGGAAATATCAAACCTTCCGACAAAACATTTTCTGATTTTAGTGAATTAAAATAATCGGAAAATGAATGACAAAGTCGAAATAGTAAAAACTTGAGACAACTATATAGTTAAAATCGGCAAAAAATTTTGTTGGTAATATGCAGTCATCTATCTGGGTATTAGTACTAAACAGAGGTGATATAAGCCGATCATGTCGAGGCATAGCCGCTCACTCCTGTTTTGCTTCCCTTGCTGATAATTTACTCGGCTTGACTTCATCACTCAAATTTTTAATCTGTCTGTAACTAATAAGGCACTTCTCCGATCCACTGTCAATTAAAGCATTTAGATACTGATCGTTATTTTTGATAATTATGGTTGGCTTATTGCCCTCTTTAAATGACACTAATCCAGAATTTTTATCAACATTCCTTACAACGGACACAGAAAAATATGATTCCACCGTTTTGCCTTGACAATGGTCATTTTCAAGCTCTTCTTCTTGTAATAAACTATATCTATTTTTACAGTTAAACACAGGGTCAACATACGATTTGGTTATTTCGGTGGTATCTGGGATTGCCACGGTTTCTAGTTTAACGAGGTTCGTACCGTTAAATACCTCGGGCTCAATCTGCTTTAACTCTCCCTTACTTCCTCCACCTAGCTTAAAAAACTACTTGACTCGGTTTCCGCCCAATGGACTTCATTTTTACCTCGATTTGAGTTACCTCTACCGCGTAGATACGCCCTATAGTTGCGGACTTCCGTACCGCTCGCTCTACAATTCTTTACTACATGCGTTCCACCGCAGGCAAAGCATCCTCTCGGAAAAGTACCTCTTTGCGGTCGACACTCAAAGTGCCCTACCATTGAACAGGAGTTACAGTACGGGAACCCGGGCTTTTTCGTGCCTGAAATTCCTCCTGAATTTCCTGCAACCTGACCACTAGAACTACTACTCTCAGACTTGATCATATTACACTCTAAGGCACCAATTCCTCGATCACCTACATAACTGTTTAATTCTCTACCCCTAATACGGGTATTTCGTGCGAGCCAGGGTCTAGGTACAATCCTACGTACACCTGATCGAAAATTCCTACGATAATTTCCAACTGTGCCGTAGCACACCTCACTCTCTGGGAACTGATCTTGCTCTTCCAAAACTTCCTCGACTTCACTAGTCACTTCACCTACATAACTCTCACTGTCCTGTCTGACATGATACTTTTGTGCGAGAATTTTCTTAGACTCGCTTTGGCTTCGCACTGCGGAAATTAACTTAGCCAATAACTCCTCTGCAGTGGAAAATTGTGTTTCAAAGATTTTTCTAGCGAACGACTCATCAAATAAAGGACCTAGAATTGATAAAGCTAGACTGTACGACATGCTGTCGCCTACGAATTTTTTTAACTCGGCCTGCGTGGTGCAGTTCTGGAAATAAGCGTGGCGCTGCCACCCGAGTGAGTTTGAACTAAGAATACTCTCGGTTAACTTCCTTATCTTCGAAAACGCGTTCACGATCTGAGCAGCAAGTGCATTATTTTTAACCAATTTTAACTCGTTTAGATCGCAAGCCAATGCATGGATACTCTTTTCTCCTTTTGATACGTAAATGTCCTCAAGTATTTGAACGACCTGATCGAAAGAATAATTCAAGTCGGCGTTAACCAGCTTAGTTACTACACTATTGAAATCACCTATTTATTGGTAGATGTTATTGGTGTGGACGGCAGTACAAGAGTGAACCGCTAGATGTTATCAGCAAGGGAAGCAAAACAGGAGTGAGCGGCTATGCCTCGACATGATCGGCTTATATCACCTCTGTTTAGTACTAATACCCAGATAGATGACTGCATAGTAAGAAAGGAAATGATAAAAAAAGAGAAAAAAAGAGCATAATATCACAAAAGGAGAATACAAACGATCTTTGAAAAATTTTAAGACGCATAAAACAATGTAATGTAATCCACACGTTAGCGTTAACGTAAAATTTGTTAATGAAATAATTTTGGAAAATGATAATGTAAGACGATGAAGAATTACACCACTACGATTTACGAGTTGGTGGAAAAGAGCATTATCTGCGTGATTTAAAACCTTTGCTAAATTATGAAAAAACTGAAAAAGGTATTGTAAAAACAACGCTTCGAGAACTTAGTCAACCAAAAATTCATTCAAAACTGCCACGATAATATTCAGTCTGAGCAAATTCCAGATGAATATTTGAATAACAAACATACTTTTTCATTCTGCAGTCAAGTAACTAAAATCTAAAATGGAATTCAGTAATATTATCAAGAAGTTGATTCACTCGATCAAGCTTGTAAAAATCAGGATTTAGTTAATCCACAACATCCAAAAACAATCGACAAAAATCGTGATAAAATTCTAGGCTTTCGTAAGAAAAAGGTCTTCAAAAGAAACATCAATAACGTGAACAAGCGCAATGTGCCAACGCTGCCAGCTCAGAACCAGCTGGTCAGGTTAACCTCCGACTTTCAATTTTTCATATCAATTTAGTCCCTGGATTAAATTTGTGTTTTTTGTCTAGGACTAGAGTTTGTCTTACTTATTTTCAAAATTTAAATGTTCGCGTGTGTATAGTTTGTAGGTCGTTAAAAAACTTTCCAATATTTAGATCACTCCTTTAGTTCATAACGGTAGAATAATTTTGAAGGGCAAAATGAAAATATTTGCTCTAAAAATGTTTTAAGTTTGCTACTACGGTAAAATCAGTGTCCATTCATATGAATGGATTTTTCGGTTGTCAAAAAGTTCAGCTCTGATGGTTCAATTTATGCTGCTTGGCTTACGAGGAAGACCCCTCATGTCAGTATGCAGAACCCATAGTTCCATATATTGAGCTGATTTGATGAGGCGTAACCCTATCTCTATTGACTATTGTTCTAGTGTTCTCAGTCATGGAAACGTAAAAGTTTCTCCAAATGATAAATCTACAGCTTTTTTTTGTTTCAATCTAAAAAAGCTCAAGTTTAATTTAAAAAAGCTCAAGTTGAAATAAAAAAGCTCAAGTTTAATTTAAAAAAGGTCAAGTTTAATTTATAATAGCCTAAGTTTAATTTAAAATAGGTTAAATTCAATTTAAAAAGTTCAAGTTCAATTTAAAAAACCTCAAGTATAGTTTAAAAAATGTCAAGTGTAATTTTGAAAAGGTCACGTTTAATTTTAAAAATATCATGTATACTTCTAAACTATCTAGATCAATTTTGAAAAGCCTATGTTTCTTAAATTACATACCTATGTAATACTAATATAATTTAAGGTAATTTGTGAGAATATATATTCATTTGAAAAGTACTGGCACTGAAAATAGAGTAAATCAAATATCAGACAAACAAAGCTGCTGTGATTTTGTACTTAATTTGAAATTCTTCAAGTTTTACCTATGAATCATTTGCTGAACAGATCATCGGACTTATATCTATTGACAAAATGATCCAAATAAACTTTATGTAATAAGTAACTGTGGGACAATTAGCAAGCTGCACTGACTGAAAAGACATAGCTTCAAATTACATTTAAACAATAAGGCTGCTTCAATAATGGCTTATTATATCATGTTATATAATATTGTATTATACATAAAATATAATACCAAATCAGAGGCCAATCTCTTAACTAATAATTCAATTTTTACACCTCATACCATGGCTAAGTGCATTTATACGTTATCTCCCATCTTTAAATCTTCTACCGCAAGTATTCCTGCAAAATGCTTCTGTATATGATTGTAGGAGCGCAGACATAGCCTGGGTGTTATGGCATTAATGGATTCATCCATTACTTCTTCAAGGATGAGCATTCGGTGCTCAGTAATGGTTGTTGTTGTTGTTTTGCCCCGACGGCCGCTCGAAGGGGTCCGCCGCGGCCAGGGCCGCCCCAGACCGGGCCCGGCCCGAGGCGAAGAGGGGTGTGGTTAAATGGGCCTCTGGAAGAGTCCAGAGGTGCTCCAGTGCATGTATCTGGTGTGTGTGTGTCGGTGTGCGTGTAGGAGAGTGTACCTCCTTCGGAGGCCGGGCAAAGCCCAGGGCAGCACTCTGGCCGCGTCCCCGAAAAGGCCGCCGAGGCGGCCCCCCGAGAACAAGGAAGGGTTGGGACCTTTCGCAGTTCGACGAACTGGCGCCCCCACCGCGAGCAGGCGTCCCATTGGGGGGCCTCAGTAATGGTCATTCCTTCCGGCGTGGAGTTCAGCATCTCTGTCACTCTGGTTGCTCATAAGCGCTTCATTTTTGCTTTCATTGCACTCGAGCATCCTTCTATGGGATTAATTGGTGCACGTAAGGACTTGCTCAAAGTAACATAGCGCCAGAAAATTCATCTTCATCAATAACAGTTTCAAGACCTACATGTACAGGGGCGTTATCACATACTACTATGACATTGTTAAAAGCCTCTGTTACTGCACTGGTTCTGGAAGCAGTTTTTTATTGGGTATAATTTGTAATCAAAATATTTATGAAAGGTATTTGTGCTGACTGAGATCCTGTAGGAAACCCACACAAATAGGTATAATACGACGAAGTCAATCGCAAGGTTTTATTATCCTGCAAGTTGAAACATTAAAAACCTTCAACGGAACAAAGAAGGTAAATTTAACGAAATATTCTACGCAAAGTTTAACGCAAAATTTAACATGTCAAGATACTTGCGAATAGGAGTTACGTAATATATTTATTTATAAAGTGTTAAAACCTAAAACGGTAGCGATTTGGCGTCCCTTTGCACGGCGTTGGCTATGTCACCGCTGCAGCGACGAGTAACGTGAGCAGCCGTGGACATCTGCGGGAATCCTCCAGGTGCAAAATAAGTGATCCTGGTCCTTGCCGGTCTCTGCGTCGAGGCTGGTGATTGTCTGCCGTAGGAATCGCAAGACAGCTTAAGCAGCAGTCAGACAAGCAGTCTCGGATCATACGAAGTAGAACTTCCAAGTGACGTCCTCGCAGCAGTGAGACGCGTCGAATTAAAACCCAGGCGTCCAGTGCGATCTCCGACCCGATGCTCCGCGTCCCCACCCGCGGATATTAACGGTGAAAGTTAACGATACTGCAAGGAGGGATAGGCTTGTCGTCAAAAGAAATGAAGCTGGGGCCTTTATGGTTCAGTTTTAACAGCGAGACACAACATAAGCGTCATCCAAACACAGTGATGCTAACCTGAGTTAAAGTTGTGCCTCAGTGTGATGGACACTTCCGGAGTTTCAGTAGGAAGGACGTAAAAGGAGCAAAAGTAAAGAAAAAAATGCTCATGTTGAGCCGAAAAAAATAGGAATCAAGAGTTAGATTGTTAAGTTAAGTTTTACCGAGAGCCCTAGACAGCCTACTAGCTGTCAGCCGGCGGGCCCCAGGTAAGTAATTCAAGGAGAAATTTAAAGTAAGTTGAGCCAAGCCGGCTCATTAATCAATTTAGGAAGACAATAAGGTTAAATACATACACACACACACTCGCATTCACACAATTACCGTAAGGCAAGAAACAAATTTATCGAGTAAGTATCATAGGTATAGAAGATCAAGAGGCAGAGGCAAGTCAGCCAGAAACGACCAAGTAAATGGGTAAGAAGAATTAAGCAGGCAGTTAATAATGAAGAGGAAGTGGGCGAGGAAGCACGGAGGAAGGCAAGAAACCGCTGGTCCAGCGCCGCAGGATCGACGGCAAGGTAAGTCAACGAGAGACTCTCGCAACCCACAAGTGCTCCGTGATAGAGCTCACTACTTGCACCAAGTGCGGCGGTTACAACCGGGGACGCCAAGATAAAAATCGCACGCAATTATTGACGCACACATTGCGTATGCAATAGTAGCAAGTTCAAAAGTATTACCTTGAAAAACAGCTGAAGAAGCCCTCAGCTCACCTGCCTAAAGCCACGTTGATCTGAAGGTAAAGGTCTAACCCTAATGCGCCTCTCAGGGCAATGGGGAATGTTCAAATTCTCCATAATCCCAACTTCAATTTGAATTTTCAATTTAATCTCCTGAAGTGTAATAAGTGGATTTTTTTCCACATATGTGAGCATTAGTTGGATGTTTATTTTTTGATAACCTTTTATACGATAACCTTTTTATACGCTCCTCGTCTCGAGCCGAGTTTTGCGCCACGTTTTTCTATAATTTCTTCGTTAACTTCTTCTGGATACGTTTCACTTCGGCCGCTGTTGAAGGAAGTCATCATGAAAGGCTGACGCTGCTTTTAAATTAAAATGACGCATGGAATACTTAATAACCAAAGCCGCTTGATATGCAAGTAAAGGTGTATTCATGAAACAGTGGAATATTTTCAGGTAAAACAATATGTACATTAGCTTTTCAGAAATGAATTTTATCTTTTTTTAAAATATGGCGTGCTTGAGACTTTTTAAACTTAACTTGATATTTTTATATTAAACTTGAGCTTTTCTAAATTGACCTTGAACTTTTTTAAATTAAACTTGATTTTTTATATTCAATTTGAAATGCTGTCGGAAGTTTTTATTTAACAGCAGTTAGGTTTTTCAGACTTTCATTCCTTCACTGATAAGTGTGGGCAACCACTCAATTGGTATTTTTTCTTGATTTAGTGACCTTATTTCTGGGATCGAAAATTCACCTCTATGAACACACATTTGTAAGATGCGTGACACTGTGTAACACAATTCTACTTCTGTCAGTGACATACACGTTGAAACCTGTTCCTAGGTAAATTGAGGTCACTGATTCCAAATGTGGCATGAGTCATCGGGTCTTTCCCTGCAATGAGTGACCTCCCATTTACTGCCGGCAATATATACGTAGACCTCCAGATACTGATGACATTCTAGAGCATTACAAATTAATGTAATTCAAAACCCATCACAAAATACACAGTTAGTTTCTCATTACTATTACTTACCTTGGCAAACATATTGTGGAAACTTGCGTTGTCTAGATTGTCGCATACCTGTGCAGTCTCGCTGAATGCTCTAGCAACAGTCAGCCATTATGTGAACGTCTCAGCGACCTTGATCTCGATCTTCCATGATTTTGATACCCCGTTGAAAGCGTTCACCTCGCTCATCCTTTACGTCCCCCAACTGAGCCTGGAATGATTAAATACGGATGCTCAAAATATGTATCTTAATTCTCATGTTGCAACCTATCACCTGGAAACTTTCCATAACATAATCAACTAACTTTTACATTTCTTTGATTTCTTGTTTCCGCGAAATTTTCTTCGGTAAAAACGAATGCTCCCCATGCATTTTTATCAACATCAGTCATAGATTGAGGAAATCTTTAATCACCTTCCTAATTGTGTCCCGTCGAAAATACCTGCTGTGAGTTTTTCCGTGATTATACCGGAGAACGCTAACCGCAAATACTTGAAACAGTTTCTTTCAGTATTGAGCGCTGCGACGAACTGTTTCATAAAGACTAACTTGATATGGAGGAGCGGGAAAAAAATTTGTCATGTTCCATTAGAGGTTCATGAATGATGTTCTTTTTCTCAATATTATAGCTTTCGCTAAAGGGCCTTTCACACGATCAGTTTTTTCGTCAGTCACACTCGCACTCACCGAGTGTGGTCAAAACACTCGCGTTCACACGTACGTTCCCGTGACTGAAGTGGCGCGTCACTGGCAAGCTTGGCAGTGCTTAACTATGCGTTGTCGAGAGAGATTCGTCGTAGCCAAAGCAAGCATACTCATCGGCTTTGCGATCATAAAGAAGGAGAAACACCGCAAATAAATAGTGGGCAAAAGATTGGCTGGCTAAACATCCAGAAAATGGGAGTTATAACCGGATTTGCGAAGAGTTGGGGCTAAATATCCAAATTTCGATCACTAATTATTTGTCGCATTCTCCCTTCCTTTTTTCAGTATTTGTAAAATTTGGTCACACCAAATCTAACCAATACTACAACTACTACGAATGTAATAATCTAGTTTATAATAACTTCAAGTACAGGTGATATTTTTCGCTCGTTCTATACAGTTTTGCATGTATCAGCATGTAATAGTCCAGCTCGTAGATTGAATTTTTTTCTTGAAGAACTATTTTTTGTCATTTCGTAGCAAGAGAGTGACTAGGATATAGAAAAACAATTGAAATCTATCGCACATTTATTAGAACTGTATGATAGAATGCACACGTAAATCTGGCATATGCAAGCAACTATTATAAAATATAAAAAGCCTCTAAAATTACTGCGTGAAAATATTTAATAATGCATTTGAATGTGATGGCGGTACGGGTAAACTAAAAAACGTTTATATTTATTCCACGAAACGTTTTTAAGCTGAAATTAAATACTAAGAAGAATACATGTAAAAAGTTTCTATTTTATTTTGAAAATGCCGGATAAATTTTTGAAATCGTACTTACGGCTGAATATTGAATTTTTTCATTCTAATTAACAAAAATAACATACCTTTGCAGTGTTTCTTCAGTGAATTTAAAAAGATATAAAATCCTTTCGATCAACAGGACAAATGCATTATGTTGTGCTTGTAACAAAATAAACTATTGTTTCCCGCATCATAGTGAATACTGAAAAAATACCCACCTTTGAGTGAGGTGCTATCTTCTGCTAAATAAAAGATTTTTGTAAGCAAATGTTCTGAATTCTTTCCTAAACTGGTTTCGAAAAGTGTTAATTTTTCTCTTTACACCATCCTCATCTAAACTGATATTGTGTTGCTTCATAGATTCAATGACATATTTGAGCGACTTGCTTCTAATATCTCTGTTCTTGTATTCGTTGTTGTGCACTTTCCACAAAGCGGGCTGCTCTCGAAAATAACTCATAAAAGCAGCAGTCGCTTCTCGAGGCCAGGCGGAGACCTTTTGATTTGCAGGAGCAGCGACAAACGTGCTTACTAGATAACTGACACGCAAATAGAAGCAAAGCAGCAGTCAAAACCGACAGTGCCGAGTGCCGAGTAGAGAGCAAAAGAGAGCACGCATGCCCAAATATGGTGTTGCGGAACCGTGAGTGTCAGTGTTGACTGACGGAAAAACTGATCGCATGAATGGCCCTTAACTGGTCTTTCCTTCTGAATCGAGTGTCAGTCTTTGGCTCTGCTGTCCCAGAGGCCAAGAAAGCAAAGAAAATTTATGCATCCGCTTTGCTGTCCAAAGAAACGACAGTCGATTTTTAGATTAGCACAAATGATTCATTTATGTTCTTCATATTTGAGTACCTCCTGTACTGTTTGATGTATCCGTATATTTTTTCAGGTGTCCTGGAAGTTCTTTAAGTATTCTGCCAAATATGTTGCCACTATGTAATAAAACACATTTCAGACTGCTCTTAGAGCTATCTATCATATAAAGAGGCGCCAGTTTTTCGGATCTTACCATCGTCTGTACTGCACCAAGAATATCACAACAGTAGACAAAGATGAGTTTCAAGTCAAAGATCTCCAAGTGGTTATCTTCTCTGTTGCAATCTCAACAAGTTTTCATCTTTTAATCGTTAAGCAGACAAATCTATATCTCAAACTAAATTATTGATTTTTGCGAGGCTAAATGTTTGCAATTTTGTTGATACTCCTTCAAAATCTGAGTCACTGTATCTGTTAGTTGACTCCTCTGTCAACCCACTGTCACATTCGCTGTCAGTGAGAACCCTTCACCAGCGCAGTTGACCGCAAGCATAATGGTACTAAGTACAGCATAATGGACCTTGTGGTCCACAGAGTCTCTATCAGGAACTTAACATAAAAGAAAATTTTATCAATCTGCAAAGAACACTGCCATTCCTACTCTGTGGCATGGAAGTAGTGAATCAGACCGGAGAATTTAAGCCCCTCTATTTATTTTCACCCACGAACATGAATTTTAAAAAGTGATTAGAGCCGTGAAATTAACCTGAGCCTCACCGACTGCCGTCATTCTGAGTGAGTGTTTGTGTTAAGAAGAGTATTTGTAAGTTTATTTTTCGATTCCATTTCTGATGGTTGAATTTATTTAACGAAAATAACTAAACATTTGTATATTTTGTATTTTCACCCCAGTTTCCAAAATTACAACTATTTACAGTACCTACACGTTCACTCATTTACATATTTTTATTTACACGCTGGTTACCCTTTTTAACAACAAGTTATCCATTTTCATGTTGTGCACAGATCTTCCTTTGTAACGAGATGTGTTCATTACAGGCCGAGATATTTCTGCAGCGGCCCTAATGCTTCGACACGCGCAGCCTCGCCTGCTGGAAGTGCATTTGATGCCGTTCGACACCGTGAACCCAGATAGGTGGACTCAGGTCATCCTGGGTAGAGACGGAGACCTCAAACTTCATCTATATGACAGCAGATGCTGGGATGATTTACTCACGCCCCTCCTCACCAGCAGGTCAAAAGTGTATTGCATTTCGAAAAATATAGTGTTATTAAAAAAAGCGTGTGTTTGTGTAAATGCGTGAGTATGCCTCAGCGATTCCAAGCCAGCCATCCTTAAGCTTGTACACGCTCAATTTAATCACTCTTCGGCGTGTTAGAGATGCACGCGTTAGCCTTCATATTTTATTTTTACCCTCCCAATAATAAAAATAGCAAATTAAGTAAAGCATGCAGTATTGATATCCTTTCAAAGAATGATTGGCAACACAAACAAATGTTAGCAGTTTCTATCACAAAGGTCGATTTGCAGGAAGAAATAACTCATCCACGAAAGGATATATGGTTAAATTATACGTGTGCGAGTTGTGGGAATTGTTTTGCACCTCAAATAATTGCATCCCTAATTCTGCAGATGCCGCCTGGTATACTTCGAAGGGCAAGTTGCAACTTCGTCCAGCCTTGACGCGCTGGCATCCGTAGCATGCGATGACGCAGTATTGCACGTGACCGTACCCGCTCCATTGAACTTTTGCAGTCTGGAGAACAAATGTAAAGAGCTTTGTGAGTATGGAGCATTTAACAGCGCAGTATGAGGGAAATAATGATGGCAGCAGAAACATTTTCGAGCTCAGTATACTGTATACAGTCTGGAGGAGATAGTTAAGAAAAAGTGTATTTCATTTTGACGCCACGAATTCCTATTCATATGCCTCTCGGCAGGAGTAAAATAAAAGAATCAATGAACCGAAACTGAAAACTCGATGTCGTTTCAGGAGCTGGTGTAAAACATAGGAAACTTTGAGCTTAATACTTTGGTTGGTCATAATAAAAATTTCTACATTCATCGCTCCATATAGCTGAGCAACAACACGTTTCAGACTGCTCTGTCACTGCATGCGTCACTGTACGTTGGAGTCACTGTATATTTAGAACGAAAGGTTGAGATGTAGTAAAAATGTCAACAAACAATTGATTAGAGTGAAAAAACTTCAGTATCATACTCTGTGAACCTGTTACAGAGTGCTTAGCGAGTTAAGGTATGTCTCTTGCATCACCGGGACCGCACGTAGAAATCGTGACGTCACAGTCGTGGTCGAAGATTTCGCACCTTTTCTAAAAAATTGAAAGGATGGAATTAGGTTAGCTATAATCTATTGTTTATTTACAATAAAATAGGCAGATTTGTTTATGAAAATTCTTAAAAGATAAGCAGTAATAACTGTACTAAAATAAGTTTGTGTAATACATAGAATACGCATATTATCCGATATAAGAGGAAAAGGATGCGTAATTCAGCTTATTTTGGACCTGTAATATCATGTATCATAAGATTCGATAATTCATATTGAAGAAATGTTGAACTCATTCATTTTCTTGCCATGTCAAAATATAGGTACTTATTTTATTCACTAGAGCTTTTGAATTACGTAAAGTAGGGGTTTTTCACACCACCTCATGTTTATCTTGTATTACATAAATTCATCTGAAATTGCCAGTTTCAACAACAGTTAATTACAGTTGAATAAACCAACGGAAAAAATTTAAATTGAGCTCTACCACTGAAATCTGACTGAGAAACATCCTCGATTTTTTAAGTCATATGCCGCTGCTACTTCGATTCCTTTCTTCAATCAGAATGTAAATCAGAGTGTAACTGAACAAATGACCCCGACAATATACATTTGAACTAGATGCATTTGTAAACACAATATAGAGTATGTCCCACAAAAACCTGAACCGAGTATTTATATTTCCGTACCAGTAATACCATCATAAGAATGCCATGGGCATTTAATTTCAAGCAAATTATTATGGTATTACTGAGACGGGTATTCTTATAATTATATTACTGAGACAGATATTCTTATGATAGTATTTCTGATCCGGGTATAAATACTCGGTTCTGGTTTTCGTGGGATATACTGCATACGACTATTGATCACTCGTACATAATATTGCGAATATTCTGAGAGAAAATATAAGGGCAATCCATTTATAATTTGCACCTCATGGATTCCTTTATAGCCGGGGCTATTCTTATGACCAGTATTGTGACGCCATTGCTGTGTAACTGCCTCTAGGATCAGGTTGCAAAAACAGAAAGGCATTGGTTGATGCCAGTCAAAGCAATCAACACTCTCTCCAGGCCTGCTTTCAGACATGCCAACATAGCACTTACGTCATACTGGAAGATGAGAGCAATTTATAATTCAATCCTGTGACGCTTGATGCGTTTCTCCGCATAATTTTCTACGGAACTTTTGAAACATTCTGTATAAATGAAAAAATTATGCATATGGGGATTTAAAACACTTAGATTCGTAATTTATGCTTTTGAGCATAAAAGAATATACATTTTTAATGAATTCACGATTAAATAAGGGAATTGTCGTCGTAAAGGGAAGGTGAGCAACATTTGGGAAAAATAAATTGAGGGTAACAAAGTTTTCAAGTGGTCATGTATAATTTGTAACATTTATTCGTTTATTCGTTGAACTGTGTTGGACTTAGGTTGTACCTGCTAGTTTTTGACTGTCTCGTACTGTATAAAAATAATTTGAAAAGATTTCATATTGAAAAGGTAATCCAAGAAAATCTGCAAGTGCAGAATTTTCTTCCCTTAAATCATTTATTATGATTATTCTCATTAAAAACAACGCTCATAAAACTCGATTGCTCATTTATGTTTTATTTTATCAGAAATATTTGATCTCGCCAATTTGGTTGAAAAAATACCGTTGCCCATATCTTAAGTGCCGAAGGAAGCCTGTTAACTAACTTAATTTTGCACCTTCGCATCATCCCAAATTGCCGACCACTAAAGAATGTCCTGGAGATATAGAAGGCATTGCTGCGATGCGGTCAGCACACAGCTTTGACCATGAGGAAAAATTTGAACTAAATAATAATAAACGACGAAGGGTTGTCATATGCTCGTAGGTTCAATCGTGTTTCATAAAAGTTCCAATTTGAGGGTTTCAGAAAAAGAACTGACGTGACGTAGCCAAGTTGAATCTAGTTTCAGAAGACGTAATTGATTGGTTAAATGTGTAAATTCCCGCAAGTGAATTAGAATTCCTCAGAGAGTAAATTGATTGTCATTACTGAAATGTTTGTTGAAGTTAATTTTTTAAAAAACTTGGAGGCAGCGAGTTAAAAACATTATTTACATCAATGTCTCATATATTACGATAACGAAGATGATTTATTCGTGCATCGGTAGAAATTAAACCCATGAACATAGCATGATACGGGCGAGTTGAGTTATTAACGATCATAACGCCGCCTAGCGCCGAAAAAAATATGATCGAAACGTTTTAGCCAGCAGCCAACCAAGGCGCGACGATTTGTTGACGTCGTTCACAGAGTCATCAAAAATGAAAGTTTCTAGCGGAATTTTTGCGAAGCTGAAGACTTAGTGTTCAGTAGTAGGTATAATGCAGTCACTATAAAATGGAAATTTTGAATGAGCTGCTAAAATGTCAAACCTTGCTCGAATTTATTACAGGCTGGTGATGGCTGGCAGCTTTAACAAAATGACAGTAGTCATGAATCACAAGATGTTCATTAAATGAAAATGAAGATGGGTGATATGTATTTCATTTTAAAAAATACCTGCATGCCCCATTGCATCAATAGAAAGAATTGATCTAACTTGATATATACAATATTCAAGTACATGAAAATCGAACGAAATTTTTCTCAGCTCAATACATTTTCTCAAAAGTTGGAAAATTTTCAGGTAAAGAAATGCAAATGAATTTTGTTTAAATATTTCTAAAAATTTAAACAAATAAAGTCAAACTTAAAACATTTTTGAAATGAAATTTTACAGTTGAATCAAGTGCGGTTGAGTCTGTGCAACTTATACTGTTCAGATATGAATCCTACATCCAAAAAGTGAAAATATCTTCACTGGCATCTTGAATGTTCAACGTCAATTACCATGGGAGTGCAACAGTCCTCCATCGAGTCATTGTTTTTTGTTTACAATGAGCTGATTGTCAGAACTCGGGTTGAAAGAGCTAGGAGGTGCATTGATTTCGTTCAGAACATGACGGGAAATTGCAAGCTGAAACGTTTCTATGGTCGCACCTAGCGTGGCCAAGTCTAGTAAGAAAAATTACGCTACAGGTTGTTTGATGCAGAATATTGAAGTAAGACTAAAATTCAGTTCGTGGACGAAAAGTCAACGCACATTTTTCCTTTCCACTTCTGGAGTAACCCCCTACACCGACACCTGTTTCAAGTGAACTAATTGCTCCATCTTTTGCGGTCGAACCTCCGAGTTACGATGTCTGAATTATCTTTACTGAGAAGAACTGAACGCTAGTGTTCTACGAGATATCCCGCCCCCCTAGGAGAATACATTGAAAAGTCATTATAGCTCAGTTGCACTAATATAAATTTGGATACACAGTAGCAGCTCTCTTTGAGACCAGTAAAAACATTGTTATCATGAGGCATTCTGTCGAAGTTCTTATTTCAAAACTCGAGTTGTAAACGTTAGTGAAACAGTTCAACTGATTTTCCAGGGGTGTACTCGCCACTGCAGGAAACTGATGTCGGAGGTGAAAGCGCTTCGGTGCTCCCTTCATTGCCTCGTCCGAGGCTGATTATAGACCACATTCCTTCAGAGTCTTGGGTGAAAGTAGTTCAGACTATTACGACTTTCGCTCCTCTCGGCAACGGGTGAGTCTTTTCCATAAATAGTGCATTTTCGAATGCTTTATTGGTTTTTAACTTTTGATAACGTTCAACTCTTTCAACTTTGAATATTTTTTTTCTGAGGTAGGAGGGAATCACCCAACTGCATGATGATTCTTTGGCACCCAACTGCAATAACTATAACTGTACTGGTTTGGGGAAATTCACATGGAAAACTATGATGGCGTTCTTATTTGAAATATTATGCAAGCAACAGAGGTTTCTAAAATGTATACGAATCCTTTTCTTTGTCTATTTGATCCCGGTTATTCGAGATTAGATTAGGTAGATAATAAAAAAAATTGTTTGTATTAATGAAAATAAACACAGTTTGAAACTCAATTGAATTTGGTATGTTCTTTTATAAACAGTTCAAATATTGTTCTGCGTAATGCACCAGTACATCGGAAAGCCCTTCCCTTTCTTGGTTGAGGACCTTTGAAAATTTAAATGTAACAGTACGCATTGTAAAAAATTTTCAGCTCTGATGTGATGATAAATTACTCCGTGTAGATATGTACGTCATATGATTGCTGGGGCAAATTATCTCATTCGGTAAAAATATAACATTGAGGTAATTCACTAATGTATATTGTGAAATCGTAATCAATTAAGGCACTTGACGTTATAGCTATGGTTATCATGAGACAGTTTCTAAACGTTCACTTCGCTATCATGTAGGTATATTTCATTTATAGAATTCCGTTCAACGGCAATTATTTGCAAATATCTTCTTTAGATTAGTGAAAGCGACGTTTCATCTAAAGTTTGTTGCGCGTGGCAAATTATAGGTCATGCATCTACACCATCCAATCATAGCAAAGGTTACTGCAAAAAGCTTAATCTCAATGCAAATTCTTCCCATTCACTTCACTGACATCAGTTTCAAATAAACTAACTGCCCAGTCTTTTGCAAATGAATCTCCACGGAACGATGTTTGCGTTACGTCTGCTGAGAACTAACATTTTCTTTGCGAGTGCGAATAATGTCGGTAATTCATCATAAAATCTCGTTTCATCAGATTTTTCGAAATTTGGAAGGGTTTTTTGAGTAGCGCTCGTGAAGTCACTTGAAGTAAACTTTGGTCACAAATCTCTATTTTATGAGTGTTTCAAATTTTTTATAATTCTGTTGACTTGAAATGCTTTAATCACTTTTGTCAGTGAAAATTTGTCGAACAACAACAACATATTTGGCGTACATTGTTGTATTGTCAGTCCACCGGCTTCTTAGGTTCATAGGATACTGGTGGAATGATCATGCCAGTTGTTTTACACTGTTTAATTTTGAGTTTGAACCCCTCAAGGGGATACAATTATTGTATCTATGGGAACTAGCGCTTCCAGGAGGACAATGTCAGGGCCTGAGCTGAGAGTTAGGTGGCCTTCTTTTTTGTTGAAATAAAATGTTTTTGTTATGTTAAGGACCACCTTTTTTCGGTTCACTGCTGTCCTGTTTTTCATCACCTACTACTTTCCTCTTCAACTTTGGTCTTGTTTCATGATCTTCTTTCACAACTTACTGTTTCTATGCCTTTCTGCGTAGATTCTGCGTTCCCTTAACTCCATACTGAATGGTGCCTTCCTCTCTTTGGATCGCATTTGTTGCTGGGTAGGGAGGCTAAAACTAACGACTAATCAAACTAATCTTTTGAGTTTGAATTTCTTTTCAGACATAAATAATGATTTTTCCTCACCATTCGATTTCACATTCGCCCTTTCACCAGAAAACTACTTTTAATGTCTTAAAGACCGTAAAATATGTTTTGTCATGAAGGTTTGCCTGAAGTTATTGAGATTTCATCTATATTGTCTACACATATCAATGAATAATTGCAAAATTCCTTGGCTAATAATAGTTTACGGTTTCAACATAGTAAACATAGGAAGTAGTTTGAAAAAAGTCGTGGCCACTCAGGCAAAAGGGAAAATCCTTCAGTTTTCTATTACGCTATTGATGCACGGCACGCGAGCAGAGATGGTCGGTAACAAAATCTAAACAATGCAAAATATGACATTTTGCTGCGAAGCAGTGAAGCTCAAGTTTATTCACTTCCAATTCTCCCTACTTTCTTAATATCTGACGTCTCTCGATTCGTTTGAATTTTAAAGTCTTCAACATAGGCCTGTGGACCGGTTTACTCTTCATAGTCAATCCCAATAAAATTGAAGCTGTTCCATTCATTATCGAACAGCTCCCTGAAGATTCAGCTGCGTGAAATTAGAAGCTGCTCTTGGCCGTAGTTCTTCTCAACACGCTAACCGCCGTACCTCATGTTGAGATTCTCCGCGGAGCAACGACTCCTTTGCAAGTCCTTTCCACATGAGAAAGTTGTCCAGAATTTCAAAAATGAATTAGAAGTTATTCTGAAATTAAATTAAAGAACAATGCGAATTTACGTTTCGCGAAGTTTATTACACTTGTGAGCCGCTAGTCAAAATGATGAAGTGTTTAAATATTTTCATTACCTAGTCAAGCGGAATATTTTTCGATAGAAAATTTCAGCAAATTTTTCCCTTTGTTCTTCATCATTCATGAAGTTCAACTAATTAATGACTTCTTGTTCCTGTATATGTTCCCACATCAGTAAAACAGTTGTTTTCAAAAGGAACTTCATTAAAAACAGAGACATGAGACACTGAAAGTTTACGCGTTTTGGTGTAATCCGTTATGAAAAACCCATAGAAATACCATTCTAAATCTATTCACTTTTAATGACATATCATATATACTGGAAGAAGCCAGTAACTGTGAAAATAGATTGTGGCAAAAGGTATTATCTGTGGCATTAAGGTATGCCTATCTAGGCATACCTTCATACGAGATAAGTATGCTGGGGCATTTTTGCAACAGGAGGGCTTTCTACGACTTATCAATTATCAGTTTCAATTGGGAAACATCCCGCAATATTTTTTATTTGAGTAATTCTTGGTGGGTAATGAGACATGGTACTGGAAGCAAAGCATCCGAATTCATTGCAGGTGTTTCAAAAATAATTTTTTTAAGAAAAAATTCTGCCTCATATTTATACAGCTATGAATGAAAATCCAATTGAAGTTATCCAAAACAGACTACGCTAGTCAGATTTTTTTCAGGTTTCATTTCTCTCCGCGGAAAATATAGATTCTATGAGCAATAAACTTAATTCATATTAAATCAGATATTGCCAAAGAAAATTACACCCTATTAAAACTGCACACATTTGCTCGTTTCATTACCACAGGTACGAGTCTCTGCATCTGCGGGACTGTGAGTTGACGGATACAGAACTGGACCTAGTGGTCGTTGTCTTGCAGCAGCGAGGCATCCGGACTGGAGGAGACGGACGCTCTCGCTGCGTCAAACCAATTGGGTGAGTGGTAAGCGCTAACGACCGTGGTACCGTCGTGTAAATGACGCTTGGTACCGTCGTGTAGATGATGATTGGTAGACATGCACTGACTTAGTAAACCACCGTGATGTTTCGTGCAATCTTTTGTTTAGGAGTGCGATATCAATACTAATTCAAACGTCATTACTCAGCATTCGGTTTTCCCATTGCTATTTTTTTATTACGTTAACTTTATACAGAAGTCATAGGGGTAGCCGGCTTACGAAAAGAAGTTCAGGTTGCTAAGATTAAAGAAATAGATTTGATGTTTAGATAATTTAATATTCCGAAAAATAAACTAAGTTAAAATTGTTAAATGGTTAAATGACTATTTGCTTAGATGATCTCATAATTTTTAGCACTATTTTGCTGGCATTGATGCTAATTCACCGCATCAAACAAACCCTCCCCTTCAAGAAAAATGTTTTCTATCCTGCGTATAATTACTTTTTGCAAAACTTAACCGGTATCAAACGTGGACTTTATGGAACGAGATGTTGAGTTTGACCGGGACCATGTGCACCACTCTGGCCAGCCAGTTGCACCAGGCAGTTTTACTTATAACATTTACTCCCATACGATCGTCTTACAATTAGATTTTGATTCATGAGCACTGGTTGACGAAAAGTCAGATGACAGGTCCGCTGAAACTTTTATGAAAACCACAAACGGCTCTCAGTAGATGATGAATATGTGAAATAAGGGCTTGTGTATTTTTTGCCAAAACGGGCTGTTAAAATACCCTAAAACAAGGTTTCCAATGATTGAATAAGTGCTAAATTACTAAAATTGTTCAAATGAAGAATGTAAATATTAACTGTTTGAAAGGTTTTTATCGGCTGCAGTAATTCAATGTCAGACTGCTATATTAACATAATTTAATCTATCGAATGGCAAATGCAACATTTTTCGCACATGTAATTTGGGTACATTTTTGAGAGCACCTCCTCCTCAAGGGGCATAAGATAAGCAATAGGCTCAGGTTAGTTGGGCAAGTATATTCTAAACGATGTTTACTGCCGCTCCCAGGGTATACTCTTAAATTACATTGCTAATAGAAATTTAAAAGCGAAGAAAATGCTAATAAAACTAGTCATATTTACTCAGATTGAGTAAAAACAAAATCCAAAACGTTTCGGAGTCCAGCTCCATCTTCAGTTCTGTGAAATACAAAGAATTCAAAAAAGTGCAAGAAATACAAATATTACGAAGAATACAAGCAATACAAAAAAGTAAAACGAGCACAGTTGTATCAACAAAAAGATAAATAAATGTCAAACTATGCCTAAAAACTAGCAGAAAAGTAACGAAAAAATACACACTATGAATTTACAATTTGAAGGGGATAGGAACTAAGCACATTATTTAGGGAAGGTTTTCCTTCAAAAATATGAAGGGATTCTAAAATTCGTAAGTCAAACTCATTGGGAGCGCTATCAATGACTTTAAAATCTTCCTCACGAACTATTATAATGCACTGTTCAGCATGGTTGCGTACGGTTGAATGAGGAGGATACGCAAGTAAGTTCCCGGTACGGTGGCTCCTACCGCGGTGTTTTGCTATTCATGTGTAAATACTGTGTGACGTCATCCCGACTGATGTGCACTGCACGCAACTATATTTATAAATGACACAAGAACGCATTAGACCAGGGATGGATTCCTTGTGCTAGTTTTTAGGCATATTTTTACATTTATTTTTATTTTTGTTGATACAATTGTATTCATTTTACTTTTTTGTATTGCTTGTATTCTTCGTAATGTTTGTATTTTTTGCACTTTTTTTAATTCTTTGTATTTTGCAGAACTGAAGATGGAGCTGGACTCCGAAACGTTTTCGATTTTGTTTTTTCTCAATTTGAGTAAATATGACTAATTTTATTGGCGTTTTCTTCGCTTTTAAATTTCTATTAGCATTGCGTTTCAAATAAAATGATAATTTTTTAAATTACATTGGTAATAGAGAGTCTTTCGAGACCTTTATTGTTCGGATCCATTTTGTTTTTCAGCTTCAAGTTTTCTTTGCTACCTTTTCTTTGCCTTTTCCGTTCTTTTTTCTAGCTTGCTATCTCCTGCTCAGAGTAGCCTGCGCGGGAACTAGCATTGTACACATGTTCTCCGTAGTCTGCAGTCCATACTAAATGGTCCATTCACATCGCTCTCTTGAGTTGGTATTTGATTTGGCTAGGTAATCCTAATCCAACGAACACTATCCACTCTTTAATGAAGCAGGTTGTTTGCTTGGTTGGTTCACCTCTCTGTCATGCTCTTAACGATGTACATACAGAGAATATTAAATTAAATATTTGAAAGGAAGAAATTGTTAATTTGTCTCACATTTTAATCAAGCTGGATGTTCTTCATGACCGAGTCTGTGATACAGTATCTAAAAATCAACGAATTTCTTCATTTTTGACGGGCCGTGCTGTACAATAATAATATAAATGCTTTAAAACTACTTAATATGATGCGTAAATAAAAGAATGTTGTCCATAATGTGATACACTTAAGAGTTAGGAATGCCTGCAAAGACACATTTATGAAAATAATTTTGTATTTATTTCCTCTGTTCGAAAGAGTGAAATGAGTTTGAATTTATTTAAATAAAATATCACTTCGGTGATTCAGGTTCAAAATAAATGCTGTGATAGTCTTATTTTTTTACCATGTTACCACTGTAACTAAAATGTTTTAACTGCTCTAAATAAATAGCATTTGAAAATGCTTATCATGCCGACCAAAGTTTGGAATTAGGTATATACTGAAAGAAGCCTTAATTTTCAAGTTTTAGGCTTAAGAATTTTGGCTGAAATTCTTCTCATGAAAAACTTGATGGAAGTGAATGAATATAAGTTGAAATCGAACGGATGACTTTTTCTAACGCTTATTTATTGGGACACGTTTATAAATTGGTGGGGATTGTGCTCCCATAGTTCTTCCATAAACTGATGAATCTGCTAAATTTCAGAGAAGTATCCCTCTTCCTCACTTGGGGAAAATCGAAAATTGTCTAGGCTCTCAAGCCCAAATGAAGGCACTTTAAGGAAATGGAAACATTGAAATGAGTGCGTGTAGTGAGGGGTAGATAGAGACGAGTCTGGATGTGGGCAATGCAACAGACCGGGAATGAACAAATATTGATTCGCATAAGAAATTAACCGTAGTGTGTTCGATTTGTTAAATATACCTAATTCTTTTTTGTTTGGATTTTATTCATGAAAAGAATGACATTGAATTTGCCTTGAAAAGAATGACAAATTATACCACAAAACTTAACAGCAAATATTAAATTTTTGCTCATGTTACTTGCGCACATGAAGCACTTACAAAATTTTACATCATATTTTATCTCTTCGTGTTCAAGCTTTCTAAACTTTACTAATCCTCCCTAATAGGTTAAACATAATAGCACGCCTTAGAATAACGTTGGTGATATGATGCCCTAGTCACTGAGCTTATTCGGGCCTACAGGAAGATATACTCAAATTTGACCATTATATTACTAGCGTTGAAATAAAGTTTTTAAATTTTTAAATGAAGTTCGAACAAGGATAGGTCATCAACAAGAAATTTCCACAACATACGTGAATTATATTGCCATCATATATATATACAGATGATCGATGAGAGTACGTATAGTACGTGTTGTACGGTTTCGTGAAACATCATATGGACCAGTTCTTTGTAAATATTCAGATATTAGTAATTGGCTAACCAATTTTCTGGCTTCAGACGTTTGGTTCTTTTTTCCAGGAAGGGCATCTATGAACTCATCATCCCAGACGACCTTCACAAGCTGACCACGTTAAGGGCACGGTTCGGGTTTATTTCCAGATTATTGTCATTTTTCGGTTTATAAACTCATCTTATAGAGATTTTTCTTGCGCATCCAACGATATAATTGGCTTTCAAGTACGCCAATTGGTTAGTCTTCTGGACGGGGTAGAAGACGCGCACTAGTGTGACCTTGGGGTGCGCCAATGGATGGGTGACCTCCCTCTTCCCCCCCATTATGAGCCAGTATTGAGTGTTTCTCTACGGGAATAGCATGAGAGTTCATTCATGGCCTTACTTGAAATGCTTTCGTGCTCAAACGAAACATTCTATTACTCAGCGATAAATTATGATGGTGTCATTGAGTGTTTGTTTTGAGTCCGGCTGCTGAGTCATCAGCTAATTAGCAGGCTATGTAAACATAAACGCCACCCGGAGTTTTGAAGCTACAGGAATGGCAATTATATCAATCGAAAGGGCTTGAAAAGAGATACAAAGCAATACAGGTAATTGAAAAATAAAATTTGTCTGCTTTGAAAAAAAAATTGTTGAAAAATAACCCTGTTCTGAAACTTGTATTTATTGACTTTTGAAATGGATCCTTTCCTACTGTTTTGAAGGTACATAAGAAGGTACAGAATTGCTGATGAGACTCGATTCAAAAATTAGTAAAGAACGAGAATGTTGTTTTTTTGAAAAATGGCTTTTCTGAAAAGTCACTTTTCGATTTTCGAAAACCTACTCCTCCCACAGTTTTGAAGGTACAGAGATGGCAAGCATACCAATCAATAGCGCTTGAAAAGGAAAATAGATCCGGTGCAAAAGTTTTTTCAATTTCAATTCACCTTGAAAATTAGAAGCAAATTATTCAAAAAAATGGAAAAAGAGGACATTTTTGGGGAAAAAAGTTCTCAAAACTCAAAAAAATTGAATAATCGAAAAACTTTTGCACCGGATCTCTGGACATGACAATTTTCTATCTAGAAAATATTTTCTCTGTTCTGTGAGTTCAAAATTGTAGGAATAGGATTTTCCGCAACACATGTTTTTTCATGTTTTTTTAAAAATAATCTTATTCATGTGTGGTTACAAAAGATACGCACAAATAAAAAAAATATTCATAACAATTTACACCTACGGTAGATATTTCAGAAAAATCCACCGAGAACTTACAGACTTTTTTTTTACCCCGAACCGTCCCCTTAAAGTTGGACGATTGAGTGCGTTCTTCTGCGGCAAAATATTTAATCTTTCATTTACTGTGCTCACGGAGCGAGGGTATAAGATTATAAATTTGAGGGAAATTTCAATAAGAAAATGGGAGAGGCATTTCTCAACACTGTTATCGGATAAGGTAATTCGCAGAACTTCTTCTCAGCTTTTCTTATTTTTCGGTGGTAAGCATCGCTTCTATAATAAAGATTTTTGGAAAATGAAACGACCTGTTGTACAAATTACGATTGGAGAAGAAGATAAAACAAAATAATTAACGTTCACCATTCTGAGTGCATTTAAATCCTACTACAGCATTTTTCTATATTTTATTCTGTGGAGAAGGAAAGTTTAGTAGGCTTTGATTTTCAACAACTTAAAATCATTGCCTGTGAGTTTGATTTCTCTTTGATTTAGTTTAATTTTATGATGTTTTGGCTTACGCAAGAGTTAGATAAGAGTTCTTGATCGCCTTGGAACATTTGCGTCACTGTAATTAGACTTCATTTTTGCAGAACGCATTCACATATAGTTTACTGACAGTTTTTCCTTAAACTGAAGCTGGAGCAAGTCATTACTGAAGGAAACATCCGTTTCGTGATTTTGCTCATTTTTCTTTGGTCGTTACTTTCATGCATTTATGCACATATCGTTTCATCACATATGAATATATGAGTTTTATTGTATCGTATCTTTAGAGTGATTTATCGAATTTTCTTCAACATATCGTAGACATATCATTCATGAGTAATATTGTCTAATTTTTCTTCAGACTTATGAAATGAATTTGATTTTCTATTCTAAGTTGCACTGCTACATTCTACGATTTACAGTGTCATCTTTTAACCTTTGGGTATAGTTTAGACGATGCATTGAATAAAGTTCAACACACTTGGTTGTCATCTGCTTTACCTTTGTTAGTAAAGTATTTTCTTATAATGACCAATTACACTCATTTATCGTCGATTCATACTTGACAAACATGGTATTCTTGTATGATGTATGAAAGGATTATGAGGTTTTGGGTATCAGAGCACAGAATGAATTGAAAATACGATTGTATTCAATTTAATGAAGATATATCATCATATTATAGATTACGATTTTTCAAATTCCCTGCTTAATTTTCAGAAAATGCGAGAAAGTAGTTATTTGAATCATAATTCGTTAAGGTTTAAGTCAATTTGCAAATATATATCTTTATATATCAGAGAATTTAGTATATATGTTTTATGTCTTTATTCGAAAACTGAAGACAGAAAATTATAAAACATTCAGGTACATGGAAAACCCTTGAGTTCATTTCACGTATCGGATTCGAAGACGTATTTTGACGGACTAAATGTGTGGTTTGTAGTTTACGTCTTCTCACAGTTACCTCGGCTGCATAACTCCACGACCCTCTACAGAAAATCAGACTACAAGACTAAATTTGAAAATGATTTGCTATTTTTGCGCAGCTGCTGGGAGTTTGGTGACAAAAATTGATTTCGCCTATCGAAACCGGAAATTTTTATCACGTGTTCAGTTTTAAATTTTATCGTTAAGCGAAAGTGTTTCCAATTAAGGAAACCATTCTGTAGTTCTGATAAAAATTACGAATTTTAACAATTACGAAAAAAATATTCATTCTAGAGGCTTGCAGAATAAGTAATTGGGTCTGATTAATGTCACGTGGAAAAAATTTTGCGCTGCACGAGAGTGAATTGCCATTTCGTGAAGAAGAGGATATCACGCTACTTCTGAACGTCTAGACTATTTTTAGGATGAAAATGAAAAGCATCTAGGTCTAAACTAGGTTTGGCAAGTATTTTTTAGAATTTGAAAATTTATAGAGGTCAAGTACCCACAAAAACATTCAAATAGCAAGTCTGGCGCAAAAAAATGAGAAAATGATCTCTGTTTTTACCAGGTCTTAAAATGAGTTAGAATGAATGTTAGCAGGAAAAATTTCAGTTGAAAAAATTTCAGCGTAAATTGTTAACGGAAAAATCTATGAAGTGCTTGGAAAACTGTGAGAAAATTGACGATTTTGTTTCTCAAATGCGAACTTATGCTGTTAACTCATTCATCTTTGAAAAAATGGGGCATAATCAGATCAAGATGGAAACGTTCATCTACAAATCCACCGTAAAAAAGCGACGTCCACTTAGGAGTGAAGAACCCCAGAGTGGTCACGACCATAAAGGGAGTGGGGTCCCCACATTCGGTGTCTGGTCTCGAGGTCGTCGTGAGTGTCCTCAATTCTCATGTGGTAGACAGCGTAAACATCACATGTTGAGTAATGGATTAACGCAGAATAAAAAATTGAATCTGGTAAAACTTCTAAAAATTGTTCAAGATATGGAATCGAATCAAAACTTGAAAACATGGTGTCAAATTTGGTGATTGAAGAAATTGAATAAAATTCTGAATTCAGAGGAATGGAAACAATTTTTAAGCTTTCAATTCAGAGTTATCAGTTCAGCATTATTGCCAAGGAAATATGATCAATTATGCTATTTCAATTGCACAATAATTAGCTTACAGCTGTTGACTTGAAGTTATCAACACAAAAGATTACCTAAAACACCGTCAGTAGAATTAGGGTTTTCCACTTTTAATTTAGCACAAGGAGTCTTCGAAGCAAGCCTTTGGTTATTCCAGGAAAAGTTAACCGTAATCAGGCTGTTATCAATCAGGTTATTAGAATTTTTCATCGACTATAAGTAATTTGCTAAACAAAATGGCACATTTATTCTTGCGCACTAGGCCAAGGGCAAATATTGACACGGGCATTGCTGCCAGTGACAGCAATAGTTCTATTGTTCGACGCGAAATATGTTTTAATTTTTTGGCACAAAGTTTACGCCCTGTACAATAGGTGACCACTGCAGGCAATTACTACATAAATACAAGAAAAGGTATACTTGGTCATGACATGTTCTTTGATCTAAGTGAAGTCAGAGGACAAGAGACATAAATCTCTAAAGCTGATGATGTCATTTTTTAGTTGGGGCATTCGGTCAACTGTTTTAAAAAGGTCATCTATACGTCCAGAGGTTAGGGTTTGAATTTTAACGCGCTGGCTGCGATGGGTTAGACTGATGTTCAGTATTCGACTCAACTTTAGCTTCAAAAGTCTTTTGAAATCTTATAAATGCCAAACACTATCTAGGTCGATTAAATGTCATTATTTTTAAAATAAACATAAAACTTTTTCAAATGACCCTTCGATGGGTCATTTCGCAGCAGGAAAAACTAAAACACGACCCACCGATGGGTCGTGTCGCAGTCAACCTGTTAAACAAGGCACCAATTTCATTTCTTTCATTAGCTTTGAGAATCGCATCTCCAAATTGAAAAGTGTCATGTGGCTCATGGTTTCGATCTGGAACAATCAGTAAAATAGGCCGGGGTCTCTGGAGAAAGAGCAAAATAACCTACACGCGAATCAAATTTAAAAAATTGCTCTATTATGAGCTTAGTATTAGAAGTAGCGGAAGATATCGAATATGGGTTTCAAGGTACCCGCTCTTTTAAAATTCTCATTAAATGAGCTGCAGTGAAAGAAAGGTAATGATTTCCCTCGAGGATGGCAAGTGAAATTGAAATTTACAGCGGGTGCAAGTATTAGTCAAGGTAGCATTCTTGCTTGTAACGCTCTTCTCTGAAAAATTAGGGTTATCGGTTTGGCTCGTTGTTTCTTCGAGCACAGTAATGTAGGTTTCACTTCAACTATCTTTGAATATGTTGCTTCGGATTATCATGTGGTTTTGTTATTGTATACTTTTGAAAATGCAGCTTCATGAGTAGTTGAGCGAGTTGCATATTGATACAGTGTGAAATCATATTGCCGGGATGAGGGATAGAGAGTATGAAAATTTGATCTTGTTTCCTGAGTAGGAGTTTTGTTGTAAACTGTCATCTTGGTTAGAAGGATAACCATTGATGTGTGAGGGATGGCTAGCTGCTCATTTAGATTCAAAAACAAAAACATCGCCTCTCATAGTTCTCGAAGAGGAAATTAGCGGGAAGGCGATACGACAGAGGAAAGGTGGGATGGAACGGGCATCATCTTGTGAAAACAACGACAGTCTTCGTTGTTTTAAGATTTCTAAGGTTTGGTCTTCGAGTTTTCTAAGCGAGGTTTGGCCTTCGTTACATTTGATGACCTCGGGGTACTCTTTTCTTCTTCAAAGTTGACAACGATGCAGCTTGACTTAGTTTGCAGAAAATGTAGCTGTCGGAAGTGAATGATGAATAGCATTTTTTTAATTACTGAAAACCGTCAATTGTTAAATAGCAGTTTGTGGTGGACGCATATTTTTGCATTGAGGTCCAAGGTTTTAGAAGCCCGTGTGAGGATGTTGAAAGGAATGTTTTCTTCAATGAGATTAAGGACCTTATGCGAGTGAAAAGTTAGGACAGAAGTTGTAGAATGCAGGACCGAAAGTATGAGCGAAGTAGGGCAGACAGGAAGAAACTAAGAGGTGAGGAAAGCCTGCGGTTAGACAATTTGTCAATGTTGAGCCAGGCTCGCGTCTCTCGCTCATCTGCTCGGGAAAATAGCACTTCAACTCATCCATTGGTTGCCTGCTCTAGGAAACTATTCAAGAGACATGTTATTGCTATAGTTTTCCTCAAATTGCTGTATTGTTTTCTATCTTTGAATGCATATTTCTGGTTTACCACTACGCATAACACAGTATTTTTTCCCCATATTACCTGACCGATCACCACAGCGCAAGGGTCACAACGCAGCCTCAAGTGGACTGCCGGAATTTACACATTGCAACATTCTGTTCGACTCGTTATAAATGATTGAAACATAATATTTTTCAAAAGTGTTTTCCACGTTCGAAATTATCTGAGGTAGAAAACACATCCACCAATACTCAGTTCGATTTTCGTGTTTCGAGAACTTTTCATTCCCTCACATTATGAAAAGTTTGATTCGCCGGCGCCGTTCGCAAGCGCCTCTCAACGCCACTTTTTCAAATATTGCATGCAATTAAGAAATGATTCAAAAGCACTGCATGTAAAATAATGATTGAAAGATTGAATCAGCTTAAGCTTTCAAAAAATTTCGGAGATATGAAATCAAATCATAACTAAAAGAAACAGTATCAAATTGAAATAAATTCTGAAGAAATCAAGAAATTGAATCAAGTTCAAAATTTAGAAGAATGAAATTAAATTTTAAACTGTCAATTGAGAGTTATCAGTCCAAAATTATGGTGAATTAAGAGGGATCAAACTTTATTTTCTTACCGCTAAATTATCAGTTAGAAATTGTTTAACTTGACTTATCAACTCAAGAAATTACCTAAAAACACTGCCAATGAAATTATTGCTAATCACCTTCAATTCAGCATAGGGAGTCTTCAAAGCAAACTCTAAGTCATTTCAAGAAACATTCACTGAAATTTGATAAAGTAACCAAGTTTGCTTGGTGTTTGCTTGGTTTCTGCAGGTTTTTTACATTTAATTGGTCCGTAGACAATTCCCAAAAAATCGCACAGTCAAATAGTTTATTAACTTGATCATACACTAACCAGCGAACCTGATGCCAATCACCGTCGCAGCAAAATATTAACGGACTGTTAAAGAAGCGTGGTACGATTGACCCCAGGAAAGTCTTAGAACAATACTTTGACAAGGGTTGATACCATGGTGAACCTTGAGGCACATCTGAGGCTAATCCTAGTCGGATGAGTAACTGCCTTCCGAAAACATTAAATTTTCTGTCGGTCGAATTTTCTTTGATCCAGCACGTGGTTTTTTCCTTAATTCTTAGTTGATATGGTTTGTACAGTAATCCAGTGTGACATATACACTCAAATTCCTAGTTTAGCTCAAAGAATACAGAGAGAATTTCTGTATCTCCATGGCCAACAAGGTAGCATCTTACAAACATTTGGTCAAACTTAGTCAAGAATGCATGATCGTCTCCTAAATAAAATTTGGGTGTAATTAATGCATCAGATTGTTCCAACGTACAATTGAGTCAGTTAAGTATAATTTTTTCAACGACTTTAGCCAAACAGGGCTACTGAGATATGGTTCACATACCTTGAGGTCAGATGTGAAGTTTTCAGGCTTTTGTATAGGGAAATAATTACAGCCGTCTAAGAAACCGAGACACCGCAGTCATCAAAACTTTGATTAATGATTGGAAATAACCAAAGTAGATATTCTTGAGTAATGTTTTAAGCATATGATTGTACACTTTTTCATGAACTGGAGATAGGTGTATTACTTGGGCTCTTTAGTTCATTTGTAAGTTCAATTGTAATGAAAGAATTATTATAGGATGCAAGACCCACATTTTAGAGTGGTATTGTTAATGGTTATACACAGATTTGGTTTGAAGAAATGAATCTAGAATTTTATACGTCAAAAAGACCTTAGCCGAGGATCCGCCTCTCTTTGATAATCAGTTAATATATTATCACCAAGTATGAGAGGATCAAATATAACCATCCTACTAATAGATAAACAGTAAATTTTCTTTCAATTTCTGACGCTAGAGTAAGATAATTAATTTGAAACCGAACTCGTGAAACGATTTCTTCTTCGTATTTTTGGTTATTTTCTTGACTTTAGCTTCTGCAATCCTTAGGTTTATCAAGTTGATTGTAGTTGAGAGTTACCTTTACAGATTCTTTGGAGCACTGCAATTTTTAACTCAAGTTGAGCATTCCTCATTCTACCAATGCTTGGAATTTTTGGGAGTAATTTCTACTTTGTGTCTATTAAATGCTTTCTCTGGTGACTCCAATATTGAGGACAGAAAGTTATCAGCCTAATGTAGAAATTATTTTCATCATTTGAAGGCAGGGAGAGACTTTTTAACGTACCGTACGAGTCAGTATTAAATAACTAATGACTTATGGACCTAAATGAAAAGAAAAAATCCCATTAACTAATACTCGCTTCAGGATTCCTACGCATCTTTGTTTTCTATCCTTTCTGGGATACAAACAGCATATCATCCGAAACAAAACAGACATCACAAGTGAAAATTACGTGTCGACAAGTTATTATACGGTGGTAAATTCTTCGGAATATGAAGACAAAGATCATCGTTATTTAATAAGCTTACTTTTAAATTATTACCCATGCCATTACTCGGGACTCTTACACCCACATTGGATGTTGAGCACTAAAATTACACACGATCAATTCTGAGGGGCCAGTTGAAAAAATAAAAATTGAAACAATTTCTCTCTATAGCTTGATTTAAATTATAGAAATAAATTAGATTCAGTTAGTTTTTCTTATTAAAGATTTGCATTACTTGAATTTCCATCTGATAATCTTTTTATTTTATTTTCTAAGCAAGGAATATCATTACCGACTAGTAAAGCCAGGTCTCTAACGGGACAGACGCCTGGGTGCTTGTAAACTGAACACTAGTTGGTAGTCGTTTCTTCCTACAAGATTTCAGCTAATCATACTAAAAGTGGCATGGTTGAGTAAAGTGTTAATTTAAAATGGAACAATTTACTATACGTGCCATGGCTATACTAAACCATGATGCAAAGGTGGTGGTTGTGATCTATCATTTTGTTAATACGCTAGTCTGCTAGTCAGAGATTGCCCATCTCGTGTTTCTAGTGCATAAGTGTATTTCAAGATTTCAGGTTGCTTCTTCTGTTTTTCATTAGCTCCCAGTCCTACTTGTGAAGTCTCAGCATTATGTGAACTCACTCTCAGAAAGGATTCAATCTCACATTGATCAAAAGTTCTCCTGTTCAAGGCAGCTTTCAGTTCTATCAAAGCACATCACTTTATGGATGATCTTGAACGTGTTATCACCTGTGCTAATTTCTACCACATCAGCAGCTGCTTCAAAATTTTTTTGGAATTGTAATTGCAATTTTAACTTTGAAGGTTAAACATATTAAATTTCAATTTTCAGCGAAATAAGCCTTTTGCAAGTTTCTTTCTATCTGAGTAATTGCAACTTTTCATTGTTTTCTTTAGTAAAATTGAAGATTATATAGCGCATCATAACTTTGGCTTTGCTTTGAATAAGGGCATAATACAAATAATTTTGATCTGAGTGTTGCTGACTGAAGCATTGGAAGTAATTTTGATTCATCTCTAATTGTCCTCTTTGGCTGATAGAGAAACATAATCCGGTTTCTTTCTCGAATGAGATTGTGATTTATGAATGAATATCTGATTAGGTACAGTTCCAGAAATTGAATAATTTAGTTCTTCACGCATGCTGTGGTTATGAAAAGCTGTTTTTTTTTTCGATAGGAGAGGTTCTATACGAAATTTTCTTAGAGATGATTGGACCAAAACTTATGGTTTGCTGTAAATATTTTACTTATGAACTACTGGGTCGTTTTCTTTTGTTGCGTTCAATTATATGTCTTACTTGCGTTCGAAAGTTTTCGATGAGGATCGTAAAGTTTCTTCATCTAAGCTCGGAATACTCTGAATCCCCTCCACGTCCTGCTGCGTAAGGGCCAAGACCAGTAGACTGGAGCTTGGGTGGAGAAGAACACTGGATGGTATTTCCTGAATTTTGAAATAATTACTAGTGAGGTGGCAGTAGCTGGATTACTGTAACTGTTTGTGGCTATTACTGAATCCGACAGTACACCTTCTTCCATGGAGTCTGAGACACCGTTCACCGATCACACTGTTCACTTACAAAACATTTTGATCCTCAGCCCTACTCAGCACGTCATCACTCAAACTCCTCGATTCCTATGTTCTAATCTATTGTTCAAAACATCCTTGAACAAACAATATCCAATTTTTAACCTCAATTTTTTCATGGCTTGAACAAATGGACTCAAAATATTTCAGCATTCTCATTATTTCATGCTTGTTTGCGCTGAAGGTTTAAAACCAACAAAAAAAATAGTGTCAATTTAAATACAACCGCACTAAACTCAGCATTGCCATGAGAAACCGTAGATAAGGGAGGAACACTCTGCAACAGTAATCGTAACTACTTTCTCTCCCTGGATGCTGCTTTTAATTAAGCTCTCGGCTGACATGTAGGTGTGTCAATATTTTCTAGTTGATACTCCGATTATTATGCCTCACTCGTTAGAAACACTTTGACCATCATGAAGAGTAACTTATAATTAAATCTTCTCCTGAATCTTTTTATTTGGTCAGTGATGAATTCGGTAAATTTATTAGATTACTGATTTTGGGAGTAATCAGACGCGATTAAATTTAGGCGCTCACACCTTATCGGGGAAAGCTGTGCGTTTTTTAGGACACCTCAATTTAAACATTTTCTGTCTTCCTTGCCATACAAACGTGAGACTCCAACTATTCGGTCATATATGTCACTCCCGTTTCTGCTTAGCTGCATGCAGCTGGCAGGCAAAACCTGTCATAAAACTTACTGTCAAGTCGTGCTATCAAATGTGTCATAAATTGCCTATCTCATTTAATTTCAGTACTATCATGCGATAGTGTCGATAGCAATTTTGTTTTATGACAGTGACTCCACTTTTCGGAAACTATCTTTGGTGGATGAAATCAAATAAGTACGCTACGCATTAAAAAGTTAACGCCATTTACTTGAATCATATTTAAATTGCAATATTTAACTCTGATCTAGTTCATCTTATGTCCTCTTATAATTTAAATTTTTCCATTTATTGTACGGATTCTAGTTCAATACTTGTGAAACGAAAAGAAAAATATACTATAGCTTAATTATTTTGCCGTTGGATGCGCTGTCAGTTTGAAGTAATTTACTCAAGTTAAGAAAAGCCTTTGATACGCAACATAACAATAATACGTGAAAGATTTTCTATACAAATGAAGATAGCGTTTTAATAAGAAAAAGCTGCATCGATGAAATCAAGTATTTAACAATATTAAATTCATAATTTCCATCTCCTCAATTGAAAACATAAGTACAATATAACCTTGTAAATTGAAAATGTTAAATATCGCAAATTATAATATTTCGGATCCAAAACGAAATGCTTACCTTAAAAATTTAGGTTTCGGTTTTGGTAAAAAATTCAGAAAACATTTTCTAAAATTTTAAGTAGAGGGTGTAGAATTTGTAATTAACTCTTTAATATCGTTGATCTTCAGTCTGTTTTTAAATCGTTTCTAGATTAAATAATTAAGATCTAGCCCATATAAACTATTTTGTAAAATGAAACATCTTATATCGAGTTAACTAATCCACTGATCAGTCTAATGCGTAATTAAGTTTAGTGAACTTAGCTACACATTATTATACAGCTTAGAATAGCGCTGATGGTATGATGCCCTAGAAGTCGCTGGATTTATTCGGGCCCACAGGTTGCTATACTCAAATTCAATCATTCTATTAAACTTGAGTAATAATCTACTTCTGTAACGCCTGTGGTAAGTAAATTGTTTAAATCAACTATGAGCGCATTCCACGAGAAATATACAGAATTCGGTACTAACGCTGTCGATGAAAAGTATTTTAAACTTTTATTATCAAAAACAAACAAGAACGAATAATTTTTCACCCCTACACATTTGTACAAAATATTTATACTTCTTTGTAGATAATTTTTCATGATTCATTTTGCATAAAATCCTTTTTTTCTATACAAACATTTTTTATCTTTTGATCATAGGTTTCGGTTACAGTTAGTGGGATGTGATCGTAAATTTTCCCGCGGAGCGAAGAGAAAACCTATTTTCAACGTTCTAGGACCATATGCAACCATTACCATTAATTCGAAATGTTGGAATTATCATCGATAAGGATCAGTGCTATAGAATTTGAGATGTCAGATTGAAGTATGAGAACTGTAGTACACAACGACTTTCTATACAATTCGAATGTAATTAGAAAGAGCGCACTCATATCAGCAAAGATGCAGGAAAACCGTCTCATACTATCAAAACGGTTACTTAAAAAATTCAAAAACGTACATTCAATGCTTTGGCTTTTTGACAAAAAATCTTCGACCAAGATCTGTAAATTAACAGACGGAATACCAGTTGGCTTTGTGTAAATCTCTCTAAAGCACCCTGGGTGGTGCACACAAATTTTCCGGCAATTGTGATGGTTTTAGAGGTTGCGAGTACATGTCATGCCATCTTGCATTTTCCCATGGGGTCTTCGGGTCAAAGCTTCTTGATTCACTGACGTTCTAAAAATAGTTGCCTAGCCCTCTAGATAAATAAAGTCTCCACTGGCCGGCCATACGTCGGCCAGCAAGACTTAGCACCTTCTCACAAAGCCATAGTAACTCAAGACTGGTTGTGACCCAATTGAAAATCAAGGACGTTTCGCCGGTGGGCGCGCGTCGGTTCCAAGCGTTTTTTAGTTGTATTACGCGCGGTTCAAGGGTCAAATGTCCACTTTTTCGGACACAAAACTGCACGCAAATCGCCGTTGTTCCGCCCTACCTAACGGTCGTTTACCGCCTCAGAACCAGATTCGAATCGCGGCTGGCCGTCCGTGTATTATAGGTTAAAAAATCGCTCCCGGTTGCACGTGCCTCGCCTCACGGGGTGTACAATATTGCACTGGAAGCTTTGGATCCTACAATACATTCACACTTACTGCATTGTGAATGTATTGACCCATTAAGCTCAGTACGATATTGTACATCTAATGAGATCGATGCACGTGCAACTGGGATCTCAGGTACATAAGATTATACATTAGGAAGGACAAGGAATCCTGCTATTTTTTAACTTTTATCACACAAACTAAACATTCTCTAAATAAAAATTTACATGAATATCTTACTTCCATTCAATCACAGCCTTCCCACCAACGGCACACCAAAATAATATAGGCATTAAACATAAAAACACAAAACTTTTAAAATGCTGCATATAACAAACAAATATAAACTACATAAACATAAGGATGGTAATGAAATTTCCATATCTCAAAGTTCCCTTTCAACACTCGTTTACATTACAGATTAGATTATTGGTTAGTTTAAGCCTCCCTATCCGCAACAAATGCGATCCAAAGAGAGGAAAAGGGAGGCACCATTTAGTATGGAGGCAACACGTGGACTACGCTTTGGGACATATCTGTACCACTAAGTAAATTGCTCACTTGCATACCGGCAAAAATAAACAGAATTTTTGTAATTTCACTTCCTTTTTCAGAATTGATTTCAGCACACCAGTTAAAATGTCCACACACTTAAATTTTTCACACTTTCTATAAAGGACAAGAGTGGTTTTGAGTAGTACAGTCGGTTTCTAAATTCTGCTACTCTCAACTTAACCGAACCACCCGTAGCAATCGCACAAACGTAGTCAACGTTTTAAGGGAACACGGAATCGGTGCGGAAAGGGTTTAAGGTGATCATCCCAGGCCTCCGCCAGGGCCTTGTCGCTCTGATGGTCATTTTTCATGTTTTTGTTGGAAAAAGACCCTTAGGTGGTGGACTATTCGGTCCTAAAGTTTTATGGCGCTACGGACAATATATCCCCTCCCCCCAGAGGGGAGGGGATACCCCTCCCCCTGTCCCCTTACCCCTCCCCCCCCCTCCCCTCCCCCCAGAGGGGGGGGGGAGGGGTAAGGGGACAAAAATCTTGAATTTCCGTCTTCCGTCCCCATTTCAAACCCCATGTAAAGAGAAAACAAAACGTGAAATGGATAATTTTGAAATTTACTTATGTTAGAAATGTTTCAAGGATTCTATAACTATCTTTGGTTTTGTTTTAGCATAAAACTCAATGAGGAGATACGGTTTGGAAAATCCATAAAAATGAACCAAAAAACAATTTGTAAATTTTTTCAAAAACTAAGGCTTGAATGAACAAAATGAATAGAAGAAATTGTGTTTCTTTTCAAAAGTTACATATTATGGTCAAATTTCATAAGAATCAGACTGAAAATAAAAAATTCATAATTTTGAAAAAATAATTTTTTTGTTTGGAAATCACAATTCACAGTTTGAATTTGAGTTTATGCGTGGAAGTTATCGAAATGTAAATTAAAACTGCAGTCAATTACATAAATTGTCCATTATATTACACTCCAACAAAAAAGTTTGTTCTGGCTTATAATCAAAACAAAAAACTTTCACATTCAAACTGTATCTCCTCATTGAGTTTTGATGCTAGAACAAAACCAAAGACAGTTTTAGAATCCTTGAAACATTTCTAAAAATAAAATGACGCTTTTTGGCTGAATTTGAGAAAAAAATGATATATATAGCTTTAAACCTAAAAATTAATTTTTTTGATATAGTCATAAAATAGCGCTTATCACACAATTTTTTTCAAAATGTTAAAATAACGCGTCATTATTATAATTAAAAATCTTGAAAAACAAATTAAACAAGAGAATAGTTGAAGACAGAAAGATAGGCTGACATGGACAGTGAAAAAATGAATAAAAAATGTCCATAATTACGATATAAAATAACCCACCTGCACAATGATCCATCTTCTACATGCTTCCAATGTTCATGAATATAACTTGCAAATGAATCAAGTGAATGTGAGATGTGCTGTAAACTTGTTCAATAATCTATCCAGAGTACTTTGGCATGACTGCTCCAGTTTCAAAACAGTTGGACGAACAACACCTAACACAACTGTGTTTGAAAATTTGAACTCAGCTTGAGCTCGTCGACTAACGCTAAAATCTAAAGATGAGCGTAACTGTCGATGGCTTAAACATCCCGATAAACAATCAAAAAACACGTTTTTAGCATGATGATGAAATCTAAATCACCGTTTATCTAATGCAATAGTTGCAAAGAACACATTCACAATTAAAGGAAAACTCACACCACAGTCGTGAACTAAGTCTAACAGATCGCGACACCTGCAGCACACTACCGGCAGCATAGATTTGTAAGGCTGTACCACGGATGGCCGCACTCAAATGTTACGGCCATTCCCGAACTGAAAATTTTGCGCCTTCAAATCGTCTACGGCCAACAATGAATTTCACGTCCGAACTTGATCGCGGGTAGTGTAGAGCGCGTTGAAGGAGTGTTAATGCAGAGAAGCCGACCAGCCTATAAATCGCACATAATTGACCGTCACGTCCTTAACCCACCGGTAATACGTCCATGATTTTCAATTGGGGAGAACGTTCATGATAATATGATTATCAATATGTGGCTCCCAAACTCACCAGAATAAAATCACATTGTATATGTTATAATTATAATCATATTATACATACGAGTATGAACAGTTTTTTGTGAATCGTCGTGAAAAGGGAGACTAATAGACATCCTCTGAGTACCAAAACTTGACTGAAGACCGCCATTGTCCACTGGTATGGTGAAGCGTTTTTTCATCTTTTTAGAATTCAGTTTCACAATTGTGTGGAAAAGTTGTGGTTCTCTAGAACATATGTTCCAGATTTCAAAGCTCTATCTCATCATCTTCATTATTCGAGGTTCATAAGAAAATTTAAAAATATGAGGAAAAGGCATATAATTGAAAATTTTCCCAAAATAAATTTTGGGGTACTGAGGGGTCGCAATAGGTAAAAAACCATAATTAAAACATCTCTAGAATATTTTTTTTCAAATATTAGATCTCTAGCTTATCACCTTCATGGTTCTACAGTCACTCTAAAAATGACTAACTTTTGTAAAATTACTATTATTGCATTATATTTTATTACTGAATAGCATTGTGTTTTTCACAAAAAAAATGTTTTCCGTTTGCATATATTAGACTCATTGTTAGTTACCTTTGGCTCGTGATTCCGGGTATAAAATGGTACACCTCTTAGTTCATTTATTGTGATAGTCTCACACAATACAAAAAATAATCTAGAACTCACCACGAGGAGGTGAGTGTACGTCGAGTTCCGCTCTACCCATGCCATCCGCCCTACCATATGAATGAGGCGATTTATTCGAATGAATAATCTCTCTTGGTTTCAAACCTGGGGAGTCTTTTCCTCCCTTCTAATTTACTCCGTATAAGTCTGTCTCTTACTTCCATCTCCACAACATTGGAAGAGGCGTCTGTCACCATTTTAATGGATCTCTCCACTGCCTGGGTGAGGTTGCAGAATGACTTTAGGGGAGGTAAGTTGGCTGATTCCCTCTGAATGTCAGTGAGAAGATCAATCTACAGATGCTTTGTCACAGGAGGTTCCGCAAGTTGTTTGCCAATTGACATTAACATGATACTCTTGGGCTTCCAACATCAATTTGGGCAGTTTAAATTGCCTCAAAGAGGTTTGTCCTGCTGTTTTAGCTTTTATTATCCTACTGATGACTTTGTTTTGGATAACTATGTTCACAATCGTGCGGTATTTCTCAGGAAGAAACTGAGACTTGAGAATCAGTTGGTGTAAATGTTTGGCTTCCTGATCTGCGGAAGGGTTACACTTAATTTGGAACCAAACAGGAATGTTGACTTTCATGATGTACTGCACCAATATTTTCATTGTCTCAGAGGGCGCAACTGTTGAAATATAAAATCTTAGAATCCTGTTGGCAGTTGTCAACCATCTAGCATGATGTATTTTTCCAGGGTTCATTTTGTCTAAGTTTTATGGACAAATACCACTCGAGACAGCCGAATAAATCATTAGAAAGTACTTTTGATCGGTACTCAAGATGTCTTGGTCAGCTTTTATGTTTTCTCTCTGCATTGGTTCAAATTCTATAACTTCATTCTTCTCACAGTCAGCCAATTGTTTTCCTATTGTGCCGGTGAAAGTCTACAGGCACAATAGGCACAATGTGCCGGTGAAAGTCTACTACAGGTACGTCCTGTAGTTTTCCCATCAGTTGCGTGAATAAGATGTCTTAGAGGAAGATCGTTTACGTGCAATTAGCACACAAACTAATGAACTGGTCTTCCAAGTTTTGCTTCAAACAGCCTTATGACTCCCCCTTTCATTCCAGTGTTAACTGATGTTCCGTCGCAGCCTATTGCGACAACTTTTGATGTATCCACTTCTTTAGAAGAAAAGAAATACGTTATAGTTGATGCAATGCATTTTGAAGAGCCCGTATCAGGTGTGACATGACCAATATAGTGAGCTCCTGGTTCTTGAATCAACGAAATGTGTTCTTCTGTCACAAGTTCGATGTCGATGCATCTTTTACCTTAGTCGAATTATTTCTCCTGTCAAAATAAAAGCTTTCTAAGCGTTCTTCAACGAGTAAATTTTCTTGCAATTCTTGTCGAACTCTTTTCCTGGCTCTCCTTATCTTGTGTCTGTCAATAATAATGCCTTCATCTTTCTCGCCAACCACATTAGCTCCTTGTAGATCAACATTTGCAATGGTAGCAGCAGCACGGTCTGGCACACCAGTTTTATCAGAGGGTATGGCCAAGGATTTCAATTCCAATGCTGAATTGATCTCTGTTCTCTCAATACGTCTCTTGGCGCTAGAACTCGGTTCATAATCAGATGAGCTGCTGTCAGAGGAAGATTCAGTGGAAGAATTGGGTAAGGCTTGATCTTCAACTCCGATGCTGCTTTGAGAAGCAGGAATTCCTTTCGATGTTCTTGCTTGACTGCTCATAAGTTTCTTTCTCATTCTATTTGACTCTTGTTCATCAACTGAGCTTATAGCTATTTTTCTTTCTGAGTTTTGGTCCAGCAAAATGGTTGTTCTTTGAGCGGTACTTTCTTTTCCTTCTGACATGAACATTTAGAGAACGAAACACACTTGCATGCGCTGATATCAAACAAATGATGTGACTTCTGCTTGAAGTCATTTAGTTTCTTATTGAATGTTCCCTTTTTTATCCTAATTGATGACTGAGTTTTCAAAATATTAACATATTTGCCAAGATAGTTTTCCAGCATTGCAATCACTCTCTCTGGTGTAACGGATGGTATAGATGCTTTCTGCCACACTTGTAAAAGACAGGTGGCAACACTTTTGAAGAGGCATGCCAGGGCGGGTTGTAGGATGTTGTTTTCAGCTGGAGTTTTACATACATGAAATGGTTCATTACTTGTTCGTGTGTTGGTAAATTGCTCCCACTATGTTCTTCGGGCTCACCATATGCTGGACAAAGTGTTGACTGCCTCGTAGAAGCCATGGTTGATGTAAATAGGGTCTGTATCAGCCAGCAAGTAACGAGAGCAGCGCACTCACGTGGCCATGAAGTCTGATAAAACACTGCCAACCGCCAGACAGGGCTGCCACTTTTGTTTGACCAAAATAATCTAGTTTGACCTCAAAAAATATCTAGAAACATCTAGATTTGAAAATAAAACATCCAAAAATATATCTAGAACTAAATTAATTATAAATAATAATAAGTTAGTTTAAAAGTAGCACATAAGAATATTTATATCATAAATTGTTTTATAAGAGGCCATTAATCTTTGTTTAAATTATCTAGTATCCTGATATTTATCCTAATAAAGCTTGGTATCCAAATATTGTTAAATTTCACAAGTGTTGCAAGTAGGAAAGACTAATAAGTAGTCCTTCCAAGTGGTAGCAAGTAGTTTTCAGCGGTGCAAGTAGGAAGGAGTAATTTAGTAAAAACTGATTTGAGGAACATTAGCATTTCATCCAATAAATTTGTCTTATCTACATTATTAAATTCAAATACCTTATTAATTATTTGCACCTCGGTTAAGAACAGTTGCAAAAAAATGATAGTGCAAGATTTTTTTCATCAGAATATATTTCAAATAATATATCAGCAGGATAGCAATTTTCCCTTTGCCTTGCAATCTCAAAATGTGTTCATAAATCCAGGCATTGAGCAACAATTTTTTTTACTGCAGGCTGGATAGACAACCATCAAGTTTTGGAAGCTGAAGGAATTTTCAATGGATGTGAACCAATATTAATTGATTCATTAAGTTAATTATGTTAGCATCGTCTAAAAAAATTTTGCAAACCAATTATAGGTTTCTGCAATCAAAAGTTCCATGTTCCTTGGTAAACATTTACCAGAAGCATAGGGCATAGCAAGCTGGAATGAGTGGCATACACCTCTCATTAATGTTAAATATAAATTTTCTTCTTTGAACTTGGCATAAACTTCACTATTGATGCCAACAATTAATGACACTTGCATTGTCAGTCTCTATTGCATTGCAATTATCAATGCTCAGATTCCTACTTATCAAAAATTGTTTTAAGGCTGTCACAACACTATCTGCATCACTTTTAATAAGTTTGAAATTACGAAGTAAGTTGATTCGACTTTATTAGATGCATGACTCTAGTATATAATTATACACCAAGTAGTTTCATGATTGAAATATCATTGCTTCGATCCAACAATAAACTGAACTCATTGTTGCCAATGTCATTGGTCAGTCTTTCGTCAAAATGAGGCCACAATACATTTTTGATAACGTATGTGGATTTTATTCCATGATTTTTGACATCATCACGAGTTTTGCAATTGGAGATAATATGCTTTAGCTTATGAACCTGATCACAATTAGAAATTACACTATGGCAGCACAAAACCATTGAAATTGCCGTCTAGGTGTGGTTCATAATCTATACATAACATGATCAGAATGTGGTTGGTTCACTATTTTTTATTCAGACAATTTGGTGAAGCAAATTGACAAATATAATAAGACTGAAGTAGAAACCTACCATTATAGTGCATTCCTAATTCGAATTTAGAGAAATTCTATCATATATAGCTCAATTGTAATTCTAACTAGAAAATATCTAGCACGCTGAAAAAACTATCTGGATTTTATAGCTAATATCTAGGCTCCAAATTTTACATCTAGGCTTACGCAAAAATATCTAGATCTAGAGTGGCAGCCCTGCCGCCAGAGGCACTACACTAGGCTGGGAGTGAGGTGTCTCCCCCTACCCGCTTCCACCGTTCATTTCCTGTTCTCTGTAGCATGAAAATAAAGAGTAGTAAGGAGTAGAGGGAAAAAGGATTGTTCCCTAAATGGATCAAATTCAGTATTCTCAAGTAAAACATATGCCGATTCTTTATTTGAACATTATGGAAATATCATAAATATGGAAAAATTAGGCTTTATTGGAGAAACCCTCGAATAATGAAGATGATAGGCTATAGCTCTAAAATTAGAAACATCTCTTCTAGAGATGTTTTAATGATGGTTTTTATCTATTGTGACCCCTAAGTACCCAGAATTTTATTTTGGGCAAATTTTCAAATATATCCTTTTTCCCCATTTTAATGAAATTTTCTTATGACCCTCAAATAATAAAGATAATAAGAGAGAGCTTTGAAACCTAGAACATATGTTCAAGAGACGTTTTTATGATGATTCTTACTTACTTTGACCTCTGAGAATGTTAAATGGAGTTTTTGGGAATTTTTTCATATATAGCTATGTTTTCCTATTTTTTAAATTTTCAAACGACCCTCAAATCATGAAGGAATAAACCTAGAAGTGTAAAATTTTGCACACATCGTTTATATGCACTTCCACAACTTTCCACCCTATTGTAAAACCGAACTCCAAAAAGTTGAAAAAACGCTTCACCCGATTGTCCAGGAGATATCCAACATGAATAAGGCCCACATAATTTTAGCTTTTCAATTGTTTCTTGCTCAAATAGAAGCTGTTACTAAAGCAAGAGGTCGTTTCACAGAATAATTTTATTAAGAAGTATCCTCAAAGATTTTTGTGTATAGTTGGGTTTGAATATATTAATTTTTCTGACATATTTTGATTCAATTATCAGGCAAAAAAGATTCTCATATAACCCTCATAATGTGTGTTAGTATAATAGAGACCAAATTTAAGTCAATAACCGGATAAGTTCTCGCTCCTTTCAACGCAAAACAGGCAACGTGCAAAAATTCCGATAGTTTTGCACTGAATGTATTTTATTATGTCAAAGATGCTCACATACAAACAATCAATGTCAACATTTATACAAAAAAAATTTGGGATAAAATCGTGCGTGAAAGTATTCACACCTTTTAAGATCCTTCATAATTTTCTGATCCACTATGCTTATATTTGGAACCTACATTTCGACAAGCGTTTTTATGATCTAGCTCTGCTGCATTACATGTTTGGGGCTGGGAAAGGAAAATCTGAAGGCTCATTTTTTATGATTTCAACCAAACATTATAACCGAAACACGCTTCTCTCAATAGTAAAATAATATTTTTATCGACTTTCTCGGTTTCACTATCATCGTACTTCCGATCCAAGTTCATGTAAAATTTCTCTCCTGATAAATGGACCAAAGTTAATCATGGATCAGCGATAAAAATATTAAGAGACAGGCTGTGCATGACTCATAGCTGATAACCTTGATACAAAATGCGCTGCAACTCGTGTACGCCAGTCGGACGACGCCCGTCCTGTTATCAAGGTGGTAACTCAAGGAATGTGCTAACGGTAATGTGCATTACAAAAATATTAAGATTTCCAACTAGTAGCTTACACTTACAACCCGCAATTTGAACATGCGTCGGCAACTTCAAACAAGTGTAACATTACAAATTTGAAGTCCTGCATATATCGTTAGAGATCACTATTGCGTTCCACTGATGGCGTCTCACATGCCACACCTATTTGTATAGCATAGTTCGTTGAGGTTGTGCTGTGAACCAGGTGAAATATGCCCCAGCTTGGTAGTCCTGTGTTTTGTTTGTTAAATCTTAACTCCTCCATTTGTCATATCGTACATAAGTACAGTAGCTGTTATTTTTTGTATGAATGAATGTAAAAAATTCCCAACTCCAACTCGAGCGATCAAGCATGCTGCATTTCCTTATTTTTTGCCTTTCATAACTTCATGAAACACAAATTTGTCCGTACGTGTGTTACGGAGTTGATAAAAGAAATGATTTAAGAACATAATTCGTCAATTCCTTCGTGAACTTGTTGACCATCCTTTTGATTTAATGCAGATATCTTTGAACATAAAATTGTCTGGTGGAAGGTAAATTACCTATTGAATGAACACTCTATAAAGTCACTGTAGGAGGAAGTCTAAAGGCCCGTCTACACTATCAAACTCTTCGTCAATCACGAACACACCAAAACGCGAACAAAAACACAAACTTTTCCGAATCGTGTCCAGACGTCCAGACTATACGCTTTCGGCGGACAGAAGTTGTTCGCGAGCAACATGTAAACAAACAATACTGCTTCCCAAGTAAGTTGTAGTTAATTGATGCATATATTTGGTAAATTTAATTTGTTGAGAGTTAATAACCATAATTTATCTGTGTGGGCATGTGTGAACAGAAAATATTAAGAATCGCTGATGTATTATGAGAATATTTCGAATACCATCAGTGTTACAGTGGTAAGATGGGATCTGCTGATGTCCTTGATCTTTTTCAATGCTCTTCATTAAATTTAAATTTTAGACTTGAGCTTAAAACTTTAAAATATGATCTTACTCAGCCTATAGAATGTTTTTTTTTTACTTTTTGTGACCTAAATTTTCTGTAAGAGGTGAAAAATGCTCATATTTTTCATTTGTCATAAAATATTCCTACAATATTGGAAGTAATTTACCGAAGTTATTTAATATTTTTCTGTTTAATTAAGCCAACAATTTATTTCAAAAATTTAAAGTTTAGCTTATGTATTTTATTAGTGTCTTAAACTATATGCAGTATCCATACTTTCTGTGCACATTTTTGAAGCATCCATTACTCAGTCAAGCATACCTGAATGTATTTTTACTATTGCACAAAAAAATTTTTGAGTGCTTTTCTGTGAACATTGTAAACACCTAGATCTCTTATAACTACTAAACATGTATAAGAAATAGTTCTAAGGGAAGAATTTGAGAACTTAAAGCTGAATGTCAAGCAGGCCATCTTTATATTGAATTTTTTTTTGCTTGTTAAGGACCATATTTTTTTAATTCATTATCATTTATGTCAGCACCTGCTCACTTATATATTTCATGAAAAGTGTGACAGTGGAATGTAAGTTATCCATGTATATAATTTTGTGTATAAATTCTGTGTATAAAAAATATAATCCGTGTATGATAATATATAATGAAATATAATGCGTAAATAAAAAACAAAAGTATAAAAGGTAATTATTCTGAATTATTGTTAAGACATCTCATATTGATTATGAATAATTTGCTCCTATTCAGGACCTCATGACAATTATATTCCACAAATTTTGATGCTAGGTAGTACATAATCATTATAATGTGTTCCTTATGTATGGATTATATTTTTACAGGTGGCTGCTACGAGGTGATTCATGCACTTCTCTACAGTATTTGACAAGAATATCAAAGCAGTTGCTCTCTATCATACCTGAAACTTGTGAGGCCATCTATACTCTACTTAAGGATGAAAACATGAAGGTATGCATCCCATTGCAGTGTTGGGTTCATATATTACTTTGCAATGAATATTGTAATGTTGCTCAAATAGAAAAATAATTTTTCTGGAATATTGAAACCATTAAGAAATTTGCAGTAAGTTGAAATCCTTTGAAATATGGTAATGAAACGAGTCAAGTGACCCGCATATCATCATAAATACGGTATTGACTTGGTACAATAGCAGAGCTGAACACTATGTTTTTGCAACACTGTCTGGTCTTGGGGTGCTACTTGAATTGATGAACTCTCTCACAAAAAAGTAGTGGTGTGCAAAGTATATTTCAGTTGTTCTCGTAGTTGATTGTAACCTACTACAATTAGAATTACTTTGAAACCAAACTAGTTCCATTATTTGTGAACTTTCAGGTGCATGAGCAAAATGTATATTGTGATTTCTAGGGAATCTATATAACCACTGCTTTCTTCCAGTAATATTGTTCACATCTCATGAAACAATAATGCATAAACCATCAAAAAATTTTGCGGTGGACTTCCATCTGTAATTCCCTTCGTTGTACTCATTTACAGACTCCACAATCGCAAGCAGAGTCGGAATCTGCAGCCAGTGATTTCTACCTGAAGTGAAGTTCCCATAAAACATCTTGAATTTCATGAACTCTTCTCTAGAGATTGCATGCCACTTTAGCATCACTATGATGAAGTGAGAAGAGAGAGCTCCTTGAGCTGGCGGCAGCGGTGGACGCTGCAACTGTGCTGCTCCGCGATGTGGTGCTGCCGTGCCGCTTTCATCCGTGGAGGCAAAACTGCTGCTGCGTCCTAGAGCTATTATGAACTATGGACCGCCTCAACTACCTACATAGGCATTGCACAAATAGCGTCCCCGTGAACTTCCTGTGGACGACTGCAGCGGTACCAGAGACTCAGAACGAGTTCGCTTTTGAGGTGGGTCGCAGTGACATGTAGCGCTTGGTTCGGTTGACCTTTTTTTGAGAATTTCCCATCAAAATTGTTAATCATCCATTCGATCCCTTTCCATAATTTCTATGTTGGTTGGATTGGAGTTTGAGGTCTTCAATGATGAGAAGGGATTAGGTTTTATGTACACATGCTAGTATGCCAAGAATTATCATTTTAAACATTTTCTGGTATTCAAACTACTCTAATTATCGTAATAATCTTTTGATTTAGTGAAGGTATGGTTCAATCTAAAAGGTATTTTGCAAAGTTACCATAATACCGCCAATGTTTTAATTTATGAAAAGCTAAAATATTGCATTTCTTGAATTATAAACTGAACTCTCTCTGCTTGAAGCAATTCATTTCCTTGGGACCTTGTTTGACGTTAATGTTTGTTCACAGCCCGAGCTCGACCCTCCTATTCGTTTGTGCTCGTGGGCCAGCCGTGGTCCTGTCCTGCGCTGCCAAACCTTCCTGGTTTGGTTTTCCACGACTGGAGAGGGGCATTTGCACTACTGGTGTAAATGATTCATGACTTTACAATACTATCATATTATAATGCACTGGTGTCTTAATACTTTCCTTACCCGCCATCATATCATCATGCACATTGGTTTTTCAAATGCTTTATAACTGACATCAGGATACAATGACGGTTACCCGGTCAAGTCTGTACCCATTTCCGACACCTGGGTAGGGTGTATCTGAGTTCTCTCCTTTCCCAACGGGGAGAAATCACTGCATGCCGCTGGGATTCAAAAAACCGACACCTACCCCATAAAGGGTGCATTCTTAATCACTTAATTTTGAAAAAATCATGTAGTCCTGTATTCAAGCAAGGGAAAAAACAGTTGAATATTTTTGTGTATGATCCCAAACGTGAAGGACATCGATCAGTTACCAAGAAGATGATAAACCTGTTCTGAATACAATTTTGTAGGTCAATTACCAACAACCATGTTGAAGAATGCATTTTCATGAAACTGATTAACATAAGGACAGCAGTGAACCCAGAACAGGTGTTCTCAAAGAGTAAGTGAGTGAATTCATTTTATTCAATATTTACAATGAAAATAACTGCATGGATAAAAATAGTAAGTCAAAGGTTAAAGGCACCAGAAACAAGTCATTGAGATACCTTGAAAGGTAAAAATTTGCAAAGGTGACTTGTTGTATGCACAGATATCTAAAAACTGAATATCTAATCATCCATTGACAAAAACTATGATTAAACAAATTGCAGTGCTATGTAAAATTGATTCACCAATAAAGATTTAATTTCTAAACTATTTCAAAGGTTTCTCATAAGTTGTTATTTGTTTCTTTCAGCTTAAATTGCAAGTTTGTTGTTCCCCATACATTGCACTATTTTTATTACCAATGAAGAGAACATACATGTTACTTTGAGCCTCCTTAAGGGAATCAAACGATTTTTCTTGTAAATTCTTTGAAAAATAAAAAAAATACGTCTGTAGGGAAATAAGCTCTCGGATATTCGCAGCATGTTTAAAACATTCGAATAGACAGTTGTAGTCCAAAATTTGTTAAAATTTACCCATACCCATATCCACATCCCCATCACATACTGCTCTGAACGTCCATTCGAATGTTCCAAACATGTTGTGAATACCTGCAAGCTTATTTCGCTTTTGACGCTATTGAAATATTTTATATTAAATTTTGAGGTTTTGTACCAAAAAATCGTTTGATTCCCTTAACCACAGCAAGGGTGTTCCAAAGAGAGGTATAAAGTAGGGATGATTGAGTACAAACATGTACACAGAGTTTGTGCAATGTTTAAAAATCCGCTAACAATAATAACATATTTCTGTAATAAGTAGTCAACCGCAAGCCATCTAATTCTGACATGAAACTGATGAAAAGTATATTGCAAATAAATATTTCTTATGAAAATCATCACTACACAACCTAATTGGCATTCTGGTAAACATTTGGTGAACATTTAGCTCAATGAAAAAATACTTCATAGAATTATAGCATTTATATTCTACATATCTAATACAGATTATTTGTCTTTATGACTAATATAAAAAGTATATTGAAGCACAGTTTAAATGCCCTCTGGTATTGTAATGTTAAATAATCATAACTAGCATATAATGTAGCATAACAAACGGATTTGTACATTTGTAATTACTGGTCAAGCACATCATTACCAAGATACAAAAAGACTAGAATTTGATCAATCAAGCACTTTACTCATTTCATGATCTCAACATTATTTTTTGCATTGCAGGAACTTTGTTTTTAATACTTCATACACAATTGATTAACATCTGTACTACCAAAGTAAATACATACATTTTGTTTCAGCACATCAGGATGCTAATGGCAACAAAATTGTTTACTATATGATTGGCTGATGTTGATCAGTGGAAAAATTTCCTTTGTGGAATTATAATCAACAAAAAATTAAACAACAGCCAAATCATTATGCCACAATGAAGAAAGAGCACCCTGCTTCATTCTTTTAACACGTTCCATGCGTATTGGGCCATATGTGTACCAACAGGTTAATTGCCCATTTAAGTGCAGGTATAAATGTACGACATCTGATGTTTCCCGACATTTTAAAAAATAATTGAAAACATACGAGGTAAAATGTTATCGTGCAATTGTAATTTTCATAATCATTAGGAAAAATTAAAATAGGGTGTATATTCAAGCCGGAAAATTGATTTACCTGTTCTGCTACTTATAAGCTAACCAAACCAACAGTCATGGAAACGCAGAGAAAGTGTTAAAAAAATTTTAACCTTCAAATTTCAATTCATGTAGAATCTAATCAAAACTTAACTTGTTATCAAGGTGGAAACTCAAGGAATGTGCTAACGGTAATGTGCATGAGAAAAATATTAAGATTTCCAACTAGTAGCTTACACTTACAACACGCTGTTTGAATATGTGTTTGAAATATGTGTTTGTTTAGAGACTTGTGTTGGGAGAAGAGGACTACCAACAAAAAGGACCACGGTGATGGTGGTAGGGATTCATCAGAGATGCTTGAACTTGAAGGCAGGGTCTTTGTAACGACCTGTAATGATGGTAACCCATTCGAGGAAGGCCCGTGAATAGTCTTCAATGATTTCAATTGCTTCTCGGGTGGCAATGGACTGAAGGACTTGGGTGGCAATGGGCTTCTCAACCTGACGGAAGAGAAGAAAATAATTTGCCTATTAACCATAGGTGGCTCTCTAAAAATGATAGAAACTCTTGAATAATTATGAATGACTTGGTACATTGGAATTATATGCTGGAGCAAATCAAAGTTTAATTTTGTAAAATTTCAATCAAACATAGATGAAGTTCATCAAAGTCGTTTTTGTAGAGAGATGTGACAAAGCCAGAATTTTGCCAAAGCTAAAGCGCTGGAAGTGGCACCTGATGTTAAAAGTTGAAAATCATTTCCAATAGTATTTGTAACAAATAATATTGATTAAGAAAAAATGTATCCAATGTACAACCTGCATAACAGGCTGGTTTGTAAGAGAACCAAAATTTTGGTTCACAAATAAATGAAAAAATCTATTCTAATTCACACTTCTGCATTTATTTTTCATTGTTTGGCCTATTTGCCATGAAAATTCATTACTTAAGGACCATATTTTTTAAACAAAGCTTTCATACATACTAATCTTACTGACTTCAATAGTCATGAATGAAGTTAGGTAGAAAAATTGAACAATTCACTGAACTACTTACCATTGTTGAAGATTCTGAAGACCCAGCTCTGCAGTTCCATAGGAGAGACACCTAATGACATTGAGTCACCACTGCTCAATAACAACTTTGAAGTACTACAGAGGCAACCTAAGGCAACTGCCTTAGTTTTTATTTAAAATTGCTAATTGTTTGAAAACTTTCTGAAAAATACACAAAAAGGGGTAAAGCATTTGGTTTAATTTTACTGACTGCGCCTATGACACACGACAGTTAAGAAACAGCCCTAAATGATAATTATCACTGTTACAGCAAAGTCTACACAAACATACATCAATTCAATGCAATGATAATTGATGCTTCTACTACAGCACACACTTTACCGTAAAGAATGACATGTTGGATGAATTTACTTTTCTAGATATATAGCGGATATTTTTTGAATTAAGTTTCAGACATAATAGTTTAGAACAGATGATTTATCCCACTTCCAATAGGGTCACATTCATGATATAACAAGTTAAAACAATACATTACCCAAAGCAAAAGATTTAAAGACATATTTAAATAGGATTAGCTGTTACCAAAATTGTAGGAAAAGCTTAATTTACAGCAATTCACTTTTGGATCCACAAGCAAAAGTTGAAATTTTCATAAGCCTAACAAGTCCCATAAGGCAGTTTCTAAAATGCAAAAAGAGACCTAGATAATAAGAGTTTTCCAATGCTTTTCTATAAACAAAAATATTCAAATTCTGAACAAATATGTAAATGACTACAAACAGCTCATGCTTTTTTCCAAATCAATGGTTCAACAGTGCAGGTCCATTTTTAAAATTGGTGGTAATTATGCTTTTTAAACTATAAATTATAAGTTAGCAAGAGAGTAAATATATCTCCCAGATGATTTTTTTTATAGTACAATTTCTAATCTAGGGACTTGATTCTAATATCAGTATCAGGCTATAAGGGAAATAAAGTATTCTATTTTAACAAAAAAATTTTAAAAAGAAATACAATAAATAATACCAACAGATTTTGCAAATTAATTTTTGTGCCAGTTTTATCAGCAGCAAATTAGTAGCTACCACTTTTGGCATACTACTGAAAAATATCCAAAATTATATTTAAATGTCAAAATAAGTAAACTTTGATAATTTTATGCATGTTCAGCTTCAGTTTCAGCGATTTTTATTTATTTACATTCATATCAATTAAATCCAAACTTACTTACATATTCAGCCATATCTGAATAAAATGAAATAACATCGTTACGTGGTTCATTTTGGTAAATAAATGTCCGTGCCACCTTACAATTAACATAATTTGCACCAAAAACATAAATAAATCGATGAAATAGGAAAAAAGACATAGAAACCAAGTAATTCACTCGCAAAACCACCTTCCACAATACATAAACAAAACAAGTGTTCGCTGTTTGACCGAAAGTTCGTGTTCGTGTTTTCCAACACGTTCGAAACACAAACACACCGAAATCTGCGAACTTTTCACCTGTGTTCGTGTTCGCGGACGGCCGAAAAACACGAACTTCGGGCGAAAGATTGATAGTGTGGACGGGCCTTAAGGTACGACCCAGTTTAACTTTTTCGCCGCCTATTCGAAAAGTATGCACACGGTTCGCAGAGTCGTGTGCTTATTTATGCAAGATTATCGTCACCAAGGGAGCGATATATAGCTGAATTCATCGTCGCCAGACGCCTCGTTTGCCGCGATAAATATCGCTACCTCGAAAGCATAATTGTGCATAATGTTGCATGACAGGCGGTTGATGAAATGCATAAGTATGCATAATATTGTAAACAATATGCATTTTCATAGCACGGTGTTCATGATCATGTCATTATCAATATGGGGCTCTCAAACTCACCAGATTTAAATCAGATTATATATATTTTATTATAATCATATTATACATATGAACTATTTCTTGTGAAGCGTCGTGAAAAAGGAGACTAATAGACATCCTCTGAGTACCAAAGCTTCACTGAAGGCCGCCATTGTCCAGGTGATATCCGAAATAAATTAGACTCACATAATTTTAGCTTTTCAATGCTTTCGGGCTTAAATAGAAGCTGTTACTAAAGCAAAAGGTCGTTTCACAGAATAATTTTACTAAAAAGTATCCTCGAAGATTTCTGTGTATAGTTGATTTAAATATAATAATTTTGCTAACAGATTTTGGTTCAATTTTCAGGTTAAAGTAAACACATTCTCATATAGCCCTCATAGCGTGGGTTCGTATAATAGAGGTTAAAATTTAAATCAATAACCGGAAAAATTCTCGCTCTTTTCAACGCAAAACAGGCACGTGCAAAAATTCCGATTGTTTCGCACTAGCTGTATTTCATTATGTCGAAGCTGCTCACACACAAACAATCAATGCCGACATTTTTTTCAAAAATAGTTAGGGAAAAATTCGTGCTTGAAAGTATTCACACCTATATGATTCTTCATAATTTTCTGATGCACTACACTTTTATTTTTTAACCTACATTTCGACAAGCGTTTTTATGATTTGGCTTTGCTGCGATACATCTCTGGGCTGGGAAAGGAAAATCTAAAAGCACATTTGTTATGATTTCAACCAAACATTATAACCGAAACACGATTCCCTCAATAGCAAAATAAACATTTCTATCGACTTTCTCAGTATCCCTTTTATAGTACTTCCGATCCAAATTCATGTAAAATTTCTCGCCTGATAAAAGGGCCAAAGGTAATCATAGAACAGCAATAAAAATTTAGAGACAGGCTGTGCATGACTCATAGCTGATAACACTTGAAACGAAATGCGATGCAACTCGTGTATGCCAGTTGGGCGACGCCTGTCCTGTTATCAAGGTGGAAACTCAAGGAATGTGCTAACGGTAATGTGCATGAGAAAAATACTAAGATTTCCAACTAGTTGCTTACACTTACAACACGCTGTTTGAATATGTGTTTGCAATTTCCGACAAGTATGACATTTTAAATCTAAACTCCTGCATATGTCATTAGATATCACTCTTGCGTTGCACTGATGACGTATCACATGCCACACCCAGATTTGCATCACATCGTTCGTGCAGGCTGTGCAGTGAAGCAAGTGAAATAGTGCCCCAGCTGAAACGTAAGTTTTGAGTTTTGAGTATACCTACATATGTACAGCGGCTGTTATTTTGCAGGAATTGATGTTACAAATTCCCCACTCCAGCTCTAGCTATTAAGCATGCTGCATTTCCAATTTTTTATTTTGCCTTTCATTACTTTCTGAAACACAAAGTAGTTCGAACGCATACTAAGGAGTTCACAAAAGAAATGAGTTAAGAACAACATTCGTCAATTCCTTCCTGAGCTTTTTTCCCAACGTCGTCTACAACATTCTGATTTAATTTTAAATCCGTGGACATGTTGGCCGTCTGTTTGACTTATACCCAGTCTAACTTTTTCGCCGCCTCTTCGAAAAATATGCACACGGTTCGCCGAGTTATATGCTTATTTATGCATTATTATCGTCACCAAGGCGGCGATATATAGCCGACTTTCTCGTCACCAAAGACCTCTTTTGCCGCGATAATAATCGCCGCCTCGAAAGCATAATTGTGCATAAAGTTGCATGACAGAAAGCTGATGAAATGCATATATATGCATGATATTGTAAACAATACGCATTTTCATAGCACGGTACACAAACGTAAATACGTGCATTTCTGTGCACCATTATTGAAATTTGTGCGCACCGTGAGTAGTTTCAGCAATTATGAAGCATTCCCTTTCATTCGAAGTTATCGCCGCCTCGAAAGCATAATTGTGCATGAAGTTGCATGACAGGCGGCTGATGAAATGAATTAGTATACATAATATTGTATTAGTATGCATCTTCATAGCACGGTATACAGACTTGAATACATGTATTTCTGTCTGCCATTATGCGTACCGTGAGTATTTTCAGCTATTATGAAGCATATCCCTTCCATTCGAAGTTATCGCTGCCTCGAATGGATAAATGAGTTTAATAAAGGGAAAGGCGGCGATAACATTGCATAATTATACATTATTAATTGACTATTGAAATGAACAGGTTTGAATAAATCAATATGATCACATATTTTATATTTGGTCATACGTTACACACTAAAACTAAGTTTTCACCGAAATATAAGAATAGCATCACAGAGAACTTATAAAATATTTCCTTGGTAATAAGTATCACAGATTTCAGGTAAAATAATCACAGAATAATGAAAAAACTCAAGAAGGTAGTAGGTAGTTAAGTAAAAGATAGTAGTGAACTTGACACATTTCCTACAAAGTGACCCACTGGTGGTCACTTGAGTGATTTTCATAGCGCTGCTCACCCACCTGCAGTCACCAACTTATTTTTTATAAATAATGAAAGCTAAATAAAAGCCAGATCCAGTTTTTGTTTGCCGTTTTCATAGTTGATTACTACAATTGACTTTAAATTTGAATTTAATATTGAACTTCATTATGACCCATCGCAGTTAACGCGTTAAAAAAGATGGTCCTTCAACAAATAAACGCATATATTTCAACAAAAAAGAGCCTACCCACCATCAGTTTGGGCCCTAACTTTGTCCCCTGGGGCATAATCTTTTGAATAATTTTATATTTTCATTATATATCATAGTATGAGACTATGAGTTTCAGCAATCACAGCAGGAGTACCCAAAACAGGAATATTCCAAACACCATTTAGTATAGAGAATTATCTGGGGACTTAATGCCTAAAGTATGGTTTCACACAGAGCACTCACAATGTCCCCCTGGCAGGGCTACTTCCCATATATACAATAGAATCACCCTGAGGGGAAAAATCTACCCAGAACGTCGAAATTTAAGCCACATTCATTGGTGTAAACGCAACATTACCCACTTAGTTTCTGTGTCTGATTCCACAATTAGATCCGACGAAGGCACTTGCTCAGCAGCATAATTGTGATGCTCGGTGAGGGGACAGTGTCAGTTGATACGGTTGTGGTGATTGTGCTGATATTGGTGGTGGTTGCTATTCCTGCAGCCTCTGTAGCACCTTTTCCACGGAGATGGCTATTTCCATTTCAATCCACCGATTCAAGCAGACCTCGCTGCGTGGCCACTGCGATTCCTTTGTGGTTAGTGAACCCACCAGCTGCCAACACTTCTACAAAATATGAGAACAACTTAGTTCCGTGATTGATAAAGTTGTACCAATACAATAGTGAATAAGCAGATATTACACACGAGTTGTAGACTAAAGAATGATTTACTAAAGTTTATATCAATGATCACTATTTGAATAGCAAGTTTATTAATGTTCTATCGCAATTGAGACAAAATAGATAATATAGCAGGTATTTGATTATGAGTTAGTTTAAGCTTCCATAACTAAGAAAACGGTTTTCCAAAGAGAGGAATAATGAAAAGATCATCTAGAATGGACTGTGTACAAGATGAATCTAAGCCAAAGTTCGTTCCCACACAGCACATACTGCAAACAGCAAGTCAGGAAGTTCAAACACTATAGAAGTTCATGATGGAACAAGTAGGTGCTGAAGACAAGAGTAGCAGTTCACTGAAAAAATGACTAGCTGTCGTTAACAAAATAAAAATCATACTATTTCAACCAGTAGAGAGCCAAATTTCAAGCTCAGGCTTAAATTTTCATTCTGGGACTGCTACTTCCCATTGGTACAATTATTTTATCCTTGTTAGGGTATAATTCAGCAGAAAAATGTATGATCAGTGAGTTACTGGCTTTGCATTCAAAAGGAAATGTAACAATAGCAAAACACAATAAATCTAGATGTTCTACTTGATCATCACATAATAAATGAAGCAATGTCAATCTTTTCAAGTTTCAGTTCTTTATGTGCTACACAGAATTTATGTCTTTCACCGCTGATTTCACAAGATGATCAACAAGGAAAGGGTAAATAGATCAATATTAGAAAGAACCACCTTTTTCTGATGCACTGGTTCAATTTTTTTTATCTTGCAGAGCTTTATTTAAATAGGTTAGTAATCTATGTAAAAACAAGATTATCAAGGAGGGTAAGAACATTTCTCAGTAATAACTGCTTACCATGAATAATGTGCATTGAATTGTGGTCCTTGAAGGCAATTTTCGACTGCTGCCTCCGATGACCACCAAGTCCTGAGAAGCGGAACAGCATCACCAGTTCTCTGGTGAACAGGTGCTTCCATATACGTCTCTGGACTCTGAAACGCTTACTCGTACATGGCCTTTGAGAGCTACCGGCTGCAAAAAAACAACATTTTTCATTAGATTCATATTTTACGTAGGTTTTAGCACAAGCTTCATATTCACACTTACTGTGCCTTGCACAATAGTCTCGTGACCATAGACAAATTAAGAAAATGACTACCTGAATGCATCATTGGTGTATTTGTTTAATTCAATATTGGTACATTTCCTATTGAAGCTTAATATTTCCTGTTCTCAAATTTGTTGCGAGGTTTTGCAAGGTTATGGGCCTTCATGTGAAATGCCTCTGTTTGCCCTTACATAAGAAACCGTTTCTTGAAGGTAATAATTCAGTAAAAACTTCCATGAACAATTTATCTTAGATATTTCTTATGATGCTTACAATACTCCATTCAAAGAATTTAATATTCTCACACTGTAACTCATCCAAACTATAAAAAATAAACAAAAATTATTCATTATTACTGCTTAGATCTAACCTTTATATAAAAAAAAGTTACCTGCACATAAGTAATTATTGCAGGGACTTGGGAACAGCATCATATGTATGAAATAAAAACCATTCTATTTAACTCACTAGTTCAAGTTGCTTCAAAAAAACGTCCAGTTCTTCCACTGTCTTGGCTGGTCCAGGTAAGGGCTCGTTGCTTGAAGGTTGGCGCTTTCTCACCTCGACCAATGCTTCAACTTATGAAATTTCTCCGACAGTATATCTGCAAATCTTTCTTGTTGATTGCTGATGCGCTTCAGCCCAGTTAGTAGATCGTTGACATTACTTGCCACTTTGTGTCGCTTGCCCATCACTTCAGTGGAAGTGCATTCATTCCTGTAGATAACAAAACTTCGTCAACTACAGTATCATATATCTAACTGCCCTGCATTCCAAAGTGATTATGGTTAAACAAGTGGAATACATATTTATTCAATGTCAATACCAGAGAAGTAGTCATGATACAAATGCAGCCTTCCGATGTCATGAAGATTGAAGAAAGGTTATGATAATTGGAAAGTTAGCATACAATTCAATGTTAATGTGAATGAGGAAAGTCAGGGAAATGATATCGTACTGTATAGTGGATATCTCCCCGTGATGAACTGGGAGGATTGCAACATTGCACCAGTGATGAAACTTGAAACGATGGAAGCTGTGTTTAGATGGTGCTGCGCGCAGAATCATCTTTGGTGGCTGAAGAAGGATATGCTCATAGGTATCCTTTTTCCCCACATCTGGCTCGTGAATCTAGAAGGTTGTGAGAGCATACTAGATGAGAAAAAGTAGCAAAACTAAAACAGAAATTCAGCTATACACTAGAAAAAATGAGAAAGTTAAGTAAAGATGAACAGCAGAACTCCTCCTGCTACAAGCTAACAGATGAATAGAAAGACAGTGAATATTGATTAAGAATGTTAAATATTGTTTCGCTAATTGATGAAGAGCACAAAGTGACACAGAGTAGAGCAAACAAATTGAAATTTATTCTCATGGGCCAAGGTGCTAATGCTAATTAGAATACATGTACAAGCATTATTGTATATCCAATCTTATATGTAGAATATACCTATATCTCAGAACAGTTGCTCTATTAGAAAACAGTATCTATGGAAACAAAAATTTGAAGCAAACTACTAATCTATACATATTTAAGTGTTATTACTAATTACAGGATGTCTAACACATGATAGAGATGAAAAATTCTTCACTAAAAAAATATATATATTTGAAACACTGCTGCAAATCATGAATATTGCACAACTTATATAATAATTATAATTTAAATGACATATAATTATGATAAAAGATCATGAACTAGATCAATATCATTATTACTATATAATTTAAAGCCTACATAACCCCATGTCAGACCGCACAGGGGTTGTCGAGCCTTTTTGTGTTAGTTACCCATAATCTTAAGTATTTTCTTCATGTGTCCAGCTCTCTGAACGCCGACTTATCTAATTCCCCGCGCTGATGTTGCGTTTGTGCATTTACTTTAGTTAGCCCTTAAATATCATTTGTATTACATGTCGATATTTCAATGTTTCTTGTATTACCTAACTAAATACGACTAATAATTTAAATGTAATTTTGAGTGTTGTACCCTGTTAAGCAGTAGCTCATGCCTGTACGCACCATTTTTGCAATAGAAAATAAATCACTATCTTTGTTCAAATATATCAGTGTTTGTAATAGGGACTTCAAAGAGATTCAGCATTAAATAAGTCAAACCCTGAGGTCAAAAGAGTTTCCTTCCTCCTTATTGACACAGGCTTTAGTCTTATACGAGACCTCGCCTAATAAGGGGTTTAAGGAGCCACCTCGGAAGGACGAACTATTTCGCATAGTTTGTCGATAGGAAGACGCTGTCGCAGTTCGGCACTAACAGAATTCACTTCTATTGCCCTAGCGGTCTCATACGGCGCAGACAGTTGCTCGTCTTCCTAACGGTACCACCGTAGTTCGGCACATAACAGAATTTACTTTTGTTGCCCCAGCGGACTGAATACGGCGCAGGTGGTACCCACACTAACCTCACCCCCCACACACAACGGTACCGCCGTAGTTCGGCACTAACAGAATTTACTTCTGTTGCCCTAGCGGACTGATTACGGCGTAGGCGGTACCCACACGAACCTCAGGAAGGGCAGCTGCGAAGAAAAGCTAGCGCCCCGGAAAAGGTAGCTGCACAGAAGATAGCCCTTTTTCCACGAACCCTCACGTCGACCGCACGACGGTATCGACACCCCACAACAAAGGTGTTCCCAAGAGAGGCATAGAAAAGGGGCCATCAGGCATAGACACATGAACACGTTCATGGGGAATCTATGCACCAGTGTTTTCCCTCATAGTTTTCTCCGCGGATTCAAACAGCTTTTCAGGAAGAAAGTTCAAACAAGATAACAGTTCAACTAGACACTAGTAGGGGCTGAAAAAAATGATAGCAGTGAGACAAAAATTAGTCTTTAACAAAACAAAAAATATACATTTCAACAAAAAGAAGGGATACCAAACCATCAGCTCTAGCCCTTATATTCTGCCACAGGGGGAACTACTTCCCATAAATACAATAGTTTCATCCACTGAGGAGTAAAAGCTAGATTATTTACCAAATTATATTTAGTGACAAAGTAACTTTACACTTACTTCAAGTTGCTATGATGTTTGTGACCACATGAGTTCTCCAGTGTGATGATGATGCTACACAGTCTCTTATTTTCAACTCTAAATTTTTTGAAGGCCAGTTGCAAAAAAATTTTCAATTATATAAGCCAGCTTGATGGCACCACCCTATTTTATTTATCACTAAATGTAAGCAATGAAAATTTCTTTTTAATCAAAGACATCACTGCACTTGGTTTAATCTGCACCATAGATCATGGCACAGGTTGACACAGATGTTATGTTTTCAAATATAAAGAATGTTCATCAGGCTTTTTTTCAAAGTTCATGCAATGAACAGACTCAGTGTGGGACGTTTGACATTTAAAGCAGCAAAACAGCAATATTCATATTTCTTCTTCTGGCTATGAAGCCATGAAGCCATGACAGAATATGCATAGAAGAAAAATTGTTTTTATCAATCTAATAACCAATAATCAAACACCAAAAATTGAAAAATTGTTTGTTGTCCTCTCCTTCACAAATACCCCTACTTTTTCAACATGAAATCATACAAATATAATGCAATAATATGAGAGAAATATGTTACTTTGTAGCTTACAATAAAATCAGCTGGCATCTGATGCAATACTACGTCACAATTTGCCTAACGCAATGATTGTGAAGAGCACAGTCGAAACACCAAACGCAACCTTTGCAGAGGCAGTAACCGCCAGTACGCTCACGATGACACGCTGTCATTAACTGACAGATCGAGTCTTGCCGCTTTCAAATGTTACGGCCGTTAATCAACTGAAAATTTTGCGCCTTCGAATCATCCAAGGCCAACTATAAATATCACGTCCGAGCTTGACCGCGTTTGGTTTGGGGCGCGTAGAGGCAGTGTTAAAGCAGAGCAGGCCGACTAGCCTATAAATCGTGCATAATCGACCCTCACGTCCTTAATACACCGGCGATACGTCCTTGATTTTCAATTGGGTAACCATGTAGATACTTACCATGCATATTTCTCTCAAAGAAATGTATATTCACAATATGGATGTTAATATAATTGGGAAACATTTTGATATGCAATAAGTGGTAGCTTCTGTAGAAAATAATTACTATTATTTGACAGAAAAAGAATTATATTGTAAGCCTGTACAAAAAATTTGCACTCAAGCACTAAAAATGATCAACAAATCAAGACTTATTACATATCAATTAAAATAAGTAAAATCTAAAATATTTCATTGATATGATCCTCTGTCATTTTTTTTTACAATAAATTTTTAACACAATGTATTATCAATTAAATAGCAAGATTATTGCCCCTCAATTGAGAACCTTATTCCCCCATTGTTTAAGTGTTTAGATAGGGCCTAGACTTTTTTTCAAATATTTCTAGGATTTTACAATGATACCGTTTAAAAAGATGTACTAACAAAACATAAATTTTTTAATTAAGTTATAATATAATCAAACCACAAGTGACACAGTAAGGCACAAAATAAAGAAAATTTAGAAGGGCTAAGCCCCAAATGCGTGATAAAAGCTATTCAAAAAACAACTAATTAATTAATTACCATTTTCATAGATTTTTACAATATTGTTTTCCTCAAGTGGCTTCATTGTTAACCTAACCTGTCATAATATTACTCAGATCCCAGGCAAAGAAGCTCACACTGAGCGAAAATGGCAAAAAACACAAATGTGTGTAAATGATAGGTAACAAATTTTTTTATGCAATAAAAATTCAAATCTAGCTAATGAAGTAACTTCTCACAAAACAAGCACAATTTAGGTTTCTGTATTACACGAGTAAATTTAGTCATTTTAAATATTGCTTGATGCATGTATTTAACGCTATGTTTACTTGCACATCAAAAATTTCTTAAAATTTGAATAATTTATCCACATATATTGACAAATAACACCATAAAACTTCAATTATAATTATACCTGATTTTTCAAAATGCAGGGGAAGTCCTATTTATGCCTATCTGAACAACGCTTACACAACACAGAATTCAAAACATTGCCTTTCATTATTCAGCCTGCTTACTAGTGCACCACCGTTCATCATTTAAATCTAAAGTTTATGGCAGGCTGTGAATCACAAAACATTTGCTAACAGAAGCACTTCGTTTTTTGGGCACTGCACCTGTCATTTCAGCAAAAATGCCAGGATTCAACTGAAAGTCACATTTAGATCTTTTGATATTATTTACGCTCAAATGTTACCTAACCACAGACTACCAACATCAATCGCAAAAACCAAACGAACTTGAACTTGAACTTGAAACTGAGGGCCGACCAAGGAGGTTTAAGAATGGAGGCGGCATCAGCGCTCTAAAGTGAAGCCAATTTTCGGTAGCTGTAGGGTATACGGGCACACACATGGAGATGGGGCTCAGTGCGTGTCAGACACTCAGCGTGACAGGGCGCCGCTATCCACGCTACGGTCAAGAACGAGTTTCCTCAATATGAGTTTCTTTATCGTTCAGCGAGGACGCAATTGAAATATATGCCTAAGAAAAAAACGTATAGCACAGAGTAGCGCAAGTCTGCCATTTAACAGCGCGGTCTTCAGTCGCTGATGATGGAGGTGGTGCTACCCCTCCACTGCAACACCACCTCCACACAGGGACCCAATGCCTGGTGGGCGGGGCTTGGGTCGGCAAAAGTGGCTTCACGCGATTGACTGGCAAAAGATAGCGATGCCGGTTCCATGCATCTAACTTCCTTGGGGCCGACAGTATCGGATTAAATGTAACCCGCCTTTGCGCCAATTTTCACAAGTGCCAACCTTCGAAAATATCAAAACAAGACTCAATCAGAGCTGCCAATAGAATCATCCGTAGATAGCTTGCAATTCCAGTAGTTTTATATTTGAATCATAGGTACAGCAAAATAATCTAGAAGAATGTATTTTTATGTATTATTGAACTTGATTTCGGACATTCCTTGTAAACAAAATTACTAAGTACGGCTATGTATACATTTCCACAACGCTGAGTCATGGTAAATGCACTGCAAAAATAAAATTAATACCTGACAACATACTTCTAAACTTTCTGATTGAATCAAGTTTATTTGATTTCAAGTCAAATTTTAATTGCACGGCGAAACAGACAGTTCAAAAAGAGCATTGTGAACTATTATCCTAAAAACTTGACTATTTTTTAACACGTAAACGCAAAGCTGAAATGGAAACCCCAGGTTGGATTTTTTTTACCTTATTTAAGAAACGTAGCACGAATAAACTCTGTGACATTCTTGTTCTTGATTTATGCAGACTTTCATCATATGTGTTCCTTATTTTAATTTTTCTCATGTTTCTGAACTTGGACGCAGCGTATTTAACAATTCAAAATATAACAATTGAATGTGAACGTTTGCAAAAAAACACTTTCGGATTTCAATGGCAAACATAAATAAATGTTTATATATGATGAATATATTTATACATACATATATTTTATAGCAATCTGCAGATTGTTATCAAAAACATTTTAAGTTGAATAGCTTTAGATAAATGCAAATTTTCTCAGATAACCAAATCGGCCCGTGCTAAAACTAGACGACCTACCACCTCACAAATGTTCAGGTAGTGAAGTAAATTCCTAAGCATCGAGTATTACGCGTATACACTTGTATAGAAGGATTCAATACTTCGCGTGATTTGAAGATTAAAAACTTGTAATGCAGTGTCACTCAACTCTTATAACTCAAGATTAAAATTCGACTTTTGAAGTGAATAGTACTTCAACTTTTGAACAGGCAAACGAATAGCTTCATCGCAATTTGAGCATTTCCAATTACGATGTGTTTTCCGTTAAAATTATCTGACTGCATTTCCGAAATTAATTTTTCCAAAAATCACAAAAACGAAAAGAACGGGAAAGAAAAGAACAAAATACTCGTAGAGACATGAGAAAACTATTGACACGTTGCAAAACTTGTAAATAGTTTGTAAATGTTGTTTACAAAAGAATAAAAGTATGTGAAATATTGTGAAATGAATGTAAAAATTGAAGCCGCGCGGTCGCACTTGCAGTTTGATATATGTATATGTATTTTTATACAAAATGTTGCATACAAATTTATATATTGAGCGGCGATATGAATCGATAAGTAGAATAGCCGCCTCTTCGGCGATAAAATCGTTTGACCGGTAGAACACATATTTTTTTTTGCATTTTTATGAAAAATATTGTATAAAAATGCATACATTGAGCGGCGATATGAACCGATAAGTAGAGTAGCCGCCTCTTCGGCGATAAAATCGCTTGGACGGCGATAAGCATGCATGCTCCGGCGAAAAGGTTAGACTGGGTAATGCAGAGGTCTTTGAACATAGGTTTGTCTGGCGTAAGGTGAATTAACTATTGAATAACTACGCTTTAAAGTCTCTGCAGGAGGAAGTCTAACTGACGACGACTCATGATTCATATAAAGCCTTATCAGTCATCTTACTGCAATAGCTTCGGCTGAACGTAACAAAATAATGAAAATTATCACCCATCAAATAGCAGAACTAACAACTGTCCGTTTGTATGTGAGCTTTGAACTTAGGAATACAAATTATAAGCCGGGAATGCCCTTTTGTTTGCTTCCGCTTAAAGTCTTCTCTCATACTGAGATATCTTTCTGGGCTGTGAAATTATAGCATTAAATGATCCAAAGAACAGCATAGAAAAACAAAAAATCTGTGATCAGAAGTAACAATTAATATCGTGTTGATAGCAACCTCGTCCACGGTAATTGTTTGTAGATCATTCCCATGGTTGAAGTAAATAAACTTCCAAATGAGGTACGTTTTCATTCTTTGCCTTCCACGCGATAGTGTTGCGACTGTCAGCGTTATAAGGTAGTCGTTATCAGCGTCGGATCCTCAGAAGTTCACGAGTACTGAAGACATTTCAAATCTGTGAACGTACGCTTTGTAAACGTTCATGAACAATGGGTACAATGAAAATCAAACACGTAGTCAGAAGTTTATGTACAATAGAAACATTGAAGCAAAAGTAATCGAAAATTGAATCTGAGGTAAAATTTTTTAAACGCTAAATACAAATTCACCGTGGCCGAGTGGTCAAAAAAACGCCCTTCACGAGAAGGCGTTGTTGGGTCGAATACCGGCAGGGCTTCCCGGTGTTTTCTTTGGTGGGAAAAGAGAGAACTCAGCCGCATTTCTGCACTCTACCCTGGTATCGGAAATGGGTATCGGCTTGACCGAGGGTAACTGTCTTTGCCTCTTGGTGTTAGTTATAAGGCGTTTTGAAAACCAATGTTCAAGATGATATTTATTAGGTTTGATTGAAATAAAGCCAACTATTTTCCCCCATTTTTAAGAAACTCAAATAGCAAAGCGTTGAAATGAAGTCGACTAGTATGTAAGATTACCGTCTCGGAAACCATCGAACCACAAAAAAATATTTTATCTTATATTGAAAAAACACCTTAAAAACCCCGAGGGGCTTAGGTAAAGGAAATGCTGTAAGACTTCCTTGAAAAGTAATCTTCGCTCACGTACAACAGCTGACCTCAGTCAGTGTTAAAGAGCTGCAATAGAAGTCGTCATTTGACATTAATTTTGAAATGGCGAAGACCTAAGGAATTGACGGAAAGGATAAAAGAACTAATTGTTCATAAAAGTTGTTTGGGCATTCATGTATTATATTTCACAGATAGTTTTCCCCTAAACTGAACGTGGAGAAAGTAATGACTGAGGGAAACTCCCGTTCTTATGATTTTGCTCATTCCTTTTTGGTCGTTACTTTCATGCATTCATGCATGTATATATCGTTCCATCACATATGAAAATATACATATTTGAAATATAAATAAAATAGTTTCGTCACATATGTATCTTCATAGTGATTTATTGTATTTTCTTCTACATTTCGTTGACAAATCAGACGTGAAGAATAATGTTTAATTTTGATTCAGACTTATGAATTGAACTTGGTTTTTTATTCTGAGTTGCATAGCTACATACATTCTACGATTTATAGTGTTATCTTTCAATCTTTGAGTATATAGTTTCGACGATGCTTTAAATAAAGTTCAACACACTGGGTTGTCACCTGCTTTACCTTTGTTGGTAACGTATTTTCTTTCAATGATCGATTGCATTAATTTATCGTCGATTTACACTTGACAAACAATGTATTCTTGTACATTGGATAGAGGGATTATAAGGTTTTCAGTGTCAAAGCACAGTATGAATCGTAAATACGATTGTATTCAATTAAATGAAGATATATTATCATTTCATGAGATTACGATGTTTGAAATTCTCTATTTGATTTTCAGGGAATGCGAGATAGTGGTTATTTGATTTATAATTCGTGAACGTTCAAGTCAATTTTCATATATATATATATATATATATCAAAAAAGAATTTAGTATATATGTTTTACGTCTTTATTCGAAAACTGTAGACAGAAAAATATAAAACATTCAAGTACATGGAAAACTCATGAGTTCATTCCCTGTATCGGATTCGAAGACATATTTTAACGGCTAAATGTGTGGTTTGTAGTTCACGTCTTTTCAAAGTTACCTCAACCGTATAACTCCACGACCCTATACAGACAACCAGACTTCAAGACTAATTTGAAAATTATTTGCTATTTTTGCGCAGCTGCGGTGAGTTTGAAGACAAAAAATTGATTTTGCCTATTGAAGGCGGAAATTTTTTCTCCTGTTCAATTTTAAATTTTCTAGTCAAACGACAGGTTTTCCAATTATGGAGAAAAATTAGGGATTTGAAAAATTACGAAAATAATTGAATCATTATAGAGGATTGCAAAATAATGAATTGGGTTTGATTTATGTCGAATTGAGAAAATTTTGCGCTGCTCTAGAGTAGATTACCATTTCGTGAAGAAGAGGAGATCGCCCTACTTCTGAACGTCCTGACAATTTTTGCGGTGAAGATGAAGTGCATCTAGGTTTAAATAAGGTTTAACAAGTATATGTCACCAATTAGGAAATTTATCAAGTTCAAACACTCAGAAAAAGCAGCGTATAGAAAGCTTGATGTATACAATTATCAGAAAGGGATCTCTGCTTTTACCAGGTCTTAAAAAAAGGTGAAAAGAATGATAGCAGGAAAAATATCAGTGGAAAAAATGTCATCATATATGGTTAACGAAAAAACCTTTGAAGTGCATGAAAAAGTCAAAAAATACACGATTTTGTTTCTCAAATGCCAACTCATGCTGTTTACCTTTGCCGTCCTCATTTTCTTTGAAAAATTTGGGAATAATCAGATCAAGATAAAAAACGTTTAACTACAAATCCACCGTATATAATCGACAACTACTTCAAAGTGAAAAACCCAAGAGTGGTCACGACCATAAAGGGAGTGGGATCCCCACATTCAGTGCCTGGTCTCGAGGTCATCGCGAGTGTCCTCAATCCTCATGTAGTAGACAGCGTATAGTAAACATCGCCTGTTGAGTAATGAATTAACCCAGAATAATAAAAAATTGAATCTGGCCAAACTTTTAAAAAGTATTGAAAATATGGAATCGAATCATAACTTGAAAATATGGTTTCAAATTTGTTAATTGAAGAAATTGAATGAAATTATGAGTTTAGAGGAATGAAAACAATTTTTGAACTTTCAATTTAGAGTTATCAGTTCAGTATTACCAAATCTGAAATGGCTTCACAGATCTTTAAAGATTAGTGCAGTGAATGTCCAATTTTGAAGTGCAGAGCGTCATCGATTTTCTACAAAGATCTTCAAACCAAGGCGAAAAATCTCAATAACCTGCAATAAACTAAACCTATCAAAAAAGATCTTTTAAAGTTTATTTTTGCCAATCTATACCAAATGGGAGAAGAAAACTCATGGATATAATACTGCACATCAAACTCAACAACAAAACAGTTTATCCTTTAAAACCAAAGCAGAGCTCTTCGGCGAGAAAAGCAAAAACATTAGCATCCGTGACTAGAAATAAAACTAAACTACTAATATAATCATTCGGTACGGCATCACCCATTTGTTGAATCAATCTTTAGCGAATAAAAAAGATAGGAATATAACACTTCTTATTTATAAAAAATCGGGATATAACACTCATAGATCATTGTGGGACACTGTACACAGATTAGCTATGGCCTTAGCAGACCATCTTTTTATTTCTTGCCTTGAGAATGACTGGACTGGAGTCAAACATGGCAACTCTTGAGCCGCAGCAATGTTTATAAATAAATTGATGTAAAAATTGATGAATTATAAGAAAGTTTTGGCCGACCATTACTACGACAAAGATGTTCAAAGAGAGGAAGGATGAAGGCACCATTTAGGATGGAGTTAAGGGAACGCAGAATCAATGCACATGGGGCATAGCAACAATAGGCTATGAAAGAAGTTAATGAAACAAGAAAAAAGTCGATGAAAAAAGTAGGATGTGATATAAAACAAGACTGCAGTGAACCGAAAAAAGATGCACCGTAATAAAACGAAAAACCTATTCTATTTCAACAAAAAGAAAGCTTACCGTACACTAAGCTCGGTACCTCAAATTACCCCCCTGGGAACGCTAATTCCAGTAGATACAATGGTTGTATCCCCCTGATGGGAATGGTGTAAAAAGTTGAGTAATTTATTAATCAATACTTTTTTACAGTGACCCAGGAGCTGCCAGTTGTGCACATCAGCTCTAAATGTAATAAAATATATATAAACAAAATTTTTTTCAACACATATCGTCACGTGCATAGTTTTTTGGCAGAAACGAGTATTGTAAAATTATAGGTTGATGTCTCTAAGGAATCTTGTCATCTATTTCATATACGTCAGACACTTCATTTTTTAGTTACAATTCATGTCGACTATTATCCACTTGTTCCTGAATAATTCCACGAGATTTGTGAATTAGAATTAGTGTATGTTGACTTCAATAGAAATGGCTTGCATCCACTAGAAAACCTAAAATATAAAATACATGTCGTGAGAGGCTGCTACTGTCATGTGAAAAAGTACCATTACCTCATAAAGTTCCTCATTTACAACATTGCATATATTCGGTTCCTACGAACATTTCCATATGATAATGAGATTTTGGCTCAAGCGTAGGTGAAATAAAGAATTTTGCCCAGCTAGTAAAAGTATTATTAAATTTTATTTCAATGCATACAGTTGTAAGCAATGCTTTGAGAAAAGAATAAATTGGTACCTTTAAAACATGAACGCTTAAACAGCCCGTGTTCTGCAAAAACGAGTACGCACAGCCTATCTCGTTGACGACAGATGCACTGCTAATTTATTCACACAAACGAGCCTACATGAACAGCCTGAGATCAAGTTCTTCAGGGTTCCATCCCTTGTCTTCGCTTCCGCTGTCTGATGCCGAGACCTTTAACTTAGATGCATCTTCATCAATGCGTGAAGTCACCTCCAGCGAAGATGATCCTCGTTTCCCGTGCCAGTCTCGGGCTCTTCTTGCCTTCAATCGCAATCCTGCAGCACAATCTAAAAATTTAAGTGTAGCTATAGGATAATAGTATACAATGCGATAAAACTGGGTCCCAATCAACATCTTGGTTATTATTCTATTATAAGTTAGCTCCAGCTTCCCTAACCACGAGAGGCGTTCCAAAGAGAGGAATAATGAAGTTATCATCTAGCATGGGCTCGTACATATGGAATTTATGTACAACGTGTGTTCCAACATGGGCCATCCATGTAAGGTAACACCAGTGTGTTGCCAGTTAACTGAACACAATGCGCATAGAAACAGTTGGTCAGAATGAAAGACTACAAGATAAAAGTTCAAAAAGTGAGTAATAGGTTCTGAAGAAAAGGATAGTAATGACCCAAAAAAGATGGTGACAAAAAAACTATTTCATCAAAAAGAAGGCCTACCAAACTGTCAGATTGGGCCCGTATATTAACCACCTGGAAGCCCAATTCAATATGAAGATACAATTTTTTTTGATGACAGACCGTTTTAAAAGCAATGTTGTGGTGGATTTTACAACGCGGAGTAGTTTTGGAGCATATTTAAAATGGTTTGACCATTTCATTGCATGACATCAGAGGGCGATATGAAGGAGAAATACAAAGAGTTACACATTTACGTCAAGAAGAAACGTGAGGGCTTCCAGCCAGCTAGGTTTAAAGTAGAATTTTGGTCAACTGACAAGAAAATCTGTGTAGGATTCAAAAACATCAACAATCAAATGAAAAATCATGAAAACAAGATTAGACTGCGTGAAAAAATGAATTGTCAAACTCTGCGCACATATGTACATGCTAAGCACATTCGATTAATGATTTTTGCAACATCATCATCGGCATATTGCAACATAACAGCTAATAGTGGTTGAATAAAATATCATTGTTATGTTCATAAGTTAAATTTAGTAAACTGAACTGATTAATTCATAAAATATTGAATGAATGCATGGAATATTATGGGAGACATCCACGCTGAAATCAACTGAATCAAAAAAATTGGCTGTTATGTTTATTCTATGGAATTTAGATCTATGAAAATTGGCTCATATATGTATTTTTGAAAATAAATTGGGTAGTCTCTATAAATTTTCCCCCTTTCCACATAATTTTGAAGACAATGGGAAAAAGGGAGGAAGTGCGTACTTTTCAGGAGACGTTTTCTCCAAAAGTACTTTTCGTAGAGCGATGATTCAGGTTCTATTGGATGCGCAATAAGTTGTTGCATGACGGTTCGAAGGAGGATTTTGAATTTCGCAATAGTTTAGTTATAATAAAGTTTCAAATTTTTTTTGTCATCATTTTTCTTGTACGTAACCAAAAATAACTATGAACCCACAACCAATATTATTTCAGTAGATAGAGCAGCTTTTTGCGCCTCTAATATTACCTGAATCATTGCTCTACAATAAAAACTCGCGAAGAAAATAGATTTTGAAAAATAACCTTGTACACACCCATTTTTCCCATTTCCCCCATTTTCTCCGTAATTATGGCAAAATTGGGAAAAAGTTAACGACACGACACCCTTTTAATTGCTACAAATCGAGAGGCATGCTAATTTCCATAGACGTAGATTCTATAGGAAGCCTTACAGTAATTTTGTAAAAATTAACTATTATCTTCCAATCTGTAATTCTTTGCATAAATTTTTCGTCTGTAACTCTGAAATTATCTTGAATATCTTAACAATCCTTCGACTCGTCATGCAGCAACTTATTGCGCATCCAATGGCATCTAAATAATTGCTTCATGATAGGCACTTTTGATAAAATATCTATTGGAAAGTACGTACTTTCCCAAAACCTTTCCCCAATTGTCTCCAAAATTAAGTCGAAAGTGGGAAAAAGGGATAGAGACGACCCCTATTTACTTCCAAAAATACATACGTACGCCAATTTTCATACATCTGGGTCCAAAACAACAAACGTTACAGCAATTTCCATGATTTTAGGTGGACGTCTCCCTGAAGTCTACCCACCAATGATTTGGACGCAGAATGGATGCACTCTGAATTCTAGTTTTTCTCGCCGCCGGTTTTCCCAAACCCAGTGTAACTAAACTGGACAGCAAGCTCTTGTGACTTCATTCTTTTGAGGATGCGGCGTATGGTGTCTCCACTGTTGACCCCAACGTAAGGCTTGAGCATGTCAATCTGAAAGTAATGGTTCAGTTGAAACCAAAGTTTACTGTGTGCATGATTACAAACTAACTTTAGGGAAAATTACATGGAATGGAGGAAAGCAATGTGCATTATTCTAGTTAAATAATTTCTACATTTTATGGTTTCTATTTTTGATATTCCATTGTTCACGTTCTTAAAACTTTCATAACTATTCCCTTAACGTCATTTCAACCTGATACTGAATTCTTGCCATATTGCTGAATAATAATTCTTTCACATTATGATCTGACTCCATTATTATTATTATATAAGAAAGTTTTAGCCTCTATTTACCACGACAAAGATGTTCAAAGAGAGAAAGGATGAAGGCACCATTTAGCATGGAGATGAGGAAACGCGGAATCTATGCATAAGGTGCGTAGAAACAGTAAGCTAAGAAAGAAGTTCATGAAACAAGAAAAAGTTCAAAAAGAAAGTAGTAGGTGCTTAAAAACAATACAGCAGTAAACCGAAAGAAGATGGTCCGTAACAAAACAGAAAACATTCTAAGCCTCTATTTTAACAAAAACCATCTATTTTAACAAAAAAGAAAGCCTACCTAACCTCTAGCTCAGGCCCTCACATGGTCCCCCTGAGAGCGCTAATTTCCATAGATACAATAGTTGTATCTCTTCAGGGGAGATCTGACTCCATTCAAATTAATCTTCACCTACTTGAATTTCTGTAACATACTTTCTTACCTCGAAGTAAACAATGGTGCATATGTAGTTAACTCTATTCCTTGCATGAGCTTCATTTCTCCCACCAGTCATTTGCATCAATATGCTGTATATTGCCTATAATTTTTCGCATCTCTCTCTTACCTTCCATCTCTTTGCTTATTTTCAACTTCACTTCTACCCTTTAGGGATAGAGAGCGCCCATGATTCGAAAAAATTGATGATTTTTTTCGTTTGTCTCAAAAGCAAGACGAACTTATTAAGGAGCTTCTGTGAAAAAATTAGCTTCGTTCGTGCAGAGGGTCCGATGTTTGACGCGACGTTGCCACGTCATCTTCTATGTCTTTTTATTACTGCATAATGCTTTCAAGGATCCTAGCTGACCCAATGAGAAATAATAAAGAAAAATTGAGATTGCTTATCTGTTTTGCCTTATTTTGGAGGATCGGAATGTGGGGGTTTCAAAATGAATCTCCTCCTACAGTTCTCGAAAAAAGACACGCCTTGGAATTTTTAGGTTTTTTAACTTCTAAAAAGTTTGGAGATAGCCATGTTAATTTTTGGAATCTACAAGCCTTTCCGCATCCAATGACACTAAAATAATCACTTATACTTAAAAACTGTCGGAGGAGATGTATTTTGAAAAAACCCTATAATATCGTCTTATATCAATATCTCGTTTTCTATGGGAAAAATCGTATTTTTTAACTAGATAAAAACAGTTCGTCTTTGCATTTCTATCAGAATACCAAATTTCATTGCTCTAGGTTCAATATTAAAGAAAAACTTCATAAAACCGCCCTCTCTCCTTAACCAATCAAACTCAGTTTTCAGGCTCTCAATCTTAGCCATTTTCACTTCTACATGTGCAATGCTTTCACTACATTCAAACTCCAAATTTTTCAAATGTCTCCTTTCATCTTATCCCCCCACTCAAAAAGCCCTCACATCAACCTAAAAATACAATTCTACATAAAAAATACTCATCATAAACCATGCATTCGCATCTACTGTTATTCTACCTTTTTCAATAAATACAAAATCATTCAGTAAAATTAATTTTCATTATAATGTGTTTTCTAGACTGTTTGCAATAAGGCCCAAGAAAACTAGTGATATCTATCGTTATCCAACAGGTATAAACCATAAGCCGGTGCTTTAAATTCACCTGAGAACACATGTGTTCATTTTACAGCAACTCATTCTGAAAGGAAGGAAAAAACTTTGGCATATACACACCGGTAAAAACATAATTCGAGTGATAAATAGTTCTATTGCTTCCTAAAAATCAAAGAATGATCCTTTATTAAACCTATTGTGGTACACCATTGATTAGGATAGCACAGCTTTAATTAACATATCATTCAAAGTAGAAATAAAACTCCTTTGGCTGAGAGGTGACTTGTTCTGCTATCCGGGTGAAAGCGATACACTGTGGAAGCTGAGAAGAAGTTGCTCTGCCCCCATTAAATTCTCACTCTGTAGTTGAGGTCCCAGTGACACCATACAGGTTATTTTTACAGTGTTCATGCGTTGCTGGTGAATGAAGAAAACAAAGTTGTAAAATATTGAAAAATTAATTAAATACATGAAAATCATTTTCTGTCTTTTACTTCATTCATAGCATAATTTTCTTATTCTTTGACTTTTTATCACCGTAGCTCAATTGCTAAGCGTATTTTTTGAAGTTTAGAGCTTATCTCACAAACTCAGAGTGCCCAAAGCTTAGTTTGACCAACGCGCTTGTTGTGAAGGACACCGTCTGGGTAGAAGAAAGTCCGTTATTTATGGATAGATTTCTCTGAAATTTTCACAGTAGGTGTGAAATGATGCATAGATCATTTGTTATTTCGAATAAATTTTTGTACCTGCACTTTTTTTTAAAATATGATGAAATAGGGGGTTTTGTAAAATCTATCTTCTCCTACAATTTTAAAGTTACAGAACCAGTACTTCGTTTTTAGATTGCTTATATGTCTACATATCCATAAGGGGCAGGAAATTTTGATAACTTTTTTTTGTGGATTTTGGGAATTTAAAAAAAAATGTGACTTTTTTTCATTTTTTTTTCATGTCATGGAATTTTCAAAACAATGGATGTATCAAAAAATGCTGCCCCTTATGGATACACCTTGCTAAGCCCTATCGAATGGTATATAAACCATTGTTGTAGCTCTAAAATTGTGGAAGGAGAGACATTTGAGAAACCAATTATCAAGTTTCCAGGAAAACGTGTTTTTTTCACAAAAAATGTTTTTCTTTTTATCTTTTGAACTACACAATAATCTACAATGAACTCTTGAGCGTTTGTAGCTCTTTTCAAGCCCTTTCGATTGATATAATTTACATTGCTCTAGCTCTGTAACTCTGGGAAAAAATATACAACAAAAGACAATACGTGTAATTCTTCAAAACAACCTTTTTTCTATTTTTTCATTTTTTTTCGGCCAAAATACGTTTTTTTGTCAAGTCAACTCCTTTGTTTTATAGCTCTTTTCAAGTTCTTTGGATAGGTGTGCTCGCTATAGCTGTAGCTATGATACTGCAGCTGTCATCGCACTTTGAATGAAAGCTGCGGTATCATAGATATAGTAGAACAGCTAAATTCTGAAATTGGTAAAATTTCATAAAAAATATTTATTCAGCCTTAGAATGTTTCGTTTGAATAATGGAACCACTTTGAGTAGCCCATGAACGAACTAAATTGCCATTGCCGCAGAGAAACACGCTCAATTGACTCCCAGTAATGAGGGGAGAGGGGTCAAGGTCACGCCACCCCCATCGCTTTCCCCCCCTCTGGGGAGCGCACTATTTGGAGTAGACGAAAACGGAAAGTACCAATGGAAGCGCAAGAAAATCCTCTATAAGATGCATATAAAAACAGAAAATCAACACATATCCTGATTTCTACCCAGACGGTGTTCTGAAGTCGTGACTGATGTAAACATTGACCGCTGCACACTCCCGTGGTGAAATGTTTGTGAACAGAAAACTAGTTCTATATTTTTGCTAATCCATGTGACAATATAACTACTTCGTTCAAAGTCAAAATTATTAAAATATTCTTCACTGTGTAATAAAATAATTGATGAATGAATTTAATAAAAAAGATGCAAGTTAGCAGTAATTATTATTGCTAGAGTAATAGCACAGGCGCTTTATGTACATGCTTGTACAATTTATACAATACTTATAATTAAAATTTAAAAGTTGCATATGATATGCTCATAATAATTTTAGCCCTGCCGCAAGTAATAATTTTAGCCCTGCCATTCGTGTGTTACGCCACGCTTGTTCATCATTAAAGCCCGGACTTTTGCCATAAATGCCTATAATGCCTAAAGCGCCATAAGTGCATATAATGCCATAAATGCCTTCATAGCGCCATAAATGCCTTCATAATGCCATAAACGCCTACTTATGCTGCCTATGTTAGATTTGTTATTTCTAGAGTATTGCAGCCCAACATAACTATGTAGTACATACCATCAGTAAAGAATTCTTAAAGAGAAAAATTATACAGTGGCTGCTGGTGATTGGCTGTTTGGAAGTGACCGCGTTTACGGTACGGGATGCGGGTGATAACATCATTTTAGTAAGCAATGTGAGCGAAGTGTGCGAGGTTAAGCGGCCCATAGACGATCAATTTAATTGTCAATATAACTGTCAAAGATGAATATTGATAATTTAATTGATCGTCTGTAGGCTTGATTGATGACTGTCAACTAATTGAATCAATGTATTGACGCAATAAAATCAGTTTGATTTTTTATTGATGGTTCGTCGATATTTCATTCTTAGCTCTGAAAGTCGTGGTTTATAAACCTGGGAATACTTGGAATTTCATTTTTGTGTACATTCAGATCTGGTACTTTTTGCATGCTGGAGGACGCTGCTACAAATATCTGGTACTTTTAATGTCCCATTATTATATTATTTGAAGGTAGTTAAGTTATTTTATTTATAATTGTTAACCAATATGTTTAAATTATCTTGAAAAGTAAAAACTTGGTACTTTTCAGTTCTTGATACGTTGTCTGGGTATTTTTTATGGAGTGACCAGATGCAATAGTTTATCAAATGATGTAGTGTCCCATCAAAGATAGTTCTGAAAATCTTCTGGCTCATTTGCAAGTCATTCCTTGAGCTATGCGCCGGTTCCGAATATTCTGCCACGTTCTTTGAGCCATTTTTTGGCCCATGTCTTACGTTTACGCGGGATTTTATGGGAGATGAAAGTGCCAAGGCTATTACTACAATGTTAATTTCTTCGTCGACCATCACATATACCGTCCGCTGAGCAAATGACTTGTTTTTAGCAATTATATTGATGAAAAGATTGATGCCGTTTGTGGGGAACATAAGGCAATGCAAACAAACAGATGCAGCGAAGATTCTTGAGTACAAAGCAGAAAGCGGCGAAAATGTTTTTTCTAGTGGTGCAAATAATACATTATATTGCAATAAATCCAAGACACGGGTAAATGTCAAAAAAAAATTTTGTGCTCCAACACTTACGGTCTAAGCGGCATCGACAAGACGACATGGAAGACGACACTTCACAACCGTCTGGAAGTGCTGCCAGTTCTGCTAACGCGTCTACTGTTCAGTATTCGCCAAACTTGGACCGTACGTTCAAAGAGGACTTGTGCAAGACTTTCATTGATGCTAACATACCCTCGTGGAAACTGACCAATGAAAGCGTTAGATAATTTCTCGAAAAATATACCGGAGAGAACATCCCAGATGAATCAACTCTGAAAAAATACTATGTAAATAAAAACTACTCTAAAACCATAGATAAAATAAGGAAAAATGTTCATGGTAAAAATATTTGGATTTCGATTGATGCAACTACTGATCCACTGGGAAGACAATTAGTGAATGTGATTGTAGGTACCTTAGAAGCGTAAGATGAACAAAGCATGCACTTACAACAACATAGTCTGTGTGTCAACCAACAGTTCAAATATATCACAGGTATTCAACTCTTCTGTTGCCTTATTATGGCCAGATGGCATCGCACTTCAATTTGCTACGGATGCTGCTCCGTACATGAAGAAAGCAGCTAGATCTTTGCGTGTTCTGTTTCCTCGCATGATCCATGTTACTTATTTAGTGCATGGATTTCGTAGAATATCCGAAGAAGTTCGCTCGCTAATTCCAAATGTGGACAGTTTGATTGTAAACGGCAAGACAATTTTTCTAAAGTCGCCAAGAAGGTGTGCCCACTTTTGTGAGTGTGCTCCAGCCCTGAGCTTGCCCTCACAACTAATTATCACGAGATGGGGAACGTGGTTATCAGCTGCTCTCTATTGTTCTTCCAGCTTAGAAGCTCTAAAAGACAACTTCAACACTTTGGATGCTGAAGACGCTGCCTCCATACGCATTGTTCAGGAATTGATGTGCAATTCTAGTTTGCAGAACGATCTCTCCTTCATCGAAGCACACTTTCAAACGCTACCGCAAACCATACAAGCGCTAGAAAAAAGGAATATACCGCTGCATTATGCTTGAGATTTGGTTGATAGCACTAAAGAAAAATTGAGGAGCACTCCCGGAGAAAAAAGCAAACACACAGCTGAAAAATGTCATAATTTGTTTGATTCTAATGTTGGCCTAGGAGAGATGAAAGATATTGCACAGGTTCCTAACGGAACAAATGTTCAATGCGTTGGTAATCTTTCACCAAGCGATGTAGCATGTTTCAAGTACGCATCCGTTACATCGGTCGAAGTTGAAAGATCATTTTCAAAACGGAAGCACACAGTATACTCTCGGATCGACGGTTGCGTGTGACCTGTGAAAACGTCAAGAAGCTTCTTGTGTCACAGCTTGTAACAGTGAACTGATTGACGAATAACAGTGTTTTACAAAAGTTTTTGGTTGTATCTATTAACATTGCTTCGGAATTTTCACTGTTGTTGAAGTTAAAGTTTTGTTACGCGTTACTAGAAGTTCATTCCATGTTATAGAAAAATATTTGTATGTCATATGTATAATGAATTTCAGTTATTAAAAATGTTTTCTCGTGAACATTGCAGTAAAATAATACCTTTAATTCGTTTTATTTTTTCACTCCTTTACTTAAAACTCATTTTTACGATACTGCGGTACCGGCTGATTATCAGGAAAAGCATGATTTGTTCCATTCCAAAATGCCTGCATTGGATGTCTCAAATGCCTACGACACTGCCATAAATGCCCATGGATAGTGCCATAAATGCCTACTTAACTGCCATAAATGCCTACTTTACTTCCATGAATGCCTACGAACATTGCCATAAATGCCTATGGTTAAGTGCCATATGTGCCTATGTTTAAGTGCCATAAACGCCTTTTTATAAACGCCTTAACGTCCGGGCTCTATTCATCATATTGATCAAGTAATTTATGTTGACCATCAGAATTTCAAGTCTCCATAATTAGGAGCGGAACGAGAAAGGGATTTTAAGGGAGTTGGCATTTAATTTCTTCAACAAAATGATTGCTCAAGGGATTGACTGTGTTAAGGAGTGTAAAATATGAAAATATGCAAACACAATTTCCATCATGGCTATCAAATTTTACAAAACATACCCTAAAATTCCCAGCGTTGTTCTCTGAGAAAAATCGGAACATAGACTTGTACTCAGTTGGTGGTTAACTATTACTGAAAACATGATGACTGTGAAAATTGAGCTAAAATAAACCAACTTCAATTTTCAGGTAGCTTTTTCAAATTGAAAGTTACACGTTTGATTTGAAATTCAAATTTGGTCTTGTAATGTACACTGGTTCAGAAACAAATAACTCTCATTTTAATTATTGAAGTGCAGTGCCGATTTTTCTGTTAGGGCCACTTCAGATATTTCTGTTCAGAATTTTCTGCATTGATGTGCAGTGATCGGTGGTGAAAAAAAATTTCTTCCCCAACCGGGCTGCGCTCGTGTCAATAGCTGGCCTCTGCCCCCACTCAATCACCGCCACCATCACACACACCACCACCACCGCCCCTGCACCTGTGATGCATGCCAGATACCGCCATTCTACTCATCATTCTCTATCGAAACTACATGTTTATTTAGGTAAGAAGACAAAAATATTACGAATTGTACAATTAAATATTGCTGTCGTAATTTTCGTCATGATAAGTTGTGAGAATTTCATTAGTATTTCATTCTTTTGCGGGAATATCAATAATGGATATTTAATGAACACGCACATTTAAAGACTATTGTTCGTTTTGTGTCACAATAGTTCGTCGTCAAGCAAAGTGAACAGTATTTATATTCAAAAAGCTGTCGTTACATAGGTATTACATAATTAAGTTAATAATGTATTGTTCCTATATCTCCTGCCGATTTCAAAATTTTAGACTCAGCTTCAACCACGTATGACCACAGAATTTTAGAGTCCTTGCATATCTTCAAGCGAAACCCTCATTTGAACAATATTGACAGTTCGTTCTCTTTGTAAATAGTGAATAGGTAGATTCTTCGTCAGAACCAGCCTAATTTCATTTCATACTTATGTGCCACACGTTTTCTTTTTGTGCTTCTGTATTTTATTCTTCGTTTTTGTCCGTCACATACTTTGTATTCTGACTTTCATGATATATTTCTAGTACCTAAAATTCACTCAATTTAATCTCATATTTCTGACGTAATTCTTCTGTTTTTCGTTTGAACTGATGATGGAGCTAGGCTCCGAAACGTTTTCTTAGTAAAGATGATGAATTTGATCGGAATTTCCTTCGTTTTTAAGTTTCTGAAAAGGTTGCGATTAAATCAAACCACTGACGTGTTCAGATATATTAAGTTAATATAATTACAACCTGCTGGCTGATAACTGAACGGAGATAATGCCAGTATGTGCAGGATGTTTTACGACAAGAGGTACACAATTTCACAAGCAGAATATGGCCAAATGAATAATTTTCTTCTGTGAAATTTTCAGAACACGTTGAGTTTTTGAGATATTTGCAGTTCATTGTTTTAAAGTATGAAATTTTAGGATAAAATTACTCGCAATATTTAGTTTGAATTTACGTTACACACACTTCTAATGTAAGAGAGTATACAATGATGAAATTTCCTTTTAGTGATATTCGATTAAGAGGTTTAAGCAAAAACTTTTTGAATGAATGTGAGGAAGATCTCGTAGCCAAAATTTCAGAGGCTGCCGGTGAGATTTCTGAAATGAAGAATGATCTGTAGAATGGCGGCATCTAGCATGCATCACAGGTGCAGGAGTGGGGGTGGTGGTGGTGTGTGTGATGGTGACGGTGATAGAGTGGGGGCAGAGGCCAGCTATTGACACGAGCGCAACCGGGCTCCGCACTTATCCTTGAAAAGATGCACTGTCCCCAGATTTTCGATGCTGATCCTCACTAGTATTTCTGACTGGGTATTGGTAATTCAAAATTATTTAATATACTATTTTATTTGCCTAATTATTAGTTTAGAATTGTCAACTTTTTCATAAATTGATTTTGGCGTTCCGTATGTGGCCGATCTGACAGGTTAAAATCTCCAGGAGACAATTTTGCAAACCACCGTAGACATTTCCGATCATTCAATGCATTCATCCCATAGACCCATAGTATTGATTGCTCGGCTCGTGATTATGCCGCCATCCTTACACCGTTTGCTGCGAGTGCATAAAAAGCGCTGGTAGTGTAGCCCAGCATTGCATATTGTCTTGCATTCCCTCAACGTAAACAGTAACAGTCCACCATTCTAATACGAGCCTCTCATTCTACTAAAGTTGAAGACTTGTAGCCAGCAACCTTCTCTACCCTCGTCTAGGATCAGTGGAGTCACACAATGACTCAATTCACAGCTCTCGACAAAAATATAAGTGAATTTTATTAATACACAATTTATACAATGTACTATAACTTGCAATAGCGGCGGCTCTCTCAATCAAAGTGTTTGACCGAAGTGGCTATTTGGCAAAAATTAGTGAATAGCAGTGCCATGGTCAGTTCCAAAATTCCTTGTAGTTTCTGCAGCTGAGATTTCTTTTCTAAATTCATAGAGCATGCAGTGTCTCAGATGCTCATCACTAATATCCATCTCTTAAGGGCTGAGACAGTTAAACTCAATAGTTTTCCACTAAAAACAATATCTGAAAGGCAAAGCAAGATATTAAGACACCAATTCATCAAAAAATATCTAGGACTGTGTACAACTTAGGGGGCTGTTAAGTGATGAACCTGATTTCTTTCCAGCCTGAGTGGAATTAATAAAGCTTTCAAAGTAGAATGATAAAATTCAAATTAAGTCAAAGGCACTGAAACCAAAAATGTTGGTATGTAGAAGAGGAACGACTGTGTATTGCTTTGTACGACAGCATGCATTCCTTCACTCCCTACTTGAAAAGTTTGAACCACCGTCGTATCTCAGAGTTTTTCACCCAGATGAAGTCAACAGATCGTTCCGTTTTCAAGGAGCGGAGTGAGTGCCTGACACTCAAGTTCACCCCCATATTATCTTATTACAATCAAAAACTAAGATGATGTTCTCTATCAGGAAAACAGGAAACGATATAGCAAGCCAATAACTCTTACTCTACACTGTAGAAAAAAAGTGTCTAAACAACGTAAAATTGTCTAGTAGCTTTTTCACCCGAGAGTTTTTCGCTCTGTTAGTTCGCCAGATACATCAATTGCTACCGGCGTCGTTACAGACATCTGTTGAGTTAACGGACTGCGATAGGTGCACGGTTGGTTCAACGGAACTATCGTATATCTTTGTTCAATTTACAGAAATGTTATGAACGATCCATATTTCAGACAGGGAACGTCTATAAGTCAATTGTTAGAACGTGTAAGGCCGGCATTGTGCCGTACGAAGTATAGGTTGCCGTTTCTTTTCTAGAAACTACAAGAACTTCTGTGAATCTACGGAAACAAAAAGAAGGCTCTGGATAAGTGACAGCTGCAGGAGATTCTGTTACTACAGCAGAGGAACCGAAAATTGGAAGGTACTCTGATGCATCTACCACTTGCAGATATATTATGGTGCCAGTAAATATTACATGCGATGTACCTTTGTCCGTTTATATACATAGAAGTATAGCTGCAAGGCTATATGTGCGGACCTCAGTGAACGGTGCAAAAACAAAACTAGTCGGAACTTCCTATTAACGCGGGAAGTTACCAAGTTTTCATTTTTATAAATCGCTTAACCACGGACGATTCAGGCTGCTTGATGAAAATTTTTAGTTCACCACGTTTATTTAATAAGATTCTCATGGATACTTCTTAGGTTGGTCAAATATGAATTACTTGTAAAGAATACTGAAAAACAATTTGGTATACGAAGGGTTTTCACGCACCGTATGACACACCTAGGAACGAATGATGAAAGACATGTATAACAGAACAAGAAATGCTAGAAGAAAACCGAAAGCATCGAGAGCTGAAACTTTTAAAACTGTTTTCTGCGAAAAGGCCCTACCCATAGCGCAACTCACTTCTATCCTCGCAGGAGCATTATGAATAAAATATGCTACACCGGTCGGTACCTGTATCAAGTATGAAATTATTTTCCAATCGAAGACAACAAAAAGTATTACATAACAAAGAAGTTATAATACGCAAGCAATATCAATGAACCATACTGAAAAATCTACCAATGTTAATAGTAAAAGACTATCCCTCGTCCTTTGCTAGGAACGAAAAACTACACCTAAGTTAAAATTAATTAAGTATATGAAACTGAATATCCAGACTAGCATTATCAGAGAGCTAAAGTGATAGTCTGAAAACAGAAAAAATATTAACTGCCGCTGTAAAAGAGGAATTTAAAATATAAGCCAAAAATATTCCTCATCAAAATATAAGCCAAACATTTCAGAGTCCAAGAAAAATATAAGCATAACAGAAAACATTGCCTTGGTGCGTAATACTTACGAAATTTAGGCAGCAGTTCTTTGAGGCAGAAAAAAATCAAAACCTACACAGAAGTATGAAATTACAGGAAAATCAACCAATTGCTCTACATCAATAATGCTATACATCAATTACGTAGAGGGTACAACCTTTCTAACACATATCATTGGTTCTCTCTGTGGTGAATTTGTACTGAGCAATGAAACGAGTTTAATAAAGCGATGAACTCGTTCATGAAATGAAAGTATACGGTTCAGAATAAACCTATCGTGACGTCAGTTACAGTACTGTTGAATCTCGAATGGCGTCGTGTCTCATGCAAACTAGCTAACAATAAGTCCCCTTAAATGTTCATCAATGGATGAAGAAAGTTAACTTCAGACGCCATATGCTCAAGTTATAATCTAAAATAACTTCAGCACTGATGCTTCTAAGCTTGAGAATAAAAAGCAAGGCGAAAATCGCTAGGGGTAAAATCATTTTATTAAGAATGATCAAATAAAACTGAACGTCTCGGATTAACATTCCATCTGCAGCAAAATTTCTTTAAAAAGAAATCAAAAGGGGATGAACTAGTTCAATAATAAAGTATTTATAAAAAGTTTAGACTTGGCAAAAACACGAACAGCGCTAAAAAATAAAAGTTATAGGAAAAACTGAGTAACTAAACTATGTGTTGGCAGCATGAAGCGGAAAATCACTTTGGAGTACGTTTCATTTTGTAAATAGATAAAGATACGAGAATGCGCAGATCTGTTCTGTAAGAGGTACCGGCCAATATTTTAAAGTCGTTTAGGGAGACCGGAACATTGCACTTTTCTGCATCAGATCTAACAGAGGACAGTGGGGGGACCCAAGAGGAAGACAAATTCTGCAACTTCGCCCAGCATGTTTGGAAACGCTAGTCGCAGGGTACTGCAGGTAGAACCAACGTACCGCGAATCGCAACGTGAACCACTTTAGAAGTACACCAGAGACGAGCACAGTGAGGGTGGCAGTTCGTCTTTGAAAAGGAATAGAGAACCAATTGTAAAATTATTCACTAGAATCATTTCAATTTTGAGTTGTGGGAAAAACTCTTTAACAAGGGAATTAACATCCTTGCTTAGTTTCGATGACTGAAGGCGAAAATGCGACAACTTCACTAAAAAGCTTGTTATGCACAACACTGAACAGATTGAGAGTTATAAATCTTTGACACAAATTTATGATAACTCCCAATCTGTTCAATCTTGTGCTCAACAAGCTTTTTTTCTGAAGTTTCTGTATTTTGACCATCAGTCATTGAAACTTAGCAAGGATGTTAATGCCCTTGTTAATTATTTTTTCCACAACTCAAAATTAAAATGATTCGAGTGAATAATTTTACAATTGGTTCTCTATTCCTTTTCAAAGACGAACTGCCACCCTCACTGTGCTCGTCTCTGGTGTACCAATACAGTTGTTCACGTTGGGAATCGCGGTACGTTGGTTCTACCTGCCGTACCCTGATGACTAGAGTTCTCGAGCATGCTGGGCGAAGTTGCAAAACTGGTATTCCTCTTGGGTCCCCCCACTGTCCTCTGTTAGATCTCATGCAGGAAAGTGCAATGTTCCGGTTTCCCTAAATTACTTTGAAATCTTAGCCGGTACCTCTTACATAACAGATCTGCGCATTCTCGAATCTTTGCCTTTTTACAAAATGAAACCGACTCTGAATGACACCCAATTTGTGTTTTCGTTTCATGTTGACAACACATATCAGTTTCTCAGTTTTTCCTTTACCTTTTATATTTTTTATCGTTCGTGTTTTCTCAAAGTTTAAACTTCATATAAATACTTCATTAGTCAATTAATTCTTCTTTTTTTGGTTTCGTTTTACCGAGATTTTGCTGAAGATAGACTGTTAGTCCGAAACGTTCAGTTTTATTTGATAATTTTCAATGGAAAATTACTTTACCCGAAGCGATTTTTGCCTTGCTTTTTATGCTCACGATAGTCACAATTACCTTATAAAGGATTATAATTTATATCAATAACATAACATTAGATGTAATAACTGACACAATAGTGCCGAGCGTTTCGTTTAAGCAAAGGTGTAGTTCAGTATGTGTTATTTGGCAAAAATAATTCAACACCTAGACAATGAGAAAGCATGAAGGAAACCTGATACAGATAATGTTCCCGTACAAATTAAGACTCAAACATACCGCAGATCTATGCAAGCCCATCTAAGTCATCTACACTGGAATTGAGAAAGTATTTGAAAATCAGATGCCGGTTTGACCAAATCGTCATCCACACAAAGTCGCAGCTAACACGAGCCCAGCAGCACTTACTCAATCTTCTGTCAAAAAGTTGAACCATCTTTTATTATCTGAAGAACCTTAGCATGAAAACCAGTTGGAAGCGAAATTTCTACAGGCATGCGAAACAAAATTAAAGCGCAGGAACACAAAAAACCCACAAAATTTCAGAGGTACGCTTCATAAAACTAGCTGAAAGTAATTAACACTGAGATCATTCAAGACAAGTATGCGACAGAGGGCGCAATGGCCATGTGGGAACTACGAATCTAATAATGCACAAAGTGGTCTATGGCGAAGTATTGTCTTAAGCAAAGAAAAATGATTTAAAGAAGAGTAGGAAAGGAAAAGCATCACGACTGAAGTTGAGGTAGTGAAAAGGGCAAATATAGTCTGGAACTCCTCAACCCATTCTAACGAGAAAGGAAGGCCAACTTGTCCCAAAGTCAGGGCCTACACGGGCTATATTTAACTCGAAGTGCAAAGCATACATGAGTCTTACCCATTGGCGGGAGGGGGAGGGGGCCAGTGATGGAAAAAAAGTTAAAATGAATTACCAGTTTCACATAGCCCGCATAGGCCGTTGATTTTTTGTAGGTGTATGGAATGGTTGCAAATACATTAGCGTTTGTAAATTAGTGAAGTCATTTTCATACTACTGAAAATATACGAGCAAAGAGAAATTAAATAAGTAAAACTCTCAGCTCGACCACAAGTAAACGTCGTGCAAAGAAATACACAGGAAAATGCGATTACGCACTTCTCTGAATTTTAAATGTTATACACAAATATGCATATTTATGTATGCATATACACATTCATGTAGACACATACATATAACCATCTACACAAATTTGTGCGATCATTAGTCTCGATTCAGTTGGTTTAACCATTTGAAAATGCTCCCCAGTGTGAAATTGATCGCCTAAGCGACGATAATTTGCGTCTGAGTTTACCGGTAATTATACTCTTTTTCTTCCTATAAACTGACGATATATCGTCGGAATTAGTGTCGGGAATGTCTCATATTATCATGGAGTTAACGTTAAATTACCGGTTTTTACTCTAAATTTTGTACGATGACCGACGATAATAACCGGTTCGTTACCGGTAGTTAACCAGTTTATTACCGGTAGTTGAACGGTTATTACAGTTGGTCTTCGTTCTAAACTTACGATAATTACCGGTAATTTAAAGTGGAAAATGGCTGCTTCTAACCACTATATTCCGGAAGATTCATAAGCAGTGCAGCGATTTTTCCCAATAATTGCGAATTGCTCCCAAAAACCATAGCCCACACCTCGTGAAACGCATCCGTCCAATCACCTCGAATTTGACCAGATGACTGCACAAAAATTACCGAAGTTACTTATTTAAATTCAACAAATTTGTTTAAAAGTTTCTTACAAATTACGATTATTGAACAGATTAGTATGACAGGGTGAGGCCTTTGTAACAAGTAACAATGCATTATTAGAAAAAACGCTGCAATGCTGATTAATGCTACAGTAAGAGGGCTCAAATTATCATCTTCATCGTAGAACATTAGACAATTTCGATCAGTCTCACACTACAAAACATAAGAAGTCATTTCAAACCACCAATGATTTATAAATCGGTTAAAACGTTACAGATGTTCAACAAATATTTTTATTTCATTTCCAACAGCCGTCATTCTAGTATTGAAATAAATTTTTACAAAAATATTTTGGCACGCAAAGAATTCCATCACACGTTGTTTGTAAGATTCATCACTACAAACACTATGATTATAACTTTCATTCAAAATTAACCCCCCCCCATAAAAGGACTCAGCGAGCAACCAATTAATCAGAAAACTTTACCAAATTGCAAATTAAATTTGCACACTTCCATTCCTAGACATCAAATATCTACAATGACCAACCCTCTCAACCACTACACATCTTCGTCCTTTAATTGGGATGAGGAGACGACAGGGCCCGCACTAATGCTATTGAGTCGCAAGTAGTAGAGGACGGGGTTATCCTCCACAGCTATATCTCTTCAGAAAAAGTCACCCTCCACCTCCCGCTTCCATGCGGCTCCGATGTTTGTACTCTATATAGAATTCTTAATTTTCAAGATATTTTGCATCATAAACAAATAAACAACTCAACTTTTTCAAATAGAACTTTCCCATAAAACTGGTGATAGTAGGCACAAAAATTTTCGTAATGCTGATACCTCCTTTTTGATTAAGCGAAAATAAAATCCGCAGAAAAATGCAACACACATTCGGTTCTTTTTGGTACCATAAATAGATGAACAGATCCCACATCAAATTCGTACATAGGAAAATCGATTTTGCGAAGCAAATTCACAATGAAAGAAATAGAGAAGAAGTACTTTAAAAACATTTACTCTGAATGTTTCGAGCCTAAGCCCATTCTCAACAAAAAGTCAGTAAAATTGGTAAAGGGAGCAGAGAACTGCTCCCTTTACCAATTTTACTGACTTTTTGTTGAGAATGAGCTTAGGCTCGAAACGTTCAGAGTAAATGTTTTTAAAGTACTTCTTCTCTATTTCTTTCATTGTAAATTCGTACAATCAGCAAGTACTAGTTTCAAATGAACTCATTAATTCGTAAATGAAATTATTATTTTGAAATCCATTTCTTGACATTCCAGCTATAAAAATTTTCGTAATACTGATACCTCATATTCAATAAAACAAAAATGAAATCCGAAGGAAAAATTCAACATACATCGGATCCTTTTTGGAACTAAAAATAGATGAACAAATCGGACATAAAGTTAGTGCTATCAGTACAGACTAGTTTCAAACGAACTCATTAATTTGTGGATGAAAAATATTTTTTTACATCGTTTTTTTCTATCACAAATTTATCCACTAATACATCGAGCAGCCATGACTTCATGCACTTTTGCCTGACAGTTACTTTCACGCTGAACCGCTCAATGATTTTATTTCTTTATATTTACTCTAGGAGCCGTAGCAGAACATTCTCCCCAAGGGGATAACACCTTAGAGATTTTCAGAGGCCGGGATGGTTTTTTTCGGTTTCGAAGGGACAGATTTATTGACTATAAATTAGTTTTCGCCTCCCTTTCCACTACAAAGATGCTCAAAGAGAGGAAGGATGAAGGCACCATTGATTATAGAATTTTAGGGGAAGCGGAATCTATGCACAAGGGGTGTTCCCATTCAGGGTTCCATGTGCATAAAAACAGTGCGTCAAGAATTAAAGTTATGAAACAAGATAGAAGTTAAAGAAAAAACTCAGATGCTGAAAAACAGGACAGAGTGAACCGAAAAAAGATGGTCCTTCGCGAAAAAAATATATCATTTCAACAAAAAGATGAACTCTCAGCTCGGGCCCTTATATTTTCCCCTTGGGAGTGCTAATTCCCATAGAGACCATATTTCTATCCTCCTGAGGGGATTTTCACTGGCACAATGTTCGCCAAGTTATACCCTCCCAATCATATCAACAACAGAAAAAAAATAATTGCAGGATCTTCAGAGTCAATTCGAACTTCATACACTCTAAATAAAATGGGCTTTAGACGGAGGGTTTCTTCCCCATTGGCACCCACACCTTACCCCTCTCACCCGCTCAAGCTTCCCCACTTGCATTTAGACGAAGGGTGAGAAGCCCAGAGCAGTAACTGTGACTGAGTGAAGATGTCGAAACGTAATTCAAGGAACGTGTAAAAAAGAGGACGCTATTTTTATCCTGCAAACTATTCCACGAGGCCGGCACAAGAAGATCAACGGATTCGTGAAGAATTCGAAAATTGCAGAAATACTTGCACAAATTATATCGAAGTCCTATCAAGAGTCATCCTGTGTTAATAATAGCATAACAGCGAACAATATGTGTTACGATTGTTAATATGTACGTACTTTTGAATTAAATAGAAACTTATTTCAGCAACAGAGCATTTCAAAGTCGGCAATCTAGAAGCGATAGAACTTCATTAAGAAATTATATTTACAGGCACAATAAATACAATTAGACAGATGCTTTCAATAAATCTATCAATGTTAAAACTTTAACTCTCACTCGTTTCCTAGATCAAGGGAAACATCTTGGTTTTGGATTAGGCATGAGGACTAGACGGCAGAGCACTGCGTGATGCACCCTACTTTTAAGACTCCCAATAACGCACTGTTAAGTCAGTCGCCCCTGAATTTTTCCAACATGAAGAGTGGCAGCGTCAACACGCGAGGGGAACTGGTGGGAGGCATTAAATCGGTGTTTTAGGGTTTTTTGAAAGGTGGGAAGTGAGAGAGGGCGTTTCCCTGGGGAAAGCACCCTATGTCTAAATCCAACTTAAAGGAGGAGCATGTTAACCTGATGTCGACGGAGCTAGCAAATGACGTGACTGAGAGGCATTCAAAGTAATCGATGAAGAAGCAAGTAGATTTTGAGGAAGTGTACTGGTTTCCGCCAGCAACTTTTCTGACTCAATCCGTCATCTCTGAGCCAGCCCAATCGTTGCAATGACGCCGGACCTCTTGTATGGGTGACGCCTTCAGTTCCTTATCTTCATCATACCCGACTGCAGCTAAAGCATCTCATAAATGGGAATACATTAGTAAAATTAACTGTGCAAATGAAAACAAAATAAAACGAATTACCATATTTCGAATGACTGTGTTCCAACTACCACTGTGTTCGGAACAAGCCAATCTAGCTCTGCTTGTGATCGCAACAATTGGCTCATCTGACTTGGGTTGCATCAGAGAAAAAGTCGATTAACCTAACTCTGAATACAACACTTGACATCGGTATCCTATTGAACACCTGGGCGTTAAAGTTATTGATAATTTATTTTTATAGGAGCTTTGAACCCCTTTGGCTTATTGAATTTGAATCAAATGATGTCGTGCGGATAAAACAAACTGATATTAAAACGAAACATTGAGGACTGACGTCCATGCTATGATCAAATATATTGAAGAATAACCAATTCTTGAACGAAAAATCAGATTATTCATAATAGCATTAAATTATTGATTCTGCCCACTGCAATGCTAATACGTTTTCAAACGTTGAAACCGATCTGCCATTATTTGTTACAAAAATTTTGTATCAATAAATCCCTTTATTTGCATTACTGTAACGAAAGATAATCATCAGTTAGTTTAAGCTTTACAATCCGCAACAAAATAAATGCGATCTAAAGAGAGCAAGGAGGATGGCCTCATTTAGTATGGAATTAAGGAAACACGCAATCTATGCAGAAGGGGCATAAAAACAATAAGTTGGGCATGAAGTTGATGAAAAAAGATCGAAGTTGAAGAAAAAAGTAGTAGGTGCTGAAAAACAGGACAGCAATGAACTGAAAAAAAGTTGGTCAACATAACAAAAGCATTTTAGTTCAACAAAAGGAATGCCTACCTAGCTCTTAGCTCGGGCCCTCACATTTCCCCGCTGGGAGAACTAATTCCCATAGATACAAGAGTCGTTTTCCCCTGAGGGGTAAGATTTTAGTTACCTTATACAAACTCACAGGTAGAATGCTCCTTGGAAGAGATTTTCATCCGTTGAAGAGCTTGTCCTAACCCAGAGTAGGACATTTCCAAGGCCACACCACCGTCCTGATGAACTAGTGACGTACAAACTGACGCTCAAACATCGCATAAGCTCCATCATCTAGAAATTAAGCAGAAAATGTAATTGTGTGTGATAACTCAAAATCAAATGCGCACTAGGGTGACAATTATTTTTCGACTTGTGAATTTCAACTGGGACTGGCGTCCATATTGTGAGGTTCTAGCCAGAAACAATGCACAAAATTTTTTTTTAAATTAATTTTTAGAGTTCGCTCAAGGAGCAGTTTGACGTATTAATACTAATTAGTGTAAAAGTCCCAACTATTCCGTATTTTTGCAGATATCATTCAAAGTGTGATATATGGAAAAGCCGGTCAATTCTAAACACTGTGAATGGCAGAAAGGAATGCCGAATTTGTAAACAAGGTTTTATGGCGCAATGTTATGGTTGTTGCAACTTGCAAGGAGGTTTATCAGTAGCGATGTGACCATTGGTAAGTGAGGTTCTGGTGGGAAGTGCTCTCCGGATATAGCTAGTTATTCGTTCCACAAAACAGATTCAAAATTCTTTCTAAATTTAACGAAAACATATTTGCATGTTTATTGCTTTGTTTATTGTGAACTTGTTATTTGTTTTCTTTCCAGATACTGAATAATAGGTAATAGCTACATTAGCTAGATATTATAATATTCTGAATTTAATCTAGGATGGCGTCAACAAGATCTCAGACAGACATCTATTTACTTGGCTCGCTGGAGAAAAAAATAACATGAAGTAAGCTGCCCTCAAGAAAGCAGGTGCTGCAGGTTTTTCTCTATTATCATGTGGAAGAAAAGAGGACAAGGAAGGACGCAGCAGCTGATACAATGAAAGTTTTGGGAGATTTCTGGCAGCGCGCTCGAATTTATATGCAGAAGGACCAGCGAGCAAAAGAAAACATCTTCCATTTGTACAAGGAATGGGCCAGTCTGAAAAAAACAAAAAGCCGAACGACAAAGACCCAAAAGGCAAATGAAAAAAGTTTGTCAACTCGTTTGGAAATCTGTTCGATATCGCTCACGCAAGTGTAATGTCAATGATAGATCTTGAGGAAGACAGACAGTTCTTGAAGGCAGAACGGGAAGAAGGGTGGCGAGGCTCGATGATTTCTATGGATATGGTACTTTCAAATAAAGTGTCTCAACGCCGGGAACGGGAAGAAAAGGAACAACACCGTAAAACAAACTCTCTTCAAGAAAAAGAGAAGATCAATGAAATAGGCCAGTTGGCATCGAGCTCAAGTTTAACATCTCCAGAACGAAAATCTGATGAAGACAATTGCGCTGGTCCATCTACGTCTCAGATGCCTCCCTTTAAACGTACGCAAGCGTCCAAGAAGATAATGGATAACGAATTGTCGGCCGCAATGGATCGTACCTCAACTACTGATCGTGATGCAGTATTCCTTCTTAGTGCTGCTGTTCGAAGTCTCGGACATGATCCCAACAAACTTGTCATAAACCGTGAATCCTTCCGACGTGATCGGCAAAAATTCAGCGGTGTAACTGCTGCTGAGATCAAAAAATCTTTCAAACCGTCTGTTCCACTCACTGTTCATTGGGACGGTAAGATTGTTCCTGCAGCAGACGGAGGACCAGCCGTTGACCACCTCGCAGTATTGGTTTCGGGAGACAGGGTTGAAAAATTTCTTGCTGTGCCCAGTCTCCCCAATGGAACCGGACAAGCTGCTACTGACGCAATAATGACATCACTCTACGATTGGGGCATTGAAAAACAGGTGGTTGCTCTATCCTTTGATACCACTGCTTCGAACACAGGTTTGGCAGCAGGGGCATGTACTATCGTAGAGCAACGACTAGGGCATGAAATTCTCCACCTAGCCTGTCGCCACCACATGTAGGAATTAGTCTGTGAGAAAGCGTTCTACACTTGCTTTGGACCCTCTAGTGGTCCTGAGATTTAACTTTTCAAGAGGTTCAAAACAACATGGGCTGAGTTGGACAAGACAGCACCAAAAGCAATGGAAATGTATAACATGTCAGAAAACCTACTCAATTGACGTAATGACTTTTTGGTGGAGTTCCAATGCCTACTTGATTGGAAGCACCCAAGAGATGATTATCGTGAGCTACTGGAGCTGTCAATTATTGTTCTTGGTGGGCAGCCAAAACGAAGAACACACATTGCTTCCCCTGGTGCTCTACATCGTGCACGATGGATGGCAAGAATAATTGATGCCATAAAGGTGTTCTTGTTTCGTCACCAAGATAAATTCGTGCTAACACGCAATGAGCTTTCCAGAATCTAGCGATTTGTGGAATTCAGCGTCTCTACCTATGTGGCTCCTGGGTACAAAGCTCCATGTCCAACATCAGCCCCAACGCAAGACCTAGCTCTATTGAAGGAACTAATAGCATACCCGGATAAGGAAAAAGCTAAATCTACATCTACTTCATTGGGGCGCCACTTGTGGTACTTAAGTGTACGATTGGTTGCTTTGGCGTTCTTTGATGACAGTGTAAGCTTGAAAATAAAGCACGACATGGTAAAGGCCTGTAATAATGAAGAAGGTTCAGAGGATCCTCCACGTCGAGTCACAGTTGACACCAGAGACGCATCCTTCACCAATAAAACTATCGTAGACTTTGTAACAAAAGGATCCCAGACGCTTTTGCAGTTATTTGATATTGACACTACCTTTTTTGCCACTGACCCAGCTGCCTGGAATAATGACCCAACTTACTTGGACGCCCAACAGCGTATCAAAGCTCTTCGAGTGGTCAACGCCTTCGCAGAGCGTGGAGTGGCAATGATGCAAGCATACAACCTGGCCTTAAGGGGATCTACTACCCTGGTCTCGACCTCTTCGTTCAAACTTCAATGTACACATTTCTATTGCACCGAAGGGAACGAAAATTTACACGTGGATGTAAAATTTAATTGCGAACACATTTGCATCTTTAAATATTTTTTTTTTGATTTTCTCAAATAAATAATTTACTTCGCGATTATTAGAAAAATATATATAGTTGCGCAAAATCCTACTCTATAATTTTCAATGTAGAAGCGTGATTTTGGTCTCATATGACGCGGAAGAACTGTACCAAGACCGTAACGTAGGATTTTTTGAATTTCGAATTAGAAAAAAATTTATGGTTACATATGTCATAAATGTGTATTGAAAAGACAAATTCAAGATACTTGTTTCAATCTCAGATTACAAGATTCTATTGCAACTAGGTAAATGAAAATGAATACCGATATGTAAAATTAAATTCTAAACACATTTAATTTTATGAAAAATTTCAAAATTCGCGATAGAAAAAAGTGATTGGGCGAACATATTCTGGCAGCGCACTCGAATTCATATGCAGAAAGACCAGCGAGCAAAAGAAAACATCTTACATTTGTACAAGGAATGGGCCAGTCTGAAAAAAAAACATATATATATATTTTCTGCGCAAAACCACATCCCTTCTACAACTTTAAACATAGAAGCGTGATTTTGGTCTCAATCGATGCAGTTTGACAGTGGGAACAGCGTAGCAAAGCAAAATTCTGTTTGAATTCTAAATAAAATTTTAATTGGGAAAAAACTGAAAAAAATTCTATTTTATTTGGAATGTTGGATATGTGTAACTATAACTTTTTTCTAGGTCGAAAATCAAAAAAATCCTACGTTACGGTCTTAGTACAGTTCTTCCGCGTCGAATGAGACGAAAATCACGCTTCTAGGTGGAAAATTATAAAGTGAGTAGGGTTTTGCGCAAGGATTTATATTTTCCTAATAATCGCGAAATAAATTATTAATTTTTGCGAAAATCGAAAAATTTTATAGATGCAAATGTGTTTGGCATTCAATTTTACATATCTGTATGCATTTTGTTCACCTAGTTGCGATAGAAATTGGAAAAAAGATATTTGTAAAATTTGGTAGTCAATAGGTAGTCCAGGGTAGTAGATCGCCTTAACTAAGTATGACGTACAAAAGCAGTCCCTATTGCAGGTTGTTGAGGCTCACCGAAAATCCTTCCAAACCGCCAGCAGTCTAACTTAGATCGTGCAAACTAGGCGACATGAGTGGGAGATTGGCACCCATGAGACCCCTGCCTTTGAGCAGCTAATACTCACGACATAATGTGAGGGGGACTTAGGAATTATTCATCTTCAAGCTTGAACAATTAAATTAAGCCAAAAATAATCGCCATTTACTAGTTTCTAATCAAAACAACCAAATATTAAGCATATACGAAAAAACCTCAAAATATATGTTATTGCGAAAAAAGTTTTTTACCCCCATATGTCACTCTAATGCGCACCCCATTTTCGGAACTGCCTAATTGGAAAGAGAATGAAGCTTTCTGTTCAAAAACCTTTACCACAGCGTCTCATACTGAATAATGAAGGACCCATACATTTAGACATATAAGCAGGGTCGAGATTCATGCCGCTTTTACCTACGCAGGAAAGTTTCCATGGAGTGTTAAAATTAAAAGGGACGCTGTTCTCAAGAAACGGGTGATAGGCCAGTCAGTCCAGCTTTTGTGCGATAATTCCTAGCCTCTGATGGTAGGTACTGCAAAGAGAGGCATCACAGTGTAATATGTTTTTTTTCTGCCAATGGAAAGTTTTGTGTGTGCAATCACTGACCAACTTCACATTTTCTCAGTATTTTTCAATAACTTTATCCTTGTTGCCAACGGAATGCAGTTGCAAACAGGTATCTTTGATGTCATTTCTATAATGAGTTTTCATGCCTATCCTTATACATAAACAAAATTAGAATTTTCAAATTTATTCTACACACAATATTACTGGAAAATAATTGCTATTACTAAATTTACAGGGTTATATGTTTCTCATTATAAGAAAATTCATTTTGAAATTTTACATCAACACAGAAACATCAAAACAAACCATATATAAAAATTTTGCAGGGTTTCTACTGATCTTTCATTTCCAAATGTTACTACTTTTTACTACCTTCAACAGCGATAAATTACTTCCTTATTTTTACATAATGAATGTTGTCATAATGTCCAGGTGTAAAAAATCAACCTTTAATGAGTAGTTTGAGTCAATAATACACGCAATAACATAGGTTAAAAAAAAATTCCAATTTGAATAACAATATAATAAATTAAACACTTAATACAAGATGAAGCATCCAACGCATAATTGCAAAAAAATAACCCAAATTTTTCATGTACCTCTTCCCAAACAGACCGTGACATATGTTTGGCAAAGACCCTGTCCTAACATCTTTCAACAATTAGAGCAACAGCTCATCATATGCAAAAAAATTAACTGACTTGAAACTAGTAGACACCGGGGAATTGTCCAATCCCCTTACAGGAATATTTCCCATAAGCTGCAGCAAATATCTGATTCTGGGAGAAATGAATTCTTCAAAATCGTTGAACTCTTTATACATATGTACTTTACTTTCAATTTTCAGTGAATTATTCCACTTCACAATTTTTTACAACCCTGACTGGTAAAGTAGACCCCTGAGGCAAATATCCCTACTCCTTACTTCCTTTTTTACTACTTTTCATATTTTTTTTGTTTTTACAACTTTAATACCTAGTACACACCCCGTTATGGGATTAAGAGACATGTCCAATGAGCATCATAAGACATTAGTACTGAATTATAAGAGGTAAATACTTCACATTTCATCATGACGGTCTTCCTGCCCTGGAGTAAGAGTTTCCTTGATGTATCAACCAAGGCTTTATTGGAGGGATTGCCAAGAAAAGAACTTCTGTCTCCAGCTGCAGACTCATGAAAATCTAGATGGATATCACTCACTGAGTTCAAACATTTTTCCAAAGTTTTATGATTGACTCTGAGCTGTTATCAATGGGAGTATCACACACTGAATTTTGACTGTCCAATGAAACAGATTCACTGAACAAGTCAAAGCAATTTATCAAGAAGTGACTAAGCAGTGACTAAGAAAACTAAGAACTTAACCTATCCTAACCTAACTTAACCAATGTCATCGTTAAATTTGAGTATAGCTACCTGTGGGCCCGAATAAGGTCAGGCATCCTACCATCAAGGTTAGTCTAAGGAGTACAATAATATTTAACCTAATTCACTTAAACTAGAGACGCATTAGACTGATCAATGAGATAATTAACTCGAAATTAGATACTTCATTTTACAATATAGTTCATATGGACTAGATTTAACAGTATATTCGACAAACGATTCAAGAACAGACTGAAAATCGGCGAAATTAACCAAGGCAAATTACATTATTAGGACCAGTTATGTAGGGGACAAGGTTTGACTCTGTGATCTTACACGACTAGTAATCTGATAGGAAGTGAGACTCAAGATTTTTTTTGAATACCTTATAAGAATTACTTTCACGGATCTCCGCAGGTATTGAGTTCCAAGTTTTAGTTCCAACGAAGAGGATACTGTGTTGTGACCGAGCCTTTGAGTAATAAGGAAGCATGAATTTACTTCTATTTCGGGTTAAATGGTCGTGATGACCAGTTTACGCAGTTAATAATTGTTTTAGGCTGTTGTCGCCATCATTTGTTGATGTTTTGTAAATGAAATTGCAAATGAAGATTTTGTAGAGATCCGAAAGCTTAAGTATTCGTAAATTTTTGAACGAGTCATTTGTGTGAGCATTATATACTAGATTCTTTACCGCTCTGATGGCTCTTTTTAGCAGGGTAAAAATTTTGTTGGTTTTATTCTTATCAGTTCCGTGCCATGCTTCTATTCCGTATTGCAAGGATGGTGAAATGAGCGTTCGGTAGAGCATTTGTAAAGCTGTTTCAGGCAGGAAATTTCTAACTTTATTTAGGATTCCGATAGATTTTGATAATTTAGAACTAATATGAGCGATGTGCTCTTTAAAGGTTAGATGTTTGTCTGTTATGATGTCCAGGAATTTACTTGGGTTGGTTTCTTCGATTTCACCTTCGCCAATTTGAATGCGTGGGAGAGATATATTTTTCTTGTATGAGAATGTAATATATTTTGTTTTATCGATATTAAGGCCTATTTTATTATCTTTAAGCAACAATGAAACCTTATGAAGTTCATTATTTATACGCTCCGCCATCCTAGCGGGATTTTGGTTTGGAAGGTCCGCAGAAAGGGTACTGTCATCGGCAAAAAGTATGAATTTGAAGGATGACGTAGATTTAATGATATCATTGATAAAAATTAGAGATAGGAGAGACCCAAAGACAGATCCTTGTGGAACTCCATGGCTAATTGTCTTGGGTCTGATTTTGCGTCGTCAATGACAACGAATTGTTTCCGATTTGCTAAGTATGATCTGAACCAATCATGAGCAGCCCCTCGAATGCCATAACAATGTAGTTTCGAGAGTAATACGTTATGGTCCACACAATCGAATGCTTTTTGAAAGTCAAGAAATATGGAGAAAACAAGCTTTCCTTCATCTATATTAGAATAAAGGTATTGCAAATGATTTAATACAGCTGTTGGGTGATGCATGACTTCCCAGTCAAATTCTTCAGTGAGATTTTTGGCTGCTCATGAAGTGTGGAGTCTGGCATTGTCATGGTGCAGAATCATTCCTTTTTGATTGGTCAAAGAAGGCCGTTTTTCCAGTAAAACTCTTTTTAAACGAGTTAGCTGCTCAGAGTAAACTTCAGATGTTATTGTTTGATTGCCACCCATTAGTTCATAATAAACAATTCCCTTCAAATCACACTATACCCACAAAATTATGTTTTTAGGGTGCAGTCCACTTCTCGGCTGTGGAATTGGCTTTGAATCACGACTTAACAACTGTCTTTTGCACTTAACGTTGTCGTAAAGGATCCACTTCTCGTCGCCAATTATGATTCGGTCTAAAAAAACTGCCTGAAGTTCACGGGAACGCAGTGAAACACAACAGGTCACACGCTGTTGCCTGCTGATTTTTGACGAATCGTGTGGGACTCATTTCCCAGCATTTGAGAGTTTTCCAAGTCTTTTCATTTCCCGATATATGGTCATATGACTTACTGTAAAGGTTTTGCTCAATTATCTAGAAGTGCAGGTTGGATTTTCATCAATGGTAGCTTTAAATTGCTAAGAATTGAGTTTTTTGCGCATCCTGCTCTCGGTTTGTCTTTCAGACTGAAGTCATCCTTTCTGGAACGTGAAAACCATCTTCTGCAGGTCTTTTCGTTTGCTACATCATTTCCATAAGTGTCTTTGAGTGATTTTGCTGCTGAGCTTGCCGTATTGCCTTTATGAAATTCAAACAGTAAAATATGCCTGATATGCTCCATACTGGGAGTGTTCATTAGGGCTAAAAATACTTATTAATTATGATAATTATCACACAATCTGACAGAAGAAATTATGTTTTATTAATAAACATAGATATGCACAGAACATTAACAAGCTAAATTGAAGTAATCGTGCCCTAAACATATAGCTCCTAAATTGGTCAGAACTTCTGTTACAACCTGATGACAAAGAAAAAACGAATTGAAGTGATTTGTTTTTTTTCTTTAGGAAATGCACTGTGAGTTGTTAGCCAGCTAGTTATGTACTCAAAACTTGAGCTTGACTTGATGCAGCACAAACAAATCTTTTGCTTGCAGTGTACTCATGCGTATATGACCTGTCACACATATGACCAATCAAATCCTCGTCGTCAGAGTTTTTATGGGCTAATGCTGCTTGGATTTCATGCTTCTAAAAACATCTGTTAATCTTTTCTCTGAGATGTCAGCACTTCCATGCTGATGGAGTAGAACTTGAGGTGATGCCTGATCCCGATCAATAAAAAAAACTTTTTTGTAAAAAATCTTCTTCCTGCTAAATAGAAAAGAATTCGTGCAGGTCGGAACATACTTTTCTTCCTCCTAATGCGAATAAACAAAAGAATAAATGAACAGGATTCAAAGCAACTGGAACATTCACATTTTGGGTTAGCAATGTTTGTATATATTTTTTCGAAATGACTAGTTCCAAAAATTTTCAAGGGGATCAGATTTTGAGCAAGCAGGGCTTCCATCCTTGGTCGCTTATATATTTATGCCATGATATAACAACTAGATGCTTCGTCATGTTCATTACTTCGGCAAATGCTCATGCTTCTCTTCTACATAGTTTTTTCCTATTGGGCTAAGTTTTGATGCTTCATGTAAACATTATTAACCATGTAGAAATAACATTTTTTCTTGAATATTCTTCAATGAACGCTCGTTTAATAAATTTATTTTTCGTACAGAGTCAGTATGGCGGCTGCAGTGAATGTCAGCGCTGCTGGGACCTCATCATCACTGGCAGATGACGTGGAAATGGTCCACAATAATATCATGAGCCATCTTGAACTGAGCCCAAAGTATGTGAGCTACTTTGTTAACATAGAATGCAAAGACAATGATTCCAGTGACACTTATAGGAATTATTGTCAGAAAGTACACGGATCGTCTATAAGTGGAAAGCAGTGGAGGGGTTGGTGCGAATTTTCCCGTGAAAAACTCCAAACAGTTAAAGACCCAAATGACTTGGACATTACCGCTTTAAATCATCTTTTTCGGGCCCTCTTCGGAGCCAAACATGGTGGAAAAGATACTGAAAAGTTCATGGATCAACTGAAGGAATTGAAAGATCAGCGCAACGACGTAATGCACAGCAGTTTAGAGGCGAAGGATCCAGAAGCGCTTGGTAAACTCGATGCTGCTCTACAAGCCTTCATTAACATAGCTGGAAATTTTTACGATCTACCCTCGACTGAAGTTCAAAATTTGCTGGAGGAATTGAAGCACGATATGGAAGCAGGTTTTTCTCCAGGGAAGAAGAAACAGCTTTACGCTCGCTCGTGTCTATTTCTGGAAGGATGGAAAAACATGAAGGATTTTCATGAGTATCACTTCACGATGCAAAACTTGTTGATCGAGGTTGGCCATGTGCGAAGATCTGACGTATTTTACTCCCAGAAGTTTTGGTAGGAGAAGATAAAGAGAAGAGGCAAGTTCCATTCTGGAAAATTTTCGAAGAGGATGAGAAAATAACCACTTTGTGTGGCGAAGCTGGGTCTGGCAAGAGTACTCTCCTTGAAAATATTGCATTGCAGTTCATCAATCGACAGCCCTGCTCTCCAGGGCTCCTTCAGGATTTTCAGCTGATAGTGTACGTGCAGTGCAGAGATCAATCTTGTAAAAGCCTGAAAGACGTAATTGAGGAGCAATTCTTTGATGTGTGCACTAAACTTGGAGTAGATGATGTTTTTGATGCTGTCCTCAAGCTCAGAACACTTTTCATAATTGACGGCTATGATGAATACCAACAGTCCATGACTGTGGTTCAGGATGTGATCAAAAAAGTTTGGAGGGCGGACTGTAAAGTCATCATCAGTACTCGGCCCAGTGCTGCTAAACAGTTGAAGAAAATGCTGTCAGACAGCAATGTTTGTTATTTTGAGTTCGGAATGGCTCCGCTCGTAACCTTGGAGAAACAGCTTGACTTCCTATCCAAATACGAACCGCATTTGCCGCGCATTAAATCCAAAGGTGAACTGCTTGAGTGTTTCGAGTCAATTGCAGAACCCATAAGAAGCTTGTTCTCGGAGCCGATAAAATTGTTGCAGTTCTGCAGCGTTTTTGAAAAAAAACCTGACAGAATTAAGAACTGGGAAACTATCAGTGATGTGACCGAAGATGTATTTCTCATCTATAAAACTCTCGTGGAAAAGAAACTTTCAGGAGTTCGATATCCCAATATTAAGGTCGTGATCAACGACATCTTCCAGGTGATCTGCAAAGCGGCGTTCGACTTCACAGGGTCAAATACTTTCACTTTCACAGAGGCTCAATTTGCAAATGCGCAGAGGTCTTGCCTGTCAAAGATCCGTGAAGATCATGGCATCAAGGATTTGGACGTTGAAGTTGTTCTTACATCAGTGATGAAAATGACAAGTCCTTTCATGAGGCGTGGGGAGGTTATTTATTCGTTTAACCATAAAAGCGACCAGGAATATTTTGCGTCCAGGCACGTAGTGGATCTTCTGGAGACGAGCACGGACTCCTTGAGAAGAATTCTGCAGGGTGGAACACAGACGTCACAAGCCAGGTGAGGGAAATATTGATATATTTTAATGCTATGAAGAATGATGCTTTTTTGACATAAAACATTTATCGGACAAAGAATTGAAGCTATTGTCTATGCAAAATACTTATTTATTTAATCTTACAAATATCATAGTTACATTTTAATTATCATACTTTTTCTGATCATGATACAAATCTTCGACTGAATACAGTACATGGTTTGATACGGAACAAAGTTTACACGTCAATCGTCAAAAAATAGGCTGAATCGCTATTCATGCAGGGATTAAAAATGCCTTCTCATCAGTCTTAATTTTCAAGCGCTGCATCTCTCCAAATGCGATTTATTTTTCATTGTGATTCATTCCCGGTAATATCCCATGCCTGTTGGCTGTATTTGCAGCAGCATCGAGGCCCACACTCGAACTTCACCGCAGCAGTTACAGCTCTCCAGCACCACTTGGTATGGACCGCAGCACGAGGAGCAGCTGTGAGTATTCCCGATCTGTTGGAGAATGTTTTCTTTTATTTTTAAAACTCAATTCTATTATTATTATTTTCTTTTGTGCTCTGAATAACAATGTTAACTAGAAAGCCCACATATTTCTACACACAAAAAAATTTCAGTTAGTAGGTGAATGTGTTCCGTGATGTCACGAAACTTCGTACAGGAGTGCCCTATTGAAAATCGAGGACGGTGCACCGGTGGAATATGGTTGACAGGGCTTATTATCCGCGATTTATTGGTCATTCGGCCATCCGACCGATAAAACAACGGTACATCGCCCAATTTACGAGCATGTTATGATTGGCACTGCCATCCGTGGCCTCCCGTCCATACACCGTCTTTAATTCGCGGCATCTAGTAGCGATTCGAGGTTGACTTGGCCAAGGACGGCCATCTGGCTCAGAATCGCTGATACCGTGTTTTTCTGACACTTGTTTCTCATGCCCTCTCCCATTCAATAATTACTGCTCTGCATTTGTGGTTAATTCTCAATTGTATAAATTAATCCTTATCGCAGATCGTCAGTAGCTGCAGCAACTGGTTCTAAATGTGCACCCAAACCAAATACGGTAAATATGACTCATGCCAATAGTTTACTTCCCGTTTTAAAATATGATCAACTCTATGGTCGAGTGAAAGTGCATCAAATTGCCGAGGTGTATTGTGGAACGTTTCAATTATATTTAACTTGTTGGGATATAAATGCACAGGCGTAGCCAAATACATTTCAACAATATCATAAAATTATTATTTATGTAACGGAGGTGAATACTGTATTTCATGCTGTGATTATACATGATGGGGTTCAACAGTAGATGGAGAAATATTAATTCTAAACACTTCAACTGTTTGTCGTTTCATTTAAAATGATAAACATACCCAGGTAGCAAGAAATTATTAGGTCAATATTGGGTTGATAATTATTTTTTGGCCTGATATTGGAATCTTGGATTACAATAATAGGCTAATAGTAAGACAATATCAAAAAAAGATATATTTATTTATTATATCAACTTGTAATTGGGACAATGTAGTAAATAGTTTTATTTCTAATAATGAACTAACAGTGTATGTATCTATGTACGATATTCACATAAGTGGAAACTATCTCATATGAATTAAAATATCGTAATTTAATAAAATTTGTAAAAATATAAATTATCATTGCCCAAACATTGGGTTGATATCGTACGCCAAGAAAACGGAGTAATTTGCATAAAATGTACCAATTAAGTTAATGAATAGTTATTTCAGTCATTAATGAGTGCAGATATATATGACAGATATCAAGAAATATGAATACGTTACAATAATATGTATATTCAGAATTACTGTATTCGCAGGTTCACAGTTCTAGTTTTTTCAGTCGTTCACTGAGTTTCGAAGGGCTAGTTTTTACAAAAAAAAATGCTAACATCGTTTGTCATATGTTACTATAGCAATAAATGTCTATATGTATATTGAATTGCGTGCTTATGCCCTAGAAGTCGCTGAACTTATTCGGGCCCACAGGTAGCTATACTCAACTCTGACCATTGTATTAGACTTAAGAAACATTCTACCTCTGTATCTCCTGTGGTAAATAAATAAATTGTTTAAGAATTAAGAGGATATAAAGATATAAAGTTGTTTATAAAGTTATTTATATAGATGATAGAAATGACTTAATTTCGTAATGATGGTATTGAGTAGGCCTATTCCTACCATATAACCCATTTGGCATGCATCATTCTTTGAGTAAAGCGTTTCGTGCAATTTTTCAAGCACGCATATACAGTATCTGCTGCTCAGATGAACGTAGCGTATGTGGTTGTTTAGTCTGATTTCAAAATCCGGTATTGACATCAATCAACTGAAAGAAATCACAAATTATAGTTTTATTCAGCAAAAATAATTCAGTTGTGTGAAAAACCTATTTAAATTGTCAAAAACACATATAAAACTATTTTTGAGGGGTAATTTTAACGACAAATCGATCTATTGCTGATGCAGGATGCAGCCCTTGAGTCGGACGTCTTGTGTGCGATACGTTAAGCTCGGCCGCAGCCACGGTGCAGCATGAGTCAGGCCGCCAGGCTTGCATCGCGGTAGTTTGAATTTTGTGACTGTCTGAAGTGAAGTAGCTGCTGTGCTCTTCATGTTTAGGACATTCATTGCTTAGCTATCAACAGCAAGAGGGCAGTTAATGTGAATTTGAATACATTTAAGTAACTGAAGCAAACGTGTTACCATTTTTTTGTTTCATTAGGTTTTGAACAACTATATTTTTGAAACGAAAACGTTCCCTGCGTTTCAAATTTAACCGAACTACGCGTAGATAAACAGCCTCCATACTCCTAACACACAGAGTAGTCATAATTTGTGGTACAACTCATTGTAATTCAGTTGTTCGTGAATTAATGTTCCATAGAAATCTATATTAAGCATTCGTCATATTCGAGTTACTTAGCAGTGAAGGGCATGAATAATAGACGTGACAAACCTTGTTCTAAACGTTTTGATGACAATGGTGACCTGACACGATTGGTACAATTGCAAGTGTGGGAAGCATTGAAGAATTTATTTTTTCCAATTATTGATGTAAATGAAGTAATAAATATCGTTTATCCAGCAAGACATGGAAAATATTTGTGAAACGATTTTTTTTTCAACATGACAAAAGTTTTACAAGGGTGACAAAAAAAAGTAGTATTTGCTTGGAAGGCTTCTCATTTAAAGTGTATTTTATTGAAAGTTTTCAATTTTACAATGTGTGTAAATAACTGAAATAGTGATAGCTTTTTGAGTGATGCAGTGTGATCTCAGCGCACATATGTGAGTTCTGACTATTACATTATTTTGAGAAAACATCAATATTATTTCTTTAATTTTCTTATTTCACTAGCTAATTGATACAAGTTTTTTCAATTCTTACAAATTTTTTGATATAATAGCTTTATGTATTATACATATGTATTCTTAATTGTTGATGATAAGTGATATTAATGTTTTTCAACTATTATTCTCTATATTTTTAACAGTACTTCTATTTTCTTTTTTATTGTCCAGAACAGCTGATTAACGGTTTATTCATTAAAATACTGCGCAAATACTACAAAAATGAAAAAAAATTAATATGTCTTTCACAAAATTGTGAAGGAAAGATATACATCCAAGCTAGCAGAAACACTATTCAATGACTCACAACATTGTCATCATTCCTCCCTTTGGAACGTTTTTGCTGTGTGGTTAGGGCTGCCTAAGCTAACTTATAATCTAATTTTTCCTTTCGGCATTTTGGTAAGCATCAATGTTAGTGCCTGTTAGTGAATGGCATGTATGGTACCATATTAAATTTGGAACCATAAGTTATTCATTAAGGAAGTCAGCCACAATGAGTGGGCCATGGCACCCATGATACCCTTCCGTAATACTCATTTGCAAGTGACAAAACTTTATTTGCTTACGTTCAATAAATTATATTTGCATGAACATATTGCTCTTTACAGCACTTTTCAATGTAAAAATTAAATTCTTGCAAATGGGGGGGACTGACATTCAGAAATCTACCCATTGGATAAGGTTGCGCAATTGATTCATATATCCAAAATAAGGGTATATGATATTTAATATTGGTGTGCGGTTAGCATGGTATGTTAATATTGTTGCTTCTTCACCCTAGCAAAATCAGAATCACAAGTGATCTCTGTACGATGGATAAGAAACGCTCCCAGCTGCCAGTGTATGACGTCACAACCATATGTATATATGCTCGTGACGTCATACACTGGCAGTTGGGAGCGTTTTTTAAGCGATTGCGTAGAGGTGGCCACCCGTGATTTGGAGTTGATTAAGGTTGCGAAGCGAGCGATTCATTGGATGTAGAGTTGGGTTGAGGTTGATTTGAAGCTGTTCACCGACCAAAGTTGGTCGCAGTATGGGCGTATTGAGGGCGCGGTATGGTCGCGGAGACTGGACATTTGACCCTCAAATAGACGGTAAACCAACCTCAAATCGTCCATGTTTCCACTCATATTCCACCGGTGCACCGCCCTCGATTTTCAATAGGGTGAGAGCCTTTCTTTCATTGGAGAGTAATTTGCAATTATTCTTTGATTCATAATGCTAAGAAGTCAATAAATATTAAAATAACAAGTTAACTAATGCAAATGATATCATGGGTCGAAAATTATTTGTACGCCCTAGAGAGATGGCTGTGGCATACCGATGAACTGATGAAAAAAACTTTACGACATATCGCATTTTCCAGTCCGTAATGTTTTGTTTACTTTTTCTACAATGTCTGTTACTTACAAATAAAAGCTACTGCCCTTCTGGAGCGATGGAAACGAGATTGAGGCGTCGGCAGGAGTTGCCCATATTTTTAAGGCCGTAGTCTTACCTCAGGCAGGCCGAAGCACAGCCGTTTAACAGAGAACTTAGGCTTGCCGTCACTAGAGTGGCAATCCTTGTTTATTTATTATAAATATGTTCCCAAGAGGGATTGGGCAATGCCTTGTTCGTATCGAGGCCTGATCTTAGAAATGGAAATGCTGTCGTCATTGTTTACGCATTCACTCTGTTTGTGGCAATTTGAAGAGGTAAAATTAACCAAATTCCCATCTATAACAGTTTTCTCCAAAAACGGAGCAGACCAAGCTCTAAAAACCCTATCTAGGTACTCACGGCTACTTCTCAGTTAAATGAGGGCTTAAAACATTCTCAACTGGGAATGATGATATCTGATATGACCGAAAATGCTAATGGTGTTGATTATGCTTTGGCCCAGCATTAACCCTCGCCAACAAATTTAAAGTAGCATTTTATTTCTGTTTTTGTTCAATTACTCTAGGTTAAGGTATTCATTTAATGCCTGGAGCATGACAGTACATAACGAGTTTTCTCACTCAAGTTTTCTTCTCATGTGTATCCCACATCACAAGAGGTTGAGAAAAACCGTTCGGTGCAACAAAAGTTTAGCACAGTACAACAAACTAACAAAAAGGGATTTTGAATTCTGCACTTACATTAAAATCTGCATGGGCAGCAGCCCCAATCTTCAAGTGCTGCACCTCTCGAAATGCGTTTTTATCACCTTCATTTAAATCATGGAGTACATAATAAATGAACCTATAGCCTTTAAATAAGTAGATTATAACTCAAAAAATCTGCACACATCAAATAATTTATTTTTAATCCCTGATTCAAAATTTAATAAACGTTGTCATTGAACTAGACGAGAGTACTCATTAAATTCCTTTAAATCTGGCGCCATTGTTACGACCGGGAGAGTGAAGTCATTGCTACGTAGCTAAGACGTATGTAGAATGCATTGGTTCAAGCATGCTTGAATCCCTGTTGAAGCAATATAGCGCTTACAAGATCATGGCTGCTGTCTGACGAGACAGCAGCCATGATTTCAGTTGTTGCTTACTATTTTGAGCTTATGTGCGCTGGGTTGTAGCTATTCGCTGAACTGTTAGAAGTGACTACTTTTGACGAACTCGTGTTTTAAAGGACATAATTTACATCATTCAAATTCTCTTGAGCGGGCTAATGCAAAGCTAAAAAAATTCGACTACTTTTTTATTTTGTATCTTTTTAGTAATAACCAAATTAAATTCAATTTTTGCATCCACTTATTTTACAAAAAAATATGTATCACTGCTCATCGAGGATTTTTCCTGATCAGCCCCGCCCTATGGGGAATCAATAATCCGGAAGTAACTATATTTCGCTCTTTCGGTTTAATGACTCGAAATCTTTGATATCGCATCCAAAACGCTAAAATAGAGTAAATATTTGAATTTCAATTTTTGCCTTTTTATTACGACTAGGTGAATGGATATGCATTTCGTTTTATAAAATTGAATTATGAAGACATTTGCTTCTATACAAATTTTCGATTTTCGCGATAGAAAAAAGTTATTGAGCGAACATGAATATATGTATAAATTTGCCCAAAACCCTACTCCTTCTACAATGTTCAACGTGGAAACGTGATTTTGGTGTCATTCGATGCGGTACGACAGTGGAAGCAGCGTAGCAATGCGGAAATCCATTTAAAATTCAAATTATATTTTTATGGTGAGAAACTAGGATTTTTTGATGGAGAAAGATTTTTTGGAGATACATATATATTAATAAATGTTTCCTAATTTGTAATTCAAAAATATCCTTCGTTACGCTGTTTCCACATTCACAGTTTTGGATGCCTTTCAATGTTTCTGTGAGCCTGTTCAGACCAGTTCTGAAGTTCGGGCTGCGCAACAGAGGCAGCCGAATGTCGTTGGGGTATAGTTTTATTCCTGACCTTAGTCAGTTATCCAGGACTTTATGATGTGTTGTGGCACCTTACGACGTAGAAATTGTCAGAATCTTTTATTTTTTTCAAGGTGAGACTTTCGTGCACCAGATCTTTCTCTATAGGGCACGACAGTTAAACATTATTTCTCTTATTCAAACGGCACAGACTCCATCATAGTTATTTTGAAGTCGAGATAATAAACAAAACCTCGAAAGTGAGGTGCATGATGGTAGACACATAAGAGACCTATCAAACATTCAGGCCAAAGATAAAAATGCTGTTGTTTCACTTATGCGAGCGTTCATGGCGTCGCTCAAGCAAATACTTCGTTAACAGTTTTTTCACTCATCTTCAGTTACAAACCTGCACACTGTAGCCACAGGCAAGAGATATGCTCTTCCTCAGATTGCAACCCTAGTTATTTTCAGTCTCGAACCGTTTTCCAAACTTTTCCAATTTATGGATCTGTTGAGAACTTGGAGCATGAACGGACGAAGTCCCGTCCCTCACCCAGTCTGTGGCTTTGTTGGCTGTCATCTTTATCAACTTCTCATCGCTTGATGGTGTCTGATGTCTCTTTGGCCGCACGTAGTTAAGTATCTATTTCAGTTATTATTGCTTATATTGTGGTTTAAATGCGCCTACACTAAATCGTAAAACATGGAGTGTTAACGAAAACTACTTTCCCATTCAAAGTTAATTCAAGACTTTAAATATGACATGTGACAGAAGTTGCGCAAAACTCGTTACATTCAACATCACAAAAAATTAGGATTGTTAATTACTATGCTCTTCATAATTAACTTTTAAGTAAAATATCTCAGACATAGGATTCATATCAGACAATGTTTATTTGCTACAATGGCATAATAATTTCACTTAAAAATTTCAGTTTTAATTCGATAATGGAGATACTATATCGCCTGCACTTATTCAGAAATTCAGTTGGGGGAATTTTATGACTAAATTGCAACCCTCGGTGAAATATGATTAAGAAAAGCTCATTTGCATTATACGAATTTATTTTTGCGGTAATTTTAATTTCACATTAGTACAATTTTGCAACGCAACTGAGAACATAAATTTTGTAAAATTCATTTTCTTCTCATAAGCCCTTGAGAGGTAGGGGTTAAATGCCTCATCTCTGCACAGAAACATGAGGTTTGTGTGCGTCGCACTTTCATTGCGCGTTCGCATAAAACGCTGTTATTATGTCTTTATTTATTCAGTGAAAACTGTATTGGAAGGAACTGACAACATAGTCCAAAAATATTATTATTTCCATTTATTTCCCACTCTCTTTGTTAGAATGTCACATATATTGTGCATCAGTTTCCAGCGCAATGATGATTAATATCATTTCTAGTGTACGTTTAGATTTGTGATATCAAACCTGCAACTTCAGTAGATGCTAACAATTTTAGTTCGCCAAAGAATTTGTGTTTTCAATAACATAGAGCGTTTCTTGAGTTTTCTCACATGCTGGCAAGATTTTCAAACGATTCTTTTTTTCGCGCTTTCAGCTCTGAGGAGGAAGAAGAACTCTTGAATGCCATTCAGCCGATCTACAAAGGCGTCTTAGAAGACCTTTTCCGCCAAGCTCCAGAGCATCTTCTCAATATGTAAGAATATTTTTTTCACTCTTTACTGGTCTACAGCTTTGTTATCCCTTAGTTATTTAGTGCGCCTTTCTCGTGTACATCTGTTTCAAAGACGTTGTGGTGTTCTCCCCCAGGCTGCAACACGCTTCGGGCAGACTTTGAGATATCTTTTTCGTGACAGGATAGCCCGAAGCGAGTGCCTGGGGTACAACCGTATTCGGCAGGATATGGACAACACGGGGGTAACACGGTAATTATATTGGTGGCTGTTAGGTACACGGAACACGGACCATTACACTGGCCCTCGCTGACTACTATGAGCACTGTTCGTTACACGTAAATTACACGGTGAGAATGTAGCTAGTGGCGAGGCCGTAGTACGTCGCGGATTTAGCCAAAAAAACGTGGTGATTGAAGTACGATCCTATTCGAGAATGACATAAATTACGTAATGATTGAAACACAATCCTATGCGAGAATGGCACTAATACGTGATGATTGAAATACGATACTATTCGAGAATGACGTAATGATTGAAGCACAATCCTATGCGAGAGTAGTACAAATACGTGATGATTGAAGTACAATCCTATTCGAGAATGACATAAATTACGTAATGATTGGAACACAATCCTATGCGAGAATAGCACTAATACGTGATGATTGAAGTACAATCCTATTTGAGAATGACATAAATTACGTAATGATTGAAACTCAATCCTATGCGAGAATAGTACAAATACGTGATGATTGAAGTACCATCCTATTCGAGAATGACATAAATTACGTAATGATTGGAACACAATCCTATAGCACTAATACGTGATGATTGAAGTACAATCCTATTTGAGAATGACATAAATTACGTAATGATTGAAACTCAATCCTATGCGAGAATAGTACAAATACGTGATGATTGAAGTACCATCCTATTCGAGAATGATATAAATTACGTAATGATTGGAACACAATCCTATGCGAGAATAGCACTAATACGTGATGATTGAAGTACAATCCTATTTGAGGATGACATAATTTACGTAATGATCGAAACAAGCACAAATAGCAAGTAACGTCCGCGAGGACGATGCTTACGAACGCAGCGGCGAGACGTGATGATTGGTGCTACGTCGTGCGACCGTTACGAGCAGGTCAGCTGGTGCTAGCGGGGCGCCGAGACGAGGCTAGTCAGCTGGGTCGGGCCCAGCCACCACGCGGTTCACCGTTGTAGCTGGTAGGTAGCTAAGGCGAGGCTAGCCGGCCGGAGCGGGCGATAGATGTCGTAGAGCGGCTTGGCCGACAGCGCCGGCACGGGGCGTCGCAACGTGACTTTTTTAAGACTTTGAAACACCTTGGAGCGTCGATAGGCAGGGCCGGTTTCCGGAGCTTGGTGCAGGTACGCGAGAGACAAAGTCGATCTCGGAAGCTAGATGCGGGAACACGGGACTGGTGCTGGAGATGTGACTTGAACGAGGACGAGGGCTTGAGTGAGAGCGGGCCTTGTTGGGGTCGCCTTATGTAGGCCTCGAGTGCAAGCCTTGAGTCCGGGCGTGAGTCCTGATTGGTCGCGAGTTTGTGGGCCTGTGGTGCTGGAGGCAGGAAGCCGTTGTAGCTTACGGGCACCTTTTCTCATAGTCGCGAGGCGGCTTCTCTCAGGTCCCGTGTTTGGTTGGCTAGGCGCTTCGGGTCCGGAGGTGCTCTGGGACGGATGCGTTTGTAGTCTGGAGGCAGCTTTTCTCAGGTCTTGTGGAGGTCCGCGGCTTGCCGCTGGGATCACCACAACGTTACTTCCAGGTCACTGATGAGTAGTGTTCACTACAATCTGCACAAAGGGATTCTTGGGGATTCACTCTGATTCTTGTGAGAAATAAAAAACAAAAGCGTGGCATATTTTCAGACCTCGTTCTTAATAATTACAAAAATTTCGGCGATCACAAAGGTAGTTCATTAAACATAGTTACTCACAATGATATTCAGTCCTATGGCTCAATTCTGGGGTCATAAAAAGAATAAACCGTTTATTTCTACTAGAGTAACACGCACATGTTATTCGAAATTTGTTTAAAGTCATTTTCAAAATAAGTTAAGGTTCTTAATTATTGGATTAACAGTTTTATATGAAATCATTGAAAAGCAAACAGTTGAAAATTTGAAGATATCATACACAGAAATTTTTTGCCTTTTTTTCTGAGTTTATTCAAATTCATGAGCACTGGTTACTGAATATTGCGATGGTGAGATGATTTTAATGATTACCTGATTGATAAAATCTCCGAAAACTATCTCATTCGACTTGAACTTTACAGATCAGTTGTACGACATATTTTCGAAAATATAATGAAAATAAATTATAGTTGATCTTGAGAAAACCAAAAGTTTGAACTCGCAACTTCTGGACGGATTGAACTTCGCATTTTATCTGAGAACAAAATATAATTGCGAATTTTCTTATACCAGGGTAGGAAAAGACTGTTGTTTTTTTTAAAAACGGCCCAGCTGTTTTTTCAGTTTTATTAGGTTTCATTGGTTTTGAGTTTTTATTCCCTTTCATTTGGTTGTATTAGTTTTTTGTTCTATTTATTGGAGAACGGTATCCTTAATTTTATTCCTGAGTAATTTTTTTACTGCATACATTAACGATTTCTGTGTGGAGTGTAAACCCAGCTTGAGCTACTCCAGTCAACAGCAGCAGCTACCAACCTAGGTGGAGTATTATTTGGTAACTTATAAATTTATGATTTTCATTCTCTCTCACTCTTGTTGTCAGTATCGTCAAGTGTAACATGATACTGCAGGCTCAGCTTCTGCATTTGCAATTTAGGCCAATTCCCTGTCAACAATTTCCTTTTCTACTGCACAAGCACCAACTAAGTGAAGTCAACAGCACCACCACCAGTAAACGGATTCGGACTTTTGAGTTCCTTTGCACTCTTCAAGTAGACAACGAAAAAAAATGCTCAACTGGGGAAATTTTTTTTTCTTCGAATAATAATTCTAATGTGAGCAAAAATACAGAGTTCCACCAGTTCTATTCTGTGGTGTGACCTGGGGACATACTTCCAGACAATACCGCCAGTCGACATTGCCTGTCACAATGTTTGGTATGGGTTTTTGGCAGGGACAGCTCAAATGCTCCTTAAAATATTTAAGATTCAAATTAGATTCAATATATTAGTGTAAGTTTGAAAATGGAGCCAATAAAAAAACCTGCTCTGTGCCTTTCTTGCAGGTGTGTGCATTTATATGTGACTTAAAAGGTTTTTAATGCCAACCCTGCTGTAAACTGCAGTCGTGTAAACGAAAGCTGAAAAATAAAGCATGCAAGTATTTCAATGCGTTACCAACTCCCAAACTTTATAACACATAAGAACTTCTTTCATTTACAGTCATATACAGGAAATGCACGGTTAATTTTTTTTTTTCGAGGTCTAACATTGTTTCCTGCTACGCAAGGAAAGGCTTGGTCGCGACCGATGTTCTGAACAAATTTAGGTATTGTGAGAAAATATTTTTCATTCATTGGAGGGAATATTTCATTTTCCCCGTTAATTAAAGTGACTTTTATTAATGTACTGTTAACTGGAAATTATATTGAGCTGTTGTATGGGCAATATTAATTTTCCATGCTTTATATTTTTATAGGGATGGTGATGAAGTCGACGTTATGGCAGCCTCTCTCGTACGTCATGTCCCAGCCTTTGCGCAGAATAATGAATTGGAATCTACTATAAACACGTAAGTACTTTATATTTTCACAAAACATATTTTATTTGAAATAACTCGTATGTTTCGTTAGAGGATATAACTTCTATGCTTGGGTAAAATTTTTTTGAAGCATTCTTGCCTAACATTTTAATTTCTCTGCAAACTGTGTAAACTCATCATAGTGTTTGTTTTCTGACAGTATGTGTCCGGTGCTCGAAGTTGAATGTGCAAGTTTTTTCATTAGAAGCTGTTGGGGCAATCTATAAATATCAAATTCTTTTTAACTGTACTTAGGGACAGGATTTCAAATAGTTCGAGTATAAATGTATTCAAATAAAAACATATTTCTAATTTCAGATTTAGCAAGCACTACGTTTTCATTTTATGAAGTGTTGGAATAACATTATAAAAGACAAAAAATGATACGTGAAAATTCTGTTGAACGGTGTATCAATTGTTTTACACATTTGCCTGCTTTATTCCGTGAATGATCAACTTGGCTAATTGAATATTTTCGATATTGAATTTAATGATAATATTTTCACATTTTTCCTCTATCTTTGAATGAAATATGAGTAATTTTGTCCCTTATAGCTCTACCATATCCGGATTTGACATTTCTATGTAGGAATAGCTTTATTTGTTCGCCTCTGTTTGCCCATTTTCTTAGAACAAATATGTACAATGGAGACAATTCGAGCATGATTTGAATGTTTACAGTAATTTCTAATATCTTAAGATGTTTGAAAATAAAGATAGGTTAGTAAATTACTTTTCCAGTTAAAGGAAAGAGTTTAAAGTTCTATTGAGTATCCTGTGTTTGATATAACGCAAGGAGCGGGTCCAATTTCATGCACCTTTGAATGAATTTCCTTATAATAATTATGTAAATAGCGATATGAAACCAAAAAAAATTTTTTACTTGTGATAGGCTTTCAAATTTTTTTCAATGGTTCACTCAACAGAGTCCTATTTATTTTAGGATTGGGCGAAAAGCAATGCAAACGATGATTTTTTCTCTAAGTGCTTCTCTGAGAGCGAAGAATGATAAATGTTTTTGATATATCACTCTTTGTCACTGTTCAAGCCCAAATTGCAAATTATTGCAACAAACGAGTTTTTTGACCTGTGTTTTTCCGTATTTACATCATTAATAACTTAATAAGTCCACTGAATCACGTTTTTAGCGAAATGATCGAATTTGCTCTTTTCATTCATAGCAATACCATTGAGCGATTCGACGAACAACGAAATGTTTTGAGCGATGATTGAGAAATGGTTGTTTTCAAAATTGAATTCTTTTCTTGGGAGGTACCCTGCATATTTTCTTAAAATTGGTGAATTTTTTGTTACTCTCGTCTAATGATGCAAACGTTACGATCGAATGTATTACAATTTGAGCATACCTATTACTTCCGTCATTCCCCTCCATTATTCAACGAAGGTATGTAATGTTGAACTTGAAATTAGTGTGTTCTAAAATTTAGCAGTTAGCTTTCAAGTAGAACTTCTCGAAGAATTATTTATATCCAAATATACTTGAGAATCAATTTATCGGTCCCATTCTGGAATATTTGAACTCAACTTCTAAAACCTTCTAAGAAAATACAAAAAAAAACATATAGGTACACTCTCATGAAATTTGATTTTCGACGATTTCCCTTGAAAAGAAAAAATGTTCTTCAATGCAAGCTTCTTCGTCGACTTTTAAGAATAAATTTTCTATTTAACCTGCAATCAGTTATATGGTTCACAGTGGATTCATAAGCTCTTCTGAGTAATCTCAACTGGATTAAAGCAGAAGAATACAAAAGATAAATGTTGCCCCAGTTCTTTATTTTGAGTTCGCTGAAGAACAGCACACTTGTGCCCGTGATAAGCACGGATTATTTGATCCTTAGTTTTTGCCATAGTTGTTTGTCTGAGTGTCATATTTTTGTGATTATTCGCTAGGTTCATTTACTTATATATTTGCTTTGAACTGTGACTTTAAATATTCTAAAATAAATGATAAAGTTTGATTTCTTAAGAATGTGGGAACTGAGAAGTTAATTGCATAAGTTTTCTTACATATATTTCCTTTATTTGCAGAACGAACCTCATATTACTTTCAACCTTTAGCCGTTCTGTAGTCATTCTCTGTAAGACATTCTCTATAGCATTTAACCATTCTCCAAAGCTATAAATAACCTTCACTGTGTCCTCTCATTGTACTCTCTCGTTGTACTGCTAATTACTGTTACCTGTTTCATGGTGATGTCGGCCAGCGGAAAATAAAATAGTGAATTAATGACTATTATTTCAACCAGAACGTGCTCCTGTTGATTTTTTGTTCAGTAAAATAGTGGTAAAGAATAACTAAGGCCGGCGATGCCAAACAAAGGTGTGTGGCGCCTTCAATAGGGATCTCATCTATCACGAAATAGTTAAGATCTGCGTCCAAATGTTTGATCTTATGTCTCACTACACGTCTTTAATTGTTACCATACCAACTCTAGTCGTAGTTCCGTTAGAACTTCACTTAACATTTCTTTTGAACTTTTTATTTTTGGCAGGATCGGAGAAGCGGGAATACAGAGGATGCTGCAGAAGTTGCCTAATGTGATGCCTGTGTTGATGAGGAGGCTTGAACCATTCATCATGCAAACAATACCTTACGTGAACTCGTAAGTTCTAGAAGGTCACGCTGGTACTCAACTTCTTTGATGCATTTCTAGAGTTCTAAGGTTCCAGCGATTGCTGTCATTCTATTTTATAACCAACGAATTGACGAATGAACCTAGTTGAATTCCGCTTTCTCCCACTTTATAATCCCAGTGACTTGAATCATGAAACACATTTCTAGTGCAATAAGTGCAGCATAAGTAACACGAAAGTATTTTCTTGAATCAGTATCATTGTTTGTGCTTTTTCATACTCTCCGAAATACAGGGGCATTTGACGATTTTTCATTCTTCGTTATTTGGACAATTATATGGATTGAACTTTTCCCAGATGCATGTGAAAATTAGGAGGAGAAAAGTTAGTAAGATGATGAACATAGTAAAACGATATAATAAAAGAAAAACGAAAGGAATTTCCACATGTTGATGCATAACATAACTTTAAAAATAATGCGAGAAAAAAGAGACTAGTGGTCATCAGTAAATTCGTCAAATCTATCCAATGTGATGCTGACTGAATTAGTAGCCTCTACGCTGGTGTAACGAACAACGAAGGTCACTTGATGCCGTACTCTTTTCCCACAGGGCCGTAGAATTATTACGGCAGGATTCATAGGGTTCTTGAAAACAATTTTGAGCTATGAATTGATGAAGCGGGCAATGGAAGGCCACGTGCATTTCAAAATGATCCGGCATCTTCAAATAGAGCTCCAGTAACTCTCCTAAGATTTTTTTCAATCTTTATCAACGATATTATGCAATACACTTTATTTCTCAAATCATGTTTCTCAATCATGACAGAATGGCTCCCTCTACCCTTCTTGATAAAAGGTTACATTGTAATAAACAACAAACTGCAAAAAATTTCAAAGTTGTTCAGAGCGATTAAGATATGAGTCAGTATCGGTGAAAGGAAACGAATCATATTCTATTGCATGCAGAATGCATCTTCTCCTTTCATCAAGATTGGATGATAAGATAGAAAAAAAAACTCCGTTAAGTTAGTGTGTATTCAAAAACCGTACAGCTCAAACCAGCACAGGAGTATCGAAATACGTTGAAAACACTTTTGAAAATGAAAATACGCTTGAATTATGAGGACGCTGACTAATGAAGGCGGCAGCAATCGTAGACTATTGTTATGAACAAAAAATGGCTATCCTGATAATCTCTATCTGGAAATAAAAGTAAATTCAAACTTTTTTGTAACATAAAAATGTCCTCTCAACTGAGTTTCCGATTCGTCGGAACCAAAACTTGACATTCGATTCTTATTTGAATACAAAGCCTTCAAAACTGAGGCTGAAGCTCTATTTTTATCAAAGTATTAGCAACAGCAAGTAATTTGTGTCAATCTCTTTTAACACGATGATTAATATTGATACGATTATTTCATAGGTATTTCTAGAATGTACTGTTTTTTTTTGGCTCATTCAAAATAATGGTGTTAACATACGCATTGAATTTTGAACAAACCCGTTGATTGAGTTTTACATTTGGCGTGCGACTAGGCTGAACGCTCTAAATTAAACAATAGTTCACTTTCTAATGTCATCTTAACCCTTTAGCGACCAATTTTTTAAAATTTTTAGAAAAAATTATTTTATTATTATTTTTCATCAAATGAGCAGCATCCAAGGACACTAAACAATCACACTACGGTGCAAAATATATTTTAAACCCTTAACGACCGAGTGTGATAAACTCTCCTACCAAAAAATAGATACTTCTCCCGTATTAAATTACAATCAGAGCTTCTAGCAAACGAATGGGACAACTTGGTAATTTGTTTTTTCCAAGCAGGGTTGAGAAATGCCTCAGTTATGCGTAAGATACCTCATTTATTAAACAAACTTGGTGTGTGTGTGTTACAGGTGATTTGCAGCGTAAGGCAGACGTTCAGAAAAAATTCAAAGCGTAAATGATGAATGCCCTACGGGCTGGCAAGTTCCTGTATTCAGGTCTCTCTATATTAAAAGACTTTTAAGAACAATTTTCCTTATGTATCACCTAAAGCGAAAAATTTACTTGAATAGATTGAAATTACGTAGGAGTTGTTGTTGTTTCGCTAAAACTACGACGAACTGACACAGATTCACGGGTTTATTCAATAATCACTGATGTAGAACTCGGTAATCCAGGTTTCATTAAGGTTCTTTTAATATAAATAACATGAAATAAACCCACAACAGACAGTTAACAGACAATCTGAATGAGTCTGTAACACCCACTGCGTCTCCTCCAAATTGAGCAATCTCGTATTCCATGCACAACAATACATCGTACAAGCGCAGTTGAAAAGAGACTCATAGTTTTCTTAAAATACTAAATATGGTAGCTCCATTGTCCGTTCGAGGTTTGAAATACAATATATTAGAATCATGCACTATTGTGGAAGTGTATCAGTCAACAATTTTCATGATATATTTTTAATGCAACTGTTTCCCAATATATGCTGACCCAGGTATATGTTGCATACCAGAATACAATGTTTTACTAGTATTTGGAACACGTCTTCGCATATTTCTTTCATTCTTCATAAACCCTTGCCAACAACTAAAGTTAATAAAATAGTATGAAACAATTGAGTTTTTAGGCACATCCCCTCGTCTAATTTTAAGAGCGCTGGCATGAAGCTATAATTTTATCTTAGTAACAAATATTTGGATTTCGTTCTAGATACGAAGCAGCAGACGATGTAAACTCTCTTCGAAGCGACCTGCAAAACACTCTGCTCAGTCTCATGGACGCCCTGATATCGCGTTTTAAGCAGGCGGTGCCTCACATGAACACGTAAGAGATTTGGGTGGACAGTTCACTATCTTAAGTCGCATGTGTGAATTTGCAGTTCAGTGCAGTTTTTTTGTCTATATGTGCGGCAGCATGTAATTTGCTCTCCCAAGCCAGGAAAACAGGATGCTCTATGACGATTCTCAGTTCTCGGCCTGAGAGATATTTACTACTGAAGGTACCAAATGATTTCATGTGCAGTGCTCTAAAGTGAAAACATATGAATCTATGATAGACAACATTTACTCAAAAAATATAACATTCGTTTTTTATTTTATTAGGTTATTTATTAATTTTCCCAAACTCTTAGGTGGTGTACTTCCATTATTGAATTTCGAACAGTGAATTCTTTCGGTTAGGTCGTTTGCTTTCTAGTTAGAAGTTGAGTGTTCAAGCCCCGGATTGCTAGCACTGCGTTCCTTCTCTGTGGGAAAATGCATAAACGTAACTGCATAAACAGCATGACTGTTTAGGCCGGTAATAAGCATGGTTGCGTCTAGGGTTATTTTATTATGCATTTTAGAGATTACTGAAAGTTAGGACTCGAATCTTTATGATAAAAATAAAAGTTATTTATAAATTGTTAAATCTTAGAGCTAACTTCCTCATGGTGTTTTAGAGTCAACTCGTTCAAACGATTTCGTGAGGTTAAGAACGAATAACAGTTTGAAGAGAGAAAAACAGGGTGTTTGTTTACTGATATACAGAATTTAGAAAAATGAAACCAAGAAGATCTCGTTATTAGGATAAGCTTTCGTCGATTTTATATTCAATATTTTGTTGTATGACTGTGTTCCCATAGCTTCAGTTCAATTAGTTTTGATATTAAATGTTTCTGGACAATGATTTTGTCATTTTTCTATTTGGTTCTTTAGTATTTTTTATACACATCATCTCTATTATTGTACTATTTGGCTTCTCTGCTGAATTAAGTGCAACTTCTAAATAGCAAGAGAACGCTATTCACCGTTAAAATTGATGCCGAAAACTTAATCGTTTAAGATTTTACTTGAATTTCTTACAGTAGTATAGCAAGCTAGTGAACATATTCGATCGTATTCCTCTCGGGTGCACTTCAATGCTTCCATGCGGAATATTCCGGTGTTGAAGAGTACCCTGTATAGCTAATAGCTTTTGGCATTTGATCATGACAATTTTCCACAGGAGAATCTGCCGATGTGCCTAATTCTTAACGTACAATAAATGGGAGCAATCAGGAAATTCATCTAACATTTGAAGAAATATCTAACACTATCGAGGTAGCGAACGTAGAAACAAAAAAGTGTCGGCCGGTAAACAGATTTGCTAATGAGACTCCTTCCTCGGAGATATCACCCAAACTTACGAATGGAAGTGAATGATGGCGATTATACGACGTATATAAAAAGAGTGAACAAAAAATTGAGAAAATCTTTTTGAAGCTCTGATTAGACTACTTTGGTTCACATTAATGTAGTTTTTATACCCGATTTCAGCACACCAGCGAGGATACTTAAATGCATCAGTACTTAAGCACGTAAGGGAATACATATGTGATATGCACCATGCCCCGCTGACGAAATTTACTAAACACCGTGGCGCCTTTATCCGATTAGAATCTTGGAAGCCAGCGAGCAAAACTGTCGGTAAACCGTTACTCTGGGCCTCTATCGCCTGTAATGACTTGCACTTTGATACATCTTTGAACAGGTGCCACACACGGAAACCATACATCGTTCATCCGTCCCTTTATCAATCTATCATTAATTAATGAGTTAAGCACAAAATTATCGTACAATTGAACTACAATTACCATCACTTCTTAAATACAGTTATAATACGATCAAAAAACACCCCTGAACGTGATGTGCCATCCTGAAACTGTCGTTGGGGGAGACGGGATAGATGATTCGTAGAGGAACAAAGAAGATCTGCTTCTGTAATCAGATCGAACGCTTCCTTAATGCTTGATGCACCTGAGCTTGCTCAGACCATTGAAATAAGCAGACAGCCCGGCTTTCAATAGAGCATTCAAATAGCATTTCTAATCACCTCGTAGAAGTTCTTCTAAATCATATACATTTTTTATAAATTCATTTATATTCTTAGTATGATAATTTACTCAATTGAACGTTTTTTTCCACGTGCGGTACTAAAATATAAAACTATTGAATGTAAATGAATTTTTTTGCTAAAATTTTATTCAGATATTTTCCTGCAGAGGCGAAGAAAGTACTTTCAGCTACAGAATTCCCTTTCAAGATTCATTGAACAATCAGTGCCATATTTTTTACAACTTTCGGTTCACTCATGCTTGTGCGTAAGATTACATTACGTAAGATTACGTAAGATTACAGAAGTGGTATGATTTAGGAAATTCCTTTTGAATTAACTTCCATGCATCTAGAGAAAAGAATATTACTTGTTCCATTAAAGAAGCCAACTGTTAAACATCTATTGAAATTGCGACATTAAGAATTGAATAAGAGGAACGTTTTTGCCTGATCTACATGTCATTTTTATTACAATTCTCCCTCCTGAATTTTACTCGCTGTACCGAGAGGAAATTCCCTCGATTGTCTTCAGTTAGAATAGTTTAGGTCTCTCGATTCGAAAAAAGTCATTCAGAGCACTCGAGTAAATTCGATATAACAACATTCAAGTCATGCAAATCGGTTGCAAATTTGAATCGGAAGTTGGTTATTCAGATAAAGGGGATTTCAAATTAACGAACTCACCATCTTTAAGCTTCTCAATTGCCTTGCTTTTCATGAGTACCTAAAATGGTGGGGTTTTATCGATGTAGATGATACTGGCTACAAAAAGAAAATTTTGGTAACGCCTCCTGAAACACCGTAAATTAAAAATTGAGGGGGGGAGAAATGGATACTATTAATTAACATGGCACCACAGTACCTCTCTTTAAGTCAAACTTGCACATGTAGACTAGCATGCTCGGAAAACTATCACGATATGGCATTCAACGAAAAGTATGCTTCAGGTGATGAAGGGCGACACAACGAATTCTAAAGAAGCGTACCATTTTGTCGTACCGCGTCTATTAGATTTTCTCAATTCACTCTGATTCATGGTAACCCTGCGCATAATTTAGAATGTATCCGCAGCTTAAACATGATTAAACTCTGGAACTGTGACTGCATGTTAGTTTAATCTAGAAATGGAGAGCTTTATTCTGATCACATTGATGCAAATCATCTCCATGACTCACTTTTCAATTGACTTTTCACTTATGCCTTGAAAGACTGACGGTTACCCCTGTCAAACCAGGGTAGGGAGGGAGGAGGTCTTGTATCTCCCATCCTATTCTGAACAAATAGAAACACTGGAATATGAGGGGTTTCGCACTCATGAAACCTGCACAAAAAAATACAAATGCTTTTAGCCACATGGTCAAGATGAAAATATTGCTTTTTCAAGGTAGGCTACGTAATTAGCTTGATGAGAATACAATGTAGAGTTATTGTTTTTTAGACAATCAGAACACTGGTCATAAAGTTCGACAGTGCTTTTACAACTGAAACCAGTGTTCCATGCATATAGATAGCAATATTTTCAATATTACATTGAATCAATTTTTCGACCAGAAATGCATAAAAACTTCTCTGTTACCCCATCATTCTTCACTTAAGTCTCTGCACCTAGTACTCGTTCATAAGTTGGGTTTTCTTTTCAGAGAGTTAGCAGAATACATAAGGGTGATGGAAACCCAACTGCCCAGTCTAATCAAGAGCATCGTTGACAAGATCCCGGAAAATTGGCTTTCAATGAATCCGTGAGTATCAAATTCAAACCTTTTCACTAACTAACTCGAGGTATTATTATCGCAGCAAAACAGGCATTCATGTTTTCATTTTCATAAATTGGAGTTGAATCATAGTCTATTATTTTCGGCTTTTATTTCTTCTATGGTCTTTATGGCATGAAAGCGACCCATCTTTTCGTTTCATTTGTGCTATGTTTTTCAGCATCAAATGCATTCTTTATCAATATTTACTCTGCTTTGTTATCTGCCTAACTCGTTCTTTCTATGTGTTGGGATATTTGTCGGGACACCTATTGCCCATAAATCCATATTAGATGGGGATTTCCTTCCTCATGTTTTTAACGCATTGTTAAAGATAGGGAGGATTGAAATAACCTATAATCTATTCTAAGGGAATGTAAAAAAAATCTTACTTTAAAAATTTTGTTATGGCCTTTGAGTAGCGAAGTAGGGGTGAGATACATGCATCGCTCTTTTTAGTGTCATTTGACTCTGCACGCAATCGAAACAAGCTCTTAATGAAATTATCAACAAACTTATTTACATAGTCCAAGACATTCTTAGCACAAATTCGGAAATAATTTTTTCATCAAATTGTTTAACATTTTACATTTCATTTTTTTCTGTACTCATTCGTTCAGCATGTGTTGAATCCTAAGCCAGGAAAATAACGCACGTGTTCAAGTTGCATAGATCTACAAATAAAGCGCGCCAGAAAACGAAATGTCTGAACACTGCCTTGATCAAAGAATCATTTTTGCCCAAAATATTTTTCGTCATTGAGTCTAATTTATTGATCAATGAAGACAAAAAATAACTTTCATTCAAATGGTGTCGTGCATGACCAGATCTTTGCTGAAGGGAATTTTTGTCTCATGAATGCTAGATGAACTTTAGCTGATGCGAAACCTTCTATAAGGGACTTAGCAAAGAGGCTCAGTCAAAATCTATTTTCTTTTATCACAGAGTGACAGCATGTCTTGAAAAACATTTATGTAATCTTTCTTATTTGGCTATTTGTCGCGAGAACGATTTAAAATTAGTTTTCCTTCGTAATTCATGAAGATATCTTCCTGTCTTCTACGAATATTTTGCTAGCTTCAGTTGACTTTAAATTTGTACGCAAAATTTTTCACGTTGGAATAGGGGTTCTATTTTTGATTCTGTGTACTTTCAATATACGTAGGAATTCTATACGGACGGAACAAAACTAACTTTTTCTTAAATAAAAGATGCTATATTTCGTTTTTCAGATTCAGTCTTACCTACGAGTATAATTCTATTTGGTTTGGATTCAAGGTTGCTCAACATTCTCCTCCCATGTACTTCAATGCTCCATCAATGCAAATCTCAAGCATGAAAATGATAGGAAAAAAAAAATAAATTTGCCGACGAAATGTTTGTACTAAATAAAATGAACTTAGTTTAGCTCATTTTTATTCCAAAAATGAAATACTCACGAAATAAGTTCATGTAAATTGAATCTAAAATTTCATGTCGGTTTATCATGGTCGAATGCTTCAATAGAGTACATTCAGTTGAACGTATTATAATATCATAATTTACACATGGTGTTTAGCTGGATAGTTATTTTATAAATAAATTTTTTTACATCCTATACCTATCAATCACGGAAAACTACAACTCTCATTCTATTCCAGGTCTCTGTTAAGAATTTTAACTTCACAATTCTTGGTAGACTCAAACTGTAGTAGTTTTCAAATTGTTACAGGCAAAAAAAAATCAATGCAGAACATCGTTGGTATGAAAAAGATAAAATTGTTCTGAGATGCATTACAACCTAAACTGAAGACTGCATAGATACAGATTGAGCTCCATTTTAAATATCTGTCAAAACTGCAAACCCAATGAGTTATTCATCTAGTTATGAAATTTGTAAATAATGGTTATTGGTGTCCGTCTGAATATTCATGTTCACAACAACCCGGAGGTTGCTCAAAGCAAATAATTCCGTCGTACAAGTGAAACCATTAATGGGAATTGAGGTGGTCAAATCACTTACTACTTCTATTACACGTTGCTCATTTCTATGACAACCGACGCCCAATTTATTTAATCGCTACTGCATTTGTATCCTCAAAAAGCTCAGAAGACTACTTCATTACAGCCTAGCATTTCTATCCAATCATTGCACGCAACTAAACCCGCACGAAATTTTAATACGAGTAATTTTGATTTTACCATTTCTTGAGCATAATAGTGAGTGGAAAATGTGAGCTTTATAAATATTTTTTGATTCTCCTAGGGAATGTCTTAATGCAATTCTAATGCAAGACCAAATCGTCCACTTCGTACGCAAAACGGTGAGAAATGTTAAAATTTTATACAGCCGTGAACCAAAAAATTTAAAATTGCACATAACAATGCCCCATAAACCTGGAAGTGTATTCTCTAAAATTCTCAAGTATAATTTCTCTCAGTATTAAGTCTTAATTTGATATATCGAAGTGAAGTTAGGTTTTGATTTGCAGTCGGTTGAGTTGAGCAGAGCAAATTGAACCTTGTTTCAGCTTTGTGGAAGTGCTTCAATACGTCATCCGTGACTTGAGCGCACGCAACCATCCACGGCTTCAGTCGTACTGGTCTGAAATAAAGGAGGTGCTCGAAGAGTTGGGTGCCAACTTCAGCACCTGGCGTGACATTGTGTTGAACTCACCGAGAGACACTTGGTTGGTCAGAAGTGCAACACAGGCCGCCATCGAAAGCAACACTGAGTGGAAAATGATGTCTGGTAAGTGCGAAAAATTAAAAATGTTAAACAGCAATTTGGATACCGCATGACTATGACTGTTTTAGAATCGATTGGGAAAAATGAGGGAATGTTTTAGCAAGGTGAAAACAATATACACAGGTATAAATATTCATTCATATGTGTCTAATTTCGTCAAAAAATAAAAACATTTCTGTGACTGTTTCATTAACGTGAATTATGTATTACACCACAAACCAATGGATAGCCTTACCCTTGACTTAATTTAATAAAGGCCTAGATTTTGTCCATACAAAAAAAATGTGGTGTATGTGCCTCGCATCAACTTTTCGTCAGGGTAGATCGACGAAATTGCAACTACACATGCATGAGAAAATAGCGATAACATTCTAAATGAATTTAAATAATTCACAAAATTGTAGCTGCTGAACTAAGTATAGCGTTATACGAGTATCGTCGTTTTAAAATGGTTCACTGGAATAAAAATTGTTTGAATTGTGGGTCGCTTTCTATAAGAACGTGTATCTAAGGAGATATCACATTTGCCGCAAATGATGAGTGTTTCGAACATGAATAAAATTTTTCATACCAAGTTATTTTTTGCCTTAGGCTGTTTTTCCCTAAAATCCTAATAATGATTGAGAGATGCATATTGGGTTCTTGATAAATTACTCGATAATTTTATGGCACACTCCAGATATTGGTAATCTAAAAATTATTAATGAATGACTTTAAAGAGTTGTTTGCTCGTATTTTCAATTACCTCGTATATCACGAAATTGAGTCTGCCAGTGGCACCGACTAGGTAGGGTGGTGCACAGGATTTTACGATTGAGCAAAATTGAAACTCTTGGTATAATTAACAATGATTTTTCTCAAGATAAGTTGCCGTATAGCTTACTGAATGAGGTAAAATTTACGTAATTCATCAATAGGCATCGTATAACTGATCTTTTTAGATTTCGAAATCACATTTTCATTTTATTACATACCTTCCAAGCGTCGTTATTGAAGAGAAGAGCATGAATAATTATTATTTTTCCGTAATTATTTCAGCGCATTTAGAATGCGCTCCAGAATATCATGCTTTGCCTTTCAGATACAGTAATTAGTGGGAAAATATTAAGTTGACCTGTCGCAGCCCTGAAAAAATTGATATTAGTGAGTAGCATCTGAGACACTGCATGCTCCGTGAATTCAAAAAAGGCAACTCAGGTGCAGAAGCTACAAGCAATATTAGAACAGCCTATGGGATGAATGTTCTGAATGATCGAAAATGTCAACGGTGGTTCGCAAAATTTTATTCTCGAGACTTCAACTTGTCAGATCGGCCACTTTCGGGAAGGTCAAAATCAATTGATCAAAATGCCATCGAAGACAGAGAGAATTGGGTCAACAATTAAATACAGCCCACACCAGAATCATTTTATGCCTTCACAAGTTAGGGAAACATTCAATACTTGGACACTGGGTGTAGGGTGTAGTGCTGCAGCATGATAACGCGAGACAACACACACAGCAATAGTTACTCAGGAAAAGATCATGAGTTACAATTGGGAAGTTTTGCTTTATCCGCCTTATTCACCTGATATTGCTCCACCCAACTACCATCTTTTTCAATCGAGGAAGGACAGCTACGCGGAAAAAGCAGCGCTCCGGAAAGGTAGTTGCACAGAAGGCAGTCCCTTTTCTCGAACTCACACGTCGACCCGCACGACGGTATCGATAGACAACCTACTAAAAAATGACCTGAATGTGTGTTTCTCTTAAAAATTATAGATTTTTTTAAGAAGGCATCAAGAAGCTAGTTGATCGTTGGACAGAAATCATAGAAAATGAAGGAAATCATTGTACAGATTGAAAATGCCGTGATGTGAATGTTTCAAATGAAATAAATGTGTCGGATAAAAACGACATTACTTTCTTTACATCCTGATATATGTGCACACACACACACACATTGGGATTTTCCCTTTCGGATGATATTGTGGTAATTTAAAAAATTATTTACAAGAGATGGTAATCGGACAAACTATTTCAATACCATCAATATTATGAATAAATAATGATTAATTAATAATAACTAAATTAATTGGAATGTATTTTAAATAGAATTTAAATGATAGAAGAGATTTTGAGTTTTAGATGATTAAAAAATGATAGATTTGGTAGATAAAGGTAATCGAATTAAATATTTTAATGTCATCAATAATATAAATAAACGACGATTATACGATCGATCGATCAATTCATTGCTAAACGTCTTAAATTGGGTTTTACAGAGGCAAACTCGTATAACACTAAATTTGAAAATTAGAACTCCAGTTTTCATAGCAGTAGTTACACACAATTTATCGAACTCTGATACTCATTTTACTGAAAATACTTTATAAAATTGAAAATTGTCTGGAAAGTCGAATGTCATCACACAAACTAGTGAACAATATCACAGTTGAAAGCAAACAAAAAAAGATTATTCATCAACGTAGAAACTCGAAAAGAATGTAAGATTTCACTCGACTTGTGGTCTTTTACACTGTAAGGCTTATGCTACTTTCGGTAGATGAGTAATAAAAATATGTCTCGGGTCAGGAGTAATCAAAGATATTTTTCGATGATTGTCCATTTTAATTAGTCCAAAATATATTTTAAAAATTCATCACTTTGCTTGAATCGCAATGCTAATAAAATTTTAAAGCGGAGAAAATGCTAATAAAACTAGTCATATTTACTCAAAAAGAGAAAAAACAAAATCGAAAACGTTTCGGAGTCCAGCTCCATCTTCAGTTCTGTAAAATACAAAGAATTCAAAAAAGTGCAAAAAGTACAAACATTACGAAGAAAACAAGCAATACAAAAAAGTAAAACGAACACAATTGTATCAACAAAAAGAAAAATAAATGTCAATCTATGCCCAAAAACTAGCAGAAATTTAGCGAAAAAAACACACCATGAATTTACTATTTGAAGGGGATAGGAACTAAGCATATTATTTAGGGAAGGTTTTCCTTTAAAAATATGAAGGGATTCTATAATTCGGAGGCCAAACTCATTGGGAGCGCTATCAATGACTTTAAAATCTTCCTCACGAACTACTATATTGCACTGTTCGGCATGGTTGCGTACTGCTGAATGAGGAGGATGTGCAAGTAAGTTCCCGGTACGGTGGCTCCTACCGCGGTGTTCTGCTATTCTTGTGTAAATACTGCGTGACGTCATCCCGACGTACGCCGATGTGCACTGCACACAACTATATTTATAAATGACACAATGACGCATTAGACCATGGATGGATTCCTTGTGCCGAAAGAAGAACCTATTTTTGCCTTATTAATCAAAATTACACGCAGGTTGATAGTAGGAAAATACCTATCAAAAAGAGACTTTAATTCACGGGCCAGTTTTTCCGATGGGGAACCAAATTAGGGTAGAGTGCAGTAATGACCCATAGGAAAAACTACCGTAAATAAACAGATAGTTATGAAAAAATGCAATAGGAAAAATTACCACATTGAGAATAATTTTACAGAAGACTAATGAATTAACATATACCAGAAGATGACTATTTGCATACTCTTGAAGCATTCGATTGTAAAACATTTATTGATTATCATAATATTTGTCTCAAAGAAGACACGTTATTAATCAACAGAAGTTTTCAAAAGAATTAAATCAATGTGTACGATAACATCATCACAAAGCGTCAGAGTTATCATACGACACATGGCTATAACACAAATGTAGTTAGCTTGGCATACCGTCCTTGATATGATGCTTCTCATTGAGCATGGAATGAAAGGCAAGGTTTTACATTGACAACACGTTTTGATAAAATACTTTTCAAAAACGTACATAGAAGAAAAATCTACTAATTGCATCACTGACATGAATGAAAATAATTTATATACTTGGACTATGACCCAGGCAGTACAAACAGAAAGCTTTATGAGGACCGCCTCACAAAAAATCCGGCCTACTCTTTACGGCCTACCTAAAATCCACCAGTTGGATTTTACTGCAAAGTTTCAATTCCTCCCGAGTTTTGCCTCTTTCAATACTACCAGTTTTAATCTTGCCAAATTGTTTGTTCCAATTCTGAAACCTTTTACAACAAATTGTTTTACTGTAGACAACTCTAAAGCATTTGTAGATAGTTTGAGTAGTTTTAATAATGCTGATGGCGTCCTTTGATGTGGAACATTTGTTTACCAATGTACCTTTACTGGAAACTATAGAAATTTGCTTATCTTATTTTTTTTTGCAAATTGTCAAACTTTCATGGGGCTCTTTCACAGTATTGTTGAAAAGTAATTAAAATCGGCAGTGTGTAATTCGCTTTTCGTTTTCAATGGTAAATATTAAAGGCAGGTTGATGGGTTGGGCATGGGTTTACCTTTAGGCCCAACGTTTGCTAAAATATTTCTGTGCCACCATGAACAAAACTGGATAAAAGAATGTCCTCCTGTTTTTAGGCCGGTATTTTACAAGCGGTATGTTGATGAAACCTTTGTTTTATTCAGGGATAAGGCTCATGCTGACCTCTTCCTCCAATATTTAAATTCTCGTCATAACAATATTGGATTTACTGGGGAAGAAGAAGAAAATGATAGGGTGCCGTTTCTCGATGCGTGTGAAGAGAGAGCTGGCAATACTTTTCAGTGCTCTGTTTTCCGAAAGAAAACTTTTTCTGGGCTCGGGACCAGCTTTTTCAGCTTTTGTTCATACAATTTTAAGGTTTGCGGCATTCGTACTCTCGTCCACAGAGCATTTAATGTGTTTCTAACTTTCAATACTTACACAAAGAGTTCAATTTTTTGCAACGATATTTTGCCATAAACGGCTTTCCTTCTTCTGTTTATGACCGGCATATCAATGGATTTATGTCTAAAATTTATGATAACTCTCAATCTGTTCAATCTTGAACACAACAAGCTTTCTATGTTAAGTTACCGTATTTTGGAGATCAGTCATTGAAACTAAGCGAGGATGTTAAATCCCTTATTAACAAGTTTTTCCCGCAACTCAAAGTTCAAATGATCCTCGTGAATAATTTTACAATTGGTTCTCTTTCGTTTCAAAGACAAACTGCCTCCCTCACTGTGCTCGTCTCTGGTGTACCAATACAGTTGTTCACGTTTTGAATCGCAGTACGTTGGTTCTACCTGCCGTGCCCTGAAGACTAGAGTTTTCGAGCATGCTGGGAGTAGTTGCAGAACTGGTCTTCCTCTTGGGTCCCCCCCCACTGTCTTCTGTTAGATCTCATGCGGAAGAGTGCAATGTTCCGGTCTCCGTAAATGGTTTTAAAATCTTGTCCGGTGCCTCTAACAGAACAGATCTGAGCCTTTTCGAATCTTTGTATATTTACAAAATGAAATCTGCTCTCAATGACACTCAAAGTGCCTTCCCGCTTCATGTTGCCAATACATAATTCAGTTCCTTTACCTTTTACATAATTTTTTACCGTTTTTTGTGTTTTTTCGAAATTTAGATTTTGTATATATACTACTTTAGTGCTTTAATTTCTCTTATTTGTTTTCGTTTTACAAAAATTTTTCTTGCTAAAGATGGACAGTTAGTCCGAAACGTTCGGTTTTATTTGATCATTTTTAATAAAATTGATTTTACGTGTAGCGATTTTCAACTCGCTCTTTATTCTTAAGCTGAGAAGCATCAATGATGGAGTTAATTTAGATTAATTTGAAAAAGGTCAAGTTTAATTTTAAAAATGTCATGTATACTTTTAAAATATTGAGTTCAATTTTGAAAAGCTTATCTTTCTAAAATTATGTACCTATGTAATACTAATATAATTAAAGTTAAATTGTGGGAATGCATATTCATTTTAATAGTACTGGCACTGAAAATAGAGTAAATCAAATATCAGACAAACCAAGCTGGTGTGATTTTGTTCATAATTTGAAATTCTTCAAGTTTTACCTATGAATCATTTGCTGAACAGATCATCGGTACTTATATCTATTGACAAAAATAATCCAAATAAACTTCATGTAAAAAGTAACTGTGTGATAATTAGCAAACTGCAGTGACTGAAAAGACATAGCTTCAAAATTATATTTAAACAATAAGGTTGCTACAATAATGGCTTATTATATCAAGTTATATCATATAGTACTATACATAAAATATAACACCAAATCAGAGGCCAATCTCTTGACTAATAATTCAATTTTTTACACATTTATATCATGGCTAAGTGAATTTATACGTTATTTCCCATCTTTAAATCTTCTACCGCAAGTATTTCAGTGAAATGTTTCTGTATCTGACTGTAGGAGCGCAGGTATAGCCTGGGTGTTATGAAATTAATGGATTCATCAATTACTTCTTCAAGGATGAGCATTCGGTGCTCAGTAATGGTTATTCCTTCCGGCGTGGAGTTCAGCAACTCTGTCACTCTGGTTGCTCATAAGCGCTTCATTTTTGCTTTCATTGCACTCGAGCATTCTTCTATGGGATTAATTGGTGCACGTATGAACTTGCGCCAGAAAATTATTCTTCATCAAAAACAGTTTCCAGACCTACATGTACTGGGGCGTAATCACATAATACTATGACATTGTTAAGAGGCTCTGTTACTGCACTGGTTCTGGACGCACTTTTTTATCGTGTATAATTTGCAATCCAAATATGTATGGAAAGTATTTGTGCTGCCTGAGATCAAAACTTCAATCTGAATTTTCTCTTTAATCTCCTGAAGTGTAATAAGTGGATTTTTTCCACATAGGTGAGCCTTAAGTTCGAGGTTTTCTTCTGTTGATTTTTTTACTGCGTTAATCTCCGCGCCTTTTGACACGGGTGTCGGATCGACGAAGCCATCCAAATGCAGTTTGAACAGCTACACCGTTGGCACGGACTATTGCCTTCCAATCATCATTATTTTCAGCGGCTATGATAATGCGAAGTTTGTGATCATGAAGGGAACCTTTTTTATACGCACCTTGTCTTGAACCGAGTTTTGCGCACCGTTTTTCTATAATTTTTTATCCAACTTCTTCTGAATATGTTTCACGCCGGCTGCTGTTTGAAAGAAGACATCATGAAGGTTGACGCGGCTTTTAAATTAAAATGACTCATGAAATACTTACATAATAACAATACAGCCGCTTGATATGCAAGTAAAAGGTATACATAAAACAGTGAAATATTATCAGGTAAAACTATATATACAAGAGCTTTTCAAAACAAATGCTTTTCAGAAATGAACTTTATATTTTTTTAAATATGGTCTACTTGAGACTTTTTAAACTTAACTTGATCTTATTTAAATTAACCCTTTCATGCCCAATGTAAGAAAAAAAAACTTTTTTAGTTTTTACGATTGATATTTTTTATTTCATGGTTATTTAATTCATTACCACTTCTACTATTGAAATTTTTTCAATTTTAAAAAATAGCGTGACGGAAACTGGAGTTCCCGTCAGTATTGATGAGCCTACGATTTCCCTCAATGCTAGATTAACAGATAAGCTACCTCAAAACATCATGCATGCATAATTCTAGGTTCAATTAATTGTGAAAATTAAAGAAATACATTTGAATATTTATTTATTGATATTATGATGAAATAGTTTTCAATCATGAAAAATAAGAATACTTTTATTCCTTACATTTTGTTCCAAGAAACGACTAGCACAAAATATTGATAAGAACAAAAATGGAGCATTTGCTTTAATATTTAGAATGAACTAATAGGAAAGTCATATGCTACTGTAACATACAGAAATTAAAAAATATTATGATGAGAATTTTTGATCATGAAGAATGAGATTCCTTTTATCACATACATTTGGTTCGAAGAAACGACTAGCACAATGTATTGATGAGAACAGGAATAGCACATGTGAAAGCACAATGGACTATTACTCATTTCTGAGTGTGTTAAATTGTGAAGCAGTTCTTGTTTGCATTACAACATAGGTTCCCACCACAGAAAGAGCATTTTGAAGTAGGGCGAGATTCTATTTTGTGCTTGGATCACACCTCACATCTTCCTTTTGGCTGGTTGAATATAGGAAAGTGAACTCCAACTTTGGTAAAACGCACAGAGTCAGGTACTGAGTAGGCCGTCTCCTTTCTCATGGCTGCCGGAGGCTTTTCTAATGCCACATTTGTCAATAAACCTAGTTCAATCTCACATCGAAAATCCAACAAAGAAATAGGTGACCCAGTGTTTTCTCTGTAGACGATGAAAGCATTGACAACTGTCATGTCAGGTAAACCAAAAAATAGTCTTTGCCAACATTGTACATTTTTTCTATTGATGCCATACATTTGTTTGAGCATGTCATGCTTGTCTACATCTCCCATGTGCTTGTTATAGTCACTCGCTACTGCTGGATACTTCACTGTGAGCTTCTGACCATTCTTTTCTTTCTGCTGAAGAGTTGTAGATTCTGTGCCATAATAGTTTGAAATGAAATGTACCGATTTTGTTTGCTCCTACTTGTACACAGTAATTCCGATTGCTCTTGACCTGAAAACGTAGTCTCCTCTTTTCAATTTCTTGTCTTTTGCAAGGTTTGGAAAGCGATGGCCGAATGGTAGCACACGCTAGAAACTGCAGCTGTCGAAGTTTTTCAAGTAGAGGAATGGAAGAAAAATAGTTGTCAAAACACAACCTATGGTGTTGTCCAGTGATGTCCTCTGTCAGTGACAGAACTACTTCACCACCAAGTCTAAACTCTGCTCGACTTGCTTTGTCAGATTTCCCATCTTTGCCACTATATATGGTGAACTTCTAAACATAACCTGAGTCATCCGAAAGGCACCAAAGCTTATACCCTCTTTTGATGGGCTTCATGGGATTGTACTGTTTTAGTGAACTGCGGCCTTTCAACTTGATCATGGACTCATCAATGGATAGGTGCTCCTGAGGAGTTTTGGTTTAAAAAATTTTTTTGTTCAAACTGTCCATGAATGGGCGCAGTTTAAACAGCTTGTCTTTTTTGTTTTCCTGTAGATGGGTGTTATCGTTAAGATGAAGGCAACCAAGAACTTCATAGAACCTATTGCGTGACATTGACTCACTAATACTTTGATTTCCGATGTCCTTTGCATTTTTATCAATAGAAACACAATTCGTTGAAGCGATTATAGCCCTTGATGATGTTGATTCCAAGAAAAACCTTGATTTCGTCTACGGTAAATTTAGAAGGATTTACTTTCTGAACACTTTTTCTGTTTCTTTGATAATGAACCAAATTTATCAGTTCATCATCAAAATACAGGTTGAAAGAATCCACTGCATTTTGGAATACATGTTACTTCAGCATCTTGGGATTAAAATTAGTGACAAAAGATTTTTTTCTTTTTTCCTTCATTTTCGAGATATCTCTTTCTTCTGAGGCTGATCATCCTCTTGATGACTTTGACTAACGCTAATTGTTATTGGGTCGTTTTCTTCAATGTGGACCACAGAGGGCTCATGATCGTGAACATCCAACCTATTGACCTATTGCTTTCTGTTGGATCTTTACTTTCTTCCTCAATGTCTGTGTCTTCATCGAGATCCGTTTCGATTTCTTGGTCAATTTGTTCCATCAGAGCCTGTATTTCTTCCGGATTCAGAGCTCTCGAGGCCATGTTGTCTCTAAAAATAAAAAATGATGCACACGTAATATCCACAAGAAAATTTAAAAATGATAATAAATATTGCCCTTCATAATAAGCGAATTTTATGGGTCATATTTATCACTCGTTTATGAGAATAAAATACAACAAAATTTTTATAAAATTATTCTTCGAAATTTTTTTATTAGGTTTAGCAGGTAGTGTTCAAATGACAAAAATATTGCAATTGACATTTTTACTCATTTTATGCATATAAAATTATCTCGTATTACTTTACTTAGGAGGCTGTCATGAGACATTTTAAATGAAATTTGTGAAGAAATAAAAGAAATCACTCTCTTGAAGTCTTCATAATCTATAGATTTCTTAACATCAAATAAGCTATGATTAACTCAGTATATCAAATATCATCCATAGTAGCAAGTAACAGTAGGTATGCTAATATGGCGACTAATGAAACATTGCCTATTGAAACCACAATCCTTTAAAAACAATATAATAAATGGCAAGGCAGCAAAGTTCTGTCGGGCACTCAGATTCCCGCCTCTGCTGTCGGGAACTTGAATACCCAGACACTTTTGGACACTTTGCGATTGTTCTATGAAGTTTTAATGCACTTTCTCCATATGTTTATGCACAGCAATACTTTATGCACAATTTTGAATAATTTCATAAAACTTAAATTGAAACTTACTGAATAAGGAGTCAAATTAAGAAGAAGTTTTTCCGAAGTCTTGAAGCGACAGCGGGTTTCCGACAACTACTTTAACTATTTTCTTGACAGGTCTCAGCTGCCAAACGCACGATGATTTGTGTTCCTAGATGGGTACTACAGTGCCCGACAGGAAGCACCGCCTCTAATTGTTGCCAGCACTTTACCTATGAACAAAAATAGAGTGCGGAAACTGGAGTTCCCATCGGGAACGAAAGGGTGTTATTGAAGTATTGGAGTTACTCATGAGCTTTTTCACTTGACCTTGCATTTTTTAAAATTGAAATTAAGTTATTTTCAATTAAAGTTGAAATGCTGTCGAAAATTTTTATTCAACTGCAGTAAAAATTTTAGGACTTTCATTCCTTTACTGGTGATTGTGGGCAACCACTCAATTTGTATTTTTTCTTGATTCAGTAACTTTATTTCTAGTATCAAAAATTTATCTCGTTGAACACAAATTTTTAAAGATGCGTGACCCTGTGTTACAAAATTCTACTTTTTGTCTGTTTCATACCCGTTGAAATCTGTTCCTGGGTAAATTGAGCTCACTGATTCCAAACGTGGTTTGAGTTATTTTTTATCGGGTTACCTTGCAATGAGTTACCTTCCATTTACTACTGGCAGTATACACGTAGACCTCCAGATACTGCCGATGAAATTCTAGACGATTACAAATTATTGTACATAATTCAAGACCCATCATAAAATACAGAATTAGTTTCTCAATACTTTCACTTACCTTGGCAAATGTATTGTGGAAACTTGCGTTTAATAGGTTGTCTAGAATGTCGCATACCTGTGCAGTCTCGCTGAATGCTCCAGCAACAGTCAGCCATCATGAGAACGTCCCAGCGACCTTGATATCATCTTCCATGATTTTGATACCCCGGTGAAAGCGTTCACCTCGCTCATCCTTTACGTCCCCTAATTGTTCCTGGAATGATTAAATACGAATGTTCAAGAAATGAATCTTAATGCTCATGTTGCTACCTATCACGTGGAAACTTTCCATAAAATATTCATCTAACTTTTACATTTCTTTGATTTCCTGTTTCCGCGAAATTTTCTTCGGCAGAAACGAATGCTCCCCATGCATTTTTATCAACATCAGTCATAGGTTGAGGAAATTTTTAATCACCTTCCTAATTGTGTGCCGTCGAAAAAACCTGCTATGAGTTTTTCCGTGGTTATACCGGAGAACGCTTCCCGCCAACACTTGAAACAGTCACTGTCAGTATAGAGGCGCTGTGACGGACTGTTTCATTAAGACTAACTTGATATGAAGGGGGGAAAGAATTTGTCATGTTCCATGAGAGGTTCATGAATGAAGCTCTTTTTTCCAAGATTGTAGCTTTCGCTAACTGGTCGTTCCTTCTAAATCGAGTGTCAGTCTTTGGCTCTGCTCTCTGAGGCAAATAAAGAAAGAGAAATTTATGCAGCCACTTTGCTGCCCTAACAAACAACTGATGATTTTTAGATCAGCACAAATAATTCATTTATGTTCTTCATATTTGAGTAGCTCCAATACTGTTTGATGTATCAGTATATTTTTTCAGGTGTCCTGAGTTTCCCTTGAATATTCTTCCAAATATGTTGCCTACATGTAATAAAACACATTTCAGACTGCCCTTGGAGCTATCTATCTATCTATCTATTTTCGGATCATACCATCGTGTGTACCAAACCAAGAATATCACAACAGTAGACAAAGTTGAGTTTCAAGTCAAAGATCTCCAAGTGGTTATCTTCTCTGTTGCAATCTCAACAAGTTTTCCTCTTTCAATCGTTAAGCAGAAAAATCTATATCTCAAACTAAATTATTGATTTTTGCTTGGCTAAATGTTTGCAGTTTTTTTGATACGCCTTCAAAATCTGAGTCACTGTTTCTGTTGGTTGACTCCTCTGTCAACCCACTGTCACATTTTCTGTCAGTGAGAACCCTCTAACGGCGCAATGGACCGTAAGCATAATGGTACTACATATAGTATAGCATAATGGACCTCGTGGTCCACTGCGACTCTATCAAGAACTTCAGATAAATGAAAATTTTAACAACCTGCAAAGAACACCGACATTCCCACTCTGTGCCACGGAAGTAGTGAATCAGACCGGAATTTAAGCGTCTCTATCCACTTTCACCCACGAACTTAAATATTTGATAAGTGATTAGAGCCTTCAAATAACATGAGCCTCACCGACTGCCGTCATTCTGAGTGAGTGTTTGTGTTTAGAAGAGTATTTATGAGTTTATTTTTCTATTCAATCTCTGAAGACTGAATTTATTTGACAAAAATATCTAAACATTTGTCTGTTGTGTATTTTCACCCCGGTTTCCGGAATTACAACTCTTTACAGTACTTACACACCACCTCACTCATTTAAATATTTTCATTTGCACACTAGTTTCCCTTTTTAACAACGAGTTATCCATTATCACGTTGTGCTCAGATCTTCCTTGGTCACCAGATGTATTGTTTACAGGCCGCGAAATTTCTGCAGCGGCCCTAATGCTTCAACACGCGCAGCCTCGCCTGCTGGAAGTGCATTTGATGCCGTCCGACACCGTGAACCAAGATAGGTGGACTCAGCTCATCCAGCGTAGAGACGGAGTCCTCAAACTTCATCTATATGGCAGCAGATGCTGGGATGATTTCCTCGCGCCCCTCCTCAACAGCAGGTCAAAAGTGTATTGCACTTCGAAAAATATGGTGTTTCTAAAAAATAATGTGTGTTTGTGTAGATGCGTAAGTGTGCCTCAGCGATTCTAAGCAAACCATCATTAAACCTGTACATGCTCAATTTAAGCACTCTTCGGCGTGCTAGAAATGATTGCGTTAGCCTTCATATTTTATTTTTACCCTGCCAATAACAAAATATGGTAAATTAAGGTATGCAGTATTGCCATCCTACCAAAGAATAACTGTAATCACAAATGAATGTTAGCAGTTTCTATCACTAAGGTTAATTTGCAGAAAGAAATAAATCATCCACGAAAGGATATATGGTTAAATTATACGTGCGAGTTATGGGAGTTGTTTTGCAGCCTAAATAATTGCACCCCTTATCCTGCAGATGCCGCCTGGTAGACTTCGAAGGGCAAGTTGCAACCTCGTCCAGCCTTGAGGCGCTGGCATCCGTAGCATGCGATGACTCTGTGTTGCACGTATTCGTACCCGCTCCATTGAACTTTGACAGTCTGGAGAACAAATGCAAAGAGCTTTGTGAGTATGGAACATTGAACAGCGCAGTATTAGGAAAATAATAGAAGCAGCAGAATTAAACACGTTAGAGCTCAGTATACTGTATGCAGTCTCAAGGAGTTAGTTAAGAAAAAGTTTGTTTCATTTGAACGCCTTGAGCCTACCTTTGTTTTTACATGGCCATCAGCTGGAGTAAACTGAAACAATCAATGAACAAAACAAAAAAACTCGGTTTTGTTTTAGGAGCAAGTCTAAGTCGTAGGAAACTTTGTTAATCATAATAAACATTCCTACATGTATCGCTCTGTGAAGCTGAACTGAAAAGTCAAAGCCTTTGTGTATTTAGAACGTTAGGTTATGATAAAGTAAAAAAGGGGACTAACAATTAATAGGAGTGTTGGCTTACCGTCAAATTCTGCTCGATGCCTTCACCGCCAGCAGAAACCGTCAACAGCTGCCACAGCTAGTTGACCTTCCCCGTAGAACCAGAGGAATCCCAAAAGCAAGGCACCCGCCTTGCTTTACACGTAACGAAAGAAAACGCGCCGGCACAAACGACGCAACAACTGAAGAGCGAATTCACACGCGCGACTGCCTTGCACACTGTCCATTCCAACACTGGCCCCACTCACGCGCCGCCAGTCAGTGGCGGCAGCCAGGAACGGCTGGCGACAGCCAGTCAGCCAGTCGCCAGCCAGCAGCCAGGTCCCAATCCTGGGAATCTGCAGCGGCTAATTCTTCAACGCCACATCTCCCCCAGTTTCTCACAAAACTCACGGTGCCCAGTGCCTAGCACTCGTACTCGTTTAGGTACGAGGGACGCCGTCGTTCACGGTGTGACCGCCTTAATTGCGCCGGCTCCCCCTGGGGCCGCTCTGCCTCTCCATCGGTGGCGGCAGGCTCCTCGCCCTCTTCCTCCAGTGAGTCTTCACTAAACTCGTTATCTGCCGCCGGCGCCACTGGCGCCGCGTTCAATGCGTCCACCACCACCCTCTCGGGCAACGCAAGAGGAGCTGCGCCACCGCCGCCACCTCCGCCGAAGATAACTACGTCGGGCGCCGCAGCGCCATCAGCGCCCCTATGATTCTCGGGGACACGGCCCCGGTCACCCCCAATGCGCCGTCTCCTGACGTCGCGCACATGCCTGGGCATGCCGTCTACGCAGACCACGTACTTTGACACGACGCTGGTAACCTCACCTGACGTCCACTGCTTCGTGCATGAAGGCAGCGGGGGCTTCACCCACACCTCATCGCCGACAGCAAAGCTGTTGCTCGCGCAGCCATCAATCACCCGAAGATTGACGTCAAACGGCACTCGCCAGCGATACCGAAAAATACCGCTCGAAGGGACTGAGCCCGCCTCAGTGTCCTTCCGGGGCGTCACATTATACCAGAATGTAGCCTCCTCAGGAGTGATACCTCCCCTGGCGGCGATCCTCTTGATCGTCCGATGATTTCTCTCCACGATCCCGTTGCCGCTCGGGGCGTAGGCGGCACGGAATCGCAGCGAAATCCCCCACGCATCAGCGAACTGTGCCACAGTCGCTGATCGAAACGCCGTCGAATTGTCCAGGAGCAACTCGTCACACGGCCCTCGCTCAATTACGATTTCCCGCAAGTGAGCGACAATACTCGCTGCTGACTCATTCAGCAGCCGTCGCCAGATGGCGAACCGCGAGGGACCACAGTCAACCAATGACAGGTAGAGCTTAGTGCCATAGTGGGTTACATCAATTGCAACCCGGCGCCAACTCTCCTCCACAGACAGATCCCCCCGCTCCACGAGATTTTCCCCCCGCAGCGCAGGATCGATCCGCTGGCAGGCCTCGCACCCAGCCAGCTCACGCTTCACCTGTTCGCGCGACAGATCACTGCGGATCTGACGCGCCAAGTAGAGCGTCCGATCGATGCCCAAATGATGCGGCAAATGAGCCGCCCAAATGGCATCCTCGACACTCTCTCCAGTGGCAAGCACGGCCGCCACCTCGGCGCCGGCTCCCCCACCATCGCGGTAACTAAGCCACCTCTTAGGTACCCTGGTCAGCTGGTCGGCCTTGTTCTCGGTCGTCGAGACGAAGCGAACAGTCACGACCAGACCATGCTCGGCGATCGTCTCACGGATCACCCCAAGGCGTCGCTTCACGAGCATCTCCGCCGCGCCCTTCGTGCGAACGCGACTGCGACCATCGACAGTGTTGTCCATCCATGTGACGACTGTCCGGGAATCGCTGGCGACCGTGAAGGTCTCAAAGCCCCACGCAATCGCCAAATTGATACCCCGCGCCACCGCTTCCAACTCGGCCACATTGATGTGAAGGTGGTCGACTTTTTTCGGAGCCAGGACGCATCCTCCACAATGCGGCCATCGACCTCAAGGGCCACACCCACTCCGATGGAGCTGGCGTCGGCCCACACGGTAACCGTGCCGTGCGAGTCGACACCCCACACGCCCCCAACAGGGTCGTCCCGACGAACCCGCGCCAACAGCTCCGCCGCCAACGAGCTGACAGAACCGTCAACCGGGTCGTCCCAAAAACCGCTGCACCCCAGCCGTTTCAAGAAACTGCAACAAGGACGCAGCCACCCCGCCACGGGGTAATGGCCGACTAACCGACCGCACAAGGAGAACAGCCCTCTCTTCGTCAGGCCGGCATTCACCGAGCCAAACTCGGAGAGAGCAGTCCCCCGCGACATTCGAAGACGTCCGTTGGCATCTTTCCGCAAAGAAATGCCCAACAGCCGACCTCCATCCAGGCACTCAGGCTCCTTTGACACAAGTCCGTACCGTGCCAAATGCTCCCGGAGCTCCTGCGCGCTGAGAATGGACTCACACACCACTACATCATCGATATAGTGGTCCGTCCCTCGACGAACGCGATCGGTCAGCGACAGAACCTTGCCGAGAATCACCGTCATGATTCGAGGCGCACACGAGAGGCCAAAGCCTAATCGCGTCAAAGCGTAAGGCACACCCTTAAACTTCACGATCTGGTACCGCCACAGATCCTCGGAAACGTGGATCTGCAGGTACGCGGACTTAAGGTCGACGACCTTAAGCTCGCCCCGCAGCTGCCGCCACTTCCGAATCTTGTCGCCACACACAGCGACCATGTCATCGCCAGTATGACATTCGACAAAGCCGTTCAATTCACGATAATCCATGACTGGACGGACTTTGTCCTTCGTTGGTTGCACGACGGCCAGCAACGGAATGACGCCCGGAATGGGGCCATGCCATCGCCTCAACCAACCCTTTGAGATCCAACTCTGAATCTCCGCCTCATAGCGCTCCCGCACGTGAGGCGCCTGAGTACATCCGTACTCCGCGACCCGAGTCTGCAACCCCTCGGGCGGCTTCTCGGACCACCGCCAACTGACGGTCCACCGACCGTCAGCGAACCTAGCAACAAAGTCAGGGTCGACGATCTCGATCGGTGCTGGCGCACCTCTCGACCCCACCGACCCCGCCCCTGTCACCAGGCCGGCTCCCAGCTTGGCACGGGTGAGTCCATTGCTGGGCCCTCCACAGCATCCAGTTGACCGAGGTCTCCCCCAGTCAACCGCATACTTCGAGTCAGGACCTCTTCTGACGGTGACGCCCCCCATGTGATCAATAACATCACTCCCGAGTAGACAGTCCACGCCAAGGTTCCCCAACTCCGGCATGACGAGCGCAGTGACACCAAAACAATGCCCCTGCAACCCGACTACCACACGACAGTGCTTCCCCACATGGGAAGTTCTGCCGTCCGCCGTTAGCAACGGCCGCCCCGGCCGGGGGCATTGGCCCACCACCACCCGCGGACAAACCACCGTCCGCTCGCTCCCGGAGTCTACCAGACACCAAGAACAATGCCCATTCAAGATGGCACGAACGACTGGCAACCGACGCCCCGTCGTAACGCCAGTCGCTCCGAGCGATTCTAGATCGCCCCGACCCAGCGACACACCAGTGCCGCTCAAGGTCCCTCTCTCCGAGGGGGCGCCGTCACCTCCCTCGGGGGGAGGAGACCTCCGGTAAGCTTGGCTTACGCGGATTCCATTGAGGAGGACGCGTCGCCCCGACTGGCGTCCTCCGCAGCGAAACCCGACCCACCAACCGCAGGCCTACCTACTGCCGGGCAATCGCAGGCAAAATGCCCGACCTCCCCACATGCAAAGCATGCAAACTTCCTTTTGGCGGGAGCCTTCATGGCCCCCCTACCAGCAGGCGCCGCCGCGCCTGGCTTCTGCGGGCAAACCCGCACGCGGTGTGCACCGCCGCAGCGGTAACAAGCACCCTTGCCACCACTGCCCTGCTTCCCCGTAGCAGCAAGGTCTGCTCCGCGCCCGGCCTCCTGGCCACGCCCGGCAGCAGCCCTCTGTGCGGCCATCCTCTCCCGCACTCTCGACACCACATCGTCGAACTGCGCAGTATACGCGTCCCCCCGCGAAACTGCCCACGTATACAGAGTAGTGGGGAGACCCTCATAGAATTTGACCCTAAAAATCAAATCCTTCTTGGTCGACCCCACCCTCCCACCCAGACGCGCCAGGTCATCCAGGTACACGTCCACAGACTCCCCGGCCCCAAGCCGACGGTCGGTGAACCGCCTATACGCTTCCTGCATAGGCAAAGCAAACTGCGAGGCCAGCACAGCCCTAACTGCCTGCCACTGTCCCGCATCACCGACAGTCATCGAGCGAAACACTCGAGCGGCGTTGCCGTCGAGCATGAACCCGATGATGTCGGTCGGAGCCACCCGCTCCAGCTGGCAGAGCCTCTCCAAGCTCTCCAGCCACTCAAGCGCGTCGACCGACCCATCGCCCGTCAGCTTAGGCAACTGCCTAGACAGCCGGTCCAGGATCGGCCCGCGCGCCTGAGTCAGGATGTTCGCCAGCAGGCTAGCATCCACAAGCACACCACCCGACATGCTCCCCGCCGGCGGCGCTGGCGATGCCGCATCGCCAGCTCCGGCTGCCGCAGCCTTTCCAGCTGCGTCAGCCACCTCAGCCGACGCAGCCGTTCCAGCCGCCGCCATCTTGATGCCCACAAGAAGGCTACCACAGCCAAAAGCCTAGATAGCTTGTTGGCTTACCGTCAAATTCTGCTCGATGCCTTCACCGCCAGCAGAAACCGTCAACAGCTGCCACAGCTAGTTGACCTTCCCCGTAGAACCAGAGGAATCCCAAAAGCAAGGCACCCGCCTTGCTTTACACGTAACGAAAGAAAACGCGCCGGCACAAACGACGCAACAACTGAAGAGCGAATTCACACGCGCGACTGCCTTGCACACTGTCCATTCCAACACTGGCCCCACTCACGCGCCGCCAGTCAGTGGCGGCAGCCAGGAACGGCTGGCGACAGCCAGTCAGCCAGTCGCCAGCCAGCAGCCAGGTCCCAATCCTGGGAATCTGCAGCGGCTAATTCTTCAACGCCACAAGGAGTAACCAAATTCAGCATTGTTCTTAATGAACCTGTGACAGTACGCACAGCAAGTTGAAGCATGTCTTTTTCATTACTAGGACTGCACGTAGAAATCATGATGTCACAGTTGCGGTCGAATATTTGGCTTCTTTTCAAAAATCGAAAGGATGGAATTAGGTTAGCTTTAATAGCTTGTAGATTTAACATAAAACGGGCAAATTTATTTTTAAAATTCCTATGGGATGAGCAATAATACTATACTCAAATGTGTGTGTGTAAAATTAGGTTTCACGTAATTATTTATAATATAAATGAAAATATATGCACAGTTCAGCCTATTTTGGACCGGCATTATCATGCATCATTAGATTCGATCATTCAAAATGAAGAAATGCTCTACTGTTTCATTTTTCGCAAAATCAGTAGGTGAAGATACTGATTTTTATCACTGGAGATAATGAGTTACAAACGTAACAGAGTGGATGTTCTCGCCGCCTCATGGTTTCCTGTATTTCACAAATTCGTCTAAAATTGGCATTTTCAACCACAGTCACGACAGTTGAACGAACCAACAGAAAGAGTTTAAATTGATCCTTATCACCGAAATCTGACTGGGAAACATTCTCGGTTTTTTAAACGCTTGTTGCTGCTACTGCGATTCCTTTCCTATATCAGCATATGTACCAAAATGTAACTAAAATACCCCCAACGAATTTACATGAACTAGATGCATTCGTACACGCGATATATATATATGCCATTTGATCACTCGTACTTTATACTACGAAAATTATAAGGCTATCCTATTGCAATATTCACCTCTTTGGTCCCGTTACACATGGCATCATTGCAATTACCAGTATATACATAGTGTGCGATGCCATTACTGAGTTACTGCGTCTATGAGCAAGTTGCAAAAAAAAGAAGGCATCGTTTGATGATGCCAGTCACTGAAATCTAAGTCCATGACTGTGAAATGCATGCATTGTAATTTATTTTTGGCGTATCTGAACTCTCAACACCCCACTATTAAGTTTACTATGGAAACAGAGAAGCACAATTCTCTCTCATTTTTGAATAGTAAAATTACCCGTAAAGATGGCAGTTTTTACAGCTCTGTTTATCGAAAACAAACATTCACTGGCCTAGGAACAAGTTTCTTTAGTTTCTGTCCATTTATATTTAAAATTAACAGTGTCAATACATTACTCTCTAGGGCATACGGAGTCTGCTCTTCATTTCATATCATTCATAGCGAATTTGAGTTTTTGAAATTGTTTTTTAGTCAAAATGGTTTCCCTTCAGGACTAGTAATTTCATGTATCAAGAATTTTTTAAATCACAAATTTTATTCCCGCGTACCATTACCTATAGACCGACCGGGGTTGAAAATTTGGCCGGGGCCGGGGTCAACAAATTTGTCATGGCCGGGGCCGGGCCGGGGCCGGGGTTATCATATTTATCCCTGCCTGGGCCGGGGCCGGGGCCGGGGTTCAGACCATGTCAGGACGTGTCACGACGACGTATTGCAAAACGCCAGTTAGAGGCTCAATACATTTTGAATTACGGTTGCGGTTAGGGGTGTATTTATGTCAAGTCAATAAAGTTTTGTAGACTTGCAGTTGCAGTGCTTGTTGAATTATTTAATTCAGAAACAATAATAGTAATTAAATGTACCGGGTGTTCCACAAAAATGTCCCCGACTTTTTCCCCGACTGTCCGCTTCAAATTAACATTTTTGAATTGTCTTTTTTTCACAGTGTGGTAAATCTTGTTGCCTTTTCGTATAATTTAATAGAATTAAAAGGGCGATTTTTAGGAAATCTAATACGTAAAATAAAAAGAATCAATATAAAAGGGAACATTCTTTTAATGGCAAACTTTTCGGAATCTCTGATTCCATCACCAGTGCTGTAAAACAAGGAATAAAAAACGATAATGAACAAATTGCGAAAAAGCTATAAGAAATTAAAATCACTATACCTACATCGTAAAATAGCTATGCCTATCCATTAAAAATAAAAACACAATTTCCCTTAAATATTCGAAGCCATACGCACACATACACTTAAATTTTAGAAATCAAACCAACACACAATAAAATTTACATTAAGTAACAGAACTGCATACACACACAGACACACACACACATTCCAACACATTCCTATTTACACAGTTGGGGCAATATTTAATTTCATCCCACTTTGATCATTATTTAGCTGAGGTCTATGAATAAAAGTGAACAATGATTCCAAAATTATAAGGTCAGATTCCTCTGTAGCTCTACTAGGTGTGGATAAATTGGAACTTTTGAAATGGTGTTTTGAACTATGGCAATGATCTCTGATGGCTGACTGGGAGGGCGATGAGTAGGTACGCCCGATTCTATGGGAGATACCAGAGTGTTGGCTGTGACGAATAAATTGCTGGAGTGTGGTGCTTCCAACGTAGGACTGCAGACAGCAATCATATTTATACAAGTAGACACAACCATTTTTCAAGCACTCTTCCAAACGCTATTTCTCATTGAAAAATAAACCGATTTTAAAATTATTTCTATAAAATGGTAACAAGTCTATGAAAGTAAAATGAGAGTGTATCAGAGATAAAAGATCCTTTCTCATCTCCCTGAGAAGATAGCCCAAGAAAGAGAGCTCGACGAAAACTTTCTGCTTTGGTAAGGTCAGAATTGTGCACGATAGGAAATTTTTTCGTCTAAAAACTTTTTAACCAGATTGTTAATTAAAGATACTGGGTATTTATTTTGTACAATAACTTTGTGATATATTTCACTTCGACATGAAATACTTTGCATGAATTTGAAACACAGTATGCTCTATGCAATAATGTAGTGACAATTGTTTTAATATAATCCTTGTAAATGCAACTGAAGAAATAGGTACATAATCACGTAAATTTAGGTTTTCTATAAACAGAAGTGATGAACGTTAAATTAGTTTTCTTTACGAGAACGTCTAAAAATGGCAATTTATCATTCTGCTCAGTTTCCATTGTGAAATTTATCTTGGCGGGAAATCCATTTATGTAGTCAAAGAATTGTAGGGCCTCTTCCTGTGAACGATACATTCACAGTAGGTATTTCACAGTAGGTATTTTATTCCTTGTTTTACAGCACTCATGATGGAATCAGAGATTATGAAACGTTTGCCATTAAACGAATGTTCCATTTTAAATTGGTTCTTGCTTTCATTTTACGAAAACTTAAGTTTTTGAAAATCGTTTAATAACCACTTTACAGTGATCGATTTACTGAAAGAGACCGAAAAACTATTTGTTCAGAGGAAAAGTTTTAAAAACAACACTGGTGATCTTCATTTCTCAATACCTGCTGTGAAAGAACGCGTTTTCAAAACATCACCTCCATCATTAATAATTCTTCGACAACGAGTTGAAGTGTTTCAAGAACTAAAAGAAAACGGCAACGTTTAATAGTGGCTAGAAGAAATGCTTGCCTTGAGAGAAATTGTGGGTATATCGAAGGATTCTAAATTACTTTTTTATTCAAACTTTATTTAATGTATTGATTTGTTACTCTTTTAAGTTTTTGTTCGTTCGTTTTTTTGGAAAGTGCAAAATATGGAAGAATATCAATATTGTTTTAAAATGCTTTCCTTCGAAAAATTAGTTATTCTATCCGTTTCAGTTAATCGATCAATGTAAAGTTGTTATTAAACGATTTAAAAAAAATTATTCGAAAGTAAAATAAAATTTACTACATTGTGAAAAAATGAAAATAAAAATATGTAAATTTGAAGCGCAAATATAGTCAACTGAAACTCAGTGACATTTTTGTGGGACACCCGATATAATGACTATGAGTAATGCGTTAGCATTATGGGATTACTTTCACAAATCGGTGAAGAGTGTAAAAATCGCAGTGTGCACCATTTGTGAAGCGAAAATGCGACGAGGAGCGGCTGGTGCATCTTAGAAAACTTTCTCAACTAAATATTTATGGGACCATCTAAAATCAACACAAATTGATTAATTCCTGGAAGCTGAAGAAAAACCAAACATCGAATAAGAATTGAAAAATAGAAACAAAACGAACAAGAAGAAAAACTAAATGTCTTTGTATTGAAAACAAACATAGGCAGTTTAGCTAGGTTGCAGCAGTGACAAAACTGCCGATTGCAGCACGTCGTCTTCGTCTACTGGAAAACAGCTGACTTTAAAAGAAACATTTACTCAGTCTAAAAACTGGGAGCCAAACAATACTGACCAAATACATAGAGAGAAATTGTTAATTTACTGGCTTTGTGACGCGCTCAATCCTTACGACCCTATGGAAAAGGAAACTTTTATAATTTTGTAGGGTTTTTGAATAAGAAGTTTCAAGTTCCATCAGAGAAGGTAATTACAACAAGACTAATTCCGGACCTCAGTATCCAAATTCAGTTTGCAATTTTAGAGGAAGTATAAAAGCAAGTTAACACAAATAGTGTCTTCTCAATAACTGCTGATATTAGGACCTCTTCAAGTCGAGATTCTTTCATGTCAGTAACTGCGCACTGGATTATAATTACACTGGATGGTAGCAGAGATCCTGCTTTTTCTTCTCAGTGACTGCATGTTCTTCACGATTGCAATTAAATCGCAAATCTCTTGAGAAATTGTTTTAAATTCATTTAAAAGACACGTGAATTTTTCACGTGCGGGTAGCCGGGCACACTACGCTTTATTCACTTCAAATTATTAATCCAAGTCAAGTTCAAATTAATCCAATTCAAGTTCAAATTAATTTAAATCAACTTCAATTTAATCCACGTCAAGTTCATATGAATCCAAATCAAATTCATATCAATCCAATTCAAATTCAAATTAGACCAAGTCAAGTTCAAATTAATCAAAGTCAAGTTTAAATTAATCCAAATCAAGTACAAATTAATCGAGCCCCAAGTTGAATTAAGAATCGACATAAGTCCCTCGTTAATTTGAGCGTTTTTTGTATTAAAAATGTATGTGTTGGATGTGATGACCAAGAAAAACGTTTTTCCTTTAAGCAAGGAACACATAAAATTTCTGCAGTGTCAAAACAAGCTGTCGTAAAATGTGCTAAGTATCCTCCAGCATCAGGAGGCAGAGTGCGATTCAGATCTTTTGGCGGAGTAACAGTTATAAGTCAATTATAAAAACTTCGTATTATACTACACATTAAAGTTATTTTATAATTCTAAATTAATGGCAGTATGCATCCATTCAAATAATTATGTTCATAGTTACTTTTATGTTACAGATACACATAGTATCGAGGATTTATTTACACTCATTTAAAGATTTACATGCCTGAAATTCCACTTTATCACATATAAGAAATCATATGTGCATGCAATTACAAATGATTGCCACTGTACGATGTGTAGATTTAACCTTTATAAGAAATGAGCAAATGCGATTCACTGAGTACTTATGTACGCGATACCATTTGATTACAATTTATATGAGTAAATTACTACACAGATACAATTCTGCAATAGCAATAAAAATTGGGCCAACCCTTCAAATGAATGAATATATATCATCTCGATCGGTAAAAAAATGAAACCTGTTTATACAAAAATCGTTTGAACAAGCAAAAACAGACTTCGTTGCTAAATTTCTTTTAAAGGTTAAATCTATATACCATCAAATGGTAATCTTTCGTAGTTGCATGCATACATGACTTTATTTATATATGTGATAAAACGAAATTTCACGCATATCAATCTCTATATGAGTAATTAAATCCTCGATACTACTATGTGTGTGTGCATGTCTAACATAAAATTGTCTTTGAGCATAAATATTTGAATGGATGCGCGCTGCCATTAGTGTAGAATTGAAAAAAACTTTAATGAATGAGTGGTTAATACGAAGTTTTTATAATTGATTTCTATATGTTACTCCGCTCAAAGATCTGCATCACACTCTGCCTCCTGATGCTGGGTACTTAGCACGTTCAATTTGAATTTGACTTGCATTAATTTGAACCTGACTCGGATTAATTTTAATCTGAATTGGATTAAATTGAATTTATCTTGCATTAAATTGATCTTGACTTGGATTAATTTGAAGTGAAAAAGGTGTAGTAAAAAACTAAAAACCCCGGCCAAAACCCCGGTTTAGGGCACTATTTTGCCGGGGCCGGGGCCGGGGCCGGGGTCTGCAAAAATTGTCGGGGCTTGCCGGGGCCGGGGCCGGGGTCAGCCAAAATGGCCGGGGTTGGCCGGGGCCGGGGCCCCGGTCGGTCTATACCATTACCTACTGCTCGCAAGGAACAACTTTATTTTTCATTTCCGTTCTTTGGCAAGCAGTCCGAAAAGCTCAAAAAAGATCTTTACTTGTTGCTCTCTAAATACTTTTTACATGTCAACTTCAAAATCGTATTGGTTTAATGCATATAAAATAGGGTCTCATTTCAATTACAAGGACAAACTACCTAAAGACATGCTCTCCTCCGTCATTTATAAATATTGTTGCGCACGGTGTGCGTCTGAATACGTGGGTTCGACCATTCGAGCCCTGGATATTCGTGTGGCTGAGCATACCGGTAGGAGTTTTCGAACTAAACAGTTACTCTCTTCCCCTCACCAATCTGCTGTTCGCTCTCATGCAGAGAGTTGTGATCTTCCAGTTCGGTTAGACAATTTTAAAATAATTTCTTCCACATCCGGTACAATTACCCTTCGCATTTTAGAATCGCTGTTCATTTTAAAAGATAAACCTACCTTGAACAATACGCAATCAGCCTTCCCTCTGCAATTAGTGTAGTCTCTGTCTCTCTTTTTTTACTGTTTTTTCAATGTCATATTTTAATGTTATAATGTCACTGATCAATGTATATTTAACTTGTTATAACTCGGTGTTTTTGTATTTTTTCAGATGGTTGAAAATGACCAAAAATTGGTCGAAACGTTCTTTTTTATTGATAGGTTTTTAAAGAAATATGATTTCTATTAAAGCGATTTTCTTTGCTCTTTTATTCACTGCAATTAACATTTCTATATATCCAGGCCTGCTTCTAGACATACCAACATTAGCAATGACGTCATCCTGGCAGTCGGAAGATGAAAGTAACTTGTAATAAAATCCTTTGGCTGTTAATACGTTTCTATTTATAATTTCCATCAGAACTTTGGAAACATTTTGTATAAGTAGTACAAAATTGCGCATATGGGGATTAAAAATACGTAAATTCGTAGCTTAGACCCACACGTATGAAAGAAGATAAACATATATTTAATTATTTCACTTTTAAATGAGGGAATTGCAGTCGTGAAGGGGAGGTGAGTATCATTTGGAAAAAATAAATTCAAGGTAACAATATTTTCAAGTGATCATTTATAATTTTCATAATTTATTTATTTTTTATTGAACTGTGCTGGACTTAGGTTGTTACTGATGATTTTCGACAATCTCGTGTTATATTATAATACTTGGAATTGGAAAATAGTTTGAAGTAGAATTCCCTTTTATTGTAGCCTAACTGCTATGTTCCAGAGAAAAAATAAAGAATTCAAACCAGGGAGTATTGCAAGAAAATGAGCGGGTGCAACATTTTTTTCCCAAAAATTATTCAGTATGATGATTCGGGCTAAGATCGGGCCCATAAAGCTCATTTGCGCTTTTGTTTTCGATTTGATTAATAATAATTGGGGCAATCAACATTTTTTACTCATAATTTGCTAGAAAAATTAACATTGCTCGTACCTTAAAAATTCATTGAAGTCAGGTTAACAAATTGAATATTGCATCATCCCAAATTGTCGATTTGTATGAGCAGTCTTGGAGATGTAGAAGGCATTGCTGCGATGCGGTTAGCGAACAACTTCGACTGTATAGAAATCATTGAACTAAATAATAATACTAGAAAAAAGGGTTGACAGAGACTCGTACCTCAAATCATGAATCATTAAAGCTCAAACTTGAGGGGTTCACAAGAAAAGCTGACATTACGTAGCCAATTTGATAAAAATCTTTGAAACCCAGTTGCACTGCTAAGACCACCTAAAAACATGGAGCTTTAGAACTTAGTTTCAGAACACGAAAATGATTACTTGAATGTGTAAATAAATTCCCACACGTGCCTAAGAATTCAAAAGAGTTAGTTGATAATCATTAATGAAATGTTTGTAGAAGGTAATATGGTAAAATTTTGGGAGGCAACATATGAAAAATTTTATTTACAACAATGTCAAATATTTTACATTGATGAATATGATTTATTTAATCATCGGTAGAAATCAAACTCTGGAACATAGCCTGTGGCGGGTGAGGTAAGTTTTTGAAAAATCGTAAGCTAACGCTACATTCTCTGTAAGTTGACAGAAATCTTGACACTTCCATTTAGTGGACCATCCAGATTTGTGAACTTTTTTCGTCCGATTCGTTTGAAAATTGGCCAGTTTATGTATTTTGTAAAAGTAAACACGTTTTACACTGGTCAGTTTTTCGATTTAGGCGAAAAAATTTTTTTTTGCGGAAAATAGGTTTTTTAGTATATTTTTACGTTTATTTCAAAACCTATTTACTCATTGAGTTTTTCTGCTAGAACAAAACTAAATACAATTTAGAATCCTTGAAGCATTCCTAAAAAAAGTATGTTGAGACATTTTAACATTTTGAAATAAAAATTTTGCGATAGGCGATATTGATCATAACCTAAAAGATAAATTTTGGGGGGGTTTAGAGCTACAAAAATTTTTATTTCTCTCAAATTTGGAAGAAAACTCAATTTACTTTTATTAGAAATGTTCCAAGGATTCTAAAACTGCCTTTGGTTTTGTTCTAGCATCAAAACTCAATGAGTTCATACCATTTGAATGGTAAAAATCTATGATTTTAAAGATGAGCCCAAAAACAAAAATATACTATGGAATTGCAATATCATGGAAATTTTTTGCATATAAATGCAGTTTCCATGATCTATTTTTATGTACGAGTCATGTGCAACATTTTCCTTTCGAATTTCAATGCAGCATGAGAAATATCGAGCAGAATAAATAAAATTTAGGAATATATGATATATAGAAATATTCGATATTATTTGAGTACTCACCATGTAGCTGTTTTTGCGACACGCGAACATTTTCCGGTATAAATTTTGTAGAGTATAGTAGTAGTAACGATGATGCGCAAGTCTTGATCCTTCTAGCGTCCGTAGTGCCATAAAATTTCATGGCACAATAACCCATCACCTAAGGATCATTTTCCAACAAAAAAAAATGGGAAAATTTTGATGATTTTGACCCCCTTTGATCCCTCCTGGGGGGGGGGGGTTCTAGCATCCGTAGTGCCATAAAATTTCATGGCACAAAAACCCATCTCCTAAGGATTATTTTCCAGCCAATAAAAATTGGGAAAATTTTGATGATTTTTGACCCCCTTTGATCCCCCTTGGGGGGGGGGGGTTCTAGCGTCCGTAGCGCCATAAAATTTTATGGCACAATAACCCATCCCCTAAGGAACCTTTTTCGACAAGAAAAAACAGTCATGTGAGCCCCGGGGGCCAAATTTGGCCTCGGTTGGTCTTAACGATAGTAACGCCGCTGAACGCCAAAAATATGATCTAGACGTTTTCGCCAGCAGCCAATCAAGGCGCGGCGATTTGTTGGCATTCACAGGATCGTCAAATGTGAAAGTTTCTCGCTTACTTTTTGCGAAGATGAAGACTGAGTTTAAGCAATAAGTATTTCCATTCACTGTGAAATGGAGTTTTCGAACGAATTCGACTAAAATGACAGATTTTCAGAATAAATTTCATTCAGGCAGGTGATAGCTGCTAGCTTAAATATGATGACAGCAGTCATGCATCACAAGCTCTTCATTTATTGAAAATGGTGATAGGTGATATATCATAGTGTAACAGAATTTTGACTTTCATCAGCCTTGGTTAATCAACTTTCATTTAAAAAACGAAGAACACCTGATTATTCCCGTTAATTTTTTTGTAAAGTGGGGCGATGTATTGAAACCAGCCTATTATAATAGGTAGATTGTAAGTTATTCCTAGCAATCCAGATTGATTCAACACTAATTTGGCGAATAAATTAAAGAACTGTCTAGATGACTCCAGAACTTTCAAAACTAGTCATTCCAAGCGCTTCACGAATTTCTTGTACATTCTCACAGTGTAAAAGGCAGTATAAATGTAGGGAACGAATGCTCAACAGGTCATTTCACTTCCAGCTGTCACTGTGTAAACAAGTCGATAGTCATCAGTCATTCCTATTTGCATCATCAAGCATGGCATTCAGAGGTTGTAAGCATCCGGCAGACTTGTTTCGCTACGTCTGTGACGAGTTTATGAAAACTAGAGTTTGATACTACTCCCTAGAAAGATATATGCAAATGTGTGAGAGCTACTATAATTTTTCTGCATGCTTTTGGGAATGAAGAGACACCAGGGGCATCTCATTTCACCTGCAAACTCTGCAAAAAGACTCTGGAAGGTAATAAAAATAAAAATATATATAAATACAGTATATTCATTTTGTTTCAACATATCCTCTTCCACTGAGTTGAATGTATCTGTATTTTTATACCCGTGCCTTCATTCTGCCTTTTTACGAGCTGGTACAGTGGGGAAAACAGAGATATGCAATCTCCTAGTGATCGCTCAAGCAATTGCTTTTTCTGCACGGTAGACCTTTCCAAACGTCCAGCTAGCACAAATGCTCCTGCTCTCATATATCCTGACCTTCTGTTTTCCCTTCCGACAATGCCACACTGCTTTGAACTCCTCGTACCCACTGCTCCTAAGAGAAAGCAGCAGTGTTTACGAAAGAAAAGTAGTTCAGAAGAACATGAAGACACTCATCCAGAGTTCAGAGAAGCAACTGAAGAGAGAAATCCATACTATTCCAGCCAAGAAGACATCAATGACCTGATCAGAGATCTTGACCTAACGAAGTCAAATGGCGAGCACTTGATATCGAGACCCAAGCATTGAAGTTTGCTAGATGAGAGTGTGCACATTTAAATTCAGAGAAAGTGTTACCTACATTTTTCAATCTTTTTCACTAGTCAAGATGAGCAGAACACACAATACCACAATGTTACAGGTCTGTTTGAGGCAATTGAAAAACACCATAACCCCAAAGAACGGCATCTCTTTATTGACAGCTCGCAAAAAAGCCTCAAAATAGTGCTGCTTCATTACAGGAAAATGTACCCATATCTCACCCTCGCCTTCTCTGTCCAGCTCAAAGAGGAATTCAAGAGTGTCAAGATCTTTTTAGATGCCTTCAAATATGAAGAGTACCATTTGGAAGATAAAGGAGACTCCACAATGGGGGCTTCCCTCATGGGCTTTAAAGCGGCTTTACCAATTATCCTTGTTATCTCTGCCTTTGGGACAGCAGGAATACCATGGCACACTACCTCAAGCGGGACTGGCAACAGCGAGCAAAGTTTAGTGTGGGGAAGAACAACGTCAAATGGGAGCCATTGTTGGATCCCAGAAAAGTATTGTTTCCTCCACAACATTTAAAACTGGGCCATTTCAGACAATTCATCAGAGCTCTAGATAAGGAGTCCCCACCTCTCAAGTTCCTTCAAGATTTCTTCCCTAAGTTGTGTGCACCGAAAGTGAAGCCGGCGTCTTTAATGGTCTAAAATATAAAAGGTCATGAAGTGCATAGAGTTTCCCAAAAAACTCTAAAGGACAGAAAAGCAGCATGGGACAACTTTGTCGCAGTAGTTCTTCACTTCTTGAGGAATCATATGGCCGAAAACTGTGTGGAGTTTGTAGAGAACTTAGTGACAAACTACGGCAAGATGTTGCTGGATGTCACCTAAAGTCCATATCCTTGACGCCCATCTTCATGAATTTAAGAAAAAATAGGAGCGTATTACCAGGAGCAAGGCGAGCGCTTCTACCAGGCTATATTAGAATTCGAACGCCGTTATCAAGGGTCTTATAATGAAAACATGATGGGAGACAACATTTGCTTGCTAATTAGTGACAGTAATCTGCCGTACAGGAGTAAATCTAGAAGAAATACAAGTTTTTAATTTTTCTATTGTTTCACTGGTGTAATTCTAGAATAAATAGATGTTATTATTCTTTTATAAGTCGTTTTGTATCTACTTTGTTCAAGTCAAACTTCAGATTTGCTACTGTGTCACTATGAGAATAGGTAAATTTAAAAAAATATCATTATTCGGGACTCAAATGCAAAATAAGAAATGAATACAAGTATTTTTTCATGTTTTCTAGACATGAACAAAATAAGAAATAACTGTTTCAACTCAAAGTCAAAAATATTGGGATAAGGTGCATTTCATTTTGTGAAAATAACAGCATGTCTCATTGCATCGAAAGAAAGAATGATTAATCTAATTCGATATTTACAATATGCAAGTACAACAAAATCGAACGAAATGACGTTCAATATTTTAAAAACTTCAGGAAAAGAAATTCAAATGAATTTGGTTAAAATGTTCTTTTTTCGAATAACGAATATATTCAAATTGTAAACATTTTCAGAATGAAATTTTACAGTTGAACCTGGAGTGACTGAATCAGTGCAACTTATACTGTTCAGATAATAATCACGCAATCAAATGGATGAATTCACCACGACCTAAAATATCTTTACAGGTATCATGAACGTTCAACGTCAATTACCGTTGGGAGTGCAACAGTCCTCCATTGAGTCATTGTTTTTTGCTTACAATGAGCTAATAGTCGGAACTTAGGTCGGAAAAGAGAAGAGGCGCATTGATTGCTTAAAAAACACAACTGGAAATCGCAAGCTGAAACGTTGCTGTGGTCGCACGCAGTGTGGCCAAGTCCAGAAAGAAAAACTTACACTGCAAGTTGTTTGATACAAAAAATTAAAGTAATTCTAAAATCCAGTTCGTAGACGTAAACCTAACGCACATGTTTCCTATTCACTTCCGGAAAAACACCCTTCACTGACATCAGGTTCAATAGAACTAACTGATCCATTTTTTGCAGATGAACCTCCATGCTACGATGTCTGAATTATGCCTACTGAAAACTGAACGCTATAGTGTCCTACGAGATATTTCGCCACCCCAGGAGAATGCATTGAAACGCCAATATAGCTATATTGCGTCAGTATAAATTTGCATACGCGATGGTAGAGGAAAAACATGGTTGTTTTCAGACATTCTGTCAAAAATTTTATTTCAAAACTCAAGTTGTGAACGTTGGTAAACTGGTTTCTCAGGGGTTTACACGCCAACGCTGGAAACTGATGGCAGAGGGGAACGCGTTTCGGTACTTCCTCGTTTGCCTCAACCGAACCTGGTTCTGCACGATATTCCTTCAGAATCTTGGATGGAAGCAGTTCAAACTATTACGACTTATGCTCCTTTTGGCAATAGGTGAGTCTCTTCCATAAAAGGTGTATGGTGTATTTTCGAATGCTCTGATAAGTGTTTTAATTTTTGATAAATTTCACCTCCTTCTACTTCTAATAATTTTTTCTTAGGGGTTGAGGAGGAGGTTACTCAACTGAATGATGATTCTTTGCGGTCCGCCTGCAATTACTATTACTGTACCGGTTTGGGCATCTCGTGATTGGGTGCCGCTACAAGATGTTGCTCAGTTCGTTTCACAGTGAAAGCTATGACTGCGTTCTTCTGTGGTACATCATGCACGCAAAAGATCTGTCTAGAATGTATGTGAATCCTATTTCCTGTCAATTTTATTGTGGTTATTTTAGATGAAAACAGGTAAATAATAAATACTAAAATTAGTGTTTGAATGAAAGATAATAAACAAATATTTTCTAACTATTCATGTAATGTGTTTTAAAGTGAAATAATTTAGAATTTCAATGCTCCAGAAAATATCGAAACTTTTTAAGACTTTCATAAACAGTTCTAAAATGGTTATTTGTAATGCGCTAGTACAATGGAAAGTATTTTTGTCTCTGGGTTGAGGACCTTTGAAAGTTCAAATGGAAAAGTACGCTTTGCAAAAATTTTCCAGGTTTTTAATGTTTTTAAAATTCACTCCGTCGTTGATTTAGCGTCGTTTGATTCTGGGGCAAATTATTTGATCCGTCAAAAATATAGCATTGAAGTTATCAATTCCTATATATTATGTTATTCCAATAAATTCATGCACTTGCAGTTATAGCCAAGGTTATCATGAGCCAGTTTCTATAAGTCAACCTATTTCCCTGCGCTGTTATGTAGGTATATTTAATGTACAAAATTCCGTTCAACGGAATTCATTCGAGTGTGTCTGTTTTAGATTAGTGAAAACGACGTTTCAACAAAATTTGTTGCGCAAGGCACAATATAGGTCATCTGTCTACATTATCCAATCATAACAATAATCATTACAGAGAGCCTAATCTCTGTACAAATTCTAAAAATCATCGGGTTCAAATAAACTAACTGCCCCGTTTTTGCAAATGAATTTAATAAGTGAGCCAAGGTGACAAAAACCAAAATCTGAACAATGTGTGCAAAATGTAACATTTCATTGCTGGGCACCGAAGCCCAAGCTCATTTATTCAAAAAAAGCCTTGTTTTTTTATAGCCTGATATCCCTCGATTCTATAACTACTTGAGTTTTAAAATTTTCGACTTATGCTTTTGGACCGGTTTCGTCTGGTATCTGCTTGCTAATAGTCTATCCCAACAAAACTTAAGTCATTCAGTTTATTATCGTTCAGCTCTCTAATGTTTTAGCCGCCTGTAATTTGCAACTGATCTTGGCTGTGAGCTCTCTTTCTCAACATGCTAATTGCCATACCTCACGTTGGGATTCAGTGGAGCGACGACTTTTTTGCGTGTCCTTACCGTGGGGAAAAGCTGTTCGAAATTTCAAAAATAAATTCAAAGTTCTTTTGTGTGTAAATAAGGAATCATGCGAATATTCCCCTCCCTGGATTTATTACAATCGACAGATCCCTTACAAAACGATGAAGTGTTTAGATATTATCACTATTTTAGTAGTAGGAATGTTTTTCAATGTATAATTGCCGTATATTTTCTCCATTTTTCATCATCACTCATAAATTGCAGTGAATTAAAAGCTCTTATTTATGATCACAGGTATGGAAAAAAAATTATCCTTCGATGGAAACTTGATGAGAAAGACTCTAGAAACAGGAAGTTGCTATGTTTTCCTGTTCTTATGTGAAATTTCCTTTAAATATTCGAACGCTAATTCTTCACAAGAACTGGCAAAAGCCCTTAGTTATGATATAACGGAATACCAAAGTAGGTAAGCAATGGCATATTTCCATGAAGAGACATTTTCATAGCTTGAAAAAATCCCAAGCAAATAAATTAAGGTTAACTTATGAGCAATCAGCTTCACCTAAAACCAAGGTTGTTAATAGAAAACCCACACTTGAAAAATGCCCAAGAAGACAAAGAAACACACCTAAAACGACACAAAAAACACCAGTCCAATGTTTTTTTATTCAGTAATAAATATATACACAAACCTGTATGAAAGGCATAATGCAGGTTTTATTGTTTTTCTTCAATTTACATTATTTCCAAATTTAATTATTAAATTCTAATTTGAACCTTAACTTAAGTTAATTACTTTCTATGGGTTATACAGCACAATTTGCACCATCATGTGGAAGTCTCTCCTGGCGGTGATAGGTCTTAATTACATTATCTTAGAGATCAGAATTTGGCCTCAAGTGTTTGAATATTTTACCATTCTTGCCCCGAACCTATTCCCAGCACCGTCACGAAAAAAAAAAAACAACTGGCGGTATGGTCTTAAGCAACGTTCACACCAGCTAGATAAGATACATTTTTGTAGGTCGTAAGCGATAGGCGATAATTGTCTTGTGAGATACGACGCGCTCAGATCCGTTAAAAATACGCAGAAACGACAAAAGTGGTTCACACCAGTACGATGGCGACATCTGTCGTGAGATACGTGTACCAAGAGACAAAGCGTGCGAGTCTCTTCCTTCAATGTCGTACGATATTGGCTAATTGATTGATTGAATATAAGGAAGTTTTAGCCTCCCTTTACAATCGACAATGATGTTCAAATGCAAGAAGGATGGAGGAACCATTTAGAATAAAGTTAAGGGAAAACGGAATCAATGCACAGGGTGCATAGAAACAGTAAGCTAAGAAAGAAGTTCATGAAACTAGAAAAAAAAGTTGAAGAAGAAAGTAGTAGGTGGACAGCAGTGAACTGAAAAAAGATGGACCATAAGAAACAAAAAAGAACTATTCTATTACAACAAAAAGAATGCTTGCCTAACTCTCAGCTCGATCCTTTTCATTTTCCGCCTGGGAACCCTAATTCCCATGTATACAATAATTGTATCCTCCTGAGGAGACGATATTGGCTAGAATTCTTCATCACTCGATGAAGAACTCATGATTACTAACTAAATTTACCCTACTACACTTTGTTGCAGGTTCATGCCTTATCGCTTCAGTATGAATCTTACGTCTCTTAAGGATAATTATCGTGTATCGCATGTCTCGGAGATAAATATATTATCACTCTGGTGTGAACTCCGCCTCACAGTATGTATCCAGGCCGCACCGCATGGCACAAGTTGTGGAACTCTTGATTTTCTGCCACATTAGAATCAATATTTGAACTAAAGAAATTTTTCTCACTTGAACATCTATTCTTCCTATGTCTTCTTGAATGCCTATGGAATTCAAAAGTCCAATTTCGTTTTACTGATGGTGGTGGTGGTGCATTTGACTTCACTGTGGTTGGTACTTACGAGGCCTGTCTAAAAAGTATCCGACCTTTGGCCAGAAAAAATATTTCGAATACCTGTCGGAGTTGGGACCCTAATCCCCTTCAAAGTATGCCCCTTGTGCTTGCACACACTTAGCCCACCGATCCTTCCACTGCTGGAAACACCTCTGGTAGTTTTTTTTTAGAATGGTGTTCAGCTCCATCGTCGCATTGCCTGTTTGACTCCTTCGATGCTGACTGTTTTCTTTGATGTCCGTGGAATTGTGCATCACGAATACGCACCGGAAGGACAAACAGTGACAAAGGAGTACTATCAGGATGTTCTCCGGCGACTTCGTGATGCAGTTCGGCGCAAAAGACCAGACATGTGGACTGCGAACAACTGGCACTTGCATCACGACAACGCGCCCGCACATTCATCCCATTTGATCCGCAATTTCTTGGCCAAACATGGAATTACGACCGTTCGCCAACCTCCCTACTCTCCAGACCTGGCTCCTTGCGACTTCTGGTTGTTTCCAAAATTGAAGACACCACTAAAAGAATCCCGTTTTGAGAGTAGAGAAGAGATAATGCGGAACGCGACGACAGAGCTGAACACCATTCCAAAAGAAGACTTCCAGAGGTGTTTCCGGCAGTGGAAGGATCGGTGGGCTAAGTGTGTGGAAGCACAAGGAGCCTACTTTGAAGGGGATTAGGGTCCCAACCCCGTCAGGTTGTTGAAGTATTTTTTCTGGCCAAAGGTCGGATACTTTTTCGACAGGCCTCGTATGTGGTTTCGGTGTTTAGGCCTGCCCACTTCACTGTGGTTGGTTGGTGCTAAAGGGTAATGTGGGCAGGAAACTAGCGGGCCTAAACACCAAAAGCAGGTGCCTAGCATGCGGAATCATGCTACTCTTGACAACAGTAACAGCAAGTCTGATAGAGCCAGAAAATCTGAAATGTAAGCGTTATCAAACTTAACTGCTGATAGGTTGGTAACTCCTGATTTACACTGCTCACACAAATCATTCATGTATGCATAAAAAAATTACTGATGAGTTGAATAAATGTAACCGTAATTCAATGAACGGAATATAAAAAATGCATCCAAATGAAGCAAATAAAATCCAATAATACCGCCATAAGAACAGGTGGGCTGCCTTATTTTAAACGGATTTTTCCATCCCTCCTAAAAAATATTCCATAAATACCTTTGACGTTCCTCTTTCTAGCTGGGATATGATAATGGTAATGGAAACACTGCAAACGAATTTCTTTCTAGCTTGTTTGAGAAATACTTGAGACTGAAAAGAGCGTCTGCGTCTTGTATTTAATTTAAATAAAAATTCAATTATTTTATGCAAAACCGACTGCTCTTACCAGAATTTTTTTCATATTTCATTTCTTTACGTGAAAAGTTTGGATTCTATGAGCAATTAAATTAATTTTCACAACAACACACAGCAAAAAACTACTCTCTATATAAGTGCACTCATTTGCTCAACTCATTGCCACAGGTACGAGTTACTGCAACTGGAAGACTGTGAATTGACGGAATCAGAGCTGAACCAAGTGGTTGATGTCTTGCAGCGACGAGGCGTCCGTACTGCAGGAGACGGACGCTCTCGCTGGATCAAATCGGAAAAGTGAGTGTGGAGCGCTAGCGACCGTGGTACCGTCGTGTAAATGATTCTTGGTATCGTCGGGTAGATGATGCTAGGTAGACTTGCACTCAATCAGTAATCAACCCTGATGTTAAGGCCATCGAAAGGTTTTTCTTATAAAACTTCAAAAATTAGTGATGGATTCCTCAATAGCGCAATAAGCTTGGGTGTATTCACAACATGTTAAGAACATTCGAATGGATGTTCAGAGCCCAAAAATTTCTGAAATTTACCCTCAACCCCTCCCCCTCCCCTCAAAGGAAAATTTTTTAAAAATCTTTTTTCTCAGCCAATATTGTACATAGAGACGATTAGTTTTTTGTTCGATTCACAATGAACTGGTCTACAAAGTTGAGATCCAGTTTTTTGATATCGCTTCAAAAAAAATTTAAGAAATTTTTGAATTTTGAAGCATAAGTTTTTTTGGCTGTGCGGCTCAATTTCTCCCACAGTTTTTCATATAAGAAGATCTTTTCAGCATCATAAAGGTCAAAGTATGTACTATGAATCCGAGAGGTCGCTTTTTGATAAATTTATTATAAATTTTTTTATTACCATGTAAAGAAAAAAATTGAATTTTTTTTCTGTTTTAAATTCAACATTAAAAAAAAAATTTTTGAAGCGATATCAAAAAACTGACTCTCAAATTTGTAGACCAGTTCATTGTGAATCAAAAAAAACTAATCGTCTCTATGTACAATATTGACTGAGAAATTGAATTTGTTAGAAATTTCCCTGTGAAGGGGGTGAGGGGTATGGGCAAATTTAAAAAATTGGAGGGCTCTGAACGTCCATTCGAATGTTCTAAATATGTTGTGAATCCCTCCGAGCATATTTCTCTCCTGAAGTATTTTTGATGAGGTTTTGAAATTTCATGAGAAAAAACCGTTCGGTAGCCTTAAGTGCAATCTATGGTTAAGGAATGCGATATCAATCATGATTTAAACGTCATAACTGAGCATTCGGTTTTCAATTGCTGTTATTTTATTGCGAAACTTTTCACAGAAGTCATAGGGATAGCCAAAGTATGAAAAGGAGTTCAGGATGATAAAATTCATGAAATGGGTTAAATAGTCAGTAAATTTAACGTACGGGAAAATTAAACTAAATTAAAAATAGTTAAATTGTTAAATAGTCTAGTCAATAGACTAGACTAGTCACTCAATGAAACCCATAATTTTCATCTCTACTTTACTGGCATTAATGCTGATTTCCTGTATCAGATAAACCTTCCCCGCACAAAGAAAACTTTCGTATTCTGTATATAATACCATTTACAAATCTTAGCAGGGATCAAACGCGGATTTTATGGAACGAGATGTTGAGTTTGACAAGGACTATGTGCAACACTCTGGCCAGCCAGTTGCACCAGACAGTTTTCTTCATCACAATTACTCCCACACGATCGTATTGATATTAGGTTTTGATTCGTGAGCATTGGTTGTCGAAAAGTCAAATGACAGGTCAGCACATGATTCTATGAAAACCACAATCGGCTCCTAGTGTATGATGAATATGTGAAATATGACCTCGGGTATTTTGTTCCATAACAGGCTGCTAAAATACCATAAAAATCGTTTCCAATGTTTGAATCCGTACTAATTTCCTGGAATCAATAAAACGAATGCAAATATTAATTATTTGAAAGATTTTCCTCGGTTGCAGTAATTCAATGCCAGACTGCAACATTGACATAACTTAAGGGGAACGTCCGGGTTTGAGACCTTTTTTCGTCCGATTCGTTTGAAAATTAAGCAGTATATGTCTTTTGTGAAAGTAAACTTTTTTTACTCCTGTAGTTTTTTCGATTTAGGCCTTATTTTTTTTGACGAAAAATGTGTTTTTGGTATATTTTTATTGATATTTCAGATTGGAACTCCTCCTTCAGTTTTGATGCTAGAACAAAAACAAAGACAGTTTTAGAACCCTTGAAACATTTCTAACAAACTCAAATTCGGCGTTTTTTTAAATTCAATTTTTTTCGATTTCTTCAAATTTTTTTGAAATTTCAAAAATCAGCAAAAAATTTTTGGGTTTAGAGCTAGATATGTTTTCAAAGAATTCGAATTTGGAAAAAAGCCGAATTTGAGTTTGTTAGAAATGTTTCAAGGATTCTAAAACTGTCTTTGGATTTGTTCTAGCATCAAAACTCGAGAACTAGTCCCAGGATGAATGTTGAAAATTAGAAGTGTTGGGTATAAGCAAAAAACAAAATTTTTTGTTGAAGTGTAATATAATGAACAATTGATGTAATTGAATGCAGTTTTAATTTTTATTTCGATACTTTCCATACATAACTTCATATTCAAACTGTGAATTGTGATTTAAAAAAATAATAATAATAATAAAAAAAATTTCTTTTTTATCAAAATAAATGAATTTTTTTCATTTTCAGTCTGATTCTTATGCAATTTGACTATGATATGTAACCTTTGAAAAGAAACACAATTGATTCCATTCATTTTTTTGATTCAGGCCTTAGATTTTGCAAAAATTTGACATAGGTTTTTTAGGTATTGATATTTCACCAATATTGATATTTCAAAATGAGACTCCTCATTCAGTTTTAATGCTAGAACAAAAGCAAAGACAATTTTAGAATTCTTGAAACATTTCTAACACACTCAAATTCGACTTTTTTCCATTTCTCATTTGTTCTCTTTATATATGGGGTCAAAATCAGGAAAAAGTTAAAAATTTTGGGTGCTTTTTATTGATATTAATTTTTCAAAATGGGACTCCTCCTTCAGTTTTGATGCTAGAACAAAAAAAAATGCAGTTTTAGAATCCCTGACACATTTCTAACAAACTCAAATATAGCTTTTTTCCATTTCCCATTTGTTCTCTTTTTATATGGTGTCAAAATCGGGAAAAATTGAAAGATTTTGGTCCCCTCACCCCCCCCCGGGAGGGGGGAATTATTGTCGTTGCGCCATAAAATTTTAGGAACGAATAGTCCACCAACTAAGGGTCCTTCTCCAACAAAAACATGCAAAATGACTATGAAATCAACAGGATCTGGCAAGGGCCCGGGACGTTCCCCTTAATCTATCGTGGGGCAAATGTGAAATTTTTCGCTCATGTTAATTTAGGTACATTTCTACGAGCACCTTCTCCCCAACGGGCATCAGATAAGTAATGGGCATAGTTTAGTTGGGCAGGTCTATCTTATGCTATGAGTAGCAGGGCTCCAAAGGCATATTTAAAATTGCCTCGGCAATAGAGAGGTTTTCGAGACCTTTATGGTCTAGACCCACTTTTTCAGTTTCAAGTTTTTTGTTTTCTTTTCCTTGTCTTTTTCCGGTCTTTTTTCCCGATTGCTGTATCCTGCTCAGGGTAGACTGTGTGGGAACTAGCATTGTTCCTATATTCCCTATAGTCGACAATCCATAATAAATGGTCCCTTCTCATCGCTCTCTTGAGTTAGCCTTTGATTTGGCTGTGTAATCTTAATCGAACAAATACTATCCACTCAATAATAATGCAGGTTGCATACTTGGTTGGTTGGTTCGCCTCTCTGTCAGGCTCTTAAGGAGTTGCGTGCGGGAATATTGAAGTAAATATATGACAGGAAGAAATTGTTAGTTGTCTCACATTTTAATCAAGCTGGATGTGCTTAATGACCGAGCCTGTGATGCGAGTATCTAAACATCAATGAATCGTGCCAATTTTGACGGGCCACTAATAATATGAATACTATAAAACTACTTAATATGATGCGTAAATAAAAAACGTTGTGCATAATGTGATGCACTTGAGAGGTAGGAGTGCGTGCGAAGACACACATTTATGAATATGATTTTGTATTTATTTTCTCTGTTTGAAGGAGCGAAATGAGGTTGAATTTTTTAAATAAAATATTACTTCGGTGATTCAGGTACAAAATAAATGCTGTGATGGTCTAATTTTTTAACCATGTTACCACTGTAACTAAAATGTTTGAACTGTCCTAAATAAATAACATTTGAAAATGCTTATCATACCAATTAAAGTTTGGAATTAGGTATACTGAAAGAGGCCGTAGTTTTCGGGTTATCGGCTCAAGAATTTTGGCTGAAATTCTTCCCACGGAAAACTTGATGGGAGTGCATAAATGAAAGCTGATATCAAACTGATGACTTTTCTAACGCATGTTTATTGGGGCAAAAGAGGTGAGAAGTGCGCTCGTACGAAAGAATCTGCTAAGTTTCAGGGTAGTATTCTTCGTCCTCACTTAGGGAAAATCGAAAATTGTCTAGGCTCTCAAGCACAAATGAAGGTATCTTTGAGAAATGGAAACATTGAACCTAGTGCGTGTAGTGACGAGTCTGGATGGGGGAAATGCAACAGGCCAGGAATTAAAAATATTGACTCGAATAATATCTGAACCATATGGCATAAGATTTGGTAAAAATACCTAATTCTTTCTCTGTAGGAATTTTCATTCATGAAAAGTATGACATTGAATTTGCCTCGAAAAGAATGACAAAATATCCTACTAAACTTAAAAGCAAATATTGAATTTTTGTTAATATTACTTGTGCACATGTAGCACTTACAAAATTTTGCATCATATTTTATCTCTTCGTGTTGAAGCTTTCTAAACTTCTCTAATCTTCCCTAATAGGTTAAACACAATAGCACGCCTTAGAATGGCGTTGGTGGTATGATGCCCTAGAAGTCACTGAGCTTATTCGGGCCCACAGGAAGCTATACTCAAATTTGAGCATTGTATTACTAGAGTTGAAATAAATTATTTAAATTAAATTCACACATTAGTAACTGGCTAATCAATTTTCTGGTTTCGGACATTTTTTGCAGGGATGGCAACTATGAACTCATCATCACAGATGACCTTCCCCAGCTGACCACGTTAAAGTTGGACGACTGAGTGCGTTCATCTGCGGCAAAATATTGAATCTTTCATTTACTGTACTCACGAAGCGAGGGTTTAAGATTATCAATTTGAGGGAACTTTCAGTACGAAGATGGGAGAGGCATTTCTCAACACTGCCACCGGATAAGCTTATTCGCAGTACTTCTTCTCAGCTTTCCTTATTTTTCGATGGTAGGCATCGCTTTTATATTATACGTTTTTGAAAAGGAAATGACGTGTTGTATAAATTACGATTGGAGATGAAGATACTACAAAATATTTAACGTTCACCATTCTGAGTTTCATTAAATCTTCCTATAGCATTTTTTTTATTTTTCACATCGTGGAGAAGGGAAACCTAGTATACGTCTATTTTTAACAATTTTCAATTAATTAATGTTAGTGAGTTTGATTTATGTTTGATTCAGTTTAGTTTTATGATGCTTTGGTTTACGCAAGAGTTCAACAAGAGTTCTTGATCTCCTTGGAGCATTCGCGTCACTGATATTGGATTGCATTTTTTCAGAATGCATTCACATTTTATAGTTCACAGATAGTTTTCCCATAAACTGAAACTGGAGAAAGTAATGACTGAGGTAAACTCCCGTTTTCATGATTTTGTTCATTTTTCTTTGGTCGTTACTTGCATGCATTCATGTACATATCGTTTCATCACATATGAAAATTTGGGCTTTGTTAAATCGTATCTTCATAGTGATTTACTGTATTTGCTCCTACATTTGGTAGACATATCAGACTTGAACAATAATGTCTAATTTTGATTCAGACTTCTCAAATGAACTTGATTTTTCATTCTCAGTTGCACAGCTACATTCTACGATTTATAGAGTACTATTTTAATCTTTGAGTATAGTTTTGACGATGATTTTAATAAAGTTCAGCACACTGGGTTGTCACCAGCTTTAGCTTTGTTAGTGACGTATTTACTTTCAATGATCGATCGCACTCATATGTCGTCGATTCATACATGACAAAGAAAGTATTATTGTATGATGGATGAAATGATTATAGGGTTAGGGGTATATGAGTACAGTATGAATTTAAAATACGATTGTATTTAATTCAATGAAAATATATCATCATAATATGATATTACGTTTTTTTCAAATTCCCTACTTGATTTTCAGGAAATGCGAGAAAGTAGTTATTTGATTCATAATTTGTTAAGGTTTAAGTCAATTTGTATATACATACATATATATCAGATAATTTAGTAATCATGTTTTACGCCTTTATTCGAAAACTGTTGGCCGAAAAATGTGAAACATTAAACTACATAAAACTCATGTGTTCATTTCCTGTGTCAGATTCGAAGACGTATTTCAACGGACTAAATGTCCCACGCAGCAATGAAGTTCCTCTGAATATTCGCTAAGCATCCACCGGAACATCCCCGAATGTCCCTAGTGAATATTCGCCTGGCTTCTTAATTCACAATATCACCGGGATCTTCATGTTGAATATTCATATATATCCCAATGGATACTAAACATCGTGTATCTTCACAAAAGTAACTTCAAGAATATACATCACCGAATATTCGGGAATGTAGGGATTTGAATATCCAAATTCGTACCTACACGAATATGACTGAGTGTTCATTGATGAGTATTCGTGTGTATCCGCAACAGATATTTAATATCGAGTTTGAAGTACATGTATATTCATTCGCGAATATTCTAGGACATTCCATATAGAACGTCGTTAGAATTTCATGTATAACTTTCATGAGTATTCACTACCTACACTACACTACTACATATCTTGACATATTAAATATGATACAATTTTCGCAGACAAGACGTTATTAAGCCTCGCATGGGCGTCCATATAATCATATTTCTCAGATCGAGCTCTCTTGTTAACGCAGTTGAAACCCATCGCTTTACGTCATGAATGCTACTTTGATGAATGTTATCCCGCCTTCCATCTCCACTCCCAGTGTAAATGTCATTGAAAAGACTGTTTACCTAGAAAGCGTGGCTAAAAGCGTCATATATTTTCATACTCCACTGACCGCATTATCGGTGAGAGCATGTATGCATGGAAACTCTTTGTTTGCTGAGTAGTAGCGTTATTTCCAGTCCCACTCCCTGGTTAATTGTCACTGAGGAGACTTTTCACCTTGAGGGCTGAGCTAAAGGTGGGGCAATACCTTTACAAACGAGAACATTATTGAATTCGGTAACATTAAAGATTGCGAACACGAAAATATCAACTTACTTGAATATAAGCAATGCAGAAATTCGGCAAATGCAATTAACGGCCTCCGATATTGTAGTCTGATGGACTTCCCCACTGCATGCTTGAAAATTGTTAAAGGTCTTGACTTTACAGGTACGAGTGTATAGTGACTTTGAAGCTCCTCGGTGTAGATTGCAAGTCACTATCTGAAACGTTCAATCACAAATTATTGTCATGATTCACCATTTACAATTTATAATAAAAAATCACTTAGCAAACATGAAAACGTGTCAAACATACGTTGCACTACTTGTGCTGTGATGACACGGCGCTACTGTTCTCAAATGGTTTTCTGGAAAGAGAAGTTTATTTCAGAAGGCTTTACAATGCACGATCAAGGTTCTCACTAACAACATCAAACAAAATGCTGATATTCCATGAGGGCCTTGTGTCGTACCTTCTGCGGCAATCGTTGTGTTTTTTTTAACGAGGTACTGTCACAAAGTGCATTCATTCGATAATTAATTTAAAAAACTCAAGAATACAATACTAAATTCGTCTGTATTTTATAAAAATGAAAATAATTTCAACTTCTAAACAAAAATGAGTGAACATCGTCCTATCATCCTCGGCAAGCAATTATTCCCCCTGGGAATAGATTATGAGTTAGTTCAAGCCTCCCTATCCACTTACAGTAGATATGATCCCAAGGGAGGAAAGTGCAAGGCAGCATTTAGTATGGAATTAAGCTAACAGGGAATCTATGCACGAGGTTTGTCCCCACACCTTGCGCATAGAAACAGAAAGATCGAAAGAAGTTTAATGAAACCAGATAAAAGTTGAAGAATAAAGTAACAGGTGCTAAATAAATGACAGCCGTGAACCAAAAAAATATGGTTCGTAATAAAATACAAACCTATTTTATTTCAACTAAAGGAAGACCTACCTAACCTTCAGCTCGGGCCCAGACATCTTCCACCCAGGGAGGGATAATCCACATAGATACAATAGTAGTATCCCCCTGAGGGAGCGGCATTCATAATTTAACATTTCAAATCAGCCAGTCATGAAGTTTTCATCTTCAAAATATTTTATTCATCTCCACATTACGCTTCATTACTTAGTACATTAATCAAAATTGTTTTATATTTCATATACCCCAATGGTTTCGAAGTTTCAAGCATAAATTGATTGCTTCAATTTCAATAAAAATGGGAGAGCAAAAATCACTGATAAAAATTTCATTATACTGAGAATGTTTCGAGCAAATACCCATCATCAGCTCATTAAAAGAATCTGACATATATCACTGAAATAAAAAATGAACGTAAATGTAAAAACAGACATAATCACGGATTTAAATGTTCAAAAAAAATATAAATGCGAAAATGCAGTAAATAACAACGAAACAACTAAGAACCTATGATGCTAAGAGGATATGAACTCAATTGGTTATTAATAGAAGACTCACATTTAAAAATGAAAAGCGATTCTAAAATTCAAAGATCTAAAACACTTGAAGCTACACGTACTACTTTAAAATGACCAGAGTGAGGAGGTATATTGCACGTTTCAGTATGATCGCAAACAGCGGAGTGAGATGGACGGGTCAATGGAACCCCAGAACGGTAACTAACTCCAACATGCTCGGCCACTCTAGCTCCGAGAGTACGTGTGGTCATGCCAAAGTACTCGGATGCACATCGTGCACAACTGTATGAATACACTAGTGAGGCCTGCATGGTAGAAGGAAGTTTGTCTTTATAATTGAAAAAAGAACCAATTGTAAATTCGTTTCTTAATATTATATGAAATTTTATGCCTGAAAAATGTCTGGGGAGTAGGGCAAGTAATTCAGTTTTGAGTTTTTCAGAATACGGTCCAAAATATGGCAAGCACAAATGAATTAGTTGAGAGATTGGTTCTTGAATGACCGAATTTGGTTCGACTTTATCATTTTGAAACTTGTTTGCTAAAAACTTTCCAATTTGGTGCTCAACAAACGAAGACCTAAAACCATTTTGGCGGAAAAATTCTATCAAAAAAGAGAATTCTACATGAAGGACGTTAAAATTAGAAAAAAATTTCTAAGCACCAGCGACCAAAGTTTTAATGCAATTCAGTTTAAAATTAAAAGTGCAATAACTATGGAAACTCATTCCTAGGCCAGAGAAAGTATTTATTCGGTACACAGACACTTCAGATTTATTCTGTCTTTTAGTAACTAAACAATCCAGGAAAAGTAATTTATTATGCTCTTCACATTCCATAGTGAATTTTATATTTTTATGCTGACGATTAATGAAGTCGAAAAATAATGTTGCATGGGATTCTTCACGGAACAGCAAAAAAGTATCGTCTATGTAACGACGGCGAAATACAGGCCGGAAGTCATTGGGACACAGTTTTAGCCATCTAGTTTCGTAAAAGGACATGAATATATTTGCGAAAGTTGGGCCAAGAGGTAGGCCCATACCAAGGCCCTCAATCTGCTTATAAAACTTCCCATTGAACACAAAAAAAAAGAAAATTTTACCGCTAGTTCCAATAGGGTTTTGAAAAATTTACGTGTAAGGCCAAAAACTAGAGAATTAGGATCAATAAAAAGTTGCTGCAAATACATATCTATGGTGTCTTCCAACGGGATATTAGGGAAGAGGCTTTTAACGTCAAATGACGTCATAAAAAATTTTGATGCATCACTAATTTTGATTAAATCTTTAACAAAAGAATGAGAGTTCTTTATCGTATATTCATTGCGGGAAATAGGCTTCAAGATCGGCACTAAAAATTTAGCGACAGAAAAGCCTGGAGTATTATAAGCAGCAAATATCGGCCTGAACTGAAGCATAGTAGAAAAATTGCTTCTATGTATTTTTGGCAAACCATACAGTTTACCTGGCCCCGAACCCGAAACAAACATTTTACTGTAATTATCATCGGACAACATTTTTTATTCTTCAAGTTTACGTAGGAAACTATTTATTTTGTCTTCTATTCTAAGTGCATAAGTGTGAGTCGGCTCTGACATCAATTGAAACTTAGTCCTGTCAGAGATGATAACTGTCATGCTTTCAATATATTTGTTTTTATCAACAATGACCACACCACGACCTTTGTCTGGTCGAGAAACAATGATATCCTTATTTTGGCCGAATTGATTCAATAATTGTATATCAGACTTAGAAATACAAGACGAAAAAATCTTTTTAGGAGAAAAGTTATAATAATATTTGGCCACTATGCTTCGAAGCTGATCTGTAAATTCAGGAATAACATCCCTGCTTCTATTTTTCAGAACTAAAAGTATTTTCTCAAAAGCTAAAAAAAAACTATAAAATCCATTCTATACACTGGTAAACAAAAATCTAAACCAAAAGCCAATAGAAATTTAACACGGTCGGGTACACCTACCTAGTAGACGAAATTAACGCCAAGAAAAAAGCAAAAACTGACTTAACTTCTGCGCTGGATGCTGTCATACCTGGCCTTCGCTCCCAGTTGTAATCTCTGAATTTTTCGGTGACGACCAGACACGTCGCAAACCTAACTGAAGAGTTTCGGCTTGCTACACTTCGCACGTACTCGAGGAAGCTCTTCAACTTGGAAATTGATTGCAGTACTCGACCACTTGATCTAGATAAGGTTATCTTCAACTATAGTTCAACATTATTGACGCCATTATACCATGCCTAATCGAACGGCATAGTCGAACGCTTCAATGGTATACTCAAAGTCATGTTGCAGAAATTAGCCGTAGAACAACCACGAGACTGGGACCTGTATCTGCCTTCCCTCCATTTTGCTTATCGAGACGCTCCTCAGGCCTCAGTCGGGTATTCTCCTTTCGAACTCATCTACGGCCATCGCGTCAGTGGACCGTTAACCGTGCTCAAAGAATGCTGGACAGATGAAAGCTTGCAGGACGACACGAGCACTGCTCAGTTTCTAACGGGAATGAAGCACCGATTGAAAGAAACATGCAAAATCGCTCGCGAGAATCTCAACAGGAGCCAAGAGAAAAGCGCCAAGTTCTTCAACAGACGTAACAAGATGCGAACTCAAAAGCAAGGAGATCAAGTCCTCGTATTTCTGCCCGACTCTCGAAAGAAGCTACTAATGACTTAGGAAGGTCCCTATACAATAAAATCACGCTTGGAACATTGGAAAATCACATCCCTATACATTGGACGTGGATGGGAACAACAAAGTTTATCATATTAACCTCCTTCATCAGTACCACAACCGGGAGCAGCAAAGTTCTGCTTCATCAAGCGAGAGCAATCTCGAGGAGGGAGACGAGAGAGTACCCAGGTAGCAAAATTTATTGACCTAATATTGAGCCAATATACAGTCTCAATATTGACTGGATATTCAAATTGAACATTGGGGCAATATCTTATTTTGGAAAATTCGGTTGATATTAGAAAAATATTTTGGCCCAAAAACAATATTATCATCAACCCAATATCAACTAAGTATTGTGTCAATATTGTCTTGATAATGAAGTGTTCCCTACAAAATAATTGGCTTAGAACTCATTTCCTTATATATTGATGTTTCTAAAACATCTGAAACCACATTAGACGTGAGCTCGAAATACTTTTGAAGTTTCTACAGAGCTTGCATTATTTATACTCTACGACTTTACTCCTCGATAATTTTACATTTACACGTATTAGTATTACTGAACACAAATGGACTAGAACTGAGTTTGAGGGGTAACTAAGGTAGGGTACTACAGGCACATTACTTGTTTTCTGACATCAAGTGGATATTGGTAGAATATATTGTCCCAATAATAACTTATTTTTAACCCAGTATCAGCTAATTACTGTGTCACTTTTGACTTGACATTGAGGTGTTTCCTTAAACAAATTACTCCGTATTATTGGCGTACAATATCAACCCAATATTTGGGCAATAATAATTTATATTTCAACAAATTTTATTAAATTGCGAGATTTTTGGTTATTATGAGATAGTTTCCACTTATATGAAAATCGTACATATATATATATACACTGTTAGTTTAATATTAGAAATAAAACTATTTACTACATTGTCCCAATAACAAGTTGATATCATAAATAAATATATATTTTTTTGATATTGTCTTGTTATTAGCCTAATATTGTAATCCAAGATTCCAATATTAGGTCAATAAAAAATTATCAACCCAATATTGGCCTAATAATTTCTTGCTACCTGGGTAGAGGAAGCATTTGTAGTGGTTGGCCTCGCCCTAGAACCTTCCTGCGAAGAAGAACTCGATCGGAAAGAACCAGAGATACCGTCACCTATCGGAGAAATCATTGAAGACTGTCTCATCTCCTCTACGTTGACTACAACACAACGCTCAGAACTCCAGGAACTACTTGGAGAATATCGCGATCTTTTCACAGATACTCCCGGAAGAACCAGCACGGCAGTTCATGAAATAAAATTGAAGGATCCTTCCAGTTTCCGACTTACACATTCGTATCCACTTCCCTTAGCGCTGGAGCCTGAACTGCAGCGTGAAGTGGATGAAGATGGGAATCGTGACGCTATCCACATCACCTTACTATTCACCGCTCCTTGCCATCCGGAAGAAAGACGGTACCCACCGAATTTGTCTGGACTGCAGGCACCTCAACAGCCAGACAGTATTCGATGCCGAGCCAATAGCAGACACCACTGCCATTTTCACCAATTTAGCTGGCAAAACAATCCTCAGCAAAATGGATCTGACCAGTGGATATTGGCAGGTACCTTTACACCCTGAGTCCCGCCAATACACCGCCTTCAAAACTAGGTCTGGCCTCTATGAATTCAACGTATTGTCTTTCGGCCTAGCAAATGCTCCAGCCACTTTTTCCCGGCTTATACGCCAAGTCCCTGAGAGACTACAAGATACCGAGGTCTACATGGATGACATGTTAATCGCCTCGACTACCTGGGAAGATCATTGTGCAGCATTAGCTAAACTGTTCGAAGCTTTTTTTCGAAATGGTCTTAGAACGAACCCGTCCAAATGCGAATTCGGATTTGACAGCATGGGCCATCAACTCAGCAGTGATCAGATCCAGCCTCTCTAGAACCAAGTCGAAGCCTTAAAATCAGCTCCACTCCCAAAAACAAAACGGGAGCTCCGAAGTTTTCTCTGTACAGTTGGGTACTACCAACAGTACATTCCTAACTACTCTCAACTGACTTTCTAAGCTCCATGATTTCCTAAAGAAGAACTCCCAAGAACAAATACCTTGGACCGATACAACGGAAGACCTATTCGAAAGTTTGAAGACAACGTTACTCAAAAGACCGGTCTTACAGTTACCAGACCCCAGATGTCCTTTCATTCTGAGGACAGATGCCTCCCAAACTGGACTTGGAGTGGCTCTCCTCCAGCCAAGCAAACGAGACTTCCGTCACTACGCGCCTGTAGCATATGCTTCACGTCGACTGAGAGGAGCAGAAATAAACTATTCTACCATCGAAAAGGAAGCGTTAAGCATCTATTGTGCTCTACAGAAGTCTGAGGTCAACCTGTATGGACGAGATTTTGTGTTACAGACCGATCATCGACCGCTCCTTTATTTGCAACAGGCAGACAAGTTGAACCCCCGATTGAAACGCTGGGCTTTGTATTTCAGCCTTTTTAGGTTTCGAGCAGAACACCTTTCGGGAGTCGATAACCACCTTGCGGAATTCCTGTCTCGGCTATCGTAGCAGAGACACCCTCCCTCGGGCGTGTCAGGCCGCGCAAGTGTTGTCGAGTCTTTTGTGTTAGATACCCATGATCTCGAGTATTTTCTTAACGTGTCCAGCTCCCTGAACCCCGCATTGGCCTGTTTCTCTGCGCGGATGATGAGTCTGTGCATTTACTTTAGTTGGCCCTTGAATATCATTTGTATTACATTTCGATATTCCAATGTTTTTTTGATTACTTAGCTAAATAAAACTAGTATTTTAAATGTAATTTTGAGTGTTGTACCCTGTTATGCAGTAGCTCATGTCAGTACACACTATTTTTGCAATAGAAAATAAATTACTGTTCATGTTAAAATGTACCTGTGTATGTAATAGGGACTGCAAAGAGATTCAGCAACGTACTAGACACATCCTGAGGTCAAAAAAGTCTCCTTTCTTCTTTTTGTCACAGCCTTTAGTCTTATAAGACAAAGTGCCTGAATAGGGGCTTGGGGAACCACCTCGGGAGGACTAACTATTCCGCATAGTGTGTCGTAAAGGAAAACGCTGTCGCAGTTAGGCACTAACAGAATACTCTTCTGTTGCCTTAACGGACTTTTCACGGCGCAGACAGCTGCTCGTCTACCTTGATGGTACCATCGTAGTTCGGGACAAAAAGAATTTACTTCTGTTGCCCTAGCGGACTTATTACAGCGTAGATGGTACCCACACAAACCTCACCTTAACGGTACCACCGTAGTTCGGCACTCACAGAATTTACTTCTGTTACCCTAGCGGACTTATTACGGCGAAGGTGGTACCCACACAAATCTCACCCTCGCGGTACCGCCGTAGTACGACACATACAGAAATTACTTCTGTTGCCCTAACGGATTGATTACGGCGTAGGCGGTACCCTCACGAACCTCAGGAAGGGCAGCTGTGAAGAAAAGCTAGCGCCTCGGAATAAGGTAGCGGCACAGGAGATAGCCCCCTTTTTCACGAACCCTCACGTCGACCGCTCGACGGTATCGACAATTGTCATTTACGATGGTGTTTCAATCTGCTCCGGTATAACGTTTTTTTATCTTTTTCTTACTTCGATAATTTCAACTAATAACTTGGGAGTTTCGAAGAATTCTTTAGTAGTATTCGAATTATTTATAAATTGTTAGCAATCTCTTGGAATATAAAATATCCAAGAGGTGATATTTTTCATATTTTATTCAACTACCCCTTGACAGAGACTATTCGCACGCCACGTATGGTTTGCTGTTAGTACGCCTCGTATATTCTGTCTATTAATATGCCTTGTATGGTCTATCTATTTGTACACCTCTGATAGTTTGTCTATTAGCACACCTCGTATATTTTGTCTAATATAATGCCTCGTATGGCTTATCTATTTGTACACCTCAGATGGTTTGTTAATTAGTATTCCTCGTATGAAAATTTTGTTTTAGGACGTCTTATATTAAAAACTTTTTAAAAGCCGATATGTTGGCATGTATCTCATGTGGCAACTTGGAAATAAACGGTTTTCTTTCTTTCTTTCGGTTTGTGTGGTAGTTTGACCTCCGCAGCGCCTTGTCAACCAATGCTGGTCAAAACTTCAGACAATGCGACAAAAAGCAAAAGCTTAAGACGTCGCAAATAACACGAAACTATTTGGTGAAGGAGGGTGACATAGCAGCGAAAAACGGAAGAAAACATTGGAAATTAGGATAGAATACGACACAAAACATCAGAACTTATGTTATAACAGAGAGTTAGTGCTGGAAAACCGAAGCGGTGATACACCTAAAGCGTAATAAATAAGAATTATGAAATCAAGCCGTATATTCGAAAAAATATATACCTCATAAGCTACATTAATAATACTACCCAAGATTCTCACGTCCAGCCCCTTCGTGTTAAATAAAAATAAAAATAAAAAAAAGGATCTCACTATGTTTTGCAGGCCCTCACTCAAAAATTCAAATGAGAGGAATTATACCTGTGCAGGTCTACAATACTACAATCTAAATACACCTAATCTTTGATCGTGCCAACTCGACAACTCAAATTTAACTCGTCAGCGTTGTAGATTGTTTTTTAAGTTTCATTTGCAGATCATCAGCAGTAAACACACAATATTTAAACAAAAAGGCGAAAAAATCCGACGCATTCATTAAGACGGTTACAAGTAAACTTCTGCAGGAACACAAGAAACGAGAAAATGAAAAGTGACCAGTCAAACATGGAAGGTTCTTTTCCTAACAAATTTTTCAAGCTCACGTGTATCCCCGCATTTTGGCCGCAAAATGGGCCGGTTGTATCCAATGCGAAACTGGTTCAACAATTGAGTGAAGATAAACGATTCCTTGCCAAATTTTACTCCCATTTTCACGAATAAAAGCTCAAGTAAGGTTACCCACTGCAGCCTGTCGAAATGAGTTTAAAGATTAGCATTGACCTAATAAAAAAGTGTCCTTTAGTCCGAAACACACACCCCTATTAAAACCTGTACAACACACACCCTGTAAGCGGTATGCTATGACCATGAAATCTCATTACTCCACTCTATCCCCCCTATGAGGTGCTGAACGAGATCTGATTCAGCCTTCAACTTTAATGAGTTCTACTCAAGACCTTCAGTTGAAGACAAAATTACATGAATACTTATGGCTTTCGCTTCCATGCTACAAATTAAAACACATGGAAGAGTTGGTCCATCTGTGTTGAAATCTTGATGTGGGCGAGATTTGTGGGGCTGGTTGCCGTTAGTAGCGCACCAACACAACTATAGATAAAAAATTAAGGCGCATTTTTTTACTGCATATCAAATCATCCAGGCATCCGGTCGTAGTCTGGTCAGTTCACCACTGTCTTACACCAAATATCTTTGATGGGAAATTGGACTGCATGGTCTTGTGTCACTGTTCTACTGGTGTTTTCCCATGACGTTAACTTACCCTCTTTTCGTCTATCCATTATCTGCCACACTAAAATCATGGTTTTGACCTACTATTCTCTCAGCTGATTGATTAACTAACTCTGTAAATAATTACTTGGGGTTTTAATCAACTAGTTTCTTCCCATGCTTCCAAAAATTTTACTCTAGAGCATTTATAATTGGTTACCAACGTAGGAAATATGCTATTTGATTAATCATTGAACTAAGAGAATCAGATTTTCGTATTGCATGAAGGATTGCTGTATCATAACCAAGAAATATATAGTAAACATCTTGAAAAATATTCTTTCATATATACGTAGATATCGGGGAAGGATTAACGCCATAGGCTAATTTTTTATAGAACAAAGCACAGATAATTATATAATAGTTAAAATGTTATAATAATCAATAAATTGTTTTTGAGCGTGAAGTATGGGTTCTAATAAACCTTCTTGCAAATAGAACAGTAAAACGACAACACCCTCGGTAGGCAGATGTCAAGCCGTTTATGTCTTGTTGCGTCGCGGAGGCTTCATAACTCTCGAAACGTTTCCGTTTTACGGTGAATTTCCTCTATTTTGAGGGCTTCACACTGTGAAGCTGGGCATATTTTGAGGACATAACACCGTGAAGCTGGGCGTATTTTGATGGCATCACACCGTGAAGCTGGGCATGTTTTGAGGGCATCACACCATGAAACTGGGCATATTTTGAGGGCATCACACCCTGAAGCTGGGCATATTTTGAGGGCATCACACCGTGAAGCTGGGCATATTTTCAGGGTATCACACCGTGAAGCTGGGCATATATTTTGAGGACATCACACCGTGAAGCTGGGCGTATTTTGAGGACATCACACCGTGAAGCTGGGCGTATTTTGAGGACATCACACCGTGAAGCTGGGCGTATTTGAAGACATCACATCGTGTAGCTGGGCATTTTTGAGGGTATCACACCGACAAGCTGGGCATATTTTGAGGACATCATACTGTGAGGCTGGGCATATTTTGAGGGCACCACAGAAAATTTACAAGATTTCCTGTATTAGTTATATGCAACCTTTCTTCGCTCTTCAACTTACTTTTAAGGCTAAGGTTAGTTGATACTAAACTGTAAGTTAAACGTCAGAACCTGATACTAAGTTTAGATATAGATAATCCATCCAATTCAATAAAATTTAACACTTTGACTGCGACGTGCGCAACCGGAGGTACACGGAGGTATATTTCACAATGCTGCTCAACGGCCAGTAGTCACAAACTCAATTTTCCTAAATGGGGAATCAAAGCTAAATAAAGGCACGATCCAAATCATGTTTGGTATTTTCCATACAGCTTACTACGTTTGACATTAAATTTGAGTTTGGTGTTAAACTTAATATTTAGTAGTCGCAGTCAGTGTTGAAAAACAGCAATTGGTACAACTTAGCGCTATCGGTGGCATGCTTTTGGTTTTTGAACTTTAGTCAACATTTCTCTGAGAACAGCGTCGTGAACGCACCATTCGAGCAACAACACAACTACCTCCCTAATTTTCTGGACGGCCAGAGCAGTTCGCCGCGAACCCTAATTCCTATCTAAAACAATTTATTTACCGACCACTCTCAGAGTACGATTTTTCCTTCCAAGTATTTCAATTTCATATCCTGGCGACTACCAAATCAACATTTCTGACCACAGGGTCACTGAGTAGAAAGGTCCCAACCTTTTGTAAAAATTTGTTCAACAAAGTGCTTGTGAAATAATAAGTAAGAATCGCCCTATAAGTACTACTATAGTGCTTGTGAAGAATCGTAAATTTTATTTGTATGTATCTGACTTATAAAACTTACAATAACTCACCACAGGGAGCATGTTGAGTCGTTCTCTTAACCATTTGTCCGATGTTTGACATGCTGTTAAGATGCCTAAATACTTTAATCGATGTATTTAGAAATGTAACTACATGAAAGTTTTACGGAATGTTGCTACTTTTTGTTCGCGTGAACTAGGAAAAGATTTGCATTCTCATGGTAAGCTGTAATGAACATTGGCATTTGTTCTGAACAACTGGAGGTCGTGCGTATCGAGCTATTATCGAAGGTTTGTGGTGCCCTGAAAAAAACTGAATAATTAATACAAATTTAGAATTAAATATTGGAAGTAACTTTGTACCTTTTAAAAGTCTTTTATTTAAAAGATAAATAAATATTAAAATAGATTAAATCTACACCGTCTTACGAGACGAGTTGAGTGAATCTTTATGGCAACATTCAGGCTCTTCAAGCATTGTTCGCTGCTCAGCAGTCCATTGCCCTGCTAAACCTCGTAGTGTAAACAAGTGCTTTGATCAACCTGGTGATTCTCGCTATTCTCGAAGTGATATAATTTTGTGTGTCTAAATTAAGATCGTTAGTAGTGAACATGTGAGTTATTTTTGTGATGTAATTGATAATACCAATTTGGAGGTGTGAAGAAGTGTAGAATTAATAAGTGAAAGAAGCGAGCTAACTGGCTCGTGATTAGCAAATAATTTCATTTCACTGCCTTTCGTGTTGTTCGTAATTTTGTTGTGTGTCTAAAAATAAGGTTTATTAGATATCATGAATTTTGGAAAATCATGTGAAGTAGGGAATGAAACTAGAATTTACGCCCTAAGTAGAGTGATGAGCGTGCCACCATGGAGGCGGTTACGTAGCAGCCCGGTAAACTTTGAGAAGACCACTGGTCGTCGAGTTAGATGTGTTTTAGTTCATCATTCGTTACTTTAGTGAGTGAGAGCTTAGAAGTTAGTTTGAAGCATAACTTATGTTCGAAGTGTTGATTGTGCCAACGATTAATGAACCCTAAAGTCGAGAGGATTAGCTTATTTAATATTTGAATTACAGTCCGATAATCGATAATATAGGTTTTGTGATTGAATTATTTATATGTCTTTTTTACCCGGTTAATTAGATAATTTTGGAGAATTTCGAAATTACTGTGTTAACCTTGTTCTATTTTTTTGTTAATTGCAGGATCAATAAAACAAAAGCAACCTCCCCTACCTTTACCCCATATTGACTAAAGGGTCGTTCTTTATTTTAAACACTTCGTGATACACAGTACTTAGAATCTTACGACAGTTAGGATATCCTCTTATTATGAAGACATCTACGAATGCTTTATTTCCAATCAAGCCTGACACATATCTCCTTGTACATTGGATTTTCAAATGCCTTATAACTAACGCCAGGACGCCATGACGCTTTCCCCCGGTCAAGCCCGGTACCCATTTAGACACCTGGGTAGAGTGGGGTATTGTGCTTGGAATTTTTCTCTTATACCCAACAGAGAAAATCGCCACCGCCAGCGCCTCGAATCGATCCCGAGTCTCCCGCACGGCGGCAGAACCCCTAGCCACTTGCGCTATGGCGAGCAATGAAACTAGATTTATCATTATCTTCTATTATTCGGATCGTCATACGTTACGAAGCTCCCTAGTCTTTTGTCCTGAATAATTCAACGGGCCACAATAAATGATAACCATTCTCGACTAGTCTTTATCCCTTTCTAGTCGTTGCTTGAATAATTATCGTGTAGGAGATTCTAAACGAACCCCACCTTAGAGTCCCCTCAGGTTATTGAAACGCGTCAAACCCGCAAAACAATTATTTCAATTCTTTACTTCTAAAATTGACATAAGTAGTAAAGGGAATACCAATCAGATCACAATTCACCACAATTAACTTAAAATGGAAATTATTTATTAAAAAATTTTCAAAAAGATTTCTTCTCTGACGAATTTTGACTTTTTATAAGCCAAAACAACTTACACAAACGACTAAGTCACTTTTAGATATAAATTCCTTTGTTTAATAAACAAAAAAAAACAATAAATAGTATGTTTAGGAATAATTCCATTCTTTGAAGTATTTTTTAAGAATATATAATTTATCAAAGTTTTTAAAATACCTACCTTGAAAAGGATGTCTGTCTTTATTAATAAAGATAAAATTATATGTTGTATGTGTTTGAACAAAACTCTTTAAATTCATCAAAGGGCATGTCCTGAGATATGATATCTGTGTAAATGTTCTTCATATCAGTTGAGTCTAAACCAAAAAGAATCAGAACGTTGGCATTTGTTTAAATTGTTTGTCTCGGTAATAAATATTTATTTTGTGATAAGTAAATTGAACTGCAGTTGTTGTGTCTACCTCTAGTGTAAAAGCTATCAGCTGGACTTTGATCTCTCTCAGTTGCTATATCGTCAAAAATGAAAAGATTTTTTTTTTCTGAATCTAAGTCACTTGGGTCGGGAATAGCTGTCATATCTTGAAAATATTCAATTTTAGATTTTGAGTTTTTTTTATTAGGTAAATTTTCAAGAAAATCGTCAATATTACCATTTCCCTTCTCAAATAATTCAAAGATTTCAGATTGGTGATAGCCTTCATCAAAAGCATTTTTTACCAATTTATATTCTGGTTGATGTATTGATTTACTGCACAGAAAAAGATGATTAAAATCGACAAATTTTTCGAACAGGAGCTTTATTAATAAAGAGGTTTTACCACAGTTTGATCTCCCTACGATGAGACATCTCAAGCCGGGAGAAATAAAAATGAAGGGATTCTTTTGATTATTTCTTATACTGTCTTTCCACGTATACACATTTTATATAACTAATAAACTACAACTCATTTTCCAAAATTTATTTTCTGTTTGTAGCAATTGTAAACATTGTTTTTAAATTTGCTACTTCGTTAAGTTCAATTCTTCAATGTATTTTTCTCCCTTATTGGTTGTCTCGTTGGGCAATAACGAGAAAAAAAGCTACCTTTGGTGTCATAAGAAACGTTACTGATTAATGTTTCAAGATGAATGACATCTGAATCTAATTGAGTTATAACTTCCCTATTTAATTCGACACCATTGTGAATTTGATTACCATTTAATTGGAATTGATTTATGTTTGCAGTGTTGAGAACAACTTCTCTTTGAATGTCTGTCCTAATATCTTCAATTTAATTAAGTTTAATTCTTCAATGTGTTTTTCTTTTTTATTGGTTGTCTCGTTAGGCAATAACGAGAGAAGGAACTACCTTTGGTGGTAAATAAAGTATATACATCGAGTTTGCAATTTTTGAGGATCTATTACTTCATATGGAATATTGCTTTTCATTTTGATTAACATAAATTTTCAGAATACTTAAAAATTTATATTGGAAAAAAACATTGAACTTGTTAAAATATACTGAGAAAATAATTTATTAAAAATGGAATCATTTGATTTATCACATCTGTCTAATACTAAGAATACAAAAAGGCATAATAATTTAAAGAAAATTTCAGTAAAGATGACTTCAAGTAACAATTTTTGTAATATATGTAACATTTACATCATAAACTTGAGAAGACATGAGAAAAGCATGGAACACAATAAAAACGATTAGGTATATCACGTTTGCGTAGCAACTTTAAAAGGAATGATAAAGCAAAGAAGTATTTTAAAAACATTTAGTTCGAACGTTTCGAGCACTAGGCTCATTCTCAACGAAATCTGCAAATACAAAGACACAGCTTAAGCACAGTTCACAAATAAAATTTATATATTGACAGGCAAAAGTAGAGTTTCAAAATGGACAGCAATGAAATAGGAAGGCGGTGAGCAAGGTTTCTAACACTTACTACGCTGACGATATTCAGAAACACGGACGAAAGTTAACGGTTTACAATTTTCAGTTGATATGAGCTCTGCATGTCATTTAACGGAGGTTTTAATTTATGTATGTACAATGACTCTAATATTCGGAGGTCAAAACTAGCTGAACATGAATCCAGTATTTTAAATTGATCACTATTAATGACTTGATCACATGAGGCATTGCAGTGCTCCCTTATGCTAGAATGAGACGGAGAACCTAATATCCGACCGGTACGATGACTCCGTCCAGCATGCTCAGCTATCCGTATATACAGTGCTCGCTGGGTTGAACCAACGTACTGAGATGCGCAATGCGCACAACGGAAATCATAGACGACGGAAGATCGCATGCTTTTAGGAAGTACATCTTTAAATCGAAAAAATGAACTAATTGTACGTTTATTAACTAATATAATGCGTAACGAAACTTCAGGAAAATATTTAGAAAGGAGATTAGTGAGTTCTAGTTTCAATTTTTCCGACTGATGACCGAAGTATGGAAAAACACAATAGACTTGAGAAACAGTTTGATTAGAAACAGGAGAAGGGTCATAAACATTCGACAGAAATTTACCGATTGATCGGGAGATTAGATTAGATGGAAACCCATTTGAAATGAAATACGATTTCAGAAACATAAATTCATGATGAAGATTGTCAAAGTTGGAACACACTTTATAAGCGCGTGACACGAGTGTTGATAAGCTATTGATTTTAAACCGTTTTGAACAGAAACTAAAAAAACTTGAGCCCAGACCAGTGAAAGTTTGCTTTCGATACACAGAAGTAGAAAATTTGTTATTGGTGCGGTATACACAGACATCAAGAAAATTTAGACGGTTTTCGCGTTCAGATTCAAAGGTAAATTTAATATTAGGATGTTGAGAATTTAGGTAATTTAGGAACAATTGTATGTCAGATGCTTGTTTAAAAAGAACAAAAGTGTCGTCAACATAACGCTTGTAAAAAATTGGACGGAAACTCGGTGGACAGTTTTTTAGCCAAATCGTTTCATAAAAACACATGAATATATTGGCAAATGTGGGACCAAGGGGTAAGCCCATTCCTAGACCTTCTATTTGTTTGTAGAGAGATCCGTTAAAAACAAAAAACGAGTTATACAAGGTGATTTCCAGCAATGATTTAAAATATTTTCTACTTAAACCTATGACTAAGGAAGATTGACTAGAGAATAAAGCATTAAGGCAAATTTCAATGGTTTCAGCTAGGGGGATATTGGTGAACAAATTTTCTATATCGAAAGAGGCCATGTAGCAACCGTTAGCATTATCATGAGCGGTAATGCATTCAACAAATTCAGAAGAGTTGGATACAGTATATTCATTAACACAGAGTGGATTAAGGATTGGGACTAAATATTTGGCTAATCGATAAGTCGCGCAATTGTAAGCTGCGAATATAGGCCGAAACGGGAAAGTTACCGCAAAGTTAGGTTTGTGAATCTTGGGTAAACCATAAAGAATGCCAGGGCCAGTACCAGAGGACAAGAGCTGTTTGTAGAGGTCATCATTGAGTAAATTTAAGTTTTTTAGTTTGCGGAGGAAATTGTTCACCTTATCTTCAATCCGCAATGAGTACTTCTTGATACATTCTTGGATTGGAGTGAATTTAGTTGAATCGGACAGAATATTGTGCATTTTCTCAATGTACGTATTTTTGTTCACGAGTACAACAGCTTTCCCTTTATCAGGTTTGGTTACAATAATATCTGGATTGGAAGCCAGCTCTTTAAGCTCTGAAATGTCATTGCGCGTAAAAATGGGAGAAAAAATCTTAAACGGCTTAAAACCATAAAAATACCGGAAAGAAAAGGACCGAAGTTGTTCAGATACTTCACGCATTTTGTCATGGTGAGGAAATTTCTTGTCTAAAATGAACGCTAATTTTTCAAACGAGCGAAAATATTTATAAAAATTAATTCGATATACAGGTAGACAAAAATCAAGACCAAAGGCAAGTAAAAATCTGAGACGGTTGCTGAGGGGCACCGAACTGAAATTATGGACCACAACGTTTGGATCACAGGGCCTAAGGTGATTTTGTATACCTAAGTGGTTCAGTTTACGCTCATGAGTTTCAGAGGTTTTCGCAACGAATACTTTCATCTGTTCACGAACCACATTATAAATCAGGGCACGAGTCACTCCAGGGAAGAACAACACAATGGCACTTCGACATTCGGAGAGATCTGCTGTCAATGCGGAAATCCTCTTCTTTTTATAGTTTATTTCTCTTGTGAGTAGATTTGCTTGCCAAGCCTTGTAGAAGTTGCTATCTTGTAGAGACCGTTTGAAAAGTTTGAAGCGGAGAAATTTAGGCATGATGTTATATACCTTGCACTCACAAAGGAACTTTTGATCCAGTTTCACTTTTTCGAGCTTCCGTGTCGTGCCTTCATATCTGCGATAGAGCTTGTAAGCTTCTTCACCATAATGATTACGATCACCTATTTCATTGCTGTCCATTTTGAAACTCTACTTTTGCCTGTCAATATATAAATTTTATTTGTGAACTGTGCTTAAGCTGTGTCTTTGTATTTGCAGATTTCGTTGAGAATGAGCCTAGTGCTCGAAACGTTCGAACTAAATGTTTTTAAAATACTTCTTTGCTTTATCATTCATAATAAAAACGTGAGTAAACTATTAATCTCGGATCTGTATTTTGATAGAAACAAAGAGTTATGTAATATATGTTATATAAATGTCTCTAATCTAAAAACACATCAAAAATCTACTAGGCATATTGTTGTATAGTGCCGGTGGTATTTATGGGTGTTCCGGCTGAGGAGATTTACGAGTCTCGCTCGGCACGGTCACATGTATAGATAGGGCATCCGCCGGAAACAGCCGATGAGCCCCTGGCGTTTACGAGCGCCGGTTAGGTCGGAAGCGACCCTATTGCCCAGCGCCGGAAATATCCATTGTTGCGAACTAGACTTAAGAGCAAGCTGTGTGAACTACAGAGTCAGTACAATACTAGTAGTCCTGCTGTTCGTTTTGCTATCCTCCTGCCTGGTTTACGGCTAGGCAAACCGATCTACTAGTTCTGTTCAGCAAACCTTATATCTTGCTGAAATTCCAGGATACTACAATTGACGACGAGGCTTCGAACTTGCGAAGTGAATTTGAACTTTAAAAGTGCTCTGAAATTAAGATGGCGTATTCTACAGTCAGCTGTCCTCCGTTCGACGTTGAAGTAGAAACAGTGAGTGAATTCTTAGAGCGCTGGAAAGTCCAATGTGCAGATGCTCTTCAGAAAGCAGGAAATAATGGCGGTAAAAAAGCTAGCATCTTAATCAAAGCATTACCCGTAAACATAATTACTGATCTACAACGAAGAAATAAACCTACGTTACTCACTGAAGCCACATATGAAGAACTTGAAGAAAAATTAACACAGCAATTTGAAATCAAAAAATCCATCGTCGGTGCATCGGTTACATTTCTAAATAGAAAACAAGGTGCTAATGAATCTATAGAAAGTTATGCTAAAACGTTAAATGACTTAGCATCTGCATGCAATTATGGTAATTGCTGTCGTCATCGTTTATTAAGAGATGCCTTCGTGGCTGGGCTACACTCAGCGCAAATTCTCAGCGCGGTTCTACTGAAGTGCGATAGCAAGTCCTTCAACGAATGCGTTGAACACGCAAAACTTATCGAACAATTAAGCTCCGACGCTCAAGATATCATTCGGGAGGATTCATCTTCATCGTATTTCACTACAGAAAAACTCACGCCGAACTACATATGCATTCGCTGCGGAACCAAGCAAAAGCATCTTGCAAAGAATTGCTTTGCTTTGAAATTGAAATGTCACACATGTGGAAAATTAGGCCACATTTCTAGGTTTGCAAATCTACAACTGCAGCTCGGCCTCCTCCTGCTATGCCTACACGAAGGGGACCCACACGAGGAGAATTTGACCCAGCTCGCACTTACACAGTGCAGTCGGGAAGAAGCGGTTGCTGTGGCAACGTCGGAAGAGAAGACGTGTTAATGAAGAATTCACGGATGCCTCTACAGAAGAACGAAGCTGTTTTGCAAAAACCTGGGAACGAAAGTGGTGACGGTAATCATCTACATGAATGTTCTGATTATTCCCCAAATGATTCTAATTTTTTAGAGTAAACACCACTGTAATTCCCGTCACTAAAGAGCCCACTATGATTGCATGCAACCTAAATAGTAAACCTGTTGAATTCCTGTTGGATAACGGCAGTGCCGTGTCAACTACGTAAAAGAGATGCAATCAAAGTTGGTGCTGTGGTAAATCCTACATGCAGCAAAATTCTCGGGTACAGTGGTGTCTCGGTAAACCTGCTTGGTCAAGCTTCAGTTACTGTCATGTACCAAAATGTAAGTTTTAATCATAAGTTTCTCAATGTGGAGGATGATAGAATCAACTTACTTGGCCGAGATATTTGTTCTACACTAAACATAAACATTGTCATTCCTGATAAATACGACTCAATAAATAAAACGGATTGTCATAGTTTGCCGAAAAGTTTGTCGTTAAAATATGACGAATATTTGTCATCTGATTCACAGTCTAACGTTAGAGAAACAGTTCATCTTGATGTGTTGCCTAATGCAGTTCCTGTATTTTTTAAAGCACGCCCGGTTCCTGTAAGACTAAGAGACTCTGTCAAAACCGAACTGGAACGCTTGCAGAGTATGGGCAAAATCACCAAAGTGTATGATAGCCAATTGGCATCTCCTACCGTTAATGTTCTAAAGTCTGACGGCAGTGTGAGAATCTGTGGAGATTTCTCAGCCTCCATTATAATTTTCTGAATCCAGTTCAATCTGTACTACCTGTTATTGATGATGTCATTTCTCAAGTCGGAGACGCTAAGTTTTTCTCAAAAATTGATTTGTCTAACGCGTTTTTGCTATTTCCTTTGGACGAAGAATTAAAGAAAGTTACGACCATTAACACCTCGGAAGGTCTATTTATGTACAATTACTTGCCCTATGGTCTACGTGCAGGCCCCGGCATTTTTCAAGCATTCATGAATAGGACTCTTTCTGGCATCGATAACATCATTGTGTACCAGGATGATTTCCTCATTTTGACCTCTTCATATGATGCTCATTTGGAAGTTCTTGACAAGGTCCTGTCTGTCCTAAAAAACGCTGGAATTCGCTTAAATCTGTCTAAATGTGCCTTTCTAACTGATCGTGTGTCTTATCTAGGGTACGTTTTCGATAACAAGGGTGTTCACCCTAACTCTGAGAAAGTAGAAGCTATTCTCAATGCTCCTGTTCCTAAAAATCTCAAACAGTTGCAAGCTTTCATCGGATTGTGTAACTTCTAGTCGTTTTGTACCCAACTTTTCCAATGTCATGCATCCTCTGTATTCGCTGCTTGAGAAAAATGTACAGTTCCGGTGGACTCCAGAACAGAATAAAAGTGTCCAGAAAATCAAAGACATCTTTCGTTCGCATAAACCTCTAAAGTTGTTTGATCCCAACCATGAAACTCTTCTTGAAACTGATAGTTCGGGTGATGGAGTTGCTGCTATACTCATGCAACGCATTAGTCCTTCTCATGAGTGGTGTCCGGTTCAATTTGCTTCAAGATCTCTAAATAGTGCAGAACAAAACTACTCTAACATTGAAAGAGAGAGCCTTAGTGTGGTTTTTGGCGTAGAGAAGTTAAAAAAATTTCTACTTGGTGCTAAGTTCATTATCCATAATGATCAAAAACCTCTTTGTAAACATTTTGCACATAACAAGGGTGTACCTCTCAACTGTTCCGCTCGAATTCAAAGATGGGCTCTCAGACTTTCACAGTTCGACTATGTTTTCAACTATTCGAAAGGTAAATGTAACGTAAATAGCGATTATCTCAGTAGGCTGCCACTACCCACGACTGTAAAAGAGCTAGAACCGTAAGAAATGATTTTTGCTGTGAACTCTCTTGATAAAACTCCTGTCACGTGTGAAAATATAAAAACTCATACTGACATGGATAGCGAACTATGCCAACTTAAACAATACATAAAGTTTGGCATGCCTCCTAAACCTAATCCTCATTTGTCTAAATTTAAGAAACTGCTACCTCAGATGACCATCATGAAAGGTTGTATACTTTATAAAGAACGGTTTTTATTCCCAAGTCATTGCGTAGTTTAGTCCTTGAAACATTTCATGATGGACATCCTGGCATTTGTGGCATGAAATCGTTGGCCAGATCTGTTATTTGGTTTCCCGGAATGGACAAAACTATTGAAGACATCGTAAAATGTTGTCCCCAATGTCAATTAAAACGAGCAAAACCTAAGTCTAGAAATGTAGAATGGCCCACTCCTTCTCGTCTTTTTGAACGCATTCATGTCGATCACTTTTTCTACGAGAATAAAATTGTTTTCATTGTTGTAGATGCATTATCTAGATATATTGAATGTGAAGTGGTACCATCCACGAGTGTGTCAGATACTGTCGATGCGTTGAGAATGATTTTCAGCAGAAACGGGTTGTGTGATGTGCTCGTAAGTGACAATGCTTCTAACTTTTCATCTCAAGACTTTAAAGATTTTCTTATTTCCAACGGCATTGAGCACCTCACACCTCCGCCCTACTCTCCAGCAAGCAATGGTCAAGCTGAGAGGGGGGTAAGAGTCATTAAGGACTTGTTGAAAAAACTATCTTCTTCCAAATCGTTCAAATCCCGTCTAGCAAAGGCATTATTTCAATCGCATTGTATTCCGCATAGTGTTACAAAAATTGCTTCCTCTGTTGCGCTGAACAATCGTAAATTTGTTACTTCCAAAGATAGAGTTCATCCTAAATTTTCTGTGTCCAGGTCTAAGCCTATGTATGTAACTCAATTGATGTCGGGGAACATGTTCTCGCTCTGAATTTAAGAAATGGTCCCAAGTGGTTGAAGGGAATTATTGTTAGCAAAGTTGCTGTTAATATCTTTCATGTTCAAATATTAGCATTAAATGTAATCTGGAAGAGACATTCAAATCAGCTGTTACACAGTAGTTTGGAATCTACCGGGAGTGGGGCAGCAGAGACTCCTGCCTTTCAGCCGGTTAGCTCCTCACCTGGGCAAAACGAACCTCGTAGATCAGGTAGAGTAACTAAACCTGTAAAACGAATAGGTTGTTGAGTTCCTCCTTCCCTTTGTCATTTATTCATCTAAAGGGAGGGAAGTTGTTGTATAGTGCCGGTGGTATTTATGGGTGTTCCGGCTGAGGAGATTTACGAGTCTCGCTCGGCACGGTCACATGTATAGATAGGGCATCCGCCGGAAACAGCCGATGAGCCCCTGGCGTTTACGAGCTCCGGTTAGGTCGGAAGCGACCCTATTGCCCAGCGCCGGAAATATCCATTGTTGCGAGCTAGACTTAAGAGCAAGCTGTGTGAACTACAGAGTCAGTACAATACTAGTAGTCCTGCTGTTCGTTTTGCTATCCTCCTGCCTGGTTTACGGCTAGGCAAACCGATCTACTAGTTCTGTTCAGTAAACCTTATATCTTGCTGAAATTCCAAGATACTACACATATTAAAAACATATATTAAGAATTAATTTCCGATTCATATTTTGAGAAAAAGGTGTGTAAAATATGTAAAGTAGAAGTAAAAAAATTTAGAACAGCATAAGAAATCAAAGAAGCATTTTAGAAACGTTTATGGCTGTAATTTCAAAGGAAAAAATGTGCTATAAATGAAAAATGCCTGGAATATATGTTCTCTGATATATCAGTTATTGATCCGACAGTTTTCATGAGGAATATGACACCGGTTGTGAGATCAATTTTGGGAGAGCAAAAGTTTGATAATATGAAGATACAATTGGCAATTTTAGTTCAATTTTATAAAAACAAAGAAAAAAATGAAAAGGTGTATTCAAAAGCATGGATTAATACAGGTAAGTTTGTAGACATATCGAAAAACTTCACAAACATTGATGATCTGTAGAAAGAAGCTATTAGAAAGATTGAAGAATGTACAAAAAACTCCTCTGGCTGGATAACAGAAAAATTATTAGACTTCAATGTAAAAATCATTGAATACAAACCTATCAAAGGTTCTAGTTATATAGAACTACCTGAAAAGTTTCAAAAGTCAACCTATAAACTAATTACAATTAAAAATACCGATAATAAATGCTTTATGTGGAGTGTAGCGAGATATTATTTCCGAGATGAGAAAAACGGCAATAGAATATCTAAAAGAAAAAAAATGAAGCTGAAAAGTTAAATTTCAGAGGCATAACATTTCCAGCGAAACTTAAAGATATCGATAAATTTGAGAGAAACAAAATGTGTCAGTAAATGTGTACAACTTTATTTACTTGAAAGAATTATGTCCTCTGAGAATAACAAAGGTAAAAAATGCTGATGTTATATCAGTTTTATTGTTAACAGATGAAAATAAAAGTCATTACGTATTAATGAAGTCATTAAGTCCATTTATGCAAACTAAAGATGGTCATAAAAAACATGTCCGCCCATATTGTTTATGGCCATTCACAAAAGAATGTTTATTAACAAACCACATTAATGATTGTTCAGTTCACACTCCAACAAAGTATGTTCTTCAAGGAGGTAAATTGAAATTTGAACATTAGCAAAAAACAATTAGGCATCCTTTTGCATTTTATGCTGATTTCGAATCAACGTTGACAAAAATAGATACGTGTCAACCAAATCAAAATTCAACTTACACCATGAACATTCAGAAGTGCAATCCTTATTCATTCTGTTGCTATACAAAATCTGAAGCAGATAAATATTCCCGTTTAGAAATGTATAAAGGGGAAGATGCTTCCCAAAAGTTTGTAGAATATTTAGAAAAAGAAACCAAGAGAATTTATAGTCTGTTGAAAATAAATAAGAAAATGTATTTACCATCAGATAAATTAAAAAAATATAATGAAGTCACAAGATGCTATGTATGTGGCGGAGAATTTACGGAAGATAACTATAAAGTTAGAGATCACAATCATTTGACAGGTCATTACAGAGGTCCAGCTCATTTAAAATGTAATTTAAAAATTAGGAATCCAAATTTTATACCGGTGTTTGTACATAATCTGTAATTACGATGCTCATTTGTTCGGGAAAGACTTGGGAAATATATCCAGAAAGTTGAACGTTATTCCACAAACAGATGAAGAATATATTAGTTTCACACAAACCATAAAAGTAGATTCTTATGTATGTAAACATACAGGAAAAATTAAAGATATCACCAGAGACTTACGGTTCTTAGACAGCTACAGGTTTTTACCTTCGTCTCTGGATAAACTATAGAAGAATTTATCTAAGCACAAAGAATTGTCGAAGTTCTTTCTCAATGAAGAACAATTAGAGATGATCAACAAAAAAGGTATTTATCCGTATGAACATGTAAATAGTTATGAAAAAATGAACGTTAATAGATTACCAGCTAAAAATGAATTTTACAGTAGATTAAATAATAAAAATATTTCAAAAGATGAATATCAGCATGCACTCAAAGTATGGAGAGCTTTTAATTGTACAACATTCAAAGATTACCGTAATTTATATCTAAAAATCGATACATTATTATTTGCAGAAGTATTTGAACGATTTAGACTAACATGCATGAAAACTTATTCGCTAGATCCAGCACATTATTTTACAGCTCCAGGATTGTCTTTCGATGCTCCACTGAAACACACAAAAATAGAATTGGACTTGTTTGAAGATCCTGATATGCTACTATTCGTCAAAAAGGAATAAGAAGTGGGATTTCTACAATATCAACACGATATGCAAAAGCGAACAATCCATATATTCCAGAAACATTCGATAAAGGAAAACCAAATAGTTTTATCACATACATAAATGCGAATAATCTGTACGGCTGGGCCATGTGTCGATCATTACCTACTGGAAACTATAAATGGAAAGATCCAAAGTCGAAACTCAATGCAGATAAAGGTTATATATTAGAAGTTGATTTAAGTTATCCGAAAGACTTACATGCTCTACATAATGATTTACCATTAGCTCCAGAAAATATCAAAGTAAACGATGTAAATAAATTAGTTCCACATCTTTGAAAACGAGAAAAATATGTCGTACATCTTAAATCTCTAACACAATATCTAGATCTAGGTTTGAAGTTAGAAAAAATTCACCGAATATTAGAGGTTGATGAAAGTCTATGGATGAAATCATATATTTATATCAACACAAAAATGCGTCAGCAAGCTAAATCTGAATTTCAAAAAGACTTCTACAAGCTGATGAACAATTCAGTATTTGGTAAAACAATGGAAAATATCAGAAATAGAGTGGATGTGTGTTTAGTAAAGTCAGAGAAAGAATTAAATAAATTAACAAATAAACCAAACTTTACCAGTTTTAAAATATTCTCAGAAAATTTGATAGCATGTCATATGCAAAACCAAAGACTGAAATGTGATAAACCAACTACGTAGGGTTATCTGTATTAGATATAAGTACGACATTAATGTATGATTTCCATTATAATCATATTAAAAAGAAATATGGTAACAAGGCAAAGTTGCTGTTTACAGATACAGATTCATTATGTTATGATATCGAAACAAAAGATTTGTACAAAGATATGGAAAGAAATAAAGACTTGTATGACACATCAAACTATTCTAAAGAACACTTCCTATATTCAACTAAAAACATGAAAGTGATTGGGAAAATGAAAGAGGAAAACGTGTGGAATACCAATTGAAGAATTCGTCGGTCTCAGAGCAAAACTATATTATTACAAAACGAAAAATTCCATGAGTAAGAATCAAAAGGGGTAAGTAAGAACATAACTGAGCACAATATCACAATGGATGAATTTAAAAGAGCATTGAATAATGAAACAATATACAAAACGATGTATAATATCCAAAGTGTTAACCACGAATTAAATACTAAAGAAATAAATAAGATTGCATTAAATGGTACATATATTACCAGATGGTATCAACACACTAGCATTAAACCATTATAAAATATATTCCATAAATAAAGTTCAAAAAACTGATTATCTACAACAATAATGACTTCTATAACCAAGATTTATTATCTGTTGAAAATTAACAGTATTTCAGTGATTTGAAAGCAATAGTTAATGAAGAAAAAACTGGGAAGGGTATTGTAAATACATTGCTTAGAAAACTTCCATCACCTGAAATGCATTTGAAATTACCATCTAATATTCAATCTGAACAAGTCCCTAACGGTTCATTCAACAATAAACATACCTACTCATTTTGGGGTCCAGGAACTAAGGTCCAGAAGCGAATTCAAGAAGGTTATCGAGGAGTTAACTCACTCGATCAGGCTTGTAAGAATCATGACATATTATATTCACAACATCCAAAAACGAAAGACAGAAATTGTGCTGATGATATTCTAGCGAAAAGAGCTGCTGAAATTGCAACTGATCCAAATGAATCAGAATACGTTCGACAAGATGCTAAATTAGTTAACGCAATTATGGTAGGTAAATCATGGGCAGGATTTGGGCTTACAAAAAATGTATTAACACTCTCACTGATGTGAGCGATAAAATCTTGAATGACTTATATTATAATCCAAAGATCGGTTATACTGGAATGAATCAACTTGTTAAAAATTCCGGCTTTTCTTCAACTCTTGTACGAAATTGGTTAGATACTCAAAAAACTCACTCTCTACATAAACGAATCAAACATAATTTCAAAATAAGAAGGGTGAAGGTATCAAAAATTGATGATCAATGGCAAGCTGATTTGGTTGACATGCAAAACTATGAAGATCAAGGAAAAAACTACATTTTAACAGTAATTGACATTATCAGTAAATATGCATGGGCGATTCCAATAAGTAAGAAGACAGGTGAAGAAATCAAAACTTCTTTTCAAAAACTATTTAAAATACGAATTCCTCCTAAAGTTCAGACAGATAAAGGCTTAGAGTTTACAAATAAATCCACTCAAGAACTATTCAAGAAACATAACATTCAGTGGTTTAGTTCAGAAAATGAAACCAAAGCTCAAGTTGTGGAACGCTTCAACAGGACGTTAAAAACTAAAATGTGGAAATATTTTACACACATGAAAACTAAAAAATGGGTGAATATTTTCCAAGATTTAATGCACAATTACAATAATAGCTATCACAGAGAAATTAAAATGACACCTAATACAGCATCATTGGAAAAGAACAGTAAAAAGGTTTATGATAACTTATTCCCTCCAACCGAACCAACTTTCACATCACGGAAACTCAAAATCGGGGATAGAGTAATATTAAGAAAGAAACGGAAAGACTTTCGGAAGGGTTATTTACCAAATTTCACTAATGAGTTATTCATTGTATCCGAAATACTGTCTACTGAACCAATTACTTATAGATTAAAAGATATAGATGGTGAAGAAATAAATTGAAGTTTTTATGAACAAGAACTATCAAAATATACTAGTGATGTTTATGCAATTGAGAAAATTCTTAAGAAGAGTAAAGAAAACTTCTGGTCAAGTGGAAAGGTTATGATGAACCTTCATGGATCTCAGCAACTGAACTTAATGTCAGTTCAGAGTAAACTTATATTACGTTAAAGTCTTTTTGAATTTTTCTCTTTAAAAAATGGCGTTGATTGATATCAAAACTAAATCAGATATACTAAACTTAAAAAAGAGTTTGAAAAAGCAATTCACAAATGATAAAATAATTGAACAAGATTTATATCATGATGTTAAAAAAGTTTACAAACCATAAATTGAACCTTTATCTAAAATTGTTGACGAAACTAAACAAACTAGGCTGGCAATAAAAGATATACCTCATGAAAAACTTGAATCTATCAAAGGAAAACCTGTTGAGAAACTAGCTTTGCCATCTTCTGAATCCAACACTGTAGTTGGGCCTACCGCATTGAATTTCTTGCGTTTTGCATGGAAACCTGGAAATGAGTATGACAAAGCGTATGGCATTCGCTGGGATGGAAGTGAAGTTATGCTAGGAAATAAAAAGGTAGATATTTTGGGTAATGATTTGAAAATTGGAGATAAGGTATACGAACGCACAACTGGATTATGGGAATTATTAACAAAGCAAAATCCTATTGATTTTAGGGACGAAGATAAAAATTATTATTATGACATGTTGTATTCAACTGATGCTTATTTGAGGGAAGACGGTACCATAAAAGCAAATAGGGGTGAGAAATATTCTAAATTTATCAGACCCATCTATCAAATAGTTCAACGAGAAAAAGCTCAAGCTACAGTTGAAACAATTAGATCAGCAAGTCCATCAAGTCGTGAATCAAGTCGTGAATCATGCCCTGAACCAAGTTCTTTAAGAAATCCAAGAATAGTAGAATCTTCAATTTTGAGTCGACGCCAAAGTCCTTCAACAAGCCAGAGACCATTTTTCGACCCTTCACGAAGGTCTACTTTCAGACAAACTCCTAAACAAAACAAAAAACAAAACCGTTTATTTTCAAGTTGCCACATGAGATACATGCCAACATATTCGCTCTTAAAAGTTTCTTAATATAAGACGTCCTAAAACAAAAGTTCCATACGAGGAGTATTAATTGACAAACCATCCGAGGTGTACAAATAGATAAGCCATACGAGGCATAATAATAGACAAACTATACGAGGTGTGCTAATAGATAAACTATCAGAGGTGTACAAATAGATAGACTATACGAGGCATATTAATAGACATAATATACGAGGCGTACTAATAGACAAACCATACGTGGTGTGCTAATAGTCTAACGAAGTTCCATACGAGGAGTACTAATTGACACACCATCCGAGGTGCACAAATAGATTAGCCATACGAGGCATAATAATAGACAAACTATACGAGATGTACTATTAGACAATACTATCAGAGGTGTACAGATAGATAGACCATCCGAGGCATATTGATAGAAAAAATGTACGAGGCGTACTAATAGACAAACCTTAAGTGGCGTGCTAATAGTCTAACTCTGTCAAGGGTAGTTGAATGAGAAATGAGAAATATTATCTCTTGGATATTTTTTGTATTCCAAGGGATTCCGGTGCAGCACTTCCTACCTTTTTTCCTACTTCGATAATTTCAACTAAGAACTTGGGAGTTTCGAAGAATTCTGCAGTAGTTTTCGAATTATTTATGAGATTATCGAAGTTGGAAAATACAAAAAACGCTACACCGTACTAGATTGAAACACCACCGTAAATGACAATCAAGTATTGAGAAAAAGGTAGTCTCGAAATAATTTGTAAAGAACATCGCGCAACACAGCATGCACATCTAGAAATGCGTAAAGAAACACACTCAAAAATGAAATGCATGGCTTGTTCGGCATACAAAAATAGAGATAATGTTTACACGAGCGCTTTATTTCATTTGTCTGTTTATACTTTTAATTTCTTCTGTTCACAGAAATGCCCTTCGGGGTCGTGATAGATCGATTTATAAAACAATAAGCAAGCTCAATCAATTTGTTTATTTCTGAAATTTGGTGCAGTGTTAACTGATCGCAGAGCTTTAGGTAAAATGTAAAATGTAAAATGTAATGTGTCTTTAGGTTTTGCTTTTTATGCAAAAAGTAGAAATAGAAACTTATATATGTAACTGTGCGCATATATGTGCGCGAAATGTGTGCATGCATCCTACTCCTATACCTTCTCCTACATCTTCTCCTATACCTCCTCGTCATCCTCCCAGAGAGGATTCAGACGTTTCAGGATCAGATATTATTGTATTACCATCTAACATCAATGATCTTGTAAAAAGACACCAGTTATTGTTAGGTTCGTTTAATGCTGGAAATACAAGAGTTTTTAATGAACTGCAAATACTTACACATGAACTTTAGGTTTTGCTTTTTATGTAAATTTACGAGTAAATTCAATTATATACTCGTAGGCCAATAACGCCTAGAATTCTATAACTTTACACTAGATCTTCAAGCTGCATAACTTCATGTCATGAATCAGTTCCAACCTCTAAAGATATATACGTCAGTTTTACCTCAATTTTTACAATCGTATGACAGATATATATGAACGTTTATGACAACTGTATTGGAACTTGCAACAACACCATCAGCAATTTGTACCTACCAATGTTATGATGGAATATTGATATCCACCTTGTTCGCCTTTCCTCGTAAATTGTAAATTTTAAATTGTAAATTGTATGTAAATTTTAACCAACAAATTATTATTATGTGTAAAACATATTAGCTGATTAGATTATCATCGTCGCTAAATTTTTTCTATTTATTTATTTATCTTTTTTAACTTATTACCTGTTGTATGTGTACTTTGTAACAACGCCTTCAGCAATTTGTACGCATCAATTTTGTATATTGAACTCCAATATTAATCGCTCTTGGCTGAGTATTGAGTGTACTCACGAAATCACGCTAGATTTCTTACTCTTTTCTATACTTTCTAAGCTAGTTTTTAGATAGAAATATCTTTTTAATCTTGACTCTGTATTTCGTTTCAAGTTATACAATAGAACTTACTGCCTACTGTTTACAAATTTTGAATGACTGATCACGCTGATATATTAGATGAAATCGACCCGGATCTCAATCATTTGAATAGAATATTTCCAAACCTAAACGACTCTGAAAACTGCAGATATACTAATATATCAAAATTCAACGAATCTATACGAATAACCAGGCAGGATTTTTCGTTACTGTGTTGGAACTGTAGGCCACTCTATCCAAAATTGGAAGAGATACAATGCACTATTACTGAACTTAAGTATAACCTAGATGTGATTAGCTTCACCGAAAGCTGGCTAGATGACTCGACCAAAGACATGATTAAATTTGAAAATTATCATAGTTACCATTCGCTACGAAAAAACAAGCGAGGCGGGGGCATCAGTACATACATTTCTAAGCACATGGATTCGAGAATCATAGCAAGTGCAACACTGAATCAGGATCATATAGAATCATTATTCGTAGAACTGTCTAGAGATGGCAAACGAATTGTGCTTGGAACGGTGTATAGGCCGCCTACAGCCTGTCCTATATCCTTCCTTAATGAGCTTAATCGCATTATTTCTCAGTTCAACAGGTCCTTCTACAATGACATAATAATATGCGGTGACTTCAACTATGATTTGCTGAAACATGAAAGCTATGAACCAATCTCTAATTTCTTAAATGCATTTCATTCTAAATCTTTCCTTCCGATCATCACAAAGCCAACACGAATAACCTCAGAATGTGCTACGCTGCTTGACAATATCTTTGTGACAGACCCAAGTGATTTTCTTGCTGGAATAATTACTTCTGACTTATCAGATCATTTTCCAGTTTTTCTTATTAAGAAAAATGTCTATCTTGAGTGCACCAAAGCACGGGTTGAAACTTACTCAAATCGTAAAATAAACTAATCAAATTTAGAAGAAATGCGCACCGTTCTAGAAGATTTAATGCCAACATTGCACATCACCCAACAAAACAATAATGCAAAGAGCATTGATGAATCAGTAAGAAAGTTGACTGAAACTATAATGACCGCATACAGTGTTGCCCAATTGTAACTCGTACAGTTACCCCGAAATATAAACAAAAGCCCTGGATTACTAGAGACATCGTGATAAATATAAAGAAACGCCAAGCGTACCTAGCCCTCCTTTGCGAAGGGCGAATATCTAGAGAAACATATAACCGATTCAGAAACTATGTGACAAACCAGATAAGAACATCAAAAAAGAGCTACTTTACCCTCAAGTTTACTCAATGCAAAGCTGACATTAAAAAGACTTGGCGCCTCCTTAACTCTTGTTATAACCGGAAAACGCCGATAAAGAGATAATTGAATATATCACTCAAGATAATGTAAAATACCATGAGAAGAATGAAATTGCTAATCTCTTCAACAACTTCTTTGTAAACGTAGGGAAAACAATAGCCAATGGTATTCCAAGTGAACCTACTGATCACCTGGAATTTAGGGATCATATTCGAGAACACAACTCCTTTTTCTTTACGCCTACAAACTCCTCCGATGCAATTGCGTGCATAAACAACATGAAAAATAAATCGAGTGGGTTACAAACGTTTCCAACTAAAATACTTAAAATAATTGCTGATATTGTGGCTCCGCTGATATCCAATATTATTAACCAGTCTCTCTTACTAGGAACTTTCCCGAACTCCCTCAAAGTTGCTAGAGTAACCCCTATCTTTAAAAATGGTGAAAAAACCTGTGTAAACAATTTTCGACCTATCTCCATGTTACCAATTATTAGCAAAGTATTCGAGAAAATTGTGTATAAAAAAGTGTACTCTTATTTTGAACAAAAATCATTTCTCTATGATAAACAATACGGCTTTCGCTGTAAAAAATCAACAACACAGGCAATATTAAATCATTTACAATTCCTTTATTCTAATTTTGATAACGGAAAGACTGTCTTCTCTGTATTTCTTGACTTTCGAAAAGCATTCGATTGTGTGGACCATAACATATTACTCTCGAAACTTCATTGTTATGGCATTCGTGGGGTTGCCCATGATTGGTTCAGATCATACCTAACAAATCGGAAGCAATACGTTGTCATTGACGACGCAAAATCGGACCCACAAAAAATTAGCCATGGAGTTCCACAAGGATCTGTTCTTGGGCCTCTCCTTTTTCTGATTTTTATCAATGATATTATTAAATCTGCATCATTTTTTAAATTCATACTTTTTGCCGATGACAGTACGCTTTCTGCGGTCCTTCCGAACGAAAATCCCACTAATATTGCGGAGAGTATAAATAATGAACTCCATAAGGTTTCACTGTGGCTTAAAGCTAATAAAATAAGCCTTAATATCGATAAAACAAATTATATTACGTTCTCATACAAGAAAAATATATCTCTACCATCCATTAAAATTGGCGAAGGTGAAATCAAAGAAACCAACTCATGTAAATTTCTGGGCATCATAATAGATAAACATCTGACCTTCAAAGAGCACATCACTCATATTAGTTCTAAATTATCAAAATCCTTCGGAATCCTGAATAAAGTTAAAAATTTCCTGCCTGAAACAGCCTTACTAATGCTTTATCGAACGCTCATTTCACCATACCTGCAATACGGAATAGAAGCATGGCATGGAACTGATAAAAATAAAACCAATATAATTTTTACTCTGCAAAAAAGAGCCATCAGAGCGGTAAAGAACCTAGAATATAATGCTCACACAAATGATTCATTCAAAAATTTACAAATACTTAAACTCTCGGATCAACTCTGACCATTGTATTAGACTTAAGAAACATTCTACCTCTGTATCTCCTGTGGTAAATAAATTGTTTAAATTGTTTAACTTTTAAAGCAAGGTCTATTAAATACTACTGAAGTAAAGGTGTTTGAAGATTTATTGTTTAAAAAATGGAATCTCAAAGCATTGTAATTAGTGAAAGAAAAAGTGACACAAGTATAAACTTTAGTCCAGGAATAGAATTGAACAAAAATGAATTTCACGAAATGACACTGGTTGGGTTAGACTGTATCATTCTATTCCTAACATTGATGAAAATAATAATAAATTTTATTATGAATTAAATGGTGTTGAAAATGTAATTACACTTCCAACAGGTTGTTATGAAATGGAAAGTAGAAACGAATTCATTCAAAAAACATTAGCCTGTCGGTTTTATTGAAATCAAAACAAATACTAATACCTTAAAATGCGTCATAGCTCTCCATTCATCTATGTTAGAAGTATTTTTCAATAAAGAAAAATCTTTAAATACAATGTTGGGATTTGGAGAAATTATCTTTGAAGGTGTTGGAAAACATGAAAGTATAAATATAGTGAACATAATGTCTGTTAACGCAATACTCGTTCATTGTAGCGCAATTAACGGCTCATACCTCAACGGTTCTTTGCATAATATTTTATGTTCCTTTTTCTCAAACGTCCCACCGGGATATAAAATTGTAGAAAATCCAAATAAACCAATTTATCTACCGATATATCAACCTTTACTCTATGATTTGAGAATTTGGCTTACTGATCAAAATGGACATGCTCTGAATACTAGAGGTGGAGAAGTAACTGTTCGATTGCACCTAAGATCTAGAAATTTAAATAATTTGATAAAATTATCTTTAAAAAATGGATTCTTTAAGATGGAATGAAAATATTAAAGTTGATGAATCAATTGAAAAAATTGAAACGCATAACTATGAACCACAAATAGGTACTGATCTGAATCGTGAACATAACGATATCAAGATCATTATCCAGAATCAAGATCAGTTCGTAGTACCTAGTAAAAGTTTTATATACATAGAAGGAGCTTTGATTAAAGAAAATGGAAGTGATTATAATTTTAAAGATGAAAAAACAACAATAATCATCAATGGATTAATGCATTTGTTTGATAGAGTTTCTTACAGAATTGGAGATGAAGAAATTGAAGGTTATAGTTACCCTGGAATTACAACAATTTTAAAAAGATTAGTTAGCTATCCCCGAAATGTTAAAGAAAACATGATATTTTTCTGGAGCGTTGATACTAAGAAGAATGAAAAATCAAACGAAGGATTTAGCGATCGAAATGACCACTTAAGTTCAGCTAAGGGGAAATTCAGCGCTGCTATCCCACTCGAACATGTGTTTGGATTTTGTGAAAATTATAAGAAGGTAATTTATGGAGTGAAACATGCTCTGACTTTAAGAAGAGGTGATAATTCTAATGCTATATTCAAATCGGATGAGAAAGATGCAAACCCGCAAGATAAAGTAGTTGATGGTAAAATTACTATTACTTAATTAATTTGGAAAATGCCAGCTTACAAACTGTCTGATTAGTATAAAATCAAGCTATATCGTCAAATTAAGGATAAAAAAACATTACCTATTTCTTAGTTGAATAGACAATTGGAACAAACAATTGTAACCTCTCAACAGAAATTCTTAAATTGGACTTTAACTCCAAATTCAGGATCTCAAAGACCTCGAGACATAATTTTAGCGTTCCAAACTAAGAAAGCTAATTCACAAGCTGTAAACAATGCAATTTTCGATCATTGTAACTTGACGAATGCATATGTTCAGCTGAATAATGAACGATACCCTGATCACAATTTACAGATTGATTTCGATTCTAACAATTATGCTACAGCTTATAAGATGTTAATAGATTATGTACCTTATGAAAATTGTGCTATCGAATACAGACACTTTAAATATTTATATCCCATCTATGTGTTTGATATCAGCAGACAAAATGAATATATCATGGAAACTAAAATTGATATTAAAATTAAAGCAGAATTTAAAACTAATATTCCTGATGATACACATGCATCTGCACTGATTCTATCTGACAGAGTAATTCGATTGCAATCTGACGGGGATAAAATGAGTTAAAACTACTAAAAATTAAAACATATTCACATAATAATGTTAAAAAAATGTATTGTGTAAAATGTAAGAAGAAAACTGATACTGATAATCCTCAATATTTAATTACAAAGAATAATAAGATACTGGTCAAAGGTATGTGTATTATTTGTAAAAAGACAAAGACTTCTTTTGTTTCTAAAGATACTGCGAAGAAAGGGGGTTTAATATTTACAATTCGTGCTTTATTAGCTGGTCTTGGGGCTGCTGGTTCTATGGCTGGAGGTGCTGCTGCAATAACATCCGCAGTTAATAAGAAAAAAGCTGATGATAAGCTCTTGTCAGAAACTAAAAGGCACAATGAAGAAATGGAAAGTAAAAAAGGTTCAGGTATTCGGTTATTTATGAGAAAAAAAACCTTGTGGAAAGGGTCTCTACTTGAAACCACCAAAGAAGTAATACCTAACCAACCATTATCTAAACATGATTTAGAATATTACATGAATAGGTAAAAATTCAGAATATTCAAGGTAATTACATGAGAGATACCTTACCTAGACATCCTCTAGAAACGGAATGCGGAATCCTAAATTTAGACACTGAAAAAGGATTAGGAACGCGTTGGACTTGTTGGTATAAGAAAGATAACATATGCTATTACTTTGACAGTTATGGTTTGATTTATCGAATTGAATTTAAAGACTACTTAACAGATTGTGTTGACATTATTTTTTCTACTTACAAAATCCAGAAAATAGGTGATGTAATTTGTGGACATTTATGTCTAGAAATGTTAAAACGTTTAGAAAATGAAAGCTTCATGCAATTCTTTTAGATCTGTATAAAACCTCAACTAGTTTGTAGAAAATAAACTATAGTTCATTTTTTTTCTTTAAAAAATGTCTTGTGGAAATATTTATGCGGCAAAGTTGGTCTTTTTACCTTCCTGTAAAGAAAATCATGAACATGAAAATAGTGAAAATAATTCTGGAGAACTTTTGCAAAATGTAGAGCAAATAAAAAGTTTACTTGAAGATTCTAATATAGAGTCATTGAAAGACACTATTGAAGCTCTCAAAAATGAAAGAACTGAATTAGAATCAATTATAAACGAGTGTGATGAGAAATATGTGGCTCTGAAACAGATTTACAACTTGAATTTTCTGATGTAGACTCAATCGTAAAATTCTTAGAGACGTTAATTTATGATTTATCTGAAAAGTTTGGTGCTCATGAACCAAAAATCGCTTCAAATGATGAACGACTATCAAGCATAGACTCAACATTGGTGAAGAAAATCGATGAAATTGATGCTAAATTTGAAAACATTGATTCAAACATGATCAATCTAACAAACGTAAAAATTCCATAGATTGGGGAGAAATTGAAGAGTCTAGAGTCAGGTATTGAAATTAGAATTGATGAAAAGCTGTTAGTTAAAGAGTCAGCATTAACCGATCAGATTAAAGGAGTTGAAGCTAAATTTGAGGTTGTAAACACTAAGATAACCAATTTGATTGATGTTAAAATTCCTGAGATCCAAGAGAATTTCAAGAATCAAGAGTCAGTTATAGAAAATCAAATGGATGAAAAACTGAAGACTTTTGAAACTAAAATTAATGATCAAATTGATTCAAAGAACAAATTAGTAAGTAATAAAGTTGAAGAACGAGAAATTAGTATAATTAATGTTGTGAACGAAAAAGAAATGAGCTTGCAGACATCACTTAATGATCAAATTGAAGAAAAGCTGAAGAATTTAGAATCAACACTGAACAATACGGTTGAAGAAAAAAGTAAAAGCTTAGAGGCACAACTAACAGAATTAATTAGGTGATAGAAACCTGTCTGTTATGGGAAGAACTGTAGCCTTAGCACCCTCGTTTGTTGAAGTTGACAATAAGCTGAAAAATTTAGAGTCATCCATAACCTCATCCAACGAAGAAAAATTCAATGATCTTAACAAAACTATAATGGAATTACGAGCAGAGTCAGTCCCATTAGGAAAAATAGAAGAACTAGCTAGGAACTTTAGTGATGTGGAAAGTTTTCCAGGAGTTTTCATGACACATTATTTCAAATCAGAATGAAATCAGTCAGTTCAAATCAATGCTGCAGAATGAAACTGATAAAAATGTATAATTAAACCTGGAAGTGGAAAGATTGAGTTACCGGGTAAACAATTTGATATCAATGAGGGTTAAAGAAAATTTAGAGAATTGAAAATTCTATGTATAAAAAATGATAGGCGTAAATATTTTTGGACAACAGGGAAAAAAATCATTTTCTGCCTTCACCTTCATTTTTACAGGAACTCCTTGAATAGGTTATAATATATTGATGAAGATCAAAATTTTGATTTAAATAATAGAAGACTTGCAAATATTTCTTTTCCAATCGAAGAATTTGACGCTACGAATAAAAAATTTGTTGACGAAGTTTTGGAAAATTTGAGGCTTCATCTCAGAAAATATATCGAGGTAAGAGAAAATCTTACCAAAGAAAATTATCAGTTCAGAAGTGATTCTACCCAAGCATCTATAGATGAGAATGCTAAAGGTTTTCAAGAAAAACTCTGTGAAATTATGAAATGTCTCGATGAACATAGTAGAATATCTGAGGAAAAAATAGAGGTTATTCGTACGGGTACTTTAGAACACACAGACTTCTTGAGAAATGAGATTAAGAGGTTGGAAGAAGAGGTAATGAAAAGTATGAAATTAGACTACGTAAATCTCGAGAGAGTATTTAACGACATGAGTTCAAACATTGAAACTTTTAGAAATAATCTCTATGAACAGGATAGAGAAACTATCATAAATACAAATGAAATAGAAAAATTGAAACAGTCATCGCAAAAATTGGAGGATGATAATGCTGATATTCAAAACAGGTTAATATCGTTAGAGAATACTTTGAGACGAGAAACCGTTGAACCGTTGAACTAAAAAAAACATGGATTTCTAAAATGCTCCCGAATGGATTAAAATTAATTTCATATGTTGAAATACGGGTAGATTAAGAAAATTTAAATTTATATCTAAACGATACTTAGTCGTTTGTGTAACTGATTTCTGGTTATAAAAAGTAAAAAATTCGTCAACGAATAAATCTTCTATGAAATTTTTTTCTTAAATAATTTATATTTCAAGCTAATTGTGGTGAATTGTGCTCTGATTGGTATTTCCTTTACTACTTATATATAATAAATAAATCCCTCTCCTATAACTGCCCGTCGATATATAGAATATATAAATCTCTTTCATATAACTGCCCGTCGATGTATATATTATATAAATCCCTCTCCTATAACTGCCCCTCGATATATATAATATATAAATCCCTCTTCTATAACTGCCCGTCGATATATGTAATATATAAATCCCTCTCCTATAACTGCCCGTTGATATATATAAATCCCTCGCCTATAACTGCCCGTCGATACACATTCAAATCAGTGCACAAACGCTGGCTGGAATAAAATATTCCATATATAGGCCAGACGCAACAGAGTATCAATACACCCATACTGATGAGGTACAGAAGCCACCATCACACATACACTCACCACACACCTGCGCGTGTACGTCACCTACAACGCTCTCACAACAGAACGTGTGCTATACATGCATGATACTCAGCCGTGACGCATGTTAATATCACCTCGTAAGATTTAAAATCATAAACGTAACAAATTACTGTAGTACGAATTCACGCTTCCGTTGGCCATTTTGACATTCGTTTTAATATACATACAGAGGAATGAATGTCTTTGTATGAGAATTGTTTTCAATAACCAACTGTTGAATACCATCATAGGCTTTTACGTATCATTTTGGGCGTAAAAATATATATATTTAGAAATCATAAACTTTAAGTGCCTGGCGAAGAACTTCGACAAATGAAGGATAACAAAAGTGAATGTAAAAAGTGTTTCTTCAAGAAGGTCATCCACAACAACTTGACGTAGCTGTAAATTTATATGATAGCGAATTGATCACAACTCAACGTCAACTTATTCTGTACGTAAATGTTAAGATTTTTATCCATAAATATCAAGTTAACTATAACGTTACAAAATCAAATAAGCCGTGAACGAGAACTCGATTAGCATTGATCCAGCATTATTTATCATTTCCTTATAGAAAACAACACCAGATGTTTTTTTAAATTTATATAAATCAATAAATGGATATAATTTGTGCGTAATTTGTGCCATGTTATCACAATGGGCATCTGAGTGAACACATCAAATTGGTCGGCGCTTGTGTCTGTGACGCTCACAAGGCGCTCAATGACCGTATCTGTGATACGAGCTTCACCAGTGCACAAGTACAAGAATATTGTAATGGCGGGTGCTGTTGGGATGGATATATTTGTTGAGCATCCACAGCTGGAGGATTTATTTAATGGCGGGTACTGTTGGGATGGATATATTTGTTGGGCTTCCACAGCTGGAGGATTTGTCTGAAGGAAATATCGAATCCCGTCATTTTAGACGGGTCGTGTACACTAGTTACATATAGATCGCCCAGTCATGTGTGCTGGAGTATACATATACACACACCGATGAGGTAGAGTAGCCACTATCATACACACGTATATCAGCGCGCAGTTCGCTATGCAGGGCTTCGAATGAAACCATCGGATTCGTTATCAGTTGCAGGTTTTGAGCTCATGTAATTTAGCTTTATGGTTTATCATTTCAGAGTTTCTAACATCATGGAGCTGAGAGCCGTTGATGACATCTATGTATGTTCATAAATATTGCTATGCATGTCTTTACTGAGGCGTCATTTCATAGTAAACTGAAATAATGTGTCAACGAATTTTCAAAGGAATTTGTTGTGCGAAAATTTTTATTTATTTGGATAAGTTTAGCTTCTAATAAAAATTTCTTTCGGGTAAAAAGTATTTTATGGCAAGCCAAAGCAAATTTCAACAGTGGTTCTATCAAGTTCACTTGCAACACAACGCCTATATCAATTATTTGACGCAGCTATATATCTGTTGTGATAGTGATATATCAGACCTTAATGTCAACTTATGCCTACACCTAATATTGGATTATGGATCCATTTATATTGAATTTGCCATAATGAAACAATCATATAAGTCAGTAATCAGCATCATATAGTTTATGCAAAATAATTTATCCCACAACCAATAATCCTTCAGCCAATACCCACCACAAGCGCACACGCCCACCAACAATAACAGCAACAAAATATAACAGCATAACAATACCATTTAATGAAGCCTGGAATATCAAATGAAGTTAGCCATCGAACAACCAAAACAACAGCAACTATTGGCTGACCTTTGAGCGTTCACGCAGAGCGTCTATTTTCATTTCGAGTATATATGATTCAATAATATTCTATGCGTACTAGGTTACATTGAGGTTGCATTAGAAGGGGACTGATTCAAGTTAGTGGAATGTACGATGATGTGTGTGACTTTATCAATGGTGTGTGGTAGTATTGGTGGTAAATGTTGAGGTAGTTGTGGTATATGGCAAAATCCCTGTGTAAAACAGCTGTAAAATACAATATAGGCAGCAAAAATAATGAAAAACATTCTTTTGTTCCCATTTTAGGGTAAATTGTGTATTATTCTACTTATAGGAGATTCAGACCGAGCCTTGCAGACAGCGAGAAGCAGACTACAGTGAAATGAATTACTTATATGAAATGATTTAATCATATTATAGATCTGTTAAATATTAGAGTCTAATCGAAGACATAAGAATTAGAGAAATTAATAATCTATTTTCAATTACGTATTGCTGTGTTGGTTTCTGACCTTGATTTACTTGAATTTTGAACCATTTTAAACATAGTGATGTCACCGAAGAATTGTTCAACAATTTTATTATTGGGAAATTATTGTAATTATTCACTACTGAAAAACGTAATTGTGTAATTGTGAATTTTATTAAAAAATGTAATTGTGACTGTGTTACATGTACTAGTTAACACAAACTTATTTTTTTATTATAATACAAAGTTCTTTGAACAAAATAGATACAGATGGAATTTATTTCTGAATTCACTTCCCAGGTCTTCGAACGCACTTGAAAATTAGGGCGCCGTAAGGGGTTCCTGTTCGGGTACCAAATGTTGTTATTCAATTTTTACAGCCTACGGGCGAACCAGAACTATGTATAGTTCAATGTCCGGACTAAACGTGCGAAGTAGGTATATGAGAATGGTTAAATTAAAATTATTGGCTCCTCTATCCAGTGTCGGATGATATTCTCTCAGTGTAGCGACTCACTTCGCAGTACCGCGCAATGCTGCGGTGGCCGCAACTCCGGCAGCGCGTGGTGTTGTACGGGCCTGACATACTAGAGAGACTAGTATGTCTGACATACTAGAGAGACTAGTATGTCTGGCATACTAGAGAGACTAGAATGTCTGGCATACTAGAGAGACTAGAATGTCTGGCATACTAGAGAGACTAGAATGTCTGGCATACTAGAGAGGCTAGAATGTCTGGCATACTAGAGAGACTAGAATGTCTGGCATACTAGAGAGACTAAAATGTCTGACATACTAGAGAGACTTGGATGTCTGGCATTCGAGAGATACTAGGATGTCTGGCATACTAGAGAGACTAGTATTTCTGACATACTAAAGAGACTAGTATTTCTGACATACTAAAGAGCCTAGTATTTCTGACATACTAAAGAGACTAGTATGTCTGACATACTAGTTTCTCTGGTATGTCTGACATACTGAAGAAACTAGTATGTCTGACATACTAAAGAAACTAGTATGTCTGACATACTAGAGAGACTAGTGTGTCTGACATACTAGAGAAACTAGTACGTCTGACATACTTAAGAAACTAGTATGTCCAGTGTGTCTGACATATTAATATTTCAGACTACAAGAAAACTAAATAACTACGAGGAACTAAGTGACGTGTACCTCCTAGGTAGAGCAACAGCACATCTAATTGAAGATGTGACCCTGAAGATGAAAAAAAATTAGAAACGACTGCGTAACATTTCTGGTTGAGTTGTGCAACCAATTCATGAAAAGATTCACTTCTGATAACGAGAGCTTGTTAGCTAAATTAAATGGACCCTAATGAATCTCAAAAGTAAAGAAATTCTCCGACATCAATTATTCCTCTCGCTGCTCACTTTCCGTCGCCAGTTTCTGAGGAATGTTTGGATGAATTAGACGATTAATGGAGGAGTTATCGCGCTAATGTAGACAGGCTACCGACCGCTGGGGAGAACATTCCACAATACTGGTACTCTTTACGAAACGTAAAAGATTGTTTGCAGAATTCCAAGGGCAACATTTTGTCAAACTTCATGACAAGCCTCGCAGTTTTGCCTCATTTGTCAGCTGCCGTTGAAGGTATTTTTTCTACGGTGAATTGCATTAAAACAAAGCAAACAAATTCACCTAAGCCAGAAACTGTGAAGAATTGAATTCTATCAAAAACAGACAACAACAAGAGAAAATAACAGCAGTACGACATGGACTCCAAGCAAAGAACTAGTGAGAGATTTAGCTACTGGAACTATGAGTCAGCGATATTTAAAAAGAATGGAGCAAACCAAAGAGACTGTATCGTTGGAAGCAGGTGAAGAAGAGGAGGATCTTCTACAGTAGCAAGCATAACGTGAGTATATATATTTTTGTAGCATAAACCATACACTTTTAGGATTTTTGTTATCTTGTTTTTTCTAGATCTTGGGTTTCTTAGATGCATGATCTTGGGTTTTGCTAAAAATCTCATTGGCAGCCCTGGTACATTGGCCACGAAATGGCCAATCTGGCCCAGGACGCCACGACAGCTACCCCTGGCTCACCCAACCAAGCCGCCCAACTATCCCACCTTTGCCGTCTCGGTGTTGCATTACACTCCAATGAGCCGCTCAGGCGGTAAAAATATATTAAGAACACCGTCTGGGTAGAAATCGGGATAAATGTTGATTTTCTGTTTTTATACGCATTTTAAAGGGGATTTTCTTGCGCTTCCATTGGTACTTTCCGCTTACGTCTACTCCGAATGGTACGCCCACCAGAGGGGGTGAAAGCGATGGGGGGTAGTGTGACCTTGAACACTCCCCTCCCTCATTATTGGGGTTCAATTGAGCGTGTTTCTCTACGGCACTGGCAATAGAGTTTGTTCATGGGCTACTCAAGGTGTTTTCATATTCAAACGAAACATTCTAACGCTGAGTAAAAAGTTTTGATAATTTTTGATAATTTTAGGAATTTAGAGGTTCTGCCGTATCTATGATACTGCAGCTTTCATTCATAGCTCGATGACAGCTGCAGTATCATAGTTACGGCTAAGGCGAGCACACCAATTCATAGGGCTTGAAAAGAGCTACAAAACAGAGGAGTTGACTTGAGAAAAAAAACGAATTTTGGTCGAAAAAAAATTCGAAAAAGTGGGTGTTTTGAAGAATTACACATAGTCTTTTGATGTAGATTTTTTCCCATAGTTCCAGAGCTACAGCAATTTAAATTATATCAATCGAAAGGGCTTAAAAAGAGCTACAAAATATCAAGAGTTCATTGTAGAAAACCCGTAGCTCAAACGATAAAAAGAAAAACAATTTTTTGTGTGAAAAACACGTTTTTTCTGGAAACTTAATAATTGGTTTCTCAAATGTATCTTCTTCCACAATTTTAGAGCTACAAGAATGGTTTGTATACCATTCGATAGGGCTTAGCAAGTTGTATCCATACGCACTAGCATTTTTTGATACATCTATTATTTTGAAAATTACACGACGTGAAAAAAAAATGAAAAAAAGGTAAAAATATTTTTTAATTCCTTAAAATCCACAAAAAGAAGTTATCAAAATTCCCTACTGCTTATGGTTATGTAGACATATAAGCAATCTAAAAACGAAATACTGGTTCTGTTACTTCAAAATTGTAGAAGAAGATAGATTTTAAAAAAGACTATTTTTTGTATTTTTCGAAAATAAAAAAAAGCCAGTGCAGGTACAAAAATTTTTTCCAAGTAACAAATGATCTTTGCATCATTTCACACCTACTGTGACAATTTCTGACAAATCCATCGGTAAATAACGGACTTCTTTACCCACTGTGTCCTTAAACGCATTGATTGAGGAAGCCGCGGCTACTGGAAGTTTTCTCATGTTTTATGAATAGTTCAACAACTAATTAATATATGTATTTTCGAGAGATGTGCCATAACTACAACTGGGCAAACGATGCAATTATAAATAATCAGCCAGTAAGCTGCATGGGAACATGGCGCGTGCTAGCAGACACTAACGGTTTGTGTTAGGGATGTCGAGTTCTCACCTCTCGCCTAACTTAAGTTATCAGCTTTCTATATTGTTTCTCTAACTTAAGCCAAGATAACGATCATGTTCAGTTAACCATCGGCCGTTGACTAGTATGAATTCTACTTAGGGGAGCCTCAACAGGCTCTAAAAATATTATGAAGTAATGCTTCTTTTCAACGTGGTTGGAGAGAATTGGCTGTGCTCCACTTCAATTTTAAAAATATGAATTCGGCAACGGGATGTACTTCTATTAGGTGAATGTAAAACATCACCATAATTGGAAATTCAGTCTATTACAAGTTTCATGAAATTGTTTCTTGTTAACATTTTCTATCATATTTCATAATCATTTCACACAAAATCGTGTTTTAAATTTCAAAATTCATGCCTAACTAAATTATTTTAAAATTACGTCACCGAAATTCATATGGGGTAGCTCTTCACTTATGTTTCAAATCCACTCAACATCAACACGACATCAGTGCAATTGAAACAAAATTAACTCAATACGACAATAATTTAGCAAGCCATGGCTGGCTGAAAAAAGTTCCTCAGACTTTGCGTGAAACAATGCTAAAATGCGATAATAAATGCAAACAAAAATTAATTTACTGGAACTAGTCATATATCTAATTTTCAATTCTGCTGATGTTTTGCAATAACCTGTCCAATTTTTCTACCTGTCAAATTCACATAGATAAATCTAAGGGGACAAAACCAATTATCTATTCCCCCATGAAATGTGCTCAGCTCGGACACTAAATATCTTCACAGCCAATTGTCTCTCCTTACAGCGTTTCGCATAGCGTGGGGAAAGGTGGGATAGTTGATGTTTTCTATACATACGACGGGGTACGAGGTGCATGAGAGCTGTTTGGTTGAGTAAGGCTATTGGTTGAGCTGTTTGACTTCCTGAACACCAACCTGTGATTAGCGTCTGCCCGCACGCAGCCATTTTCCTGCACATCTTACTGCCTGAATGTTCAAATTTGCATCGTTTAGTCATGAGTAATAAGACGTTTTAGGCGATGGTGGTGGGGATAATTGTTGGTTAACATCTATGGTACAGCTGACGTGAACACAACACCTGCAGACGCTGTAACTAGTGGCAGACCACACCTGCAGACACAAGACACAGCAACTAGTGGCAGGCAACACCTGCAGACGCAGTAACTAGTGGCAGACAACAACACCTGCAGACGCAGTGAGTAGTGGCAGACAACACCTGCAAACGCAGTAACTAGTGGCAGACAATAACACCTGTTGACGTAGTAACTAGTGCCAGACAACAACACCTGCAAACGCAGAAATTAGTGGCAGACAACAACACCTGCAGACGCAGTAACTAATGGCAGACAACAACACCTGCAGACGCAGTAACTAATGGCAGACAACAACACCTGCAGACGCAGTAACTAGTGGCAGACAACACATGCAGACGCAGGAACTAGAGGCAGACAACACCTGCAGAAGCAGTAACGAGTGGCAGATTACATCACCTGCAGACGCAGTAACTAGTGGCAGACAACAACACCTGCAGACGCAGTTAATAATGGCAGACAACAACACCTGCAGACGCAGTAACTAATTGCAGACAACAACACCTGCAGACGCAGTAACTAGCCGTAGACAACAACACCTGCAGACGCAGTAACTAGCCGTAGACAACAACACCTGCAGACGCAATAACTAGTGGCAGACAACAACACCTGCAGACGCAGTAACTAAGGGCAGCTGCCCACTACACTGTTACAAAAAGTAATTAGTGTGAACAATTTATATGATGAACTGAACAAATTTGTTCAATACCCGACACTTGGAAACCATGAGAATATAAATGACTTGTTTATTTTTACAAAGGGAGGAAAATAAATTTGTTCGTTCGTAATAAAATTTTCACTGTATAGTTCATGGAAAATTATTATATTATTTCATTTTCTTGAATGTTCGGTGAAGTTGAGGATGGCAAATTAATCGATTTTAAATTTTTTCATTGTATAATGATGACGAAATCTAAATAAACAATATATATTCCATGCATTTTCGTCGCGGATTAGTATTTAACGAGTTATAGCAAGGACGTAACGTAACTTAACTAATCCAACCTAACCCAACCCAACCTCACTCACTCTAACGACCACTCGAGCCCATTAGATCTGTCGGAACAGAGACTCTATCGGAGTCTACCTTGTGAAAATTTCAATGAAAGAAAACGCGACGATTTTTCCGGCTTGAAAGGAATGAATTGCGGTAACTAACCTACCGCTATCCTTCAATAAATATTAATATGTGATGGAGAGTGCTTGCAAAAATGTTATTTATTTTGACGCCATTAACATTGTACAAGCAACAAAAGTTTGAAAATTCATTAGTGTGATGGAATCAACAAATCTCAAATTTTTTTCAACCTTGTGACCTGCTAACGTAGTTTATTGAAGGAACTTATTTTATTTCATTACCATCAGTGTTATCTTCGCTATTTTTGCGATCAGTATTATTCAGTCCAACGTTCGTTATTGTCTTCACGGTAATTATTGAAAATAGAAACACATCTGCCACTGGGTTAGAACTTAGTACTCATAAATTAATGTGGTAAAATACACTTCCGTACATACCATGCAAGTTAGAAGTTGGAGCTAGAGGGACCGGTAACAGCCTGGCCAAGTTTTGGGTGGGTAGGCTTAGGTTAGGCAGCGTATTGTTCTGTGATGTCGGCAGCGAGCGATATTATTGAACGGCTCATGGAAAAACAGGAAAATTGAGGTGGAAGCCTAAACTGAAGTTTGGATAACAGTTATTGTAGCTATATTCTTTATTCTAAGGGGACGTCCAGACTGAACGCGCTGGCGCTGACGCGTGCGTACGCTTCACGCGTTCTGACGCTGTCATTTGAATGGAGGCGGCCATACTGCACGCTGATGCGCGCGTTCATCGAGAAGCATCGGGAGCAGGGTTGCCTATTTTGCCCGAGCCCTTTTCAATCTCTTTTAGTCCTTAAAATTTAAAGTTTATCCCTGGCGCGTTTTATAACCCTTCAAGTCGTTTTTAGCCCGTTTTGTTCATTTTTACAAAAATTTAGGAGATACGTATCGAGTATTTATAAGAAAATCTCTGTAAAAGTTCAAAATCTAGCCTCGACATTTGGAGTCATTCTCATCATAGAATCTCAAAAATGGTTTGTCCATTCATCTCTGAGGCGAAGCAAATACATTGTAATTTATGGAACACTGAATGATGATAAACTGTCTTAGAAATTAATTATGTGTAGCCAAAATATATGGTAACGAATTGCCAAAGCATTTTATCGAATCCACGATCATTGGATTGAATTGAAGACCCATTTTGAAATCACAAAATCCCAAAAACGTTGCAACAATTCTGAACAATTGTTCTCAATGTTTCGAAATGAGCGAAACTATCTTTACTTATCCGTTTTGAGACCAATTCTTGATGAGGTTAGCAGAACGAATAAACTGTCTAAGTTATTAAATGATTTGCAACAATTAATTTGCTCTCTTGCTTCATAGATTGCCATTTCTGGCACAACAACTGATGAAAATACAAACATCAGAGATAAGTTATATGGCAATCCATATTTAGGTTACATGTCCGAAAAAGAATTTACCAAAGCAAGTATCAAAGATGATGAAAAGAAGTACATTCGTCAATGATTGCTCAATTTCTTAATGGAACTAATTGAATTACGATAGCGTCTTCTTTATAATTACATCGTTTTGAAGTCAATGTCAGAATAAGTATGGTCTTGCTAGAATCCTATAAAACTTGACATGATTCCATTGGCAAGAATGTTTATCTCCAAAAGCTCAGACCTTACTAAACTAGATTTTCAGAAAGCAGTTGCATGCAGTGCCTTGGAAGACAGTGAGTGAAGAAGAAGTACAGTCAGTTTCGAAGGCGAAATTTTCAATTACAGAGATTCCTCAGATGAAAATCCCCTTCAAGAATTTTGCAAATTCGCTTTAATTATTCTGAGTCATTTTAATACTGATTTTGAGAGAGCATTCAGACAAGTAACATCATTAAAAACAAACTTCGAAACAAGATGAATGAATCAACAATAACTAGTATAAAGACAATACGACATGGTCTAAAACGTTATTGAAAATGCTGCTATGATCTTGATGTTCCCGTGGATGTCATTAGGTAAATTGGGTCCAATGAAATGTATGAAACCAGAAAAACCTATGATGCTAATGAATAATCGAAATTAGTTGTATTGGATGACGAATTTCAGGGAATCTTTGGTTCAGCTCATTAAGGGTAAGTTCATAGGTGATAATTATTTCAAAATCGTGCTTAAAATGTTCATTTCCTTGTATTGTTACTTGGCCCGTTTTTTAGCTCGTTTGGAAAATTTTGGCCTATTTTTAGCCTTGTTTCTGTACTATTTTAGCCCTAATTGGCTATTGATAGTTGGCTCACCACACTCAAACCACTTACGAAAAACCCTCCACAACCAGCATCATATGCGTAAAGCGCATCTCTAGCAGTTTCCTATCTATATTTTTCCGTTTCAACCTCTTTTCTTCCCGACACACTCAGTGTCAAAAACTCTTTTTCCGTCTTCTCTATAAGCATCGACTTACTGACTGATAGTTGACAGAACTGCCACTGATCGGGGGTAAATTATAAATACCCCCGAGGAATTAGTTGACACGATGACTTCGAGTGAGGAGGCGTTCTTGTTGGAGTCCTCTTATGTGAAGTACTTCATTCTTGATGGAAATCAGAGAGTTGGCGTTCACCCAATTAATAAAACAAGATCCGAATATGGAGAGTACCATCATTTGTTCTCTGATCTACGGAAATGTCCAAAAAAGTTTAAAGAATATACAAGGATGAACATGGCTACATTTGATGAGCTGCTCAGCTTAGTGAGTGATGATATTTACAAACAAACCACTAACTTCCGGCAGGCTATCTCCCCAGAGGAACGGCTGGTGGTAACAATAAGGTAAGTAAAATTATGATAATTCAATTAGAAAGATGTACTTAGTATCACATAGTGTAAAGAAATGAAATAAAAGTTTACCGATCATGAAATATTCCTTTGACGCACTTCTATTTACGAAGCAATTCTATTTAATGTTATATAATTCACTGTTAGTTGCATGTCTGTTATTCAAAAGGGCATGGTTTAATTTGATATTTGATTATTAATTAAACGTAAAATGAATTGGCAACACTATAAGACAAATACGAAAGCATCTACTGGAAAGTGTTCAAAAATGTTGGGGAAACAAACATTCTATTGCCAAAACTCACATTTAAAATTATTCGTCATTTTCTTCATGTAAGAACTTGTACACCAATTCTTGAACTTTAATCTTAAACAAGCATTGATTTTTTTTGCTCATGCTCTGCATTGATGGGACAACACTCTGAAGAAAGAGACTGCATTCATCAGGCTCACTCTTTCTTTTGAAGTGTTCAAGTTTCTCTTTTTCTAACTGCAAGAAATGCTCCCTGATGTCACTTTGAACTTTCCTCTTTTTTCTACATGGTTCTTTGGAGCATTCTTCCATATTTTCTGGCGTTTCATCAATACCGGGTTCCACAAGTCCTTCGAATGCTTCATTATTGTCCTGAGCTGAAGTCGACGTAATGCTTGCACTCATCGACTCGGATTGCTGTCCATCAGTGCAGTTTTGCTTCGAAACCATCTCCGACAAATTCAAAATGGTCTGTTTCCGTACATTTGATCTTTCATGAAGAAACACATTTTAAAAAAAGGCCATTTGCTTTCATAAGATTCAGGGGGAAGTCCTGCGGTTCCCGACTTTCCTTGCTGAAGTTTCTTCAATTCCACTCGAAATTTATCACGCAGGGTTTTATGCTTCTTCCTTGTTGCTTCTTCTGGAAAAAAAGAAATGATCTATCACTTAAATTTACTAATATAGCATTTTAAACATTATTTTTATTCTTTTCAGATACTTGGCAACTGGATCGTCCTTTCGATCGTTGGCTTTTCAATTCAGGATGGGAAAGTCAACAGTTGCAACTATTGTGACGGAGACGTGCAAAGCGATTTGGAGGAACCTTCAACCCATATTTATGCCTTACCCTGATCGAAAATTGTGTGGTGAAATTGCAGAGCAGTTTTATAAAAAATGGAATTTCCCCAACTGCTTTGGCGCGATAGACGGCAAACACATTCGCGTAACATGCCCAAACCAAACTGGATCTCTGTATTCTAACTACAAGCATTTTTTCAATAATTCTCCAAGGTGTTGCAGATCACGAATGTAAATTTGTATGTGTTGACGTTGGAGCATTTGGTAAGCAAAGCGATGGTGGAGTGTTCCGTAATAGTGACTTGTATAAATGCATGCAGGAAAATAAATTCAATTGCCCCGAATCGATGAAGCTACCCGGGAGTGATGAGGATACACCATTTCTTTTAGTAGGAGATGAAGCCTACCCATTGCTCCCTTATTTGATGCGCCCATACCCACGTCAAAACTTAGATGAAACGAAAAAAATTTTCAATTATCGCCTATCTAGAGCTCGGCGTTGTGTAGAGTGTGCTTTTGGAATAATGACATCGAAATTTAGAATTTTGACAAAATCCATTGAAGCCAGTGTGTAGAATGCAGTGGAAATCACAAAAGCAGTAACAGTTTTACACAATATGATTGTTGCCAGGGAGAGAGTGGACATGGAGCTGGCATCTGCATCACATGAATTCCTTGAATCAAATGAACAACACGCGACTGCTCCTGCTGACAGAAACAGCTCACGAATTGCAGCAAATGTGAGAAACAAATTGATAGATTATTTTATTTCTGATGTTGGAAAAGTTCCATGGCAGGCATATGTATTGTAAAGAAACATCGTACTAAATTGAATTTGAATGTTATTTACACGAGTCTTGCGTAGAGTGACGAACTTTGTTTTTTTCAATAAAGGATATGAATTTGGCTAAATTTTTTAATTTTCCTATCTTCATTAGTGATGTACCAATACCATCTTTTTGGCCGATACCTATACCGATACCGATACCAATATTTTGGCTGATACCGATACTCCGAAACTTGAAAATACCCATACTTTGACCGATACCGATACTTCCACAATTATATAAAAAATAAAACCATTATAAGCCCTACGTGGGTGTCATAATAAAATTATTGACTTCTATAGCTAATAATATAACAATATTGACGATAAAGTTTTCGATTAGGAATAATAAAACTGCTCTTGCTATGTTAACTCTATTGTTAAGAAAAAACAAAAAATAAAATCCATTCCATAAATGTTTCTAATCGTATTGCAACGTAATGTCAACTAGATATAATAACTGGTTCCAAAAGTGGACCAAAACAATTTCTCAACAAAATGGTTATCATTTCCGTGTTTTTCAAACCAAAATACACACTTTGGCGAAAAGAAAACATTAAAATTCGATAGGCCCCGAAACCGAAAAGATCCGCGAACACGCAACCAACTAGAAGATTGTTCGTGAATTTTTCAAACATCTTAAAACAAAAGAAAAATGCAAGATTCGTAATGTACGCCGATATACATGCTAAACTATAATAAAATTATTAGCTTCGTAATATATGACGATTCACAAGTTGAATCAAATTTTAATTTTCAACTACTTCTTTATTGAATTTATAAAAACTTTAAAATGCACCTTAAACTCTATTTCATTTGTTTGATGTCTGTTAGCCTGTCTCATAATTTAAGAAATGAAAATTGGGTCACTCTATATAGGTGTTAGTTGTAGAAGTATAATAATTTTATATCGCTACTGTGTTCAACTATTCATACTACATAGCTTTCACTCACTGACCGTTCGTGACTCATCGGGAAATCAAAGTAGTAAATTTAGTGGCGAGCCTGATTAAACGCTGTAATTCAACAATTAGCTAACTAATTTACTAGCTGTGAATAGGCTCCTTATTTAGGAACACTTTTTCTCTCATGATTGATGACCATCATTTTAATGATAAAACATGTATCATTGGAAAGTATCGGCAGGATTTTACCAATAATGATACTGATACCAGCAAAAATAATTGATACTGCCGATACCGATAAATCACTAATCATCATGTCAAGGAAAACTTTAGAGCGCCACTAGTATGCTAGAGGTCTTGAACACAGCTACAATTCTCACCTGGAACTTGCAGTGCATCTGCTATCATTGACCACTGGTTGCTTATGAACACCCTGTCACTGTGCTGAGGGTGAGAAGCGTCCCAAATGGCCCACACTGCCTGAATAGAAGAGAGTAGCAGCTCCACATCCATCACTCACGGCTGCTCGAGACATACTGAACGCGCCGCGCAGCGTCAAATATTTCTCCCAAGTAATCCTGAATTTTGACAGCGCGACGCGGCGTCTGTACGCTTTGGTCTGCTTGCGTCCGCGCGCGTCTAGTGTGGACGCTCTCAGGGCAACACTTGTATTTAATATTGCAGCTTCTGCCTGCGTACGCACGCGTCAGCGCCAACGCGTCTAGTCTGGACGTACCCTAACCATTATTATGATTTTGAGAGTAAGTGTGAAATCGTTACCTAGTACGAAGACAACCAGTGATGACAATTCAATGAACACCAATGCATTAGATCACACACAGACGTAACGATAGTGACATGAGCTAAAAACACCCAATACGTCGATGGGGCTCTAACTTGAAAGCTATTTTTAATCCGTAGAAACACGCATGGTGCAAAAAATAGGTTCTTTAAATATTGTAGTTGCCGTAAAATATTTGATTCGTTCAACCACGTGATTGTATTAGAAACTATTTTCAACAAAAAGTAAAGAGAAATTTTCGCTTTTAAATTTGTATTCAAGCACATATTAAGAGTTTGAAATTCAATGTTCCATGTTTTATTCCAAATGATATAAATTGGTCGTATTGAATTTATAAACTTTGATATTTTAGAACGAATCACGTTGTGCAGCACAGCAACGTCAGGATATCGTATAAATGTAGTTGATGTATGAAGTTTTGGAGCCGTCAAAGGCCACTTAAATAACTGAGACAATACCAGACAAGCGCCCGTACGTTCTGTGTTGGGGTCTCTCAGAGCATCCCTGCGGTGGGGGAATTGTGGGCGAGCTTTGGTTGTGTTGGATTGTTTTGTGGATGTGAACTTCTACAGGCATGTTGATTTGTGCTGCTGTAGACATGTTGATTTGTGCTACTTTAGACATGTTGATTTGTGCTACTGTAGACATGTTGATTTGTGCTACTGTAGACATGTTGATTTGTGCTACTGTAGACATGTTGATTTGTGCTACTGTAGACATGTTGATTTGTGCTTCAGTAGACATGTTGATTTTAGCTACAGTAGACCTGTTGATTTGTGCTACAGTAGACCTGTAGATTTGTGCTACAGTAGACATGATGATTTACACTACAATAGACGCACTTCAACCAATTCTCCACAGTTCCTTTTAGCGCACCAAGAGCTCTCTGCGCAACTAATGCGTCCAATAAACAAAAAGCTTCACATAACCGCAGGCAATACAAAAAATAGGCTGAATACAATAATAATAAACAGAAACTAATGATAGTTCTCAGCTCTTCATTACAATCTACGGTTACACAAGACATTCTGCAAACACGGCGTGTGCATAGTACTCGACACACAGGCTTTATTTACGTAGGCATTTGCTTTGTTTGAGATGATGCCTGGCCTGCCGTTACCGCTTCCTTATTGGCGATGACCCACGGATGTAGGAGCGATGTGTTGACGCTGAGCGAATGTTGACGAATGTTGAGCGAATCCGAACGTCATCACCGCGTCTACACGATCGTGTTGCATGAAGCATTAAATACCAATTGCTCATATTGCCGCATGCGGCTGCAAAATATGGGTACACGTAACTAAATTTTTGAAAGATTTCTCTTGTTTCAGATAAGAATTGCAGAGCGTCTGCACAATTCTGTAGGAATTTCTTATAAAATGAAAATATTTCTGTTTCGTTTTTTGTTACATCAAATCTCTTCAAATTCTACTAAAAATAAAATGAACAAATTTTTTCTATGAAATTGAAGTTAAAATTTTGCTATCAAATACATATTGCCACGCAATTAGTACATATGTAATAAATTATCTCATGGCTAACTATGCTGTATTTTGATAAGAAGCTGTCAAGCTGACTTCACCTGCTGATGTTATGTCGCTTCTTACATTTGCATAAATGTAAATATCAATACCATACCGCTTTGTTCTTATTTTTACGTTGTGGTGTTTGTTGTTAAGGCGCTGGTGTAGGTACGGTGCTGGTGTAGACGCAGTAACTAATGGTAGATATTAACAACTACACCAGCACCGCACCTACACCAGCACCATAACAACAAATATCTCAACGTACATTATAGGAAAAGAATGGCAACTTTTGAAATGCAAAAATAAGAAGCCATGAAGCATGAACAGTGAAACTTAGCATGCTGTAATTGAAAATGAAAGTAAGTAACATAATTAAAGTGAGTAACTATTTCTCTCGAGTTCGAGTAATAGATTTTCAATATAAGTTGGTTAGCCTAAAAAATGTTCTAACTCGTTTTGCTGATATTTAGTGATATATGCCCAATGTAACAATTTTAATGATAATTTGAATTGAAACTTATATAAAAAATTATAAGAAGTAAAAAATCTAAGGTTTTCAAATTTTATAAAGCAACGTAAAATGAATATCAGCCATTGACATATTCAACATTGATAAGCTAGATTTGGTTCCAACACACTTACCATCAGGGTTGAGTTGAAATGTAATCTAACAGTCTTAATAACGTTAAGTTTCCGTCAAAAAAATGCAAGGATTCCAGAAAACTTTGAACTTGTATCAGGCTGTAGGAAGAGTCTTAATGAGATTCGTTATAGCTGAGCATGCATTGTTTTAGCAGTTAGGTTGTCTCATCTCAGATAATTGACATCCCGAACGCAAACCTGGGGTTAGTTAGGGTAACATGGGGCAACGAGCCCACTGCCGGTAATGGGCCCATAGCGGGTTCCTCGTTAAGTATGACAGATATTGGCTCATGCGTTCCAGCGTCGTTCAACCGCTTCTCTGGGACTCTGCGTTCTTATTGACAGCTGCTGAAACAGTAGCGGTCAAGGGCGCCCGGGCCTCTACTGGTGGGACGCCATATTCCAACAAGTAACAAGTAACAAGTAAGTTCTTATTGACGTTGAGCTGGAAGGTTGTTCTGGTGAGTTATCTAGCAATAACTGTTTTAGCCCAACTAAAATTTTTTTTAGTGCTGAATAAAACTATTTATAACCACTGTAGTTAAAGCTATTTAACGTACTGTGAATCATATTTTGAAAGTATTGCCTATTGCAATAATTTTGAGATTTAGTTGAGGCTTTTAGCTATTAAAATAAAATTTTGACGTATGGTAAATTAAAATAGTATCTAGTGGGGCAATGAGCCTAGGGTACCCGCGGGGTAAAACGCCCATGGTGGGCTCATTGCCCCTCAGTACAATTTTGTGTATTTTTTATTATTTAGATCACCTTATCTTTTCTTTACTGATATGACAAGGTGCGCAATTATAAAAGGAGAATGAATACAGTCAATTATTGATAAACTCCATAATGCCTTGGAGAAAATGCAAAGTGGCAAATCACTGAACTTCGCAAACGCGAAGTTCAAAGTATCGAGAAAAACGTGGCGAAGGCACAGAGACGGTATTGTCCCTCCTGGACCGTCAACCTGGAGTCCCTCGTATATGGAGCCCCGACAGATCCCTCCCTGAAGATATTTAAGTAGCAATTGTTGAGTAAATTAAAGATATGCAAAATAGAATGTTCGGACTAACATGCACAGATGCGAGGAGAATTGCGTTCAACGTTTCTGATCGATAAAATCTCAATCACACATATGCCAAAGAAACCAAAATGGCTGGTAGTGATTGGTTGAACACTTTTATGAATCGACGTAATTAACCCTTCACTGCATGAATTATTTTCGGAAATAGAAAAATTGCAATGTCTTCAATCGTCTGTAATGGAGTTCAAACTAACTCTGCCACTGGAAGGGTGTGTCGAACATGTTTCATAAGCTTTTATTTTTTGTAGAGTATGAATCATTAGCGGTACAAACCGCAGAAATGCACTTTTTTCAATCCATTATTTCCACACACAGCAAAATTCAGTTTGTGTCATATTCGACACACCATACAGTGAAGGGTTAAGCATTCTTATTCCTTTATCAAATAGTTTGGAACGAGTTGTTGCCTTTAATAAGCCAAAAGTTGATGAGTTTTTACGGTCTTGGCTGAAATCCTGAGAAAGTAAAAATTTCCTGTGGGGTATGCAGCCTGTTTAACGCCTTTTGCAAATAGCCAGTCTCGAGAGATATGGACCCAATGTATGGCGTGCTCAAAATGGGCTCATCAAGACCACAGATGGTGATCCAAGGTATATTTGTCAAAACTGCAATAACGAATAGGATTATTCATAGGTATAATCTTTATTGTTTTTTCATTGCACTAGCAATTAGATGAATTATATGCTTTTCGCGGTATCAGTTGTTTTCCACAATCTACAATATATTTTTCCTTAGCCAAGGATATATTTTTCTCGTTAAGGATATGTTTCTTCTAGTCATTAATAATTTGATGAATTCAGCATTTCTAAAAATTCTTCTTTTATGTTGAATTGTCAAATGTAGTATTGTTATCATTAAAATATAAGAAAAACACAATTTGGGAGAAGGGCGCGGGGGCTGGGCGCCTTGCCAATGTTACCCTATAGTCAGCACGCCGCCATGTTCCAATACTGTGCACTTCCCGACTGCAAAATTGCATCGTTCAGCCATCAGCCTACGCTTAGAGCGTTGTCAATTTATGTTAATTGCCGAAGTAGGCAATATTCATATGTTAGTTCATATGCGCTACTAGTTACTGCGCTGCATGAGTTGTCTGCCACTAGTTACTGCGTCTGCAGGTGTTGTCTGCCACTAGTTACTGCGCCTGCAGGTGTTGTCTGCTACTAGTTACTGCGTCTGCATGTGTTGTTGTCTGCCACTAGTTACTGCGTCTGCAGGTGTTGTTGTCTGCCACTAGTAACTGCGTCTGTAGGTGTTGTTGTCTGCCACTAGTTACTGCGTCTGCAGGTGTTGTTGTCTGCCACTAGTTACTGCGTCTGCAGGTGTTGTTGTCTGCTACTAGTTACTGCGTCTGCAGGTGTTGTTGTATGCCACTAGTTACTGCGTCTGCAGGTGTTGTTGTCTGCCACTAGTTACTGCGTCTGCAGGTGTTGTTGTCTGCCACTAGTTACTGCGTCTGCTGGTGTTGTTGTCTGCCACTAGTTACTGCGTCTACAGGTCTTGTTGTCTGCCACCAGTTACTGCGTCTGCAGGTGTTGTTGTCTGCCACTAGTTACTGCGTCTGCAGGTGTTGTTGTCTGCCACTAGTTACTGCGTCTGCATGTGTTGTCTGCCACTAGTTACTGCATCTGCATGTGTTGTTTGCCACTAGTTACTGCGGCTGCAGGTTTTGTTGTCTGCCACTAGTTACTGCATCTGCAGGTGCTGTCTGCCGCTAGTTACTGCGTCTGCAGTTGTCTGCCACTAGTTACTGCGTCTGCATGTGTTTTCTGCCGATAGTTACTGCGTCTGCAAGTGTTGTCTGCCACTAGTTACTGCGTTTGTAGGTGTTGTCTGCCGCTAGTTACTGCGTCTGCAGGTGTTGTTTGCCACTAGTTACTGCGTCTGCAGGTTTTTTGTGTGCCGCTAGTTACTGCGTCTGCAGGTGTTGTCTGCCACTAGTTACTGCGCCTGCAGGTGTTGTCTGCTACTAGTTACTGCGTCTGCATGTGTTGCCTGCCATTAGTTACTGCGTCTGCAGGTGTTGTCTGCCACTAGTTACTGCGTCTGCATGTGTTGCCTTCCACTAGTTACTGCGTCTGCATGTGTTGTCTGCCACTAGTTACTGCGTCTGCAGGTGTTGTTGTCTGCCACTAGTTACTGCGTCTGCAGGTGTTGTCTGCCGCTAGTTACTGCGTCTGCAGGTGTTGTCTGCCACTAGTTACAGCGTCTGCAGATGTGTTCAGAGCAATGTCCCCACCACCATCAGCTAATGTCTCATTACCTACGGCTAAACGATGCAATTTCGTATATGCAGGCAGTAAGCTGCTTAGTTCAATGGCGGCGTGCTTACAAAAACTGACCTCAGGTGTGGGTTAGGAAGTCAAGTTCTTCAGATGACATAACCTAATTCAACCGTGGAGGTATTTTAGCAACACTGAGCATGTTCGTAATAACTAGTACACAACCACATTGCCGTACAGAACGGCGTCAGCATACGCCACTGCGAGCGACTGGAATGATTCACTTTTAGGTAGTATTTTTGTTACCTCCAGTTATGAACATCGCGAATGCTCAAGCCCAATTTAATTGCCGTATATTTATTCGAGAATTAAAAATATTAACCTGATATTGTTTTTAATATCGATTTTTTTGAAATTCTTAACTTTGGGTTGCTAAAACTAAATGTTCCCATGAATTAAATAAGCATATTCTGTTGCATGCGCACAATTTAGTCGGAACAGTCTATTATTTTGAAGGCTAACTAATTCATTTTTATGAATAGTTTTGTGATCAAATGGCAGGAATTTTCACTTTACTTTTCAATTCCACTGAACAACAACATGCTGACTTCCACTGTTGATGCTATATCGCTTCTTACATTTACATAAATGTAAATATCAATACATTACCGTTTTGTTCTTATTGTTACGTTGTGGTATTTGTTGTTATGGAGCCGGTGTAGGTGCGGTGCTGGTGTAGGGACAGGGATGTAGCTCCGCACCTACACCAGCATCAAAATTTCAATGTATATTTGACAAAAATCGTTAGAGAACTGATTTGTATGGCAACAAAAACATACGAAGTGAAAATAATGCAAATAGCATCAACAATGATTAGATATCTTGTACATGTAAAAGGTCATGTTTCCAACTCACAAAGTTCAGTACCTCTATTGCTATCATGAATTAACAAGCTCTATCTAAACTAAATAAACCAGCCACAGGATGCATTTTATGTCTTTCCTCTCCGTTTTTGTGCAAGCATCAAACCAGACCGTCATGGTACCTATGTGTGTTTATCAATTGCAGACATTCTGCACCATATTTCATAGATAATGGGATTTTTTTTCTAATACGATACCCTTGTGGGACATCCATATTTTATTTCGTATTCCCGTCCAAAAATGCTCATGTTAGGCTAGAGTAGTGCAAATTATTATATCATCTCTTACGCTCTAGAGTATATTATAACAACCGCACGTAGGCCTCACGTATTTCTGGAAATATTCTGTACTTGGGGACCGTTGTAGAACAATCGTTTTCATGTTTTTGACTCAGGATATGTTTTGTGCCACGATTTTTGGTACGGAAATATCATAAATTCATGCCGAGATAAAAGATATTTTCTCCGAGTCCCTCGATTGTAATGCTAGTTTATATTGACTAGTTTACGCTGATATTTGCGCACGTGCTTACTTGTGTATTTGTGTACTTGTGCACGCTACGTGTGCGTAGATGGGTGTATGTGTCACTACGTAATACTTCATTTTACTTCATTATTGTAAAGCATTTTTAAACAAATATACATGTATATGTTTGTCGTGCGATGACTCAATATGATAATTAAGACGCTTATCAACCAATGATCATTTCTTTACGATATTTAATTAAACATCGTTACAATATTTCATTAGAAATTGTAAGCAGCAACACATACTGAAAAAGTTGTCACGAATTTCCTTTGCTCATTATCCTATATACCAATACATCGCACAGCATTTTTGTAGAACGCGTATGTATTGTGATTGTTTCGGTGCATAGATATGTGTTTGTGTATGTGTGCGTGTTGGGTGCACGTGCTTAGGTAGGTATATGTGCATGTATATGTGTAAACATTTATATGTACATATGAACATATGTGTTTACTAAACTGACAACTAGCAGTTTACCTAGAGATACCGGTCTTTTTTCTGTTCACTCTCAACTTGTAACATTACCTAACTCGTCCTCTCTTTATTATTGTAAAGCATTCACGTAAAAAACTATAAATTTGTTATGTTATCATCCATTAATACTTGAATAAAATGCTTATTACCTATAACCGTTATGTTAACATTTTTTAATAAGTAATATAAAATTTGTAATTTTTATGCGGGGCAAGGTAAACACGATGAAGCTTGGCGGAGTTTATTGGCCAGGTGATGGCAGCAGGTAGGTAAATGAGTGAATGAGCACCTTAGCCTCGACAAGTACGGCTTATATAGGTGCGGTACAGCCTACAGATATCAAGCATTCAGACATGTGCAGACATGTGCGGCTACGCCGACACATAGCACCCCTCCTAACGCTGGAGTGAGTACTAACCCAAAATTAAAATGGTTAACACCCCAAGAAATTACGTTAATAGTCGAACAAGCTAATACGCAATCCATCAGTTACACACTTTGAGGAGAAAAAAAAATTACCAAAGAAGTCTACGTGAAAGGTTAATTTAACGTTATTAATTTACTGCAACTGTAATCGCTCTAATTTACATTCGATTACGTTAAACGTCTCGCAATTCATATTTTAAAACAGTGAAATCAAATTTGAACATATATGAAATAGTGAAAGCAAGCTTGAGCAAATAGTGAGTAATAACCCCAAAACTATTACGCTTAAACAAAACTCAAGAATTCGGAGAATTAACGGAGATCGTGGAACAAAAGTAACACGCAGTTAAAAAGTTAACAAATTTGCTCGACAAATAAAATGACAATTTAAATGGAAACCATTGCTATTAATTTAACCTAACCGTCTGTCTCGCTCTAAAACCGTCTTTATTTTTAATTTACGTTAACAAATTATATTATTAAAAAGCAAGGAAAACTGGACAAATATTATCACCCCACCAACCAAGCAGCAAAAACAAGCAATAACAAGGGTAGCTTTAGCGAACAAATATACGCAGCCCTGTTCGTAAACTTAAAATAGAGAAAACAACTCGATCGATTATTGGTAATAACCCTTATCCCAAAAACGCACAGTTAAAAATGGTTAATGAAGAACCGTTTACAACACCAATGATGATAAGAAAAACGCAACTAAACGCATCGAAAACAGAAACGCAAAAAACGAACCATGCCAGAGGCTCCAAAGAGAGAAAAAAAAATAAATCGCAGAAAACATGTTAAATAAAGACAAACATTCCCTATTACCAATTTACCAATTAATACCATTTGCCATTAGCACATTAGTTATCAAATAAAGTTAGATTAAACGCCAAAAAAAAAAAGGTTTAAATAAATGTTTTAGAAACACACCGGAAATTAAATTTACGCACCTCAAGACATCATTAATCATAAACATTGCATCCTAATAAATGTTTACCCCTTTTTTAAAAACCGTTAAGTTGTTATCATGTTTTTACCGTAATCAACCAAAACAGAGATTTTAAAATAAATTTTAACACGCTCTCAACACAGGATTATACGGCATACGGGAATATGAAAAGTCCTTAATAATTAGGAGCAAAAAAGCACAAGCAGAAAGAACAAGCAAAAGCAAAGCAACTGACTTACCGTGCTTAAAAAAAAATTCAGCTCGACGACAGTCACGTGAAGCGATGTTTAAGGATCAAAAGTAACAAACGCAACACATGTATGTTCTTTCAACATAACGGCAGAATAACCAATTCAATTAAAAAATTTTTCGCAATGTACACATAAATCATGGAATATACCACTGCGCAAATACATTTTGAATACATTTAAAATTTTCGCAAGAAATTGGAAACACTACCAAAAAAAATAATGCGATCGAATCACAACATTTTCAAATTAGAAATGTTAAAGTAAATTTCAAACGCAAAAATTAATAATGAAATTGCTAATTAATATCTTAAAACTTAAACGCGTCAATAAAAAAAACATAGAACACTGCGCGCATTCATTATCGCATTTTTCTCGCGATTCGCATTTTTCAATCAACTGCGCGCCAATATTGCAAGAGCTAGGTAATTTTCAAATACCTTTACTAAAACACTTTTAAACACAAAATTCTAAACTTCGGTTCTTTTCAAATTTTCAACTAACCTAATTTCCACTCATCATTAAAATTCTAATCTTCACGCTATGCAAGTTCATGGCTACAGTTCATTACTGCTCCTGATCTCGAAGATTGTGTAAGGTCGTAGGTTGACTGCGTAGATTGTATAGGATTGTCCCCAATCCCATGGTGATTATGGTGATTAGCAATATCACCACGATATTTGGCGTTGTATCGGGCGGCAGGTCCTTAGCTACGGCTGTGCAGACAACGACAAAACCGTCATGTGCAGACATCGCCGTCATCCCCAAAGCGTCGACCTCCGTCTCGCCCATCGATGTTACTCTCCGATCATGCGCCCCTGAAAGGAAGGATACAGAACCGATTAGCATGACCGTCACGAATAAAAGAAATAACTACAACATAAATTTGGTATCAGATCTCGGTTGTCTGACAATAGTCATCAATCAACCACGATAAGTCGATAAGTCTCGAATTAAAAATATGCTCTGATCGTATCGTAACTCTCAGGCGACAAGACACCTGTCTATGAATTTTAAATTAAATTATGCTGATCGCCGAACATTCCGGCCGGATAAAAATAGATCGGCAAGAGACTGCAGCAGCGTTAAATTAACCCATCTCGCAAAATGATGTGCAACCTCAGCGATTGCATTTCGCAGTAGGTTCAAACGTTCACGATTAAAATCTGTCAATTCAGCGACACAAGTGTCTTGAGTGAATTCGAGAAAAATAAATGCAACGTCTTAGCGACAAGCAAAAGCTAGACAGTACAAATTCCTTTTACCCCTTGGGTTAATACCTAAACATTACCTCAATTCACATGAGAACAAAGCAAGTCAACACTGTAAAAACAACATATGAAAATACAACGTACGGATTACTGAGATTAATATGAACCGCAACGCATATTGCACAGGACAAAAAGTAAAACTCCTTATATTATGATTATTAACCTTAACATAATTGATAAACTGTTAAAACGAGGGTAACAAGGTAATTCGTAACTCGTCGTGTGGTTGCAACGTCAATAAGTGTAATGAAACTTGTCTTTTTAACGCACAGTTTTAACCTTTCTCAGGGGTAACAAATGATTTAGATTGCTCTTAATAATTTTAGTACCAATCTTGATCTCAGCCCAATTACGTCTGACCTTTTGAACTATGGCTGGACCCACCCAGGTCAGCTGTAGCTTATGTTTTTTATCGTGATTTTTCAAAAGAACACGATCGCCTACGTTAATATCCTTATTGCGTCGCTTGAGGTTTCTGTTTAAATTTCTCTCTGTCGTATTATTTATAATTAAGTTCCTAATATTTTCTACTGTCCGGGCGGCTTCTCTTGCCCGCAATTTAACTAAATCCAATTCCTCATCATAACTGTAACTAACTGAATCGAAATCATCTGATTGGTAGAAGGCACAAGTATCACGGTTAAATACCACGTAACTAGGAGTTTCACCCAAGGTAGAATTCAATGCGTTATTCAGTGCATTCTCAACTACTTCTAGTAATTGATCCCACTCTGCATGAGCAAGGGTGTTTACATACAATTTTAACAAGTTCGTAATTTTCTTGTTGTTGCGCTCTACAAAAGCGTTAGAATGGGGACTGTACGCCAAAACTTCCCTTTTCGCAATAGCATGTATCTTGGCGAATTCCTTCATCGCCATTGATTTAAACTCGAGGGCGTTATCGGAGATGAGTGTTTTGGGAAAACCTAACAACGAAAAGCAATTACTTAAACACGCAACAATTGTTTCTGTACGGCGATTCGAAATCGCGTACAACCTGCAGAACCTGGAAAAAAGGTCGATAACTACCAGTATGTACTTATTCCCACTATCGGTAACCTTAAGCGGTCCTAGTAGGTCCATTGACACAACTTCAAATGGCTCTTTAGCAATCGGAGCTGTCAAAATTTTAATTGGAACAGAAGGTCTTGCTTTAATCAATTTACACACTTCACAGTCTTTAACAAATTTTCTCACAATCGTTTTTTCCAATTGATTGTAGTATTTTATTTTAAATTTAAACAACGTGTGAACGTCGTCCGTATGATACATACTGTGAATTGCTAAAATAGCTTTACCCATTAATGAGTTAGGTACGACTGCTGTTAGAATGGTGCTAGGCCTGTTGTCGATCTGCCTAAGTCGATATAGAATGTCATTCAGAATTAAAAATTTTTGTAGGTCTGGAATATTCGAAATACTGTCATGCAGTAAAGCGTTTTTAACCTCAATGCAGAATGCGTCTTTGTTCTGTTCGTCGATAAATTCTTTAATCGTCCAAGAGATTTCAGTCTCTTTCGGTACATAGTCTAGAAGCGGTGGTCGCGCTTCTTTGTCTGCTGCGCTGTCAGCATTGGCTCTAGGCGCGTCAAATACCTCATGTCCATTCATGTCTAGTCCTTTTTTTCTTGCTCGTGTCACCACAATACAGACTTCTGATTTAAATGCGGATTCCAAATCATCACAACGATTTAGTTCTTTAAGATTTAATTTCTCGTTATTTACGGGTAATCTGCTTAAATATTCTGCTACAACATTTTCTTTACCAGGTAAGTACTTTACAACGGGTTCAAACGAGTGTACGCTAATACACCAACGCGCCATATTTGTATCTTCAGGAAGTTTTTTAATAAAAAGTGGCACCAAAGGTTTATGATCTGAATATTCCCGGACGGGGTATCCAGTTATTAAATATTTGAAATATTTTAGTGCCGAAAAAATTGCGAAGAACTCTTTCTTTGTAGTTGAATATCTTCGCTGACTCGAATTAAAATTTTTACTATAATAAGCCACAGGTCTTAGAATTTGATCGCTTGAAGCATCTGTCTGCATTAGTACTGCTCCAATTCCTGAATTAGATGCGTCAGTAAAAACATGGAAATCCTTAGTATAGTCGGGATGTCTTAGAACTGTGTCTGAAACCAGAGACGATTTCATAAAGTCAAAGCTCTTTTGACACTCGTCTGTCCAAGTATAGTTAACATTTTTTCTCAAAAGATTGTACAAGGGACAAGCTACTTCAGCAAAGTTGGGTAAAAAGAGACGAAAATAATTCGCTAGCCCTAGGAACTGTTGTAATTCCTTAACATTGGTCGGCGCTCGTCAGTCTTGTAATTTCTGTGAATATTTACATTTAATATCATCGGCGGCAATGATATGACCAAAATATTCCAATTCTTTTTTGAAAAAATAACGTTTCTCGAGCTTTAAAGACAAATTTCCGGATCGAAGCATCGTAAGGACGCTTTCTATATCTGTCAAATGCTGAACTTTATTTTTGGAATAAACCAATATATCGTCTAGGAAGACGAATGCAAGTTCACCCAGAATGGGTGCGAGGGCAGAGGTCATTACTCTTTGAAACACGCCCGGTGAGGTCGAAAGACCAAGCGGGACGCGACAGAAACGAAATTTAAGGAAATTTATGCTGAAGGCAGTAAACTTCCTACTTTCTTTTTCTAATTCTATCCGATGGAACGCCGAGCGGAGATCCAAGTTAGTGAACCACGCGTTACCGCCCAAAGCCGATAAAATTTCGTCAATGCGGGGGATTGGGTATGAACTTTTTATTATTATCTTGTTCAAGGCACGAAAGTCAATCACGGGACGAAGGTCTCCGGATTTTTTCTTAACTACGATGACGGGAAAATTGAAATCTGAGTTCGAATCTTCTATTATCCCCTGCGCGAGCATATCATCTGCAATTTTCATCACCTCTTCTTGGTATTTGTGAGGTATGCGATAAGGAGCTAAATTTAGTACCGGTGCATCCGGTTTCAACTGAATTTGGTGCTTCATAATATTCGTAATACCTATATTTTCTCCTTCAAGCGTAACTACATCACGGAACTTATTCAACAAATTAACTAAAGGTAACTGCACGTCTACTTCATTACATGAGATGTCATTTTTTGTTAAATCACGTCTTACCTCCTGCTCTCCACCTTCTGATACACCTACTTCTGCTATTACTTCTGCACCTACTTGTGCATTAATTCCTAACTCCTCGTTATCAACGAGAATTTCACGTCTACCGCGAGCGTTAGCATCCAAACCAAGTTTTCTCCCAGCCATGGCTTTCATTCCACCACCTGCCGGGACAACCTGCATCGTATCCAACACCGCGATAGAATTTACTTCAACATTATGAGCGTCTCTGAGTGCTGTTGCCACACTTGTTAAATACATCTCGCTCTCAATATCATCTGCTGCAATTAGTTCTATATTACACAGCATCGTATTTTCAGACAAATACACAGTCTCTTCATTTGAATTCAACAACATAACTGGCACCACGCCGTCTACATCCACTCGAACAATTGAGTCTGCTTAGCCTTCTTAAGGAATCCATACACTATTTGTAGCGAGTTACCGGGAACCTCCACTTGAGGGCAATGAACTATCAACTGCCTCGGACTGTGTGATACCTCAGCCACAGCTGGGATTTCTTTCTTTTTTCTGCAGCTATTATTATTTAATTGACTCTTACTCTTCCTCGCCACAGCAACATCAGAAATCAAACAGTCGCTGTTCATTATTTTTTTCATTACTATTTCTCTGCTTAAAACTGGCTCCATGTTTAATTCACAAAAACGAATAGGGACACCATCCCAAAGAAGCGTTTTATCTTTAAAATTTATGATAGCGTCTTTCAAAACGTCACGGCCTAAGATCAGGTCATAATTAAACTTAGCCTCTTTTAAAATAATTGCATTTGTTTCAATTACTCTATCAGTGCCTGGAATTTCAATGGACAATTCTACTTCGCCTGTTACGTTACTTTTACCGTTTATGCCTTTAACTGTTAAATGACTCGGCTTAACTTCATCTTTCAAATTTTTAACCTGCCTGTAACTTATCAGGCATTTTTCTGAGCCACTGTCGAGCAAAGCACTTAAATACTGGTCATTGTTCTTAATGATTATTGTAGGTTTATTGCTATCTTTAAACGCGACTAATCTAGCATTTTTCTTGAAATTTTTTACAACACTTACTGAAAAATAGGATTCTACTGATTTTAGTTCTTGTCTATTCTCAAGCTCTTCGTCTTGCAATAAATCGTACCAATTTTCACAATTAAACAACGGGTCGATGCAAGTTTTCTCGGGGGTATCTGGAGTTTCGGTCACGGCTGTTAGATTAACGAGGGAACAACCAACCTCGGGCTCAGACAAATTCAAATTCCTCCTACTACCTCCACTTGTTCCTAGTTTTCTTGTAAAAAATCGCTAGACTCTGCTTCCGCCCAATGCACTTTACTCTTTCCACGATTTGTGCTACCTATACCACGCAAATACGCCTTATAATTGCCGACTTCAGTGCCCGTAGCTCTACAATTTATTACTACATGGGTTCCACCGCATGCAAAGCAGCCTCTCGGAAACTGATCTCTCTTGGTTGTCTGCCACTAGTTACTGCGTCTGCAGGTGTTGTTGTCTGTCACTAGTTACTGCGTCTGCAGGTGTTGTTGTCTGTCACTAGTTACTGCGTCTGCAGGTGTTGTTGTCTGCCACTAGTTACTGCGTCTGCAGGTGTTGTTGTCTGCCACTACCCAGTTAGCAAAATTTATTGACCTACTATTGAGCCAATATACAGTCTCAATATTGACTGGATATTCATAATGAATATTGGGACAATACCTTATTTTGGAAAATTCGGTTGATATTAGAAAAATATATTGGCCCAATAACAATATTATCATCAACCCAATATCAGCTAATTATTGTGTCAATATTGACTTGATAATGAAGTGTTCCCTACAATAACATTGGGTTAATACTCAATACCTGATAGGTTGATATTTGTAAAACATATGGCCCCGCTAATGATAATTACACCAATCCAATATTAGATAATTATTGTGTCACTGTGGACTTGATATTGAGGGGTTCCTTCAATAACCATTGGCCCGTAAGGCCTGTAGTTGTTGCTGCTCACGCAATTGAGTTTCGCTTGCGGCGAGTGAAGCAGCGACCTTAGTTATATACTCGTACTTCGCCTGCATATTGTATCGGTTGAAAGTTATGCAGAGGATAGCACTAGGGTTAATTGTACATTAACTCATATTAATATTACTAAACACAAATGGACTGAAATGAAGTTTGAGGGGTAACTGAGGTAGGGTACTACAGGCCCATTACTTATTTTCTGACATCAAGTGGATGTTGGTAGAATATATTGTCCCAATAATAATTAATTTTTAACCCAGTATCAGCAAGTTACTGTGTCACTATTGACTTGATATTGAGGTGTTTCCTTAAACAACACTTTGGCTCAGTAATTAATTTCTAATACCGCATCAATATTCAGAAGGGTTCAAAGACAAGAAATATATATAATTCTGATAACTATGTTATTCGATGTACATACCTACACACCTACAAGACTATGAATTAAACTGCATTCCAAATTTATCTAAAATCCATGATTACAAACCTCTTTATCATCGTAGTCCAAATTTTGTGTTGCACGTACGTACCAGTGGTCGGGCAACCCGTACTAACCAGCATCTATGCGTTCATCTAAGCAGCATATATATGCGTGATTGAAAAATTGCACGAAAGCGCTTTACTCAAAGAATGATGCATGCAAAATGGGTTATATGGAAGGAATAGGCCTACTCAATACCTTCGTTACGAAATTAAGTCATTTATATCATCAATATAAATGACTTAATATCATCTTAATTCAATATATAGACATTTATTGCTATAGTAACATATGACAAGCGATTTTAGCATATTTTTTTTAAAAAATTGGACCTTTGAAACTCATTGGACGACTGAAAAAACAAGAACTGTGTACCTGTGATTCCAGTAATTCTGAATATACATATTATTGTAACGTATTCACATTTGTTGATATCATAAGTAAATATATTTTTTTCGATATTGTCTTGTTATTAGCCTAATTGTCGTAATCCAAGATTCCAATATCAGGTCAATAAATAATTATCAACCCAATATTGGCCTAATAATTTCTTGCTACCTGGGACATCTCTCTAAAGTAAATTTAATGTGTTCAACGAATATTGAGCCAATCTCCTCGTTATAGGGTGACTATACTTGATTGTGACCAGGAAAATTAGTCATATCTCGTAATTAGGTTCAGTCTCAACGCGCTGACTATGTACTGGGACATATGTGTGCGGTGCCTAGTAAAACTCTAACGTAATTACCAAAATCCAGCATTAAAGCTGGAGCATTATTATTGTTTTCAAACTGCATTTTCATGGAGACCTAAAATCGAAATATACTCAGCGCCTGACGCATCGAAATACTAAAGGCTCTTTGGCAACATTTTGGCAAGGCCGACCGTCAGGCTGTAGACACCAGCCCATTTCCCTAACTACACTGTCAAGATGTAGACGTGCTGTGTTCTCCTCTTAATACGATCGTCGGGTGAGTTACATTCTTTGAATGTTTTTGTGTTTAAGTTTAAAATATTATGAGTGTCAGGATCGTAGAACGGAGCAAGTGAAGGTTTTATTTTTATAGTTTAGAAGGAAGCAATTAGATACAAAGATGATGAAGTGAATTATCTAACAGGCTCGTAGTGTTCAATACTGTTGCTGGTGACGCTGGGAAGCCGGCAAATATGGAGACGGCCACGGTCGTAATTTGTGTCGCTTAAGTTAGTAATATCTTAGGATATAATAATTAGTGATTGCTAGCGTAACTAAAAGACATTACCGTTAATTTAACTCGCAGTGATTAATGACTGAATGATAGTAATTAAGCTCGCAATACTCCAGCTATGGACGATGCTCTTCCAATTTAAATTTCCCGTCAATTTGGTAATGGACTAAAAATAACATGTGTCTATAGTCGATATAATCATTTTAGTCAATTTTGATCATTCAATTTCATCGTGTAATTTAATCATTTAATAATACCCCATGTGCCCATAGTCAGTATACTCATTTAATTAGGCGTGTCGACGTGTAAGAGATATCATGTTTACTGTTTCCTAACATAGTCTGTGTTTGCAGGTCTACCCAAGCTACCCCTTTACCTCGCCCGTACCCCTTACTTTACATTACATTGTCATTACATTACCATTGCATCGCCTAATATACCCTTAATTTTCATAGGCTCGTCTCACCCTTTACAATTTAACCTTTACACTTCACTCCCTTTAACCTTTATAAACCTTTTATTCATCTGAACACATCTTAATTTATCATTGTAATTACATGACGCCCATTTGCCAGACCTTTACCCTGTCGTCATTACATTGTCTTCCTATTACCGTTGAGTCGCCGTGCCGCGCCCGCACCTTACCTTACCTGGCCTCATTTATACATTATCCTACTATAAATCTATTGAGTAAATAAAACAACTAAGGTTTTTGATTTTTAATCTTACACTACTAGGAATAACCATTTTACAAGGGGGATTCGTAATAACCCATTTCCTCATGTGTACCACCAGGTAAATTGCTTATTTGCTTCCTGGCGTAAATGAAAAGCTTTCTAATTATTTCCCTTGATTGTTCTAACTTGATTTTAGCACGCGAGGTAAAATATTAGCGTGCAATTTCATTTGTCACAGTTTCAGAGAGGATAAAATTAGTTGAGCAGCACAGCCAGCTTTCAAATCTGCTACTCACAACCTAACCGAAACATCCGCAGCAACCGCACTAACGCAGTTAACTAGCAAGCGATCGTACTAGTGAGACTTGTATCTACGACATAAAGATAGCTTAATCTAATCCATTTCCGTATTGGTAGTCCCATACCGTAAGTCCCTGTAGTACACTTCACAAAACAGTTTACCGTTCTTGCGAGTTAAATATATCGATTTTTATAACGTTACTTTTGTCGCTTAAACTAAGTTATTAAGTTTTATCAACAAACTTACACGGATTATTTACAAGCAAAACAGGTTTCCGGTGGAGGTAGGCAGCGACAACTAATGTACTTTGAGAGAACCGTGATAAATTTCACTCGGAACCGCAAGTGGAAATTTGCACATGAGAACTTAACGAGGTTATAACCTCAATACTCGAGTTACATATTTGTTGCATGCCTCATGCCTGTTAGTTCCATACATATATTACCAGAATCATGAATACAATTGTAATCTAGGATTACTTCTCCAGGAATACAAAGGTACTCAAGGATTACCCTTACTATTGATTGCTAGAGGTATCATTTGCGTAGACTATCGGTCCCTATCAGTATCGGGCGACATTACGGTACAGCTCTATTTCAATACGTCTCTGGGTTCGATGTAGAACGGCTGCCCAAATTTAAAAGTTATAAGAAGTTTTACCTTATCTATTAGTCTCATGTTCCGTATCATTGTGTGCGACACATTTTCACTGTATACTTACTACGTTTTACTCATTTTGGGAATAACTATAACAGAATTTCTTGTGTGTGTAATTTTCATGGGCATAGAAGTTAGTTTCAGCATCCCAAATCAATACATAAACATTCGAAGGGAAGAAGGATGAAGGCACCTTTGAGTTTGGTGTTAAGGGAACGCCAAACCTATGCACAAGGCGTGTTCGCTCACAGGCTCTCGTGCGCACAGAGAAGTAAGTTGAGAAGGAAGGGAAGGCAACAAGATTTAAGTTGAATGAAGGCATCTACGGATGCTTTATTTCCAATCAAGCCTGATACATATCACCTTGTACATTGGATTTTCAAACGCCTTATATCTAACGCCAGGACGCTTTCCCCCGGTCAAGACCGGTACCCATTTCAGACACCTGGGTGGAGTGGGGTATTGTGCTTGGAATTTTTCTCCTATACCCAACAGAGAAAATCGCCACCGCCAGCGCCGAGAATCGATCCCGGGTCTCCCGCACGGCGGCAGAACCCCTAGCCACTTGCGCTATGGCGAGCAAGAAGAAAGTCAAAGGTGCTGGAAACGAGGGCAGCAGTGAAGTGAAAAAAGGTCCATAAACTAAAATAATAAAATTAGATTTCAACATAAGCCCCGACCTAACTCCCAGCTCGGGACCACACATATTACCCTTGGGAGTGTTAATTCCTGCGTTGCTCTTGAGGGGACCGTGAACAGTTCATCGCAGATAATCCTAACTGTACTAGGACGGATAATGACTGACTTTCAACGACCGGTAAGGACTAAACGTCAACGACGGATAATGGCTGACTTTCAACGACAGGTAATGACTGACTATCAAAGTTTCAGCGTGTTTTGAAACTTTGAGTGATATATCATCACAATATTTTGTCATCATTTAATTGTGCAGTTTGAATTTGCGAATGTACAGAGATTTTTTTCGCTTCACTGCTATCCTGGTTTCCAGCACCTCTGACTTTCTTCTTTACGTTTTATTTTATTTCATATACTTCCTTCTCAACTCACTGTTTCTGTGCGCACAGGATACTGTGCGGGAATACACCTTATGCATAGATTACACGTTCCTCTAACTTCAATCTTAATGTTGCCTTCATCTTTCTTCTTTTTGAACATTTTTGCTGTGGTAAAGGAAGCTCAGAGTAACAGAGGTATTGTACGATAAATTAAACTGTTTTAGTTACTCTTGAAAATGCGTAATTTTACAAGTCTACAGTAAAAATGGGTTGGGAACTAAAAAGACCGTTGATGATCAGCATTTCGTACTACGAGTAATAATATTAGTGAAATATTTTTGAAGGTGTAATAAATAGACGCCCACTAAAGGGCCTTTCACACAATCAGTTTTTTCGTCAGTCAACACTGACACTCACGGTTCCGCAACACCATATTAGGGCATGCGTGCTCTCTTTTGCTCTCTACTCGGCACTCGCCACTGTCGGGTTTGACTGCTGCTTTGCATCCATTTGCGTGTCAGTTTTCGCCCACCCGGCGTCTAGTAAGGATGGGTGCAATCGCTTTCCCGTATTAAATGGTCGCAGCGTGGTCTAAATAATAAATTAGCTATTTTCGTAAACAGCCTGCTTTGTGGAAAGTGCAAAGCAACAAAAACAAGAGCAGAGACATAAGAAGCAAGTCGCTCAAATATGTTATTGAAGCAATGAATCAACACAGTATTAGTTTACGTGAGAATGGGTTGAAGGAAAAATTAATACGCTTCAAAAATAATTTAGGAAAGAATTTAGAGCATTTGCTTTCAAACATCTAATATTTAGCAGGGGATAACACCTGGATTCAAAGGTGCGGGAAACAATAGTTTATTTTATAACAAGCATATCATAATGCATTCGTCCTTTTGTGTCAGCGCCATTTACAAAGGATTTCCAATCTTATTTAATATTCACTCAGGAAATCCTGCAAAGGTATATAATATTTTTTATTAGAATGGAAATATTAAATGTTTAACAGAAACGCGATTTCAAAAATTTGTCCGGCATTTTCAAATAAAATAAAAAACTTTATCTATGAATTCTTCTTAACATTTGATTTCAGCATGAAAATGTTGCCTGAAAAAAATTTAAACATTTATTAGTTTACCCGTACCGCTGTCACGTTCACATGCATTATTAGATATTATCACACAATAATTTGAGAGGCTTATTATATTTTATAATATTTGCTTACGGATGCCAGATTTACGCGTGCATTCTATCATACAGTTCTAATGAATTTGCGCTAGATTTCAATTGTTATTTCTATATGTTAGTCACTGTGTCGCTAGGAAATGACCGAATATAGTTCTTCAAGACAAAAATTCAATTTACGAGCTGTACTATTACAAGCTGGTACGTGCAAAACTGTATAAAACGAGCGGAAAATATTACCTGCACTTGAAGTTATTATGAAGTAGATTATTACCTTTGTAGTAGTTGTAGTATTTGTTAGATTTGGTGTGACCAAATTTTACAAATGCTGAGAAAAGATAGGAATGCGACAAATAATTAGTGAGCGAAATTTGGATATCTAGCCCTAACTTACAAATCCGGTTATAACCGCCATTTTCTGAATGTTTAGCCAGCCAATCTTCTACCCACTATCTATTTTCGGTGTTTTTTCTTCTCTATGACCGCAAAACCGACGAGTATGTTTGCTTTGACTACGGCGAATCTTTCTCGACTACGCACAGTGAAGCACTGCCAAGCTTGCCAGTGACGCGCCACTTCAGTCACGCGAACGTACGTGTGAACGCGAGTGTTTTGACCACACTCTGTGAGTGTCAGTGTTGACTGACGAAAAAACTGATCGCGTGAAAGGCCCTTAAGGAATGTTATGGAATGTTGGGCAGTGCATAGGTTAACACGCTCGTGTTCGAAAATCTGATATCGTAGCACATTCAGGATCTAGGTGTGTGTTCAGGGTGCATAACCCCAGAGTTTGTATTTATGAAGTGGACGAGTTGAAATCAAGGCGATGAGAAGTAAAACTCGGTATCAATAGAAATTCCGCAGCTGTTGTGCCTGCGTACAGGACAGCAGTCAGGAATGGAATTATTATTTTGTGCGTTTGTTTCTTTGTGAACTCTACCAAGAGAATAGAATTAGGTCTTTCCTTGTAACTAATGCAACGCGTGGACGGTGACAACCAAGTGAGCATTCTCTCGAACAAGATTATGCAAGTTTCAACATCAAATACAGGGTGTCTAAAATAAATGTACTTACACTTTAACTGTCGCTAACATGCTGCCTTTTATGAAGTGCAGGTGTATTTAATTCATCACAGCATGGCAGGAAATCAGCTTAGCTTCGAAAGGAGAAAGTTTGTCCTCAAATGTTAAAAACGAAAGTGTTGACACTTTAACTGCGACGTGAGCCGCCGGTGTACACGGAGGGAATTTTCAGAATGGCGCTGCCCGACCAGTCGCTGAACTCAATTTCAAAGTTTACGATAACTACGGAAAATGAAAATGCACACAGTGACGTACCCATTCGTACACACTGACGCACCTGAAAAAATTGGTAACATTTTATCCGTTCTGCAAATTTTTCAAACAATAAATGGGATCGAACAAACGAGGTGAAATTGTTATTGCGCAATTGTATTTTACATATTTTTTGCGAAGAATAAAAATATATTGGACCAGTAATGCCCATTTCCCTGTTCTGCTGCTTACAACCTAACCAAACCGTACGTTAACATCCGCGGAAACGCGGTGAACTCTCACCTAAATCCTGACACCACCAATTTCATCTACACCTTTTTTACTTCAAATTAATTCAAGTCAAGTTCAATTTAATCCAAGTCAAGTTCAATTTAATCCGAGTCAAGTTAAATTTAATCCGAGTCAAGTTCAAATTAATCCGAGTCAAGTTCAAATCAATCCAAGTCAAGTTCAATTTAATCCAAGTCAAGTTCAAATTAATCCGAGTCAAGTTCAATTTAATCCAAGTCAAGTTCAATTTAATCCGAGTCAAGTTGAATTTAATCCGAGTCAAGTTCAAACTAATCCAAGTCAAGTTCAATTTAATCCAAGTAAAGTTCAAATTAATCCGAGTCAAGTTCAAATTAATCCGAGTCAAGTTCTAATTAATCCGGGTCAAGTTCAAATTAATCCAAGTCAAGTTCAAATTAATCCAATCCTTCGTTGAGTTAAAAATGACGCAATAATTTGTTAATTTGAGTTTTTTTTTGCTATATATGTCTCTATTGGATGTGATGAGCAAAACTGGTTTCGAGGATTTATTTACACTCATAGATATTTATATACGTGAAATTCCACTTTATCACATTTATGAAATCAAATACATGCAAGTACGAAATATTATCATTGGACGATATGTAGATTTAATCTTTAAAAGAAATATACAAATGTGGTTCACTGAGTACTAATGTACGATTCCGTTTGATTACAATTTATACTTGTACATTACTACCCAGATACATTCCTGCATTAGCAATAAAAATGTTGCCACCCATTCAAATTCCGTGTTAGTCATTGTGAAGAAATGTAGGATCCACTTACAATACACAATAATAAAACAAGAAACAATGTTTCTAACTTAATACTGATTTTATTTGTGTGTGTTCACAATTCAATTTCCGAGTATAATACTTGTAAGACTTCAATTACTTTTATAATAATCATTTTATGAATATTTAAGTCTTTAAAGTAGTACTCAGTGAATCGCACTAGTATATTTCCTTTGAAGATTAAATCTATGTATCGTCCAATGATAATATTTTGTATTTGCATGTATTTGATTTCATATATGTGATAAAGGGGAATTTCACGTGTATAAATATCTATGAGTGTAAATTAATCCTCGAAACCAGTTTTGCTCATCACATCCTATAGATACATATTTAACAAAAAAACTCAAATTAACAAATTATTACGTAATTTCTAACTCAGCTAAGGGTTGGATTAATTTGAACTTGACTTGGATTAATTTGAACTTGACTCGGATTGATTTGAATTTGACTCGGATTAATTTGAATTTGACTCGGATTAATTTGAATTTACTCGGATTAATTTGAACTTGACTCGGATTAAATTGAACTTGACTCGGATTAAATTGAACTTGATTCTGATTAAATTGAACTTGACTTGGATTAAATTGAACTTGACTTGGATTAAATTGAACTTGACTCGGATTAAATTGAACTTGACTCGGATTAAATTGAACTTGATTCGGATTAAATTGAACTTGACTTGGAATTGTGCCTGGCGTAGCCGCACATGTCTGCACATGTCTGTATGCTTGATATCTGTAGGCTGTACCGCACCTATATAAGCCGTACTTGTCGAGGCTAAGGTGCTCATTCACTCATTTACCTACCCGCTGCCACCACCTGGTCAATAAACTCCCCAAGCTTCATCGTGTTTACCTTGTCCCGCATATTTGGTGGCCATATGTGTTGAACTGAACTCACACTCGCGTAATCGTGTATAAGTGATTAAGTGGATAACAAGTGTCCAGTAACTGACTATTTGGAACACTATAAATTCTCAATATGTAACGGAGAAAATAATCAGGTCTGGCAACCGCGAGAATCCGTAATCGTGTTCGGAATAAAAATACCAAGGGAAGTGTTGCAGGACGCGTACTCCCAATTCACAGTCTTCCTCAATCTTGACTCACCGTTACGAACCAGGATCCTAGTGTATGAATCCGGAGACGATATAGAGATTGTTTTTGAAGTGAAAATCTCCGCTTTCCCAGCAACGAACATTGAGTAATAGGAACAATTTTGTGAATCATCAAATACGTGGTGTGTGATAATCTACTACAAACAATCAATTAAAGTGTCACCTAAATTCTAAACTGAAGCAGAATTTAAAGGTGTACCATATTGTGTTACAAAATCAAAAATTATAATGCACGGCGTATTAAATTCATCTGCATCGAACCAACGTCGAGAATCATCAGTGGTACCCTGCACTCCAACAACGAGTACCAGCAGCATCATAAGAGCAGCAGCAGCCGCAAGCATCGTGCGTTGCAGTCTTCGTTCTTTTCTCAGTTAAGTTTCATTGAAGATTTTTTTTTTAACTTCCTAGGTGCGCGTGTACCGCGCCAGCTCTATTCTGTCGCTAAGCAGGCTATTTATTTTTGTTTGGACTTAATGCATCTGGACTTTGTTCCGCGAACGTGCGGTACCGCACGGCTGTAGGCAGCAGTTGCTTCTTGGAGTTTGTGGAAGACGCACCTGCGTCAGTCAATCCTGGATTTAGCTGTTTATTCACCTGTTTACCTTCAATAACTTGAGTAAGTGTAAAATTTTACTGCTATTGAGTAGTAGAGTTAGTAGAAGTATTTAAACACCTTGATTTTGATTATTTGGAGCGTTAATTTCGAAGGAAATTTCTTTTTGCTGTTAAGCAGCTAATTTTTTTTGTTGCTCTAGCGTGAGAAGCGCCGTCACTTGGAACGATAGTGTTGACAAGACATCAAGACTGGCTCTGATTGTGTTTCTTGAAGAGTTAAATTTTTAGGAATAAGTGACGCTATTATTGCTTTTATTGAGAGTATTGTTGTGTGTTTTATTGCTATTCTGACTGGTACTGTTATTTAATTATTGTGTGTATTATTTGAATTTAGATGTGTATTTTCTCTTTTTGTTTTTCGGAGTGCGACTTTAATTTTTGATTGATTTTTGATTGATTTTGATTTCTTAGGTTTAGATAGGGAAATTTTTTATTTTATTCTGAAAAGTAGGATTGATGTCTGAGAGTTCGGACAGTGACGAGGTTCTAAGGACTGATCCTACAGTGACAAAATCCGGAAGGATTAGTAAAGCTAGAGTTGCTAGTGTTACTCAAATTACCACGATGACGACACCGGCAGGTGGTAGTGCGGGTGCAGGTACTAGTAGTAATGTTGCAGGTACTCAACTTGCGCGTGACATTGCTGCCAATTGTAATATTCCTAACGTGGGGACGATAATGACTAACGCTGAATTGCCAACCTTCCGTGGGAGAAGACGTCAGAATGATGCAGAGTTCCTAGAAAATATATCGTTCTCGACGCATATACAGAATCTGAAGGCTTATATGACGTTACTTCCAGACGGAACCAGTGACGAGAGACGCAAAGAATTCCTTGTAAGGTCAGCAAATAAGAACGTAGGAGATTTCAATGCAGTAGTGACGAAACTTGTAAACGCAGATTTAAACTATACATTCGATCAAGTAGTAAAAATTCTTGATGACATCTACGTTTGTCGTGGAGAAAAAAGTATTCACGCCCTTGCCTGTGATTTAAATGAATTGCAATTGATCAAAAATAACGCTTTAGCTGCGCAGTTGGTCACGGCGTTTTCAAAGATACGAAAGCTTACTGAGAGTATTTTGACTTCAACCTCAATGGGGGGGCAAAAGCACCCGTATTTTCAGACCTGTGCAACGCAGGCAGAGTTGAAAAAAATTTGTAGGTGATAGTATGTCCTTCGGTTTAGCGTTGACAGTCCTCGGTCCCCTATTAGATGAGTCCTTCGCGAGGAAAATTTTTGAAACCCAATTCAGTACTGCTGAGGAGCTTTTGGCAAAATTAATTTCCGCGGTGAGAAGTCAGGCCGTGACTAAAAAAATACTCGTGCAAAAGTACCAAGTCAGGCACGAAAGTGAGAGTTACGTGGGTGAAGTAAACAGTGATTTTGAGGAAGGTCTTGATGAGCCAGACCATTTCCCGCAAAATGAGGTGTTCTACGGAAGTGTAGGTAATTACCGTAGAAACTACCGTTCAGGAGTACGTAGGATAACTCCTAAGCCTTGGTTAAGAAATCCTCGTAGCAGAGGAAGAGAATTTAGTAGGTACGTAGGTGACAGAGCTAGTGGATCTTTGGAGTGTAACATGATGAATAGTAGTTCTAATGTTTCGGGTCAGGCTTCAGGTCCTTTTTCTAAGTATGAAGCGACGAAAAAGCAAGGCTTCCCGTTTTGTAATTCGTGTTCCATGGTTGGACATTTTGAGTGCAGAACCAAGAGAGATCAGTTTCCGAGAGGTTGCTTTGCATGCGGTGGAACCCATGTAGTAAAAAATTGTAGAGCTACGGGCACTGAAGTCTGCAATTATAAGGCGTATTTGCGTGGTAGAGGTAGCATAAATCGTGGAAAAAGTGAAGTTCATTGGGCGGAAGCAGAGCCTAGCGATTTTTTACAAGAAAACTAGGAACAGGTGGAGGTAGTAGGAGGAATTTGAATTTATCTGAGCCCGAGGTTGGTTGTTTCCTCGTTAATCTAACAGCCGTGGCCGAAACTCCAGATACCCCCGAGAAAACTTGCATCGACCCGTTGTTTAACTGCGAAAATAGGTACAGTTTGTTGCAGGACGAAGAGCTTGAGGATAGACAAGAACTAAAATCAGTAGAATCCTATTTTTCAGTAAGTGTTGTAAAAAATTTCAAGAAAAATGCTGGATTAGTTGCGTTTAAAGATAGCAATAAACCTACAATAATCATTAAGAACAATGACCAGTATTTAAGTGCTTTGCTCGACAGTGGCTCAGGAAAATGCCTCATAAGTTATAGGCAAGTTAAAAATTTGAACGAAGAAGTTAAACCGAGTCGTTTGACAGTTAAAGGCATAAATGGTAAAAGTAACGTCACTGGTGAAGTAGAGTTGTCTATTGAAATTCCAGGCACTAATAGAGTAATTAAAACAAATGCACTTATTGTAAAAGAGGCTAAGTTTAATTATGACCTGATTCTAGGCCGTGATGTATTGAAAGATGCTGTGATTAATTTTAAAGATAAAACACTCCTTTGGGAGGGTAGTTCAATTCCCTTTCGTAAATTAAACATGGAGCCAGTTTTAAGCAGAGAAATAGTAATGAAAAAATAGTGAACAGCGACTGTTTGATTTCTGAGGTTGCTGTTGCGAGGAAGAGTAAGAGTCAATCAAAAAATGATGTCTGCAGAAAAAAGAAAGAAATCCCAGCTGTGGCTGAGGTGTCACACAGTCCGAAGCAGTTAATAGTTCATTGCCCTCAAGTGGAGGTGCCCGGTAACTCGCTAAAAATAGTGTATGGCTTCCTTAAGAAGGCTAAGGCTACTCCAGGAGAGTATATGATGTTGAAAAGATGCCTCGATAATGGTGCTCTTATAGCAGATTCAATTGTTCGAGTGGATGACGACGGCGTGGTGCCAGTTATGTTGCTGAATTCAAATGAAGAGACTCTGTATTTGTCAGAAAATACTATGCTGTGCAATATCGAGTTAATGGCAGCAGATGATATTGAGAGCGAGATGTATTTAACAAGTGTGGAAACAGCACTCAGAGACGCTCATAATGTTGAAGTAAATTCTGTCGCGGTGTTGGATACGATGCATGTTGTCCCGGCAGGTGGTGGAATGAAAGCCATGGCTGGAAGAAAACTTGGTTTGGATGCTAACGCTCGCGGTAGACGTGAAATTCTCGTTGATAACGAGGAGTTAGGAATTAATGCACAAGTAGGTGCAGAAGTAATAGCAGAAGTAGGTGTATCAGAAGGTGGAGAGCAGGAGGTACGACGTGATTTAACAAAAAATGACATCTCATGTAATGAAGTAGACGTGCAGTTACCTTTAGTTAATTTGTTGAATAAGTTCCGTGATGTAGTTACACTTGAAGGAGAAAATATAGGTATTACAAATATTTTGAAGCACCAAATTCAGTTGAAACCGGATGCACCGGTACTAAATTTAGCTCCTTACCGCATACCTCACAAATACCAAAAAGAGGTGATGAAAATAACAAATGATATGCTCGATCAGGGGATAATCGAAGGTTCGTCCTCAGATTTTAATTTTCCTGTTATCGTGGTTAAGAAAAAATCAGGAGACCTTCGTCCCGTAATTGATTTCCTCGCTTTAAACAAGGTATTGATTAAACATTCATATCCAATTCCCCGCATTGACGAAATTTTATCGACTTTGGGCGGTAACGCGTGGTTCACTAACTTGGATCTCCGCTCGGCGTTTCATCAAATTGAATTGGAGAAAGAGAGTAGAAAATTTACTGCTTTCAGTATAAATTACCGTAAATTTCATTTTTCGCGAGTCCCTTTTGGTCTCACGACGTCACCAGTAGTGTTTCAAAGAGTAATGACCTCTGCCCTCTCACCCATTCTGGGTAAACTTGCCTTCGTCTTCGTTGACGATATATTGGTATTTTCTAAAAACAAAGATCAACATTTGACGGATATAGAAAGCGTCCTTACGATGCTTCGATCTGGAAATTTGTCTTTAAAGCTCGAGAAATGTCATTTTTTCAGAAAAGAATTGGAATATTTAGGTCATATCATTGCCGCTGATGGTATTAAATGTAAATATTCGCAGAAATTACAAGAATGCCGAGCTCCGACCAATGTTAAGGAACTACAACAATTTTTAGGATTGGCAAATTATTTCCGTAATTTCTTACCTAACTTTGCTGAGGTAGCGTACCCTTTATACAATCTTCTAAGGAAAAATGTTGACTATACTTGGACAGACGAGTGTCAAAAAAGTATTGATTTCATGAAATCGTCGCTAGTTTCTGACACAGTTCTAAGACATCCGGACTATACAAAGGACTTTCATGTTTTTACTGACGCATCTAATTCAGGAATTGGTGCAGTACTAATGCAGACGGATGATTCAAGCGATAAAATTCTAAGACCTGTGTCTTATTACAGTAAGAATCTTAATTCGAGTCAACGAAGATATTCTACTAATAAAAAGGAGTTTTTCGCAATTTTTTCAGCGTTAAAACATTTTAAATATTTAATCACTGGATACCCCGTCCGGGTATATTCAGATCATAAACCTTTGGCGCCCCTTTTTGCAAAAAAAACTTCCTGAAGATACCAACATGGCGCGTTGGTGTATTAGTGTTCATGCGTTCGATCCAGTTGTAAAATATCTACCTGGTAAAGAAAATCTTGTAGCAGATTATTTAAGCAGATAACCTATAAATAACGAGAAATTAAATCTTGAAGAACTAAATCGTTGTGATGATTTGGAATCCGCATTTGAATAAGAAGTTTGTATTGTGGAGACACGAGCAAGAAAAAAAGGACTAGACATGAGTAGACATGAGGTATTTGACGCGCCTAGAGACAATGACAATGCTGACAGCGCAGCAGACAAAGAAGCGCGACCACCGCTTCTAGACTATGTACCGAAAGAAGCAGAAATTTCTTGGACTATTAAAGAATTTATTGACGAACAGAACAAAGACGCATTCTGCATTGAGGTTAAAAACGCTTTACTGCATGACAGTATTTCGAATATTCCAGACCTACAAAAATTTTTAATTCTGAATGACATTCTATATCGACGTAGAGAGATAGACAATAGACCCAGTACCATTCTAACAGCAGTCGTACCTAACTCATTGATGGGTAAAGCTATTTTAGCAATTCACAGTATGTATCATACGGACGACGTTCACACGTTGTTTAAATTTAAAATAAAATACTACAATCAATTGGAAAAAACGATTGTGAGAAAATTTGTTAAAGACTGTGAAGTGTGTAAATTGATTAAAGCAAGACCTTCTGTTCCAATTAAAATTTTGACAGCTCCGATTGCTAAAGAGCCATTTGAAGTTGTGTCAATGGACCTACTAGGACCGCTTAAGGTTATCGATAATGGGAATAAGTACATACTGGTAGTTATCGACCTTTTTTCCAGGTTCTGCAGGTTGTAGGCGATTTCGAATCGCCGTACTGAAACAATTGTTGCGTGTTTAAGTAATTGCTTTTCGTTGTTAGGTTTTCCCAAAACACTCATCTCCGATAACGCCCTCGAATTTAAATCAATGGCGATGAAAGAATTCGCCAAGATACATGCTATTGCGAAAAGGGAAGTATTGGCTTACAGCCCCCATTCTAACGCTATTGTAGAGCGCAACAACAAGAAAATTACGAACTTGTTAAAATTGTATGTAAACACCCTTGCTCATGCAGCGTGGGATCAATTACTAGAAGTTGTTGAGAATGCGCTGAATAACGCATTGAATTTTACCTTGGGTGAAACTCCTAGTTACGTGGTATTTAACCGTGATACTTGTGCCTTCTACCAATCAGATAATTTCGATTCAGTAAGTTACAGTTATGATGAGGAATTGGATTTAGTTAAATTGCGGGCAAAAGAAGCCGCCCGGACAGTAGAAAATATTAGGAACTTAATAATTAATAATACTACAGAGAGAAATTTATACAGAAACCTCAAGCGACGCAATAAGGATATTAACGTAGGCGATCGTGTTCTTTTGAAAAATCACGATAAAAAACATAAGCTACAGCTGACCTGGGTGGGTCCAGCCATAGTTCAAAGGGTCAGACGTAATTGGGCTGAGATCAAGATTGGTACTAAAATTATTATGAGCAATCTAAATCATTTGTTGCCCCTGAGAAAGGTTAAAACTGTGAGTGAAAAAAACAAGTTTCATTACACTTATTGACGTTGCAAATACACGACGAGTTACGAATTACCTTGTTACCCTCGTTTTAACAGTTTATCAATTATGTTAAGGTTAATAATCATAATTTAAGGAGTTTTACTCTTTGCCCTGTGCAATATGCGTTGCGGTTCATATTAATCTCAGTAATAGGTACGTTGTATTTTCATATGTTATTTTTACAGTGTTGAGTTGCTTTGTTCTCATGTAAATTGAGGTAATGTTTAGGTATTTGCCCAAGGAGTAAAAGGAATTTGTACTGTCTAGCTTTTGCTTGTCGCTAAGACGTTGCATTTATTTTTCTCGAATTCACTCAAGACACTTGTGTCGCTGAATTGACAGATTTTAATCGTGAACGTTTGAGCCGACTGCGAAATGCAATCGCTGAGGGTGCACATCATCTTGCGAGATGGGTTAATTTAACGCTGCTGCAGTCTCTTGCCGATCTATTTTTATCCGGCCGGAATGTTCGGCGATCAGCATAATTTAATTAAAATTTAAAGACAGGTGTCTGGTCGTGATATACTGTACTGAGTTTTTCGATACGATCAGAGTTTATATTTTTTATTTTGAGACTATCGTGGTTGTTCAATGACTGTTGTCAGACAGCCGAGATCTGATACCAAATTTAATGTTGTAGTTTGTTCTCTTTTATTTATAACGGTCATGCTAATCGTTTCTGTATTGGTTCCTTTCAGGGGCGTAGACCGGTGATTAACACCGATGGGCGAGACGGACCATCGATGGGCGATGGGCGAGACGGACCATCGATGGGGCTTGATGTCGACGGCATTGTCTACCCATGACGATTTTGTCATTATCTGCACAGCCGTGGTTAATCCCCAGGTGTCTAATCCCCTGGCGATCACGGTGATGCTGCTAATAGCCGTAGGATTGGGGACCATCCTATACAGACTACGTAGTCGACCGACGATTCTACATAATCTTCGAGATCAGTAATGAACTTTAGCCATGAAATTGCCAGCGTAAAATTTAGGAAATTCAACTTGAAAATGATTAGAATTTCTGAATTGAATAGTCCTAATACAGAAAATTTAAAGTGAATTGAAAATTTAAAAAGTGTTCAGAAATTAGGTTGAAAATTACAACGAGGTTGAATTATTGGCGCGCAGTTGATTGAAAAATGCGAATCGCGAGAAAAATGCGATAATAAATGCGCGCAGTGTTCTATGTTTTTTTTTATTGACGCGTTTAAGTTTTAAGATTTTAATTAGCAATTTCATTATTAATTTTTGCGTTAGAAATTTACTTTAACATTTCTAATTTAAAGATGTTGTGTTTCGGTTGCATTATTTTTTTTTATAGTGTTTCCAATTTCTTGCGAAAATTTTAAATGTATTCAAAATGTATTTGCGCAGTGGTATATTCCATGATTTATGTGTACATTGCGAAAAAAAAATTTTTAATTGAATTGGTTATTCTGCCGTTATGTTGAAAGAACATACATGTGTTGCGTTTGTTACTTTTGATCCTTAAACATCGCTACACGTGGCTGTCGTCGTGCTGAATATTTTTTTAAAGCACGGTAAGTCAGTTGCTTTGCTTTTGCTTGTTCTTTCTGCTTATGCTTTTTTGCTTTTATTAGTAATGACTTTTAATATTCTCATATGCCGTATAATCCTGTGTTGAGAGCGTGTTAAAATTTATTTTTAATGCTCTGTTTTGGTTGATTGCGGTAACATGTTAAGATTTTAACAGTTAAAAAAGGAAAAGGGTTTAGACATTTATTTTGAATGCAATGTTTATGGTTATTGGTGATTTGAGGTGCGTAAATTTGATTTCAGTGATTCCTTGAAAATTTACTTTATCGTACTGTTTATTTTTGGCGTTTTATTTTTAACTATATTGATAACAAAGCGTTAGTGGCGAAGGGTAAATTGGTAATAAGCGAATGTTTTTCTTGATTTAGCATGTTCCTGCGGTTTAAATTTTTCTGTTGTTTTTTTTTTGCGCGTTTAGCTGCGTTTTATTAACCGTTTGGTAATGTAACCGGTTCTTGTTTGGAAGTTTTAGCTGTGCGTTTTTTTAGGTTAAGGTTTATTAACCATAATGTATCGAAGTTTTTTGTTACGAACGGGTACGCGTATATTGTGTTCGCTTAAGCTACCCCCGTCATTGCTTGTTTTTGCTTAAACCTATAGTAATGCTTGGTAGGTGCGTTGGTAACATTTGTTCAGTATTTCTTTGATTTTTGCTATTAGGAGTGGTGTAGCAGTTAACGTAATTTGATATCAAAAACGAATTAAGTGAGATACGGTTGCGATGATTTAATAGCGTATCCTTCATTTTGAGTTGTCAATTATTTTTTTTAAATAATTTAACTGTCATTTTATTAGTTTTCGAGCAAATTTGTTAACTTTTTAACCGCGTGTTACTTTTGTTCCACGATCTACGTTAATTCACCGAATTCTTGAGTATTGTTTAAGCGTAATAGTTTTGGGGGTTATTACTCACTATTCGCTCAAGCTTGCTTTCACTATTTCATATTTGTTCAAGTTTGATTTCACTGTTTAAAATATGAATTGCGAGACGTTTAACGTAACCGAATGTAAATTAAAGCGATTACAGTTGCAGTAAATTAATAACGTTAAATTAACCTTTCACGTAGACTTCTCGTTTAATTATTTTTTTTCTCCTCAAAGTGTTTAACTGATTGATTGCGTATTAGCTTGTTCGACTATTAACGTCATTTCTTGGGGTTTTAACCATTTTAATTTTGGGTTTAGTACTCACTCCAGCGTTAGGAGGGGTGCTATGTGCCAGGCGAAGCCGCACATGTCTGCACATGTCTGTATGCTTGATATCTGTAGGCTGTACCGCACCTATATAAGCCGTACTTGTCGAGGCTAAGGTGCTCATTCATCATTAACCTACCCGCTGCCACCACCTGGTCAATAAACTCCACCAAGCTTCATCGTGTTTACCTCTCCCCGCATAGGATTAAATTGAACTTGACTTAGATTAATTTGAAGTGAAAAAAGTGTAGTAGTCATCTTGAGACGTTGTTTCGATTAGCTTTACAGTTCCCGTAACTTTACATCTTCCCCAATACCGCGTTAGGAAAATCCGTCCTACCATTTTTAAAAAGTGTAATAACTTTTTCGTTATTTTTCACACTTGATTAGGCAATTCCTTATTCGCACCGACTCATTTTTACTGCAAACTTGCACTGAACTTTAAAGATCAATGGTAACTAAAGCTGTTTGTTATCCGTTCAATCTTCCTAAATTTTTGTTAGTTTCAGCCTCTCTGACCGCAACAAAGATGTTCAAAGAGAAGTAAAATGACGGCACCAGTAAGTTAGGAGTTAGAGGAACGGGGAATTTATGCGTAAGGTGTATTCCTGCACAGGATCCCGTGCGCACAAAAACAGTAAGTTGAGAAGGAAGTTTATGAAACAAGATAAAAGTTGAAGAAGAAAGTCAAATGTGCTGGAAACCAGGACAGCAGTGAAGCGACAAAAGGCCTATTAACTGAAGAAATTGTATTAAGAGATTACCTCTTAGCTCGTGATCACACATATTACCCCTGGGAGTGTAAATTCTTGTAGAGCTGATGAAGATACCGTTGGCAGTTCATCACGAGTAAATATATCCGTATATAGGACGGATAATGACCGACCATTAAATGAAAAGGCGAAAAATTATCCTCATCGGTGTACACAAAACCGTACCTTATCTTCCGTACCTTATCGGTGTAGAAATCTGTTCATCAGTGACGGGTTTAGCTGAAGAAACATTGGGGAATTTAGCAACTTGGACATTTGTAATGGAGCGTATCCACAATACGTCATTTCAAGCTGGACCAAGAAGTGAATTTCTTGTCATGTAAAAGTAGCAGATTTTCTGCGATCTTCGTTCAACAAACCTCTGTTTCATGAACAAATGGGAGGGTGAAACTTTTCCAGTCATGGCTACTTTCTGAGCGATAGAAACACGGCAGCCAATGGCTTCGTGGCATGGGGGATGCATGGATTTTAAAATTAATAACAGATTTATGCGTTATTTTATTGAGTTATAAGACTGATAACCCCACAGCATCGAGGGATAGCTTCATTAACACTGACCGCAACGTATGCCACCGGTGGCCACGGAGGGGACCTTCATAAAGCTGCTGACCGACCTGCAGTCACGAACTCAATTTCCATTAATACTTAATCAAAGGCCCGATCAAGTTCACGTTTGCAATTTCCAACATTGCTTACTTCAATTGACTATAACTTTGAGTTGAATGTTAAAATTACCCGCAAAATTAACGGGTCAGCAGCAGCACCACAACACACGAGGTTTGGCATTAGTGGTTACCCATAAAATATGCAGAGTCAGCAAGTCTACAGTAAACTGGATTAGGCCAGAATGGACATGTGACTTCAGTTGTTAGGGTCTGTTTCATGCTTACATTCCTAGAGTCATATACACAAACGTACTCAGGGATTATGCACCCTACCCAACACGTCTTCCTAAACGCAACAGACTAGACTTCAATCGACATTTGTCCCACGCAGCAATCGCGCAATGATTTTCATTATCTACCACATAGTGGGCGATGAATGTCATAGCCCGACAAAAATAAAATACGTAGTAAGAGAGTGTAACTCTGGTTATATAACGCTGCTTTCATTGTAATCGACTCATTCTTGCTGCACTAATGCACCGTATTAATATGTCTAAGGGTAACTATAACAAGAATACTTCCACTCACGACCACTTTCACTGAAGGATCAAAAGGTAACTATAACAAGACAATTTTCCCTCCGATTCACGTAATGGATTAGAGGTGGACCGAATCTGCGCATTCACGTATATTCGCAAGTTTTCCAATGTTCACATTCGCACATAGACCTGCAAATATAGACCAAGGAGCACGTTACAGCTGTGGTGGCTGCATATGGCAACACTGAAGTACGTCACGTTTGATATCAAATGTTACCAGACAATTCTGTGCAATCAATTATTGCAATTTGCAAATTTGCAATGCAGGCCAGTCAGCGACAGCTTTAGTCGAGTGCCGCTATTTACGTGCTCTTCTCTGCCCTGTAATCTGTTGTCACCTGCGATCGTGTATATTTTTCTTTGCAACTGCGGAAGAATGGCATCTACATGCAGCCTAGTTTGGAATTACCGCGAAAGTATTTCTAGCGACATTGCACAGCGTAAACTTTGCCATGGTAAATATTCGGGGAAAGGAAGAGCAACATCCGGGTCTAAGATACGCCTGAACAGCAAGCACCCGCAAGAATTCAAGTCTATGAGTAATGAAAAAAAAAAAGAAGAGAACTAAAAAGAGGAAAGCATCACCAACACCAGCACAAGAAAAATGAAACATAACTCTGGAAGCATACGAAAAGAAAACAAAAATGTGGGATGCCAAAAATGAGAAAACAAAAATGTGGGATGCCAAAAATGAGAAAACAAAAATGTGGGATGCCAAAAATGAGAAAACAAAAATGTGGGATGCCGAAAATGAGAAAACAAAAATGTGGGATTCCAAAAATGAGAAAACAAAAATGTGGGATGCCAAAAATGAGAAAACAAAAATGCGGGATAACATAAATGAGAAAACAAAAATGTGGGATGCCAAAATGAGAAAACAAAAATGTGGGATAACATAAATGAGAAAACAAAAATGTGGGATGCCAAAAATGAGAAAGCAAAAATGCGGGATAACATAAATGAGAAAACAAAAAGAAGGTATAAAAACTAGCAAAAATGGTAGTGTTGGATGATCTTCCTTTTTTTCTCATGTGGAAGATATTGTTTTTCTGCGGCTCATGAAAGAAGTGGCGCCATCCTACCCACTGCGTCAGAGGAGGTACTACAGAGATATCATTTGTGACAAAATGTATGGCTGCGTGATAGCCAAAATTTTGAAATCAATCAGCAATGTTGAACATTCAGCGAAGCTGGCTTTACCACCGACGAGTGGTCAGATACTCAATCAGGAGTTTCGCTATCATCTTTGACTTGCCCTGCTGTAGACAAGGAGTTCAAGCTACGCATGTATGTGTTGTGGGTTGAACCACTCACCGAACGACACACGGGGGTTGATCTGAGTGAAGTGTTTAACTCACTCCGGGATAAATGGAACATCTTAATAGATGATGTTTACTGCGTTATGACAGACGCTGGTGCCTTCATGAAAAAAACTTTCTTTCCTTCTGGCGTAAATAACACAAACTGCACCAGTCATCATCTGCACCTTACCGTTAAAAATAGCTTGACATCTGAAAAAACAGTCACTGAAGTCATTTCAAAATGTAGGCCAGTTGAGATTCACTTTTTATCATCCAACCACGGCTCAAGAAGAACAGAAAAATACAGGTCGGAATAAATGCTCGACTACTGTCAGTAATGCACGACGTTCCAACTCGTTGGAACAGTACTCTGCGAATGATATGAATAAAATACCTTAATAAATATCTCTGTTCTTACGCTAGTTCCAGCGAGAAAATCAGAGCATTGAACAATCAACACAATGATGTTCTGACTAGTTGTATAACTGTCCTCCAGCCCTGGAAGGATATAACGAAGAAAATTTGCAAGGAGTCCGCTTCAATTACTGATGCCATGCCTCTCATCACAACTTTGAAAAGAATATCAACATCATCAGCAATAGACAGTAACAAAATTTATGTGATGAGAATTACGTTACTCACAGAAGGAAACAAAAGGTTTAAATTTGCAGAAAAAATGACTTATATGCAATACCTACGTTTCTAGACCCGAGGTATAAAACAAAACTTTTCAGTTCACTGGCTCTCACGAACAGCGTCAAAGACAGCGTCACTCGGAAATGAGGGGAAATTCAAAACTCAGGTGGGACTCTAATACAAACCAAGCAAAACAAACTTCATCAAATACGCCATGCAATGTTCAAATACCGTCTACCAGCACCTCTGTCACAGAGAATATGAATGCTACTTTCTTTCTTCAAGCAGTGACGATAAAGACGACCAGTTATGCCTACAGGCAGCAGCAATCATTGACAAGTGCATCAAAGAGAAATGGATATCCACTGACGAAGATCTACGGAAATGGTGGAAGATACACGCGGATATTTACCCTGATCTTTCTAAGTTAGCAAGGTCGTATCTTGCTTGTCTGCCAACCAGCGTTGCGAGTGAGCGTCCTTTTAGCGGTGCCGGCCTTGTTTACGACGAAGAACATATAACCTGACTGTTGAAAGAGCATAAAAATTGCTATTTTTAAAATTCAACCTTCCAATACTACAATTCAACTATTAATAATCTACTAAATGATTCTCTTTCAAAGGGCGGCGGCCGGGGAAAGAAGTTGGGGGATGCAGGCAAGTCATAAGAGAAGGCCCTCGTCTCGTATACAGGAAATATAGAAAATTGAACGAATTGTAATTATTTAATTTCCTAAGGCTCAACTCCTACAATGAGACAATGAATTAAAATAGTCTGGACTCCAAACTTAAAATAACATGCGAATAAAATGTCAAATTACTTGAAATTTGTAACATTGAGTAAAGATTCGTGAATATCAAAATAAATACTCGCATTCGCAAACGCTGGAAAACAGTTTCGGTCCACTACTACTGCAGGCTACGGCGCATTGTACTTCTCCCCGCCACATCCAGGCAGCGACTGAAGATGCAGTGAGTGACGAATGGCAAGGTATAATAGAATGTCCAAGTGAGCCTCACGGTGCCCGCCTGTTAGCTCACATACATATAGTTGGAGTCTCATTTTTTCATTCAATCAATGATTACACTTGGCAGGGCGTTTACTGGGAACGCCGCTCAATAATAGGTTAAGCTTTATATTCAATACTTTTACGTACCTTGTACAAATTTTACTGTTACAAACTCAACTTTACTGCATACTTACCAACACTTTTTGTTTCAGGGGTAATTATAATATTCAATTTTCCCCATTTCTATTCTGAAGGAAAATAAGTTAGTGTCAGGTTCCATACCACGACAAAAATATTCAAAGAGAGGAAGGATGGAGGGGCCATGAAGTTTGGTATAAGGGGAACGCGAAATCTATGCACGAAGATCTTTCTCTTAATGGATCCCGTGCTCATAGAAACAGTAAGTTGAGAAAGAATGTTATAGAGCATGGTTAATGTTATGGAAGAAAGTCAGTGACACGAGAAAAAAAACGTTCCTAACAAAACAAATCATAATTATTTAAACAACAAAAAGCCCACCTCTCAGCTCGAGACGACACATATTACCCCTGGGAGTGCTAATTCTTATTGTACTACTGAGGACATCGTTTACAGTTCACGGGTAATGCTAACCAGTTCTAGGACGGATAAAGACTGACCGGCAACGACGGTACGACGAAGCGCTGAAATCGTTACAAAGTTGCACCGGTTTGGGAAACATTGAGTGAAAAGGCTAACGTAATCTTGGGTTGTAGAACTTTGCACCATTCGCCACATGTGCTTTCGTACACAGGATTTATATTCGAGCAGTGAAACTTCTGGCGTCATTCGTCGTACGATTTTGTGGTCAACCTGTTCCCGGTGGTTTCTCCCCGTTGGGAAAAGGGGAAAATTAACCACAATTCCCCACTCTGTCGGAAATGGGTACCGGCTTGACCGGGGGTAACCGTCATAGCGTCCTGGTGTTATTTATAAGGCATTTGAAAAGCCAATGATGATGCGTATCAGGCTTGGTTGGGTGGAATAATGCACCCTTCTGTAGATACGCTCTTAGATGTTAAATTAAGTTTACTTACACAAATACATCTGTATCTATCGAGCAGAAAATGAAAAATTGAAGAATGTAACACATATCTTCCTTTAGTTTGGAATTACTTATCCTTATGATAGTATTATATGAATGTATTATTCTTTGTATAATTTTACATTTTTATCTATTGTATTTTTGTTTATATAAAAATATATTTTGGAAAAAAGACTAGATATGTTGCTATTCCAACAAAAGAAAATCAAATTTCTCGAAATTGTACGCGTGTATGGGATACAATAGATGTATGGAAATAACTCTAGCATTATATTATATAGATGTTATATATTACATAGATGTATCGCATTAACTTCGGATTAAAATCCCCATATTGAATTTCGAGTTTTTTAAGGCCAACCACTCAGAGATTTTCTACAAAACCGTGTTTACAATTTTCAACTCATTTCTAGTGAGAATTTCGAGATTTTCCAATATTTTTCTTGAAACAAAACTTCGTCGAAATAGCATGGGAATAGCCTTTCAATATTTTTTCCACATTTTCACTCAATGTTCGCCGTAATTATCTCGTAATTAACTGTAAACTCTATCTGCATTAGCACTTCAGGAATTAGCACTGCCTGGGGTAATATGTGATGTCCCAAGCTGAGAGTTAGGTAGGCTTTTTTCTGTTGAAATGCACTTTTTTGTTTTGTTATGCACCATGTGACTTGTTTCACAGCTGTCCTGGTCTCCAGCACTTCTGACTTTCTTCTTCAACTTCAATCTTAGCTTATAACATTCTTTCTCGACTTACTGTTGCTATGCGCTCGGGATAATTTGAGAGAACTCACCTTTTGCATAGATTCCGAGTTCCTCTAGCACCAAACTCAATGGTGCCTTCATAGTTCAAACTTTCTCTTTTTGTATCTCTTTGTTGTGGTCAGGGAGGCTCAAACTACCTTTTTTAATTTTAGAACGGAACTAATACAAACGATTGTTTTAGTTATCCTTAAAAAAAGGTAGATATTTTGCAAGTATACAGTGAACTTGGATAGTTGACAATGACATCATTTGGGCTGCATGATTTTCATTCACATCTTTGTCAAGCAAATATTTTTGAAAGGCGTTCCAAAGTGACGCCATGACTTTAATTTGAAGGAGGGTAGAAAGTTTGTACCTAAGTGTTATAGCAAGACCGAAAACGCAACTGAAGTGCAGAGACGATTCAGAACTGAATTCGCACAACCGCCACCAACGCGCGTGCCCGAATCCCTTGGTGCGCGTTATCAGCGTTGTCTGGACAATGTTATCACAACTTTGTGCATTTGTGAACATAATCCTTCAATGACATGTATCTACTGTATTTCAAATTCTTTCATTTCAATCCATGTTCATAAATTATTGTTTCCTTGTCATACGAAGTGCGAATACTTATTTTTGAGATTTGTAAATTAATCAAATTTTGAAATATCGGTTCAGGAAAAAAAAGAAAAACAGTTTATTTGCAAAAGAGTTCAAACCTGAAATGTTGAAGCATTGGTTTTCAAAATACCTAAACGTGAACACCCTTAATTGATAATTACACATTGGTATCGTAATACCCGTGGAAAATGTCGAAACAAAAAAAATGAAACAAAATAAATGACAAATGAAATGATTGACAGAAATAAGCACAACAAGAATGAGTTTCCTTCGCTGCATAATCTGATTTTGACAGTGCATTTAAATATAAGTCACTAGGAGAACACAATCCCCGTAACGCTCTGTTTAGAAATGCATTCGTTTGTGCGCACCTAAATTGAAATGAAAGCGAAAATCGCATTCAAATACCCTAACTTAGATATCCTTAACTGCTATCCATACATGGTTATCGTAATGCTACGTTAATTGTCGAAACAAATGAGTCGGAGAAATGCACGGAAAAATGCATTTCCTTCATTGCGGTAACTCGGATTTTGGTTCCATATTTACATTCTTATATTCATCGATACAAATAAACTTTGGGATTATCCTCCCTATACATACACATGATTCCTAGGCTTTAATGGGTCTGTTCATTGGAAGTTTGCTTCGTGCGCCATGGCAGCTGGGATATTACATCGCATCAGAATGGGGCTGATGCATGCATTTTTCCACCACAATTTCCGACTCAACGTAACTCGCTCGTGCTTCCTCCAAGTTTTGGTTACCTCGCCGTAAATGTATAAATTCATGCTGCTTGTGCGAGTTTAAGTTCTTTTAAAAGTTTTTTAATTAGGTTAATTAAACTATCGCAGAATATGAAATTGAATTTAGAACACATTTTATCTATAATTTCCTGATTTTTTCTTCATTTTCTGAAAAAAGAAATTTCATGTTCGTTAGGACATTAGAAGATATTGAATTGTGAAGCGTCGCTATCAGCGTATTTGCAGGATTACAATTTGACTTACATCTCTGGACGAAGGGAGTGCCCCGTTTACAACGTTTTCAAGCATTTATTCAACTTCTTACGAGAGTCTACCGTCCTTGCTAAGGTATGTTTACCGGTTGTCTAGGTTAGATTAGGTTGGGTTAATTTTTTAAGAATATGATCCAATTTTTATGGAACTTGGTCATTTTACATATTATAAATCTCATATAAAACATATTACATTCTGGTAGTTCTTAATTTTTCATGATATTTTCCGAAAAAATCGTGTGCTAGTTAAACTCTACAAATCCCCATGAATTATCAGTCAGAGCTGAATGAAGGTGAGAGCCAATTAATGTAGGCTACTTTCAAAATTGCTCACTACAACTGACTTTAATTTGATTTGAATACAGAACGTCAGTTACCCCGCGGCAATGTGAAAGTTGAAGCCGAGTCTTCTTCAACCTGTGTTGTGTGTGAGTGATGCTTTCCTCCTTCCTCATTCTGAACACCTTCGTTGCGGTAGAGGAGTGGTCTCTTGTAGCTTTTCTTTTCGTTCAACACGTTGACTACGTACCATGTGCACCACTGAGTGAATTGTTCATTTGCACACCAGCTCAGCATTTCTGCCCCCTCAAAAGTAAACAGTTTAAAGGGTGACACACAAGGGGGACGTGGTTGCACAAGATTTCATGTTCGAGAGACTGGTATTGCTGAGGAGCAATAAAATTTGTTTAAAGATCAAAATTGCTCCCATTACGATTAGATAAATCTACGATGTAAACATCACATGAAGATTAGGGTTTATTTAGATATAAAACTGTACTTTTCTTGAAAGGATTATGGATGGTAATTATCAAGTGCTCGGACGCTGAGCATTCAACTCTTAGTCACTTTATATCATGTAAAGAACCTGATGTTGTGGCCATCAGATCGGCCAGAACATTTACTGAATTTAACACGATTACTTCATTCAGTAAATTTTTTGGCAGATCAGATCGCTCCAACATCAGATCTTTACACGATATAAAGAGTTGAACGCTCAGCGTTCCACCACCCAAGTGTCCGAACAGTTGAATATTATCAATTTATCATTTATCTTTATTTCATATTATGTATTATTGATAAGCTGCCAATTTCATGTTATACTCAGCAGTTAGCTTTTCCATCCTAGTTTTCATGTTAACTGGGTTTATTATTTATAGTATAGCTGGAGATGTATATCGAATGTTATAGAAATATTTTGTACATGTTTCATTAGATAAATTTGTCCTGCGTTTTTATGTTGGTGTTATAAGGGTTTTCGATGTATGTTATACGATGAAGTAGTGAGACAGAGAGAAATAAAGGAAAAAGTATATCTGGTATCTAGATACATTTGGAGCATCTATGACCAGCTCTGGTCTTAGGTAATGCACCCTAAACACACACCTAAATCCTCAATGCACCATTTTATTATACCATTATACCTCAATGCGCCATTTTATTGTCTTGGAAGTTCGGTGCGTATGGCTACATTTTACGACGTAAGGTTATACATTTCGCTTTGTAGGCGTCCATCTGGATCGCCTTTCAAAATTAATTTCCGTCTAAAAGAGCTTTTACACAGGACCCCACGAGCACAGAAACAATAAGTTGAGTAGGAAGTATATGAAAGAAAATAAAAGTTGAAAAAGAAAACCAGAGGTGCTGGAAACCAGGACAGAAGTGAAGCAAAAAAAGGTCCGTTAAATAACAAAATGAAGTTGTTTATAAAAGTATTTTGTACTTAACTCTAATCTCGGGACCACACATATTACCCCTGGGAGTGCTAACTCTTGCAGTGCTCCTGGGATACCGTTAACAGTTCAACACGGGTAATTCTAACCGTACCAGGACGTTCATTCCGCGTTCATATGGCATATTTGACAAAAATTTCGTGTTATATCGATGTTAGAAATTCCCTGATTTCCTTCTCGCGATGACTTGAAAATTGGAAAACGCGATTTTAAAGTCAATCTCAGATAGATTCACTCTTGGAGTAACTCCAAATTCAACTTGCTGATTTGTACCCTTTCCTGGAAGAATTTCATGGCAAATTCTTGGGAATTTAGGAAAAAATACGAGTCCAATTTTTAGTCGTTTTCTGATGTGCGATCGTGTATTGAAATGCCAAAAGTTCCATCGCTTGTAGGAACATTGAGTGAAAAGGTGAAAGAATATCGTAAGGCTATAAACCCTTACGTTTTCGTTGAAAATTTTGTTTAATAAATATATTAGAAAGTCCTTGATATTTCACTGGAAATGGATTGAGAATCGGAAAACGCTGTTTCAAAGAAAATATAAGCGTCAACAGAAAGTCAGAGGCGCTTGTGAACAGGACAGCAGTGAACCGACACAAGGCGGGCCTTCATCAGAACAAAAATATGATTTCAACAAAAAAGAGGCCTTACCTATTTCTCAGCTAGATACCTCACCTTGGGAGCCCTAATTCCTATAAATACAATAGTCGTGTCACTTTTATTATAAATTAAAATACTCAAATTGAGTTTCGAGGTTTTTCTAGGCCTAATCAGTCTGGGACTATCTATAAAACCTTGCTTTGCAATTTACAACTCATTTCTGGTGAGAAATCCGAAATAATGTAATACGTGTGGTCCCGAGCTGAGAGTTTGGTGTGAGTTTTTTTATATAAAATTTCATTTAGTTATTTTATGGACCTTATTTTGCTTCGCTGTTGTCTTGGTTTCTAGTACATCTGAGTTTCTTCTCCAACTTTTATCTTGCATCGTCAACTTCTTTCTCAACTTACTGTTTCTGTGCGTTAGTAGACGACATGAATAGATTCCTCATTCCCTTAACTTCAATCGTAATGGTGGCCTCATCTTTTTTTCTCTTTGAACTTCATAAATACAGAAGTACTCTAGGGTTATGCACCCGAAACACTCAAATCATAAACGAATCATTTCATATTACTGCTCTTATTGAGGGATTCATCATTTCATCCCAAACCTTTCACGCATAGATAAATTCTCAATATATATCAAGGCATCAACTAGGATGACTTCCAAAGTTCTTTAATTCCGTTTTAATTAAAACGAACAAATCTTTACGAAACGAGCATTTTACAGTCCCTACCTATTTTACTGAAAACTTTTAAAATTTTTTTCTTAATTAGAGGGTAACTAATGCGAAGCAATTTTTTTCGTGGAATATTTTTAAATGATTTTTAGTTCAGCCTCCCACAGCACAGCAGAGATGCTCAAATAGAAGAAAGTATAGGTATCATTAAGATGAGAGTGGAATCTATGCATATGGTGTATTCCCGCAAAGGATTGCGTGCGCATAGAAACAGTAAGCTGAGAAGGAAGGTCATGAAACCAGCTAAAAAGTTGAATAAAACAGTCAGAGTTGAAGGAAATCATGACAGCAGTGAAGCGAGAAAAGGTCCATACACTAACAAACATTTTTTTAACGAAAAAACACCTACCTAACTGTCAGCTGGGGACCACACACATTACTCCTGGGAGTGCTAATTGTTGCACTGCTCCTGAGGATACCGGTAACAGTTCATCATGAGTAATCCTAACTAATCCTAACCGTACCAGGACGGATAATTACTGACCGTCAACGACGGATAATGACTGACCGTCAAATGAACTATAACAACGACGCAAACTGTGAGCTGAGGAAAAAATTTAATTTAGTCTTAATAAATATGTACGGTACTAAGAAGTTTGGCTCTCTGCTTTAACCCAAATAGTTATTTTATTGATAATAATGGCTTCAATGATTTCGACAGTTTATAATAAGAACGCATAATAATACATAATACGCGATAATGCATGACATGTACGTCTTATAGTAAAAAAGATCCTCGCATTTGTTTAGAATGGCATTTTTCGCAGCACGGGACGACGCCCGATCTTTTGTAGGCAAATCTTACATTGGAGTCTTGTCTCTCTTCTTGTTTGCTTCCCACGCACACATGACGCACGATGAAGCCCTGAGGGCGAACATTTCATTTTGTGCCCCAAAATGCACAGCTGAGTGCGGGTGATGACGGCCGAGTGCGACTTCAATCCCTCAAATACAAACTTGCACGAACACAAAAGGGCTAACGCAAGTGGGACGGACACACGAGCGACGGACGGATATGTTCTGGTAAGCCTTGAAGGGGTTAATGTCGCCCCCCAAAATTAAAGTGTTCAAGTGATGACGCAGGCTGTTTTGCCTGTGTACAGGACAGCAGCCAGGATTCAAATTATTATTTCATGCCTTTGTTTCTCTGTGAACTCTACCAAGAGAATAGAATTAGGTGTTTCCTTATAACTAAAGCAAAGCGTGGACGGTGACAACCAAGTGAGCATTCTTTCGAACAAGTTATGCAAGTTTCAACATCAAATACAGGGTGTCTAAAATAAATGTACTTACACTTTAAATGTCGCTAACATGCTGCCTTTTATGAATTGCAGGTGTATTTAATTCATCACAGCATGGCAGGAAATCAGCTTATCTTGGAAAGGAGAAAGTTTGTCCTCAAATGTTAACAACGAAAGTGTTGACACTTTAACTGCGACGTGAGCCGCCGGTGTACACGGAGGGAATTTTCTGAGTGGCGCTGACCGACCAGTCGTCGAACTCAATTTCAAAGTTTACGATAACTACGGAAAATAATAATGCACACAGTGACGTACCCATTCGTACCCACTGACGTACTCGTAAAAATGGGTATCATTTTATCCGTTCTGCGACTTTTTCAAAAAATAAATGGGATCGAACAAACGAGGTGAAATTGTTATTGCGCAATTGTATTTTTCAGATTTTTTGCGAAGAATAAAAATTCATTGGACCAGTAATGCCGATTTCCCTGTTCTGCTGCTTTCAACCTAACCAAACCATTCGTTAACATCCGCGGAAACGCGGTGAACTCTCACCTAAATTCTGAAACCACCATTTTCTTCTAGTAGTCTTCTTGAGACGTTGTTTCGAATAGCTTTACATTTCCCGTAACTTTACATCATCCCCAATACCGCGTCAGGACTGAACGTCCTACACAATTTTATGTAATTAATCAGTCCCACTCATCATCCCTCTTTATTTCACTGCCAGTTCTCATTGGCACTGACTCATTTTTAGTGCAAACTTGCACTGAACTTTAATGATCAAGGGTAACTAAAGCTGTTTATTATCCGTTCAATCTTCCTAAATTTTTGTTAGTTTCGGCCTCCCTGACCGCAACAAAGATGTTCAAAGAGAAAAAAATGAAGGCACCAGTAAGTTTGAAGTTACAAGAACTTGGAATCTATGCATAAGGTGTATTCCTGCACAGGATCCCGTGTTCATAGATACAGTAAATTGAGAAGGACGTTACTGAAACAATAAAAAAGTTGAAGAAGAAAGTCAGAGGTGCTGGAAACCAGGATAGCAGTGTAGCGAAAAAAGGTGTAATAATGAACAAAAAATTTTCACAAAAACTCCAACCTAACTCTCAGCTGGGGACCACACCTATTGCCCCTGGTAAAACTAATTCCTGAAGAGCTACTGAAGATATCGTTTACATTTCATCACAGGTAAGCCTAACCGTACTTGGACGGATTACGACTGGCCGTCAACGACGGGTAATGACTGACCGTCAACGACTGGTAAAATAAAATTAAGGAATTAATAATTTTAATTTTTCGAGGCGTTCCACAGCAATGCCTACATGACGTAGTAGAATGTAAGACAGAGTTGCAATGTTGCGCGAATGAAACTGCTTCTTAGTAATCTAGTAAATATTGTATCTAGGCACCAAAGGTATGCATAATCCAAGATTACATTCGTAAACATGACGCTGGAATGGATATATGATAAAATGATAAAATCCACTATCAGGTTCCCAGATCAGCTCTGACGAAGAATGGATTACAACTAATTAATTAACTCGGAGCTTACAACTCGGAACCTCAAGTGGGAAAATTTGCTCTTTAGAATTTAATGAGGATGTTGGCCAATACATGAGAAACATGTTTGTTGCATGCCTCAAGCTGTTAGTTCCATTTTTCCATGCCTATATTCATCAATATAAACGAACTCTGGGATTATCCTCCCTACATACACACTCGGTTCCCAGACGCAGTATTAATAGGTATGTCCATTCGAAGTTTGCTTCGTGCGACATTGCAACTGTGATATTACATCGCATCAGAATGGGCGTCGATCTCGGACGCCTCGCAAACATAGGTTAAGTAAGAACATAATGCACGTAGGCAAATGAAGTACGTACTATTTTCATTGTGACCAACACAATTTTACTGCACTCATGCATTAAGTTGGTTGTTTCATGGGTAACTTCAACAGAACACTTTTTAGTGTTCATTTCTAAGGGCTTAAAAGTTAGTTTCAGCCTCCCTTACCAACAAAGATGTTCATAGGGTTGAGAGATGAAGGCACCATGAAGTATGGAGTTAGGGGAACGCGGAATCTATGCACAAGGTGTGTTGACGCACAGGATCCCGTGCACATGGAAAGTTAGTGTAGAAGGAAGGTTAGGAAACAGATTTGATCAAATGTTAGTTTAAGCCCCCCTAACCGCTTCTTCATAGCGTTGATTTCAACTCGTCCACATCATAAATACAAACGTACTCTGAGGTTATGCGCCTTAAACACAAGGCTAGATCGTAGGTGCACCATGTTGGTTCAATGCTCTTCTTGAGAGTTCCATTCATACAGCAAACTTACTACGCTCCTTACGTCGACGATCATACAGTTTGACACGTCAACTATGGACGCCCTTCAAAATTATGTTATCTATCTTTTTTCGACTAAGCTCTGTAGGATTCAGCCTTCCTTACCATAGCAAAGATGTTCAAAGAGAAGAAAGATGAAGGCACCATTAAGATTGGAGTTAGAGGAACGTGGAATCTATGCATAAGGTGTATTCCCGCTCAGGATCCCGTGCGCACAGAAACAGTACGTTGAAGTTTACAAAACAAGAAATAACGTATAGAAGAAAGTCAGAGGTGCTGGAAACCATGACTGCAGTGAAGCCAAAAAAATCTCTATACTTTAGCAAATTCAAACTGCAAAATTAAATGACGACAAAATATAGTAATGATATATCACTCAAAGTTTCAAAAACGCTGAAACTTTGACTGTCGGTCATTACCTGTCGTTGAAAGTCAGTCATTATCCGTCGTAGTACAGTTAGGATTATCTGCGATGAACTGTTCACGGTATCCTCAGGAGCAACGCAAGAATTAACATCGGCTTGACTACCTGCAGCAATAGCGGCTCCTCAAGTAATAGCAATAGCGGGTAATATGTGTGGTCCCGAGCTGAGACTTAGGTCGGGGTTCATGTTGAAATCTAATTTCATTATTTTAGTTTATGGACCTTTGTTGAGATCCAATTTCAGTATATATATTTATTATTATATATGAATTGTCGCAGTCACCCATTAAATTGCTTCCGTCCCGTTTTCTATGTTCATATGTTAACTGCCTGTGTAGAGCGATCGAGCTCTTCCTTCTTGTTCTTGCCGCCGTGCTCGACGGACGTACAGTACATGTAGTTCCTAGTTTAACTACTGTGTTTCTCTACCCCACACCTCGTACTTATAATCGTTGCCGTACTCCATTATTCCAAGATGGAAAGAGGCCTCTCTGGTCCAACAGGTTATGGGCCCAGTAACCCAACTTTTGATGGCAATGATGAAAGGTATGAGTTGTGGGAGGGGAAATTTCGGGCCTACCTAGACTTGAAGTCGTTGGATGCTGTTCTTGAGGACGAAGAATCAAGTCTGGATGTTGAGAAGAATAAGAAAATGTTCTCCGAGCTTGTACAAAGGCTCGATGATAAAAGTCTCTCGTTGATTATCAGAGACGCCTATGGAGATGGATGAAAATCCATGAAGATTCTGCGTGATCAATACCTCGGCAGCAGTAAACCGAGAATTATTTCTCTATATTGCGAGTTGGCCGCGCTGAAGATGAAAAATGGCGAGACGGTTACCGACTATTTCCTGCGGGCAGAGACAACTGCATCCTACCTGAAGAAAGCCGGCGAAAAAATCAGCGATGGACTGATTATCGCCATGATTATCAAAGGACTGCCAGCTGCCTACAACGCTTTTTCTACAGTCATCACGCAAAGTGACAGTAAAGAAATGGACTTCATGATATTCAAATCGGCTCTCAAGAGTGAAGAGGAAACGAAGAAAACCCGGCAAGGCCACAGTGAAAATGAAGAAAGAGTCATGAACGTGAAAGACTCTAAAATTACTTGTTACTTATGTGGTAAGTCAGGTCACAAGAAATTTGAGTGTAAATACTACAAAAGTGCAAAGAAAAATCGGTCGTGTTCTATTTGTAAAAGTGCATCTCATGATACTAATTTTTGCCGAAGAAAAGATACCGCAAAAGCGATGGCTACTGATAGCAAAGATGTGAGAAGCTCTTATTGTCTTAGAGTATCAACAGACTCAGAAAGTGCTTCTGTTGTAGACAGTGCAAAGTTACTGGTGGATTGTGGAGCTACTGCTCACATTATTTGTGATAAATCTAAGTTTGTATCTTTAGATAAAAGTTTTGATCCTAGTAAGCATTTCATTGAATTAGCTGATGGTTCTAGAATGAACAATATTGTAGATTGTAAGGGTGATGCGTAAATTACCTTGACTGATGCCAAAGATAGGAAACACAATGATCTTTTAAAAAATGTTCTTTGTATTCCTAGTTTTAAGCAGAATATTTTTTCTGCTCTCCGTGGTACAGTGGTTAAGGGATCGGGCTCGTATGTTGGAGTCGCGGGTTCGTATCCCGGCGCTGGCGCAGAGATTTTCCCCGTTGGGTATAAGGGAAAAATCAAGCACAATACCCCACTCAGCCCAAGTGTCGGAAATTGGTACCGGCTTTACGGGGGAACCGTCATGGTGTCCTATATATAGGGTTAGTTATAAGACATTTGAAAAACCAATGCTAAGATCACATGTATCAGGCTTGATTGGAATTAAAGCATCCCAAAGATGCCGATGTTAACCTTTTAACCTGTCCAGGCTGCTATTGATCAAGGTGTATAATTTAATTTCAATCAAAATGGTTCAAAGTTGTTTGCTTCATATGGGAATGCGTTTAATATTAAAAAATTTGGTAAACTGTATAATTTAAACTGTAAGCTCTGTTGATTCTATTAATGCTGTTGGTGAACACACTCTGGAGGAGTGGCACAATACTCTTGGGCATCGTAATGTAAAAGATGTGTTGAGCCTAGAAGGTATTTCTAAAGGAATGAAAATTACTAACAAGCATAATTTCGATTGTGAGATCTGTGTCGTCCAGGGTAAAATGTGTCAGTATAGAAACAGAGACCCTGATGAAAAATCAAAGAAACCTTTTGAGCTAGTTCATAGTGGTCTAGCTGGACCTATAAGCCCTACCTCTTTTGAAAATTCCATGTATGTCATATCTTTTGTAGATGATTTTTCAGGTCTTATTTTTGTTTATTTTCTAAAACGCAAAAGTGATTCTGTTGGAGCATTTAAGAAATTCTTGACTGTGATGTTTATGTAGAACAGCCTGAGGGATTTGTTGAACTTGACAAAAATGGACAGAAGTTAGTCTGCAAACTCAAAAAATCTTTGTATGGCTTGAAGCAGAGCGGCCGTAACTGGAACAACCTCTTGCATCATTTTCTTGTTGAACAAAATTTTGTTCAATCTCTTAGTGATACTTGTGTCTATGTTAGGGAAACCGACTCTGGAAAAGTGATTATTATTGTATATGTTGATGATTTAATTTTGGCCTCTTCTAACGCTGTTGTATTGAAAGAAGTCAAGTGTTCATTGTCAAATAAATTCAAAATGAAAGACATTGGACAATTTTCAGGTTTTTTGGGCATTGAATTTGATGTGAAGCATGACTCAATTGAGATGAAGCAGTCAAAGTATGTTGAGAAAATTTTGTCAAAATTTAGGATGTCTGATTGTGAGCCTAAGTCTATTCCATGTGATCCCAGTGCCAACAAGCTTGATGTAAGCTCTGATTCTAGGAATTTGTGCGATCCAAAACTGTTCCGTGAGATTGTTGGCAGCCTGATCTACTTGATGACTTGTACTAGGCCTGCTATTTGCTATGTTGTTACTTTACTATCGCAACATTTAACTTGTCCAACAAATGCTCATCTGAATTTGTGTAAATTTGTGTTGAAGTATCTTAAAGGGACTATTTCATATGGTTTGAAATTTGTGAAATCCGAGAACCCCGTGCAAATTACTGGTTTCTCTGACTCTGACTGGGGTGGATCCTGTGACCGGAAGAGCATATCAGGATATGTGTTTAAGTCTTCTAGCAACAGTTCACTGATATCTTGGAAGTCCAAGAAACAAAAGATTGTTGCCCTTTCAAGCTGCGAAGCTGAGTTTATGTTGCCGTGACTTATGCAGTGCAGGAGGGAATTTTTCTCAAACAGCTACTATGTAATATTGATGGATATGATGAACCTGTAGAGATTTTTGTTGATAATGGAAGTGCTATTGACCCAGCCAAAAACCCTGTTCATCATCAACGCTCGAAACATGTAGACATAAGATTTCATTTTCATCCGAGCAATCATTCAAGACAACAAAGCAGTTTTGCGCTTTGTTCCTTCAGAGGAAAACATGGCTGACATGTTCGCAAAGCCTGTTACTAGACAGTCGTTGCTTAAATTCAAAGTGTGTGTTTAATTCTAAGTTACTGTGTCTGACATGTTTCTAGTTTAGCTTTGTGTACACCAATTGCAAGAAAAGGTAGAACTTTCTTGAGTACAATACTCTCAACGCTATTGCGGACTATACATTATTGTGCGGTATATTTTTTTGTATCGTGCTCCGTGTAATCTGTTGATCTACACTGATGATTTTTGTATGTTGTTTTTCTGCTGCTCAATGTTCAATGAAAGATCTGAACGTTGAAATGTTAGCTCTAATTGATTACTATGTGAATTGACGCATAGTGGGATGGAATACTTCAGTTGGAGGGGGTGTGTTGAGATCCAACTTCAGTATATATATTTGTGCATATACATAAGTTGTCGCAGTCACCCATTAAACTACTTCCGTCCCGTTTTCTATGTTCATGTGTTAACTGCCTGCTGAGAGCGATCGAGCTCTTCCTTCTTGTTCTCGCATCCGTGCTCGACAGACGTACAGTACATGTAGTTCCTAGTTTAACTATTGTGTTTCTCTACCCCACACTCATACTTATAATCGTTGCCGTACTCCATTATTCCAAGATGGAAAGAGGCCTCTCTGGTCTAACAAATTGGTTTTCGTTCCTCAACAGGATAGCCATGAAAAATAGAGTTGACATTCTTTATCATGGGAAAATCTTCTCGTACTAGAAATCTAGAAAAAAAGCTTTATTAAAATCAATTAAGCATGATAAATATCATCTCGTACACTGATTTTTCAAGTGCCGTATAACTATAACCAGGACGGTTACTCCCATGTCGAGCCGGTACCCATTTCAGATATCTGGGTAATGAGAGGTATTGAGTTTGAGTTTTCCTTTCACCCAACGGGGAAAATCGCTGCGCAGCGCCGGGATTCGAACCCCTGACACCTTCACGGAAGGGTTCGATCTCAACAACTCGGCCACGGCGAGCACTAAAAGTTGGTTTCTTACGTTAAATGAGACATGGAGCTTAAAATTCCAGCTTTCGATGATTTTATCGTAGATGAAAGTGGGTCAATATCGGTTAACTTTATGCTGAACCAAAAGGATTATCTTCGTTGTTCATATCTATGAAGTCACAACAGATATTTTGACAGTAACAGTGTATACTCTCATAATACATTGCATGACAAATCCGTAGTTTTCCGGCAATAGGTACAATACAGATTTCCATCCTGAAAGTCATATTCTGGGAATTCATTCTTGAAAGTATCATTCCTTACACTTTGTGGTACTTTTGGATGGCGTAACTAATAAATAAAGGTAATCATTAGAATACTAAAAGAAATTTGTTCATTTCTTCATTCATCAACATATTATCCAATACATCTTTAAATTTCAATACAAAAATTCCAAAAAAATTTTCAGCACATGATCACTAAATGTCAATTGCAGATTTGATAGTCTGATGTAAGTCCGGGAAGCTAAATCACTATAACGATACAAATTTTGGGAATGTGTGGCGCTTTCGGAATTCGAGGAATTACCTTATTGAGTTTTCTCTCATTTTTTATTAAACAAGCAGAGCGCAACAACGATATTTATTATTATTTCACTAAACGCATATGTTTCGGGAATTGATACAAACTGCACAGTTGCATTTCCACTTTAACAATTTGTACGTATAGGGAGGCCTACGTGTAGAACAAAACAAGAAAAATTTCACTAGGTGTTCAAAAACTATAACACCATGTAATTCTTAAAAACTTCAAACTCCATTAAATTCATTTCGGACACCTCTACTGTATTTTATTTATGAACCAAATTTAACTGAAGAACAGGTCAAGAAGGAAACTTGGGCATCAGGTACTGAACATAGCGCACCGGGTAAAACTTGAGATGTTGCTTTAGCAACTGATAGTGTGTATACGAATGGTCTCATCAATGTACAAAATTTCAGCATCAAGGAACAAATTTGCAGTTTTACATTAAAAAATCAAATTACACCATTTGCATTGCGGCATATATGCAATGATATCGTGCAAATGCATAATGTATTTTGCGTACTACATCTGTAATATTGCATATGCAAAATTGCATATGTGATTTTGCATATGCACAAGATAATTCTTTGCATTGCATAGAACATTCTGTATATCTCTCGGCGTGCATATATGCAAGTTTTGCAATGGCACAGTTCTAATTATTATTATTATATAAGAAAGTTTCAGCCTCCCTTTACCATGAAAAAGATGTCCCAAGAGAGGAAGGATGAAGGTACCATTTAGTATGGAAATGAGGGAACGCAGAATCTATGCACAAGGTACACAGAATCAGTAAGCTAAGAAAGATGTTCATGAAACAAAAAACTGGAGGCAGTAGTAGGTGCAGAAAAACAGGACAGGATTGAACCGAAAAACGATGGTCCGTAACAAGACAAAAACCTATTCTATTTTAACAAAAAGAAAGCCTACCCAACTCTCAGCTCGGGCCCTCACATGGTTCCCCTGGGAGCGCTAATTCCCATAGATACAATAGTTGTGTCCCCCTGAGGGGCAGGAAGTTGGGAGTGAAATTTAAGAAACAAGATTAAAGTTGAAAAAAGTAGGTGCTAAAAAAACAGGACATCAGTGAGCTGAAAAACTATAATAAAAGTAAGAAACTATTGAAATTCAGCAAAAAGAATACCTACTTCACCTTGGCTCATAACCGCACATATTCCCCCCGGTAGCGCTAGCTCTCATAGTTACAAGTGTCGTATCTTCCTTAACAGTCTACAGTGTCTAGATGGCCGATGAATGCCGGCGAGTTTCACAAACAGATTCAAAAATTAAGTAGAAAAGGAATGTTTTGAATAAAAATAAAATTAGTGAAATTATTGCGACAATTGAAACTACTTTCTTCATATTTCAGTTCATCAATTGCAATTCGCAACTTATTTCACAGAAGTTCAATCCACACCGTTGTGCAACAGATGTATTTATAAACGTTGATATTAAATGTTTGTTTTGCGAGACCTTTATTCGTGTGCTGACTAGTCAGGGCATTAACTAAATCGACAATTCTTTATTGACGACAAAAACTGCTTATTTCAGTATGAAATGGTTTCTTACAAAACAATCATGTTCAAAGGAGCAAAATTATTTAGCCTAATAGTAAGAATAACTGTCGTGTGTTTGAATATGTTCAGTGTCACGCTCTTAAGAATAGATACGAGGGAATTGACACTGGCGGTCTTGGTCTCACTTCACCTGTAAATTAATACACTCATTTTCGCTCTGCAAGTGCACTATAATAAGTCACTTTCGAAATATTTATAGATTTCCACAGCCTTATATGCTCTAATTCGTATCTTGGATACCGAGTTCGGCGGGGTATTGGATACTGCAGCATACTTTAGCGCATATCACAACATACTGTAGCGCATATCACAACATACTGTAGCGCATATCACAACATACTGTAGCGCATATCACAACATACTGTAGCGCATATCACAACATACGGTAGCGCATATCACAACATACTGTAGCGCATATCACAACATACTGTAGCGCATATCACAACATGCTGTAGCGCATATCACAACATACTGTAGCGCATATCACAACATACGGTAGCGCATATCACAACATACTGTAGCGCATATCACAACATACTGTAGCGCATATCACAACATACTGTAGCGCATATCACAACATACTGTAGCGCATATCACAACATACTGTAGCGCATATCACAACATACTGTAGCGCATATCACAACATACGGTAGCGCATATCACAACATACTGTAGCGCATATCACAACATACTGTAGCGCATATCACAACATACTGTAGCGCATACCACAACATACGGTAGCGCATATCACAATATACTGTAGCCATATCACAACATACGGTAGCGCATATCACAACACACGGTAGCGCATATCACAACATACTGTAGCGCATATCACAACATACGGTAGCGCACATCATAAAATACTGTAGCGCATATCACAATATACTGTCCTGCATATCACAATATACTGTAGCGCATATCACAACATACGGTAGCGCATATCACAATATACTGTACTGCATATCACAATATACTGTACTGCATATCACAATATACTGTACTGCATATCACAATATACTGTAGCGCATATCACAACACACGGTAGCGCAAATCACAACATACGGTAGCGCATATCACAACATACGGTAGCGCATATCACAATATACTGTCCTGCATATCACAACATACGGTAGTGCATATCACAACATACGGTAGCGCATATCACAACATACGGTAGCGCATATCACAATATACTGTCCTGCATATCACAATATACTGTAGCGCATATCACAACATACGGTAGCGCATATCACAACATACGGTAGCGCATATCACAATATACTGTACTGCATATCACAATATACTGTACTGCATATCACAATATACTGTAGCGCATATCACAACATACTGTAGCGCATATCACAATATACTGTAGCGCATATCACAATATATTGAACTGCATATCACAATATACTGTAGCGCATATCACAATATACTGTACTGCATATCACAATATACTGTAGCGCATATCACAATATACTGTAGCGCATATCACAATATACTGTAGCGCATATCACAATATATTGAACTGCATATCACAATATACTGTAGCGCATATCACAATATACTGTACTGCATATCACAATATACTGTAGCGCATATCACAATATACTGTACTGCATATCACAATATACTGTACTGCATATCACAATATACTGTAGCGCATATCACAATATACTGTACTGCATATCACAATATACTGTACTGCATATCACAATACACTGTTCTGCATATCACACTGTACTGTAGCGCATATCACAACATACTGTATCTGTCGCGTCTTACAAGACGCGAATTTTGAAAAAAAAATTGCGGCAACATTTTGCGGATCCGTACTGGTCCGCAAGACTGATGCAACGTTCTGTTTGACTGAAGTGCTCGTGGAAAGAACTTCTCCCCGGATAATTTTAAGTTTCTATGTCCTTTGGTGGTGTGATTATGTGGCAGAAAATTATTAACTCAATTCCCGTCTTCTCGAACTAGCTATACATGTTGATCTGCCACCATGTGTTGTGTGTTTGATAGTGGTGATCAGCCGGTTCCTAGAGCATTCAACGATGCTGCTGGAAGCCGGCGAACCACCTACGTTGTGTCAGACTAGCCGTTGTGACGTTGTGTATATTCTAGTTCTTCCTCTAGACAGTAGGCTGCATTGTGATGCTAGGAATTTAACAGTTCAGTTTCTAAAATAAGGTAGTTAGCAGGCCCAGTGAATGTGTGGTTCTAACAAATTTGCTTATTAAAAACTTGACTTTGAATTTGAGTTGAATATTAAACTCCAGTTTAATCATTCACAACTTAACCGTGCATAGCTCAAATTTTATTAAGAAACAAAAGTATTTTTCTGTCAATATCTTGTTGGCTCCTCACCCATGAGATGTGCTGGGCAAGTTGCGCCAGTCAGTAAGGTAGAAGCCTAGAGTTAAAGCACTTTCAAAAGTAGACTCGGAATATACCCAGAAATTTATGCGACCACTTGCCCATGTGATTTGTGTTTTCAGGGCGACGTTGGTCAATGTGTACTTGTTGCCCTAGGGACAGTTCACTTGTATTTAAATTAGGTAAATAAATTTGTTGTTCTCCTCTTAGTTTTGCTTCTGCATCAGAGACCTAACCTCAAAATTCTGCCCTCCAACAGGTATAGCAAAGAAAACCAATAGTCCAGTTCATTTATGTAGACTGAAGTAGAGAGATTATATGCCGAATGAGGATACCGTCCCCCATTGTTTGTGAGTACAGTATATATGTAATGCGTCAGTTGTTCCACTAGGGGTGTAAACTCTTGACCACGGCACACATGCTTGATTGTTAAGAAATTACTTTTTCTTCTCAGTTATTCCAATAGCCGTCTCACTGTGTTATGTGCTTGGCTTTGATAGTGGTCATCGATATGTGCTTGAGTAGACCGTCCTCCTTTGATCCTATGTGTGCATTACAAAATGTGTATCTGCCAATGTGTTCTTTAGCTGGAGAGACTCATTTTTTCTTCTCAGTTACTCCAATAGCCGTCTCATTGTGTCACGTATTTGGCTTTGACAGTTGTCATTGAGAAACTGGTTCCAGCATCATTAGTTGTTCCTTATATTTTGACCAGTTACTCCTCATCTATATTTTAACTGGGAGCTCTCTTATCATGTGGTCATTCATCATTTTGTCACAGCCTAAAAAATGTCCTTGTTGTGCAGTTTTACGGCGCCACGGATACCGAAATAAAGAAAGAGTTTCACGCCCTTTTTTTGTCCGTCCCCGCCCGTTACTATGTCTCACAAGCGAAGATCATAAAGCCGCGGTTGAGACAAGACAGTAGTGCATATCACAACATACTGTAGCGCATATCACAACATACTATAGCGCATATCACAACATACTGTAGCGCATATCATAACATACAGTTGCGCATATCACAACATCCTGTAGCGCATATCACAACATCCTGTAGCGCATATCACAACATACTGTAGCGCATATCACAACATACTGTAGCGCATATCACAACATACTGTAGCGCATATCACAACATACTAGAGCGCATATCACAACACACTGTAGCGCATATCACAACATACAGTTGCGCATATCACAACAAACTTTAGCGCATATCACAACATACTGTGGCGCATATCACTACATACTGTAGCGCATATCACAATATACTGTATTGCATTTCACAATATACTGAACTGCATATCACAACATACTGTAGCGCATATCACAATATACTGTAGCGCATGTCACAATATACTGTAGCGCATATCAATATACTGAACTGCATATCACAATATACTGTACTGAATATCACAATATACTGTACTGAATATCACAATATACTGTACTGCATATCACAATATACTGTAATGCATATCACAATGTACTATAATGCATATCACAATATACTGTATTGCATATTACAATATACTGGACTGCAAATTACTATAGCTATTGATGTTGAAGTTTAATATTGCTGAACATGGCCCACTTTTCGTCTCATCTAACAAGCCTATCCAAAAAAAATGAGTTTGCAATTGACGGGAATACATTACAAGGTCGCAGTTGCTGAATTTCTGCATCCAGGATACGACACAAATGGCTTTCACTACTTCTACTGCGACTTCAGAATACTGTATCTAAGTGTTTACTCATGTCACAAGAAAAATAAGTTACCCTTGGAATAAGTTTAAGCATGGAAACTCCCCTCAAACGAAAATTTGTTCAAGGAAGGTATTGAATCCCGTCAAAAATGACGGGATTCAATAGCTTTCTTCAACAAATTTTCGCTCGAGTGTAGTGTTGCGCTCTGATCTTGCATGTCGACCTAGCTATTGATGTTGAAGTTTAATATTGCTCTATATGACCCATTTTTCGTCTCGGGTAACAAGCCTATCAAAAAAATGAGTTTGCAATTGACGGGAATACAAAGATGGACATGCACATGGTTGATCGTTGATGGTTGATGCCTCCATCTTAAAAAATTATTAAATATCCACAAGTATGTCTCTGCCAAGTGTGGGGAAGACCACAATGAAGTTATCACCCCGAAAGTTGATCACGAATTTGCATCTTTTTCTGTAATACTAGTTCAAACTTGTTACTACATGAAAACGGTCAGGACTTATGGTACTGGCTGATATACAGGGCTTCCCACGCTATACAGGACGTCCCACGCTATACAGGACGTCCCACGCTATACAGCACGTCCCACGCTATACATGTCCCACACTATACAGCGTGTCCCACACTATACAGCATGTCCCACATTATACAGCATGTCCCACATTATACAGCATGTCCCACACTTTACATGTCCCACACTTTACATGTCCCACACTATACAGCATGTCCCACACTATACAGCATGTCCCACACTATACAGCATGTCCCACAATAACCCGAACCGAGTATATATTTTCCCTTATCAGTAATACCATCATAAGAATATCATAAGCGTTTAAGTTAATTTTGAAGGATGATTTTGCTTGAAATTAAATGCTTAAGGTATTTTTATGATAGTATTACTGATACGGGAAAATAAATTCTCCTTTTTTGTGACGTACTGTAAATTAGGCAGTACCATAAGCACGGTAGAGAATACAAGGTAGGGTCAATTCAGTTTTTTTTCGACTACTGTGTGGGTTGCTGACGTCACAACAACGAACCAAAAGCAGCGCTCATATTGCAACTGGTAGCACTGCTACCCCCAAATCAGTCCCAACTATAGGCCTAACGACACTGCGTTTTGGTAAGGTCATAAAGTTTGTTTGAAATAAAGCCTTTCTATTGGCTATCCGAACAATAAGAAGTGTATTTTCCTCCATGGAAATGACCCTACCTTGTTTCCTCTACCGTGATCATAAGTCCTGGCCTGGTATATCAGAAAACGATGAGTGCAACGAATAATATCGTGCATTACTGTTTTTCTGGAGGATGCTCGATTTAACACACTGCCTATGGCTAGTGTGGCTGCTACGGTCAGTCTGGTTAGGATGGAAGAAGGTGAACTGGAAAAAAGGCTCTTCTGCTGTAATACATTTCCAATCTTTTTAGAAACGCGTAAAGAATTAAATTGAACTAGTATGTTATCTTATACTTCAAAATTTATTTCGTACAAGAAAGCAGAAAAATCGAAATCTTATTTTCATATTCCGGTATGTGAATGAGCAATTTACTTTGGGGTACCCTATATGTACCAACACGTAATCAAAGAACAAAGACACCAGAACTTTCGATGCAGATCATCAATAATGGACAGTCCGCAAATGAACCGCGTCAAAATGACGGAGAAAACTGACAACTCGTCAAGGAAGGCTGTCGTCAAACATTATATAGTTTGCTTAGGAGTGTTACAAGCTGTAGAAGCAGCCAAAGAATTTATCACTAAAAACTTTAGCTTGCTTTGAATTGCTGTGAATTTTGACCTAAAGCTTCCATAACACACACGGTTTTAAATTAAAACATAACAGCTGCCGTCTGTCCATCAATATTCACAAGACAGCCTCGTGTCATAGATTAACAATTCGATTGCGACGTGCGCCACCGGTGGTACACGGAGGTAATTTTCATAATGCTGCTGATCGACCAGTAGTCGCAAACTCAATTTTCGTAAATACTTAATCAAAGTTAAATAAAGGCATGATCCACTTCATGTTTGTTATTTTCAATATAGTTTACTATAATTGACTTTAAATTCAAGTTTGGTGTTGAACCAAATATTTAGTAGTCGCAGTCAAAATGTTAAGATAATAAGTTAGTTTAAGCCTCCCTAACCGCTACAAAAAAGAGCGTATCAAAGAGAGGAAGGAGGAAGCCACCATTTAGTATGGAGATAAGGGAATGCGGAATCTAGACAGATGAGGCATGGAAACAGTAAATTGAGAAAGAAGTTCATGAAACGAGGTAAAAGTTGAAGAAAAAAGTAGTAGGTGCTGAAAAACAGGTCAGCAGCGAACCGAAATAAGGTTGTCCTCAACATAACAAAAACACTTTATTACACCAAAAATAAGGCCTACCTAACTCTCAGCTTGGGCCCTAACATTTTTCTCCTGGGAGCGCTAATTCCCATAGATACAATAGTTGTATCCCCCTGAGGGGCCTCGCATCGTGGAGTTTTGTTCTCAAAAATTCTAACTCATTTGTAAATTTACCGTTCGGATGTTAATATTTATTCGTTGAATAAACGGAGTTGCGGCAGTGTCCAAAAAAAGAGTTTCAGATGCTTACTGAATACGGACGACGCTGACTTTGTCGATCCACTTCGCATCGAAACAACTTAGGAGATGCGGGCCATTAGTGGCCTGGGTGAGCGAACAAGCTTATCAATTTAGTCTTTAGATTTTTTCATAATACAGAGTGTCGAAATAAAGTCTAACTTCGACATTAATGCTCCTCTAGTTCGTGCAAGTGACTTTGAGAGTATTGTGAGGTTATCAACTTTTTTTGAACTAGGAACACTTCCACCAGCCCAAACCAATTTTGTCTACTGGACTTTGCACTTGCAAGTATTTATTCGTACACAATTCTTTAGAAAACTTATATCTGGAGCCTTTAGTTAGTTATGCCTCTCTAGCCGCAACAAAGGTATTCCCAAGTAGAAAGATGGACGCACTATTTTACACTTTGACTGCGGCGTGCGCCACCGGTGGTACACGGAGGTAATTTTCATAATGCTGCTGACCGACCAGTATTCTCACACTCAATTTTCATAAATACTTAATCAAAGCTAATTGAAGGCACGATCCACTTCATGTTTGGTACTTTCAAAATAGTTTACTAAGCTTAACTTTAAATTTGAGTTTGGCATTGATCTAATATTTAGTAGTCGCAGTCAAAGTGTTAGCGACCCACCGGTGGGTCGTGCTTAACACGCTGACTACGATTGCGTGAATCGTAAAGTTGATATGGATAGGTTGTAAAAAAAGAACAGGGAAAATAGATTTACCTGCTCGAATAAGTTTCCATCCTTTTGTAAGAAATGCACGAAATATAAGTTCTCAGTATTATTTTCCTCGTATGAAAAAATTATTTCTAAAAGAGTTAGCGAAATAGTTTGAAATGTCATTTATTTATGTTGATGCCTATATGAACAATTTTCCTAGTGGTACACATTTATCTCACTCCGTAATCAAAGTGTTAAGTTTATTCTACTGCAAAACGACCCATCGATGAGTCATTTTGAAAACTTTCAACAGTTTTTTTTAAAGGGATTTAATGAACCCAATTAATGTTTGGTAGTTATAAAATTTCACGCAACTTTTAAATTAAAATTTGAACTGAATACTGAACATCAGTTTACCTCATCGCAGTCAAGGTGTCAAGTTCCCACGCAGTGTCGCAACTTACAAAAGCTGTAAGGTAGTGAACACGCCCCAGGGCTTGACCCCGGAGCGGGCGTGACGCCGAGGCGATATCATGATGTTAATTTAAGCCCTCCCTGCCCGCAACAAAAGCGATCCAAAGAAAGGCAGAGGAAATGCACTATTTAATGAAGAGATAAGGGAACGCGGGATCGATTTCTAATATGCATAAAAAAGGTAAGTTGAGAAAAAAGTTCAGGAAACAAGACAATTTGAAGTAGAAAGTAGAGGTGTTGAAAACAGGAGAAAACTTACCCGGAAAAAGATAGTCCTTAATGTAACATTTTATTCAACAAAAAGAAAGCCTGCCTAACTTACAGATCGGGACTTCACATTTTCCTCTTGGGAAGGCCAATTTTCATGGATGCAACAGTTGTATCCCTGAGGAGTTCAAAATACTTGGTATCAATTATTCCTCTGCTAGATCAACTTATTGTCAGTTATAGCCTCTTCCACCTCACCGCCAAGTTAAGCTCTGGCTTTAACGACTGAAGTTTCACAACACAAGCAACACGGCGCAAGGAAATAATTGTTTACGCGGGCTACCACTAATTACTAGGAAAATACACAGAGCAGAGGAGTAAATACGTACATATCTAACTATACGTTCAAGAAATAGCAAATGCTAATGTGAAGCTCTGGGTAGAAAACCTGCACCTATCAAAGTATGAAGAAGTGAAAAACCTTTTGCTTGGCGACAGTTTGCTGATCCCGCACTTGTTCTTCTTCAACTTACACTCATGAATGTCCTTTAGCTGTTGAAGAAGTCATTTCCAGGAAGAATTATGGGTTTTGGGGCTCATATATGAATACTGCTAACATAGATCTAACTTTATAAATGCGATGCATTTCCCAGCCTCATTATAGTCACTAGGCATAGTTTTTCGCCAGGCCAATCCACTTTTCTCGATATTATATTCATGACAATTTCCATTCAAAAGTGCAAACTTCAGATTATTCTCATCATTTTCCAAAATTTATGGCTAAAATAATCTCCATAAATACCAGAGCCCGGCAGCAGCTATAACGAACCTACCAATGTCGTGGCTAAAGTTATTCAGCACGCGCCCTTTCGTGAAGGTGTCGACAGTTAACATTTTGGCGCGCTGCGCGGTGATTTCTCCCCGTTGGGAGAGGGGAGAACTCGGACACAATTTACAACTCAACCCAGGTGTCGTAAATAGGTACTGGCTTGACTGGGGGTAGCCGCCATTGCATCCTGGTGATAGTTATGAGGCATTTGAAAAACCAATATACATAATGATGTGTACCAGGCTTGATTAATTGGTATAAAGCATCATTTAAATGAATTAAACTTGAGGAAAATGCGTTACGTGCCACCAGGTATTTTCTCAAATATCACGGACTTCCATAACATCCACTCAACGAACCTCGACTTCAAGAGGTTAAATATAAATACTGCTGCATATATTGCTTTCATTCACCGCCGTCCGATCCTTGCGCAGACACTTCAACACTATATTACTGTGAGACTCTCTCCACCCACAACAAAACGAACCCTAGAGATTAGATCAGATTATTAGTTAGTTTGGGCCTTTCTATCCTCAACAAATGAGATCCAAAGAGAGGAAGGAAGAAGGCACCATTTAGTATGGAGTTCGGACCCTAGAGAACAAAGTTTAGTACGGACATTAGAGAAAGAGTTATCTATACATAAGAAGTATTTCTAGTGCAAATTCAGTACTGAAGAAACAAGTTAAGAAGGAAGAAGAGAGAAAAAATGAAAATGAAGTGTAGAAAGCACACAAAGTAAATTAGGCACATGAACTAGGAGGTTCCAAGGTTCACCTATAGCTGAGGTTACCCAACAGAATCCCCCTGCGTGCCTGTCCTTCGATGACAAAGTAGACAACCTCAATTAACCTCACCCTACCCTGTAGCTCTGAAGGGTAATCACGCACAGTATTAAACCCCACAAACGTACAACAGCATTAGACTACTCATGGCATTACGGAAATTAGAAAACATGAAGCATTCTTCGCATGACTTGCGAACGAGAAATGCCAAATCGATAAATTATTGCTCCAAATCGATAAATCATATCCGCTACAAATAAGCAACTCAAGGAAAATACTGCAAGGTGAATTTTTCGGTATATGTGAAGGAGAGGACAATAATCGATTTCCCAAGTTCAGTGATTGATTATTGGGAATAAGATCACAATAAAGAATTTTTATTTCATTCACTTTCCGTCGCAACTGAGTATTTAACGAATTTTAGCTATAGCATACCTACCGCATTTCTATTCTATGAAGCGCGGGAAAATCGGTTCGAGGGGAGGACCCTCAATGGACTCTCCCTTCCGACGGTTGTGATGCGCTCGAGTGATCCTTACGTTAGGATACTTTAGTTTAAGATTATTTCAGTTACGTTACATTACGTCGCCGTTCTAACTCGTTAAATACTCGTTTGCGACGGAAAGTGCTTAGAAGAAATATTTCGATCTAATTACCTACATTCAAGCTCCAAAAATTGGAAAATCGATCACGGTCCTCTTCTTCATATATACCAGTTTTCCTGATTGGAACACAATTCTAAATATACCTCGCGTCTGTCCGCAGTTTACCGAACAACAAAGCAGCAACACATACTGAATTTAATGACCAGGTGAATGTCACGTATTGCGAGAAGATGAGAGTGAAACAAAAATTAAAAAGCATCCGCTACGATGAGCAGAAAAATAGCTGTTGTCACTCCACATCAAATGACATCTCAAATAACCACGATTGAATTAAAGAAAAATATCGTTGTTGGGTCAGCTTATGTTTCAAATGTTTATGACAGCATACGAAAATTAAGTAATAAATAAGATGGATTGAAATCCTTATCAACATAAGTGTAAGGAAAATTTTGATCCCAGATCTCTGATCCTATAAAAAATTAGCATTCAGTGATCTGAATCATTTTCCCTCAGTGGCCATAGATTATCCCAGCAATTTTTATCATTGAAAATGGTAATACAATTAATGATAGACTGGTTTCTGCCATGCCTGTTGTTCAGGAAAATGTTCGACTAAATGTTCAGAAAAATGTTTGGCATCGAATTAGATGTTACCATAAGCTTTACGAACCAAAACAAAGGTGTTAAAATTAGACAGGTGGAAAAGTACCGTTAGGTAAATAAAACTTAAGGAACGAGGTATCGATGCACAATGTTCAAAAGTGCTGTTAGCTATGAAAGAAATTCATGAAACATAATGAAAGGGAAAGAAAAAAGTAGTAGGTACTGAAAAAACCGGTCAGCAGTGATTCGGAGAAGAAGGATCGTATCATCAAAAAACATTTTACAGTCAATATGCAGTTTAATTCGTTCACAGAAATTAAAAATTCCATTCCCAAGAATCACTATAGGAACACATATAAGAACGTTTTACACGAATGACATTCTGATCACTGATGCATTATTTTCGAGATATATTATTAATTCCGTTGTAAGGAATAACATTATACAGGGTGTTGGTGGAACTCTTGGTATAAACTTCGGCTACTAGTAGAAAATACAAATTTAAACACTTTTTCATCAGTGAAAAAATATCGAAAAACGCTTAATTTTTTTAAAATTGGGCTTAGAAGTTTTAATTGCTATGCTACAAAAACACAACAGCAATTTCGCAACAGACAGGAATACAGGCAATATTGGGAATTAGAATGAACAAGTGTTGGCAAAATCGAAAATGTTTTATTTACAGTTTAAAACATTAATTTACAGATTCAGGAAATTTCTAGAAATCCCTAGTCAACGTTAGCGACCACTGGTGAGAAGCGTATATATGTATCTTTTGTCGGTTAGCACCATGGCACTGAAGTGGTAGATGTATCGCCTTACAAATGCACAAATGGCAGACATGCATTTCACTTATGGTGCTGCTAATGGTAAGGCAAGACGTGCCGCGAGAATCTATCACGAACGTTACCCTAATCGAGAAGTCCCTGATCATCGATTATTCACTGCATTGCACCGAAGATTGACGGAAACCGGCAGTTTTAGAGTAAACAGAGCAGAGGTTGGTCGCCCAATCAATTATCATCGAGAGCAAGAAGTGTTGGAACATTTCCTTAGAAACAAGCGTACGAGCATCCGTGCCGCAGCAGCATCTTTGGGTATTCGTGACCATTAAAACGTGGGGCATGTATTGAACCGGAATAATTATCATCCGTATCACTTCCAGAGATTCCAGGGTCTCTTTTCCTTTGATTATGGTCCTTTGAGCGATTTGCGCAGTGGTTTTTAGATTGGGGGGTAGAAGATGCCAATTTTGCAGAGTGTGTGTTGTTTACGGATGAAGCAACCTTCAGCCGAGATGGAATTTTTGATTATCATAACTTTCACTCATGGCAGCAGAACAACCCTCATGTCATCCATGAACGTCATCACCAACATCGCTGCACTGTCAATGTTTGGGCAGGTATCGTGCACAATCAACTCATTGGTCAATACATTCTGCCAGAGCGTCATACTGGAGATGTGTACAAGATCTTTCTTGAAGAAGTCCTTCCTGTTTTTTTGGAAAATGTGCCATTAGGAATTCGTAGTAGACTTTGGTTTCAACACGATGGAGCTCCGGCACATTATGCTCTAAATGTGCGACGATTTCTTTACCAACAATTTCCAAATCGATGGATTGGTCGTGGTGGTGCTGTGTCCTCGCCACCGAGATCACCTGATTTGACTCCGTTAGATTTTTCTTATGGGGGCTCTTGATATCTCTGATTTATGCGACACCTGTGGAGTCGGAAGAAGACCTTGGCGCTCGAATTGCAGTCGCTGCTGGAGATATCGCTGACAACCCACGAATGTTTGGCAACGTACGCAACTCGCTTCAACAAAGGTGTAGTGCGTGTATTGATGTTAATGGTCGAAATTTTGAACACCTACTTTGATGCGTTAATTTTTATTATTTATTGAAGTACCTCATTTTATTTAACGTTTTTCATTTCCCTCGTGTGTTATTATTGAACATTAGTGCATGTGGTTAACTAGGATCGCTGTGAGTTCTTGAAGCGCAGCATTAAAAACTGCTAAGCCCAATAATTAAAAAAGTAAGCGTTTTTCGATATTTTTTCACTGATGGAAAAGTGTTTAAGTTTGTATTTTCTACTAGTAGCCGAAGTTTGTACCAAGAGTTCCAACAACACCCTGTATAGTCGGTTGCTTAGTCGCCGCATTATTGGATCACGCCCACTTTCTTAGCCGGACACGCCCACTATCTTGGCGGGGCACGCCCACTTTCTGGTGGGACACGCCCACTTTCTGGTGGGATCCGCCCACTTTCTGGCGGGACACGCCTACTTCCTGGCAGGACACGCTCACTTTTCTGGCGGGCACGCCTATTCTCTGGCGGGACACGCCCACTTACTGCCGGGAAAAGAACAGCGTCGGTTTGGGTAAGTTAAGGTAAGCTATTCTAGGTTGATTTATGCTATTTTAGGTTAGTTTATTTAACTAGACTAACGTTACCTAACCTGATCCATCGTTACGTCAATAACGTATTACAGCATATTTACGCGTCCGTTCCTTCACTTTTAAATACGACGTTCTTATAAATTTAGAGTTAAATAATTCGGTAAATGTTGAGGATTGACCGGGAATCGATATTTGATTTTTCGGTGCCGAATAATAGTAATAAGATTGTAATAAACAAGTTTTCTTCTAAGTGCTTTCCGTCGTAAATAAGTATTTCACGAGTTATAGCGGTGAATTAGTTACCGCAACTCAAGTGTTTGAAGCGGGAAGTAATTCATCGAGTCAGGCGTATGGCAACACTGCAATGGAGTCTCGCTTCCGGCGCGCTCGTCATCAAAGACGAAACTAAACCTACCACGCTAACTCGTAAAATATTCATTTGACGAAAAAAGTGTATGGAAGAAAAGTAGTTTATTTCAATGTTATTACCATGATTCAAGCAACATTAATTCGAAAATCGATGAGTGGCTGTTCATTCGAGCGCATTCGTCATCAAAGTCGAAACTAAACCTACCGCTATAATTCGTAAAATACTCATTTACGACGGAAAGTACATAAAAGAAAACTTGTTTATTTTGATTTAATTGAGGGCTCCAACTATGTTAAGGATTCGAAAAGTGGAAAATCGATTCCCGGTTAATCCTCAACATTTATTTTATTTATTTACCACAGGTGATACAGAGGTAGAATTTTTCTTCAGTCTAGTACAATGGTCAAATTTGAGTATAGCTACCTGTGGGCCCGAATAAGTTCAGCGACTTCTAGGGCATCCTACCATCACGTTATTCTAGGGTGTACAAAAATGTTTAACCTAGTTCACTTAACCTAGTTTCGCATTAGACTGATCATTGAGATAATTAACTCGATGTTTTATGCTGTATTTTACAATATAGGTCAAGTCGGCTATATTTAGTCGTGCATTTACCAATAATTCGAAAATTGCGCATCAGCGAGCTGATGTCATTCATGTAAAACGTTCCTAAAAGTGTTCCTTTGAGGATTCTTGGAGTTTTAATTTCCGTAAACGGATTAAACTGCATATTGACCCATTTTACTTCAACAAAAAGTAGGCCGACCTACCTCTCAACTCAGGCCCTCACATTTCCCCCTTTGGAGTACAAGTTCCCACAGCTTCAATAGTTTTATCTCCGTGAGGAGACTAAATCAGCGCAGTGTATGATCTAAATTGAAGCCCTAAATCAATGTCTGCTACTTTGTCGATGCTCTAGTTCCCAACACTCTGAAAGTTGCATCTAGTGAACACAATTCAAAAAATCAACCATTTCATCACAAACCATAAAGCCTACGGGGATGCTTTTGGTGCGCAACTTAACAAATACCTGTGGCCAAGTGTTCTGCCTTTCAGGAGTCAGAATTACAGCAGTCCTTCCATCCCGTGAAAGAAAAGAATGAAAAAACTGTTTATTTCGAAATAAGTTGATACATGAGATGAATTACAACACATAGGGTTTTTAAAATTTCTTAATATAAAAAGTCCTCAATTGATAAACCTACCATACGAAGCGTACCAATAGACAAAGTATAAGTGGTGCACTAATAGACACACCAAACGAGGCCCGAAACAGCAATGCGAACATGTATTACCTAGTACACTCGTCATCTAACGAACCTGCATGTCAGACGAGCGTCGCAGCCTCAATACTCATCACATTCCCCCCCCCCCCCCCCCCCCCCCCAACGCGTAACTGACAACGCGAGTGCCGTTCATTTAAGGCGTAAAGGCCCGTCCACACGTGCATACTTACGTGCAGACTTGTTTGCGCAGACTTACCTGCGCATACTTGCGCAAAATTGATGTGTGTCCACACGTTGCAGGTAAGTACGCGCAAACTTCAGTTCACTTGATGATCTTGTTGGCATCAGTCATGTCTGACGACGAAGACTTGCTGGCATTTTTCTATTGCCTCGTGCACAAAAGACAACAAACACGGCAACGATCTAAGTGGTGCAAATTATGGCACTTCAAGAGATGTCACCACTCTCATATTAACTTGATGAAGGACTTAAGAGACGACTCTACCGAGTGGCGGAATTACATGCGAATGGATGAAACCGCATAGACTGAATTACTGGAATTAGTAACTCCACGCATACAACGGCAAGATACAGTGATGCGGCAATCCATATCATAGTTTAATTCCGATTAATGAGAAACAAACTAAATATTTTTTGAACTAACATTATATGACGGTCAGTAACGAAAAAAATTTATTTCCCTTTAACTATAATGGCACACAAACTAACTATTTCTTCAACAGAGCAACACACAAAACTTTTATTCCGAATAATGATACCGGCACACAAACTAAATATTATTCAACTTCATTACGTAGTTTACCATATATTCATGTAGGATTTAGATGCGAACTCTGCGTTGGTGTTCTCGGTAGGCCCATGAAGTGCAGAAATTGACGGTTGGGACAGGCAATATGCAGGCTCTTGTGAAGAAATTGTCATATATTCCATGTTGTTCGTAGTTGGCGGGGAGACTTGTGGCAAGTCGATCGTAGGATGGGAGACATGTGGCATGTTAATAGTAGGGTGGGAGAATTTTGGAACGCTGATAGTTCATCCTCTACATAAATTGCCTAATTCTGCTTCGAAGATAGCTTCGTTGGTCAATCTTTCTAAATAAATACGTTGATCATTTGGTAGCATTCTCAGTTTATTGGCGATAGACTTGCCATAAGCGTCATGTTGGTCTTCTTTTTTTGCTTCAGACAGGCGTTTTCCAACAGACGCAATAACATCGTCCACCTGAGAAGAAGAAACCCTTTTTCTCAGAGGGCGAGGGATGTCTCAGCAGCATTCCATGACTCATTCTGAAATAAAAACATCATTATAATTCAGTAAAACTATTACAATATTACAAAACAAGTCCGAAACATTCCTTCAAATTAATGTATTTTTGTACTACTCATAGCAGTATATGATACTTAGGAAATCAACTAATTATTTTCGTGTTTCAGATTCCAAACTGTGTGGAAGAATGGGAACACTTGGCGGATGAATTTGAGAAGAAATTTAATTTTTCGCATTGCATCGGTGCTGTGGACGGCCAGCATGTGAGAATTTCGCCCCCGCCCGGATCAGGTTCATACTTTTACAACTATAAAGGGTTTAACAGCATGGTTCTATTAGCAGTAGTAAATGCAAACTATGAGTTTGTCATTTCTGAATTTGGCGTAAATGGAAGAATTTCCGATGGTGGTGGGCTTGATCACACAACCTTTCGCAAAAAGTTAGATGATGGATCTTTGTGCATTCCAGATGCAAACCCCCCAGTAGGACAATCCAATAGAACGCTAAACTACGTTTTCATCGGAGACGAGGCTTTTGCACTGGCTCCAAATTTTATGAAGCCTTTCAATCAAAGAGAGCTCACAGATCAGAGGAGAATATATAACTACCGCTTATCAAGAGCTAGGCGAGTGGTCGAAAATGCATTTGGCATTTTAGCATCTAGATTGAGGATTTTTCATACCAGCATAGACCTAAAGCTCGAGAATATTGATAAAGCTGTTATGGCAACCTGTGCCCTGCACAATTTCTTGATGCGAAAACATTCAAATAGCTACACACCTACTGGCTCCTTGGATTATGAAGATGACATTCAAGGCACTTTGTCGTTGGGTCTACGGACACGTGATTCTGATCTAGTTGATTTACAAAATGGACATAATAGGGCCATTGCAAGAGACGCTAAGACAATAAGAAATGAGTTTCTCCAATACTTCAACTCGGAAGGCTGCGTTCCCTGGCAAAACAGAGTTCTGAATGGTAGTTACAGAAAGGAGTTTTTTAATGTCTAAGTTGCGTAAATACTTCTGTAATGCTCTTTTTCATATTATGATTTATGTATTCCCGTTGTAGTTGAATCATTTAAGAAATCATTTGATCATGGTTCACAATGAGATAGATGTATTAATGAGAAAGTAAAAAATTTAATGAGAAATTAGAAACTTCTATTGCCATACCTGTGTAAATGAACCGTTGAAGTTGCTTGTAGAGTAACGAGGCGTGTCTTGCTCGTTTAGGAAGCGGAGGAGGTTGAAATACCACAAATTCGTTTCATACAAATCATCTGTGCCGCTTCCGGACTTTTGCGAATCTGCAATTTTCTTCTTCTCTTTCCTATAACAACTACGAATAGAATTGATTTTTTTTGTCACCATGTCCCTGGTTGCTTCAGGTTCAACCTGTGAAATAAGTACATTAGAATAGAAATACAGATAGGTAATTTCAGGTATTTAATTTATTCAATTTACAATAACTTGGAAATTCTAATTTCATTTTAAAAATACAAGAAACATGGAAATACTAGGGTAGCTACTCACTTCTTTCAACTTTTCGATCATCTTATTGTATGCAAGCTATTTTTTATTCCTATCTGAATATTCCTTGCTCTTCACCATCCATAGAGAAGGCAAAGATTTGTACGGTTCAATAAACTCTGTGAGGAACTGCGTTGAATAAGTGCGTGAGTCAGACATGTTGCTCTCGTGACTTCTGCCTGTGGACTGAAGACACGGCATGAGAAAGGTGGCCACACGGCGCATACTTAACTTCACGATCTAGTTGGCGCAGTTTTAATCTCTGACATGTTGAAGATTACGCAGGCCGCTCTTATTGGCTTGCGCGGTGTACAGTTTTCGTGTCCATACGCACGCTCTTGCCTGCGCAAACCGGTTTGCGCAGGCAAGTCTGCAGTTAAGTAGGCACGTGTGGACGGGCCTTTAGGGTGCGTTCACATTACGAGCGGAGCTGCAATAATGTTTGTACATGTTTGAATACAGAAACGCTTGGCTGTTCACACGACAAGCGGAGCGGAGCGGCGCGGCACGGAGCGGAGCAGAGCGGTGCGCTCGGGAAATTCGTTGGGATTTTTTGACGCTCGCGGCGAGCGTTTCTCCTCGGCTCCGTCTTTGGATTGTCATATCTTACAGGGGTAGAATTGTTGTTTGAGTTAGAATAATCTAATATATAACTAGTAATTTGTACAACTAATCATATAAAAATTATAACTGATAGTGTAACATGTAATATTTTTGTGTAATTTTGCCTATTTGGGTTCATAAATCATTTATTTTTATTTTCTTCTGCTCTCTCTGATAAGTTACTTCATTATTGCTTCAGTTTAATGAATTTTATTTTATTTTTCTTGTTATGTAGTTTCATCTTTCTTGTGATGCTGTGTATTTTATTTTATGATCTTGCTTAAAAAATAATTAAACACGATTTTTGAATAAAGTTTTCATTTTTTCCGTTAAATGGGAGGAAAAGGAGGCCGTACGATGATGAGGACTCAATGAGTGTCAAATATACAATAAGCTGCAAAATTTTATGAGCTTGGGTGATTTTTTCCAATTCTAACGGAAAACATTACAGTGTTTCGAGAACTATTCGGTCAGGACAAGTCAGTATTTGTCAGTATTTTTCACTTAGCTTTCTCTGGCACAACCCTGAATTTCTGAAGGGAATTACTTTACTTGCACTCACGTTCAAGTCACCACAAGAAGTTTTTTTGTTCGCTCTGGCCTACGAAAACCTGTAGTAATATAAAGTGATACAGCCTATATGGAAAGACTTTCATTTTGCTTAAACTACTTTGCTTTACTTATATCCTCAATAAAAATTGGTGAATTATTACTGAACAGCAAATTTATCTTATCTCGTTGGTAATTGTTCCTTCTATAAGGGATTATAGTACATCAAAAGTTGCCGGTTTCATCCGTAAATACTTGTAGAATTGCGATTCATTTCTCCTCAGTGCTTGAAAGAGGTAGTGTTATTCTCCATAGCGATCTCTCCTCATGTTGATGGGATGGATCCAGTTCTTCCGTTCCTGTTTCTTGTCGTCGAGCAACAGAAGCGCACTCACGGAACGCTCCATAGCGACTGATGCTTGTGTAGGTCGCTCTGCTCAGCTCACATGTGAACACACGCGCCGCTCCGCTCGTAGTGTGCACGCACCCTAATGCGGAACAAGCGCCCAGCGACTCGGCCGACTGGCGGTTTTTTCTCTTCATGAACTTGCCCTGACAGAAGCACAGAACGCGCCCTTCGTGCTGCTGTGGGGATGTGTGAGGCGCTTCTCAGGTCACGTGAAGGGCTCCTCAGGTCATGCGAAGGGTTTTGTGACCAGGTGAAGGGTTGACAGGCCCTGTGGAAGTCTATGAGGCCATGCCAAGACTCATAGGGTAGAATGAAGGTTTATGAATTTACGTGATCTGTCACACCCTGAGTATGGCTCGCCGAGGCTAAATTACTTATTGAAATGGTCAAAAATTTTAATTGCCTTCGAAACATAAAATAGAAAGATGAAAAAATATCGTAAGGTTCCACCCCAAAGGTTTTGACAAAAATTTCTGCTTGATAAAAATGTTACAAATTCTTTGACTTCCCACTAGGAATGACTTGGGAGTTGGAAAAATCGGCTTTAAAATCAACCTCACATTGATTTTCTCTAAGAAAAAAACAAATTCAGGTCGTAAATTAGGACTTTTTCTAGTGAAAGAAATTAAAAATTCTGGGAGAATTTTTTGGTCAAGTACTATGATTTTCTTTACATACAAAATTTTACCGTATACAACGTATTTCCCCATGTAGTAAAGTCGTCAAGAATTTTCATTACTTTAGAAACATCGACAGAAGATCTGATAAAACACAGTGAGGGTGTATATGCACTTACGTTTTTGATGGGCTACTTTGCATAAATCTAACTTGTTAGTTCACGTGCCAGGTACTTATTCCTCGATATTTCTATTCGGGTTACTTCCATAGGTGGTGTTCATTGGTGAGATCGGTCGCGAGCGGCGGTCAGGTGCACCACTTCTGAATACAATCGCACTCTGAAATCAAATACGACCACCCTTTTTTTCTAAAATTAGTTATCAATGTGATGAAATGGCACACTCAGGAGTGCTTTATTTTTTTTTCGTTCATTCGTGATTTTTGTCTTTTGCTCAAAGTTTTAAAATGTAAAACCAAAATACTCAATGCGCTCATTAAGTTCAAAGTTTGCTCGTTAATTGTTTACTTTCAACACTGTAAAACATTTCTTTTTGCTTCTGAATTCAACTGTTCAGTTGGGAACCCTTTCTAAGTGGACGCATCACATTTGGCTTTCTCGATCACGACTTGAACGTTTGAGGTGATGACAAAATTTGCTAGACCGAATGTAAGACTTCAGGAGATATTTTCAATGAAATTGTGATCTCGTTAAAATACTCTCTGGAGAGACCTGCTTCCGAGCAAGTTACTCTGTCCTCCATGCACTTGAAACTCTGACAGAGATCAAACGAGGAAGAAATGAAACTCCGTGAGTGCGAGCAGTTTTATTTAGTGCATATTTCTCAGCTACGGTGAGGGAACACAACACAAGCAAATTCACACTGAAATTCGATTTCAAAAGAAGAAGCCAAATCTGTCTGTTCTAGTGACTGAACCCCATCAAGCTTGGTGCACCTTAACCCTAATTAATTAGAATATCGTTGTGTGATTACTTTTTGAAAAGAAGTATCCTGAAAAACTGGAATTATTCATAATTATTAAATCTTCAGCCTAATCATGCAGAACCGTTAAAAATCATTTACAAAGAGTTAAACAACGATAATTTTTCTTTCATTGAATTTTTTTGTCACAAATATTTTTCTAGACGTGTCTCTTCATAACAGTCAAGTCTATCGTCTCTGCACAAGCAGGCTCGTAATTAAACACAAATCAACGAAATGAGAGAGAAACCGAAGAACATAGCCACGTCAACTTTTCAAATTGGCAGATCATTCTTGAATTAACTGAGCGGCGCCTCGGTTTGTGTGATAGTTTGACCTCTGCAGAGCTTTCTCAACCCAAGTTCGTCAACACTTCCAACAACGCAGAAAAAAGCAATGAGCTTAAGAGAGCACGACCCAAACGAAACTATTTGGTGAAGAAGGGTGACATAGCTATGAGAAACAGAAGAAAATATGGGAAATTAGGATATAATACGACACAAAACATCAGAACTTATGTTACAACAGAAGGTTAGTGACGGAAACCGAAGCTGTGATAAACCTAACACTTAATCTTCAAACGTTATGAAATCAAGTAGAGCATTCCTAAAAAATATGCCTTACAAGCTACACAAATAATACTATGCAAGATTCCTACGTCCAGCCCCTTCGTGTCCAGTGACTGTTGAAATATTTTTAAGGTAAATAAAAAGGATCTCAGTATGTTTTACAGGTTATCACTCACACCAGTGCAGGACTTCAATCCAAATACACCAAATCTTTGATCGTGCCGACTCATCAACTCAAATCAAATCGCCAGTGTTATAGATTGTATTTTCAAGTTTCATTTGCAGAATATCAGTTTTAAACACACTAAATTCACAAAAGAAGGCGAAAAAATTCCTAGCATTCATGAAGACGGTTACGAGTAAACATTTGCAGGAATACCAGGGAGTGAGAATACGAAAAGTGACTGGTCAAACATGGAGCTTCTTCTCTTAACAAATTTTTCAAACTCATACGTCTCTCCGCATTTTTACCGCGTAAAGATGATTCAACACATGAACGAACACGTAACATTCTTTCCCAAACTTTACTCTGATTTTCACGAACAAAAGCTCAAGCGATGTTACGCACTGCAGCCTATAGTAGTGACTTTAAAACTTAGCATGGACCTATTAAAAGGAACTTATCTTTTAGTTGAACAGGCATTGTGCAACACGCCCCTTTATTGAACTCTACATCACACACGCTGGTGGGAGCGATTCGCTATGACCTCGGGATCCCACTTCGTGGGATCCCGAGGTACAGTAGTTAAGGGGTCGGGCTCGTATGTTGGAGTCGCGGGTTCGTATCCCGGCGCTGGCGCGGAGATTTTCCCCGTTGGGTATAAGGGAAAGCTCAAGCACAATACCCCACTAGACCCAGGTGTCGGAAATGGGTACCGGCTTTACGGGGGAACCGTCATGGTGTCCTATATATAGGGTTAGTAATAAGACACTTGAAAAACCAATGCTTAAGATCATATGTATCAGGCTTGATTGGAAATAAAGCATCCCAAAGATGCCGATGTTAACCTTAACCTTCCCCCCATCCCTTCCATGTGATGTTGAGCAAGATCTAGCTCAGTATATGAGTCAAGTGAGTTCTACTCAAACATTTCATTTCAAGATAAAATTGCTACTGTTGATTATGGCTTTCGCGGTCAAACGAATCAGAACACATAGAAGAAATGGTCCATCTGTGTTTAAGTCTTGACGTGGGCGAGGTTTGTGGGGCTGGTTGGCATGAGCAGAGCACCAACAAAACAACAGATGAGAAATTCGGCAACATTTGTGTACTGCATGTCCAATCATCCTGGAATCTGGTCATTGGACATTGGTGTGGTCAAGGTATCTGGTCATTAGACATTGGTGTAGTCCAGGTATCTGGTCATTGGACATTGGTGTGGTCCAGGTATCTGGTCGTTGGACATAGGTGTGGTCCAGGTATCTGGTCTGGTTAGTTCATCGCCATCTCTTATCAAGAATTGATTTGGCAATGCCCATAAAGAATAATGAAGGAAATGGTCCTGCGGGAGAAAGTAATTTAAATGAACATATATACGGCGTGAGCATGATACATGCATTTTTTTTTCTGGATGACATGAACAAATTGTAGATGTATAGAATTCGGTAATGTTAAGATCCCACAGCAGTTTTTATCATGTCTATAGGAACGTCTCGAAACTCATCATTGTTCATGAACTGACGTCCATTCGCAGGAAGTTTGTGTCTCAGAATCCTCCCCAGGTTTTATTGTGTTTAAATCCGGGAAATTTGCAGCGGACTTGATGTTCAAAAGAGAACTTTTCTAGGAGCTACTCAGTTTACTTGCATGCGAGAGGCGATATTTTGCATGAAAATGTTCATTTTCATTATTAAACTTGCGCTAAAATTAAACTACCTTATCCGGTTACTGTCCCCCGGATTTATTTGCGCATATTAGACCGAGTGAAAACAAATTGGACTGAAAAACAAGGCCGGTCAGTGTTATAGATTTGAAAATTGATATAGTCAGCAAAAAACACAGAAGCAGTTAGCCATGATGGTAGTACTTTTCGTAATATAAAAAGAAACTTACCTGGTAACGTACCCCTGATTTTTTGACAAGAAACATAAAACGGTACAATTCTTGAAAATTTATACAATAAATTAAACACAATGACTCTAAGAAAATTCTTGATACAAAAAGCCTTATATCTAATTTGAGGCGAAACCGCACCACCTATTTTGATACATAGAACAATAGTTAAATTCATAGAAGACACAGCAGCAGTAAAAGTGCATTTCTCTAGCTACAAATTTCGTAGAAAACATACAGATATGTATAAAATTCGATTAGTAAAACTCCAAGGAAACGTTTATACGTTGATACAGTAACAGTTCAAAGGTTTATTTCCACAGAAAATATTAAACGAAATTCATTACGAACAATATAAATTTTGAATAATGGATATAATAACGCTCAACGTAAAGGGCTTATATTAACATGTAGTCATGTAGTATGAAGTAGTCATCAGCTGCGTTAGAGGTTGAATGCATGATTGACACGTATGAAATACAAATCTATTCCCTTGGATATTTTCCTTAACACGCTAGGACTGGAAGCCTATCAATACTATCAATTCTAATAAATAATGATAGGTCGGACAATCTTGATCTTGATGAAGGTATAGTGGCTGAAAATAAATTCTTTTGCCTCAAATACCAAAGTCGATGATTTAGAAATTTGAAACTAATTTTTCCTGCATACATGTTAGTAAAAACGTACCTACAAAATGGGGAAACGTGATTTACAATGCAACAAAATTTGGTCTTCAAGTTATTACCAAAATAATGCTGGCACAAAAATTTCCAAATCGTACCATACGAGGAAGAGCGGCCGTCGCACAAGGCTAACATGAACATTTCACCATAAAAAAATGATGAAAAACGAAATTTGGTGGAAACATAAAATTCAATGCATTGGATTATACAGAACTCAATATTAAAATTACTGATGTCTACTTAGTTTTAAAACAAAAGGTATTCTAATGCCTACAACAAAGTTTCAAATCAACTACGATCTGAGCAATAAAAATGTTTGCTTTCGGTTTGGACAAACGAAAATCCACGAAACACTTGACCGAACAGACCAAAACAATGTCCTCAATGATGTTCATAAATTGGAATAGACTTGCCAAAAATATAAAAAACAACACAAAGCGCATGTCTAATAAAAGACATACACAGAAATGTAATCAAATTATCATTCTATAAAAGAAGATATGATAAAATTCTTACACATTTCGCCATCGTACCAAAAAATTGAAGAAAAATTTAAAATTTTATTCCAAAAATTTCCGAATTTGAGATAAGTTTGTTCAGCCTCCCTCTTTAATCGCAACAAAGACGTTCAAAAAGAACATGAATGAAGGCACCATTATGGATGGCGTTGAGGGAACACAAATTCTATGCACAAGGAGTGTTCCTGACCAGGAACACCGGCGCATACAAATATTAAGTTAAGAAATAAGGTTGAGATAAGATAAAACTTGTAAAAGTAATTCGGAGGTGCGGAAAATCAGGACACCAATAAACCGAAACAATTGTCCCAACAAATAATTTCATCTCAGGAAAAAGAAAACTCACTCAACTCACAGCTCAGAAATCTCACATTTTCTGCCAACTAATTTCCATAGTCGGATTCGGGATTAAAGCCCATCAGAACACTGTTCCTATGACATAAAACATTCAAGATTGCAAGATATGTACATTTTCTTACGAACACACAAAAAAATATATAAACGAAGAAAAAGAACCCGCTGTGTAAGTCAGACAAATGTCACAAGGATGCGACAAGAAACAGTACGGAACTGAATGCAAATACCTGATATTCATGCATTACACTCAACAGCAACTCAGCAACTGAAGATAAGTTCTCAATTAATTAAAAAAAAGACACATTAACAATTCCTGAAAGTTGCGCAGAATAGTACGCAAAACGAAGAACGCAGTTAAATCAGGAAATAAAATTTTACTGACAACAACACTACATAGGCGTTAGATTAAATTGGATAAGTTAGCTTAAGTCTGTTTATTTATAAAAAGCGGTTCTAAGAGAGGAAGGAGGAAGCCATCATTCAGTAATGACTTAGGGGAACACATAGTTTATGAACATGGTTCATAGAAACAGCAAATTGCGTGAGAAATTTATGAAACACGGTAAGGTTGAAGGCGTAATGGATGTTAGAAAATAGGACTGCACTAAACGAAAAAAAAGATAGTACTTGACAAAACAAAAAGATTTCATGCTCACAAAACAAGGCCTCCTCACAGTTCAGAGCCTCACATATTCTCCTCGTGAGCGATAATTCCCACGGACATCTAAGTTGCGATCTCCTGAGGGAGAAAATCGTAGATCTGTGGCCACACGAAACAGCTGCGAATTATAACATATCAGAAGTGAGGTGAAGTAATTAGGTATTTGAGTAGCCCATATGTGCATTTTACAGCTACAATGGAAATGAATTGATGCAACCATGTTTGCTAGCTCGTTGCTTAACGCTATCCTTGCGAGCAGAAGAATAGTCAAATAATTCACATTTGAACAGCTCATTTTCACCATGTTAACTGGCTAGGTGTAGCTCACCCTTACGAGGTGAGATATATTCTCATCAAAGACACTTAGACAGCTGACCTTGCCCATGTTTTTTGGCTAGGTGTGTCTTAAGATAAGCTTTACGAGCGGAGAAATATTCACATAATTCACACTTGAACAGCTGACCTTCACCATGTTTGCCGGCTAAGTGTCGTTCAATAGTAGCCTTTCGAGCAGAGGAATAGTCACATAATTCACACCTGAATAGCTGACCTTCACCATGTCTGCTAGCTAAGTGTTGTTTAACCTGATCTTTTCTAGCAGAGGAGTAATCACATGATTCACATCTGAACAGCTGACCTTCACCATGTTTGCTAGCTCGGTGTTGTTCAACTCTATTCTTCTGGGCCGAGGAATAGTCACATAATTCACACCTGAACAGTTGTCCTTCACCATGTTTGCTAGCTCGGTGTAGTTTAACACTATTCTTATGGACGGAGGAATAGTCACATAATTCACATCTGAACAACAGACCTTTACCATCGTTACGAACTTGGTGCACTTCATGCTCGTTTTTAAGAGCAGAGGCATGGTCCTTCAAAATTCGCATATTAAGTTGACCATGCCTCTGATGTTTGCTTATTTGATGAATTTCGCGCTTACCAGACCAACACTGCTTCATGTTTCCTTCATTAGCTGAAGAATTTTCACACACCTCACACTTGGACACCTTCCTGTTGTCTAATGCACCTTTTTCAGGCGCTTTTGAACTGGACTTCATGACTATGATAGAGCCACAGACTTCACATTCAAGCTCTTCCTGACTGTGTCTTTCAGGTCGCTGTTCCTCCATTTTCACACCAGAATATTGGTTACACCTAAACTGACCTTTCCATTGATTTTCATTATCATGCTGCTCTCTTACGTGTCGTTTGAAAGCACTCTTGTTCTTAGTGGAGTGCGCACACAACTCACAGTCGTAACATCCCAAATTATGCTTGGCACGTAGGTGCAGTCTCATACAATCCTTCTTACCAGTGGAGTAATCACAATGTGCACACAGTAGGGGCCGTGACGCAAGTGTGTCTGGAGGTGCAGCCTCAACTCCACTGCCGCTACCCGACACATCTGAAAGGGGCGAGGCAGCGCTCCTTTTGCATGCTCCAGCTGGTCCCTGATGAACAGCACTTCTGTTGGGCGCACCTGTGCTGCCTTCCCTCAACTCGTCCTGTGCTTTTGCGGGCCCTGAATGTGCCTCAGTGCAGTTATTGTCTACTTCTCTCTTTAAAGTAACTGCATAAGAACCTGAACCTGACCCGGAACTTGAACTGACCTGTGAAGAAGAATTTTTACAGAAAAATTCCTGCACAGATTTGTCAAAATAACAGCATTTATTCATATTGCAACTAAAATTAACAACTTGTAACCATTTACTATTGAGACATAATTGTGCACTTGATTATCAGTTATTAATTTAATCTTAAGCAAATGCACCTCACAGTTCCAAACAAAATACAAGATGTTGTAAAAATAAAAGAAGCAAGCAATAACAATAGCACAAAAAATTTAAAAAACACTATCTCTTTTCACAGCTGGTAAATATTTTAATACTTGAAACACAAAACTAACACCACTATTTTTTATACCTATAAGTAATAACAATTGTATAAGGACTATTATAATTGAATAACAGAGAGAGGCTCAAGTGATTTCTTACACCAGCAAACCAGCGAAAAATATTCATTCGTTTGTCTCATACATAAAGCAAGAACATGTATACAAATCAGAAATCAAACTACTTGATGTTCAGAAGTAATTGATACGGTTTCAATTGTGGCAAGAGTTCCCACTGACGTCTTTTCATTAAAAACTTGGCAGCAAATGTTTGAAGAAGTTGATAAGGGAAATTAAACAACAAATGATCTTACAATTATCACTAGAGTAAACCAGTTACGATTCGTCGTTCAAGTCAATTAACTAAAGCAAAACAGAATCAAGAAAAGGGAGTGTACAAGACCTAGATGTACAAGAAGCATGGTGAAAATAGTTTTGATACTATTGATGACGTGACCATAGCTCAAACAATACTAGCTGTGGTTGGAGAATGGGAACAAAATGGAGCACATAGAGAAATACAACACAAGACTAAATACCAGCAGTCAAAAGATACTACCACGCTATGACAGGAATACAAAATTTAAAAAAATCACTTACAAAACCGCTTTTGAGGCATCCATATAGAAAAGAAACCTCATTTCAACAGAATAGAAACTCATATACAATGGAGTGTGCAGTGACACTATTTTCTGGAACCAGGGTAAAACATTAGTAGACAGCCAATGAAACAGTTTAAGCAAACAAATTAGGATAATCTACCACGAGAGGCTTTCAATCATTTAAAAGACAGTTCAATAGAATTAAATTCACTGAGAGACAAGTTACGAGAGGTGAGAGCAGTGGTTATGATATAAATGTCACTAAATAGTGGCCAGGAAGAGCCCCGCACAACATATGAATGCAATCAAAATTTTGTGTGAAATGATAAATGCTACACTGAAATCAAACAAAGCATTCAAGAAAAAGTTAGCCAGCAATTCAAAGCACTCATGAGAAGAGTAAGCCACCAAACAGATACACTCAAGAAAAAAGTAAGCAATCAGTTAGAAACATTCAAGAGGAAAGGAAGCCACGAATTACATTACCTGGGGTTCCTGGTCCCAGTCAATGGGCTCATTCTTCACAGTAACTGCCTCGAGCTCAGCGTCAGGCACTTCACTTTTGATGTAAATTTCTTCTAGATGGCTCTCAGAGCTCAGCCTGTCACCTGCAAGTGAAAAATGCTTATTGAGAAAATTACATTGAAGAAAATAAATCTAGTAACAGCTGTTTACTGTTAAAAATTTTAATGATAATTTTCTTTGTATTTTAACACATGGAAAACTGTAGTCAAGTATCAATACCATTTTTTTGGCCAATACTCATACTAATTTTTTGGCCAATACCAATACTACAACAAATACCGATCCTTTTACAATTACATTAAAGTAAAACCATCATAAGCCCTACATGGGTGTTATAATAAAATAATTTATTATTATATCTAATAATAAAACAATATTGACAATAAAGTTCTTGATTAGGAATAATAAAACAGCTCTTGCTATGGTAACTATATTGTTGAGAAAAAATACCAAAATTAAATCCATTCCATAGATAAGTGTTTCTAATCACATTGCAACGTAATGTAGACTAGCTATAATAGCAACTGGTTCCAAAAGTGGACCAAAACCATCTCTGAAATCAATTCAAAACAAAAATAGGGATCCAAAATTATCCCTCAAAACAAAACAAACTCTCCAATATAAACTCTCTAAATAACTTTTTCTACACAGATCAAAACAAAAATGGTTCCAAACCAATCTCTGAAAACAATCTCTCAGAACAAATTTCCCAAAACAAATGTAGTTCCAAAATGAACACTTAAAATTATCTCTAAACAAATCAAAACATAAATGGTTTCAAAACCATCTCTCAGAACAAATCTCTCAAAAAGATCAGAAGAAAAATTGTTATAAAATAAACTCTCAAAATAAAATTTTCTAAACAAATCTAAACAATTTCTCAGAACAAATCAAAACAAAAATAATTCTAAAATAAACTCTCAAAACAAATCTCTTTTAACAAACCAAAACAATCTCTCAGAACAAATCCAAACAAAAATGTAAACCATTATTGTTCATACTGGAAATTGAATAATCTCAAATTGAAATTAAGGAACATGAGGAACTCCATTATCAGGCTTCAGTTTATTCCTGTGAGGAGTATACACACTGCCTCCAATGCTTAAAGTTCTCTCACTCTCAGCTGATGAAGGCGGAAATGATAAGAATTTGTTAGCAACTGTGGACAAATGTGGGTATAAGGTTTTATTTTCTACCCACCAATTTACAGGGTTTGATTCTCTTGATATTGTTGAAAATAAGAGGTATTCATCAACTTCCCTGGTCAAAGAAGAAGCAGAAAAAGGTTTAAGTTGAGTAACTTTAGTTTTCTTATGTGCCTCATAAAATTGTAAACTGATTAAAAGCTGGAATTCAACAGTTAGCTAACTAATTTACTAGGTGTGAAAAGGCTATATGTCATATTATACTTTTACTTCCATGATTTATGACCTTCATTTTTATGATAAAATAAGTATTATTTGAAAGTATCAGTGAAGTCCCTGCCAGATTTTTCTGATACCGATACCAGTACAAATGACCGATACTTCCAATACCGATACATCGGTACATCACTAGAAAACTGGAACAATTTTGGAAAGATTGGAGAGGAAATCTAGTAATACTTATTTTCAGCAGTTTCAGAAAACAATTTTTCAGCCTAAGTGTTAATATCTGAAGAATACAAGGGATCAAAATGAACTGAAACAATTTTAGCTTACACAGAGAAATCAAGTCTTCAGAATAAAAAGGACTTACAATTCACCTAAAACTGGCAAATCCATCAAAAATTGGCAATAAAATATAAACTTTACCCTACTAATACTTTTTGAATGAGGTTATGGGAATATAAATTGAAAAGAAATGACCTTGCAGGAGGAAGTTTCACAACAAATACCAAGACCATAACTCAACACAATGTCTCATACAAATGAACACTGAAATCCTCATGTTCAACAGAGCTGAGTTGAACATTTTGGTCACAATTTTTGGGTTTCTTAAAATTACATACAAATAATGAAGTAATATTGCAACTTAATTTGTTAGAAAAATGCAATGATAGACTCTAGGATGATATCTGATATTATAGTTTTATAAAAGTTTTCAAGTGTAAACATTACACTTGATGCCTGGTTCAACAAATTTAGAGGATGAGCAAAAAAATTTTTACTCTGAGAGTAATCCTATTAAAATCCATGGTGTGAATGTTCAGGTTGCTTACACTAAAAATTGTGCCATGAAAAGAAATGATACATACGGAATGTCAATGATGTAACCTAAATAGTGATATAAACAAAGTTTTGCATTTTCAATTTTTCACACATCTCCACACACTGTGTACACCAAAATTAAGGCTGAATTTACAGCATAAACCCAAGAAATATAAGTTGTAGATAATGTTGAGAATGCTCAAACTATTTGTGTTCAGAGCCACCACATCTACATTCACAGTGTGGGATTTCAAATTTGTCTATGCTCCAGAAATTCACAAAATGTATGTAACTATTAGAGCACATTCAAACTTTGTTGCATTTTCTGTATGATTGGGGAAATTCCATTCCAATCAGAATTAGCTATACAGTCCTTGTCAAAATATTGATCAAGAAGAAAATTAATGTTCAATTAGAAATTTAATTTTTAACAAAAATTTTTGAGACACAATATTCAATAATTTTATTTTCTTTGCTTATATGTTACATTTCATAATATAATTAAAGGCAAGTCTTGTTTTCAAACCAGAATACCATTTTAGTTAATTTCCACACTAGAAAGACTTAGTTTTCTACCATAATGGCAACTGTCTTTATCACATACCCAGACCAGATCAAAGCCTCACCTTGTGCCATGTTCTCTGCTGCAGCTTCTTGCTTGATGATCTCTTGCCTGCAACACAGCCTCTCCACTTCAGCTTCTGTCAGCTTGTGCACCATAACCACTGCATGCTCCATACTGGATGTTTAGGTACCTGAGCAATGAAATGCTTCTCTGCTCTAATATTTGAGAAAACTAAAGCAACACCATGGCAAAAAATTAAATACATAATACGATTTATATGCTTTTGCAGAAAATATGTGGCCAAACATTTCAATAATGCAATATCCCTATATCAAGTGGATTAAACAATTGAAATTCAAGTCATTAATGAATAGAATAATAGAATTTTTGCCCATGTGTCATGGGATAAACGATTCAAAGCTTCGTTAGTGAGAAAATGAGTTTGCAGTCAAACACTTATTTCATTGATGTAAGCCCATTTTTTTAATCCTTTAGTTTTTTAAGCAAAACACCCAGTATCAAATTACTTTGTGAGTTCATTCATTAGTTTTTTGTGGTCTGGTAGTTTCATAACAATCAGGTAGCTAAAGATGGGATTTATTTTAGTGTCTCAAATGATCAATCAATAATGAGCGGTTAACAGAAATCAAAGGTCCATTTGTTATCTTGATCATCAAGTTGTAGAAGTTACAGTCTTCATTAGAGTCTCCCATTGGTGGACATCAACATGACAGAAGTAGTCATCTAGAATTAGTTTCAGAATGTTTTCCATCTATTACATATTAGGTTCACATAAAGGTTGCCATTACATATTATTATTGTTATTATTATTTTATAAGAAATTTTTAGCACCCCTAACCCCAACAAAGATGTTCCAAGAGAGGAAGGAGGAAGGCACCATTTAGTATGGAGTTGAAGGAATGCAGAATCTATTCACTAGGTGCACAGAAACAGTAAGCTAAGAAATAATTTCATGGAACAAGAAAAAGTTGAAGAAGAAAGTAGTAGGTGCTGAAATACAGGATAGCAGTGAACCAAAAAAAGATATTCCATAACAAAACAAAAACTTGTTTTATTTCAACAAAAAGGAAGCTTACATAACCTTCAGCTCAGGCCCTCACATAGTCCCCCTGGGAGTGCTATTTCCCACAGATACAACAGTTGTACCCCCTGAGGGGATGCAATTACATATCATTCGAAGCTGTCATGAGAATTAGTCATGATGGATGTACTAATTCTGTCATAATTAAGACTGGGCTTTGAGAACTGGCGTAGTAAATTCAAGCGTAGCAAAAATTGAGGAACTAGGCTACATCAGAAATGTCTTAACATATATGTTCATGAACATTACGGTTCAACTAAGACCATTTCTGAAATGAAACAAAATTCAAACAGATGACATTCCTTTTTATGTTACAATATACATCTTATTCACATAAGGTTTTGCAAATAATAGTCATTCTTAAAATTGAAGACACCCTATGATATTTTTTCTCACAATAAATTCATAGATGAAATTTCAGAACAATTATAAATAATATAGAGGTTGCTACCTTTCACTGAAAATTTGGTAAATTGTAAATCTTCAGTATTTCTGAGAGTGTTAGAAGCTCTAGTTTCCTACTTCACCCCCTTCTTTTGGCAGTAACACACAAGTATTCAACAGATTGAAACAAAAAAGGGTGAAAATTGCAAAAAACAATTATCAAACAGCAATTAACCCTTTCCTTCCCAACACTTTAATTGTTAAAGGAAAAATGTTCTAAGGTAATTTCAGTCATTACCCTGAAATGACAGCAACATTGCCCTAGCAGGTTTTTTTCTGCACAAGCAGGTGCTTACTTCCTTTGTAACACGTTGACTACGATTGCACGTGTTGTGAAGTTGATTTGGTTAGGTTGTAAAAAACAGACTAATAATATTGATGAATTTGCTGGAATAAGTTTCCATCCTTTATTAGAAATGTACGAAATGTAAGAGCTCAGTAATATTTTCATGGTATGATGAAATTCCTTCAAAAAAGGTTGCAGAATGGTTTGAAATTTTATACATTTACATTGGTGCATGTATGAAAAATTTACCAAGTGGTAAACATTTGTCCCACTCCGTGGTCAAAGTATTAAATTGAAAAATAAATTATGCTTAAAAAATGTATGTTTCCACACCAAAAAAAAGCCGAAAAATCTAAGGAAAGATATCAATTTAGATTTTGCTTTATTTTATCAGTGAATACATGTTAAATAAAAAAGTATTAAATGTATTGCATAGACCATGAAGCTTACATTGAGTGGATATCAATAGCAAATTCCATGTGCCAAACCTTCTGGAGTGTCTAAAACATAGATGAAGGAATATTATTAAGTGCCTTAATTTTGAAATTTACTTGAAATTATTTCCTTACTATTTGAATTACTCTGAAATTTTGCCCATTTCCCTAAACTGGAAGACAAGATCACGTTGGGAACTGGAGTTTCCGTCGGGAAGGAAAGGGTTAAGGACAGCATCCCCACCTACAGACTTTTTTCTTCATTATTGAACCTTGAGCAATGAAATTTGGTATACTGATAGGAAATGCAATTTGAAATCGTTCATCTGTGAAAGAATGTAATTTTCCAAACAGAAAATGAGGTATTAAAAAAAAAACGAGATTTTTGAAGGGTTTTTAAAATGCATTTCCTCCAACATATTTTAAGAAGAAGTGATGATTTTAGTATCATTGGATGCGGAAAGATGTGGACATTCTAGGAAGTCCTATGGCGTTTCTCAAATTTCCAGTTTTAATAAAAAATAAAAAAATCGGAAGCAAATTTTGGTTTAAATAAATGCAAATTTATGACATCATAGCTTTTGAACAAATATTAATTGTAAAGCCGCTTAGGACTTCCTGGAAAGAACTTGGCTTTTTGCATCCAATGATACTAAACGAAACTGAAGGAGATGCATTTTGAAACCTCACATTACAAACCTACATAAAAGGGCAAAATACAGAGACATAGATGACATAGCAATGTCCCGCCATGAAGAAAATGCCAAGGGAGAGGTGTAACATGATAAAATACCAGTTCCCCCTCCCCCCCATTCTTAAAACTCCCAGAGCAGGTGAACGAGTGAACATATGAGTCTCATTTTATCACAGGATGTACCTGACCTTATGCACCTCCCATTGCAGCTAAAATTTTTTTTACCCCACTTTTCCAATTTCTGGGAGGAGATGCTGTCCTTAAAACAAAAAATCAACAGCATGTGCATCAAATGATCTAACATTGCAAAAACTCCCAGATTCTGAATACATCAGTAAGAGTTTGTTTAAGCCATTGGGTACTGACAATTACTGTAATGCCAAGACAGTTAGTGCTTCCAGCTTAGGGTATCTAACACAATTTTAAAGTAATTCAACAAGTAGGAGAATTATTAAAATAAATAACAAATTAAGGAAATTATTAGCATACATGAAACGATTTATCAGACATTACAGAAGCCTGCGTGCGCTAATTACCATTGTTTAACTCTATAAGTTCCTGCCACAGGGTCCAAGCAACATACTCAATAACCTTTCTCTTTAACTCGAGCAATTTTTCCGGACTTTTTTTGGGTAAGTTTGGGCAAAAACATATAAATTATTCCTATGATAGTTCAAAAACTTTATTTTCAATATCAAAATATTTTTCTGCCAAGCATACAGCTTTCAAGACTCCTAATTTTTCAAATTAAAAGAAAGAAGTGGGTGCTTGCTTCAGCAAGAAACAACCTACACTAGGGCTTTTTCAATGATTCATAGGTGAGGTGACTCAACAGCCAGAGGAAATTTCCCATTTAGCTGAGGCAAACTAGATGAATAGTTGCTTCATGATTATTAGGGACTTCACCAGCTAAACCTTGGGCTCTCTAGATGTATTTCAAAGTCAAGATTCAGCCCTGAAACTGATACAAATGGAAGTTTATTAAAATAAATGAAGGCTGTGATAGCAAGCATTTGACAGAGTGTAGTACTAGAGACTTCAATGATTTTCTCAAAAGATTAGGATCTTCAATAGTTTCTGTTTCTTGTTCAACTTTTGAAATGGCCACCACAAGATTCACAATATAAAACAGAGAAAAAATTTGCAATAACTTCTTGTACTAAGTAAAAACATGGATGGGCATAATGACTTCTCAAATGTACCAGTAAATAGTGAGAAGAATTAGGCCTAGAAACAACCTGATGATTGAACAAATTGGAGCTACAGGTGTGGCCAATGATTTCAAGAAAAAACTTTCATTTGAGAGCAATAGTTCAGAATATACTTATGCCTAATTGTTTTAACACTTCGATAATGTATCAAAATTACTTGAAAGCAAGAAAAAAATAAAATGGATTTTTTTGAAAGTTAACAAATTTTGTTTATCCTAATATTTAACTCACTGGTCTCCACCTGACCCTTGCTGCTCTGAAGGTAAACAAGACAAACAGTCATAACATTTCTGGTTGTAGGGCAATGTAAATGCATCCTATTGTACAAATGTAATAGCAATACAAGAGGTCACTCAGAAATGTTTGTCTAAACAGGAGAGAAAATGTAACTCTTTAGATCTTACCTATATTTCTTGCTTTATTTTAATCCTGTAATGCATAAGATCTTTAATGATTGAAGTCTGCCAACATAAGCTTTCTTTTGATAAAAGCTTAATGACTTACCTAATGGGAGTCCTGATTACACAAGATATCCTTTTTATAGTAGGCCAGGTTTTTTAAGGTTATTTTAGTATTAGATTTTTTGATTAAATTTTTCTTATCAAGTTATTTTCTGTTTACTGTCAAATGAAGCTGAAAAAAAATAAAACAGCATTTATTAAAGAAACAGAAATGAATACAACAGCACAAAATTTAAATACAGAGGAGAATTAAGTAGATTCAACCCATAATACCACATCTCGTCTGATTTCCTTCCAGTACAATCCTCTTGTAGCATTTAAAGTCAGGCACTTTTTCTTAACAACTGCTTACAAATTTCCCCATGCTTTGTACCATCTTCTAGGTTTGAACTTCTCATCAAATTTATTATTAGTAGTCCTGAGCAATCCTAAATACTAGAAACAGCTCACTTCTTTCATTCAAACTTACATTAATTCTTTACAAACCCTTTCTCCAAACACTTTTCAACTTTATTCTCATTTACATTCATCTGGAGTTTCTTATAATAACAAACCTTTATAAGCACTTTCAACAATTTAAAGTTTCTCATCAACGTAGCTATTTCTGATAAAATACTAGCACAGAGAAGCTGCTAAGTATTGATGACTGTGCCCTGTGCCACCAACATTTCCAGCCCCAACCAAATTGCCTTTCCTTAATCTGACACAAAACTACATCTGTACGCATATTTACAAATAGTGATATTACCCCTTCTCCAACAATTTTTCTGTTAAAAATGTTTCTTTTACAGACCAATTTTTTATTTTGGTTGTCAAGAAATAGTCATTGTCTGATGAGCTGGAAGAGTTATCAGAAGTATTCAAGCTTCTGAGGGAAGGTTCTTACTCACTATCTTCCGTTGAACTAGACAATTGGGATGTACACTTGAAAATGCTAAAAAAAATGAATGCAAATGGGGAGGCAAACAACACCCATCCAACGGCAATGGCTATCGGAGCAAGTCTAGTACCGATGTCCTCGAAATCCCACAGCTCTACACTATCACCTCTGTCAGGCATACGATTTGACAAGAATACTCGTTTCACACGTAAAATGACATACAAAGGCTCAAAATTTACGAAAATATAGGTATGTAGCTGGTTTTCGAAGGTGAAGTTTTAGACTAGTAAACTCGTCAACGACTGAAAAAACATTACGTGAAAACGTGTGTACACGTTTCTGCCGGGGAAGGGGTTAAACACCACTGATGCAAATGCACAAGAATTTCATACCATACATTTATTCCATTTCCATTCTCAAAGCCTGGCTATTGATGTGATAACTCATGACCTCAAACACCTAACTCCTTACATCAAACACTCTAAGTACTTCCTTCAACACTTTCTGAACAACTGTACCATCCACTGCATTGAATCTTAGTAAGTTCAAAACACCTCTTGTTGCTTCTATCACATTTGTTGCACTTCTGAAATCAAATCCTCACCCTCTTTATCCTGCCAAAAACTGAACAGCTTGTCTCCAACTGCACTCTTTATTTTCTCTTTTACATGATTCAATAGCTCTCTGCCACACAGGTTACCAACCATGCTCAATATCCTTATACTTAAAAAATTGGAGCTATCACCCCTATCCTCTTACTTTTATACAATGGAATCAAAGCACAAACTCCTTAAATCTATTAGCAATGTTACAACACCACTAAATTCAACAACTGCAACAAGCAATATTTGTCACCCAATGTTTCTTTGTATGCTCAGATGCAACTGTGTCTAAATCCAGTGTTTTATGGTACTGTGTTCTTTTCAGTGCAAGTGACAGCTTATACTTTCTTGATGATTCAACTTTAGTGCTTTTACAACTATAATCCTCCTTCCCTTTCACTGGCATTCTTTTTCCTCTTTTCTAGTTTATTATCAAAGAAGTAAAATCATTAGAATTGATGCTTTCCAATTTCCATTCCAGTATACCTGACACAAAAAGTAACATTGCATGCGAATACTTTTTTAGCTGACATTATTTACTTACTTAGAGAATTCAAGTTCAAAAACTTTTCTGACAGCAAATCACTTACTGATGACTAGGGAAAACAATCTGCCAAAAATGACAGCAATTAACCTCCATATAGTTTGAATGAGTGCTGTGTAGAAATTTTTATTGGTGAGAAAATATCAACAAATCATACTACTTTCTGACTTATTGTGTTCAAGTGATTAACAAGTGAAAACAGGGATCACTTTTCTCTCCCATCTAAATCTTATACATGCCCACAACAAACTACTATATCCATCTTGACATCTTCATTTTAAATATGCATCATATGAGGTAATGAAACTTTTCTTCAATAATGCACTACTGATGACCTGTAACAGACAAACAAATTCAACTCCACAACAAAAATAATTATGGATTACTCTATTCATTTTACGTACATATATCAAATGTATGTGAAATGCTAGGAGCACTGCCATCAAATATCATGGCAGATATTCTTGTACAAAATTGCTTTGAACACTATCACTGTAATATGCAACACTATCACTGTAATTTCGTTGCTTTATGTACAAGTATCTCTTGAAACACACTCTTTAACTAGATCTTAAATAAAATTATAGCTGTAATGATGTAGCTTTCTGCAAAACTTTCAAGTATGCACTCTAGAAAGTCATATTAGCATAAAAAAAGCCAAAAAATATGATACAAAAATGTTCCACTCATAATATCAGCCAGTGTAAGATTTTAGAATGTGCTTCTAGCCCAAGCCATGTTTGCATCACTCACAAATATGAACACATTCATGGATGCAATCTCTGCTTTGACAAATGTTCTAGAAACAATACACAATGCCAATAAAGATGCCACTGTATGTCAATCATCAAATGAAAGTTGCAAGGCTAGGGATAGGTTGTGAGCATCTTTTTCTATCTGCTCCATGATTCTACGAGTTTCTCACTGCTTCTATATTTTATTTACCAACCATGATTCATAGCTAAGTCAGGAAACAAATTAAGTGGAGCACTATTATTAAATATAATGCAAAAATTAAATGTTCTTTGTTTATTGATGAATAATTTTATCATAGAAAGCTCCTACAATTTGACATTACCAAATATAATTGTAACAAGACAAGAAGGTTGCATGATAGGATCTGAAAATAACAACTAAATGTTGCTGTTAAAATCCTCCTAAGCACTAAACAGAATTCAATATGTCAAACATGGAAAATCTTTAAATAATTTGTTGTTCATCAAATAATTTATTCAATGACAACGAAATAATACAACATTACCACATTTCAGTGACAGAATATTCTTAAGGGAATCCAACTTTTTTTTTGGCTCGTTAAAAACCAAAAATTAAATTATTGCTTGTAAATGCTTGAATATTGATGGGGGTATGGGTAAATTCCAAAAACTTCATGGGCTTTAAATGTTTATTCGAATGTTAAAAACATGCTGTGAATACCTCAGAGCTTATATAATAATCTAATTTTGATTTTTTTTAATAATCTGGTATTTAATCTAATTTTGAAAAGAGAACAGTGTGTATAGGCTGTGTGCATTCCAAGTAATAATTTTGAGCTGGTTGTTTGAGCTCATGTTTTTTTGAGGTTTAGGTATCTAGAAGTTTTAGGGGTTCTTTACGCTTTCCAACATTCAAACCTGCGCTCATCCTTGTCTGATGTGAGTTGAAGGTAGGACTCGGTGTGACTTCTGTGATGCTTATAACTTCTAGGATGAGATTGCCATCTTTATTTGCTTAATTCTTTTTATTTTCTTTTGTTGATCATCATGGGAGGGTCCTTCCTGATCATTTTCAGTGCTGTTTGCTTCCTGTTGATTTAACTTGACTGCAACTACAGACTTTTTTTGTTGGAGGGCACTTTCTGGAAATTTTGTGTTTAGGACTTACCTTGAAACTCCTGAGATCTCTTTTGCAGTACCTGGCCTTCCCAAGGTTTGCAAGGTTTTGCACATTTCTGTAACTATCACTGCTATTTGTTTTGCCATATCAGTGCTACGAGTAGTTTCCTCTAGATGTCTATGCTTAATCATTGAACTCCTCTGTTTGAGTGGCAGCATTACTGAAGTTATTTCTAGGGCATGGAAGAGCACTTTCTGCTTCAGATGCAGTTCTGTTTCCTCTATAGGTAGTTTCAGCATAGGAATCACCGTTAAAATTGATTAAGGGGCTGTTTTTTCTCAGTAAATTTAGTAAATTGATCCTTAACCATTTTAACAGCATCATGGTAAGAAAGCTTGCTTTCACCTTGAACTTTTTCAATAACTTTGACTTTCTTCATTAGAGGACAACCCCCATTGCTAGCTGTGTGCTTTCCTTTACAGTTGCAACAGAGCAGGCTTACATTTTCTCTTCTGTGCAATTCCTAGAATTATGAGAGCCTGAACACACCACACATCTTGGTTTAAATCTGCAGCCGGAGGCATTATGTCAAAATCCCTGACAATTAAAGCACTGCCAGGGTTTGTCAACAAAAGTCCTAACTTCAAATCTTTTGTAACCTTAGTAGACGTGCTTTGGCAATTCTGGTCCCTAGAAAGTTTGGTAATTTGTTCTTGCCCTTTGTAATTTGCTTGACACGGATCACGTTAGTGTATTTTAGGCTGAGAAATTCCTTTATTTCTTCATCACCAGTGTCCAGGCCAAAAGGCCAGATGACTCCTAGAGACTGTCCTAGGGCTTGTGGAAGTTGTCATTGGACCTCCCAGTCCTCCATCTTTGAAGTTGCGAGCAGGTGTGATTGCATCTTCAAGTTTATAGGTTTGACATTAATAATGAGCAGTTTACGGCTGATGTATTCCTTAACGCCAATGATGCTTACTTGAGCAAAGTTGGATGACTGAATATCTTTTGAAAGTTTCAGCTCATTTGAAAAGAATTTTCCAATGTCTGCTCTTCCACTAATGGGTTCAACAAGGATGGTGTGAGACCTTTGGTGCACAGCTTTACTATCTGAGCTGGATGGAGTTTGACCATGAACTTGCCTGTGAGATGAATATCTAGAGCCTGTATTTGATACAGAGACAGCAAACCTACTGCTTGCAGGCTCAGATCTAGTATTATTTGAGTATTTGGTTCTTTCCTGCATGCTGCATTGGGTAGAACCTGAAATATTGGAATTCTTCTGCTTGACCAATTGTTGAGTAGAGGGGGCTTTGATAATTTTTATCATAGCATGTCACTAGCAGTACCTGAAATATCTGAGATAATTCTGCATTTCCAGGATAGCTATCTACTACTAAGGGTGCCCTAGATCTATGGCTCCCAGCATTGATGATCTCAGGAGTTGAAACAGTCACAGGCAGGGTTTCATTAACACGTACTTGAACTGAATCTGATAGAACTCCATCATCCATCAAGTTACTAATCTTCAAGTCATCACTGACAGCAAGCTCACTCTTCAAATCCACTGGAGAGTGATGCATGTTCTTGGAGTCTGTCGACTCTCCTGATAGTTAATACTTACCTACTATTTACGGTACAAGATAATTATACTAGCTAAATTGGAACGATATGCCTGTACTTGTCTCTACCATAAGAAAATACAGTCAATATTGAGTTTAACCTGCTCACGGAAATTGAAAATTCCGTTTCAAAGAATCACTATAGGAACACATTTAAAAATGTTTTACATGAATGACATTCCGCTCGCTGATGCCTTATTTCAAGTTAATCAACTTTGAAGTGACATGAACGGCACTGATGAAATGACTTTCCAGAACAGAAGTTATTGTTTTTGCAATAAATTGTGTAATTTATCATTTGCCCACCCCTCGGAGCCTGAACTCTCTTTTAGAATGTTTTAGTTAATAACACAGTAGAGGTTATCACCCAAAAATATTGAAGGGACTGGATTAGTGAAGACTTGAATCAATATGCTGGACATCACTTTCAAAATGGCGGCCACCCTGTAGAACATAAGCGCAATCGTCGTACTGAATACCGTAGATTTAATATCATATTTTTATAATTTGATATTTTCGAATGATAACCGTTATTGTGTCATTAACTATAACATCCTAGAAGTGGGTTCAGGGGTCGCAGGCTCCGCAGGGTGGGCAAATAATAAATCACAAAGTACCCAAGCGTACTCTGACGGCTCAAGCGCGTAACGCAACTCCTATTAAGACGAAAATTTCAAAGTCGAATAACTCAGAAATACCGCATCAGCGAGCACAATGTCAATCATGGAATACATTTTTAAATGTGTTTCTTCAATGATTCTTTGAAACGGAATTTCTAATTTCCGTGAATGGGTTAAACTCAATATTGACCATAAATACTATTAATAAATTTACTCACCACGTAATCGTAACCTTGTCTGCCGATCGACCCGTCTGCCTCTCGAGACCTAGCTCCACACCCTACACCCTACCTCTGCCACTACGAGAAGCACACTCCGAGAAACTGCCTTTCACTTGAACTTGAAATTGAGGGCTGACAGTGTTGAGGCCTTTGTAACAGCCTACAATTCCCTCCTCAATAGTCACACACCAAAAGGTTGGCGCCCGTGTAGCAAACTTATCCACTAAATTACTCAGGATCCATCAATCCTGGTCACAAACTGCCTTTAGACTGCATCAATGTGAAAACCAGTATATTAAGACACCATCTCCGTGCATGGTGGATCATTACAGCCCACTCTACATGACTGGCTCATTGCAGTCACTATCTTTTACTCCAGGCACATACAAGAAAAACTTTCATAGCTTCAATGATACTCAAATTACACTCCTGATCTAGTCCAACAATACAGCACATACCAAAATCCTCTTCAGCACATTTGGCATACCACTCATTCTCTCCACACTACTCAAACACCACATGCATGAAACTCTCTCTTGCTCATACTTACTACACTCCAACACAAAATGCCCAATTGTTTCCTCCACTCCCTTTTCACACTGCTGATATAGTCTATTATTATTCTCATTCCACCTCCATGTACACCTGTTCATGCTCAATGACTTTCACCTCACAGTAAACAAGAGTTGACTTCCAAAACTTATATCATAGAACATCTCACACTTAGGTACTTCATTTTGTATATACCAGCTATGTGTAGGCTTTCGCGTCATGCTAAGCTTCCACTTATTCAATCCATACTCTTTTGTTCACCTCCCAATCTCTTTTTTCCACCTCCTGCAGTCCCACTCAGGCCCTTCACCTCCAACATTTATTAAACTCCAGTCATCCACAGGTCTCCCAATTCTAATATGAATAATCTTTTGCATACTTAGTTTCCTTGCATGCCCCCAACATATTTTCTCCCAATTGCTAACACTCTGATTCCATTCAAAAATTTGCTTTACCCACCAGCTATTCTGCATTCTCTCAATCCTCACCTTGTAATTCTGCACAGCTTTCATCATTCTTTCTGAAAATAGGTTACATCCTAGGCCACCTCCAACGAATTCAGTAGCTGTCCATTTTGGAGCACCCAATGCTAAACGTCCTACCTTATTTTGTATCACATCCAGCTTTTCAAGGTCACTTATATTCCAAGCAACAACACTCATATCATACATGACACTAGGCACAGCAACATACTTCCACATTCCTCTCACACATTCATACTTATTTGCTCTGTATCTGGCCACACTACATAGCCATCCACTCCATTGCATTGCTTTTGCCACTTTCTCACCCTTAGTTCAAGTGCATCCATCTTCACTTATCATATACCCTAGATATTTGTACTCTTTTGTTCTACCTATTCTGAATTCTCCAATATTCCACAGTCTGTCTCTATCAGTCTCATCACTGTTTATAACCATAACCTTACTTTTATCGGCACCAAAGTTCATCTTGAAATCTGTACTATATCCATTCACAATGTCAAGCATCCTTTGTAGTTCATGTCCACATTCACTAATCACAACCACATCATCAGCATACAATTAACAGCTCAGTCTCATTTCCAACTTTGTCTTAAGCACTCTTTCTCAGTCGAACTGCTAATTCTTCCACGTACAATCCAAACAACAGGGGAGACAGAGTACAGCCCTGTCTCACTCCTCTAACACTCCTCACTTGCCCTGTTTCCAAATTTCCTAACCTGTAGATAGCACGATAGCACTTGTGTTCTCATACAGACTTTGTACAATGTTCATATTTTTTTTGCTAAATCCTAATTTTTTCAAAATTTCAAACAGCCTAACCCAATCCACTCTGTCATACGCTTTCTCAATATCCAGGAATGCTAAATATAGCTTATCATCCTTCCTCATTCGTTCAATTATTTCACTCACCACAAACAGATTATCCTCATTACGTCTATCTTGCCTAACCCATTCTGTTCTTCACCCAGGACTCCTAGTTCTTCTACTTACTGTTTCATTCTATCATTCAAAATACCACAAAATATCTTACATAGTGTCAGCCAGTGCAATTGGTCTGTAATTTTTAAGTTCTTTCATACTCTAATGCCCACCCTTAGGCAACAAAACTACATCACACTTGTTCCAGTCATCCGTAGAGATGTGACTAAAAAAAAACCATGCCGTTTTTTTAAAAAAAAAGTGGATATTTTGTTTTTCTTAAAATATTTTGTCAGAAAATAACTCAGTAAGAAAAAGAACCACATTACATTATTTATTTTCATGTCAAATTACAAAATAAAACAGGATACTTCTTAATTGATGGTTTTCCATGGTTTTATGAAATTTTTCATTTTCTGCGGTTTCATGCTTTGATATATCATTTATTTTACAATACATGTGAATGACCTTCAACTCCCAAAATGGTGTGTTATAATAACATATCTTTACTTATGGTCATTGATAGAGATGTGACTAAAAACCATGCTGTTTAAAAAAAAATGTTATTTATACAGAATTATGAATGAAAACCATGGATATTAATATATTTATGTGACCTTAAAAATCAAATGCTGTGTTTTTTAAAACATTGTTTTTTAACAGAAAAATCTTGACTAAAAAAACATGGCTATTATATTTTATGGGACCAAAAAATTTTTTTTTTTTTGAAAAAACATTTCAAAAAAATCATGACTAAAAAAAACACGGATATGAATATCAGGAAAGTTATTTTTCTTTAATCGAATTGTCTTTAGAAACTTATAAACAATGAATGCTGTTAATATTGAAATCATGTTTATTAGAACTGTACTAGGTCTTAGAATAAAATATCTACAATGAATCTATTCACTCCATAAAACCTTTTGGAGACCAGCTCCATCCTTAGTCATTCAGTAAAATTTGGTGAAATGGACAATGAATTTTCACTGTTTCTTTGAAAAACATTTGACTGAATGACTGAGGATGGAGCTAGTCTCTGAAAGGTTTTATAGAGTGAATAGATTCTTTGTGGATATTTTATTCTAAGACCTGGTGCGGTTCTAATGGATATTAATATATCTTATGTGACCAAAAAATCCATGCTGTTTTTTGAATGTTTTTTATACAAAAAAGTCATGACTAAAAAACACTGATGTTGATATACTTTATTTTACCATAAACAACCATGTTGTTTTTTTGAAAAACATCTTTTTTACAGAAAAATCATGATTAAAAAATGTGTATATTAATATATTTTATGTGCCAAAAAAAAACATGCTGGTTTTTTTAAAATCATGTTTTCTTTATCAAAAAAATCATGACTAAAAAACATGGATATTAAGGGGGTTCTCCATGGCCCCTTTTCTCTCCGATGGGTATTTTTCATGTTATTGTTGGAAAAGAACCCTAAGGTGATGGACTATTCGGTCCTAAAATTTTATGGCGCTACGGACAATAGATCCCCCCAAACAGGGGGGGGGGGGGGGAGGGACCCACCAGGGGACCAAAATTTGCATCATCTACCCCATTTCAACCCCATATAAAAAGAGAACAAATGGGAAATGTAAAAAAAGCCCATTTGAGTTTGTTAGGAATGTTCCAAGGATTCTAAAACTGTCTTTGTTTTTGTTCCAGCATAAAAACTGAATGAGGAGCTACATCCTGAAATATCAACACCAGTGAAAAAGCACCAAAATAGTAAATTTTCGAGCCCATTTCAACCCCATATAAAAAGAGAACAGAACAAGAAATGGAAAATTTGCGAACATACTTTTGTTAGATATGTTCCAAGGATTCTAAAACTGTCTTTGTTTTTGTTCTAGCAAAAAAACTCAATGAGTTCTATTTTTATGAAAAATCAATACCAGTTGACTAAAAAACCAAAATGTCAAATTTTTTCAACAACTAAGGCCTGAATCAAAAAAATGTATAGAAGAAAGTGTGTTTCTTTTCAAAAGTTACATATAATAATTTAATTTAATAAGAATCAGACTGAAAACAAAATTTTTTTAATTTTTATAAAATAAAAATATTTTTTAAATTTTTTTTTTTTTTCACAATTCACAGTGTGAATATGATGTTATGCATAGAGATTATCGAAATAAAAATAAAAAACAGCATTCAATTACATAAATTTTCCAGTATATCACACTAAAACAAAATATTTAGTTTTTGCCTTATACTGTTAAGTTACTTCTATTCAAAATTCAAAAAAATAGAAGTCATTGAGTTTTTATGCTAGGAAGAAAACAAAGACAGTTTTGGAATCCTTGGAACATTTCTAACAAAGTTATATTCCCACTTTTTCCATTTTTACATTTCATTATTTTTTATAATAGTTCAAATCCAAAAATGTAGGTTTTTTGATATATTGGTAAATTTTTGCATATGAAAAAAAGTAAGAAAAAAAATGCAAAATCCCCGAATATATCTTTGTTAGAAATGTTTCAAGGATTCCAAAACTGTCTTTGAATTTGTTCTAGCATAAAAACTCAATGACTTCTATTCTTTTGAAATATGTATAAAAATGACCCAAAAAAAACTATTTTTCAAATTTTTCGGAAAAACTAAGGCCTAAATCAAAAAATTTCGAGTTCATACATGTTTGTCTTGCAATACTACATATACTCACCAAGTTTCAGACCAATCGGAGCAAAAA